>OY759219.1:25506907-26826876 GCA_963662175.1 Aradus depressus
AATGCTAAAAAACGCTTATATAAAGGAGATGTCATCGGATAGACAGACACAAAGTGAACCAGTACCAGTGACTGGTCCTAGAAAAGCCTATCTACACTTAAATCAGATGTCCTTCCTGTCTCCAGGTCAACAAAACAAAAGGTTTCTTTTTTTTTTTTTAATTATTCAAAATAAATACAAATAGAATGATTCAAGTTATTTTTGTTCACAAAAAAAACATTAAGGCGTAGTCAAGGTCCACGCCGTAGATTTTCCGTGAAAACGTCTTTGCGCCGTTTTTTCATTTTCTTTTCGATGCTGCCGTAGCTCTTGCATTTGCTCGGCACTAGACTTTTCAGGTTTTTTAAATTCCTTTTGATGCGAGCTTTCCTCTGATTTGCGTTTTCTATAATTCCGCTCATATTTACGATTCATATGAGACACCTTTAATTTTTTTACAATTTTCAATTTAATACAGATTTTTACATATATTTCGGCGAATATTTTTATTGTTTCACTTTGAGTCCTAGTAGTGCTCCTCAAGCTCTTTACAATGACACCCGAATCAACGTAATATCTAAACGCATTATCACGCTACACTAATTTCTAATTTTACACAACGCTAATTCGCAACAATCATCCGTCGGCGTCCACACTAGCCCGATAACGTCACAGGTAAAACAAACACTGCACTACAAACACGTACAGACATGCTCTATCCATTGTGACCTCACAACCGTTGTTACCGCATTATTAGTCTCGTAGTTACTAGCGATTTAAATCTGACGGTATTTTGTAACACAAGAAAGTTTGACCGGCTATCACTGTGCTTAACGAGCGAATAGACGTTTTCACGTCAAAAACTAAATATTCGGTATTACTGATACCAATTTGAATACAAGGCTCTGAAACATGGGATTTGGCCAAACTGCAGGGTACGAACACAAATTCTTTTGACTGGTATGTTGGGATCCGAACCCTAGCTCTTTAGATTGATAACAGTTTATAGTACACAATGAGTTTATTTTAGATTTTGGAATTCGAACCGAGACTCTCTGGATTTGCAAATGGAATTATCTAATTAAATTGTGAACCAATGCTAATTTTTTAAGATAGTCGCGAAAAGGCTAGGTTAAGTGGGAGTGGACGTGAAGGGATGGCGGTCAGGGGTTGTGGCACATAGTCCAATCCCAGTATCTCGTGTATAAAATAAATAAAAACAAAGAACTAGTTTAATTTTTATGTTGTTTAATTTTACAAAAATATTTAAGTCACTTTTTGAATTTTGTGCTGACGATGGTATAAGCAGAAACGTTGAACATATTATGAAACGTTATGTACATATTTTTGTGTAATTAGACAATATATCAATTAAACTATTTGTTTTTTTTTTTCATTTAATTTTACTAGCTTTCCACTATATTGACATCGGAGAAATGTATTAGGACATATCTTTGTAAGCCAACAAAATGACGGGCTTTCAAGACTTACACTCTTTGCCACTTTTTTTCTCTCTTATTGCACTTTCTATTGTGAATTGTAGAAATCCTATATATATGTATATATGAAAGTTTCCTAACTATAACTCAAAAACTGCTGGGAATTTGTTGATATCGTAAAAACCATTTCTTTCATTTTCTAGCTTTTTCGAATGGAAAGCATAAAAAAAAAACTTATAGGGATTACGACAAAAGTATTTGTGGACCGATAACCGTACCTAACACTTGTTCAAATCTATATTATAACAGGATAGATTCATGAATAGAAACCAGATTTCTATGATTTTGCATATTTTGTTTTATTTTTTCTTAATATTTTGACTGAATACTGAATCCTACCAATAGAACTGTAAACATTGAACTTTATAGTGCATATTTTGGCATAAATTCATAATAAAAATAAATTTGTAACATGTTACGTTGATTTTCTTCAAGAAATAACTTCAATATATTTTGGAATACAATTGGATAAATGATGAAATTAATATTTATTAATGTCTGCATCTTGTTGTGGGGTAACGCAAAGCGGAATTTTTCAGTGCTTGCAGTTCCTTGATATGAGTTTATAGTTAACAAATAGCAACATTTTATCCTGGGACCAAGGTCCCTTAAGAATAAATACATAGAAAGTCAAGAGGAAAATAAACAATAAAATTAAATATCAGTAGGCCCTAACTAAAAAAAAAATAATAATAAAATGGTGCTACTATGGAGAAAACCAGTACAATTATAAATATATATTATATACACCTGCCCTAAGTGAATAAACCAGGGTAGGCAAAATTTAGAAGGTCTTATGTCCAGCAGAGTGACGAAAGAGCGCTCTGGTAGAAGGTGATATGACCTCTAAGCTGAAGCCCGGGCATGAGTCATAATAACTATTTAATTATGCCAGTACAAAGACGAAAAGGAAATAAAGTAAAAATATGAGAACGGGATATGCCCAGACGGTTTGAAATAATATTGAATTAAGGAAAACTGATGTAATACTAAAATAAAGTGAACGAACATATAATATAAATACAGAAATAGTGAGAATTTATGGTAAAATGTAGGAAAATTCAAAGAGAGGGGCATGAAAGGTAAATCAGAGGGAAAGGATTGTATATAGAAGAGGAATTGGAAAAGAGAGTACTTGAAGGACGTAAGGAGAGTGAGGGACAGGGAGAGACAAAACGTCTAGGAACTGCTAATTTAATTTTGAACGAGAATGCGAACATTTTTAATTCATTATTTTTAATAATCCTCTTATTTCAGGAATATGGCAGAGGTAGAAAAAGTCCAACACAAGGAAGAGGAAACAGTGGATGATAATACTAAAATTGTTGAAACTCAACTTCCAACAGTTTATGACAACGAATTGTCAAAGAAGATGACTTTTCTACCAAAACCTGGAGACAAGGAGCCGAAAATCCTCAGTGTACTAACTGCCAGTCTCAAAAGCATGAAAAATGATAGATGTTTAGAAAGAGACGAAGATAGACTATTTTTGATGTCTTTGATTGGAGATCTAAAAAAAGTACCGGAGAATAAGAAATTAGATGTGAAATTAGATATCATTCAATGTATAAAAAAAGGTCAAAAGTATAATGGCGACCATTGCGGTTTTCCTTTTTATATACTTGTAAAATATAGATAGTACTAAGGGGTTAACAGTAGATAATACTGTCAACCCATAAATAAATTAATTGATTGCGCACCCTTTCTTAAAATATAATTCAAAGCACCACCGTATTCATTATTTAAACTTGAAATGAAATGAAAAATAATCTTTATTCTGGGACTTTCGTCCCCTAAGAATAATAACATAAGAAATAGACAAAAAGAGTACAAGTATCGACGAATTGAGAGAGAATAATAATAAAAGAAAAGAGGTCCCTAGTAATAAATATTAAATGTTAAAGAGAGGCAATGATTAAAACAATAAATAAACTGGTGAAAATTAATGAAAAAAAAAAAAAAATAATAAAATAAATAAATAAAATAAAAATAAGAAAAAACAAAGTATGAATAATAATGTAAAACATAATAACAATAGTGAGTTATATATGAATTTAATCGCTAAAACTGGACAGATGAAACAGAAGAGTGAAAATCTGTCCAGTGGAGTGTTCCCGCCTTAGGAATCAGAGGTTTGCTAAGTTAGGAGATAATGGAAAAGTAGGGACTTAAATAAATGAAGTGAAGGAGTATGGCAGATCTGGAGAGGGAGAGAGTTCCAGAGGGAGTTAGCCTGGATAAGGAAGGAGTTGTGGTAGGTTGTTGTCCTGTGGGAAGGGAGGTAAAGATGAGAGGGACGGGTTCTAGTGACTTTCTGGTGGTTATGGGATTTAAATTGGAGCATTTGGAAGATGTAGGAGGGCTTTTGGGAAGATAGAGGAAGGAGCCTAGGAAATAATGTCGACGAGAGGATGGGAAGAGCCATTTTAGGTCGGTATAGGAACTGGTAATAAGGAGTGTCTGGGGAGCCCGTACTTGTCTTAAACTTGTCTAAAAAGATAGTTCCAACTGTTCTTATACCAATGTGAATAATTTTCGACGGGTTTTAAAAATTTCGCGAATCAAATAAAAATGTTTTCAGTTGGAAATATGAGCAAATTATTGTACTTCTGCAAAAAAAATATGGATTCGATAAGAAAATTATTGCAGACTCCCTATAGAACAGGAAGATTCAAAAACGAGAAAACCTATATGCTTTTTTACTTCGAATAGTTAATTTTAAAGAAAATAACGAATCAGCTAACAACTGTATACGCAAAGCTCTATTCGAATAAGAAAATTAAAAGTTACGTCTCAAAATTAATTGACTACTAGCAGTTAAGCTTTCATAGAGTATATTATATTTTTAGTTTCTTATACCTTTAGTACAAGGATGTATTGTAATCGTGCGAAAATCCGAGATCGAGTACCCCTGAATGCGTTTTGACCATTTCACGATGATGACTGTCTCGTGTGTGTCTGTGAGTGCTCTACCAATAATATATCTTACAATATCTTTGCGAGCGTAAGCCCCTGGAGATAGTAATACTTTAAGAATAATTAGGACAGCTCCTGACAAAATTTTATATGTATATCTAGAACTCTCTAATGTAATTCGTGTTGGGGAAATACATAGCCGGAACAGTTAGTTGGTTATAGTAACTCATGCCCTACGAGGTCATATTGCCTACTACCAGAGCACTCCTTCGTCGCTCTGGTGGACATGAGTCCGACTCTACTGTGGATGTCCTAACTCCCAGATAAAAAAAACCTAAGGGACTAGGCAGGGTTTCGAGGCAAGCACCCTACTTCTGAGCTACCGGAACATTTTTTGAAATAGAAGATATTTCAATAAAAACAGCGTTTTCGCATAAATCAAGAAAATACCTGGAATAAAGGCATGATACTGATTTGGCTGAATGTTGATATCATGCATTGTCACCGGAACGATGTTTCAGTGTTCTATACTCTATTAAAGGTGAGTGAAAAAGCGATCAACAAATTTGAGGTCTCCAAACCGAATTAATGTAATGAGAATAATATTTATTACCGTTAAACCAAAACAAGGTAATAGGATACCTACGTCATAAGAATGAATACATTAAGATACCTTATAATTTAGATACATAAACAGAGATTAACTCTTAAAGTCATACTAATAATACTAAAAAATTAAATTAAATGAATAGGTTAGGTTAGATTATGTTTTATGACTCATGCCCGATCTCCAACCACGAGGTCATATCGCCTACTACCAGAGCGCTCTTTCGTTACTCTGGTGGACATGAGCCCGACTCTACTGTGGGAGTCCTACATTTTTATTCACCTAGGGCAGGGGCTTTAACAAGCTTTCGGATGGGACCATCGCTTAACGTCCCATCCGAAGGACGGCATGCTCAAGTTTATTTTACCTCCCATATAAAATAAACTAAGGGCCTCGGTCGGGTTTCGAACCCACGTTCTTGAGTTCAAAAGACAAGCACGCATACCACTGATGAATAAATAAATACTTAAAAATATGAGTAGAAAAATATCAATATTGTACAGTAGACGCATAAAATAAATACATATGTAATTTAATTAAGATAAAATGTTTGATAACTTTTCCTATTATAAGATGTATAATAATTATTCATTTGCATTAAAATTTGCAAAAAATAATTACCTATAATAAGGCCAGCAGAAAATTCATGATGTTTACCAACTTTGACCAAAGTTTCATAAATCTGCATTGCCAGTTCCCGAGTAGGGGTGATGATAATAGCACCGACCCCATCCAAAGAGGTCCACTTTTTACAGTACAAAATTTCCAATGTCTAAAATAAAAAAAAAAAAAAGTTTAAATTAGATGATATATGAGGGAGCTATCATGTTCACAATTTTTTTTATAATTTTTACAATAAGGTCGAAAAACATGAAATTCCGCTGAAGACTCAGCATCGAATTTCTGACCACATAAGATTCCCTATACTTTGTACAGCTGGAGAAGTAAAAATGTCTGTCTGTATGTCTGTGAACTCCCGATGAATGTATCGACATGAAATTTTTTATGGGACACCTATTGATTTTCAGCCTAATCGACCAAACGGAAGGGGGCATTAGGGGGAAGCTCAACACAAAAATTCTAATAACTGCTGTTGTAATGAAAGGATCAACACAAAATTTCATATGTTATTTCGAAACCCCATAAGGACGACACTAACTTTCGATGGCACCTTCATCCGCTATCCCATCAAATGGAAACAGAAAGTAACAATAAAAATAGCCAATGCAACTTCACGCCTCATAATAGATAAATAGGATATATAATGGATAAAACATACTGGTATCAGGAAAGCCAGGGTCTTTCCACTTCCTGTTTTAGCTGCTCCAAGAATATCATGGCCCATTAATGCAAGCAAGATACTTTCTCGTTGAATTTCAGTAGGATTATTGTAACCATTTTCAGTTAGGCCTTTTCGAGTCCTAACAGTCAGAGGTATATCTTCAAATGTTTTGACTTCCTCAATAACAACCTGAAAAAAAAAAAAAAAACGAGTGTGATGAAAATTAATGAAAAGGATAAGTGTACAAATTGAAATTATAAAGTTATTCGATCACATCTATCTACGAATAAATTGATGAGTAAAAAAAAATGAAGAAATACATTTGCAAGGTCCTAGGTTAGTATGAGTACCTAGTGATAAGTTTACTTGCATAAAGCTTAAATTTATCGCTGCCAATGTTAACAAAAACGACAATAGATTATGCACGATTCATATAAAACTTTTATTGTCCTTGAGAGAATACTTCAAAAAATAATAGCATGTAAAAAATGTAAGTAAGTGAGGGAGCTTGCTAGCACCCTGAAAATAATGTTGTTCCCCTAACAGTTGGCATAAAAACTAATTGTGTAGTAGACACGAAACAGAAAATGGTAGAATTTTAGTAAGTTTAGGAGTATAGTATAAAATATGCAGTTTTCTAGGCTTAAATCACTAACCTGGCTATATTGGGCTTGCAATTCTTTGATTTCTCCATCCTCATATTCCTTCTTCTTTCCTTTAGGGTAAAATCTCTGTCTATTCGGATTATTTTCTTTTCCCTTCAACTTCCTAAAAGACATTGAGCATACATAAAATCAACAAAAAAAACTAATATCACCTCACGTGAAGGTGTACAATTATAACCATTCGGAAGGTATGTGTCAGTGTTGCCAACAGAGAACTTTTAAACTTCCAAGCCAGGATTCAGTGTTGTCAGACAAATAAATTTGATAAAATCCTCTATTTTAAGCTTTATTCACTCTAACATGAAAGAAAAATGTCCTGAAATTATTTTGGAAATTTAAAAAAACTTAGAACATATATATGGTGCATTAATTCACTGCTTTAACTTTTCCCCTTCTTTGAACCCTCCCCTCCTTTTTTAGAGGAGAAATAGTACTTTACGAAGTATATCACATAATTTTTTTTTTTTATTGAATTATTCTTAGAATAAAAACGTTTTACTTTTATCCCTTCCTGGTAGCATGCCTGCATACAAGAAAAAATTCCTAGTTCAAAATATATACCTATTCATAATTACTAAGCTTGTTGTTAGTCCTTATAAACATTTGAAGCTATTATGTTTGGCATTGGGGAATCCTCTTCAGCTCTTTTTAGAAAATAACTTCAGTGAAAACTACACTAAAATCTTTGGTAAGTAAATAATAATAAATCACAAATACAACTCGCCCTTTCATTGAACAAAATTGTAATCATTTACGATACAGTAACTGCAAATTTTGTACAATAAATAATATTTGATTTAATTTGTAATTATTTCAAACTTCTTAGAATAGGTCTGTATGATGTTCCTAAAGTGTTTACATGTAGTACCTACCTATTCATTACACGGGCGATGAAAACCGTTGCAGTTTTTCACCCTAAAATCACAATATCTCTCTGTATTAATTATTTCGCTTTATAATGATGTGCTGAAAATTCCGCATTAATTCTTTGTTAGTCTTATTTCAAGAGATTTGTTCGCGTTGCTGTTTAAGTTTATAAAGTTCATGAACTTTGGCATTGGAGAAGTGATGTCTTTCAGCTCTGTCACTTTTGATGCTGCATTAATGCAAATTTTACTTTAAAGTGCAAAGTTCCATGCGACCGAACGAACCTATAATAACATTACCTCCTACCAACTATAAGACATCATTTTATACTTGACTAACATGTATTGTACACATTTTAATTTTTTTTTTTTTTTAAATGTATTTACTTACAGAAGGTACAAAGGCATCTAAAACCTCTTTTGTTGTCTTGACAACTCATTACTTGGGAGTAGATAAGGTTTTTTTTGAAAAGTTATTACAGAAAGCCCTAGGGGAAATCATGGATTATATCTCATCCATTATTTGAACTAATCCAACTGTAACAATGAGCCAAAATATAATGGACTCAAATTTTTTTTTCTCTCGAAAAAAGGCTATTATAGTTCATTGGCTATAAGCCAAATAGCCTACATCTTATGAGAGAATTCTGTTATTAATGACTTTCTTTTATAAACTTATTTTCTTACCTATCAAATTCAGGAAAAATAAAATTTGTAATTTAGGTTTAGGTTTTATGACTCATGCCCGGGCTTTAACTACGAGGTCATATCGCCTACTACCAGGAGCGCTATTTCGTCCCTCTGGTGGACATGAGCCTGTCTCAATTGTGGGATTTTTATTTACCTAGGGCAGGGGTTTTTAACGAGTACCTGACATCGTACAGGCTCGGGACCATCGCTTAACGTCCCATCCGAAAGACGGCGTGCTTAAATTTATTTTACCTCCCAGATAAAATAAACTAGGGGCCTCGGTCGGGTTTCGAACCCATGTTCTTGAGCTCAGAAGACAAGCACGCATACCACTGATTCAACGCAACATCGTCGGATATCTTAGAAGGCTTGGAGATACTACTTTCTTTATATGAGGATACGAACAGTCTTAATAAAAAAGTAGAGGTTAAGAACTCCCTTCTCCTGGCTGACCTACCTGTTGTAAAAGACTGATTCCAAACTAAGGCAAGTAGCTGTCCTGTAACAGATATATTGTAGAAAGTTTTTTTTTGACTGGTAGTTATATACATATTCATTATGTGTATTTTTTTTTAATTTATTTTTTAACTCTGTGATAAATTTTTTTTAAATTGTATTTATTTATTTTTATTTTCATTTATTATATTTTAAGACAAAAATTCCTTTGGCTGTATGGTGAATATTATACTATTATGTAGAGATTTTAATTTAGAGTAATTTGTTTTATAGTTGTGTATATTTGAATGAATGTTTTTGTATGTAGAGTGAGTGAACCTAGCTATCCCCACCCATTTGAGATATGCCAATTGTCCTTTATTTGCTGTGCTGTATGGGTGGGGTAAGTAAGTTTTTATTTTGTTACTCTGTACCCTGATGCTTTAAGATTTATACTTTTCATTATTTTTATATTATATCTATTCTATCATTGATGTACCACTGATGATGACGCCGTTGCGTTGAAAACTGGTTCGGGACCATAGCTTAACGTCCCATCCGAACGACGGCATGCTTAAGTTTATTTTACCTCCCAGAAAAAATAAACTAAGGGCCTCGGTCGGGTTTCGAATCCACGATCTTGAGCTCAGAAGGCAAGCACGCATACCACTGAGCTACCGGCGCCCTCGGAAATTTTTGGTAGCTCGCGGGGAAATTTCAGACGCAGCGCTTGGGTTGGCTAATCTGCACTACTCATCCCCCACTACGCGTCTCGCGCGTCTGTCAGTCAGTGTCTGGTGTGTGATCGTGAGTGTAGGTTATTTTATTTTTCTTGTGTTTTATGCATACTTCGGAATGCGGTTACTGTTCCAAATATAATCTAAAAAACTGATGAACATTTGGAGAACTGCATTCGAATGGCTGCTACAACATATGAGCCATCAACATTAAAACAATTGTTGATGACAATAAAGAATGCCACCCCTCACATTGAACTATGTTTTTCTAATGCATATATTTTGTTATATAAATTCTTATGCTATTAATTGCAATGTTAGAAATTGCATTTAATTAGATTTAATATAAACTAGAAATGTAGGTTAGGTTAGGTTTTATGACTCATGCCCGGGCTTTAACTACGAGGTCATATCGCCTACTACCAGAGCGCTCTTTCGTCACTCTGGTGGACATGAGCCCGACTCTACTGTGGGAGTCATAAATTTTGCCTACCCTAAATTTTTATTCATCTAGGGTAGGGGTCTTTAACGAGTACCTGACATCGTACAGGCTCGGGACCATCGCTTAACGTCCCATCCGAAGGACGGCGTGCTTAAGTTTATTTTACCTCCCAGATAAAATAAACTAAGGGCCTCGGTCGGGCTACGAACCCACGACCTTGAGCTCAGAAGTCAAGCACGCTTACCACTGAGCTACCGGCGCCCTCTACTAGAAATGTATATTTATAGGTAACTAGCTGACCCGACAGACGTCGTTCTGTCAAAAGCTAGGAGTGGATTTTTTTTTTTTACTTGGAACCACAGCAAGTTCCTACTTAAGAACGCCGGGCACCTTAGATAGTATGCGCCTTGCAACTCCGTGCAACCAGCTATTAAGTTCTTAGGGCCGCTGGGCAACACAGATAGTACGTAGTTAGGAACGCAGGGCACCGCAGCTAGTATGTGCCTTGCAACAGCGGATGCCCTAGGTATTTTGTGCTTAAGAACGCTGGTGAGAGCTATTATTTACCGTGCAACGATGCACCTTCAAGATAATACATGCTTTGGAAACCCACCCTATTAAAATTAGGGCTATACCCCATCTTTAAGAAAGCTCCATGTGAGATTCATTCAGCATTAATGCACCCCCGCCATCCCGTCCAAAAGGGTCACATCCAATTTTTAAATATTGCTTTTGAAACTACTATGGTCCAGCCGTTCTCGAGTTTTTCGCTTAGCAAAATTAGCCAGTAATTTTTATTATATAGATAAACAACTGTGTGATTTAAACAAAAACATGTATTATCCCCCCCCCCCCCCCCCCTCCTCTTAAGTAAAGTGTATGAGCTGTAAGGTAGCTCAGTCGCTTAAAAGTTTGACGACCACTGATCTAGGAGGTGAAAACCTTGATCACGCCTTCCTTTGGATGGGACGTTAAGCGATGGTCTCGAGCCTGCGCGGTTTGAGATACTCGTTAAACACCTCTACCCTAGTTGACTAAACCAAGGAAGGCAACATTTAGAGTCGGGCTCATATCCACAAGAGCGGAAGACCCATCGCTCCAGTAGTAGGCGAAATGACCTCATAGTTAAAGCCCTAGTCATAAGTACAATAACCTCCAGAAACCACTCAATTCCCGTTAAGTTAACAAGTGAAGTTTGGTCTAGGAACTGTCTATCCTCTAAGACCTACTGTTCCATAATGCATACAGCACAGAACCACACTGTCTAAATACATATCTATCGTTTCTCTCCCCAACATGAATAATTCACTAAAAAAAAAAGAGAACTCCGTAAAATGTGTCATTTCTCTCTCTTTGGGACACTGTATAGCTCTGTTCACACTATACCTGGAAGTTTCCCAACCTGGAAACCTGCTTTACAGGGTAAATTGTGATGTATAAAATTACACACATTCAAATTATTAATAATATATTATTAAATTAACTATATTTATTATTATAAAATAAAAACAGTGAAGCAACTAAATTGGTTATATAATTATATGAAGTCGCATTTGTTTTGGAAATAACCAATGAAAAAAAAACTAAAGAAGACATCAGCTGTTCTAAGAGTAGACCAGTCGAGTCTATGGTTGAGAGGTCTGGGTTGAGATGTGAAGGTTGCCAGAGAGTTGTGTTTAGGCTTAAGGTGTGATGAACTAAGTAGGTGTGAATTAACAATAAAATTAATGCGCAAAGGTACTGTTATTTATTTATATGTACAAAATATATATGCCCAAAAATATATAACTTTGATTTGAATAATGGCCAAAATATAAAACAGAAAAAAAATTGAAATAGTTTTAAGAATTTAGTTTGTACGATTTTTCTTTTGATTTTGTTTCAATATTTAGTTTTTAATTTTATAAAGTAGTTTTAAGTAAATAAACCCAAATATTTGTTCTCGTATTCTATGCTATTCATTTTTCTTGTTGGCCCAATAAGATAATTTAAAAACTTTTGGATTAGATTTAATATTTTTGCAAAATTAAAAAAAAATGATATGGCATCTCTTTAGAAATCCAAATGAAAAGTTTGTTAATTTAAATGTTTTTAAATTACATACACTTTCTTAAAAATTGCACCTCTTGAACTTTTGATAGTTTTTTAGGGCACTTTTGGGAAATTACTGTAGAAATCCAAATTTAGTAAAAGACCAGAGATATATTTTCTACAGGGTATGTGGTAATATTATTTAATTATTATTAACTTTATTAATCCGGTAGCTCAGTGGTATGCGTGCTTGACTTCTGAGCTCAAGGTCGTGGGTTCGTAGCCCGACCGAGGCCCTTAGTTTATTTTATCTGGGAGGTAAAATAAACTTAAGCACGCCGTCCTTCGGATGGGACGTTAAGCGATGGTCCCGAGCCTGTACGATGTCAGGTACTCGTTAAAGACCCCTACCCTAGGTGAATAAAAATTTAGGGTAGGCAAAATTTAAGACTCCCACAGTAGAGTCGGGCTCATGTCCACCAGAGTGACGAAAGAGCGCTCTGGTAGTAGGCGATATGACCTCGTAGTTAAAGCCCGGGCATGAGTCATAAAACCTAACCTAACCTAACTTTATTAATTCAATTATTATTTATATATAATTATTTTTATTTTACATTAATAATATTTATCACAAAATATAGGGCTACTCGCCCTCAGTGGGAACGGAACCGGGAAAACGGTTCTAATTCAAGAAAAAGTTGAATTTTTCATTATAATATGTGCATCATATCAAGTTGACGTTTGAAGTGTAGCCTTAAGCTCCTTGTCCACTGGGACAGTATCGGTGTGATCAGAGCCGGCTCGACCTCAGAGGCGGCCGAGGCTCTTAGATTTTTTAACTTTGCGGTAAACATGAGTATGCCGTCCTTCGGAGGGGGCGTTAAATGGGAATTCAGAATCTGTTCGTTTTCTGGCAAACATGCTACCCCTGAGCTACCGGTGCCACAGTATAGTCTGGCTCATGTCCACCAGAGTGACGAAAGAGCGCTCTGGTAGTAGGCGATATGACCTCGTAGTTAAAACCACGACATGAGTCACAATAACTAACATATATACATAACTGCATAATAGAAAAATTACAAATTTAACTTAGATGTTTTAAATGGTAAATGGTGACGTACAAATAAAACATTTTGATATTTAAAATAGTATTTATTAAAATTATAACTTTTGTTTTAAAATAAAAAAACACATTTATTTATTTTTCAATGAGATGATGGGATGATATGAGATTACATATTTATGTTCGGCTCTATGTTTGTGAGTAATAAATATAATATTGATAAATATTATATAATAAAACTATTTTATAAATTAACTTTAACAAAAGTATAACTTTGCTTAAATAAATTTAATATATGTATGTACAAGAGGGCGCCGGTAGCTCAGTGGTATGGGTGCTTGTCTTCTGAGCTCAAGAACTTGGGTTCGAAACCCGACCGAGGCCCTTAGTTTATTTTATCTGGGAGGTAAAATAAACTTAAGCACGCCGTCCTTCGGATGGGATGTTAAGCGATGGTCCCGAGTCTCTACGATGTCAGGTACTCGTTAAAAACCCCTTCCCTAGTGGAATAAAAATTTTGGGGTAGGCAAAATTTAGGACTCCCACAGTAGAGTCGGGCTCATGCCCACCAGAGTGACGAAAGAGCGCTCTGGTAGTAGGCGATATGACCTCATAGTTAAAGCACCTAACCTAACCCTAACTATTCATTTTAATTCCTATTGTTATATTTATTTGATTTTATTACTGTATTATCTTTATTATATTATTACTATTATTATTCATATTACATTATTGACAACTCAAATATCTGTAAATGTTAAGGCAGGACTTGCCTAGGGGACTGGGTGTCCCAACCATAGGTAATCTCAGGTAACCTGAAAATTGTATAAATATAAAAATCTAGCAAACTTAATTGTCACATATAAACTTTGGGCTGACGATGACGTAAACCGAAACGGGTGCAATTTATGTATATATTTTTATGAAATTAGACAATATAAAAGTTAAACAAATTCATTATTTTTATTTATTTTACTAGCAGTAATACCCGGCGTTGCCCGGGGAACTTTGACTTTTCTCCCAATATCTCCTATAAGGCTATTCAGTTCCTCGACAGTGATGTTATAATTTTTAATTATTCATACGGAATTCAACTGTAGTAACGCTAGTAATTTTTTAGGATCCCTGGGCACCACAGCTAGTATGCGCCTTTCAACTGCGGAAACGACAGCTAGTGAATACTTAGCATCGCTGGACGTCCTAGCCAGTGCGTACATAAGAACGTTTTGACCACAGCTAGTATGTGCCTTGCAACGCTGGGCACCACAGCTAGTACGTAGTTAGGAACGCTGGGCACCACAGGTAGTATATGCCTTGCAACGGCGGACCCCACCGCTAGTACCTAGTTAGAAACGCTGGGCATCACAGCTAGTATGTGCCTTGCGACGGCGGACCCCACAGCAGGTACGTAGTTAGGAACGCTGGTCACCACAGCTAGTATGAGCCTCGCAACAGCGGACCCCACATCTAGTACGAAATTAGGAACGCTGGGCATCAGGCGGTGTGACGGCTCAAAATTTTGTACGGGAGGGGGGGTAGTGGCGGGGGGGCCTAAGTATAAATATAGTGCTAGCTCAATAACGGTCGGTCGTATTGTCATGGAATTTCACATGTAGTATTCTTAAAAGCCAAATCGAAATATAGGGTGTATATGTCACAAAATTTTGAACGGGAGGGTGGGTTGATGGGGGCCTAAGTATAAGTATAGTGATGTCATTAACGGATGATCGGATTGTCACGAAATTTCACATTTCACATTTTGAGCCGTCACACCGCCTATTTTTCTATTTGACTTTCAGAAATACTACATGTGAAATTTCGTGACAATCTGACCAACCGTTAATGAGCCAGCACTATATTTATACTTAGGCCTATCCCCACAACCTCCCCTCCCGTTCAAAACTTTGGGTCGCCACACATCTTATATTTCTATTTGGATTTTAAAAATACTACATGTGAAATTTTGTGACAATCCGACCAATCTTTGAATAGTTAGAACTATATTTATACTTAGGCCTACCCCCCCCCCCCCCCCCCCCCCCCCCCCCCCCCCCGTTGAAAACTTTGGGTCGCCACACATCTTATATTTCTATTTGGATTTTAAAAATACTACATGTGAAATTTTGTGACAATCCGACCAATCTTTGAATAGTTAGAACTATATTTATACTTAGGCCTACCCCCCCCCCCCCCCCCTCCCCCCGTTCAAATGTTTGGGACGCCACACACCTTTTTTTTTATTTGGTCTTCAGGAATACTACATGTGAAACTTCGTGACAATGCGACCAACCGTTAATGAGCTAGCTCTATATTTATACTTAGGCCCCCCTCAACCCCCCCTCCCGTTCAAAACTTTAGAACGCCACACACCTTATTTTTCTATTTGGCCTTCAGGAATACTCCATGTGAAATTTGTGACAATCCGACCAACCGTTAAAGAGTTAGCTCTATATTTATACTTAGGCCCCCCCACAACCCCCCCTCCCGTTCAAAACTTTGGGACGCCACACACCTTTTTTTTCTATTTGGCCTTTAAGAATACTACATGTGAAATTTCGTGACAATCCGACCAACCGTAATGAGGTAGGACTATTTATATACTTAGGCCCCCCTTACAACCCTCCCTACCGTTCAAAATTCTGGGACGCCACATAGACTATTATTCAATCGGGCTCAAAAGCATGCTACATGTGAAGTTTCATGAAGATCCGTCCAGCCGTTTGGGCGTGATGCTGGAACAAACATACATACAAACATACAAACAAACACACACACAAACCCCGTTTCAGCTTTATTTATATAGATTATATCACAATGTACACAAGTTTTAATTTGTGTTCATATCTATACATACATTTTTTTTTTGGCATTTTTCTTCCATAGTGGATCGGTGTCACCATATTTAAAGTCAGTCTGAACGTTGTGCTGACGTTGGCATAATCCGAAACCAGCACACTCTATGGCTCTGTCAGTTAACAAATATTAAATCTATAAACCGTTAAAAAGCAAGAAATTTGAAGAATGGAGTCTACCGAGCTCAGGATTGCCACTTAGAAATCTAGCTGAGGCACTTAGGTCAGATGTTTTAATCGGGAAGTTAAAAATAACTTTGAGCACTTCGTCCTTCGGATGGGACATTAAGCGATGATCCAGGGCTTTTCCGAATGTGAGGTACTCGATAATGAGACGTATGTTATGTAAATAAACCTGGGTAGGTCAATTTCCACTTAGGTTGAAAGCCTTGAGCACGTCGTCCTTCGGATGGGACTTTCCGGATATATCTGAATCTGTAGTATCAGTTTTAACAATTATTAAGCCTATTAACCGTTAAATAGCGCGAATTTTTTGAAAAACGTTTTCATTTTGATTTTTGTGTGGGGTTCAGATAATCCGGTCGTTCTCTATCAGTTTTAACAAATATTTAATCTATAAACCGTTAAAAAGCGAGAAATTTGAAGAATGGAGTCTACCGAGCTCAGGATCGCCACTTACAAATCTAGCTGAGGCACTTAGGTCAGATGTTTTAATGGGGAAGTGAAAAATAACTATGAGCACGTCGTCCTTCGGATGGGACTTTAAGCGATGTTCCAGGACTTTTTCGAATGTGAGGTACTCGATAATGAGACGTATGTTATGTAAATAAACCTGGGTAGGTGAAATTTCACTTAGGTTGAAAATAGCCTTGAGCACGTCGTCCTTCGGATGGGACTTTCCGGATAAATCTGAATCTGTCGTATCAGTTTTAACAATTATTAAGCCTATAAACCGTTAAATAGCGCAAATTTTTTGAAAAACATTTTTATTTTGATTTTTGTGTAGGATTCAGATAATCCGGTCGTTCTCTATCAGTTTTAACAAATATTAAATCTATAAACCGTTAAAAAGCGAGAAATTTCAAGAATGGAGTCTACCGAGCTCAGGATCGCCACTTAGAAATCTAGTTGAGGCACTTAGGTCAGATGTTTTAATCGGGAAGCTAAAAATAACTTTGAGCATGTCGTCCTTCGGATGGGACATTAAGCAATGATCCAGGGCTTTTTCGAATGTGAGGTACTCGATAATGAGACGTATGTTATGTAAATAAACCTGGGTAGGTCAATTTCTACTTAGGTTGAAAGCCTTGAGCACGTCGTCCTTCGGATGGGACTTTCCGGATAAATCTGAATCTGTCGTATCAGTTTTAACAATTATTAAGCCTATAAACCGTTAAATAGCGCAAATTTTTTGAAAAACATTTTTATTTTGATTTTTGTGTAGGATTCAGATAATCCGGTCGTTCTCTATCAGTTTTAACAAATATTAAATCTATAAACCGTTAAAAAGCGAGAAATTTCAAGAATGGAGTCTACCGAGCTCAGGATCGCCACTTAGAAATCTAGTTGAGGCACTTAGGTCAGATGTTTCAATCGGGAAGTTAAAAAACACTTTGAGCACGTCGTCCTTCGGATGGGACTTTAAGCGATGATCCAGGGCTTTTTCGAATGTGAGGTACTCGATAATGAGACGTATGTTATGTAAATAAACCTGGTTAGGTGAAATTTCACTTAGGTTGAAAATAGCCTTGAGCACGTCGTCCGTCGGATGGGACTTTTCGGATATATCTGATTCTGTCGTATCAGTTTTAACAATTATTAAGCCTATAAACCGTTAAATAGCGTGAATTTTTTGAAAAACTTTTTTATTTTGATTTTTGTGTAGGATTCAGATAATCCGGTCGTTCTCTATCAGTTTTAACAAATATTAAATCTATAAACCGTTAAAAAGCGAGAAATTTCAAGAATGGAGTCTACCGAGCTCAGGATCGCCACTTAGAAATCTAGTTGAGGCACTTAGGTCAGATGTTTTAATCGGGAAGTTAAAAAACACTTTGAGCACGTCGTCCTTCGGATGGGACTTTAAGCGATGATCCAGGGCTTTTTCGAATGTGAGGTACTCGATAATGAGACGTATGTTAAGTAAATAAACCTGGGTAGGTGAAATATCACTTAGGTTGAAAATAGCCTTGAGCACGTCGTCCTTCGGATGGGACTTCCGGATAAATCTGAATCTCTCGTATCAGTTTTAACAATTATTAAGCCTATAAACCGTTAAATAGCGCAAATTTTTTGAAAAACATTTTTATTTTGATTTTCGTGTAGGATTCAGATAATCCGGTCGTTCTCTATCAGTTTTAACAAATATTAAATCTATAAACCGTTAAAAAGCGAGAAATTTCAAGAATGGAGTCTACCGAGCTCAGGATCGCCACTTAGAAATCTAGTTGAGGCACTTAGGTCAGATGTTTTAATCGGGAAGCTAAAAATAACTTTGAGCACGTCGTCCTTCGGATGGGACATTAAGCAATGATCCAGGGCTTTTTCGAATGTGAGGTACTCGATAATGAGACGTATGTTATGTAAATAAACCTGGGTAGGTCAATTTCTACTTAGGTTGAAAGCCTTGAGCACGTCGTCCTTCGGATGGGACTTTCCGGATAAATCTGAATCTGTCGTATCAGTTTTAACAATTATTAAGCCTATAAACCGTTAAATAGCGCAAATTTTTTGAAAAACATTTTTATTTTGATTTTTGTGTAGGATTCAGATAATCCGGTCGTTCTCTATCAGTTTTAACAAATATTAAATCTATAAACCGTTAAAAAGCGAGAAATTTCAAGAATGGAGTCTACCGAGCTCAGGATCGCCACTTAGAAATCTAGTTGAGGCACTTAGGTCAGATGTTTCAATCGGGAAGTTAAAAAACACTTTGAGCACGTCGTCCTTCGGATGGGACTTTAAGCGATGATCCAGGGCTTTTTCGAATGTGAGGTACTCGATAATGAGACGTATTTTATGTAAATAAACCTGGTTAGGTGAAATTTCACTTAGGTTGAAAATAGCCTTGAGCACGTCGTCCGTCGGATAGGACTTTTCGGATATATCTGATTCTGTCGTATCAGTTTTAACAATTATTAAGCCTATAAACCGTTAAATAGCGTGAATTTTTTGAAAAACTTTTTTATTTTGATTTTTGTGTAGGATTCAGATAATCCGGTCGTTCTCTATCAGTTTTAACAAATATTAAATCTATAAACCGTTAAAAAACGAGAAATTTCAAGAATGGAGTCTACCGAGCTCAGGATCGCCACTTAGAAATCTAGTTGAGGCACTTAGGTCAGATGTTTCAATCGGGAAGTTAAAAAACACTTTGAGCACGTCGTCCTTCGGATGGGACTTTAAGCGATGATCCAGGGCTTTTTCGAATGTGAGGTACTCGATAATGAGACGTATGTTAAGTAAATAAACCTGGGTAGGTGAAATATCACTTAGGTTGAAAATAGCCTTGAGCACGTCGTCCTTCGGATGGGACTTCCGGATAAATCTGAATCTCTCGTATCAGTTTTAACAATTATTAAGCCTATAAACCGTTAAATAGCGCAAATTTTTTGAAAAACATTTTTATTTTGATTTTCGTGTAGGATTCAGATAATCCGGTCGTTCTCTATCAGTTTTAACAAATATTAAATCTATAAACCGTTAAAAAGCGAGAAATTTGAAGAATGGAGTCTACCGAGCTCAGGATCGCCACTTGGAAATCTAGCTGAGGCACTTAGGTCAGATGTTTCAATCGGGAAGTTAAAAAACACTTTGAGCACGTCGTCCTTCGGATGGGACTTTAAGCGATGATCCAGGGCTTTTTCGAATGTGAGGTACTCGATAATGAGACGTATGTTATGTAAATGAACCTGGTTAGGTGAAATTTCACTTAGGTTGAAAATAGCCTTGAGCACGTCGTCCGTCGGATGGGACTTTTCGGATATATCTGATTATGTCGTATCAGTTTTAACAATTATTAAGCCTATAAACCGTTAAATAGCGTGAATTTTTTGAAAAACATTTTTATTTTGATTTTTGTGTAGGATTCAGATAATCCGGTCGTTCTCTATCAGTTTTAACCAATATTAAATCTATAGCAGTTATACCCCGCGTTGCCCGGGGAACTTTGATTTTTCTCCCAATATCTTCTATAACGCTATTCAGTTCCTCGACAGTACATTCATGATGTTATAATTTTCAATTATTCATACGGAATAAGGCTTATAGTCCTTCAGCTGTTGTAACGCTAGTAAGTTTTTAGGACCCCTGGGCACCACAGCTAGTATGCGCCTTTC
Organism: Aradus depressus; assembly: GCA_963662175.1. Lineage (NCBI taxonomy): Eukaryota > Metazoa > Arthropoda > Insecta > Hemiptera > Aradidae > Aradus > Aradus depressus. Next base: position 25,527,270 of record OY759219.1, read on the forward strand.
AACGGCGGAAGCCACACCTAGTGAATACTTAGCATCGCTGGACGTCCTAGTCAGTGCATACTTAAGAACGTTTGTGACCACAGCTAGTATGTGGCTTGCAACGCTGAGCACCACAGCTAGTACGTAGTTAGGAACGCTGGTCATCACAGCTAGTATGTGCCTCGCAACAGCGGACCCCACAGCTAGTACGAAGTTAGGAACGCTGGGCATCACAGCTATTAAGTGCCTTGCAACAGCGGACCCCACAGCTAGTATGTAGTTAAATACGCTGGGCATTACAGTTAGTAAGTGCTTTGCAACAGCGAACTTCACAGCTAGTACATAGTTAGGAACGCTGGGCACTACAGCTAGTAAATGCCTTGCAACAACGGACCCCACAGCTAGTACGTTTTTAGGAACGCTGGGCCCTACAGTTAGTAGGTGCCTTGCAACTGCGGACCCCACAGATAGTATGTAGTTAGAACCACAGGGCATCACAGCTAGTATGAGTTTTGCAACGGTGGACCCCACAGCTAGTACCTACGTAGTTAAATACGCTGGGCCACACTGCTAGCGCCTTGCAACAACAGACCTCACAGCTAGTACGTAATTAAGAACGCTGGGCATCACAGCTAGTAAATGTCTTGTAGGTGCCTTGCAACAGCGAACCCCACAGCCAGTACATAGTTAGGAACGCTGGGGCTGAGCACTACAGCTAGTAAGTGCCTTGCAACAGCGGACCCCACAGCTAGTACGATATTAGGAACGCTGGACATCACAGCTAGTAAATGTCTTGCAACAGTGAACCCCACAGCGAATACATAGTTACTACTACTACTACATGTGAAATTCATGACAATCCGATTCATGACAATACGATCAACCGTTAATGAGCTAACTCTATATGTATATTTAGCCGCCCCCACAACCCTCCTTCCTGTTCAAAATTTTGGGCTGTCACACACCTTTTTGGCTTTTAAAAATACTACATGTGAAATTTCATGACGATTCGCCCATTAGTTAGTGAGTTAGCTCTACATTTATACTTTGGCCCCCCCACATCCCCCCCTCCCGTTCAAAACTTTGGGGCGCCACACACCTTATTTTTCTATTTGGCCTTCAGGAATACTCCATGTGAAATTTCGTGACAATCCGACCAACCGTTAAAGAATTAGCACTATATTTATACTTAGGCCCCCCCACAACCCCCCCTCCCGTTCAAAACTTTGGGACGCCACACACCTTTTTTTCCTATTTGGCTTTTAAAAATACTACGTGTGAAATTTCATGACGATTCGCCCATTAGTTAATGAGTTAGCTCTATATTTATACTTAGGCCCCCCCTACAACCCCCCCTCCCGTTCAAAACTTTGGGACGCCACACACCTTTTTTTCTTGTTTGGCTTTTAAAAAGACTACGTGTGAAATTTCATGACAATTCGACCATTAGTTAATGTGTTAGCACTATTTATATACTTAGGCCCCCCTTACAACCCCCCCTCCCGATCAAAACTTTGGGACGCCACACACCTTTTTTTCCTGCTTGGCTTTTAAAAAGACTACGTGTGAAATTTCATGACAATTTGACCATTAGTAAATGAGTTAGCACTATTTATATACTTAGGCCCCCCTTACAACCCCCCCTCCCGATCAAAATTTTGGGACGCCACATAGCCTATTATTCATTCGGGCTCAAAAGAATGCTACATGGGAAGTTTCATAAAAATCCGTGCAGCGGTTTGGGCGTGATGCTGGAACAAACATACATACAAACAAACAAACAAACAAACAAACAAACAAACCCCGTTTCAGCTTTATTAATATAGATTATATCACAATGTACACAAGTTTTAATTTGTGTTCATATCTATACATACATCTTTTTTTTTTGGGCATTTTTCTTCCATAGTGGATCGGTGTCACCATATTTAAAGTCAGTCTGAACGTTGTGCTGACGTTGGCATAATCCGAAACCAGCACACTCTATGGCTCTGTCAGTTAACAAATATTAAATCTATAAACCGTTAAAAAGCAAGAAATTTGAAGAATGGAGTCTACCGAGCTCAGGATCGCCAATTAGAAATCTAGCTTAGGCACTTAGGTCAGATGTTTTAATCGGGAAGTTAAAAATAACTTTGAGCACTTCGTCCTTCGGATGGGACATTAAGCGATGATCCAGGGCTTTTTCGAATGTGAGGTACTCGATAATGAGACGTATGTTATGTAAATAAACCTGGGTAGGTCAATTTCCACTTAGGTTGAAAGCCTTGAGCACGTCGTCCTTCGGATGGGACTTTCCGGGTATATCTGAATCTGTAGTATCAGTTTTAACAATTATTAAGCCTATAAACCGTTAAATAGCGCGAATTTTTTGAAAAACGTTTTCATTTTGATTTTTGTGTGGGGTTCAGATAATCCGGTCGTTTTCTATCAGTTTTAACAAATATTTAATCTATAAACCGTTAAAAAGCGAGAAATTTGAAGAATGGAGTCTACCGAGCTCAGGATCGCCACTTACAAATCTAGCTGAGGCACTTAGGTCAGATGTTATAATCGGGAAGTGAAAAATAACTATGAGCACGTCGTCCTTTGGATGGGACTTTAAGCGATGTTCCAGGACTTTTTCGAATGTGAGGTACTCGATAATGAGACGTATGTTATGTAAATAATCCTGGGTAGGTCAATTTCCACTTAGGTTGAAAGCCTTGAGCACGTCGTCCTTCGGATGGGACTTTCCGGGTATATCTGAATCTGTAGTATCAGTTTTAACAATTATTAAGCCTATAAACCGTTAAATAGCGCGAATTTTTTGAAAAACGTTTTCATTTTGATTTTTGTGTGGGGTTCAGATAATCCGGTCGTTTTCTATCAGTTTTAACAAATATTTAATCTATAAACCGTTAAAAAGCGAGAAATTTGAAGAATGGAGTCTACCGAGCTCAGGATCGCCACTTACAAATCTAGCTGAGGCACTTAGGTCAGATGTTATAATCGGGAAGTGAAAAATAACTATGAGCACGTCGTCCTTCGGATGGGACTTTAAGCGATGTTCCAGGACTTTTTCGAATGTGAGGTACTCGATAATGAGACGTATGTTATGTAAATAATCCTGGGTAGGTGAAATATCACTTAGGTTGAAAATAGCCTTGAGCACGTCGTCCTTCGGATGGGACTTCCGGATAAATCTGAATCTCTCGTATCAGTTTTAACAATTATTAAGCCTATAAACCGTTAAATAGCGCAAATTTTTTGAAAAACATTTTTATTTTGATTTTCGTGTAGGATTCAGATAATCCGGTCGTTCTCTATCAGTTTTAACAAATATTAAATCTATAAACCGTTAAAAAGCGAGAAATTTGAAGAATGGAGTCTACCGAGCTCAGGATCGCCACTTGGAAATCTAGCTGAGGCACTTAGGTCAGATGTTTCAATCGGGAAGTTAAAAAACACTTTGAGCACGTCGTCCTTCGGATGGGACTTTAAGCGATGATCCAGGGCTTTTTCGAATGTGAGGTACTCGATAATGAGACGTTTGTTATGTAAATGAACCTGGTTAGGTGAAATTTCACTTAGGTTGAAAATAGCCTTGAGCACGTCGTCCGTCGGATGGGACTTTTCGGATATATCTGATTATGTCGTATCAGTTTTAACAATTATTAAGCCTATAAACCGTTAAATAGCGTGAATTTTTTGAAAAACATTTTTATTTTGATTTTTGTGTAGGATTCAGATAATCCGGTCGTTCTCTATCAGTTTTAACCAATATTAAATCTATAGCAGTTATACCCCGCGTTGCCCGGGGAACTTTGATTTTTCTCCCAATATCTTCTATAACGCTATTCAGTTCCTCGACAGTACATTCATGATGTTATAATTTTCAATTATTCATACGGAATAAGGCTTATAGTCCTTCAGCTGTTGTAACGCTAGTAAGTTTTTAGGACCCCTGGGCACCACAGCTAGTATGCGCCTTTCAACGGCGGAAGCCACACCTAGTGAATACTTAGCATCGCTGGACGTCCTAGTCAGTGCATACTTAAGAACGTTTGTGACCACAGCTAGTATGTGGCTTGCAACGCTGAGCACCACAGCTAGTACGTAGTTAGGAACGCTGGTCATCACAGCTAGTATGTGCCTCGCAACAGCGGACCCCACAGCTAGTACGAAGTTAGGAACGCTGGGCATCACAGCTATTAAGTGCCTTGCAACAGCGGACCCCACAGCTAGTATGTAGTTAAATACGCTGGGCATTACAGTTAGTAAGTGCTTTGCAACAGCGAACTTCACAGCTAGTCCATAGGAACGCTGGGCACTACAGCTAGTAAATGCCTTGCAACAACGGACCCCACAGCTAGTACGAAGTTAGGAACGCTGGGCACTACAGCTAGTAAATGCCTTGCAACAACGGACCCCACAGCTAGTACGATATTAGGAACCCTGGGCATCACAGCTAGTATGCTTTTGCAACGACGGACCCCACAGACAGTACGTTTTTAGGAACGCTGGGCCCTACAGGTAGTAGGTGCCTTGCAACTGCGAACCCCACAGACAGTATGTAGTTAGAACCAAAGGGCATCACAGCTAGTATGAGTTTTGCAACGGCGGACCCCACAGCTAGTACATACGAATGAAATACGCTGGGCCACACTGCTAGCGCCTCGCAACAGCAGACCCCACAGCTAGTACGTAATTAGAAACGCTGGGCATTACAGCTAGTAAATGTCTTATAGGTGCCTTGCAACAGCGAACCCCACAGCCAGTACATAGTTAGGAACGCTGGGGCTGAGCACTACAGCTAGTAAGTACCTTGCAACAGCCGACCCCACAGCTAGTACGATACTAGGAACGCTGGACATCACAGCTAGTAAATGTCTTGCAACAGTGAACCCCACAGCGAATACATAGTTACTACTACTACATGTGAAATTCATGACAATCCGATTCATGACAATACGATCAGACGTTAATGAGCTAGCTCTATATTTATACTTAGTCCCCCCCCCTCAACCCCGCCACCCGTTCAAAACTTCGGGACGCCACACTCCTTATTTTTCTATTTGGCTTTCAGGAATAATATATGCGAAATTTCGTGGCAATACGACCAACCGTTAATGAGCTAACTCTATATGTATATTTACCCCCCCCCCCCCACAACCCTCCTTCCTGTTCAAAATTTTGGGCCGTCACACACCTAATATTTCTATTTGACCTTTAGGAATATTACATGTGAAATTTCATGACGATTCGCCCATTAGTTAATGAGTTAGCTCTATATTTATACTTAGGCCCCCCCACAACCCCCCCTCCCGTTCAAAACTTTGGGACGCCACACACCTTTTTTTGCTATTTGGCTTTTAAAAATACTACGTGAAATTTCATGACGATTCGCCCATTAGTTAATGAGTTAGCTCTATATTTATACTTAGGCCCCCCCACAACCCCCCTCCCGTTCAAAACTTTGGACGCCACACACCTTTTTTTGCTATTTGGCTTTTAAAAATACTACATGTGAAATTTCATGACGATTCGCCCATTAGTTAATGAGTTAGCTCTATATTTATACTTAGGCCCCCCCACATCCCCCCCTCCCGTTCTCAACTTTGGAACGCCACACACCTTATTTTTCTATTTGGCCTTCAGGAATACTCCATGTGAAATTTCGTGACAATCCGACCAACCGTTAAAGAATTAGCTCTATATTTATACTTAGGCCCCCCCACAACCCCCCCTCCCGTTCAAAACTTTGGGACGCCACACACTTTTTTTTCCTATTTGGCTTTTAAAAATACTACGTGAAATTTCATGACGATTCGCCCATTAGTTAATGAGTTAGCTCTATATTTATACTTAGGCCCCCCCACTACCCCCCCTCCCGTAAAAAATTTTGAGCCGTCACACCGCCTATTTTTTTATTTGGTCTTCAGGAATACTACATGTGTAACTTCGTGACAATGCGACCAACTGTTAAAGAGTTAGCTCTCTATTTATACTTAGACCCCCCCACAACCCCCCCTCCCGTTCAAAACTTTGGGACGCCACTTACCTTTTTTTCCTATTTGGCTTTTAAAAATACTACATGTGAAATTTCATGACGATTCGCCCATTAGTTAATGAGTTAGCTCTATATTTATACTTAGGCCCCCCCACTACCCCCCCTCCCGTAAAAAATTTTGAGCCGTCACACCGCCTATTTTTTTATTTGGTCTTCAGGAATACTACATGTGTAACTTCGTGACAATGCGACCAACTGTTAAAGAGTTAGCTCTCTATTTATACTTAGGCCCCCCCACAACCCCCCCTCCCGTTCAAAACTTTGGGACGCCACTTACCTTTTTTTCCTATTTGGCTTTTAAAAATACTACATGTGAAATTTCATGACGATTCGCCCATTAGTTAATGAGTTAGCACTATTTATATACTTAGGCCCCCCCACAACCCCCCCTCCCGTTCAAAACTTTGGGACGCCACACACCTTTTTTTCCTGTTTGGCTTTTAAAAAGACTACGTGTGAAATTTCATGACAATTTGACCATTAGTTAATGAGTTAGCACTATTTATATACTTAGGCCCCCCTTACAACCCCCCCTCCCGATCAAAATTTTGGGACGCCACATAGCCTATTATTCAATCGGGCTCAAAAGAATGCTACATGGGAAGTTTCATAAAAATCCGTCCAGCGGTTTGGGCGTGATGCTGGAACAAACATACATACATACATACATACATACATACATACAAACAAACATACAAACAAACAAACAAACCCCGTTTCAGCTTTATTAATATATATTATATCACAATGTACACAAGTTTTAATTTGTGTTCATATCTATACATACATCTTTTTTTTTTTGGCATTTTTCTTCCATAGTGGAGCGGTGTCACCATATTTAAAGTCAGTCTGAACGTTGTGCTGACGTTGGCATAATCCGAAACCAGCACACTCTATGGCTCTGTCAGTTAACAAATATTAAATCTATAAACCGTTAAAAAGCAAGAAATTTCAAGAATGGAGTCTACCGAGCTCAGGATCGCCACTTAGAAATCTAGTTGAGGCACTTAGGTCAGATGTTTCAATCGGGAAGTTAAAAAACACTTTGAGCACGTCGTCCTTCGGATGGGACTTTAAGCGATGATCCAGGGCTTTTTCGAATGTGAGGTACTCGATAATGAGACGTATGTTATGTAAATAAACCTGGGTAGGTCAATTTCTACTTAGGTTGAAAGCCTTGAGCACGTCGTCCTTCGGATGGGACTTTCCGGATAAATCTGAATCTGTCGTATCAGTTTTAACAATTATTAAGCCTATAAACCGTTAAATAGCGCAAATTTTTTGAAAAACATTTTTATTTTGATTTTTGTGTAGGATTCAGATAATCCGGTCGTTCTCTATCAGTTTTAACAAATATTAAATCTATAAACCGTTAAAAAGCGAGAAATTTGAAGAATGTAGTCTACCGAGCTCAGGATCGCCACTTAGAAATCTAGCTGAGGCACTTAGGTCAGATGTTATAATCGGGAAGTGAAAAATAACTATGAGCACGTCGTCCTTCGGATGGGACTTTAAGCGATGTTCCAGGACTTTTTCGAATGTGAGGTACTCGATAATGAGACGTATGTTATGTAAATAAACCTGGGTAGGTCAATTTCTACTTAGGTTGAAAGCCTTGAGCACGTCGTCCTTCGGATGGGACTTTCCGGATAAATCTGAATCTGTCGTATCAGTTTTAACAATTATTAAGCCTATAAACCGTTAAATAGCGCAAATTTTTTGAAAAACATTTTTATTTTGATTTTTGTGTAGGATTCAGATAATCCGGTCGTTCTCTATCAGTTTTAACAAATATTAAATCTATAAACCGTTAAAAAGCGAGAAATTTGAAGAATGGAGTCTACCGAGCTCAGGATTGCCACTTAGAAATCTAGCTGAGGCACTTAGGTCAGATGTTTCAATCGGGAAGTTAAAAAACACTTTGAGCACGTCGTCCTTCGGATGGGACTTTAAGCGATGATCCAGGGCTTTTTCGAATGTGAGGTACTCGATAATGAGACGTATGTTATGTAAATAAACCTGGTTAGGTGAAATTTCACTTAGGTTGAAAATAGCCTTGAGCACGTCGTCCGTCGGATTCTGTCGTATCAGTTTTAACAATTATTAAGCCTATAAACCGTTAAATAGCGTGAATTTTTTGAAAAACATTTTTATTTTGATTTTTGTGTAGGATTCAGATAATCCGGTCGTTCTCTATCAGTTTTAACAAATATTAAATCTATAGCAGTTATACCCGGCGTTGCCCGGGGAACTTTGATTTTTCTCCCAATATCTTCTATAACGCTTTTCAGTTCCTCGACAGTACATTCATGATGTTATAATTTTCAATTATTCATACGGAATAAGGCTTATAGTCCTTCAGCTGTTGTAACGCTAGTAAGTTTTTAGGACCCCTGGGCACCACAGCTAGTATGCGCATTTCAACGGCGGAAGCCACACCTAGTGAATACTTAGCATCGCTGGACGTCCTAGTCAGTGCGTACTTAAGAACGTTTGTGACCACAGCTAGTACGTAGTTGGGAATGCTGGGCATCATAGCTAGTATGTGCCTTGTGACGGCGGACCTAACAGCTAGTACGTAGTTAGGAACGCTGGTCACCACAGCTAGTATGTGCCTCGCAACAGTGGACCCCACAGCTAGTACGAAGTTAGGAACGCTGGGCATCACAGCTATTAAGTGCCTTGCAACAGCGGACCCCACAGCTAGTATGTAGTTAAATACGCTGGGCATTACAGTTAGTAAGTGCTTTGCAACAGCGAACTTCACAGCTAGTACATAGTTAGGAACGCTGGGCACTACAGCTAGTAAATGCCTTGCAACAACGGACCCCACAGCTAGTACGAAGTTAGGAACGCTGGGCACTACATCTAGTTGATGCCTTGCAACAACGGACCCCACAGCTAGTACGATATTAGGAACCCTGGGCATCACAGCTAGTATGCTTTTGCAACGACGGACCCCACAGCTAGTACGTTTTTAGGAACGCTGGGCCCTACAGGTAGTAGGTGCCTTGCAACTGCGAACCCCACTGATAGTATGTAGTTAGAACCACAGGGCATCACAGCTAGTATGAGTTTTGCAACGGCGGACCCCACAGCTAGTACGTAATTAGAAACGCTGGGCATTACAGCTAGTAAATGTCTTATAGGTGCCTTGCAACAGCGAACCCCACAGCCAGTACATAGTTAAGAACGCTGGGGCTGAGCACTACAGCTAGTAAGTACCTTGCAACAGCGGACCCCACAGCTAGTACGATATTAGGAACGCTGGACATCACAGCTAGTAAATGTCTTGCAACAGTGAACCCCACTGCGAATACATAGTTACTACTACTACATGTGAAATTCATGACAATCCGATTCATGACAATACGATCAACCGTTAATGAGCTAGCTCTATATTTATACTTAGTCCCCCCCCCCCTCAACCCCGCCACCCGTTCAAAACTTCGGGACGCCACACTCCTTATTTTTCTATTTGGCCTTCAGGAATAATATATGCGAAATTTCGTGACAATACGACCAACCGTTAATGAGCTAACTCTATATGTATATTTAGCCCCCCCACAACCCTCCTTCCTGTTCAAAATTTTGGGCCGTCACACACCTAATATTTCTATTTGACCTTTAGGAATACTACATGTGAAATTTCATGACAATTCGACCATAAGTTAATGAGTTAGCACTATTTATATACTTAGGCCCCACTTACAACCCCCCGTCCCGATCAAATTTTTGGAACGTCACACACCTTATTTTTCTATTTGGTCTTCAGGAATACTCCATGTGAAATTTCGTGACAATCCGACCAACCGTTAAACAGTTAGCTCTATATTTATACTTAGGCCCCCCCACAACCCCCCCTCCCGTTCAAAACTTTGGGACGCCACACACCTTTTTTTCCTATTTGGCTTTTAAAAATACTACGTGAAATTTCATGACGATTCGCCCATTAGTTAATGAGTTAGCTCTATATTTATACTTAGGCCCCCCCACAACCCCCCCTCCCGTTCAAAACTTTGGGACGCCACACACGTTATTTTTCTATTTGGCCTTCAGGAATACTCCATGTGAAATTTCGTGACAATCCGACCAACCGTTAAAGAATTAGCTCTATATTTATACTTAGGCCCCCCCACAACCCCCCCTCCCGTTCAAAACTTTGGGACGCCACACACCTTTTTTTCCTATTTGGCTTTTAAAAATACTACATGTGAAATTTCATGACGATTCGCCCATTAGTTAATGAGTTAGCTCTATATTTATACTTAGGCCCCCCCACAACCCCCCCTCCCGTTCAAGACTTTGGGACGCCACACACCTTTTTTTCCTGTTTGGCTTTTAAAAAGACTACGTGTGAAATTTCATGACAATTTGACCATTAGTTAATGAGTTAGCACTATTTATATACTTAGGCCCCCCTTACAACCCCCCCTCCCGATCAAAATTTTGGGACGCCATATAGCCTATTATTCAATCGGGCTCAAAAGAATGCTACATGGGCAGTTTCATAAAAACCCGTCCAGCGGTTTGGGCGTGATGCTGGAACAAACATACAAACAAACAAACAAACCCCGTTTCAGCTTTATTAATATAGACTAGCAGTAATACCCGGCGTTGCCCGGGGAACTTTGATTTTTCTCCCAATATCTTCTATAACGCTATTCAGTTCCTCGACAGTACATTCATGATGTTATAATTTTCAATTATTCATACGGAATAAGGCTTATAGTCCTTCAGCTGTTGTAACGCTAGTAAGTTTTTAGGACCCCTGGGCACCACAGCTAGTATGCGCCTTTCAACGGCGGAAGCCACACCTAGTGAATACTTAGCATCGCTGGACGTCCTAGTCAGTGCGTACTTAAGAACGTTTGTGACCACAGCTAGTATGTGGCTTGCGACGGCGGACCCAACAGCTAGTACGTAGTTAGGAACGCTGGTCACCACAGCTAGTATGTGCCTCACAACAGCGGACCCCACAGCTAGTACGAAGTTAGGAACGCTGGGCATCACAGTTATTAAGTGCCTTGCAACAGCGGACCCCACAGCTAGTATGTAGTTAAATACGCTGGGCATTACAGTTAGTAAGTGCTTTGCAACAGCGAACTTCACAGCTAGTACATAGTTAGGAACGCTGGGCACTACAGCTAGTAAATGCCTTGCAACAACGGACCCCACAGCTAGTACGATATTAGGAACCCTGGGCATCACAGCTAGTATGCTTTTGCAACGACGGACCCCACAGCTAGTACGTTTTTAGGAACGCTGGGCCCTACAGGTAGTAGGTGCCTTGCAACTGCGGACCCCACAGATAGTATGTAGTTAGAACCACAGGGCATCACAGCTAGTATGAGTTTTGCAACGGCGGACCCCACAGCTAGTCCCTACGTAGTTAAATACGCTGGGCCACACTGCTAGCGCCTTGCAACAGCAGACCCCACAGCTAGTACGTAATTAGGAACGCTGGGCATCACAGCTAGTAAATGTCTTGCAACAGTGAACCCCACAGCGAATACATAGTTACTACTACTACATGTGAAATTCGTGACAATCCGATTCATGACAATACGATCAACCGTTAATGAGCTAGCTCTATATTTATACTTAGTCCCCCCCCCCCTCAACCCCGCCACCCGTTCAAAACTTCGGGACGCCACACACCTTATTTTTCTATTTGGCCTTCAGGAATAATATATGGGAAATTTCGTGACAATACGACCAACCGTTAGTGAGCTAACTCTTTATGTATATTTAGCCCCCCCACAACCCTCCTTCCTGTTCAAAATTTTGGGCCGTCACACACCTAATATTTCTATTTGACCTTTAGGAATACTACATGTGAAATTTCATGACAATTCGACCATTAGTTAATGAGTTAGCACTATTTATATACTTAGGCCCCCCTTACAACCCCCCCTCCCGATCAAAACTTTGGGACGCCACACACGTTATTTTTCTATTTGGCCTTCAGGAATACTCCATGTGAAATTTCGTGACAATCCGACCAACCGTTAAAGAATTAGCTCTATATTTATACTTAGGCCCCCCCACAACCCCCCCTCCCGTTCAAAACTTTGGGACGCCACACACCTTTTTATCCTATTTGGCTTTTAAAAATACTACATGTGAAATTTCATGACGATTCGCCCATTAGTTAATGAGTTAGCTCTATATTTATACTTAGGCCCCCCCACAACCCCCCCTCCCGTTCAAGACTTTGGGACGCCACACACCTTTTTTTCCTGTTTGGCTTTTAAAAAGACTACGTGTGAAATTTCATGACAATTTGACCATTAGTTAATGAGTTAGCACTATTTATATACTTAGGCCCCCCTTACAACCCCCCCTCCCGATCAAAATTTTGGGACGCCATATAGCCTATTATTCAATCGGGCTCAAAAGAATGCTACATGGGCAGTTTCATAAAAATCCGTCCAGCGGTTTGGGCGTGATGCTGGAACAAACATACAAACAAACAAACAAACCCCGTTTCAGCTTTATTAATATAGACTAGCAGTAATACCCGGCGTTGCCCGGGGAACTTTGATTTTTCTCCCAATATCTTCTATAACGCTATTCAGTTCCTCGACAGTACATTCATGATGTTATAATTTTCAATTATTCATACGGAATAAGGCTTATAGTCCTTCAGCTGTTGTAACGCTAGTAAGTTTTTAGGACCCCTGGGCACCACAGCTAGTATGCGCCTTTCAACGGCGGAAGCCACACCTAGTGAATACTTAGCATCGCTGGACGTCCTAGTCAGTGCGTACTTAAGAACGTTTGTGACCACAGCTAGTATGTGGCTTGCGACGGCGGACCCAACAGCTAGTACGTAGTTAGGAACGCTGGTCACCACAGCTAGTATGTGCCTCACAACAGCGGACCCCACAGCTAGTACGAAGTTAGGAACGCTGGGCATCACAGTTATTAAGTGCCTTGCAACAGCGGACCCCACAGTTAGTATGTAGTTAAATACGCTGGGCATTACAGTTAGTAAGTGCTTTGCAACAGCGAACTTCACAGCTAGTACATAGTTAGGAACGCTGGGCACTACAGCTAGTAAATGCCTTGCAACAACGGACCCCACAGCTAGTACGATATTAGGAACCCTGGGCATCACAGCTAGTATGCTTTTGCAACGACGGACCCCACAGCTAGTACGTTTTTAGGAACGCTGGGCCCTACAGGTAGTAGGTGCCTTGCAACTGCGGACCCCACAGATAGTATGTAGTTAGAACCACAGGGCATCACAGCTAGTATGAGTTTTGCAACGGCGGACCCCACAGCTAGTCCCTACGTAGTTAAATACGCTGGGCCACACTGCTAGCGCCTTGCAACAGCAGACCCCACAGCTAGTACGTAATTAGGAACGCTGGGCATCACAGCTAGTAAATGTCTTGCAACAGTGAACCCCACAGCGAATACATAGTTACTACTACTACATGTGAAATTCGTGACAATCCGATTCATGACAATACGATCAACCGTTAATGAGCTAGCTCTATATTTATACTTAGTCCCCCCCCCCCCCTCAACCCCGCCACCCGTTCAAAACTTCGGGACGCCACACACCTTATTTTTCTATTTGGCCTTCAGGAATAATATATGCGAAATTTCGTGACAATACGACCAACCGTTAATGAGCTAACTCTTTATGTATATTTAGCCCCCCCACAACCCTCCTTCCTGTTCAAAATTTTGGGCCGTCACACACCTAATATTTCTATTTGACCTTTAGGAATACTACATGTGAAATTTCATGACAATTCGACCATTAGTTAATGAGTTAGCACTATTTATATACTTAGGCCCCCCTTACAACCCCCCCTCCCGATCAAAACCTTTGAACGTCACACACCTTATTTTTCTATTTGGTCTTCAGGAATACTCCATGTGAAATTTCGTGACAATCCGACCAACCGTTAAACAGTTAGCTCTATATTTATACTTAGGCCCCCCCACAACCCCCCCTCCCGTTCAAAAATTTGGGACGCCACACACCTTTTTTTCCTATTTGGCTTTTAAAAATACTACATGTGAAATTTCATGACGATTCGCCCATTAGTTAATGAGTAAGCTCTATATTTATACTTAGGCCCCCCCACAACCCCCCCCTCCCGTTCAAAACTTTGGGACGCCACACACCTTTTTTTCTGTTTGGCTTTTAAAAAGACTACGTGTGAAATTATATGACAATTTGACCATTAGTTAATGAGTTAGCACTATTTATATACTTAGGCCCCCCCACAACCCCCCCCCCCCCCTCCCGTTCAAATGTTTGGGGCGCCACACTCCTTATTTTTTTATTTTACCTTCAGGAATACTACATGTGAAATTTCATGACGATTCGCCCATTAGTTAATGAGTTAGCACTATTTATATACTTAGGCCCCCCTTATAACCCCCCCTCCCGTTCAAATGTTTGGGGCGCCACACTCTTTATTTTTCTATTTGCCCTTCAGGAATACTATATGTGACATGACGCCACATAGCCTATTATTCAATCGGGCTCAAAAGAATGCTACATGTGAAGTTTCATGAAGATCCGTCCAGCGGTTTGGGCGTGATGCTGGAACAAACATACAAACAAACAAACAAACCCCGTTTCAGCTTTATTAATATAGATTACCTTCCATTATATCGATACAGATCGTAGAAATGTATACAGACAACATATTAATCTTTATTTAAAATATAATATCATATGATTATTATTATGCAGTTTTTACTTTTATTTTGACAGTTAATTTCATGTAGTTACGTAGGTTATCTATTAGTTAATATTTATATCAGATATGAAAATAATTTATAATATGTAGATGTGGTTGATTTAGTTGTCAATTTAAGTATAACCAGACTGGAGAAGGCAAGTTGGAGGTTGCTGACCAACCATAAACGTGCTCGCAAGAAGAAACTGGCTCAAGTGGTCTACTTTCTCTGTTTGTGTTTCTCCATCCTCACTTGCATTCTGTGTATAGGACACCGAACATCTTCATCCTTGGTAATAAGTATGGAGCCTTTCTTGTAGAGTGCGACTTAAAACATGTATTAAGTGTTAAAGAGTAGCTGTCGGGTTAAGTAAGTACTTGATAATTTTTAAGTTGAGGAATATGGACATATTCTGGAAAAATAATAAAACAATTAAACAAACTTATTTTTTGAAATATTGTTTATTTCATAAAAAGATGCTATAGACCAAGTGATTATTTATAATGCCCAGGCAGTTTGAAAAATGCCCAAAATGAGTAGACAATATGATAATAACTATTGGAAATGTTAAATTGATCGAGTGAATAATGTCCTTCATTGGGTATAGTAATAAAAATATGTGTTTTATTGTCAGAATAATATACTTAACACAAAAGCCTAATTGCTACACAATTCTACTAAAACCACTCTGGATGTATGACTCATAAATCTACGGTTCGGCTAAAATATCTAACCTGAAACGTATCCAGGTTCTCCAGTCAAAGACACTCAGACTCATTACACAATGCCCCATCATACGTAAGTAACAGAACACTCCACAATGACCTCATGATAAACACAGTTCACGACACAATTCAGGACCTTTACAGACGTTTCTATAGCAAATTGCATTCACACCCATATCCATACATCCACTCACTATTTGCCACACAATCCTCCCAGGAGATTGAAGAAGAGGTGGAACTGTGACTTACTATAATCCCGAATTGCGACCGCCCACTTCTTGAAACAAAATCATAATATCCCCATAATATTCATTGATAATAATCATAATATTCATTGTTTTTAAATTTCGCCCTGAGGAGCTACCGCTGGGTAGCCTTCCTCTCTCACGCCAGTCAGGACATCCACTATCAATCAAGTCCTCTTGGTAGCTGGTTGTTGCGTCATGGCAACAGTTGCGATTAACATTATTAAGACAAAAAAAAAACATAATAACATTAAAAAATCAAAGGTACGCATAGTACTTTCACGTGACAAAAAAAATTTAGTTTTTAGGTTTAGTGATTATTATTAACTATCGCGTAACTTGAGTTCGTGAAAAACTGAGTACTCTGACCTTTTAGTGATACTAACTCATTTAATCGTTCATCAAATAGATAATGTATGTCAATTAATTTTAATTTATTCATGCTAAAACAAGAAATTATGACACATCAATATAGAATGAGAATTCAAAAGTCCTTGAGTAAAACATCTATTGATTTTCAAGTAAATCGTTCAACACCTGCAAAATCTGACAACAATTTTGCACTTTGTACATTTTGATAATGTTCACTCTTTAATATAATATATTATCATTTATATATTATATTATAATTATTTATTTATTATATTATAATTTAATACATATAACTGTACAATAACTGGCATGTTGTTAGACAGACGAACACCCTAACAGCAAGTATTTTGATGAACCCCAAAAAGAATCTGACCTGGAAGAATGGCCCTCAAGAAATCTTCAACCTCCTAATATCGGCTTGGCTTCACCTCAATGCAACTATATGTACGTAACATATTTCTATTTATTTATTTATATTCGTTTATTTATTTTAATTTAGTTATGCACTCAACTAATCATCAGTGTACGTTATTTTCTCAGCCTTTTAGCTAAGATCAAAGTGCAGTACATTATTGCCGAGTGTATTATTATTAGCATACTAGTATTATTAGCGGGGGGATGGCCGCTTAAAATGTAGGGAGATGGTACCCATACTATAGTATAAGGAAGTATTGTAATCGTCCGAAAATCCGAGATCGAGTTTACAACGCATTTTTACGTTTCAAAGGGGTTTGAGGAGCTTTCACGATGATGTCGTACGTCATTGGGACTTCGTGAGAGTTCTGATTGGTTCTTACCAAAAATATTCCTTATTATTTTTCCAAACGCTACTTTGATTTGAGATAGAAATATTTCAAAGTGATTATTAAATTGTACAGACAGGATTAAAGCAGAATATCTAAGTCGGATCTAAGTCGAAAAACATGAAAGGATTGACCTACCTTTGTGATATAATGATTGTCGATATAAATTGGGAAACATAGAATTCATTACAGGGTTTAGAATAAACAAGTTAGTTTAGTCTCATGCCCGGGCTTTAACTACGAGGTCATATCGCCTACTACCAGAGCGCTCTTTCGTCACTCTGGTGGACATGATCCCGACTCTACTGTGGGAGTCCTAAATTTTGCCTATCCTAAATTTTTATTCAACTAGGATAGGGGTCTTTAAAGAGTACCTGACGTCGTACAGGCTCGGGACCATCGCTTAACCTCCCATCCGAAGGACGGCGCCCTTAAGTTTATTTAACCTCCCAGATAAAATAAACTAAGGGCCTCGGCCTGGTTTCGAACCAACGATCTTGAGCTCAGAAGGCAAGCACGCATACCACTGAGCTAACGGCGCATTACATGGGCAGTTATTGGGATTTTTGAGTTGAGACCCCCTCGGAACTCTATCTTTCGTTTGGCCGTTTGCCCCTGAAAATTCCCCTTTTGCCCTCCTTATGCTGAGTTTCTCCATACCTTAAAGGTCAGTCGAATGTACTTTATGTTTAATCATTATTTTTCACTACTTGTTTAAATTTATTTTATTTCTCTTGGTATATTAATTAATGTATTTTTATTATTTCTTTCATTTTTAAATGTTTTATTATTACATTAAAAAAAAAAATATTATAAAAAATATTTAAAAAAAAACAGTATAATTTTTTTAAATTCTATTAAAATGGATCTATTTATTTATTTATAGTTTTTTATTTATCAATTTAAAATTGATTAATATATGTATATATATTTATTTTATTTGTTTATATTTAGTTACATTGTTTTCTTTTTCTTATCTATATCTCGCACATTGGGACCTGATGAAAAGACGTAAGAACGTCCCGAAACGTTGTGGTAAAGACACTTCTGGAAGAGTTTTAAAAAATAGTTATCTTAATTTTATTAAATATAAAAATGTATCTACTTATTATAAATGTATCTATGTTTTAATTTTTTTTTTGTAGGTACTCATATATTTTTAAGTATTTATTTATTCAGTTTTTATTCATTTCATTTTACTTTTTCAAATAGTTTTGTTATTATTAGTAGTTATACATTTAAATTATAAGCTACCTATCTTAATGTATTTGGTTTGGAATTTTAATTTTGTGTATGAGTATTCTGTAGCCACTATGTAAGTCAAATATTGAGTTTTAGCTCAAACGGTCGATTGGCTTTGGACGGAGTACACAGCCGGTGATTGAAATTATTTAATCTATATTCATTATTTAATACACATTTAATTTTTTAGGGGAAATGTGCAACCAATGCCGTTTGAGAAGAAGTATAAAAGATCTACCAGGAACCTAGATTGTATGTATGGTCTCGGTGGGAAATGGACCTTGTTGTACGGAGGTGTTCGAAATCAAATGATACTGCCAAGAAGAAAACTTAAAGATGGTTTTGAAGTCAAAAGGTAGTAAATACATAGTATTCTAGTCAAATTTCTCATTAAAATTAATGGACAGGTAACAGAGCCAGGGGCGTAGCCAGGAATATGAGCCGGGGGGGGGGGGGGGGGGGGGGGGGGCAAAGTTAGGCTACGAGGGTGCCGCACAGCCCGCAGTTTCCGTGGTTAGCGTTGAAGACTTTTTGTTATTAATTTGGGAGACTCGGACCTCTAGAAGCACTCCCTGAGGTAACCACTGACTGTAATATAAGTTGACTTTACATGAGCAGCAAAAATGCAAAGCGCAGCCGCAGCAAATGCACGCTGTGGTTTCTGTGCTTTTAGAATTAAATGACTCACATCCAATAGCGTGCATTTGCTGCTGTTGCTCTTTGCATTTTTACTGCGCATGTAAAATCAGCTTTAAGAGTATTAAGTTTAACATAAATGAAGATTTTGAGCAAGGAAATGAAATGATCGAATTCATATATATTTAAAAAAATGTAATATGACTTGTTTTGTACATGTACATTTATGTAACAGCTGATTGCTGATTTAGGCATCAGACGCACAGGAAATTTGAAGATCCTATTGGTAACTTAAACATGCGCCCGCCATCTGCCCCTCCCCCCCCCCCCCCCTGGCGACGCCCCTGAAGAGAGCTCATATCTATATATGTAATACTTTACCAGCTATCTATATAATACTTTACCAGCTATCCATAAAAACTTTACCATGAAATTTATGTAATCGGTCAAAAAGTGTTATTCAGATATTAAAATTTGTTTTTTATCTTTAAAAATCCGTTGTCAAATTTTTTTAGTGTTTTTTAAAATCTGAAAATATTCAACGTGTACACATGAAATGAATTTTTTCTATCATGTCAAACCTCTTCTGTTTGTTTTAGTCAACAAAAGTCCATTTCAATTACAATGCAGTTTTGATGGTTCAGAGACACAGTAAATATTGGGATTGATCAGGGAAGGCCGCAAGGGAAAATAGAGCTCCCCCCTTACTAGCCCCTCGGATTTCAAGGCTTTAAATTTATATCTATTCACACTCTATTTTTTTTTTTTACTTTTAAAGCGAGATATAGGGTAGTTATGTAGTCGACCAGAAATTCGATGTTGTTTCCATCGGAATTTCATGTTCAGCTCTCTGATTCCAAAAATGAAAAAAAAAGAGTTGTCGATGAATGACCGGTAATGTACTTCCCCAGAACGAATTAATCAATTAGTTTTTCGCTCCCTCCCCCCTTCTAAAACCAGTCGACCGTTTGCTCTAATATTCAATAGTTGACTTATATAGGGACCCCTGAATCCTCATACTTAATTTTGTGTAGATAAATTCATTGCATTGGCAGTTATTAGGGTTTTTGAATTGAGCCTCCTCCCTGAACCCCCTTCCCTTCTGCCAATTCCCCTGAAAATTAATAAGTTCTTGGGGTTTGGATTCACATATGAAATTTTGAGATGATACATTCATTTTAGCGGCAATTATTAGAGTTTTTGAGTTAAGCCTCATCCCTAATCCCCCTCTCCTTGGGCCGATTTGCCTGAAAATCGATAGATGTCGTCGAAAAGTCAAAACCTCATGAGGAGAATACATGTCTCAGCGAAATTGACAGAAGAGAAGAGGAGTTCAGGAGAGAGAGCTCAACTCAAATACCATAATATTTATTTATTTATTTTTTTTTCCGAAGGCTGATTATCTCACCGCGGCCTGAGTAGGCCTATTGTGTGTTGGTCCCTAAAGCTCTGTATCTTTGATGAAATCCAGGATTCTGCTGCAGGTTCCCTCGATTACCTGCTTCGGTCTCCTGCTCTCTATTGCCTTACACTGATCAGCCCTGTCATAGCTCTTAGATCCATTCTGCTCATATTCAGAAGCTCTCGGCTTCTTTTCCGCAACAAAGAGTTTTGATTGTCTTTGCTTTGGGACCCCTCTCCAGAACTGTGTTTCCTGGTCAGCCAACTTTTTATTGCCGCCCTTGCGGTGCTCTAAGAGATCCCGCAGAAGGGTTCCGGTCCTATAGGTTCTCTGTGAGCTCCTGACCTCCTGATGTCCTGGCACCCATCTCATCTCTACTCTATTTTTGTCCATCAGGACTCCAGTGCTTTAAGGCATAACAGGACGATTTTGGAATATATGATGACAGCTCGCAGCACTTGCAGCCCTCCCCTGGTAGAACTCCCTCCCGGGGCCATGGATGTCGTAAATAACTAGATAACAACACCCTTACAAGAGATATGGCTAATATGCATCGAATATAAGGCCAAAAAAAATATATATATATTTATATATTATAAAATTATATATCAATTATAATTGAATTACAATGAATAACTATTCATATACAAGAATGCTAAATAATCCATAATTTATTTCCTGATCTTTATTGTAAACAATTTATTTCACAATCAGCTCAAGGGAATGGGAGGACCAGAGGGGCGCAACTCAAAAACACTCCATAAAATTCCTCCAGATAAAATTTCAAACGAAATCAATAGGTGCCGTCCAATTTAAATTTAACATTTTTTGTCGACACGTTCATTAGATCGGTAGTTATTGAGTTGAAATTGTTTACAATAAAGATCAGAAAATAAATTGTGGGATATTTAGCATTCTTGTATATGAATAATTGATATACTTTTGTAAAGAATATTGACGAACATCTTGCGATGTTATTTATTGATTTGTATGAAAAAAAAAAAAAAAAAAAAAAAATTTAGATACTGTTGATGAGAAGAGTTCTCTTCAAAACGTCTATAATTGGTAGGTTGTAAAAACCAACAAATATCATATATTATATATATTTTGTATGTTTCAGAGATATTTTTGATGGCGATCGCTTCCAAGAGTTTCAATATATTGACAGAAAGCCCAGAAAAAATAATTATTTAAAAAAAAAATATTCCCAAAAAAATAATAAAAACATGGACGAGTTGGATGAAGCCTATGAAAAGGTTTTAAAAGACGCTGAAAAATTAGTACTGCTTGCTAAAAAAGTTAAAAATTATGATGTATTTATTAAAAAGAAATCTAATGATTGGATTCCTTTTAAAAATTGGTTTAGGTCCCTCGCTGAAACGAGTAATAAAAAATTAAATTATTTAAGGAAAAGTGTGAAAATGGACAATAAAATGTCTTCTTCGGAAGATAATGTGACTGAGAATGTTGATGAGGACGATGATGAAGAGAGCGAAGAAGAGGATTTGGAAAAAGAGGAAGATGAGAACACGACAGAAAGGGAGACAAGCTCAGTGACAGGGCTGAGGGATCTTGAAGAGCCAGGAAATGGGACTATGAAACCAGAAGACAATATTGAAGTGGGGACGAACACTACAATGAAGAAGGCACATCAAATATATAATTTAAAAAGAACAACAAAAGCCATCCTTGATGTAGTTACTGTACCGTTTGATTGTAACAAATTTGGTTTCGGCGATGGTGAAAGGAATCATTCCAGTGCGAAAAAAGAACAGACGAATGTGGACGTGGAGGCTAACTATTACGAAGATATGGAAGAGACTGATGAAGAGCAGTATCTCTCTACTAGCGTTTCTGAAGTACCCAAAACAACGAGCATTAGTTCAACAACAAGCAGGCAAGAAATGGTCACAAGTAATTTGACATTAGTCGCACCAGTCTTAGGATCTATCAACATTAGCGATGTCTCTAAAATTCCAGCGACAAAGTTACAATTACCTGAAATGAATAATTCAAAATTACTGATAAAAGAAATAACTTTTGAACTTACAAATTCTTCAAATTTGGAACAATGTAAGCAACCCGTTTTTCATATAGTGTCCCCCGGTGATAAAAAAGTTGAAACAACACCCCCCTCAAAGACAACAGACATTTCAGATAAGATTTTAGAAAAATTACAACAAAACAGTTTAGAAACATTAAATAAACTTCTAAGTTTCCCAATGTACATGAAACATTTTTCTTCTCGAAGTCCTGACAAAGATGTAGAAACACAGAGTAACTCGTTTAAAGGTGGTTTTGATGGAGAAAAACAATTTAATAGCACAGAACCTTTCGTCACAAAAACAGGTTTGACGGAAAAGAAATTCGTGAAAAATTATTTGGAAGAATCGCCTATAGAATTTAATGGAAAAAGATATTCTATTCCGAAAGAAACATACATCACGAATATGACTCCATTTGAAGAAAAAACGTACAAAACAAAGATTGGTGGTGACTTAGCACCTAAATATCAATTTAAGTATTCCATTGCATTGAATAAAGGTAAGGGTCTAGCCACTAATAGTGAATCAGATAATCGATTTATCGATAAGTTGGATCAATTTGATTTTGATGATGGTTTTGCTGCTTTTTTAGAAACTACAACTCCAACTCCTCAATTTTTGAATACCCTTGTTTACTCTGAGATTGACTCAGACAATGAGGATGACGAAGAGGACTTAACGAAAATGGACAATTTTGATTACGATATGTACAAACGCCCGACTACGATATCTGTTATTGACAATGAGGATACAACAGAAGAAGAAGACGACGAGAATATCGACTTGAAAGCTGACATTAACATAAATCCTATCACGGAGCTTTTTGGAGCTTCATATGCTGATGGAAACAATTTTCGAAGAGATTTTAATGAAACAGACGTGGAATTGTTGAAGTCATTCGATACGGAAGGTCGGTTACGGCACAAATGTAAGAAATTTAAAAATAAAAATGAAGATTTATTAACAGCAAAAGTCAGTAAAGTAGATGAAAATCATTTGGGAACAGTAGCGAAAATTATTGAAGAGGTAAGAGAAGCTGCATATTTGAGAGAATTGCTGAACAAAGTAAAGCCGAAAAAGACTGCCATACCTCCAAGAGAAATTGCAAACAGAAATCGAACTACCTTCTTTTCAAATATATTTAATAATTTGAAAAGGAAGAAAGACAGTATCAATGCAAGCGCTATGTCAGAGAAAACAATTATCAATAATGCCAAAATGTGGAAATTAGGAAAATGCGGAAACGCTTTGAACAGAATAAAGAATATGTTTAAAGAGAAAAAGGGAAGTTCAAAGGAAGAAGACACATGTTCTTGTAGTTGTGAAAATGAAACGGAAGATCTAGGTGATGAAGAAACGACGACGATGATGTGTAGAGTAGAAAATGACGAATGTGAGAATGAGAATAAATTAAAAAGTGTAAAGGAAACAATAGAAGGATGTAGTGCTCGAATAGAAGTTGAAGAAAAGTTTTTAGAAACGGAACCATCACCTCTCGACTGTCCAACAGATCCACCAAACTACTGCACAGAAAAAAGTACATTTATATATGTCACCAAGGGTAGACCGGTCACACCTAGAAAAGGGGAGTACACAGACGCAGAGTGTCCTGAGTGCGGCAGCATTTTTCCATGTGTCACGGAGCCGTGCACACAGGATACATTCATGTGCGGTGTACCTCCAAATAAGTGTGCTGTTTGTACCACGGAGTGTACCACGAAAGGATGGAAGAAGGGCGGCTGTTCCAAGTGTCAAGGGAAGTTGTCCACAAAGAGTGCGCTCGTCACTGAAAATGAAATTGCCAAATTAGAAATCTACTTTGGTTCCACGACAGAATCAGGATTAAATGTTAACTTACAATCAAGTGAAGCATTACTTGAAAAGCTAAAAGAAGAAATTATGGGTTTAAATAACACAATCAGAAAAAAATTTAAAAAGAAAAACTACTTATAAAGATTAAATATTTATAAGGGTATTTTATATACTTATGACCTTAATAAAATATTTTGAATATAATTTATTTATTTGACCCATTAATATTTAAATTTATTCACAAGAATTTGATTTTAAAACCACTTGTTATTTGAACATTTTCACGAGTTCAAGCAGCAGTGTCTGCTAGTAGGACGGCCAACTTAGTTCCGTGGCTCTTCAACCCATTACTGAGTCTTGGCATTCTCAAGCAGCGTCTGCTAGTAAAATGGCCAACTTACTTCCGTGGCTCTTCAACCCATTACTGAGACTTGGCATTCTCAAGCAGCGTCTGCTAGTAGGACTGCCAACTTACTTCTGTGGCTTTCCAACCCATTACTGCGTTTTGGCCTCCTCAAGCAGCGTCCGTCAGTTGTCCAAATACGTCCAAGCTGCCGAAGTGCAGTATACGGGGTACCCGCGAGATCTGCTCGTCTTACATCCGTGCGTTAGTCTTTTAAAAAAAACGTCTAAACCTGCTCTCTTTGAGGGCGCCGGTAGCTCAGACGTAGCGTGCTAGCCAACTGACCTCAAGATCGCAGGCTCGAAAACCGCCTAAGGCCCTTTAGGTTCTTTACCTGAGAGGTGAAAACGCTTTGAGCACCCCGTTCTTCGGATGGGACGTTAAGCAATGGTGCCGAGCCTGTGCGATGTCAGGTACTCATTAAAAATCCCTATCCTAGGTGAAAAAAAAAAAAAAAAAAAAAATTAGGACTCCCATAGTAAAGTCGGGCTCATTGCTCTGGTAGTAGGCGATATGACCTAGTAGTTAAAGCCCGGGCATGAATCATAATAACTAACTATATCTTTGGGGCTCTCTTCTCTACCTTCTTACTCCCTGACAGATTTGAGTTAGTTTCGAGCTCTGATTGAACAAAAGGCTAATGCATCTTGTCAAATCAGTGATGTCACAGAAGGGTGGGACTGTCAAACCCCCGTTAATTATGGTTCAGTTATGTTAATTATTGTTGATTAGTACCGACCTAGATCTGACCTCAAGCTAGAAGCTCTCCAACCAAACCCAGACGAATCAAACCTAATCAAAACCACGTACTAAGAAAAAATACAAAAAAATTGTCAAAAAACGATGTGGGAACCAGTTGACAGATTTACTGACAATGAGATTAATCTAATTTAATTTTCATTACTTTGTATCTATTTACTTCATGTGAGTGAGTCAAAGAACGATTTGGGAACCAGTTGACAGATTTACTGACAATGAGATTGCATCTTCAAGTTGTCTTTTGTTTAGACAAGTTCTGTTCAACTCCATTATTGTAGAGTAGATTGAAAGACAGGTTGAAAGTGTAAGGAAATAGAAGAGAAGGATAAGAAGATTAACGAGTTGATAAAGTGAATCGGGGTTATCAAGTTGTACTCTACCAATGAGAGCAGTCAATCCTAACTGCAATACTTAATACAAACTGCAGTTAAAATTCAGAAGCCTCCCTTGAAAAAATGGTCTAGCAACTGTTGAAAACATGGCAAACGGTATTACTAATTTAGATCAAAATTCACTTTTCTTAATATTTTTTCACTTTTTGTGGTCTTTATTGGTACCTACTTAGTTAAGCAATGATACCGAGATAAGCAATGGTACCAAGTTAAGCGATGGTACCAAGTTAAGCTATGATACCGAGTTAAGCTACGATACCAAATAAGCAATGATACCGAGTTAAGCTACGATACCAAATAAGCAATGATACCGAGTTAAGCTACGATACCAAATAAGCAATGATACCGAGTTAAGCTATGATACCGAGATAAGCAATGGTAATGAGCCTGTACGATATACAGCTACTAGAGGATCCCTATCCTGCATAAGTAAACCAAGGTAGACAAAATTTAAAATTTTCACTGTAGAGTGGGGCTCATGTCCACCAGAGCGATGAAAGAGTTCTGGTAGTAGGCGCTTTGAATGAAATAATCATTATACTAAGCTATGCGTCAAGATGGAAATTTTCTATCATAAATTGAGATATGTATTAAGGTTAAGTTATAGCTGCAAGGTTCCTTCATAAGATCGTTTTCATATTATGAAAGGGCTCGTAGCTCAGGATGGTTCTTCGTTTAATACTTTTTCAGGAGTAATCTCTCACAATAACCTATTTTATGGGTAAACCAGCGGTGCGGGTCATAAAAATTTTGTTTCTGACAATAGGGGGAGGAATGAACAACAAAAAGGACACAATAAATCGAAGAATACAATAATAAAAAAAGTCATCGGCGAATCAGCGGCTATGTACTTCCCCAACAAGAATAAATCAATTACTTTTTTGCTTTCTCTCTAAAGCCAATCGACCATTTGGGGTAAATCTCCATATTTGACGTATATTATGGCTTCTCAGTTCTCATACTGAATTTATGTGTCGATAAATTCACGATATGGTTTTTTAAGACGACTACTCGGATCTAAGTCAAAACTATCTGTTGAGAACAAACTTACAATTTACAAAACAATCATACGACCAATATGGACATACGGACTAGAACTATGGGGCTCAGCCAAGAGTTCTAACATCAACAGAATACAAACTTTTCAGTCAAGAGTCCTACGACAAATTGTCAATGCTCCCTTTTATGTCACCAACAAAGTCCTACACAAAGACCTCAACATTCCTTATGTCCAAAACCTAATCCAACTCCGCTTCAAGAAATTCCATTCCAAGTTGAATACCCATCCCAATCCTGTCGCTCAGCGCATGTCCTCTCAGTCCCATCCCGACAACCCTCCACGCCGCCTAAGACGACGCTGGCCTCGCGATCTTTTTTGAATAACGAGACTGTCTAAAGGAGTGTCAGCACTGGCTGGCTTCTCTCATCAATTGTACATATTTATCTCTTGTTCACTTCTACCTATTGTTAATTTTGTACAGATTGTTGAATATTAAAAAATATATATATATATATCGGCAGTTATTAGGGTATTTGAGTTGAACCCCCCTCTCTGGTCCGATTTCGTGGGAAAATTAATAGGTGCCATCCTAAATATAAAATTTAATGTCGATAAGTTCATTATATCGGCAGTTATTGGGATTGTATATTAAATTTATCGTCAATATTCAGTATGAGGATTTTGGAGCCCCTACGTTAGTAAAGTATTGAATATTAGCGGAAACAGTCGAATTATTATGAAGGGGGAGCGAAAATTTGAATTGATTAATTCGTTCTGGGGAAATATGATGGAGGTGATTCACCGATTTTTATTGGTGATGAGGGAGGAGGAGGTTGGCATAATAAAGTCTTGTTAAGACTGCAACACATATATTTTTGTATACTTCCCCAGCAATACGAAGTATAGGGAAAGTTATGTAATCGGTCCAAAATTCGATTCGAAGTTTTCAATGGAATTTCATGTTTTCCGACCTCTAGATCAGCGTTTCCCAACCTATGGTACGCGTACCATTGGTGGTACGCAAAAAATAATCAATAATGGCGGACATAAAAAAAAAAAAATTAAATCATAGAAACGTTTTTTCCTATACCTAATTCATAAAAATTATTTTAATAAATAATATTATACAGTAAAGTTGTTAATATGTACAGTCGATGATCGAAAATCCGGCAATCGATATCGTTTTTTTGGAGTGCACTTTCAAATTTATTAAATTTTTTTTAAATTTTCTGAGAAAGCTCTTCAATTATTATTACCGTTTACTAGTACGGAATTAGTAGAAAGAGCTTTTTCTTCATATATTTTTTCAAAAAGTAAGTATCGAAACAGATTGAAAGCAGCTGTAGAACAAAATATGACAAAATGCCTAGTAGATAAAAAAATATAAAAAAATAAAAATAAATGTAATTTGTCTCATTACGTGATGTGAATACATGGTCAACCCTATAAAATGTATAATGCAAATAAAATAACACACTCGCAATAACAAATTTCACGAAATACAATCATTTTTACGAAGTGGTAAAATTTAGCATGATGTAACTACCATGTGGTACGCGATCCAAAAAAGGTTGGGAAACTCTGCTTCAGATTTCAAATATAAAAAAAAAAGTCTGTCTGTGTGTCATTGAACACGATAACTGCCGATAGAATGAATGTATCGTCAGCCAATTTTGTTTGTTTATCCAGAACCCTTTAATGACGACACCTATTGCTTTTCAGTCAAATCGACCATAGGGGTGAGGGAGTAAATTCAAAAGCCCTAATAACTGCCGATGTAATGAATGTATCTACACAAAATTTAGTATGAGGATTTAGGAGTCCCTAAGTCAACTATTGAATATTAGTGCAAACGATCGACTGGTTTTGGAGGAAGAGCGAAAAATTAATTGATTCTTTCTGGGGAAGTACATTGCCGGTGATTCACCGACTACTTTTTTTTACACCCTGAGAGATGGAGCAACCTATTTATTTTGATACATTGTTTGTAGAGAATGTGAGGAAATCAAATTATCCATAAAAAAAATATATATATGTGTATCATTTGATCTTGGGATATAGTTTACTTTGAGGGGTCTGGCGTGGTCCCAAGTAGTTTCAATTCAATATGGTACTTCAAGAATGGACTGGAAGAAGGAGGCCCGCTAAGAAAACAGAGGAGTGCACGTGCTCAGAGCCCCCAAGTGCTCCACCTCCGGAGGCGGGACATCCAACTCCCCGTTCCTCACATCCTAATAGGATTTTCTCGTCTCCTGTCCCTTTCTCAGTCACATCAGTGCCTTTGTTTTCCCAGGTGATCCGCCTTAGGGCACAAATAACAACTACTAAGAAACTGAAAGCATTTCAGAATCAAAAGTCCATTTGATTATTTAGATAATTTCCCTAAAATATTTATCTAATATTAAGATTTGATTTTCTCATATATGAGCCCACCAGAATCAAAACTCACAATATCCAAAAATCACAATTCTGGGAATTTGCCAAAAACCGCACAATTTGCTTCGCCGGTCTTGCAAATGGTTTTTTTTACATTCTGTTACCACTTTAAAATGAAATACATAAAAAAAAAAAACTAATTTTTATATAGCGTTATAAAAACAAAAGCAGTAAAATTTTGTATAATGTTAGTTTTGAAACCAATGTCAGGATAATGTTAGTTTTGTTACCAACTTTCTCAAACAAGTCGATCAAAAAGAAGTGGAAGATTAGGGGGATGCTTAAAACTTCAACTGCCGATGTAATGAATATATCGACATGAAATTTCTGTGGTCACAGTGAATAAATTGGTAAGTCTAAATTCGTAACTTTTCAGGCCAACATTTTTTTACTTTTGCATTAATCGTGTAAATTTAGTTTTTGGAATAAATAAATTATGTTTGCATCATTATTAGTCATATACCTTCTAAATCTATAGGAGTGAATGAAAATGGATATTGTTAATCGTTTCTTGGATTTTCCCTTAGTTACCTAATCATTCCCCATCACTTACCTAATTATTGACCATACTTATCGTGAATGATGCCTCTCTAAAGATGATTTAACTGAAAAAACCCTCTTCACTTGGAATAGTTGAATAAATGGTTAAATGCAGTTATCTCGTGAATGATTCCTCAAAGAAGTAGATTAAGTTGATTTAACCGAAAACATACACAATTTTACAAGATACCAAGAAACCCACATCTTTATAATTTCGAAAGTATTAGAGTCCTGAGCTCCCAACTTCTTCACAGTGGGCAGATGGCTTGGGAGATGATCACAGAACACTTAACTCATTTTGGCCAACGCTTAACGTCCCATCCGAAGGACGGCGTGCTTAAGTTTATTTTACCTCCCAGATAAAATAAACTAAGGGTCTCAGTCGGGTTTCGAACCCACGATTTTGAGCTCAGAAGACAAGCATGCATACCACTGAGCTACCGGCGCCCCTCAATCCAACTATATTATAGGAAAATGTAATATAATGGCGGACATAAAAAAAATAAAATAAAATAAATCATAAAAAATCATAGAAACGTTTTTTTCCATTTCATAAAAATTATTTTAATAAACAATATTATACAGTAAAGTTGTTAATATGTACAGTCGATGATCGAAAATCTATCTCTCCTAAATACTCATTTTTACAACTAGTTTCAGGTGGTGAAACTGAACATACATAAACCAAAAACTATACTAGAATTTGCGAGCTTTTACAGTTTATGTCAATAATTTTTTTTTTTTTTCCGAGGGTTGATTGTGTCACCGCGGCCAGAGTAGGCCTATTGTGTACCTTGTGTGTGTTGGTCCTTACAGCAGCCCTGTATCTTTAATAAAATAAAGTCCAGGATTCTTCTGCAGGTTCCTCTTAGATCCATTCTGCTCATATTCAGAAGCTCTCGGCTCCTTTTCTCTGAGGGTTCCGCTACAAAGAGTTTTGAATGTCTTTGCTTTGGGACCCCTCTCCAGAACTGGATGTGATTCCTGGTCAGCCAACCATTTATTGCTGCCCTTGCGGTGCTCTTAGAGATCCCACAGACGTCAATCATTAACAATAAATATTTTTTTGTCTTATTAATAAAGTTGGTTGCAACTGTTGCCATAACGCACCTAGAGGGCATGTTGGATAGTGGATGTCTTGAGAGAGGAAGGCTACCC
The DNA here is from genome assembly GCA_963662175.1 of Aradus depressus. Classification (NCBI taxonomy): domain Eukaryota; kingdom Metazoa; phylum Arthropoda; class Insecta; order Hemiptera; family Aradidae; genus Aradus; species Aradus depressus. The sequence goes on from OY759219.1 coordinate 25,557,983, forward strand.
AGTGGTAGCTCCTCAGGGCGTAATTTAAAAACAATGAATAGGGATATTATGATGATTTTGTTTCAAGAAGTGGGGGGCCTAGCACCTACAAATATATTATTAGGTGCCGTTCTTATGGGGTTTGGAATTTTAATATGAAATTTCATATCGATAGAGTATTCAGTTTAGAGGAGTGAGACAACTAATAACTGCTGATGTAATGAATGTATCGACACAAAATTTGGCATGAACATTTGAAAAACCTTTGATTCCACTATTGATTTTAGCTTATTATTGATTAATTCCTACTGAAGAAGTACATTACTGGTGATTCAGAATGTAGCTTAATTTGACTTAAGTTAGATAGAAGGGGCTTAGGTCTCTGGTTGGCTTCTCATTTGTGCCTCTTCTCATGTCGATGGGGGAGGGGGGTGAAGGTTCAAAGGGCCAGAAGAAGGCCCCCCTTTAGGACCCTTCCATGTCTTGATACGGCACTGATGGAATATATTACTTTTTCGCTCAAAACAATAATGATTTATTATATTATGTGCTTATGTGCTTATCAACAGCAATGTACTTCCCCAGGAGGAATTAATCAATTAACTTTTCTCTTCCCCCTCCAAAGAAGTCGGCTATTTCAGCTGAAAATTAATAAATGCCAAATAAGTAATACAGATGTATTAATCCAACTATTGGGGGGCCATGGTGGCCGTGAGGGCTAGAGCGTAGGGCTTTGGTCGTATGGTCTCACCATGGTTTGCGGGTTCGAATCCTGTCCGGGAATGAGTTTTATTTCGTAGATAGAACTTCCTCCCGGGGCCATGGATGTAGTAAATAATTATATAACACAGTGATATGGCTAATATGCATCGAACAAGGGGCCAAAAAAAAAAAAAAAAAAATCCAATTATATATTTTATTTTTGTCATAACTAGTTTCAGCAATTTGCCATCTTCAGGTGGTGAAACTGAACAAAAAATTAGACTAGAATTTACGAGCTTTTACAGTTTATGATCATCAATAAAATACTTTTTTTTTTTTGTCTTATTATTTGGTTGCAACTGTTGCCATAACGCACCAAGAGGGCATGATGGATAGTGGATGTCTTGAGAGAGGAAGGCTACCCAGTGGTAGCTTCTCAGGGAGAAATTTAAAAACAATGAACAACTCCCTCCAAAGCCAATTGACCATTTGAGCTAAAACTAAATTTTCTGTCTATACATTCATTACCTCGGCAGTGATTGGGATTTTTGAGTTGACTCTGATCACCCCTTCCCTTCGGTTGATTTGCTGAAAATTGACAAGTGTCGTTCTGATAGGACTTTAAATTTATATATGAAATTTCATGTCAATACATTCAATACAACGGCAGTTATTGGAGTTTTTGTGTTAAGCCACTTCTCTAATCCCATCTTCCTCTTTGCCGAGTTGGCTGATAATCAGTATGTGTTGTTAAAAGTTTCTTGACACACATATAAAATTTCGTGTCGATACATTCATTCTATCGGGAGTTATCGTGTTCAGGGGGGGATCAGATGAAGAGGAATCAACTTTAAAACCCTCATAATGAATGTATGACATAAAATTTAGTATTAGCCCTTATGTAACAAGGATTTTCAGTCCAAACGGTCGATTTGTACTGGAGGGAGAGGGAAAACATTAATCGATTATATCTTATGGGGAAGTACATTTGCGTTGGTTCTCCGACGAATTTTTTACTAAATGATGAGTTGTTGTATACTGCCATATGATGAGGGCAACCTAGAAAGTCGGCTGGAATAAAGTAATAAAATCATTATTATTTCATTATTAAAAAATGTGCAAAATTAATAGTGAAATTAATGAATAAGTAGATAATATTAGGATATTTCTATTAATATTGTTATTGGAAAAGTATGGCGAATGAGCGAGCGAATATCACGCGAAAAGATACGATTAAAAACCCTTTCAGGACAAGAAATACTTGAAAAAAGATTTGGTATGAGTTGAATTGGACCCTAATGGAGTGTATCATTAAGGGACCATTAAGTAAGAATTAACTTCCATATAGGTAGGTATACCCGGTTTTAAAAAAAGTCAGGAAACACCTAAAATTCTCTGGTTCTTCTGATCGTAGAATTTCGAAAAAAAAAGAAAACGCCCGTTGGGAATCAAGGAGCTTACTTTTTCTTAAGGCGCGTACACACTAGGCGAACGCATGCGATCGAACGAGAGGGAACGCATGCGTTTGCACAATGTGTACGCCAAACGCAGGCGCACAAACATTTACAAACGCATGCGTTTGCCTTCGGTGGGGTTCGCTCGGGAGGCGGTACATCAAAGAAAAATGCGGACCGCACGGGTTCGGCTTCAGTTATAGTGTGTACGTGATAACGCACGTTCGTTCTTATTCACTGTTGTATTGTGTTGAACATGGAGTGGTGCAACTCTGTTTCCTTAAAATTAATAGACTTGTACAGAACATATGAATGTTTGTGGAACTCCATCCATGATAACTATAAAAATAAAATAAAGAAAAATGATGCCTGGGACGAAATAAGTGCGGTAATGAAGTGTGACATAAAAGAGATTAAAAAGACAATGGAATCCCTGCGAACGCTAAAGAGCAACTACAAACGCATTCATTCGTTGTAATGTGGACAGCAAGCAATTTTTTAACGAACACCGCACAGATTCGGCCGCATCCATTCGGTCGCATGCGTTCGCCTAGTGTGTACGCGCCTTTATATGGGATTTTGAATTTAAATAGAAAATTTCATATCGATACATTCATTACATGGGAAATTATTGGGGTTTTTGAGCCCCCCCCCCCCCCCCCCCCCCCTCTCTGATCCCCTTCTCTTTGACCGATTTCGCGGAACATTAATATGAGTCGTTCTTATGGGGTTTTGAATAAAATATCGTGTCGATAAATTCATTCTATTGGGAGTTAAAGTGCTCACAGATATACTCACACAGAATTTTTAGAGAAGAGGTAGACCCCGCTTACGTTGGCTGGAGAATGTGGAGGAAGATCTCAGAACGATGGCTGTGAGAAGAGGGAGACGGTAGGCCGAGGATAGAGAAGAATGGCGGAAGATCATTGCGGAGGTCCAGGTTCTACAGGACCGTAGCGCCAGGGAAAGTGAAGGGCTTAGTCACCGACCCGATCATCTGTATAGTCCATCGCAGTTTTTTTTTTTTTTTTTTTTTTGTTTTTTTGGTGCTCCTGACCCCCTGAGGGGGGTCGGTCACATCACCCTATCTTCCTATGTTTATATATGTTACTGTTAATTTGATAAATTTGGTTATTATACATAATAACTGGTTATTATGTATAATAACTACCGTTCTTGGTTAATATGACAAATTATTCACAGTTTCTTAATATTTATCATATTAACCAGTTATTATACATAATATAAAACTCACCTTGTTAATATGATAAATTTTGCTTTCACAAAAACCGGATTGCCTCCGAGTTTTGAACGACGGGAGGGGCAGATATATCGTTCCGCCAGCCGTAGGCCGGCACACCTTCCCCCTGAATTTGGTACCATCTATTGTGATTTATTTGTTTCAGATTTTTGATGTCTTACAATTTTAATAAATTGACAAGAGCGCATCAAAGGGTTATTGCAACTGAACTCATCCAGGAATTTAAGCTATATATATATATATTTGGAGACAAATAAATCACAATAGATGGTACCAAATTCAGGGGGAAGGTGTGCCGGCCTACGGCCGGCGGAACAAAATATCTGCCCCTCCCGTCGTTCAAAACTCGGAGGCAATCAGGTTTTTGTGAAAGCAAAATTTATCATATTAACAAGGTGAGTTTTATATTATGTATAATAACTGGTTAATATGATAAATATTAAGAAACTGTGACTAATTTGTCATATTAACCAAGAACGGTAGTTATTATACATAATAACGAGTTATTATACATAATAACCAGTTATTATGTATAATAACCAAATTTATCAAATTAACAGTAACATATATACAATATTTACATGATGTTGTGGACGGCCGTGGACCGGCTCGATGGCTACGGTCCTTGGAATGGAGTCCAAGTAGTCTATCGCAGTTAACCACAGCGATTAAAGCAACGTAAAAACGCATATTTGAAGAAGTGTCAGTTCCTCTTTGGCTAATTGTCCAGACGTAAGGTTGCCTCCTGAAGTAGCTATTCTTTACAGTCCTTCTTTAAGAGATCTGGGTCAGATGAGGGATTAGAAACAGACTTCCAGTTCCACATCTTTCTACCTTTCCCATTTCACTTCACTTTCTGACTCCAACCCCATCTTTTTTTTTTCTTGTCCTTTTTTTTTGTTTGCTTTCTTTCTTGCAAAGCCCTTTTATCTTGACAGCAGTTCGTATTTTCAACGTAGCTACCTTTATCTGTCGTATGTTAAGGATTACTAACTAAAATGGAACTTCTTAAAAGGGTCTTTTAAAAGAAAAAAAAAAAAAAAAAGAAGAAGAAGAGTTTAAAGTAAACTTTTAAATTGGGAGAAAAACAAATACTCAAAAGATCTTATGTCTATAGAAATCCTTAATGAGAAAATCAACTTAATGACATGACTAATGTCATTCAGACAATGTGGAATAAAATCAACAACCAGCAGATGATAAACGAACCTACTAGTAAATTAAAAAAGTACATAAATTACATAAAGGTACATAAATTACATAAAAGTACATAAATTACATAAAAATAGGTACTTAAAAGTGGATAATTTACATTAAAGTACATACATTACATAAACGTACATAAATTATATAAAAGTACATAAATTACATAAAAGTACATAAATTCGAAGTGTACATAAATTACATAAAAGTACATAACTTATATAAAAGTACATGAATTACATCAAAGTACATAAATTTTGCCCTGGGTTCTCCCACTTTTTCATATCTAGTTTTTCCGGGCTTTAATTATGCGGTCAGAGTGCTCTTCCGTTGGTTGGTAAAATTCTTGGTGAATTTCACGTTTTTTTTTTGTTTTTTTTGGCCTTATGTATGATGCATATTAGCCATGACTCTTATTAATGGTGTTTTACCTAATTATTTACAACATCCATGGCCAAGGGAGGAAGTTTTATCTACGAAATAAAACTCACTCCCGGACGGGATTCGAACCCGCAAACCAAGGTGAGACTATGCGACCAAAGCCTTACGCTCTAGCCCGCACGGCCACCATGGCTCCCAATTTCACATTTTATTTCACATATACTGCTAACCCTCTACTACAGTATAAATTGCCTGTGACATTACAGGACTTTCTTATACCAACCACGCGTACAGATCACTCTCTATCCCCCTCCCCCTTCTCAAAATAATTCCATACTGGCATTACTGGATATGTAACAGTAATAAGTTGGCGTCATTTTTTTTTGTTTCATTGTACAGTGTAATTCTGAGAATGATTTTATTATACCCAGTAATGCCAGTAACAAATGCATGTCTCTTTTGTAAGCAGTTTTTTTTTTTTTTAAGTGGAGAGAGTTTCTATGGATTAGAAAATGAAGTTAGTTATTGTGATCTGGCTTTTACTAGGAGGTTCTTTTACTTCTAAATGAGTCCTAAATGTTGCCCTAGTTTTATTCACATAGGGTAACGAGTACCATCGCAGCAACCCATCCGAAGGGGACGACGTGCTTAAGATTACTTCAAAATATTTTTTTTACATTCTTCGAGGCTCTATTACTTTCATCGTAGTAAACTTTTATCAAATCTGAGGGAATTTTATTAGTTGGAAAGTTAATAAGAAAAATTTTTTGTATGATCAATTTTTTTCGATAGGACTAACAGTTTTTGAGTAAATCAAGCTATCGTTAAAATAAAATGTGTTTCAAAACGAAATGATAAGACAATAATAAAATGTGTCTTTCAAATTTCTCTACAACATTTATTTGAAAAGATATTTGATTAGTCCTCATTCATTATATTGAAAGAGTTTCGCTGCTTCTAAATTTTTCATACTATAAATGACAAACGCTCAAAACAGTTTTTTTATGTTGAAGTATAAAGTTTGACTTTTTTTTTATTGATAGCAATATTTTCTTATACTTTAAATGAGAGAAAAAAAAAGAAGATATTCAGAAGCTATAACCAACATTTTAAAAGTCTTTGAAAATGATTGACAAAGTTGATTTTAAGATTTACGAGACGGGAGTGAATCATTCTATAGGAGGCGTCAAGATGAATGGTGGGGAAGGGGAAGAGAATATTTGAAAAGTTTAATTGCGTTAAATAACCCGAGAAAAGCGAACCTTCATCGTTCATGTCAAAGTTTATATTTCATCCTGGATCTAATCAACGTTTCTACGGTAAAACTGAACTGTACTGCGTCGAAAAGGAAATGCCTCGAATATGGGCAAATTGGTATGTGAATATATAATTCTTGTGTTTCTTAAACTTCTCTGGGATGTTGAAATGTTGTTTTTTTCCATATTTTCAATTTTGACACTTTCACGTTCCTTCTTCTGAACTTCATTGTCAAAATATTGCAAAAAGAAGACACCTCTGGAAAAAATGTCGGAAAAATACATTAAGGCGTAGTCAAGGTCCACGCCGTAGATTTTATATGAAAACGTCGGGATAAAATCATTTTTCATTTTGTTTTCGATGCTGCCGTAGCTCTTGCATTTGCTCAGCACTAAACTTTTTAGGGTTTTTAAATTCCTTTTGATGCGAGCTTTCCTCTGATTTGCGTTTTCTGTAATTCCGCGCATATTTACGATTCATATGAGACATCTTTAATTTTTTTGCAATTTTCAATTTAATTACGATTTTTACATATATTTCGGCGAATATTTTTATTGTTTCACTTTGAGTCCTAGTAGTGCTCCTCAAGCTCTTTACAATGACACCCGAATCAACGTCCTATCTAAACGTGTTATCACGCTACACTAATTTCTAATTTTACACAACGCTAATTGGCAACAATCATCCGCCGGCGTCCACACTAGCCCGATGATGTCACAGGCAAAACAAACACTGCACAACAAACACGTAAAGACATGCTCTATCCATTGTGACCTCAACTTTGTTGTTATCGCATTATTAGTCTCGTAGTTATTATCGATTGAAATCTGACGGTATTTTGTAACACAAGAAAGTTCACTGTGCTTAACGAGCGAATAGACGTTTTCACGTCAAAATAAATATATAATACTTCCTTTGCTTCTTCAGCTATACGAAGTATTTCTGACAACCTGAAACAAAAAAAAAAGTAGGTCTATCACCGGCAATGTACTTCCCCAGAACGTATTAATCAATTAATATTTTCGATCCTCCTCCAAAACTAGTCGAACGTTTACGCTAATATTCAACAGTTGACTTACATAGAGGCTCCGAAATCCGCATACCAAATTTTGTGTCGATACGTTCATTACATCGGCAGTTATTAGGGTTTTGAGTTAATCCTCCCTCACCATTGGCCGATAATGGATACAAATATAAAATTTCATGTCAATATATTCATTCTATCGGCAATTTGTAGAATTTTTGTGTATGCCTTCCCCCTAATCCCCCCTTCCCTTTGGTCGATTTAGCTGAAAATCAATAGGTGGGGTCTTTAGAGTTCTGGATATTCGAAGGCACATCTTATATGATATATAATATAAATCACAAAAGTATGTTAAAAAAACGTGCATAAAAGGGGAACGACTATGTATCACAGTTATCTGTAATATTTAATTTATTCATCTTCTTTACGACACTAATGTAAATCACAAAAGTATGTTAAAAAAACGTGCATAAAAGGGGAACGACTATATATCACAGTTATCTGTACTATTTAATTTATTCATCTTCTTTACGACACTAATGTAAATCATACATTTTTGACTTATCGGAATAAATAATAATTATTCTTAATGTTCACTAATTCTTCTAAAACTGTATTTTAATATCATTCTTCAGCAATTAGAGAAATGAAAACGACACTAAAGTTTGTCATGAAAATTTTACGACACAGAAGAACCACAATTAAAAGTTTTAATTGTCGACTGTTCGGAAATTTTCTGACCCAGCAGATTTTTGTCTGAAATATGTTTCCTTCATCCACTTACTTAATGATTGCTGTAACTGTGGATATAGACAGGATTATAATTAAGGTTAAGGGCGCTGGTAGCTCAGTGGTATGCGTGCTTGCCTTCTGAGCTCAAGATTGTGGGTTCGAAACCCGACCGAGGCCCTTAGTTTATTGAGCGTAGCTCAATCTTTAGACGACTCGTGTGTTTCGTTTGTGCCCCTCCCTGCATTAAAACTGCTTATCTGATCCTGATCAATTTTTGCATATTGATGGATGTCAGTCACGTGAAAGTTGTTAAAAAATAATTTCGAAAATCGGACGAACCACGGAGGAATAATCACCGAAAATATGTTCATCCATAGACTTCAATGCGAAACGTTCAAATTCTTCTCAATCGACAATGGCATGAAGCGCGCGCATGAAATTGAGGTCATAGGTGGAGGTCAAGAGTAAGATTTGTTTAAAAAAATAATATATAATATAATAATAAAAAAGTAATCAGAGGAAATAATTATATAAAATGGAAGTAGCATCGAGGAATAATCACTGAAAAAAACAATGAAACTGAGACCATTGTTGCGGTGCTGCGCGTGAATTAAAAGTTCTCAGCGAAGCCCTTGACAAATTTTTCTGGAGAAAAAATTATTTTGGACCATATTTTTTCGTAAATAAAGTATATTCCTTGACGATAACCACGTTTTGTCGCATGGAGGGAGCTCGCGGCGTAAGCTAAGCGAGTGACCGCTAATGAATTTAAAGTTCAAGGTATAGGCAATTTGAGTCACGGCTCCGCTCAATATTTGCAATTAGCAGAATGCATTGCATACCTAGTTTTATTTGGGAGGTAAAATAAACTTAAGCGCGCCGTCCTTCGGATGGGACGTTAAGCGATGGTCCCGAGCCTGTACGATGTCAGGTACTAGTTGAAGACCCATCTTACCTTAGGTGAATTACAATTTAGGGTAGGCAAAATTTAGGACTCCCATAGTCGAGTCGGGCTCATGTCCACCAGAGTGACGAAAGAGCACTCTGGTAGTAGGCAATATGACCTCGTAGTTTAAGCCCGGGCATGAGTCATAAAACCTAACCTAATAATTAAGGTAATATTACGTTATTATAATATAAAATAACATATTATGTTGACATATTATTATAAGTTTGCCCCAAAGCTTTCTTTTCCCACTTTCTTGTCTGCTGTCACCTGTAATTTCGGTTCTACTCACCGTTCCATTCTTTCTATCTGTCAGTTTTTCTTTTTCTCAGATAAAATCTTTTTCTTACACCTCTTAAGTGTCTTTTCTCTTGGTAAGACATAAAATTGTATTCCTTTCATCAAGAAAAGAAAATATTTTTAAATAATTTTCATCCCTGAACCTAATTTGTTATGAAACCCCATGGGAAGCCCTCAAGAAACTGGGGCAAGGGAAAATTCTAACAAAAAGAAAAACAAAATTAAGCTATCTGTTACCGCTAAATGGTCGATTCACTTCAACAAAATTTGTATTAAATACTAAAAGCAACTTACCGGGTTAGTAACTTTTAGTAATTATATAGTACGGGGCTTATAAAGAACGTTTTATGTGAAATTTCATGAAGGTCTGTCAATACGATGGAGTTTTCAAGAAAATTAAATAAAAACAAAGAACTAGTTTAACTTATATACAGAGGCGTAGCCAGGATTTTGATCAGGGGGGGGGGGGGGGCAAAGTTAGGCTACGAGGGTGGGTGGTAGAGACTCCCGGGGGCACAGCCCGCAGTTTCCATGGTTAGCATTGCAGACTTTTTGTTATTAATTTGGGAGACTCAGACCTTTAGAAGCTAAGGTAACCACTGACTGTAATACTTAAGTTGACTTCACATGAGCAGTAAAAATGCAAAGCGCAGCAGCAGTAAATGCACGCTGTGGTTTCTGTGCTTTTAGAATTAAATGACTCACATCCAATAGCGTGCATTTGCTGCTGCTGCGCTTTGCATTTTAAATAATCAGAATAAAATCAGCTTTACGAGAATAAAGTATAACATAAATGACGATTTTGAGCGAGGAAATGATCGAATTCATATATATTTAAATAAATGTAATATGGACTTGTTTTGTACATGTACATTTATGTAACAGCTGATTGCTGATTTAGGAATCAGACGCAAGAGAAATTTAAAGATCCTATTGCTAACTTGCAAGCAATCCATTTTTAATAAAAACTATTTTTTTAGTTTATTTAATTTTTATCTTGGTTTTTTGCTCTGGCACGCGCCCCCCCCTGGCTACGCCCCTGCTTATATATTTATATATGTAAAGTGTACTAGTTTCGACACACGCCATCGTTAGCACAAAATTCAAAAATGACAATTAAGTTTGCTAGTTTGTTCATATTTATACAATCCTCAGGTTACTTGAGTTGTCAATAATCCAATAAAATAAATGAAATACAAAGATATGAAATAAAAAATGAATAAAAAAAAAAGAATGGAGTATATAGTATTTCTTCTCTATATGTAATCTGTCAAAAATTCTATGCAGTTTTCACAGAATTTCATGTTTTATAACTTCCTGCTTCCATAAGGTATCTGGGGGTAAGAGGGGGGTGCAATTCAAAAACGCCAATAACCGATGCGGATGTAATGAATGTATCGACATGAAATTTTATACAAAATACTAACTGGGGTGACCAAAGTTGCCCAGCACATATTAGCTGGGTGGCCTACTACAATTCAGCACATACTGGCTGGGTTCCCCAGCGCTGCACAATACTAACTAGATGTGGTTTACTGTTCCTCGGCAAATACTAGCAACGATGACCACCATTTTTAATAAAATTTGTTTTCATACCAAAACATGTGTCATATCCACGAGAATCATTCAAAATTACTCATGAATGAACTGTCAAAAAATGATATGATAGATATTATGTGAGAATTCTCCGGGTAACGCCGGATGCCATTGCTAGTATGTTGTATGACCATAACAAGACTTCCTTATACCAATCATGTTTTAACACCTTTGTTACTCCAGTGAATGGAATGATAGATTTCATTGAACAACGGCTGTGTTACCTTATCAAATATAAATGTAATTTCACAGCTGGTTACATTGTATGTTAAGTGAGAAAGGGTTGAGGTCCTTCTAAATCACAAAAGTATGTTAATAAGAACATGCATTAAACATTGGAGTGTTAGTTGTTTTGTCTTTATTTGTCTTTGTTTAATTTGGTCTTTTGGATCTAGAGCCAATTTGCATTTTAAATTCGTATTCCTCATTGCTTATTAGAGTTAAAGACTTCAATTGTCCTTCTTTACTGTCCACTGTATTAAGGACAAGACATAGAATAGACAGAAATTGAACTTTTGGAAGAAGATTTTCTCAAAATAGAGAATTTCTTGTTACAAGTAATGACTTTTTCCGATTTCTTGTTCTTGTTGAAGTCAGAGTGTCGATGAAAACAACTCCAGGAAAAACTTTTCTCAAATTTCGTGAGTATGTATTCTATTTAGCTCAAGATCTCGGGTCCGAAACCCGCCCGAGGGAGGGATGTTAAGCAATGGTTTCGAGCTGTACGTTGTCGTTAAAGACCAATGATCCAAGTGAACTAAGTAGGCAAAATTTAGGAGTACAGGTCCACCAGAGTGACAAAAGAGCGCTCTGGTAGTAGCCGATATGACCTCATAGTTAAAGCCCTGGAGTCACAATAACTAACTAATAACAACTTAAAACTATAATAACGCTCCTGAAACCCAAATCTAGGTATATACGTTATTAATTTATGTCTATTCCTACTTCCTTATAGTATAATATAATATGGTTAGGTTAGGTTTTATGACTCATGTCCGGGCTTTAACTACGAGGTCATATCGCCTACTACCAGAGCGCTCTTTCGTCACTCTGGTGGACATGAGCCCGACTCTACTGTGGGAGTAAATTTTTATTCACCTAGGGCAGGGGTCTTTAATGAGTACCTGACATTGCACAATCCGAAGGACGGCGTGCTTAAGTTTATTTTACTTCCCAGATAAAATAAACTAAGGGCCTCGGTCGGGTTTCGAACCCACGTTCTTGAGCTCAGAAGACAAGCACGCATACCACTGAGCTGAAATCCGAAATCCTGCGAAAATCCGATATCGAGGTTTCAACGGATTTTCACGTTTCAAGGCCTCCTAAATTTTTTGTTTTGACCATTTTCGCAATTATGTGTGTCTGCGCGTGTATGTGATTGGAACGTTGTGAACGGTCTACCGCAAAAACGATTGTAGCTATGAACTAGATATTTGAAATGAAAATAACAAATGTCCTAACTTATATCTGATTAGGTTTTGGCAAAAATCGGACGAAAATTGAGACCACTTTACTTAGGGGCCTACCGCTTATCTTTATGACCAACTAAATACAAAAAACAAATATGAAAACTAAAAGATATATTTTATATGCAATAAGATTCTTCGCAGGTCGTCCGATTTTTGAGATACATGTCGAAAACTGTCCTGAAATGTAATTTTGAAACACATATTTTTAGACGCTTCCTTAATTTACCCGAAAACAGTTAGTTCTATCGAAAAATTGATTCTTACTAAAAATGTTCCTTATTAAATTTCCAATCCCAATTAACTCCTCAGATTTGGGATAGGATCAATACGACAAACGTTATAGTTCCTCAAACAATGAAAAATAAATTTTATAGGAAATATTTCAAAATAATATTTTAATTGTATCCCATAGCAACGAATTATAAAATATTCTTTATTATTAGTGGGGGGCGCCGGTAGCTCAGTGGTATGCGTGCTTGCTTACTGAGCTCAATATTGCGGGCTCGAAATCCAGCCGATCTGGGAGGTAAAATAAACTTAAGCATGTCGTCCTTCGGAAGGAACATTAAGGAATGGCCCCGAGCCTGTACGATATCAGGTACTCGTTAAAGACCCCTACCCTAGGTGAATAAAAATTTAGGGTTCGCAAAGTTTTGCACTCCCATAGTAGATAGAGTCGGGCTCATGTCTACCGGAGTGACGAAAGAGTGCTCTGGTAGTAGGCGATATGAACTTGTTGTTAAAGCCCGAGCTGAGTCATATTAAGTAAACTATATTTGGTAGTTTTTATGAAAAAATATAAAAATAAATTACACATCATTCTCAATCCCGCACCCCATTCTCAAAATCATTCTATTCTGGCATTACTGGGTATAAGAAAGTACTGTAATGGCCACATATTTTTTAAAAATATTTATATACTTTTTGCCTTACCGCACCTAATCACATCCAAAAAAGTCTCCTCAACACATTTCTGGAGAGGACACTCCTTCAGAGCCTCAGGACCATCAAAAGTGTTGAACTGTCACTGATAGCTGACCGCTCACTCATATGCAATTATGATTAGTGAAGTAGTCATGAGTCGCTAGCAATTCACCCATATGGTAGTCAACTCAGCGACCAACACTAATTACCGCCAGCCGACTCATAGCTAAATTAGTCCTGCCCATTAGTGCACTATCGATAGTGATTAAAGACCAGGATATATGTTATGTGGAATTGGATAGATGCAGCTCATAAAGTACTTAATGGCTTCCACTCTCTCTGTTAAATAATTCCACCTTAAATATTTCCTAGTTATAAAATAAATAAAGTCCGAGCCGGCGCGACGATAGAGGAAAAGCAGACGGCCGCAGGGGGCGACACTACGGCAGTCAATTATTCCTTAAATTTTTATTCACATAGGATAGGGTTCTTCAACGAGTATGTGACATCGAACAGCCTTGAGAACGTCGCCTGAAAAACTCGAAAAACTGAAAAATGATTTACATATGTATTAATGTACATTTATACACATTCTTAATACACTTTTTTTTTACTTTACAGTACGTATATTATATACTAGCAGTAATACCCGGCGTTGCTCGGGGAACTTTGACTTTTCTCCTAATATCTCTCATTCGAATCCAATTCAATTTTTCAGAAAATATGTCAAAACGGTACCTCAAAGCCCACTTATATTCCACATTTCTTCCTTGATAATTTTAGTTGGAACCAAACGGTAACTTATTTTATCTTACATATGGAGTCTATCGAGCTCAGGATCGCCACCTAGAAATCTAGCAAAGGCATTTAGGTCAAATGTTTTAATCGAGAAGATAAAAATAAATTTGAGCACGTCGTTCTTCAGATTGGACTTTAGGCTATGATCGAGGGCCTTTTTCAGGTGCTCGATAATGAGTCGTATGTTATGTAACTAAACTTGGGTAGCTGAAATTTCACTTAGGTTAAAAAAACCTTGAGCACGTCGTCCTTCGGATGGGACTTTCCCGATACATCTGAATCTTTCTTTGGTTGAACATCTTCATTTCTGGATGCTTCCTATCCTACCAACATAGTATTAATTTATTTTTCAGAAAATATGTCAAAACGGTACCTCAAAGCCCACTTATATTCCACATTTCTTTCTTGATAATTTTAGTTGGAACCAAACGGTAACTTATTTTATCATACATATGGAGTCTATCGAGCTCAGGATCGCCACTTAGAAATCTAGCCAAGGTACTTAGGTCAGATGTTTTATTCGAGAAGATAAAAATAAATTTGAGCACGTCGTCCTTCGGATTGGACTTTAGGCTATGATCGAGGGCCTTTTCGTATGTCAGGTACTCGATATTGAGTCGTATGTTATGTATCTAAACCTGAGTAGGTGACATTTCATTTAGGTTAAAAATTACTTTGAGCACATCGTCCTTCGGATGGGACTTTCCCAATATATCTGAATCTGTCTATCAGTTTCAACAAATATTAAATCTATAAACCGTTAAAAAGCAGGAAATTTGAAGAATGGTATTTAGCCCGACTTTTTTCGAAAAACATTTTTATTTCGATTCTTGTGTAGGATTCAGATACCCCGGTTGTTCAGCAGTTTTAACAAATATTAAATCTAAAAACCGTTTAAAAGCGAGAAATCTGAAGAATGGAGTTTACCGAGCTGAGGATCGCCATTTCGAAATCTAGCCAAGTCTATTAGGTCAGATGTTTTAATCGGGAAAATAAAAATAAATTTGAGCACGTCGTCCTTCGGATTGGACTTTAGGCTATGATCGAGGGCCTTTTCGTATGTCAGGTACTCGATAATGAGTCGTATGTTATGTATCTAAACCTGAGTAGGCGACATTTCATTTAGGTTAAAAATTACTTGAGCACGTCGTCCTTCGGATGGGACTTTCCCGATACATCTGAATCTTTCTTTGGTTGACCATCTTCGTTTCTGGATGCTGCCTATCTACCAACATAGCTGTATTAATTTTTTTTTTCAGAAAATATGTCAAACCGGTACCTCAAAGCCCACTTATATTCCACATTTCTTTCTTGATAATTTTAGTTGGTACCAGAAAAAACAGCTGTTTTGGCTATAAAGTGCTTAACACGCATTAAAGTTTGTTAACATTTATTATTAATATTGTGACAGTGTTATAAGTTTTTATAATACTAAACAGTGACAAAGACACTCAGAAGTTCTCCCTCTGTTTGGGTGAGAATGAAACCCGGCGTTTCGAAACGAGAACAGTCTAATAATTTTAATATTCAAAATTCTAACCTTGCCGATATCAAGCAAATAAACAATGTAGCCGGAACAGGTGAGATGATATCTACTTTTTTACCTGCTAAGAGGCAGCTCTCTTCAAGCTGTGAGGACTCTGGGATATCAATGGCAGTAGACGGCGGCCAAGTAGTCCCTGATAACAGAGCCATCTCCCAGGAGCCTCAGCTGAAGAGGAACCGATATACTTTACAAATCACACCCACACCAACACCAACACAGAACAGATACGAGCCACTTCTCACTCTCCAGGACGGTCAGGAGACAACCCAACCGACAAAGCCAGACGGACAGCCTACCCCTAACAGACAGACCAAGATCCCTCCAATCTTTCTTTGTGAGGCTGATAATTATCAGCTGGTCATTACCGAGTTAAAAAGTTTAATTTGTTCGCCGTTTGAAACAAAACAGTGCAACAAAAAAATAAAGATCAGCCTCACAACGACTGATGACTATCGCAAAGTGACGAAATTTTATGACGACAATAAGGTGAAATACTACACCTTTGTCAATCCCGAAGACAGGAAACTCTCCGTAATTATACGGGGAGTTCCTTACTCACTGACCGACACAGAAATAACAGACGAACTGACCCCGACATACCCTGTTATAAAAGTCACCCGGATCCTGAACCACGACAGACGCCCCACACCCCTCTGTGCAGTTGAGCTGGAGAACATCCCATCTGGAGAGGCCATATTTCAACTGACGCGGCTCTACTATACAGTTGTTAAAGTGGAGCCACGCCGACGTTCCAGCCGAGTTGTACAGTGCACAAACTGCCAATCTTTTGGTCATACCAAAAACTTTTGCCGACTGGACCCCAAATGTGTGAAGTGCGGGGAGGACCACCACTTCACAGCATGCCCCTCCAGACAGAAGAAGGTAGACTCTCCCAAGTGTGCCAACTGCCAGGGCAACCATCCAGCCAGCTACAGAGGGTGTGCTTCCTACAAGACATACGTAGACAGGACTACCAGACAGGCCCAACCTAAACGACAAGATCCTCCCAATGCACCACCCAAAGGACAACCCCCAAGACAGACCCCGGATCGACCGAACAGCTGGTTCGACCAAAGTAGACCTCGACCCTTCCAACCTCGACCTCAACCTAACTTACCCAGCAGCCAAGACAACCAACCAGCTAACGACATGACTGACCTCACCAACACAATAATCACCTTTCTCAAACCATTTATCCCTATCATAAAATCATTTTTATCTAATCTCCTCACCCAAGTATTTTCATTTAACAATGGTGGACCCTAATTTAAATATTTTTCATAATTTATCCATCCTTAACTGGAACGCTGACGGAATAAAAAACAGACGAACTATACTCTCGGACTTTTTAACTCGCTACAACATCGACATCATTTGTATCACAGAAACTCACCTCCATAATACCGACAAATTCAAGCTAAAAGGGTACACCATATACAGACAGGACAGACAAACCAGATTTGGAGGCGTCGCTGTTTGTATAAAAAAGAACCTCGCACACTCTCAGCTTCTCTTACCCACACTTCAACAGCTGGAAGCCGTTGGAGCCACACTCACACTCAACAACAACAGAACACTTAACATAATCTCAGCATACCACCGACCAGGCATCAGAATTCACCAGACGGATTTTGAACACATTTTCACTGGGGGGCCGACTATATTACTAGGTGACCTAAATAGTAAAAACACAATTTGGGGATGTAGACGGACAAACAACAACGGGACAAGACTCTTGAACATAATTAACAATTTAGGCGTACAGATATCAGCACCGGACGAACCGACATTTTATCCTACACAACAGAGATATCTCCCTGACATCCTGGACATTGGACTAGTACAAAATTTTACTTTGCCCCTTTATCACGAACCACTGACAGAACTCGACTCAGACCATCTTCCAGTCGTGTGTACCTTCAAAGTGAACCCGAAACAGGCAGAACATCTGCCTAGACTGATACAGGGGAAAATAGATTGGGACGCGTTTAGATGGGAGATGGACAAAAACATAGACATCCCTTTGCATTACGACAATACCGAAGACATAGACGACTCACTGAAATATTTCACTCAAGCTATTTACACATCTATACACAACTCAACATACAATCACAACAAGGACCAACGCAACATGCGACAAAATAAGACCCCTACACGCATACTTAACATGATACACGACAAAAATACACTCCGCAAACACTGGCAACGAACACGCGATCCACAAGAGAAGCGAGAGCTGAACCGACTGACAAGACTTATACGATGGGAATTGGACAATGACAGAATCAACAGATACCGACAATACACCAGCGACTTTACGCCTGGAGACAGCAACCTTTGGAAGGAAACACGACGCCTCCTCAGACAAGACCCTGGCCTCCCGCCCCTGACAAACGGACAGAATACTGTAACAACGGTCAAGGACAAGAGTGAGCTAGTGGCCCAGCACCTTGAACAGAAATTCAGAACTCATGACACACAAGATCACGAAACACTCCACACAGTCCACGAATTTCTTTCCACCCCACTCCACACCGCAGAACCACATATACAGTACACAAACCCGTCAGAAATTACACTATACATCCGGAGACTCCCCAACAAGAAGGCCCCCGGTGAAGACCTCATCCCCAACATCGTCCTCAAGAACCTGCCTCCAAGAAGCATCGCTTATCTTACAGGGCTGTTCAATGGCTGTTTAAGGAGAGGATACTTTCCTGACACGTGGAAGAATGCTATCGTTGTTGTCTTTCATAAGCATGGCAAGCCAAAACAAGACCCCAACAGCTACAGGCCGATAAGCCTTCTAAATTCATTTTCTAAGATTTTTGAAAAGATTATATCGAAAAGGCTTACTGAATATCTAGAAGACACCATACCGTCCCACCAGTTTGGCTTCAAAGCCAAACACTCTGCAGTCCAGCAGCTACAACGGGTGACCGAAACGATTGTCCACGGCTTCGAGGCGAAGAATTACACCACCGCCGTATTCTTGGATGTAGCCGCAGCCTTTGACACCGTTTGGCATCAGGGGCTGTTGTACAAACTAAAGAAAAGCTTGTTACCCAAATACATCGTTGGTCTTATATCCTCTTTTCTCCATGGCAGGACGTTCCAGGTGAGAGTCAGTAACGCACTGAGCACCAAGAGAAGGATTACCGCTGGGGTCCCTCAAGGTGCTATTCTGAGCCCCCTCCTTTTTAGTTTGTACACCCACGACATCCCCGAAACTCCCACGGCAACATTAGCCACCTATGCCGATGACACAATGATCGCCTGTCAGCATAGTGTCCTCTCCGTCGCCATTGAACAGCTCCAGGAAGCCCTGACAGAAGTTTCTCTCTGGTTCTCAAAATGGAGACTAACACTGAACATAGGGAAAACTGAAGCTAAAATATTCACTCTCCGCAGATTCTCCATAGAAGAACAACGTCAGCTGCAAATTGATGACCTCCCCATTCTCTGGAATCCTAAGGACCAGGGTGTGCGCTATCTTGGAGTACTTTTAGATACACGACTCACATGGAAACTACACATTAACAGAAAACTACAGCTAGCATATTCACGACTTAACACCCTCTACCCTCTCATAAACAGAAACACGCCACTTAAACATACGTGTACTATTCTCTTATACAAGACACTCCTACTTCCACTTCTAACATACGCCTGTCCAGTCTGGATCGGTACCAGCAGCACTAACATTAAACGACTACAAACATTTCAGAATAAAGTACTCCGAATAGCAACAAACGCACCCTGGTTTGTGAGGAATCGGGTGTTCCTCTTTTTGCAGCTCACATCGAGAAACTAGTGAAGAATCACCACGAAGCCCTTGTGTATTGTTCCGGGGCTGTACATTACAGTCTAGGAGCGCCTACTCCTGGGAGGCGACTCAAACAAAGACTGTACCAAGACTTTCTATTTTAAATCCTTTATTTTATATATTTGTGTATAGCATCTTGTTTTGCTGGTCCAAATAAATGTTATTATTATTATTAGTTGGTACCAAACGGTAACTTATTTTATCATACATATGGTGTCTATCGAGCTCAGGATCGCCACTTAGAAATCTAGCCAAGGCACTTAGGTCAGATGTTTTAATCGGGAAAATAAAAATAAATTTGAGCACGTCGTAGGATTCAGATACCCCGGTTGTTCCTCAGTTTTAACAAATATTAAATCTAAAAACCGTTTAAAAGCGAGAAATCTGAAGAATGGAGTTTACCGAGCTCAGGATCGCCATTTCGAAATCTAGCCAAGTCTATTAGGTCAGATGTTTTAATCGGGAAAATAAAAATAAATTTGAGCACGTTGTCCTTCGGATTGGACTTTAGGCTATGATCGAGGGCCTTTTTGTATGTCAGGTACTCGATAATGAGTCGTATGTTATGTATCTAAACCTGAGTAGATGACATTTCATTTACGTTAAAAATTACTTGAGCACGTCGTCCTTCGGATGGGACTTTTCTGGTATATCTGAATCTGTCTATCAGTTTTAACTAATATTAAGCCTATAAACCGTTAAAAAGCGAAAAATTTGAAAAATGGGGTTTAGCCCGACTTTTTTCGAAAAACATTTTTATTTCGATTTTTATGTAGGATTCAGATATCACGGTTGTTATCTATCAGTTTTAACAAATATTAAATCTAAAAACCGTTTAAAAGCGAGAAATTTGAAAAATGGAGTTTACCGGGCTCAGAATCGCCATTTAGAAATGTAGCCAAGTCACTTAGGTCAGATGTTTTAATCAGGAAGATAAAAATACATTTGAGCACGTCGTCCTTCGGATTGGACTTTAAGCTATGATCGAGGGCCTTTTCGTATGTCAGGTACTCGATAATGAGTCGTATGTTATTTATCTAAACCTGGGTAGTTGAAATTTCATTTACGTTAAAAATAACTTGAGCACGTCGTCCTTCGGATTGGACTTCAAGCTATGATCGAGGGCCTTTTTGTATGTCAGGTACTGGACAATGAGTCGTATGTTTTGTATCTAAACCTGGGTAGCTGAAATTTCTTAGGTTAAAAAAACCTTGAGCACGTCGTCCTTCGGATGGGACTTTCCTGATATATCTGAATCTGTCTATCAGTTTTAACTAATATTAAGCCTATAAATCGTTAAAAAGCGAAAAATTTGAAGAATGGGGTTTAGCCCGACTTTTTTCGAAAAACTTTTTTTATTTCGATTTTTGTGTAGGATTCAGATATCACGGTTGTTATCTATCAGTTATAACAAATATTAAATCTAAAAACCGTTTAAAAGCGAGAAATTTGAAGAATGGAGTTTACCGAGCTCAGAATCGCCATTTAGAAATCTAGCCAAGTCAATTAGGTCAAATGTTTTAATCGGGAAGATAAAAATAAATTTGAGCACGTCGTCCTTCGGATTGGACTTTAAGCTATGATCGAGGCCCCTTTTCGTATGTCAGGTACTCGATAATGAGTCGTATGTTATGTATCTAAACCTGGGTAGCTGACATTTCATTTAGGTTAACAATTATTTGAGCACGTCGTCCTTCGGATGGGACTTTCCCGATACATCTGAATCTTCCTTTGGTTGACCATCTTCGTTTCTGGATGCTGCCTATCTTCCAACATTGCTGTATTAATTTGTTTTTCAGAAAATATGTCAAAACGGTACCTCAAAGCCCACTTATATTCCACATTTCTTCCTTGATAATTTTAGTTGTAACCAAACGGTAACTAATTTTATCATACATATGGAGTCTATCGAGCTCAGGATCGCCACTTAGAAATCTAGCCAAGGCACTTAGGTCAGATGTATTATTCGAGAAAATAAAAATAAATTTGAGCACGTCGTCCTTCGTATTGGACTTTAGGCTATGATCGAGGGCCTTTTCGTATGTCAGGTACGCGATAATGAGTCGTATGTTATGTATCTAAACCTGGGTAGGTGACATTTCATTTAGGTTAAAAATTATTTGAGCACGTCGTCCTTCGGATGGGACTTTCCCGATACATCTGAATCTTTCTTTGGTTGACCATCTTCGTTTCTGGATGCTGCCTATCTACCAACATTGCTGTATTAATTTATTTTTCAGAAAATATGTCAAAACGGTACCTCAAAGCCCACTTATATTCCTTCACATTTCTTTCTTGATAATTTTAGTTGGAACCAAACGGTAACTTATTTTATCATACATATGGAGTCTATCGACCTCAGGATCGCCACTTAGAAATCTAGCCAAGGCACTTAGGTCAGATGTTTTATTCGAGAAAATAAAAATAAATTTGAGCACGTCGTCCTTCGGATTGGACTTTAGGCTATGATCGAGGGCTTTTTTGTATGTCAGGTAGTGGATAATGAGTCGTATGTTATGTATCTAAACCTGGATAGCTGAAATTTCACTTAGGTTAAAAATAACCTTGAGCACGTCGTCCTTCGGATGGGACTTTCCCGATATATCTGTATCTTTCTATCAGTTTTAACAAATATTAAGTCTATAAACCGTTAAAAAGCGAGAAATTTGAAGTATGGGGTTTAGTCCGACTTTTTTCGAAAAACATTTTTATTTCGTTTTTTGTGTAGGATTCAGATATTACGGTTGTTATATATCAGTTTTAACAAATATTAAATCTAAAAACCGTTTAAAAGCGAGAAATTTGAAGAATGGAGTTTACCGAGCTCAGGATCGCCATTTCGAAATCTAGCCAAGTCAATTAGGTCAGATGTTTTAATCGGGAAAATAAAAATAAATTTGAGCACGTCGTCCTTCGGATTGGACTTTAAGCTATGATCGAGGGCCTTTTCGTATGTCAGGTACTCGATAATGAGTCGTATGTTACGTATCTAAACCTGGGTAGCTGAAATTTCACTTAGGTTAAAAATAACCTTGAGCACGTCGTCCTTCGGATGGGACTTTCCCGATACATCTGAATCTTTCTTTGGTTGACCATCTTCGTTTCTGGATGCTGCCTAAGAACGCCGGACACCTTAGATAGTATGCGCCTTGCAACTCCGTGCAACCAGGTATTAATAAGTTCTTAGGAACGCTGGGCAACACAGATAGTATGGATGTAGTTAGGAATGCTGGGCACCGCTGCTAGTATGTGCCTTGCAACAGCGGATGCCCTGGTATTTTGTGCTCAACAACGCTGGTGATAGCTATTATTTACCGTGCAACAGTGAACCTCCTAGGTCCCATCTTTAAGAAAGCTCCATGTAAGATTCATTCAGCATTAATGCACCCCCGCCCCTCCCGTCCAAAAGGGTCACAGCCAATTTGTAAATATTGCTTTTGAAACCATTTAGGTATATGCTTGCCCCCCCCCCCCCCCCCCCATACCCCCCCTCCCTTTGACAATTTTGAGACGTCACATATCCTTTCTTTGTTTTTGTCTATTATGAATACTACATGTGAAATTCCATGACATTCCGATCATCCGTTAAAGACCTATAACTACCTTTATACGTAGGCCTACCCGACAACCCCCCCTCCCGTTCAAAATTTTGAGATGTCACGTAGCGTATTTTTCAATTTGGCCTTTAAGCATACTACATGTCAAATTCCATGACATTCCGATCAAAAGACCTATCACTATCTTTATATTTAGGCCTACCCCCACAACCCCCCCCCCCCCCCGTTCAAAATTTTGAGATGTCACGTAGCGTATTTTTCAATTTGGCCTTTAAGAATACTACATGTCAAATTCCATGACTATCCGAGCATCCGTTAATGACTTAGCACTATCTTTATATTTAGGCCCCCCTTACAACCCCCCCCCTACCGTTCAAAATTTATGGACGCCACATATCCTATTTTTTAACTTGGCTTTTAAGAATACTACATGTGAAATTTCATGATAATCCGTCCATCCGTTAATGCGCTAGAGCAATTTTTGTGCTTAGCCCCCGCCCCCCCTCCCTCCAGTTGACCGCTAGGAACTCTCTTCATAAGAACCTTCCTCGGACTTCAACGAATATTTGAAAAAAAAAAATTAGCCGAATTGGTCCAGCCGTTCTCGAGTTTTGCGCTTAGCAAAATTTAGCATTAATTTTTATTATATAGATTACCTACTTTTCCTTATGTTCCTTTTTTAATTTGATAAGTCGAACTTTGGTAAGTCGAATTGTAGATAAGTCGAACTATAAGTCCCTAGAAGTTGACTACTTACAGTTTTACGTAACATTTTCCAAGCCCTCCTCCGCTGTCACAAACTGTCGAAGTTCGCGGCCCCCCTTCCTAGATCCGTTATTTAATTTATGGACGGTCAAAGTATGACGAGCGGCTTGAGGCTGAGGGCTAAAGTAGTCAGACAAACAAGTCCAGACAGAATATTCTCTCTGGGTTACGTTGTATGAATTATGGTTGGGTTAGCAAAGAGGCAAATTAATTTTTTATAAGTATTATCGTAGGAATGAGAATAAATTTCCAAGAGTGGCGAGGTATGGTAATACTTGACGAAATTGAGGATCAATCCCAACCTTTCCCTAAAACAAAAGTTACAAATTAATCAATTAAGTTTTCGCTCTCCCTCCATAACCAATCCGACCATTTAGGCTAATATATATTTAAAAAAATTGTTGCTTAAAAAACTAAAAAACACGATTTTATGAGTAGCGCAATACATTACAAGCTCGACGGTACCAAATTATTGTATTGTCACCAGAATTGATTGCATTGATTTACTGTTTGTTAGCCCTTAAGAAGTTCCCATGACCACCTCCCTCCACCATAATCAGACCCTCCTGGTGACAATATGTCACCAAAGGACTTATTGAGACAAGTCAAATGAGCCCAAACTTGATGGGCTTATTGTTAGCCCTTAAGAAGTTCCCATGACCACCTCCCTCCTCCATAATCAGACCCTCCTGGTGACAATATGTAACGAAAGGACTCATCGAGACAAGTCAAATGAACCCAAACTTGATGGGCTTATTGTTAGCTCTTAAGAAGTTCCCATGACCACCTCCCTCCTCCATAATCAGACCCTCCTGGTGACAATATGTAACAAAAGGACTTATTGAGACAAGTCAAATGAGCCCAAACTTGACGGGCTTATTGTTAGCCCTTGAGAATGTCCCATGACCACCTCCCTCAAACCTGAGTAGGGAAAATATAGGACTCCCACTGTAGCGACAAATAGCTCACTGGTAGTAGGTGATATCTAATCGTAACTAGACGGATTCCCAACTCATATTCACAACTTCTCTGAAACCTGTATCTCAGAAAATTTCTGAATTATTTAGATATTGGATTGAGTATTATATTCTATATGAATAAAAGCCATTCATTTTTTTTTTCTTATTGTCGCTTCGCTCGACAATCCTTTCCTTTTCAAAAAAGGATTTTTTTTTTTTTTAATAAGAACGGAGTGCAAACAAAGACCTAAAATATTGGTAGTGGTCCATTGTCAAGGGGTCATTGTTTGCAAGCATGAGAATATTTAAGTTAGGTTGAGTTCGAAAAGGAATGCATCACATTTTCTGACCTTTGTGGATCAGGTTAAATTCTTTAGTAAATTTCATATATTATTTTATATATTACTCTTCCTCTACTATAGTATGAATTGCCTCTGACATATTACATGTCGTTTTTTTTGTTGACCAGGCAAAATTGCCCAAGACAAGATTGCTCACAACAAAACAGCTGGCAACTGAAAGCCACTCGACAACAAACAACGAAGAACATAAGATTCCCAGCCGTACATGCGAAATATAGGAGAAGTTAGTTAGATATTTATAGTGACTCATGCCCGGGCTATTACTACGAGATCCTATCGCCTACTAATCTATGTATTTTTTTCTTATATACTGTTTTTTGTATTTTTTTTACATATCCTCTTTTATTCATATAGTAGATACTTTTATTTTATTTATTTTTCTTCATAATTAAGCTGTAAATGTTTTGTTTTTTCATGTTAATTTTTTTGTATATCTATATGTTATTAATTTCTAGTTTTCTCCAATGTAGCACTATTTTATTTATTTCATTTTACGAAATACTGATACTATTTCTCATTGTTCCTTCTCTATACTTTGTATACGGGACCTCGGTCCCAAAATAATAAAATTTATTTTCATTTAATTTTAATTTAATTTCAGAGCGCTCTTTCGTCACTCTGTTGGACACGCGCCCGACTCTACTGCGGTAGTCTTAAATTTTGTCTGCCTTAAATTTTTATTCACCTAGGATAGGATTCTTTAACGAGTATGTGACATTGAACAGCCTCGAGAACGTCGCCTAACGTCCCATCCAAAGGACGGCGTGCTCAAGGTTTTGTCATCTCTGTATGCTAGCACGCTATCTCTGAGCTACCGGCGCCCTCTGTATATAAGTGTCGGTGAATCATTGGCTACGCTTTTCCTTACCATGAATTTGTCAATTACGTTTAAGCTCTCGCTACAACTCAATATTTGATTTATAAAGTGGCTTCTCAATCCTCATGCTAAATAAAAGGGAGAAATATAAAAACATTTATTATGTTTTGTAATTGGCTATGAAAAAAATAAAACCAGTATTTTGTTGTCAATTATATTATATTCATTTTCGCTGTCAACCGAATAAAAATACCTTTGGATTAGTTTATTTAAAATTTTGCAAATTTAGACCAGCTTAGAATCATTTCAGTAGGGAATATGGTAACTATAATATTTTTTTCAATATCATAATGGAGGAATTTTCTTAAAGTTTATACATATTTTAGTGGTTGTTTCACTTATTTGGTTTTGACCTGCCACTTCGCCTGAAGACCAATTATACTGCCATAAAGGTTCCCGAAATAGATAAAACCCACATAATAATAGTTATTATGGATTTTAAGTTAATAAACCGTATGTATGCCTCACAAACAGCGAATTCTATGAATAATAAAAATCATTCAAAATTACATTTTTAAATTCTTTTGTAAATGACCGCTGAGGTGAGGTAAATTTATCTCTTGATTACGAAAAATTGGTTGTCCGCATCCATTAGAGGGGGCTAAAAATACATTGTTTTCCTACACTTTGGGCCGGTACATCGCAAAATTGTCCGTAAGGAGAGGTGTCCGTCGGAGAGGGGTGTCCGTAAAGAGCGGTTTTACTATAGTATTATTATTTTTTTTTAAATTTATTATTTTAGTTATTTTCTCTTGTCATTCCCATCCAGATATCGCCCCCCTCCGAAGACTGAGGCGGTGCTGGCCGAGAGACCTGCTACTGAGGGGTCTCGAGTTGAAGGACTTTCATGTTGATTTTATTTTATCCTTATTATTATTGTTTTATGTTTATGTTTATTATTATTTAAATTGCAGAGACCACCATTATTATTTTATTATGTATATATATATATTTTTACCTATTATTTTGTACATTATCATATGCTTTTGTTGTATATATTTTTATTTACTTATACTGATTGTAAATATTCAAAATATAAAGAATTTACTACTAAAAAAAAAAAAGTTATTTTTTATGCTGTTCATTTATTTTTTTTTAATTTTATTTATTCAAACATTTTAATTATGTTATTTTCAAGATTATTTTATCAGACTGCCTGATGATAAGGGCAACCTCGAAAGCCGACCTGTGGACTACATAACTTCCCCTCTACCATTTAGTTGGGGAAGTAAAAAAGTCAATGTGTAGAGAGAGTGAGAAGGGTTGAGGGCTGAGGAGAGATGGTGGGGTGGGGGTTGGAGTCAAATAGCCCATCATTATGACACTTCATAGTTCCGGCCTCAGAGAGTTTCCACCACCTCAATCCTTCTTCACTGCCTCCAACAGGCCTCTTCCAGTGGCGGAAGGGGGACAGTAAAAGCAGAACTAACGCAGAGAATCCTATGTCAGTTTCGTTAAGGATAAAGAAGTATATGCGGAAAGAGTGATGCGCGAAGGACCTCTTGCGGTCTTGCGCACTGACTTTAATGACATCATTCGTTTACAGACTCATGTTAACTCAACCTCTTACTATTAAAATAATATTTCAGTCTTGATTATTAATTCATGCGCTTCGTCAAACCATCAAAATTATTCCATAAAATAATAATAAAAATAAGAAATAATCAAGAAAATTATAAGTTTTTTTTAAATATTATTTTTTCTGAATATAGGTAAAAGGCTAATAATAGAGAAATAAAATAAGTTAGTATACAAGTAGTGAAAAATAATGATTAAGCATAACGTAGATTCGACTGACAGGTGTGGCGAATTGATAATATAGATATTAACAGTCTCTTAGTGTTTGCAGCCTGATATATGTTGAATCATCTCCGGATATGTGAGGCGGTGTCTGCATATGTCGAATTCCAATGTCATGCCAGTCACAGTATGCCACTGCTTCCTCGCATATTCAAAGATAGAGCATGATTTGTGACAGTTTCTGAAAACGAACACTGGTCTTGGATTTCAACATTTCCTTCAAAATTTCGCTTTTAGGCCAAAATAAATACTTTCTCTTTCCCAGCTATACGAAGTATAGGTGAAGTTATGTAATCAGTCAAAAATCCGATACGGAATTTCATGTTTTTCGACTTCTAGATTCCAAATATATAAAAAAAAGTTTGTTTGTCTGTGAACACGATAACTCCCGATAGAATGAATGTATCAACACGGGATTTTATATTTGAATCCAGAACCCTCTAAGGACGACACCTATTGTTTTCAATGGAGGCGGGATTAGGGGAGAGGCTTAATGAGCTTTTTACTCTAATAGAGGCCTTGTAATCATTACTAGATCATTACTAGTAAATGACTTGATCATTACTAGATCATTACTAGTAAATTACTAGATCATTACTAGTAAATTACTAGATCATTACTAGTAAATTACTAGATCATTACTAGTAAATTACTAGATCATTACTAGTAAATTACTAAATCATTACTAGTAAATTATCAAAGAAATTAGAATGACTGTGAAGCTGTTTGTATACCGCTTTATGTCAGGTTAATTCTAAGCTTAGAATATCAAAAATGCAGTAATAAATATTAATATGAAAATTTTCACTGCCAGAATAAGATTCTCTTTCATTCCTTGACTCTTCTGGCTGAAGTTTTCGAAATTTTTTTACGCCGAGTATCATGTACAGACTCTACTGGAGTCCCAGACACTCGGGGATCCAGGGAAACGAAGAGGCAGACCGACTAGCCAAGGAAGGTTCAAGTAAGCCTTTTATGGGGCCAGAGCCGCTGCTGGGAATATCTCGGGTGGCAAGCTGAACCCGAATTAAAGAATGGACTAAGGGTCTTTTGGAGCGTACATGGAGAGAAAAGACCACATGCAGGCAGTCGAAAATGTTCCTGGGAGGAGAGTCCAGAGTTCTGAAAGACGGGGTTCAGAACCTCAAAAGGAACGAGCTTAGGCAACTGACTGGAGTTCTCACCAGGACATGGTCCGTTCAATAGACACCAACACACTGTGGGAGTCAATATCCGTCCTCATCATTACTCCGGTTAATCGGGAGTAGACTGTATTTGTAATAATAAAAAAAGTCTTGACTTGCCAAACGTGCGTTTCGCATGAACATCCCCTATTTTCTTTTTAATATCACAAAATATAATGCTGAGCTGGTGCAATAAATAAATAAAAATCGTCTCTCTCCTCCCCCCACCAAAAAAGGCAGTTTTATAAAAATAATGGCTGAAAAAAAAAAATATATGAAGGATGGTGTTTGTGTGCGTCAGTTTGAGGGGAGTGAGACTGATTTGTATGCACATCGTCAGCTGAGAACATGGACTCGGCACCCAACATACATTGCCAATAGGGCGGCCATATTAAAATGGCAATCGTTAAAAGTAATGTGTCTATAATGTTTTTCACCTACTCTACCGACCACCTAGCCATTTTATACAATATATTATATATATTTTTAATATATTACATATAAATCTATATTAATAAAGCTGAAACGGGGTTTGTTTGTTTGTATGTATGTATGTATGTATGTTTGTTCCAGCATCACGCCCAAACGGTTGGACGGATTTTTATGAAACTTCCCATGTAGCATCCCTATGAGCCCGATTGAATAATAGGCTATGTGGCGTCCCAAAATTATGATCGGGAGGGGGGGTTGTAAGAGGGGCCTAAGTATATAAATAGTGCTAACTCATTAACTAATGGTCGAATTGTTATGAAATTTCACATGTAGTATTTTTAAAAGCCAAATAGGAAAAAAAGGTGTGTGGCGTCCCAAAAGTTTTGAACGGGAGGGGGGGTTGTGGGGGGGCCTAAGTATAAATATAGAGCTAACTCATTAACTAATGGGCGAATTGTCATGAAATTTCACATGTAGTATTTTTAAAAGCCAAATAGGAAAAAAAGGTGTGTGGCGCCCAAAGTTTTGAACGGGAGGGGGGGTTGTGGGGGTAGGCCTAAGTATAAATATAGAGCTAACTCTTTAACGGTTGGTCGGATTGTCACTGTCAATTTTTTTATTTTTTTTTTGGGTTGCCGACCTCCGGTGGAGGCCACGACACCATCGCCGAATCGTCGGGGAAAAAGGGAGGCCTAACAAATTTATTTACAAAATTAAAATACTAAAGTACATTATTTAAAATGCAGAACTAATGATGCTGTGGTAGGCTAGGAGCGACCGCTGCCGACCATCTGCGACGATCAGCGGTCACTCCCAGCCCACCTTAATTTCTTGGCGGGCCGAGAGAGCTCGGGATAAATGTAGGGCGATCGCTAATTGTGGTTCGTTAGGGCGCCGGGGACGACTGCAGGCCTCCCCGGCGCAGGGTCAAAATGCTTGCTTCTTTCTCCGCCAGGAGGCGACAATCGGCTGAACATTGGGTAGCCGGTTTCCGTCATCAGCTGCCGCAGGTCGAGTCCCAGATACGATCCTGTCCCGCGTATCAACTCCACCCTAGGCCCGTCGTACAGCGGACATTCGAGGACCACGTGCTCCGCCGTCTCGACCCCGCCGTACGAGCATTTCGGGTTGTTCTTCCTTTTAAAGAAGAACAGCTTGGAGTTGAAATCTCCGTGACCTGATAGTATCTGGGACATCCAGTGGTCAGGCATCTAAGTAGTAGGTATCCAAGTAGAGTCCAGACGAACCCGGATTTCCGGTAAATATGCGTAGGTCGTTCGGCCATCCGATGATCGTGACCACCGCTGTTGCCATTTCTCCACTATCCATTCCTGGACTATGTCCCTGCAACGCTCCGGTCTGGACTGTTCCACCCCCTGTCCCCACCCCCGGTTCCCACCCTCTGTCCCCACGCCCACCCCATGTTCCCACCCCCTGTACCCACCCCCACCCCCTAATCCCACCCCATGTTCCCACCCCCTGTCCCCACCCCCACCCCCTGTTCCCACCCCCTGTTCCCACCCCCACCCCCTAATCCCACCCCATGTTCCCACCCCCTGTCCCCACCCCCTGTTCCCACCCCCACCCCCTAATCCCACCCCATGTTCCCACCCCCTGTCCCCACCCCCTAAACCAACCCTATGTTCCCACCCCCTGTTCCCACCCCCACCCCCTGTTCCCACCCCCCACCCCCTAATCCCACTCCTGTTCCCACCCCCTGTCCCCACGCCCACCCCCTGTTCCCACCCCCACACCCTAATCCCACCCCATGTTCCCACTCCCTAATCCCACCCCATGTTCCCACCCCCTGTCCCACCCCCTAATCCCACCCCCTGTCCCCACCCCCACCCCCTAATCCCACCCCATGTTCCCACCCCCTGTACCCACCCCACCCCCTAATCCCACCCCATATTCCCACCTCTGTCCCCACCCCCTAATCCCACCCCCTGTCCCCACCCCCTTTTCCCACCCCCACCCCCTAATCCCACCCCATGTTCCCACCCCCTGTCCCCATCCCCTGTACCAACCCCCACCCCCTGTCCCCACCACTTGTTCCCACCCCCACCCCCTAATCCCACCCCATGTTCCCACCCCCTGTCCCCCCCCTGTTCCCAACCCCTGTCCCCACGCCCACCCCCTGTTCCCACCCCCTGTTCCCACCCCCACACCCTAATCCCACCCCCTTCTCCCACTCCCACCCCCTAATCCCACCCCATGTTCCCACCCCCTGTCCCACCCCCTGTCCCACCCCCTAATCCCACCCCCTGTCCCCACCCCCACCCCCTAATCCCACCCCATGTTCCCACCCCCTGTCCCCACCCCCTGTTCCCACCCCCACCCCCTAATCCCACCACATGTTCCCACCCCCTGTCCCCACCCCCTAATCCAACCCCATGTTCCCACCCCCTGTTCCCACCGACCCCCTGTTCCCACCCCCACCCCCTGTTCCCACCCCCACCCCCTAATCCCACCCCTGTTCCCACCCCCTGTCCCCACGCCCACCCCTGTTCCCACCCCCTGTCCCCACGCCCACCCCCTGTTCCCACCCCCTGTTCCCACCCCCACACCCTAATCCCACCCCATGTTCCCACCCCCTGTCCCCACCCCCTAATCCCACCCCCTGTCCCCACCCCCTTTTCCCACCCCCACCCCCTAATCCCACCCCCTGTTCCCACCCCCTGTCCCCACCCCACCCCCTAATCCCACCCACTTTTCCCACCCCCACCCCCTAATCCCACCCCATGTTCCCACCCCTTGTCCCCACCCCATGTTCCCACCCCCTAATCCCACCCCCTGTCCCCACCCCTACCCCCTGTCCCCACCCCTACCCCCTGTTCCCACCCCTACCCCCTGTTCCCACCCCCTTTTCAGTAATAGTCAGTGACTATTACTTTTACAATATTAACATTTCCAAACAGGAAGCCATGGTGGCCGTGCGGGCTAGAGCGTAGGGCTTTGCATGGTCTCATTATGGTTTGCGGCTTCGTATCCAGTCCGGGAGTGAGTTTTATTTCGTATATAGAACTCTCTCCCGGGGCCATGGATGTCGTAAATAACTAGATAACACAGTGACATGGCTAATATGCATTGTACATAAGGCCAAAAAAAAAAAAAAATTGAAAAAAAAAAACATTTCCAAAATTATATATTGATCAGCTGAACAATAATGACATATATAAAGGAACCTTTAACAAACTAAATAAATAACATAAATAAATAAAAAAAGTATAAATAAAATAAGTAATTACAAATTATTAATAATAATAATATAACAAAGACAGTAAATATAGAGTGGGGATGTAGGTATTGAATATCAATATAATATGGAAGTTGAATACATTATTCATGATCTAAGTTTCAGAGCGCTGATCAAATAATAGAAAATGTTTGAGATATTCTTATTATGGGCCAGGAGTTATGTATGAAAGTTGGATCGGTCTATACTGATACTCTGAGGCAGGAAGTGGCTTCTAATGGGGGAGTATATCGGACAGGATATTAACAGATGGTATACGTCTTCCAATTCGTTTTTATTGCAGATTGTACAAAGTTCCTGGGGATTAAGGGTGTATACATTATTTTTGTAACTGATTTTAAGATTGTACTTGCCAGATAGAAGGATCTTCCCCTCCAGCTATACGAAGTAAAGAGGAAGTGATGTAATCGGAAATAAAAAAAAATGAAAAATAAAATTGTTGCCTATGTGATAAAATGAATGTATCAACACAATTTTATATGTGTATCCAGAAACCCCATCAGCCAAATTGGACAAAACCAAGGGGGGCTTAACACGAAAATTCTGAAAATTGTAGTTTTTAGCATCCTAAAGCAGCAATTAATTTTCCGCGAAATTGGCTGAGAGGGGGGAACTAGAGGAGGTCGGCTCGACTCCAAATCTCTAATAACTGCCGATTTAATAAATGTATCGCACAAAATTTAGTATGAGGATTCAGGAGCCCTTATGTAAAGTCAACTATTATTAGCCCTAACAGTTGATTAATTTTGGAGGGGGAAGGGAAAGTTAATTGATTAATTCATGCTGAGCTGTTTCACCTGTGACTTTTCCTTGCCTCGGGTTTAGACAAACTTTAGGATTTCCTCACTTTTCTTTTTACTATCCGATATATAAAATTACTGTTCGGATTAGCACGAATTCAGTTTAGTAAGTTGTGATAAATATTTGAAAAATGTAAAATAATATAAAAATAATAATTGAATTAATAAAATTAAAAATTAATAAATAATTAAATAAAATTACCATATTTCCCACACAAAATATAGCTGGTCTTCTACTAAACTTTGACCGCTACAGTAATTTCCGAAAAGGGCCCTAAAAAAATATCGAAAGTTCAAGAGAATATATAGAATAAGAGAACAAATAATGGGTTTTATATCTAAACCATTATAAATAAAATCAAAATATCAATCAAATAAAAAATCAAATTACTTTCAATAAAAATCTCACAAAATAATTACTACATCTACTTTCGTCTCTTTTCTTTTTAAATATTGTGGCCTTTCTTTAATTCAATGTTATTTTGGGCATATAAATAAATAAAAACACCTTTGCGCATCTACTTCTCTGTTATTTTCACTCCTACACCTTAACTCTAAAATCAACTCTCTCTCTAGACTGTCCACTTCCACGTCTCTCATTAGACTGTTCACACTACCACAACACAACTCAGACTGTCTTGACTATTTGAAACAGCTGATCGTCGTCATTTGTCTTCATTCATTGGTTGTTCACATTTCGTTTTAAAACGTATGTTTATTCACTATTTAAGTTACTTCACTCCTAACAGCTGTTTTTATACAAATAATAATAATTGATTTTATAATCTATATTAATAAAGCTGAAACGGGGTTTGTTTGTTTGTTTGTTTGTATGTATGTATGTATGTATGTATGTATGTATGTATGTATGTATGTATGTATGTATGTTTGTTCCAGCATCACGCCCAAACCGCTGGACGGATTTTTATGAAACTTCCCATGTAGCATTCTTTTGAGCCCGATTGAATAATAGGCTATGTGGCGTCCCAAAATTTTGATCGGGAGGGGGGGTTGTAAGGGGGGCCTAAGTATATAAATAGTGCTAACTCATCAACTAAGGGTCAAATTGTCATGAAATTTCACACGTAGTCTTTTTAAAAGCCAAACAGGAAAAAAAGGTGTGTGGCGTCCCAAAGTTTTGAAAGGGAGGGGGGGTTGTGGGGGGGCCTAAGTATAAATATAGAGCTAACTCTTTAACGGTTGGTCGGATTGTCACGAAGTTTCACATGTAGTATTCCTGAAGACCAAATAAAAAAATAGGCGGTGTGACGGCTCAAAATTTTTTATGGGAGGGGGGTAGTGGGGGGGGCCTAAGTATAAATATAGAGCTAACTCATTAACTAATGGACGAATCGTCATGAAATTTCACATGTAGTATTTTTAAAAGCCAAATAGGAAAAAAAGGTGTGTGGCGTCCCAAAGTTTTGAACGGGAGGGGGGGTTGTGGGGGGGCCTAAGTATAAATATAGAGCTAACTCTTTAACGGTTGGTCGGATTGTCACGAAATTTCACATGGAGTATTCCTGAAAACCAAATAAAAGAATAAGGTGTGTGGCGTTCCAAAGTTTTGATCGCGAGGGGGGGTTGTAAGGGGGGCCTAAGTATATAAATAGTGCTAACTCATTAACTAATGGTCGAATTGTCATGAAATTTCACATGTAGTATTCCTAAAGGTCAAATAGAAATATTTGGTGTGTGACGGCCCAAAATTTTGAACAGGAAGGAGGGTTGTGGGGGGGGGGGGGGGGGCTAAATATACATATAGAGTTAGCTCATTAACGGTTGGTCGTATTGTCACGAAATTTCGCATGTAGTATTCCTGAAGGCCAAATAGAGAAATAAGGTGTGTGGCGTCCCAAGGTTTTGAACGGGAGGGGGGGCCTAAGTATAAATATAGAGCTAGCTGATTAACAGTTGGTCGTATTGTCACGAAATTCCACATGTATTATTCCTGAAGGCCAAATAGAAAAATGAGGTGTGTGGCGTCCCGAAGTTTTGAACGGGTGGGGGGGTTGAGGGGGGGGGGGGCTAAGTATAAATATAGAGCTAGCTCATTAACGGTTGATCGTATTGTCACGAAATTTCCCATGTAGTATTCCTGAAGGCCAAATAGAAAAATAAGGTGTGTGGCGTCCCGAAGTTTTGAACGGGTGGCAGGGTTGAGGGGGGGGGGGACTAAATATAAATATAGAGCTAGCTCATTAACGGTTGATCGTATTGTCACGAAATTTCCCATGTAGTATTCCTGAAGGCCAAATAGAAAAATGAGGTGTGTGGCGTCCCGAAGTTTTGAACGGGTGGGGGGGGTTGAGGGGGGGGGGGGCTAAGTATAAATATAGAGCTAGCTCATTAACAGTTGATCGTATTGTCACGAAATTTCCCATGTAGTATTCCTGAAGGCCAAATAGAAAAATAAGGTGTGTGGCGTCCCGAAGTTTTGAACGGGTGGCAGGGTTGAGGGGGGGGGGGGGACTAAATATAAATATAGAGCTAGCTCATTAACGGTTGATCGTATTGTCATGAATCGGATAGTCATGAATTTCACATGTAGTAGTAGTAACTATGTATTCGCTGTGGGGTTCACTGTTGCAAGACATTTACTAGCTGTGATGTCCAGCGTTCCTAATATCGTACTAGCTGTGGGGTCCGCTGTTGCAAGGCACTTACTAGCTGTAGTGCTCAGCCCCAGCGTCCCTAACTATGTACTGGCTGTGGGGTTCGCTGTTGCAAGGCACCTACAAGACATTTACTAGCTGTGATGCCCAGCGTTCCTAATTAGGTACTAGCTGTGGGGTCTGCTGTTGCAAGGCGCTAGCAGTGTGGCCCAGCGTATTTAACTACGTAGGTACTAGCTGTGGGGTCCGCCGTTGCAAAACTCATACTAGCTGTGATGCCCTGTGGTTCTAACTACATACTATCTGTGGGGTCCGCAGTTGCAAGGCACCTACTACCTGTAGGGCCCAGCGTTCCTAAAAACGTACTAGCTGTGGGGTCCGTCGTTGCAAAAGCATACTAGCTGTGATGCCCAGGGTTCCTAATATCGTACTAGCTGTGGGGTCCGTTGTTGCAAGGCATTTACTAGCTGTAGTGCCCAGCGTTCCTAACTATGTACTAGCTGTGAAGTTCGCTGTTGCAAAGCACTTACTAACTGTAATGCCCAGCGTATTTAACTACGTACTAGCTGTGGGGTCCGCTGTTGCAAGGCACTTAATAGCTGTGATGCCCAGCGTTCCTAACTTCGTACTAGCTGTGGGGTCCGCTGTTGCGAGGCACATACTAGCTGTGGTGACCAGCGTTCCTAACTACGTCCTAGCTGTGGGGTCCGTTGTTGCAAGGCATTTACTAGCTGTAGTGCCCAGCGTTCCTAACTATGTACTAGCTGTGAAGTTCGCTGTTGCAAAGCACTTACTAACTGTAATGCCCAGCGTATTTAACTACATACTAGCTGTGGGGTCCGCTGTTGCAAGGCACTTAATAGCTGTGATGCCCAGCGTTCCTAACTTCGTACTA
Source organism: Aradus depressus (assembly GCA_963662175.1). Taxonomy (NCBI): domain Eukaryota; kingdom Metazoa; phylum Arthropoda; class Insecta; order Hemiptera; family Aradidae; genus Aradus; species Aradus depressus. The sequence continues at coordinate 25,594,886 of OY759219.1, forward strand.
GCTGTGGGGTCCGCTGTTGCGAGGCACATACTAGCTATGATGCCCAGCATTCCCAACTACGTACTAGCTGTGGTGCTCAGCGTTGCAAGCCACATACTAGCTGTGGTCACAAACGTTCTTAAGTACGCACTGACTAGGACGTCCAGCGATGCTAAGTATTCACTAGGTGTGGCTTCCGCCGTTGAAAGGCGCATACTAGCTGTGGTGCCCAGAGGTCCTAAAAACTTACTAGCGTTACAACAGCTGAAGGACTATAAGTCTTATTCCGTATGAATAATTGAAAATTATAACATCATGAATGTACTGTCGAGGAACTGAATAGCGTTATAGAAGATATTGGGAGAAAAATCAAAGTTCCCCGGGCAACGCCGGATATTACTGCTAGTTATTAATATATTACAAAATCAATTATTATTATTTGTATAAAAACAGTTGTTAGGAGTGAAGTAATAAAATTAATTAGTGAATAAATATACAAAGATGGACTAGTCGCATTTTGTTAAAAAAATGAATGGTGAACAACCAATGAATGGAGAACAAAAGACGACGATCAGCTGTTTACAATAGGGAGAAACAGTCTAAGGAGAGTTGTGGAAGTGGACAGTCTGAAGAGAGTGTTGTTAGGGTTAGGGAGTCCGAGTGAGAGAAGTGAACCAAGTAGGAATGAATAATATAACAGTGGAAGTACGTAGAAGAGAAAAGGTACTTTTTATTCATTTATATACATATATGCCCAATGTAAGATTAAATTAAAGAGTGGCCACAAAAACAAAAGAGACTAAAGTAGTTGTAGAAATTAGTTTGTAAGTTTTTTTTTTTTGTAAATAATTTGATTTTTTTTTAGTTTCCACATCAGTTATTAAATTTATAATGTAGGTTAAGTTAAATAAACCCAAATATTTGTTATCTAATTATATGCTATTCATTTTCCTTGTTAACCCAGTAGATAATTTATACCTTTGGATTAGATTTAACATTTTCGCACATTTATGAAAACAAGATGGCATCTCTTAGTATATGAAAGAAATCCAAATGAAAAATTTGTTAATTGAAATTTTTTTAAATACGTATTTTTTTAGGGCCCTTTTCGGAAACTACAGTAGAAATCAAAATTTAGTAGAATACCAGCAACAATTTCTACAGGAAATTTGGTAATATTTAATTTTATTATTCTTGTTATTTATTATTTTTATCTTAATTATTTTTATCTGATATTGATTATTATTTCATTTAATTAATACATTTAATATGTTTAATTAGCACAACATATAATATAAATAATAATAATAACTTAGCTTAAAATAGAGGGTTCGAAGCCCGGCCGATGCCCGCACCTGAGCGGATGGGACGTTAAGCGATGGTCCTGAGCCTGCACGATGCCAGGTACACGTTAAAGACCCTTAGCACAGGTAACTATGTAAACCCAGATGAGAAAATTTAATTATATATGCATATATGAGGAGTTTGGAGCCAGAGCGGACTAACTGGTTTAAACTGAACAGGAAAAAAATGGCAATTGAAAATTGAGTACATTTTGTTTATCTCCATAAATGGGCCCCAAATATTTATTTATATTTGAAATTTTAGAATAGTATTGGATGAGTGATCCCTTTTTGTGTTCTATAAAGTTTTTGAAGGCCGTATGATCCATTGTGACTGAAAATATATGCACAAAATATTTGTAGACTAAACTTAAAGTGCTGCTATCTATCACTGAAGTGAAGAAACTAAGTGATCCACACTGGTTTTGAAAAAAGGGAACCTATGCCAACATCAGGATGGTAATAACTCATTTTCCGAAAAATTGTGGGTTGGTCCGCTCTGGCTCCAAACTCCTCATATATATTATTATAATTGTTATTTTGTTTTCTTTCTTTTTTTTTATATTTTGCACACTGTGACCTTAGGATGCGACGTGACAACGTCCCGAAATGTCGTCGTGAAAAGAAACTTCCGGAAAAGTTATCAAAAATATTATCTTAATTATAATTTAATTAAAAAAGTTATCTACTGTATTTATTATATACTTTATCTACTGTATACAATTATTATTTTTGTACTCATATTTTCATTTCCAGTATTTATTTATTAATTTCTTTTTACTTTTTAGTATTATTGTTAATTATAATCCATGTGTGTCAGACTCTACAAGTTAATATCTGTTTACGTATCTAAATTACAAGCTATTTTAATGTAAATATTCTTATGACGTATCCTATTACCATGTAATGAATGAAATGGAATGAAAATAAATTTTATTATTCTGGGACCGAGGTCCCCTACATCCAGAGTAAAGAACAGGAAACAATGAAATATAGTATACGTACAAAGAAATAAAAAGATAGGTAAATAAAATTAGTGCTTCATTGGAGAGAAACGATACAATTAAAAAAATAGATAAACAAAAGATTAACAGGAAAAAACATAAAATTAACAACTTCATTATGATGAAAAAAAAAAATAATAATAAACCAGAATAAGTAATAAAAAATAAAATCTATATAACAAAGAAAAAAAAAAATTATAGTAAAAATCGACCGAGCATAATACTATGATGGTTGACTATAAAAGAGAAGGAAGGATGCCCAGACATGGTTTGAAATAAAATTAATTTTAGAAAGTAGGGGCTAGATAGAAAAAGTGTGAGGAGAGAGAAGAAAAAGGAAAATAGTCAAAATAAAATAAGATAAGATAAAAAATAAATTTTATTATTTTGGGACCGAGGTCCCCTACATCCAGAGTAAAGAATAGGAAACAATGAAATATAGTATACGTACAAAGAAATAATAAGATAGGTAAATAAAAATAGTGCTACATTGGAGAAAAACCATACAATTAAAAAAATAGATAAACAAAAGATTAACAGGAAAAAACATAAAATTAACAACTTCATTATGATGAAAAAAAAATAAATAAATAAACGAGAATAAGTAATAAAAAATAAAATCTATATAACTAAGAAAAAAAAAAAAATTGATAGTAAAAATCGACCGAGCCTAATACTATGATGGTTGATTATAAAAGAGAAGGAAGGATGCCCAGACAAGGATTGAAATAAAATTAATTTTGGAAAGTAGGGGCTAGATAGAAAAGTGTGAGGAGAGAGAAGAGAAAGGAAAAAAGTCAAAATAAAATAAGACAAGATAAAAAATAAATAAATGCATGATAAAAATATACAAATGAGTAAAATGAACAAAAAAATGTTATGGTTTGAAGGAAATAAAATTATTATTATTATTATTATTTAAAATGCTACCATCGCTCGAACAGGCCTAAAGTTCAATGAATTTAATATGGGAAAAGCTAAGATAACTTGCCTTTTCTTGCCAGGAAAATGAAAATTGGGTCCAGAGAAGGGAAGGAGCCTGAAATTGGGCAACTCACCCAGAACTTGCCTTCTGACTATTTATGAGGCAGTGCAGATCCACGAGGGAGGTATACTGTTAAAAAATTTAATGCCCAGTTTAGTTCATATATGGATGTCACAGGAGGCATTGGAACACTGTCCTAAGTCTGGCATGGTGAAGAACCCCCTCCCTGACTTACTGAAACATGTGTTTTTCAACTCTCTCTTTATAATTCATACTAGTACCAGACCCTTTGGAATAACGAGATATGCAAGTACAAGAGACTGGAACGAACAAGTTTAAATATTAAACGAGAGGAAACATGGAAGAAGAATGCGGTATTATCTGTTTGTTAAGTCAGAACAGGCGAGTATTAAAATTAACTTAGTTCTAGAAGACAAATATCATCCTATAGAAGTAAGACACAGACAGAAGTCAAAGAGGAACCTCCATCAGTAAATATGAGAAGAGGTCTGTACATTATTGTCTTCATTTCAATATATAGTGACGTGAGGGCGCCGGTAGCTCAGGGGTATGCGTGCTTGTCTTCTGAGTTCAAGAACGTGGGTTCGAAACCCGACCGAGGCCCTTATCTGGGAGGTAAAATAAACTTAAGCACGCCGTCCTTCTGATGAGACGTTAAGCGATGGTCTCGAGCCTGTACGATGTCAGGTACTCGTTAAAGACTCCTGCCCTAGGTGAATAAAAATTTAGGGTAGGCAAAATTTAGGACTCCCACAGTAGAGTCGTGCTCATGTCCACCAGAATGACGAAAGAGCGCTCTGGTAGTAGGCGATATGACCTCGTAGTTAATGCCCGGGCATGAGTCAAAAACCTAACCTAACCTATAGTGGCGGATCCAAATAGGAGGCGCGAAGAGCAGCGTTATTCTGCTATTTTCTTAAAAACAACGAATACTGTTTCATTTTTGACCAGAACAGGTTTTCAACGCAACAGCGTCATCATCAGTGGTACATCTATGATACAATAGATATAATATTCAAATAATGAAAAGTATAAATCTTAAAGAATCAGTGTACAGAGTAACAAAATAAAAACTTACTTACCCCACCCATACAACACAGCAGTTAAAGGACAATTGGCATATCTCAAATGGGTGGGGATAGCTAGGTTTACTCACTCTACGTATTGAAACATTCATTCAAATATACACAACTATAAAACAAATCTCTACATAATAGTAAAATATCTCTGCAATAGTATAATATTCACCATACTACAGCCAAAGGAATTTTTGTCTTAAATTTAATAAATGAAGGAGGTTAGTCTTTGACTTCATAAAACATGGAAAAATACATACATTATGGAGAAATATAGTTATCAACTTAAGACTTATGATTTATAGTAAATTATAAAGAAAATTTGCCAAATCACGGTAGAACTCTTTTTTCATGCCGTTTAATCCTATTAAATTTAGGGTAGGCTAAATTAAGGGCTCCAATTGTAGAGTCCGGCTCATGTTCACCAGAGTGACGAAAGAGTGCTCTGGTAGCAGAAGATATGACCTCGTTGTTAATGCCCGGGCATGAGTCACAATAACAAACTATATGAATACATGCTCAAAGATAAAGGATAATTGAACCGGGAGATCGGGTGTCAGACATGTGACTCGTCGTTAGCCTCCTGGGAGTGAGTTAGCCACGTTGGTCTCAGCTGACGGCTCCCTGGTAGGTATATTATAAATAATGAAAAAGAGGTAAAAGTCGTGGAAGGGGGTTGGTTGGAGTGGAGAGGCAGGTTCGGGTGGGGTGTGTGGGGTAGCAGGCGAGTGGCGACTGCGCGGAGATCCTCCGTCACTTCACGAGTCTCTGTCTACGGGACGGTCCCGTCATGATACCATCGCTATGAACGGGTCTCTAGAGGACGACGGCAACTGGAACTGGACCGTCGGAACTATCCAAACCGTCGGACAGCAACTATCGCGGCGAAGCTATGAACGGATCGCTGGAGGAGGAGGGGAACTGGACAGACGACTCCAACTGGACGATAGCAATTAACGCAACCCTTGGACCCCAGGAACTCGCTCGCAACTACTGGGCCCTCGTCCTCGTCCTATTCCCATTCCTCACCCTCTTTGGCAATGTTCTCGTCATCCTGGCTGTCTACAGAGAGCGCTCTCTTCAGTCGGCCACCAACTACTTCATCGTCAGTCTTGCGCTGGCTGATCTTCTCGTTGCTGTGGTCGTCATGCCTTTCGCTGTCTACGTACTGGTAAGTCGGACCCAACCCTCGCTCATCCCACTGTAGAAACCATCCTTAACTACCCTTCTCCATTATATATCCTTTCAGGAGAAGAAACATCGAATTAAGACAACATAGAATATTCATTTAAAAACCAATCTCGATATTGTACTTGTGGATTACGTTCGATCGTGAAAAAAATAATAATAATAAAAAATAAAATGATTACTACAGAAGATAGAAGTTTAAGCGTTACAGAGTATCCAAACAATCAGGTTCACCCACGTGCCTATTACATATAAATTTTCAGAAAATATATTTTTAATGGCAGTGGAGCAGTAATTTTTTCTGATTACTTTTACATCCTCAGCTATACAAAGTATAGCGGAAGTTATGTAATCGGTCAGAAATTCGATGCGGAGTTTTCAACGGAATTTCATGTTTTCGGATATTCTGATTTCAAACTTAAGAAAAAAATGTTTGTGTTTGTGCCAGTGTATATGGTAACTCCCGATAGAATTCATACATCGACAATAAATGTTATGTGTGTATTCAAGTCCCTCTACGTCTATTGATATTCAGCCAAATGAACCATAGGGAAGGGGGGCTTATCTCAAAAATCCTAATAACTGCCGATGTAATAAATGTATCGGCACAAAATGTAGTATGAGAATTCAGAAGGCAATATGTTAGCCAAATATTGAGTTTTAGCAATACCAAACGGCCGATCGATTTTGAAGAAAAAACGAAAACATAATTGATTAGTTCATACTGGGGAAGTGTATAGCCAGTGATTCACCGACGAAAAGAGGAGGGAAACCTGTGAATCTGTTCAGTTTTATCGTGTTACATGAGTTTTAGCTTGAGGGTGACTGTGGAAGCGTATTCTTGGCGAAATCGCGCGATTACATCAGAAATTATTCGTTAGTGTAGTCTTGTATTTTTTTCTCTCTGAAGGTCGGTGATTCGTAATCCTTATAATCACTTTTCTGCCCGTCTGTCCGTAATAATGAAGTCTTCCCGATCAGCCATTCCCACTACTTGATCCTTCGACCATATTCATAACTCTTAATTTGAGGCGTTAGAGAGTATATAGAAAATAAATAAAAACAAATTAAATATAAAATATTAATCAATAACCTTTCACCTGTTATAGATTTCACTAAGGTCTTAATTAGGTTGAAGTCAATTAAAACTGTGGGATTGAAAAAAATGAACTAACATAGTATATCTTAAGTAAATTTGATTTGATAGTCAATTAATACATTTCCTGAGGTTTTTGCGCCAGATTCCGCGTTCCAATAACGAGGCAACAAGTATTTTTTTTGTCAAACTTATAATTAATTTTATTCTGTAAGTTATAATAAAATTTGCATTCCGTGTTAGACTTGACAGTGAAGAAACAAATAATATATTTCGCAGAAACTTTGCTGCAACAATTTTTGAAAAAAAAAAAGATTTCGAGAAATATTTAATTTAAGTAAAATTGTTCAAAATAATATCACATAGGCTCTTAAATGAGCTTAACATCCCTTTCGTAAGATTCTTGGTCATCGAATTTTCATATCATTAATTTATATGGAAAAATCACTATCGCGGCTCAGACACAAGTTAATCACATAAAATTTTGGAAAAATATGTTTTTATGTATATGGTATGGGCGAAAACATAGTTTTGTTTAGTTTTTTCTCTAGAAAAAGATTGTTGTTCAAACAACTTTCATCTAGGAGGTAAAAAACCTTGAGTACACAGTCCTTCGGATGGAATGTTAAGCGAGCATGTATTATTTCAAAACTTATTTGAATAACTAACTTACTCAGTTATGTAATCATAAAAAAAAAATTGTATTCGGTTTTTTTAGTGAATTTCAGGGTTGAAATGAAACCGTTACTCGATAATGTCTGTATGTGATATTCCGAATATAAACTAATGCATCGATTTTGATTTTCTAAACAATCCAGCGGTTTTGAAATTCCCAACATTTCATCCTACAATTCAGCGTTGAAGCTGCAAAGATGAAATTTTACATAACATTGGCAATCATTTTAAATATATACACAAATATCTTCTCTTTGTTTTTTGAAAATTGAATTTTTGAATGTTCAATTTTCAAAATTAGTTACCTTTGTCAATAATAGAATTTGCTCCTCTTGTATATCGTCGCTGTTTATTTCAAAATTTTGTTTGTCAAAGTTTTACTTCCCCAGAAATATGATGTATAGGAGAAGTTATGTAGACTTTCGCGTCAATAGGTACATTTCAACGGATGTTATTAGCATTTTTGTGTTAATCCTCCTCCCTAAGGTCTATTTTGCTAAAAATCAATAAATATTGTCCTTCGAAGGTTCTGGACACACATATAAAATTTGATGTTAATATAGTTTGTCGCCTTGTTCATTTCCTTCCACTTCCCTATGTCCTGGGAACCACCGGTATAAGAAATATATATATAGGTTAGGTTTTATGACTCATGCCCGGGCTTTAACTATGAGGTCATATCACCTACTACCTTTCGTCACTCTGGTGGACATGAGCCCGACTCTGCTGTGAGAGTCCTAAATTTTGCCTACCCTAAATTTTTATTCATCTAGGGCAGGGGTCTTTAACGACGAGTACCTGACATCGTACAGTCTCGGGACCATCGCTTAACGTCCCATCCGAAAGACGGCGTGCTTAAGTTTATTTTACCTCCCAGATAGAATAAACTAAGGGTCTCGGTCGGGTTTCGAACCCACGACCTTGAACCCACGAGCTACCGGTGCCCTCAGAAATATAATATATTTCATATATATACATACATAAGATTGAGTGAATCTCCATAATTCTTGAGCAGTCTTTTTTACTTTTTTTTTTCTTTTTTTTCATGGTCGGAAAAAACTTCCGTTGAAAATTGCATCGAATTTTTGACCGGTTACATAACTACCCTTATACTTTGTATAGCTGCGGGAGTGAAAAAGGATACAGTGAAAGTATCGTTACAAATAATAACATTTAATGATGGTAGGCACCGTGAGTCCGGCCACTTCAAACAGAGGTCTAACTTTGAATAAATTTACCATTAAAGTTGTATTCTGTATATTGTTATTTTATACAGAATTTTGTTTTTAACCATGAAAAAGTAATAATATTCAGGAATAATTTTTTGTCTTTTATTTATAAAGATACAACTGTTGCTAGGCTCTAACAACCAGCATCTATGATGTGCATGTAGTTATGGTGGAGTGCATGGCGTGTGAGAGGAAGGCCACCCAATTGTAGATCCTCGGGACAAAAATGTATCTTAATTATAGGACAAAAAAAACAAAAATTAATAATAAATAAATAAAACAAATAAAATAATAATAATACAATAAATAAAAATGAATTGAAAGAAAATTTTGATGGGTGGGTAGTAAGAGAGGTAATAAAAGTAAAGGAAAATAATGTTGAAAATATTAATAACAAACATGATTCAAGATGGCAATAAGTCGCGGTACTATCTTCTCTTCAACCTTCGTGGGGGTTATGTGGCTAGTGTTGTGAAGATAATGTATGTATTTCTGGGTTTGTATTTGGAAAGTTAGCTAAAAAACCGTATGTAAGTAGTGATGTCAGATACTCGTTTAAGAACCCTACCCTATGCGAATAAAAACAATTTGTGACTCCCACAGTAGAGTTGGGCTCATGTCCAACAGAGCTACGAAAGAGCGCTCTGTTAGTAGGCGACATGACCTCGTAGTAAAAGCCAGATCACAATAACTAACTTCAATTTCTCATCCCTGGAAACTCTCTCCACATAAAATTTAAAAAAATATTTCAAAAAGAGACATGCATTTATCTTCTAAGAGATTTTTACATTTGTTACTGGAGTTACTGGGTACAAGAAACGCTGTACAATGAAACAAAAAAATGACGCCAACTCATTACTTTCACATATTCAGTAATGCCAGTATGGAATTATTTTGAGAAGGGGGAGGGTGGAAAGAGAGTGATTTATAAGCGTGGTTGGTATAAGAATGTCCTGTAATGGACACAAAATATTTATATATTTTTTAAAATAAAAATAATAGAAGATACATGAATATTTAATTCCTAATACAATAGGTACTATTTACATTTTAATTATAAATATTTTATACCTAATCTTCTTTCACAACGATATTTTAGGGCTATCACTAGTCCTTTGCTCAGGACAAGAAGAGTGAATAGAAAAAAAAAAACAAAGAAAAAAAGAGAGAAATAAATAAATGAACAAATATCAATAAAATAAATAGTTGATAACTAAAAAAATTGATAATAATAAAAATATTAAATTGAAGTAATTACGATATAAATTATAGGATATTTTGAAGTCCATGAAAATAAAAATAAAAAAGAAAGCAAAAATTAAATTTTTTTATAGAACAAACTCGACTTTTATATAGGTATGGTGATTTTTTACTTTTTGAACAATGAGAAAAAAATTCTCTTTTCAAATATAGAATTTTCTCTAACATAAACATTTTAAATTTAATTAAATTTTTTTTTATTGTATCTATTGATTAGAAGTGGGGAAGGGCATTAAAGAAGTTGATTCTTTTATGAGTTATATTCCTTTCAAAGGGAATATTCGTAGCTCAGTTCAATCGAAATGTCTAACGGGGAAGCTCGTGGCTATGCATCGCTCGACTGTACAGAGGGTTACCACAAGTTTACATCCATTTTGAGATGTTGCGTGTCTCCACCATCAATGAATTTATATTTCTGATAGGGAAGTTATGTAATCGGTCAGAAAATCGATATTGTTCCAATATAATAAATGTATAATAATATAGTATATAAATTTCGTGTCAATACGTCAGTTATTAGAGTTTTTCTGTTAAGTTTCTCCCCTAATGTAGTCATATTTTTAAGTATTTATTTATATATTTATTTATATTTTTTGAAGTGAAACTTCTTTATGCCCACTGGGCAACTTGAGGACTGAGCTGGTAAATGAGTTACGAAATTATGTGACGCGCTGAGGCGAACGGAAATAAGGAGCGAGAGAGGTTGAGAATTGGAAAAAGAGAGAAAGAGCGTGCGCGCGCACAGGCTGGCTCGAAACTTGAAGGCAAGTGCGTGCGCACACTTCCTCTCTCTCATTCTCTCTTCCTTGAAATAGTATAACTATTTACTAACTTAGGGAGTAAGCGAGCGTGCCTTCGTTACACGAACGGTGACTGTGCTATATATATCTACATCTTATTATTTCTATATATTGGCATTTTTATCTCTAAGTATAATAGGTATAAAGTGAAAAAAGTATTAATGTGAACATTTTGTGAATTTTTTGGTGAACCCTAAAATCTTGACAGGCAGTGAGTGATACGGACTCTGAATATGAAAATAATGGTGCAGGACCGTCGTCCAAAAAGAGGAAATTATGTTCAAAATTTACAATTGTTACAACACTTTCATATTAATACCCAATCTACTGATAATAAATCACAAAGGTGAGTGTACGCCTGCTTAGCGTTGCTGGCGGCATAAACAGCGTCCCTTTTTCTTTCTCAATTCTCATTCTCTATTCTCTCGCGTTCAAAAACCTACATTTCATATTTCTCTTACCATAGGGCTATTGTCTCTACTTTGGATCGAAAATAATGTCGATTTAATATTTGAATAAATATAAAATAAGCCTATAAATAAAACTGTTTGAGCCTAAAATGTTGAGTTATTTGAGAAATCCCATACAACATAGAAATAATATTCATGGATCAAAAAATAAAAAAAATTAAAAAATAGCGAAAGAAGTTTTTCTCCTGGCGTTTCTTCCAAAAACACTATTTTTTTATATTTTCTATACAAATTTTCTGTGACAAAAAATTTGCGAATTTTTGCACGTTTTAAATTAACTCATTATAATCCATGTTTACTTTAAGAGTACTTCTTTAAGTATCTAAATTATAAGTCATTACCTTTTTATGACGTATCTTATTACCAGTTATGGTTTAACGGAAATAAACATTATTATTATTATATTTTATTATTAATCCCCCTTACCTTTGGTCAATATAGGTAAAAATCAATTGGTGTCGTCCTCAGTTGATTCAGAATGCACATATCAAATTTTCTGTGCAATACATTCTATCCTAAGTTATCGTGTTTATACAGAATTTTTTTATTTGGAATCAACAAAACATGAAATTCTAGTGAAAACAACAATTTCCGACCGATTACATAACTTCTCCTATACTTTGGGGGAAGTAAGAGGGAATTAAACTTTGACTTGTAACTAAATTCAAATTCAGAGGTCACCAAATCAGCGGTCCTCTAGGGAGGATCCGCGGTCCTGTGGTGGTCCGACAGGCTCCTCCTGTTAGCCCACTAATTCGAAAATGCTAATTTTTTGTACCTACTGACCTGGACGTCTAATAGTACTAACAAATAAATTATTTGAAATAATCTAATGTTAGTGGGTAGAGTATGCGATGAACAGAAAAAACTGAAACAGATTCTTGACTTTATTAAATAGGCTGGTGTAGGGTTTCCACAAGTCTGCGATAGTACATTTCAGAAACGATGACGAAAACTACCAGAAAAGTAGTTGAAAAAAGCAAAGTTATGTCGAGTTTTCCACGGAATTTCGTGATTTCCGACCCCCTGATTACAAAAATAAAAAAAAAAAAAAATGAATTACCGGCAATGTACTTCCCTAGTACGAATTAATCAATTATCTTCCCTCTATCTAAAAGAATTGCTAACATAAACCAGTACCTCACATCGCACAGGTTCGAGATCATCGCTTAACGACCCATCCATAGGACGGCATGCTCAAGGCTTTTACTTCCCAGATATAAAAGTCATCGGTGAATCACCGGCAATGTACTTCCCCAGCAACGATTAATAAATTACGTTTTCGCTTTCCCTCCCAAGCAATTTTACCATCGACATTATAAGTGTTTTTGAATTGAGGCCCCTCCCTGAATCCCCCTATATTTTAGATCGATATTACTGAAATTTCACTGATAATGTCCTCATTGGGTTTTGACTTCAAATACGAAATTTCATGTCGACACATTCACATCAGCAGTTAATGTGGGTTTTGAGCTGAGCCCCCTTCCCATCTGCCGATTCTGCTGAAAATTAATGTGTCGTCCTAATGGCGATTTGAATTCACATATGAAAGTTTTTGTCAATACATTTATTCTATCGGCAGTTATTAGAGTGTGTTAAGCCTCCCCCTAATCCTCTCCTTCCCTTTGGTCGATTTGGCTGAAAATCAATAGGTGTCGTCGATAGAGTCTCTGAATTCATATATACAATTCCAATAACTGTATATTTTATTTTATAAAACTTTTTATTTTATTTTTATTCATATATTAACAATTGTTATCTTTAATTCACTTCATATATGCATTTAATCAACACATACTATTTCAATTTTTTTATTTTTAAGATCCCAATTTGGGACGAAATGTCATTTTTTATGTTTTTACATATTTCAAATATTAACTGTACAGAAAGGATAGGAAAACCCCGTAGGGGCTGAAAAAGGATACCTACCTACCGTTTGGATTGTAAACTACCTAGTTGAAGTTCAATTTAGTATTTGTTAAGTCGTGGCTGAAGATGGTAGCAATACCGAAAGTACTCCCATATTATATATTATTTGTGAAATAGACAATATTTTTTAAAAAACATACGTTTTATATATTTTTATCTAGTGTTTCACAATATCTCTGCAAAAATTTTAAATATCGTATACAATTCCGTGAATACATTGATTTTTTGAAGAACGTGTTTACAGACAAACATAAAAAGAGTTTCACAGAGACAGTCATTTTTTTTTTCATACTTGGAATCTGAAGGTCGGAAAACATGAAATTCCGTTGAAAACTCCTCATCGAATTTTCGACCGATTACATAACATCCCCTATACAGCTGGGGAAGTAAAAGCTAAAAGCCTCGGCCGGGTTTTGAACCCGCGATCTTGAGCTTAATAGGCTAGCCCGCATGGAAGGTACCGGCGCCCTCAGGCGGCAAACTCAATTACCCAAATGATAAGAATTTAATCGTGCGTAAATGTAATACCGTGTGGACTAAATCAGTGTGTTTGTGTTCCACTCATTAGTAAGCTTGTTTTCACAGCCCATTATCACATTCCAATCTGGGAAATTGACAATTTTTTTTTTTTGGTTCGTACCTCGAATTGGCCATAATTTCATCCAACAAAATTTAATTGACAATACCAATTTGTTTTGCGTATATTGCATTAATACTAATATTGTATTATAATTTGCACCTTAATACTATTCAATGAGAGAAAGATACATAATATATGTATTAATAAATAACATTAAAAAAAACAATAATAATAAATTAATGAAATAATAAAATTCACGGACGATAGTTAGAACAATTACTATTTTACAATATTTTACTTACTCGCTATACGATGAATAGGGAAAGTTATGTAATCGGTTCGAAATGTTGGGTTTTCACCGAAATTTCATTTTTTTCGCCCCCCTGATTCCAAAAAAACAATAAAAAAAACATTAAGGCGTAGTCAAGGTCCACTTTTTAGACTTTTTAGGTTTTTTAAATTCCTTTTGATGCGAGCTTTCCTCTGATTTGCGTTTTCTATAATTCCGCGCATATTTACGATTCAAATGAGACGACATCTTTAATTTTTTTGCAATTTTCAATTTAATACCGATTGTTACATATATTTCGGCGAATATTTTTATTGTTTCACTTTGAGTCCTAGTAGTGCTTCTCAAGCTCTTTACAATGACACCCGAATCAACGTCCTATCTAAACGCGTTATCGCGCTACACTAATTTCAAATTTTACACGACGCTAATTCGCAACAATCATCCGCCGGCGCCCACACTAGCCCGATAACGTCACAGGCAAAACAAACACTGCACAACAAACACGTATAGACATGCTCTATCTATTGTGACCTCAACCGTTGTTATCGCATTATTAGTCTCGTAGTTATTATCGATTGAAATCTGACGGTATTTTGTAACACAAGAAAGTTTGACCGGCTATCACTGTGCTTTAACGAGCGAATAGACGTTTTCACGTCACAAGTCTGTCAAAAGGAATTAGAGTAAAAATTTATTGAAAACGAATTGCCTGGGCTTCAACTACGAGGTGATATCGCCTACTACTAGAGGGTTCATTCATAGCTCTGGAAATGAAGTACCATTGCTTAATGTCCCACCCGAGGGACAGCGTGGTCAAAAGTTTTTCACCTTCTAGATAAAAAAAAAATGTATAGACCTCGGCTGGGTTTTGAACCTGCGATCTTGCGATTCATGTTTAATTATTTCCCCAGCTATATCATCTTGGTTAGTTCGTATATGTCACTGAATGTCTAGCATTCCTGAAGCTTAGTATTTTTAATAAATCATTACACTAATTTATATAAGAAAAATAAACAAATGAAGTCATTACATATATCAGATCCTCAAAATCCTGTCTATTTAAAGTTAATTCTTAAGAAAGGTTTTTTAAAAATTTTGACTGAAGTTATAATTAAACATTTTAATGAAGTTTTTTTTTGTACCTTTAGAATAGGTAGAGTTTAATTAAAACTGAAATCTAGCGGTTTTCTCCGAACTGGCTTTTCAAAGAAATTCATCCTTTTATTCCCACTGTGGTTTTTTCGTTTGTTTTTCTTCTACATACCAAAAAAAATATATATTTTATTTTTGAGCATTTTTGTTTTATCAAAGGAATAGTTGTGGTCGAATACCAAAAGAGTAACATCCACATGGGTGGTTTTAATATATATGTATACCTACATATTTTATAAATATAAATTCCTTTCCGAATATTTCTCTATTCGTAAAAAGAACTTTCTTGATAATAAAAAAAAAAAAGAAAACGTATGTTTTTTAAAAATATTGTCTATTTCACAAAATATTTAAAGTATATGGAAGTACTTATGGTATTGCTACCATCTTCTGCCAAGACTTAACAGATACTGTATCAGTGTGTATTTGTTGTGGTGGCTGAAGATGGTAGCAATACCGGAAGGACTACCATATATTATATTATAATATATGGGAGTACTTCCGGTATTGCTACCACACATAAATATATATGTATTTTAAGAAATGGACAATATTTTGAAAAACATAAGTTTTTTTCTTTATTTTTACTTTCTTATACTTATAGTATAAGGAAGTATTGTAATCGTGCGAAAATCCGAAATCGAGGTTTCAACTGATTTTTAGTTTTCAAGGTCCCCTTAATACGTTTTGACCATTTTCGCGATGATATCTGTCTGTGTGTATGTGATTGAAAATGAAAACTGACATTATTGCAGAGATATTGTGAAATAATTCAAATGGACTTGAAAAATAAAATAAAACTTGTTTATTTAAGATATTGTCTAATTTCACTAACTATATATACATGGGAATACTTTCGGTATTTCTACCATCCTCAGCCAAAAGCATAAGAGATAAGACTAAGTTAATTTTCAGAATGAGTACTCCCATGTATATATAGTTAGTGAAATTAGACAATATCTTAAATAAACAAGTTTTATTTTATTTTTCAAGTCCATGTGATTGAAAAGTTTTGAGCTCTCTATCGCAATTACGATTATAGCTATGAAATTTTGAATGAAGGGGTCTACATGTGCTAACTTAGGTCTGATTAGATTTTGGCCGAAATCTAACGAAAGTTGAGACCACTTTCCCTCGAGACTTATTGACATTTTACAAGATACATCTTATGTTTATGACCATGTACATAATTTATATGAAATAACATTTTTCACAGGTCGTCCGGCGAGATAAATGCCGAAAACCATTTGAATATAGTTTTGAAACACATATTTTTAGGCGTTTCCTTGATTTACCCGAAAACGATTAATCCTATCGAAAAATTAATTCTTACCGAAAGTGTTCTTTATTAAATTTCCAATCGCTAATAAGTCCTTAGATCTGATATAGGATCAATTGGATCAAGGTTATAGCGCCTCGAAGAATGTAAACTAATTTTTTATAAAGAATATATCTAAGTAATTATATATTAAAATATATGTGATGTGGCCATTAAAGGACTTTCTAATACTAACCTTGCTTGCATATCACTCTCTCTCTTCCTTCTCAAAATTATTTCATACTGGCATTACTGGGTATAAGAATGTCTACTCTCAAGAGAACGCTGTACAATGAGACAAAATGAAATGATTTTGAGAAGAGGGGGAAACAGAGTGATCTGTAAGGGTTGTTGGTATAAGAAAGTCCTGTAATGGCCATACCATATATTTTTATTGAGGGCGCCGGTAGCTCAGTGGTATGCGTGCTTGACTTCTGAGCTCAAGGTCGTGGGTTCGTAACCCGACCGAGGCCCTTAGTTTATTTTATCTGGGAGGTAAAATAAACTTAAGCACGCCGTCCTTCGGATGGGACGTTAAGCGATGGTCCCGAGCCTGTACGATGTCAGGTACTCGTTAAAGACCCCTAACCTAGATGAATTAAAATTTAGGGTAGGCAAAATTTAGGACTCCCACAGTAGAGTCGGGCTCATGTCCACCAGAGTGACGAAAGAGCGCTCTGGTAGTAGGCGATATGACCTCGTTGTTAAAGCCCGGGCATGAGTCATAAAACCAAACCAAAACCTATATTTTTATTAACTTTTTGACAATATCTCTGCAGAAGATGTTAAGTTTCCTGATAATTCTTTCTTGAGTTCAAATCATTCTTGGTACACGCTTCGGATATAATATATATAGAGTATATATGATGGGAGTATAATATACTATATAGTATATTATACTCCCATCATATATACTCTCATCATATACAATACAATATATATGTGGTGGGCTGGTGTTTTACACCTAGGGACCTAAGCATCCAGACGCCAACGAATGCTGCCAATCGGCAAAGTATGAGAGTTTACCGAACGCATCGTCGTGCGTGTCACATCAAAACGCGCGGCAATTTTAAAATATCTCCCAAAAACTCAGCACGGTGGTATCTAAAATAAAAAGACTATTAAGACTAACTGCATATTTTAGAATGTATTCAATGAAAGCCGAAAAAAGGGAAAATAATTGGTTTTTAGAATATATTTAGTGCTATCAGCTGAACGAGAATGAAATAGTAAAAAATATATTTCAGCTGAAAAAGTGTTGGACCGATTTGCTGAAAAAGAAAGAAAATTAAGGCTTATTTTATTGAGGATACTACTGCTACTACTTACTGTATAAGACTGGATGACTAGACTGATGAAAATTTTAATGGTATATTTAAATTTATGTTGATTATTTTGTTATAACATATAATATGTATAGGGCGCCGGTAGCTCAGTGGTATGCGTGCTTGCCTTCTGAGCTCAAGATCGTGGGTTCGAAACCCGACCGAGGCCCTTAGTTTATTTTATCTGGGAGGTAAAATAAAATTAAGCATGCCGTCCTTCGGATGGGACGTTAAGCGATGGTCCCGAGCCTGTACGATGTCAGGTACTTGTTAAAGACCCTTACCCTAGGTGAATAAAAATTTAGGGTAGGCAAAATTTAGGACTCCCACAGTAGAGTCGGGCTCATGTCCACCAGAGTGACGAAAGAGCGCTCTGGTAGTAGGCGATATGACCTCGTAGTTAAAGCCCGGGCATGAGTCATAAAACCGAACCTAACCTATAATATTTGTAGCTCCTTATATAGCTCCCCAAAGAATGGAAAATACAATTTATAATATATGGTTTTATATTTGTTATTTAGTTATTAGATGGGGCGCGGCCGTGCGGGCTAGAGCGTAGGGCTTTGGTCGCATGTTTTCATGGTCGCGGGTGCGAATCCCGTCCGGGAGTGAGTTTTATTTTGTAGATAACGGGGCCATGGATGTTGTAAATAACTAGATAAATCCATTATAGAGACATGGCTGATATGCACTAACATAAGGCTAATAAAAATAAAATTTTTAATACATTACTGTGCATAACAAAATCACTCTCAGAATTATGTTGTACAATGAACCAAACAACTGCTGAATCCGAACAGTACTTTCTTATACCCAGTGTGCCAGTTTGAAATGTATATGAGAGGGGAAGAGGGGAGGGAGGGTGATGTGTATGGTACCTATAAGAATGGCCATTTCATATATGTGTAACAATTTAGCTTTTAAATAAATCAATAATAATAAGAGTCGCGAATGTAGAACGACTGTATTATCGACAATAGCCACACTTTTGACCCATCTACAGGCATAAAATATCTCCATTGTTGCTCTAAAAGCAGGCTACTTAATAGCCTAGAACAATTAGAAATAAATAAAGCTACCAAAAGGAACATTTGCATGAATGACCAAATTTATTTTAACTATTCCCCTTTGCTAACACCCTGAACCGGTTCTATTTCCACATATACCTATGTTTGTTATTATCTGTTATTATTATAGGTTTCCATATACTTGTTATCTGTTAGGTTTTTTAGTTTTATTTTTACTTATTAGTCAAAGGATGTTATTTTATGTAAATTATGAAAAATTAGTGTTTTGTCAAATATTTCATGATGTAGCTAACGGTTAAGCCTGGGGATTCCCTAGTTGAAGTGGCACCTTTCACCAGAGATGTATTGGAGGGGTCGCACTCTGCAAACTAACTTAGTTCATAACTAGACCTGACGATGGTGTAAGGCCGAAACCGGTAGTTGTATTTTTATAAATATCTTTAGTGGAATAGACAACATTTCAAAAAATAAGTTTTTATTTATTTATTTATTACAAATTCCACAATATGTCCGCGTTCCTCAACTTTGAATTTAGTTTTTGTCGATAATTTAGAATTTTAATTATTTAAATAAAATTCATTTTATCCAAACTAAGAGCATTTTTCGGTGTATAATGAAGGTCCTATGAGAAAGTTCCGCTAGCTACTCATATTTTTCTTCAGAATCTAAAAGGTTTTTGTGATATGTCTAGAAGGTATGTTACTCAGGGTTACCCTGGGAGTGGCCTCTGCGGTCTAGACACAACGCTCTTTCTCTCAGATAAATCAATTTTTTTTTCTTTTTTGAGTCTTTCTCCTATTACTACCCAGTTAGTGCAAGTATAGGGAAAGTTATGTAGTCAGAACTATGATGTTGAGTTTTCACCCCGCAAATAGGGGTGCCATACTATCGAAGCAATCGATAGTTTTTGATATTATCGAAAACCTTTTTTAAGAACTTTTTTTCAAATTTACCGTCAAAGGTGAAGACCATATTACGAAAACCTTCGTCTTCGACTATTCTGAATGGTTGAAAATCAATGGCTATGTATGAAACAATGCGAATTACGATAAGTTCCTCTACATCTTGGAGTTTTTTTTGTATGTTTTTGTTGAGCTCATGTAAAAACGAATTCCACTTCCACTACCTCTATTATCTTCTGAATCTGTAGGTGCACATAACGCGTTGCCGTTGTAATCGCTGCGATGGTTTCTCAACACAACATCCTTCAAATTGGAAGTGTTCCCAGAAGATATGTATTCGGCACTGCGACATTTAGCCAGTTTTTTCAGATCCATATCCTTATCGAAATAACTCCACACATCGGACTTCCGTTTACGAATCATTTTTTCAGTTCAAAACAACAAAACGCGCTACAAGAACCCTAAATATAAGCTTTCTTCGATTCAGTTGATCACACAAATACAAAATCCTTAAACTATCGACAGTGTCTAAAGTATCGATAGTGACAACTATAAATGCCTGCCTTGATATACACCTCTACAATAATCCCATCCCTTCAAAAAACGAAATTCGTTACCTAGGCCTCCTACTTGACAAACGACTTACTTGGAACGCATACACACAACTGAAAAGACAGGAAATAAACATATACTATGAACTTTTTCAGGGACTACTTGATCAGAGCTAAATTATCTCTCAAAACAAAACTAGTTATTGGACTCATGTGCTCTTTCGTCACTCTGGTGGACATGACCCCGACTCTACTATGGGTGTCCTAAATTTTGCCTAAAGTTTAAAATAACAGTTTGAATATTTTTTCTATGTTTCTTAGTTTTCAAGCGGGAAACGTAAAAAAAAAATGTATTTCTGAATATAAACAATAGGTTAGGTTTTATGACTCATGCCCGGGTTTTAACGGGTCATATCACCTACTACCAGAGCGCTCTTTCGTCACTCTGGTGGGAGTCCTACCGACTCTACTGTGGGAGTCCTAATTTTTTATTCACCTAGGGTAGGGATCTTTAACGAGTACCTGACATCGTACAAGCTCGGGATCATAGCTCAACGTCTCATCCGAAGAACGACGTTCTCAAGGTTTTTCACCTCCCAGTTAAAAAACCTAAGGGTCTCGGTCGGGTTTCATGAGGTCTTCCTTTAACGAGCAGCTGACATCGTACAGGGTCGAGGCCATCGCTTAACGTCCCATCCGAAGGGTTTCGATAGGGGTTACTGTATCCTCAGTTTTTTTTTAAATGAGCCCCTTCCCCTGACACCCACCTTCTATTTACAGCCGGTATTGCTGAAATTTAATAGATGTCGTTCTTACGGGTCTTGAATTAATTCACATATGAAATTTCGTGTCGATACATTCATTCTATCGGCAGTTATTACAGTTTTTATGTTAAGCCTCTCCCCTAATCCCCTACTTTCTTGCAGCCGATTTGACTGAAAATCAATAGGTGTCCTCTTTAAAGAGTTTTGGATTCATATATAAAATTTGGTGTCGATACATTCATTCTATCAGGAGTTATCGTGTTCACAGGCAGACTTTTTTTTTCATATTTGAAATCTAGAGGTCGGAAATTATTATATTTTATTCATTGAAATTTCTGCATCGAATTTTTGATCGATTGCATAACTTTCCCTATACTTTGTATAACTGGGGAAGTAAAAACAAAGAAATTGTCTACGAATGCATCAACATCTCGAACATCATTCCCATCAATACACACTCTAAGAAATTGTCCAATTAATTTTTTGGACAGAAGTTACCTGGGAAAATTAAGACTTAAGCTCATCAGAGCGTACACAAGTTCGTGTAAAAGCCAGAAGTGATCTTGATGAACTATTGATTTGAAGCTTTTCTCAGAATGTTGCTGATCGTTACTTTCTTGATAAGTTCCACTGATTGGACTGTTTGTGTTCTCTGATTGCAAATGTCAGGACAAATGAGAGGAAATTATTAGAAAATTAATTTATAGATCGCGTACGTTGAACACTTCCTGGAATTCCAAATTCCAAGAAAACTTAAATTAAATAAACTTATTTATTAGTTAATATTTAAGATGATAATTACACGGAGAGAAAGTCGAAGTACCTCCTGAGCGTTCACTATATACTTCCTAAGCTCAACTTATTTTAATAAACTCTCTCTCTAAATACTGCTTCTTTGCTTAATTTGGCTGAAATTCAATTAGTGTATACTTCTAAAAGTAAATATGAAATTTATTTCTTAAGTTAAACCTCACTTTAAAGCGCGGTTTCCATCATTGGTTTGTCACTTGTAGACCTGTAAACTAATAAATACAATTTCATATAGCTATGTTCGTATTGTTGCGTTAGCGTGTTGGAGTTCCTTCCTCTAAACCGTCTCTTGTATTTGACCGAATGGCTGAAAATTATAAGTTGTCTCAGAGATCTGATTTCATATATTTTTTTTTATTGGGTGCCCCTGACCCCCTGAGGGGGGGGGGGGTCGGTCACATCACCCTAGTTTCGTTGGGGAATAGATAATCTTCTTTCTCCGTTTATTTACAAATCTGTCGGCGGGGCCCCCGCCATCGGGTTAGAAAGCTTTCTTGATTCTCCGCCAGGAGGAAACGAACCGACCAAAAGCCAGGTAGCCAGCCTCCGTCATCAGTCCCAGATACGATCCTGTCCGGCGGATATTCGAGCGGGCATTCGAGAACGACTTGTTCTGCAGACTCGACGCCGCCACACGAGCAGGCAGGGCTGAAGTCGCCATGACCTGATAGCACCTGTGAGATCCAATGGTCTGGTTGTATCCATGGGGAGTCAAGGCGCGTCTGGACGTTCGGGAAATAGGCGAAGGTTGTTCGGCCATCTGTCGATCGCGCCTAACGCTGTTGCCATCTTTCCACTATCCATTCTTGGACATTGCCCCTCAGGCGCTCTGGTCTCGCCTAACTTGCTAATTATCTGATCTCACCCTCCCCTATGTCTGATACAGCTGAAAATTGATAGGTGTCGTTTCTATACCGTGTACAATAGTTATTGTCCCATGGTGAAAAAGAACAAAGGTTGGTACACAATACCGTATATGCTGGGTCTATCGGAAGGTGTAGAGTATACATTACATAAAGCAGGAATTATGCTGGCTTACAAAGCCAATCATAAGTTAAAAAGCTTTATACCTCAACAGAAAGATCCCATCGAATTAGTAGATAAATCAAATGTGAATGTGGTCAGTCGTATATTGGTCAAACAGGGAGAAAATAAAAAATAAGAATTAAAATTTGGCCAACGTTTCGAAAACTATTTATTTTCTTCTTCAGGGCCTACAGAACATAAACAAACAAATTAGACATTATGGACTATGATATAAACAGATACTTTATAATATTTTGAAAAAGAGAAACCATTTTTTAAACATAAATGAAAGAGAGAATAATAATAATAATAAATAAATAATAAAAATTTGTATTTATAAGTATATAATGTTCCCTTTATAAATTTGTATTTATAAGTATATAATGTTCCCTTTATAAATTTGTATTTATAAGTATATAATGTTCCCTTTATAAATTTATTTATTATTATTGTTTTTCTCTCTTTCATTTATGTTAAAAAAATTGTTTCCATCTCTTTTTCAAATTATTATAAAGTATCTGTTTATATCATTGTCCATAATGTCTAATTTGTTCTGTAGGCCCTGAAGAAGAAAATAAATAAATAGTTTTCGAAACGTTGGCCAAATATTGAATTTTCTTTTACTCGACAGAACCTCGAATTCTTTCTACATTGAAAAGATACTGTCGACTCTATTATTATTATTAGTCATAGTGAGGTAGCGTTACTAAACCAAGTTCAAAACAAGAGAAAAATGTATGCGTACGAAAACATAAAAATAGAATTGGGAAGACTGGAGAAAGGAGAAAAATTGGATGGTCATATCGCCCCCCTCTCCGACTATGTACTTCAGTACGTGACAAGGTTCTGTCGGAGAAGAATATTTTCGTCTCCATAGAAACAATTTTTTTATTTTACTGGCTCATAAGTCAATGAGTGAGCTATTTTCAACATAAAAATGTTTTATTTCATAATGTTTTTGATAAATTTAAATATATAATTTTGAGTATAATATACTAGAAATATTATTTCTATCATTCTATGTATATGGTTTTTAAAGGGTCTGAGGATGGTGTAACAACCGAAAGTGCTCACCCTAAATATATATCTTGTATGGGAAAGAACTATATTTTTTTTTTCTTAAGTATCCTTATAGGGCTTTGAATTTACACATGAAATTTCATGTCAATAATTTCATTACGACAGTTATTAGAGTTTTTGTGTAAAGCCAAACCCCTAATCCCCTGCTTCCTCTTTAGAGAGTTTTGGATTCACTTATAGAATTTGGTGTCGATACATTCGTTATCGTATCACACAAATACAGATATATACACTATATTTATATATATTTTTTTTTTCATTTTTGGAATCAGGAGATTGAAAAACATTAAATTCCGTTGAAAACATCGAATTTTTGATCGAACTTCCCCAGTACACTGGTAAAGTAAAATAAGTACAATAGATTGGGACAACAATAACGGAGCCGTTGAACCAGACCAGCTCCAAGGTTAAGGCTTCTTGACAACTTAATCAAGTTCTCTCTAATCACTTCATTTCATATCATCACAGCAGAGTAACCTAGGTTAAGAAAACAATAAACGTTCAACATCAAATTTCAGGTTTTGATGTACACTCGTGAGTAGCGTTCCTGATCAATATTCTGCATTAATCCGCCATGAAGTACTACAATGATGAAGTTCATGTTTCTCATAGATATAGTAATGCTAATGGATTCATCCTGCTCCATCTTTATCAAAGATCCCAGTGAAGCATGGAAGAGGCAAATCTGGAGGATGAAAGTGAAAAGTGGATCATTAAACTAATGTTGCATAAAGATCTGTATCATGGGTTCTACCCTGGCTAAGTTAAGTGACTTCCTTTATACAAACCGTCCTTCTTAAAATACATATTTCATTTATTTAACAGCAATGCAACCGCATCAAATACATTATTACAAAATTTGTCAATAATTTTTGGATTATTTAAATTTTCTAGGTACACAGAGAATAGAGAAAATAAAAAAAAAGAGTGGATTGAAAATAAAAAAATTCAATATTGAATTATTTAACGACATTTCATTTTTCCATATCTCTAAATCCATAAATGACAATAAATTAGTTTCGTACACCAACCACGCTTTTACAGATCACTTTCTCTCTCTCCCTCTCATATTTATTTCATACTGGGATTACTGGTGAGAATATGAAAGTAATATTTTTTTTGTTGGGTGCTCCTGACCCCTTGAGGGGGTCGATCATATCACCCTATTGCGTTGGGGGAGCGGTTAATCTTCTTCGGCTGTGGACCGGCTCGATGGCTACGGTTCACAGTCGTCCTTGGTTTCCGGCGCTTTACGCCGAGTGAACTCGGGATCATGTTGGGGGTTCTGTTCTGCCTGCGTCCCAGTGCCGGGGGTAGCCGCCGCACGCCTGTCGGCGGTCGGCGGGGCCCCCGGCATCGGGTTAGAAGGCTTTCTTGATTCTCCGCCAGGAGGAGACGATTCGACCAAAAGCCAGGTTGCCAGCCTCCGTCATAGCTCCGAGTTGGAGCGCTCACAAAGTTTCAATCACATGCAGGCAAAATAAGAAATGTCTATGTACACATACAGACAAACATATGTTAATTTGACATTTTTATAACATATCCTATTACCATTTTAAGGTTTAACACAAATAAATATCATTATTATTATTCTCAGTGTTCTTTTGTTGCTCTGTTGAACATGAATCCGACTCAGTGGTGGGAGCTCTAAATTTTGCCTACCCTAAATTTCTGTTCATCTAGGGTAGGGGTCTTTAACGAGTACCTCCCAATGTTTTATTTTGGATGAGAACCAGTTTCCAACGCTACAGCGTCATCATCAATGGCACCCACCCGTACAGCGTAGAGGCTAAAGGACTACTGTCCTAAAATAAAAAATAATTCTATGAATATCTGACATCGTTCAGGCCTGGGACCGCCGTGCTCAAGGTTTTTAATCCCCAAATAAAAAACCTAAGGGCGTCAGACAGGTTCTGAACCCGCGATTTTGAGCTGAATAGACAAGCATGCTACCTCTGAGCTATCAGCTCTCTCAAGAAATGATGTTTTTATCCTTAGAATTGCTATTCAACTTTTCGAAGTCTTATAATAGGAGTTGAATTTTCCCTTCCATTATATCCAGAAGCTTATCTGGGGCTTATCTTAGGGGGGGGGGGGGGGGGGGGGGGGGCTTAAAATGCCTCATATGCCTGAATACACACGAGTTTTTTTCCCCCGTTATTTATGTACAATATATGTCAGAATATTTTGTTTAATAAACCGTTTCTGTGATATAAGATCTATATAATCGCTAGTCAGAGTGGAGAGAAGCGGAGCTCCACTTTCCGCTAGATCGAGTTTTTGTGATTGCACTTATCGAAATCTTTTCATAGTGAAATGCATCATGATGTTTCAGCATTTGCTCAATGTTGTTTCGTAAACTATTTTTTATAAAAAGATATAAGTACTGTGATACTACTGATATGATACTGGTATCGATACCTTTTTTCGATATCGGGTAATATAGTACTCGATACTTCACTTTCGATTATCGTTGAAGGCGCCGGTAGCACAGAAGTAGCATGCTGGCCTACTGAGCTCAATATCGTGGGTTAGAAACCCGCCCGAAGCCGTAATGTTTTTTATGAAAAAACCTTGAGCACGCCATCTTTCAGATGGGACGTTTAACGATGGTCCCAAACCTGTGAGATGTCAGATATTCGTTAAAGGTCCCTACCCGAGGTAATTTAACCTAGGTAGGCAAAAAAAGTCGGGCTCATGCCCACCAGAACAACGAAATAGCACATATAATTGTTTCTGAGTAGAAGCGTATGGTCAAAACACATTCAGTAGATCTTGAAACATGAAATTTCGTTATTGAAAATTTAATAAGAAATTTTTTTGGTAAGAATTAATTATTTGTTTTTGCGTAAATCGAGCAAACGTCGGTATCAAAACGACATTTCAGGACGGTTTTTGCATGTACAGTAGACTCTCGCTTATCCAGCGTTGCCGGGACCGACGTGACGCCGGATAACAGAAAACGCCGGATAACGGAAATCATCAATTAATGAGAAAAAATATATCAATTAAAGCTTAAGAAAAAAGTGTTTTTAGATGAGCTAAGGAATAAAACTCGTATGTATTTTGTTGATAACATTTATTAAATTGACAAATATGTACATACTTTACTAGTTAAGTGTTCATTTCCCGATAAGACGATATTGTTGTGCCAAGGACGGGACGGGACCTTTGTTTTTCTATTCTAGGAAACATTTTTTATAAATGTTTGATTTTCAACTTTGTATTTATTATCATTTATTTATAGGATATTAGTGAAGTAATAAAATATTGTATTAGCGTGCCCTTCATTATAAATACAATATACATACATGTATGTATGTACAATAAAAATACATGAAAGATTCGTGAGTTACGGAATTATTATGTGCTCGTAAATACACCTGGCTCATATAATTGATAATCTAATAATTGAATGTTAATTTAAATTTAACAAATTTGATATTATTTTGCGAGCGCCGGTTAACAGAACGCCGGATACGGGAGAGTCTACTGTATCTCGCAAAAGGATCCACCGAAAAAAAGTATTCCATCGTTTTAACTACAATTTTTATTTGAAAATAATTTTTGATTAGGTCATAAATATAAACGTAGTCTTGTAAAATATGATTAGGTCGCGAAATTAATTGGTCTCAATTTTCGTTCGATGTCGGCCAAACATGTTCATTTCAAATTTCAAGTTTATTTCTAGTAAAAGCTCTCATAAAGTTGCAATCATCTACAAACAGACATTGCGAGAAAAAACATCTTTAGGAGACCTTGAAAACGTGAATTCCATTGATATCTGTTTTTTGCACGATCGCGTTACTTTCTTACACTGAACCATGGGCGTAGCCATGGCAAAAAAACAAGATAAAAATGAAATAAACTGAAAAAAATAGTTTTTATTAAAAATGGATTGCTTGCGAGTTACCAATAGGATCTTCAAATTTCCCGTGTGATTCCTAAATCAGCAATCAGCTGTTATATAAATGTACAAAACAAGTCTTATTACATTTATTTAAATATATATGAATTCGATCATTTCATTTCCTCACTCAGAATAATCATTTATGTTATACTTTATATTCTACTATAAGCTGAATTTACATGCGCAGTAAAAATGCAAAGCGCAGCAGCAGCAAATCCCACGCTATCGGATGTGAGTAATTTTCTTTATCTAAAAGCAGAGAAACCACAGCATGCATTTGCTGCTGCTGAGCTTTGCATTTTTGCTGCTCATGTAAAGTCAACTTGAGTATTACAGTCAGTGGTTACCTCAGGGGGAGCTTCTAGAGGTCCGAGTCTCCCAAATTAATAACAAAAAGTCTGCAACGCTAACCACGTAAACTGCGGACCTCCAGGAGTCTGTACCCCCCATCCTCGTCTAACTTTGCCCCCCCCCCCCCCCCCCTCCCCCCCCCTTGCTCTAAATCCTGGCTACGCCCCTGCACTGAACGTATAAAGAAACAAACAAAACATTTCATTAATATAGTTTTCTTATTATTCTTCATGGCGAAGGATCTTGATGACAAGGCAGAGGAAGCCGGGTGTGCTAAAATGTAGTCTCAATGGGTACAATGTTATTGCAAAAGAAAGGGAAGTGGTGTTCCAGTGAGGAGGACTTTTAGACTAGTATGAGCCTCTTGAGGTCTGAAACGGTCCCCTAAGGAAGGTCTGAGGGTCCCTAAACACCTCCTATGTAGCTTTAGAGGCCATTTAAAGGGAGTTTACCAGACCGTGGCAGGCAATAGTGGCTTGCCTTGGAGTCCCCTATGGTTGAGTGGTTAGAGTGGCCAGCTTGCTACCAAATATACTGAACCAAGGTTCATTCTTCTCAATGAAGTCTAATTACTTCTAGTGATCAATGTACGTTCAGAAAATGTACGTTCTATATAGAGTAGAACCTCTTTAAGCCGAACCTCGATAAGTCGAAAACCTCCAAAACTCGAAAAAAGTTTTGTTCCTTTCCCTTCAAGCCCCAAAACCTCCATTACTCGAAATCTCAATCCTCTATTAGTCGAAATAATCAGTGAGTCCCTACAAGCCATTTTGGTACATCTCGAACATAGCAATGTTTTATTTTACCACCTTTACAACTCGATTATTAGAAACTTATTACCTCTATAGCTCGAAGAAAAATAAGTTACCGACTTTAAGAATTTGCCGACAATGTAGAAGTAGTTTCTTAGAAAACAATTTAGGAGTATACAATAAATAGGATTACCAATTATCTAAAGTAAAAAAAAAATTACTGACTTTTTTTAATGCCTACATATACTACGTATTTTTTATTTTAAGGATGTTTTGAAATAATGTTGATTTATAATAAATATAAATCTGTTTGTTACCTCTGTAACTTGAATCTTTATTTATTTCTTCTCTCTAACTCAAAATTAGTTAGAATGAATCTTAACCTCTACAAGTCGAATCAAAATCGGCCTAAGACGAAATCCTCCATAAGTCGAAAACTCTATAACTCGAAATTTTTGGCGTCTCCCTTGATGTTCGACTTATAGAGGTTCTACTGTATATTGGTATTTTAATATACATATCTGATATTAATTCGGTTTGGTGATAAATTATCAATTATCATTATCACAATCTTTCAGTCTCTTCTAATAAAGATGTCTGAGACTTGGTACATATGCCTCAAACCGGTGACAATGCATTATATCAAAATTTTAGGGAAGTCATATATCATGTCAATGATTTCATTATATTTCAATTTAAGTACACGTGGTCTTTGAAATGAATTTGAATTTGTAATGATGATGTCATATGTGCTATCTTAGATCTGATAAGATTTTGGCCTAAATAAGATTTTGGCCTAAATAAGATTAAAATTGAGACACTTTTACTTCAGGACTTAAGTACATTAAACAAGATACCGATTTACAAAATACGGCTTTTCGCAGGTCACCCGGTTTGCAAGATAACTGTCGAAAAACATCCTGAAATATCTTTTTGAAACATATTTATTTAGACGTTGGCTTGATTTACACAAAAACGGTTAGTCTATGTATTTGAGATAGAATCAATAGGACGAAAGTTATACCGCCCTAAATAATGTAAAATACATTTCTGTAGGAAATATTTCTAAATATCGTTGAAATTGTAACCGCATAGCGACGAATTTTTATTATTGGTAGTTTTTACACTAAAAATAATGAAAAATAGAGTAGTATATATATATATATATATATTCGATAGATGAATGGGTGCCATCTTCACTTGCTACGTCCATCGGTTCGGGTACAGCCGCGATATTTTCGACGCTCCCGAAACAGTCTCACTCGCTTGGCGCCGGACATTGGAGTACCTGTCAGTGGCCCATAGCCTCCTTTTTCCAACGATATGCGTGATCTGTATTTTCGGCTGTATCCTGCGCGGGTTGAGGTTGATATATTTTCACTTTTTTTTACATAGAAATATTGTCCAAAATACACTTATTATTCCTTAAATCGATCGATGTTGACAAACTATATATTCATGCACCCGAATAACCGCGCTACCAGGTCTGAGTCGTGAGTTAGACTGAATGGAAAGAAGCGAAAGCGCCAGTTTTGGCAAATTAGCGCTGGACGTCCTGCTCAAGGTCGTATTAGCGAGCTGACCATATATGGTAAAAAACGACACTGCACTTACGTCTCTGAGGCTAATGGTTAGGGAGTTATTAACACAAGAGGATATAGACGTTTTCGTCCAAACTTCTGTCCTGGTACCCGTATCTTTCTGTGTGATATTAAAAACGTTTCACGTCAAAAACCTAAGGGCTCCGGGTCATCAAAATCGATGCGATGCAGAACCACCCGTTTTTATCTTGGAAGTGAAAAAATTTTGAACACGCTGTTCTTCTGATGAGACGTTAAGGAATGGTCCCCGAGGTACAACGTCAGGTACTCTCCTTAAAGACCCCTATTCTAGGTGAATAAACCTGGGTAGACAAAATTTAGGACTCCCATTGTAGTCTTGTAGGCGATATGACCTCATAGTCCGGGCATGAGTCACTATAGTGATCAAATCCTAAAGCCTTCATTTGCAACTCCCATGATAACAGACACATCTTTTTGACTCTTATTCTTCTCTTTTTCGGGGAAAGAGAGTCATTTATATCTTAAAAGTTACTTGGAAAAGCAGGCAATTTTGATGATTAAAAGACGGAGGGCACTGGAGCACTGTTCTAAACTAAGAGAGCTGAAATAAATGTAAAAACATGAAAGGCAAAAACAATCCTTGGAAAGGAAAATAATAACAATCTTCACAGATTGTTACTTCATTTGGGAAGATTAGAAGCGAAATTTTAACTAAAATGACAGTTACCGAGATAATAGTTCTGAATACTCCAAAGAGGTTCGTAATTTAATTAGAAATTTAAAGTCCGAATAGATTTTTGGGATATGGGTCGATATACAGGAAAAATAATAGAAACAAAGAATTGATTACACAAAAATATATCCTTACATAGTATTGGAGACCGGTGCCGGTTTGCTACAGAGGCAGGTAGACACGGTAACAGTCTCATCGTAGATGTGACCAGACGGGGCATTTTTTTTTTTCCGCAGGGCGATGGGAATACTTACAACGAAGGGAAGCACGTGCATTCCCAACAGTGTGGTGTGCCTCGGCATGGCTTTCCACTAAACACACCTTCCTGAGCTCTGAGGGTGATTTCGTCCCTGGTGTGGGACCATAACACCCTCTTCGTCCCTGCGGAGGAACCATAGCTGTAGTTTCTGGAGTGCGCTGAAACTCGAAAAGTTCATGCCCGGGTTAGAACCGCCAGGTGTTTTTGTCACCTGGGGTCCGCCAAGGCTCGAGGTTAGGAGGCGTTTTTTCCCCTCCTCCACTCCGCTACAAATTGGGTGAATGCCGGGTAACTTGACTCGGCCACCAGCTGCTGCAGGGTCAGTCCCAGGTACGATCCGGCCCCAGGCCCATCGTAAAGTGGACATTCGATGACTACGTGTTCCGCAGTCTCG
Organism: Aradus depressus; assembly: GCA_963662175.1. Lineage (NCBI taxonomy): Eukaryota > Metazoa > Arthropoda > Insecta > Hemiptera > Aradidae > Aradus > Aradus depressus. The sequence continues at coordinate 25,626,730 of OY759219.1, forward strand.
ACGCCACCACACGCACAGTTCGGGCTGTCTTTTCTTTTGAAAAAGAAAAGCTTGGCGTTGAAGTCGCCGTGACCGGATAGTAGGGACATCCAATGGTCCGGCTGGACCCATGTCGAGGCGAGTCGTGCCCGCACATCCGGGAATAAGGCGTGCGTCGTCCGGCCATCCGAAGAATCTGTCCAGCGCCGTTGCCATTTGGTCATTATCCATTCCTGGACAATGTCCCTGCAACGCTCCGGCCTGCTATCGCCCTGCATCTCCGCTGCCCGGCCCATCCTCATCCTGTCCCAGACAGGAGGCATGTGCTACAGTGGCAGGTAGGCCCGGCGGTCTTGATAACTGATACATTTGTACATATATTGAGCCAACAGTCTCCCTGTAGATGTTACCAGACAGGGGTCATGTGCTGATAGACTACAGTAGCAGGTAGCCTCAGCCTAGATAACTGTCACATTTCAACATATATTGTGCCAACAATCTCACTGTAGATGTGACCAGACAGAGGGTGGCAGGTACTAGTTAAAGACAACTGCTCTGGCCTAGGTGAATAAATCTGAGAGCTCTGGTAGTAGGCAATATAACCTCGCATGAGCTCGGGCGTGAGTCACAATAACTAACATTTTAAACTGAATACTCATACCAATCATGTCGCTCAACGGTTATCCTTTCAATATCATTCCTATCACCCTCCACGCCGCCTGAGAAGACACTGGCCTCACGAGCTTCTGTGAATAATGAAACTATCTAAGGGAGTCAGCACTGGCTGGCTTCTCCCATCAATTGTTCATTTTATTTTATTATTAAATTAAATACATTTAGTGTAACAAAGAAGTAATCCTTTCCTCTTGAAATAACAAGCTGATGGCAGAGGATGTGGGCTTTATCCCTGAAAGAAATGAAATACCCTGTTTTTACCATTGTTCGTTTGAACATTATCTTAGCCTCTCTGTATAAATTATGAAATCAGAACAGAATGTTATTTATTCTGCGGTGTGTTCCATGGGGGTTTTGGGGTTAGATTCTCAAATTTACAATATACCAAAATTACATCCTTATAAAGAAGCATCGTAAGTTTTTTCTAGAGAAGATTTTTGTATTCCTAGTTCGAAGGAGCATAGTTTTCACTTTCCCAGTTATACAAAGTACAGAGGAAGATAAGTATTTCGTCAGAAATTTAGAAACCGGAATTTCATGTTTTCCAAAAAGTAGTCCTTGATCCACCAGCTGTGTACTTCCCCAGTGCGAATTAATCAATATATTTTCGTTCTCCATTCAAAAGATCCATTCAAAAAATCGACCCTTTGGGAGCTTATACTTTTGGTATTGCTAAAACTCAATATTTGACTTACATAGTGGCTTCTGTACCCTCATAATAAATGTTATGTCGATACATTCATTACATCGGCAGTTATTAGGTAAGATATTTGAGTCAAAACCCCCTTCTCTTTGTACGATTTCGCGGAAAATTAATAGGTGCCAATCTTATGTGGTGTTAAATTTAATTATAAAATTTCAAGTTGATATATTCATTACATCGGCAATTATTTCACGAAAACATAACTACTTCATACAGCTAGGGAAATTTAAAAAAAAATGCTGCTTGTCTATGTCTGTGAATACAATATCCCCCGATACAATGAATGAATTGACACAAAATTTCATATATAACTTCAAAACATCCCCTATTAATTATCAGCGGTAACAGCCTTAGAGAAGGGGGATGAATGCCTTGACTCAAAAACCCTAATAATAATAATAATAATGTTTTATTTCCGTTAAACCAATACATGGTGATAGGATACGTCAAAAGAATTTATACATTAAGATGATTAACACATCTATGATTAGTAGCATTAACAAAACTATTAAAAAAATTAAAATTAAATTAATAAAAACTGAACAAATAAATATTTAAAAATTTATGAGTACATAAACATAACTAATACATGATACGTTTATAGTAAGTAGACAAAATTTTCAATTTAATAAAAATTAAGATAACTATTTTTCAAAAAAAAAACTCTTCGGAAGTGTTTCTATCCCAACGATGTTTCAGGACGTTCTTACGTCCCATCATCAGGTCCCAACGTGCGAGATAAAGAAAAAAAAACAAAAAAACAATGTAACAATAACTATAGTAAAACTATAATAACTTACGATGTAATGATTGTATCGACACAAAATATATTATGAAGATTCAGAAGTCCATATGTTAGTCAAATATTGATTTTTACTTCAAACTATCTATTGATTTCAGAGGGAGAGCGAAATTTAGATGATTAAGTCGTGCTGCTTGTATTAATGAACAATATAACTCCTCGTAGAATGGATGTATCAACACGAAATTTTATATGTGTATCTAGAATTCTATAGGAACGACATCTATTGATTTTCAATGAAATCAGCCAAAAACAATGGGGGGATTATTAGGGGGTCGGAGAAGAATGTATCGACACAAAATTTATTACCAGGATTCTGAAGTCCCTATTTTAGTCTATTGATTTTTTGATTTTTTTAACGCAAATCGTTGATTGATTTTGGAGGGAATTTTTTTTTTTTTTTAATCTAAAAATGACATTGAATAAAAAAAATTGATTAGTATGAAAGCTGCAAAATAGTTTAATATGTTGGGAGAGGGACTGGAAGAGGATTGATTTGTCAGGAACTCAAACATGAGCCAGGACGACACTGCTCACAACGATAAAAGATGGATTTCAATATTTTAATATTTATAAAAGCTCCTTACACGCGGCCACATTTGCCGATCAGACACAACTTTTTTCCCTTTTTCCCTTTTCCCTTTTACCCAGACACTAATATTGAGAAGCCTTTCAATACCGCCCCACCAACATCCTTCACTCTTGGATTACTGTCCCTGTACCCTATACATAGTGTTTAGTTTTTTTTTTCCCCATCTCAGAAATTTATCAATGTTATTCTTTCCAAAATATATATAATAAATATATATTATAATCGCTTACTACCAGAGCGCACTTTCACCTTAGGTATAATATACGAGTAAGCGATATGAGCTGGTAGTTAAAACCAGGAAATGAGTCATAATAACTAACTACAGTTGACTCTCCCTTATCCGGCGTTCTGTTAACCGGCGCGCTCCCTTATCCGTCGCTCGCAAAATAATATCAAATTTTTTAAACTAAAAGTAACATTCAATTATTAGATTGTAAATTATATGAGCCACGTGTATTTACGAGCACATAATAATTCCGTAACTCACCAATCTTTTATTTATTTTTATTGATACATACATATGTACATTGTATTTATAAAGAAGGGAACGCTAATACAATATTTTATTATTTCATTTAATTAAATGCATATTTCAAAATATCTTTTTAATGCTTGGATAAATATATGTACATATAATAAATCAATGTTCAGTAAGTACATATTATTGTCAATTTAATAAATGTTATCATTTATACGTGTTTTATTCCTTAGCTCACCAAAAAACCCTTCTTTTTATGCTTTAATTGATACATTTTTTCTCATTAATTGACGATTTCCGTTATACGGCGTTTTCTGTTAACCGGCGTCACGTCGGTACCGGCAACGCCGGATAAGGGAGAGTCTACACCTATAGATATAACATACTCACACATATAAGTATATATATATATAATAAATTTTGTGTCGATACATTCATTAGATAGGCAGTTTTTGGAATTTTTGAGTTGAGTTTTTCTCCTTTCTGCTGATTTCACTGAAAATTAATAGGTGTGGTTTTGAATTTACGTATAAAATTATATATCGATATATTCATTGCATCAGCAGTTACTGGGATTTTTGCGTTGAACCCTGTATAGCTTCGAATTTACATATGTATTGTCGTGTATTGACCTACTGCAGAACATGTAGTCCTCGATTGTCCCCTGTATGACCAGGCCAGAGTGGAGTTGATTCAAAAGCCCATAAAGACGATACCTATTAAATTTCCGCAAAATCGGCCCAAGTGTAGGGAGGGGAGAGAAGGACAATACTTTAACTGCTGGCGCAATGAATGTAATAAAATTTAGTATGAGATTTCAGAAGCCACTTTGTAAGTCAAATATTTAGTTTTAGTCTAAACGAGCTGGGAAAGTTAAGTTAGGTTTTATGACTCATGCCCAAGCTTTAACTACGAGGTCATATCACCTACTACCAGAGCGCTCTTTCGTCACTCTGGTGGACATGAGCCCGACTCTACTGTGGGAGTCCTAAATTTTGCCTACTCTAAATTTTTATTCACCTAGGGCAGGGGTCTTTAACTACCTGACATCGTACAGGCTCGGGACCATCGCTTAACGTCCCATCCGAAGGATGGCATGCTTAAGTTTATTTTACCTCCCAGATAAAATAAACTAAGGGCCTCGGTGTCACCCACGATCTTGAGCTCAGAAGACAAGCACGCAAACCACTGAGCTACCGGCGCCCTCAGCTGGTGAAGTGTTCTGCCAGGGATTCACTTATGATTTTTTTTTTTTTTTTTTTTTCTAGATCAGGTTGTCGGGAAACTTTTGACTTAACAAAACTTTTTCTATACTGCGTATAGTTAGGGAAGTCAAAAGTAACGTAGAAGATAAAACGTAGAACGAATCCAATGTTTTTTAAGAGACTTTGTCTTTGGAATCCATATTCGGTTAGCATTTAACGGTCCGCAAGGAACACATTGAAACTGAGAGATTGTCCTAAGTCCAACCAAGGATGAATCCTGTTGATAATGGAAATCACCAAGTTTGGTCCTTAAAAGATAAACAACTTGGAGCACAAAGCTCCGGAACACCAGCCTTCACGCTCCACTCACAAAGATTTCAACGGCCGCTTAAATCTCTGGAGAGCCTTTTTTTTTTTTCTATCTTTCTCTTTCTCTTTGTTTTATTTTTAATTTATTTTTATTTTTTTGTGTTTTTCATTAAACATTAATGAAATGAACCTGGTGAAAAAATCTATGGTAATTATTCCGAATCGGGCCTCTACCCCAAATCGCGCCCAATTTTTTTTTTAGTAATTCGCATAACCAACAGCAACATGAAAACATTAATATTAAGTCATATCTATTATATATGTCAACTAAAAAATATATATGTCAACTATTTTACTAAATATTGAATGAAATAATCTAGGATTAGATCATATAACTGTAAACCAGAGTAAGAATTTCAAAAATCTAGTTGATGTATCTGAAGAAATAAAATGTTGACTCAGGTTCTCCTTATATAGAGAAACCCCATAGGAAAGCATAAAAAAAATATCTCATTGACATCTTATATCGTTTATATTGAGAAATAAATTTTTTTTATGAACTAAATATTTTTGTTATGCTCTATATCTATGCTCTATATCAGGAGAACCTGGACTGTTTCAAAAAGAATTAACGGGAGCGTCAACATTTTATTTTTTCGGATACATCAACTGGATTCTTGAAATTTTTACTGTGTTTTACAGTGTTATGCTCTAATCCTAGATTATTTCATTCAGTATTAAGCAAATATTATATTGTTTATATTCAGAAATATATATTTTTTTATAAACTAGATATATATTTTTTTATTATTATTATTTTTTCTTCCTTCGACTTAATGTTAATGTTTTCATGTTGCTGTTGGTTATGCGAATCACTAAAAAAAAATTAAGCATGTTTTGGGGTGGAGGTCCGATTCGGAATAATAACCAAATCGAACAACATTTGAATGGGTGTCTGGAAAAAGGGCCTATGTCGTGATTTTTTGAAAAACCATTTTTTAATGGAAGAAGGACCTATGTGATGTAGAGCAAGCACCTGCATAGTTTTAAGTTCAATATTCTGCCATGAACCATCATTTGTTCTTTCATCCGAAGGTCGGCGTGCTCAGCGTTTTTTGACATGCAAGTGAAAAAATCTAAGGGCCTCGGCCTGATTTCATATAAGTATTCGTAACTGTATAAATAATATATACAACAAGCAATTTTGCTAAAAGAAGAAAATATGGCATTGTCAAAATGTCAAGAGGGGAAAAATCACCCAGTGGTGACACTCTCTAGGCACTAAGTTTATACTCATTTATAACTCACTGTCACTGCTGCTAGGAAGATCTCTAGGCCATTGGAGCTTAAGGTGTCGTTGGGGAAATGTGAAAGAATGGAGGGCACAGACTAGAGAAAATACCTTATTGTATCTGGATTTATCTACTTCGGTGACTTAAGGAATGCTGAGGTTGGTATAGAGGGTCTTGTTGGAAACATTGTATGGAGCATTGTCTATTCTACGACTTTAGATATAAGACTATAAATATAAAATTCTGGGGGTATTGAGGGTCAGTCAATGAAGAAAACACTATTCAAATGCCAACGTTTCGATATATTTCATATCATGAAATAATATGAAATATATCGAAACGTTGGCATTTGAATAGGGTTTTCTTCATTGACTGACCCTCAATACCCCCAGAATTTTGAAATCTACAGTCGCTAGCAAACATCTACTATAAATATATACAACATTTTTAAAAAGCCCATTGTGCCACCACGAAATCATTTTCGGCTTTAACTAGCTGTTGCCCGAAAGGGGCCGAAACAGTTTCCGGACATGCATATGGATAAGAAATAGCTTGATTTAAGAAACTAACTGATTGTGAAGGACGTCTGGAAAGTTGTGCAGGATGTACCTTCCATCTTTCTGAACTGTCAGAACCACATGGGGCCTCCGGCAACTGTTCCTCGGTCTCGACAACTATGAAATAAATAAGAAGGCCAATACTGGGAAACTTATATCAGAACACCAAGTCCGTGAGAATCACAAATATGTAGCTATAACTAGAATAAATGTGAAAAATATGACCTAGAAAATAATTTTTCTTAAGCCATTATCATTTTTCAAAAAAATTGTTGGTGAATCAACGGTAATGTACTTCCCCAGTATTAATTAATCAATTAACTTGTATATACATAGCGTACGTAACTGAAAACTCTGTTCTTTGGCTACATTATTTACTAGCAGTATTACCCGGCGTTGTCCTATTCTTTCTCATATCTTTCATGGGATTCGTACAGGATGCTACCAAACACAGGGAATTATTGTTATTTTTCTGTCAAATTCCAATTCCAAGTCGTGCCCCACTTAATTACAAGTAATATCATCATAAAAAAACATTGTTTCAAGTATTTAGAAGTTATTATACGACCGGTCCACAGCCGTCCATAGCACCAAAAGTTTTTTTTTTTTTTTTTTTTTTTTTTTAATTTACAAAGAGATATTTACAACTGTATAAAAATATATACCAAAAGTAAATTGTTAAAAAAAACGGAGGAAGGTTACCCATTTCTCCGCCAAACAAATAGGGTGATGTGACCGACCCCCCCTCAGGGGTCAGGAGCACCCTATAAAAAAAAAAAAAAAAAAAAAAAAAAAAAACAGTGGACACCCTAGCAAGTATTTGTGTACGCCTTATTTGCCGAAGAACTCTGGGTACCCTAGCTAGTATTTGTCGTTGGACGCCCAGGCTGCTACGCATGCTTACCAAAGCTGGTGACGACACAGATAGTATTCGCCGAGCAGCGGTAGACATCAGGGCTGGTATTAACCGTGCAACGGTGGACGCCCCAGCTAATTCATGCTTAGGAACGGTGGGCACCACAGCTTGTATTTGCCATGTAACGGTACACGCCTTAGCAAATATTTGCCGAACAAAACACTGGGGCACCACAGCTAATCTGTGAGTTGCAACGGTGGACTCTCAAGTCAGTATGTGCTTAGGAACGCTGGGCACTACAGCTAGTATTTTACGTGCGGCAATGGTCACCCAGCTATTATGTGCAGAGCAACGCAAGTCACCCAGCTAGTACGTACTTAGAAACGCTGGGCACCACTTATTGATTGTATGCAGCGATATCATTTTTCATTTATCATTTTCCGAAGTGATTTTAAGATCACGGGTAAGTTCCGAACTCCTAATTGCCAACTATTAATTGGTAACTTGACCAAAGAACTGTAATTTCATAATGAAATTGAGTGCACTCCTCAAACTTTCCCGTCCCCTGCAGCCCTATGGGAATGTTCATTACAATTCAACTTGTAACTATTTTTGTAGAGATAATAAATAACACTCATTGAATCGTACATGAATTTTTAAAAAATCGTAATTGGATTTGAGAAACCAATTTTTTTAATTAAGAGGTTAATGACAATTTATCACGCAATAGTACTCCAATGTATATTTTATAGCTATTGACGTCATGGCTCGGGCCTTAGAAACGTGAAAAACAACTGCATCTGTGACGTAATATATTGCGTCGCCTATGACGTATTGACACAAAATTTTCTATTTGAATTCAAGACCCCTATAAGGATAAAAAGTATTACTTTTCCCGGAAATTCGGCCAAAGGACGAAAAGGATCAGAGGAGGGGGCTCAACTTAGAAGCCCCGACAACAGTATAATGAATGCATCGACAAACAAATGCAATAACGTTTTGCGTATGTGTGTGTGTATAGGTGTGTATGTGTGATTGAAAAGTTGTGAGCTTTCTGCCGCAAAAACGATTGTAGCTATGATCTTGAAATTTGGAATGTAGAGGTCACATGTTCTAACTTAGGTCTGATTAGATTTTGGTCGAAATCGAACGAAAATTGAGATCACTTTCCCCTGGGACCTAACTACATTTTACAAGATACAGCTTATGTTTATGACCTAATCAAAAATCTTTTCGAGTAATAATTATAGAGAATACTAAAATACATAGGTTAGGTTAGGCTTTATGACTCATGCCCGGGCATTAACTACGAGGTCATATCGCCTACTACCAGAGCGCTCTTTCGTCACTCTGGTGGACATGAGCCCGACTCTATTCTAGGAGTCCTAAATTTTGCCTACCCTAAATTTTTATTCACCTAGGGTAGGGGTCTGACCATCGCTTTACGTCCCATCTGAAGGATGGCGTGCTTAAGTTTATTTTACCTCCCAGATAAAATAAACTAAGGGCCTCGGTCGGGTTTCGAACCCACGATCTTGAGCTCAGAAGGCAAGCACGCATACCACTGAGCTACCGGCGCCCTATACTAAAATACATAATTTATATGAATTATGATTTTTTACAGGACGTTCGGATTTCGAGATACATGCCGTAAACCATCTTGAAATGTGGTTTTGAAACATATTTTTAGACGTTTCCTTGATTTACCCGAAAACGGTTTGTCCTATTGCAAAATTGATTCTAACCAAGATTGTTTCTTACACAATTTCCAACGCTAATAAGTCCTCAAATATGAGATAGGATCAATACGACAAAAGTTATAGTGCTCCGAAGAATGTAAACTAAATGTCTATAAGGAATGTATCTAAGTAATTTTTAAATCGTGACGCATAGCAACGAACTTTAAAATATGGTTTATGTATTGATATTTTTTTTGAAAAATTAAAAAATATATGTGATTTGGGCATAACAGGAGTGCTGATGGTGGCCGGGCAGGGGCGGCGCCACCGGGTTCTCTGGACTGATACCCACTGGATGCCCCCGGGTCCTGGGCTGGGTTTCCGTCTGGCTCCCCTCTTCGCCTCCCTCGGGGATCTCTTTTACTATTATAGTATCTAGGCACCCATGACCAATATGGTCGATATTCCTTAAAAAAATAAAAGGCTATGAGAGCCGGATGCCGAACTGTATTCTGTTCAATAAGAACAATACAGGGTTAGCCCATGACAAACTCATCTATATACTATATAATATATAGTATATATATATATATATATATATATATATATATATATATATATATATAGACTATATTATAGTCTAATATAATACCAGAGGACTACTAAAGGTTGAATTAAGGAACATAGAATGTAGGTACGTGCTTCTAATGTTCTCTATCTTCTCTGTGTATTCATTGGCAGTTAGGTATAACGATAGTGCTATATCTAAAACACTATGAGACTATGCTATGGGAATCAGACTATAGGACTGCCAACGGAGAACATTACTTGGGTCTTAATTAGTCTATTCTCTCAAGATCCGCTAGTACATTACCGTACACCTCGGCTATAGTATTATTTTCAAAGAATGGATTCTTAGATCATTGTGTACAATTATTTGGGTGACGTTGAAATATAATTTGTAATTTGATTTAATTAAATATGGCGGAAGCAATGACTATATAATATTATGTTTTTTTCTTTCTATTCCCCCCCCCCCCCCCTCCCCCCTATTTAGTACATGTGATATCTTCATTTGAAGTGGTATGCGTGCTTGCTTACTGAGCTGAAGAAACCTCCTTAACCTTGAGCACAGCTTCCTTCGGATGGGAGTTAAGCGATGGTCCTTGAACGATGTCAGGTTAAAGGCCTGTATGAAGTCGTTAAAGACTCCTTACCTTAGGTGAATAAAAATTTAGAACTCCCATAGTAGATTCGGGCTCATGTCCACCAGAGGGACAAAAGAGCGCTCTGGTAGTAGACGATATGACCTCGATGTTAAAAATATTATAAAAATATACTATATTTTCTTATATACCTCCAGGGGTCTGGTGGACACTAGGGAGACCGCCTATAATAGAATGCCTCAGTTACTCGGCAGAACCCTAGCTCTTTGCCTTCACCCAAAGTCAATATATTCCACTGAGCTATTCGTCACATCAAAGGCACTATACTGATCATTGTATTCAGTGACTCATTTAATACGATGTTGACAATAAGGGGGCCTTACTCCAGTGAAACCTTTGTTCGTTGGAATTCAATCCTCTCCTGGAACACTGACTATAGGGAAAGCTCAATGGTGTATTTTGTTGAATGCTGGAGCATTGTGGAATTCTGGAGAATGGTTAACATAATGTTCAACTACATTTCATCAAGCAGCTGACCATTTGGAACAAGTACCAAAAGGCTTGAGTAGAGAGAATAAGTCGGTTTTGGCACAAGGTGACGGCCATTCCAACATAGGTATATCTGTGGAGCAACAGGGGTAGTATTCACTTTAGGTGACGGAGAAGAGTCGAGGGGATTCATGTGATAGATGAGAGGGTTGCCACTGCACTCAAAATGACTACTACCCTTGTTATAATTCTTTTATTTAGTTATTTTTATTTTATTTTATTTTTTGTTTTATCTCTTTCATTTTATGCTTTCTGTTTATTCATTTACCATTGATTTATTACGTATTCTGTTTATTATTTTTGTATATGTTTTCTACACTAATAGTAATACAAATATTATTCATTTCTTTTTTTTTGCTTCTTATTATGTTTTAAATATTTTGTCATGTCATATTAGTCATCATTGTTTATACAGATTGCAGAATAAATAAAAGTAAAAAAAAAAAAAAAAAAAAGTTGCTCCTCCGGTATACACTACTAGAGAGGTTCACGTTCGTCTGTCCCCGAGTGTGCCTGTCTATCAGCCTGACCCCAGAAGATCAAAGGAAATAAATGAAGATCATGGAACATCAGGTCAAGTGCTGCGTGAATCACCGTAGGACCATGGGAATTTGAAGACCCCACATACGCATGTGATTCACCAGCCGAATTAGAAAAGAAGAAGACAGCCCAGCCACAGTGCAAGTAAAAGTTAATATATATTGTTTTATAGGATAATACAAATAAATATATATTGTTTTATAGGATAATACAAATAAATATATATTGTTTTATAGGATAATACAAATAAATATATATTGTTTTATAGGATAATACAAATAAATATATATTGTTTTATAGGATAATACAAATAAATATATATTGTTTTATAGGATAATACAAATAAATATATATTGTTTTATAGGATAATACAAATAAATATATATTGTTTTATAGGATAATACAAATAAATATATATTGTTTTATAGGATAATACAAATAAATATATATTGTTTTATAGGATAATACAAATAAATATATATTGTTTTATAGGATAATACAAATAAATATATATTGTTTTATAGGATAATACAAATAAATATATATTGTTTTATAGGATAATACAAATAAATATATATTGTTTTATAGGATAATACAAATAAATATATATTGTTTTATAGGATAATACAAATAAATATATATTGTTTTATATAGGATAATACAAATAAATATATATTGTTTTATAGGATAATACAAATAAATATATATTGTTTTATAGGATAATACAAATAAATATATATTGTTTTATAGGATAATACAAATAAATATATATTGTTTTATAGGATAATACAAATAAATATATATTGTTTTATAGGATAATACAAATAAATATATATTGTTTTATAGGATAATACAAATAAATATATATTGTTTTTATAGGATAATACAAATAAATATATATTGTTTTATAGGATAATACAAATAAATATATATTGTTTTATAGGATAATACAAATAAATATATATTGTTTTATAGGATAATACAAATAAATATATATTGTTTTATAGGATAATAAAAATAAATATATATTGTTTTATAGGATAATAAAAATGAAAACTACTATATAAAAAATGTTTCTATAGTCACTATCAATTTTTAAAGTATCCCTAACTTACAACCTCCAGAAACCTCCACATTTTAGGATAGACGGCATCTTGCTCTTATTAGCCATTGTGCCAAAACCGTCTTTTTTCCTTTACTCTTAGTAGAGAATAAACGAGATCCTTCGCCAGGTGAAAGGACACCCTTGGGGAGATTTATTGAAATGCTCATTGGGAGGGGTAAAAAAGGAGTATATATATGATGTTGAGTGCTGAAGAGATTTGAAGAACATCGGATGAAGACACAAAAAACTTTACAAGTTTAAACCTTTGCTTGCAAAATTTAATGCAAATTCTCTGATCCATTTTGTAAACAAATAAATAATCATGGATCATACCAAAACACATGTAACCTCTTTGACAGCTGACAGCAGACTAAACATCCGGCTTGGCTAACAATGTACAGATACTTTTCAGACATGTTTACCAACACACCAAAGAAAATAATACTAATACAACCGGGAAATTAAAAAAATTCCCGTTACTTTTTGAACACACCTCGTACATATTTCTTTTCTGCCGTCAGAAATCATGATTTAAAATATAGTAGGTATATACCTACATAACAAATAAGTGAAATATGTACAGCTTATAAGTAATATACAATTCATATTAAGTTACTGAAATTAGAAATTGCAATGCAAATCTTCGAAAATTTGTTAAAATTATACGTCTGCGTCTTCTTCTGACAAATTTATAACTTTAAAATTAAGTTGCTCCCAAATTCGCTAATTTTCGCAAAAACGAATTTCATTTTATGCTTATCTGATGAAAATACTTTAAGAAGGTGAACGAGCGAGTGCCCGCCAACAACAAAAACTGATTTTTTTCAGTATTTTTTTATTAAACAGTGAAGCTAAGGATAGTAATTATAATTTTGTACACTTAACTTGATAAGAGATCTCCATATTTAAGACAATAAAAGAATTTAAAATATTTGGTTTTAACACGTTATAAATATAGACTGAGGCAATGTAGAGGGTATTAAAAGGCTGCAATGGTCTTGTTTATGTTTGTACATGTGTATGGAAGCAAAACCACCTTCACTCCCTCCTTAAAATCTGAATCTGTTTTTATATATTTTGGCCAGGTTATGAGGCTTCTTGCCCCAGTCTGCGACGTCAGGTACTCGTTAAAGATCCCTACCCTAAATGTACAAAAATTAGGGTAGGAAAAATTTAGAACTCCCATAGTAGAGTCGGGCTCATGTCTCAGAGTGACGAAAGAGTGCTCTGGTAGTAGGCGATATGACCTCGAAGTTAAAGCCCGGTCATGAGCCATAAGTAACTAATATAGCAACGCACAAAAGTTGAGTCATATTCGTTGAATTTTCTGGCTGCAATGGAGATACACTGCGGTATACCCTGTAACTCTCCCTGGAAATTGTACCTTCTCTCTGGGGAAGATGTCGGCCCCAAGGCTAAACATGTTCTAATTAAGATTCATGTTACACACCTTCTCTTCAGCAAGTCTTCATGGTTGTCTGCAGGGATGTTTCTCGATGGCGTGGAGTTTACACTAGCAGTAGCGGAATATATTTTATTACATCAAAAATAAATATAGGGAAGTAATGTGGCCCATAACAATACCTTCTTATGCCAACAACGTTGTTACAGATCATTCTCTCTCTCTCTCTCTCACTCTCTCTCTCTCCTCTCTCTCTCTCTCTCTCTCTCTCTCTCTCTCTCTCTCTCTCTCTCTCTCGCTCTCTCTCTCTCTCTCTCTCTCTCCCTATATGAAAGTAATTTGTTGTTGTCGAGGTTTGTTTTATTTCATTGTCGAGTGACATTGTTATACCTAGAATGAAATGATTTTGAGAAGGAGAAAGATAAAGTGATCTGTAAAACATCTGTTGGTAGAAGAAATTACAGTTATGATCAAAACACATTTTTTTTATTTTATTTTTTATTTTTATTTTTTTTATGACTCATGCCCGGGCTTTAACTACGAGGTCATATCGTCTACTACCAGAGCGCTCTTTCGTCACTCTGGTGGACATGAGCCCGACTCTACTGTGGGAGTCCTAAATTTTGCCTACCCTAAATTTTTAATCACCTAGGTTAGAGGTCTTTAACGAGTACCTGACAATGTACAGGCTTGGGACCATCCCTTAAAGTCCCATCTGAAGGACGGCGTGCTTAAGTTTATTTTACCTCGCAGATAAAATAAACTATACCCTCTTTAATATTATTTAAAAAAAAATTATTTTTTTAGTTAGTTATTATGAGTCATGCCCGGTCTTTAACTCCGGTCCCTCCAAAGCCAAGTTATTATATTTAGACTTTTTTATTTATTCATTTATAATTGATATATATATATATATATATATATATATATATATATATATAAGATATATATATATATATATATATATATATATATATATATATATATATATATATAATATATACATATATCATATATATATTATCTTATATATTGTTATAGTTACATTGTTTTTTTTTTCTTGTCTATATCTCGCACATTGAGACCTGATGAAGGGACATAAGAACGTCCCGGAACATCGTTGGGATAAAGACACTTCAGAACAGTTTGTTGAAAAATAGTTATCCTAATTTTTATTAAATTGAAAAATTTGTCTACTCATTATAAATGTATCTATGTATTATTTTTTTTGTATACTCATATATTTTTATTAATTTCATTTTTATTTTTTTAATAGTTTTGTTATTACTACTAATCATACGTGTGTTAGACTCAAGTAGTTATAAATCTAATTTATAAGCTATCTTAATGTATAAATTCTTTTGACTTAACTATTACCATGTATTGGTTTAACGGAAATAAATTTATTATTATTATTACAGTTATTGTGTTAAGCCTCCCCCCCCCCCCCCCCCCCCCCTTCTCTTTGTCCGATTTGTCAGAAGAATTAAATAAATATTTTCCGAAATATTAGCCAAATGAGTTTTTTATTTACAAGACATGCTCATAACATTAAAACAATCAATATTCTCAAGTTCTTTTTGACGAGAAAAAAATAGTGCCGACAAATTGACTGACATTAGCAAAACAACAAATTTTGAACGTTAGCTTTCTAGGGTAAATCAACATTTTAATCTTGGTGGATCCGGGCTTTATTGTTCTACTAAGAAAATGTAATAGTGCTGGAAATATTGCTAGCGAGGAGCTTGAACGTTTCATTGGTTAGAGACTAGAAGCTCTATATCCGAATGTAATTCTCTGAAAGTAATTAGAGCTTTCATAAAATGGCCAACAATCCATCAAAAGATCTTCCTTTCATTACTTTTCTCTTTCATTTTCCAGAAGACAGTTTTCAATTAAAACAGACAGACGTATTTAATCGCCAAGTGCTGAAGCCCTTGTCATATTTGAGGTTGGTAACTCTCTTTTCATTTCCCTTCTTAATATTTTTCTAAATCCTTCCTACATATAATGTTCAGTTTAAGAAACTTTGAAGAAATCACATAAATGTACAGTGGAACCTCCCTTAACGAGCATAATTCATTTCAGAATCTTACTCGTAATGCGAAACATTCGTTAAGCGAAACAATTTTTCCCATATACATAATGTAAAATACGATAATGCGAAAAAATAGTCTAATATTTTATGTTCTTCCTCCCATCGACCTATCAGTCTTCTTCCTCTATGTTCTAAAATATTCGAAAAATTATTATACAAAAGGCTCATAACTATTCTTTCCAGTCAGCAAACACTTCCTCATCATCAGTTTGGCTTCCGCTCAGAACACTCCACAATACACCAGTTACACAGGGTTTTGGATTACGTGGCGTCTGCCATAGAAAGAAAGTTCTATGCAACGGGGGCGTTCCTTGATGTAAGTCAGGCTTTTGACCGAGTTTGGAACGCGGGACTTCTTTATATATTGAGACCGTTGCTTCCTCACACATATTACTTAATCATTCATACATATCTAACAAAGAGATACTTCGCCGTCCGTCAGGGCTCTGCTATCTCTTCAATAAGACCCATATTGGCGGGTGTACCCCAGGGTTCTGTCTTAGCTCCTTTATTGTATACAATATACACATCTGACATGCCCACCTCCATCCACACAATGACAGCTACATACGCCGATGACACCGCCATCTTAGCTGCTGCTCAACTTCACAACACGCCTCATTTACTTACTTGTTTATTGTTGTTGTATTTATTTATTTTATTTTATTTTTTCTGTTCTTGTCCTAATAATTAACATAAATTTTCGTCCCGAGGACCTACCACTGGGTGGCCTTCCTCTCACATGCCCATCACCCCAACATATCAATATCATCATAGATGCTGGTTGTTGTACCCTAGCAACAGTTGTATCTTTATAAATAAAAGCCAAAAAAAATAATAATAAAATTTTTTTTATATATATAACGTTTATTCAAAGAAAATTATATATACATTGTTAATGAGCGTGAATCATTTTCATGTTTTCTTCTAGCGCGGAATGAACCAACCTGGAATGCGAATTCGATTAGGCATCCCATTGCATCCAGTATTGAAGAATGAAGAATATATAGGTATATATTTTATTTGATTTTTATTATAAGTATAAATTTTCTTTAATACGTTGCCGATATTCTCGACAACGATCAGCTGTTGTTTTTGTCGTTTTTTTGTCCCCATGGGTCGTCCAGAACCTGGCCTAATACCTCCACTACGCCACTTGTTCTTTCAAGTTTACATGTGTAAATTAAATTAAATTAATTTTGAATAGAAACATTTTAATCAATAATTCAAATTTAATCAACGAAAAATCAATAATTTTAATGAGTTTTAATAATTTGTGTGATTTTCCACTATCCGGGTAGGATACACAGCGAAGCTGCCCGCAAGGATATGTCGTTAGGGGGGCTCCTGAAAGAAGTGGCTACGGCGAACAGTGGTGTCTATACGTCTTAGCCAGGTCAGGGCGGCCCCCCCTGTATGGATTTTCCACTATCCGGGTAGGTTGCACAGAGAAGCTGCCCGCAAGGATATGTCGTTAGGGGGGCTCCTGAAACAAGTGGCTACGGCGAACAGTGGTGTTTATACGTCTTAGCCAGGTCAGGGCGGCCCCCCAGTATGGATTTTCCACTATCCGGGTAGGTTGCACAGAGAAGCTGCCCGCAAGGATATCGGTTGGAAAAATATCCTTTAGTCCCCCTAACAACCTGTCGGTAGGGGGGGGGGGGGGGGGGGGGGGGCTCCTATCTCTACCATTAATCCGCTATTGGGACAGACTCCGCCTTTTATCGAAAATCTCCTCCCTACACCTGGTACACACTTTTTCTTTTTTTTTCCAAACAATTCGTTCAGATGAGGCGATAATAAGTAATTTGCAGAGGCTGTGCAGATACTGTTCATCTCTTCCGAAATTTTAAAAAAAAAAAAAACTACGGGGAAACTCATTATTTTCACTTTCTCAGCTAGAGTATAGGTAGAGGAAATTATTTTATAGGTCAGAAATTGGAACACCGGAGTTTCATATTTACGGAACCCCGTAATTCCAAAAATGAAAAAAACAAAATTAGTCGGTGATTCACCGGCAGTGTACTTCACCATCACGAAATAATAAATTAAATTATAGCACTCCCACCAAAACCATTTGGGCTAAAAATCAATAGTTGACGTAAATAAAAACTTCAGAATCCTCATACTTAAAAAAAAAAATTAATTTGAATATTTGTAATATGATCATAAGTAAGTGAAAAAACTTGAGCACGCCGTCCTTCGGATGGGACATTAAACGATGTTTCCGAGCCTGTGTGATGTCAGGTACTCATGAAAGACCCTACCAAGTAGACAGAAAAGACACAATTTAGGACTCACAGAGTAGAGACGGTTTCGACGAAAGTGCGCTCTGGTAGTAGGCGATATGACCTCGAAGTTAAAAGCCCGGGCATAATAACTAACGAAAACGAAATTTATTATGATGATTCGGAGGGAGAACGAAAACTTTTATTAGCGCTAGAAATGCCGGTTTTTACCGAGAACACTTTTTTTTCCTTCCTTCCGTAAATAAAAATATTAAAATAGTGTAACGTTAAAGTATTCTTTTAAAAGACAAAATATAGAAGTCTTAATTTTTTTAAATGTAAAAATATGATAATTCCTACCCCATTCCATCTACTTCTCATTTCAACCAAAATGTAGCTAATCCAAGTAATTTCCATCATTTTTTCACTTTTAAAAAGTTTCACATAACTCCTCATCACTGTTTAAAAGTGACTTAATAGAGCGAATAAATGAAGAGTGGTGGGTTCAGTTTGTCTGTTTGAAGGGGAGAATAAATCTACATAAAAATGGAATCTGTTTGTTTTTAATATAGAAGGAATTCGAGGTTCTGTCGAGTAAATAAAAACAATGTTTGGCCGTTTCGGAAACTATTTATTTACTTAAGGCCCTGAAGAAGGAAATAAATAGTTTCCGAAACGTTGGGCAAATATTGAGTTTTTATTTACACGACAGAACCTCGAATTCCTTCTATATTGAAAAGATACTGTCGACTCTATTAATCTGTTTGTTTTTGTTACTCATGCCCGGGCTCTAACTATGAGGTCATATCGCTCTGGTGGACATGAGCCCAACTCACAGTGGAAGCCCTTTTTTTTCTAACCCAGATCTAGGGAAGAGGTACTTAACTGAATAGCTGGCATAGCACAGGCTCTGGACCAACGCTTAACCTTCATCCGAAGGACAGTGTGCTCAAGGATTTTCATTCATTTCTCATATGAAGGGACCGGGACCAGCTCTGTAGAAAAACACGCTACGTCTATTGTCGCCCTAAAAAAAAAAAAATTGTTGAATTACCGGCATTATTGAATTACCGGTATTGTAATCAATTAAATAGGCCGATACAGGAATTACAACGGCAGTTATTAGGGTTTTTGAGTTGACGAATCCCTCTGTTATCCTTCTGCTCTTTTGGCGATTCTGCGGAAAATTATACATGTCGTCCTTATGGAATTTTGAATTTAAATATACAATTTCATGGCGATAGATACATTCAATTACATCGTGAGTTATTGGTATATTTCTCTGATCCTCCCCTCCCCATCGGCGATTTGAAGAAAAATTAATAAGTGGAATTTATTTTTTATTTTTGGATGTTGGGGCGTCATTGGTTTTATATCGCACCCTTACCGGAACAGTGTCCTGACTCAAAAAATTTCCATTTTCATTCCAATTTTTTTGGTCAAAACGTGTCCATATTTTTACTAGAAAAAGGACCTAATAATGGATATTTCTCATCAAAAAAATATATATGTATGTGTTAATTTTTGAAAAGCATTAATTTTCTTGCGGAAACAGAGAGCTAAACTCAATAGGCCACTGAGGGTGCTCTTATTGCGACCTCGGAATTACAAGAACAGTGACAACTAAGAAGAGTCTATTTTCCTTAAAGTTGTACTGAAGTAATTTTACTTGCGATTTTACAGGAATAAAATAGCAAAGCAAACCTACTGTGATCTATTACTTAAAGAGATCTTGTTTACTATATAGTGACAATAAATTGTATACATCATGAAATTGTTTATTTTATTACCGATTTTTTATAGTTTCCTATCAAAAATTATTTAGACAGAGTTTGGTTTATATTGTTCGATATTTCACATTAAATGTACTATAAATCAAAAATTTAAAACTTGATTAGCAATATTACAATTTCAGTAATATTTTTGTCTCATTTTGCAACAACAGTGACGTAACTATCCTGAATTACCTCGTTTTTAATAAAAACAACCTCAAAATTACTGGAACACAGACCTAAGTTGATAAAACTAGACTTTTTAGGTTTTTTAAATTCCTTTTGATGCGAGCTTTCCACTGATTTGCGTTTTCTATAATTCCGCACATATTTACTATTCATATGAGACGACATCTTTAATTTTTTTGCAATTTTCAATTTAATACCGATTGTTACATATATTTCGGCGAATATTTTTATTGTTTCACTTTGAGTCCTAGTAGTGCTTCTCAAGCTCTTTACAATGACACCCGAATCAACGTCCTATCTAAACGCGTTATCGCGCTACACTAATTTCTAATTTTACACGACGCTAATTCGCAACAATCATCCGCCGGCGCCCACACTAGCCCGATAACGTCACAGGCAAAACAAACACTGCACAACAAACACGTATAGACATGCTCTATCCATTGTGACCTCAACCGTTGTTATCGCATTATTAGTCTCGTAGTTATTATCGATTGAAATCTGACGGTATTTTGTAACACAAGAAAGTTTGACCGGCTATCACTGTGCTTAACGAGCGAATATATCGGTAAAGGTGCGACATGTTCATGGTATAGCGTGATTCTGAGTGATTTTAACTCCAGTATACAATGTATTTGATCGGGGGTTGAGTGATCTATACAAACATGGTTGTTATAAGACAGGTTATGACCACACCAAATTTTTTTTTTCATACTATTTTACTGTATATTCTTTGAGGTGATATATCTATAGTGATATTTGAACATCAAGATAGATATTTTAGTGGTAATTTCAAGCAGGCCAAAGGGCTTTCTAAGGTTACTTGCCACAAAAAAAAAAAAATTAAGAGGGGGAAACGTGTTGAAAGGAGTATACGCCATTAAAATTAACTTTTGACAAAAAGGGAACTACTGGCCCTTTTTTTTTTATGCATACTCTTCAACCTCAAGGGTTTACTTAATTTAGAGTTTGATCATATTCTGTCCAAGGAAAAGCTTTAAAAAAAAGGTGTTTAAATTATATTGCGAAAAATCTTTTATTTAACATCTTCAGGGGCGTAGCCAGGATTTTGAGCAGGAGGGGGCACAGTCCGCAGTTTCCATGGTTAGCGTTGCAGACTTTTTGTTATTAATTTGGGAGACTTGGACCTCTAGAAGCTCACCCTAAAGGTAACCACTGACTGTAATACTTAAGTTGGCTTTACATGAGCAGCAACAATGCAAAGCGCAGCAGCAGCAAATGCACGCTGTGATTGGTGTGCTTTTAGAATTAAATGACTCACAGCCAAAGCGTGCATTTGCTGCTACTGCACTTTGCATTTCTAGTGCGCATGTAAAATCAACTTCAAGAGTATAAAGTATAACATAAATTAAGATTTTGAGCGAGGATATATAATTGATCTAATTCATATATATTTAAATAAATGTAATATGACTTGTTTTGTACATGTACATTTATGTAACAGCTGATTGCTGATTTAGGAACCAGACGCACAGGAAATTTGAACATCCTACTGATAACTTGCAAGCAATCCATTTTTAATAAAAACAATTTTTTTTAGTTATTTAATTTTTTTGGTTTTTTGGTCTGGCCAGAGGGGGAGCACGTGCCCCCCCCCCCCTGGCTACGCCCCTGAACATTTTACTAATATATAAAGAGATGTGAGTCGTAGCTGTGCCCCTAAGATTATTATTTTTTTAATTTAATTTTTTTTTTAATTTGTTCGTCATCGTCTGTGGAAGGTTATAGGCGTATTAGTACCTCAATATCTGGTCCATCCCAGCATCCACCCACGCAATCTTTGTAACTCAAAAACCACTGCAATGATTAATGAGGAATCTTTTTGAATAGATAAGTTTTATCTACCGGAAGGATAAGGTCTATTTTTTAATCAACCCCTGGTCCATCCCAGCATCCACTCACGCAATCTTTGTAACTCGAAAACCATTGCAACGATTAATGAGAAATCTTTTTGAATAAATTAATTTTAGCTCCAAAGCTAGCGTTACTACAGTTGAAGGACTATAAGCCTTATTCCGTATGAATAATTGAAAATTATAACATCATGAATGAACTGTCGAGGAACTGAATAGCCTTATAGGAGATATTGGGAGAAAAGTCAAAGTTCCCCGGGCAACGCCGGGTATTACTGCTAGTATTTATATATTATATATAAAATATATATATATTTTATTCCTTTTTTTTTTCAAAGTATAATATAATTTAATTCCATAGTTATAATAAAGGTTGAATTATGAACATTCCGTTTAAAGTCAGCCTCAAGTCCATGAATATGAATAATGTATTTTAATATTCGCCCTAATCAACTTTTTCATGGAAATTCTTTAAAGTTGACTTGAAAAGAACCTTTTCCACGGCTCGGTATACTATGGAGTATTGGAAAATTTTCGAAAGAGAAATTCCAATATAGCAGAACATAGAAGTAAAGGAAGGGAGTTGTGGGTCGTTTAACTATTTTTAGATTTTATTTCATTTTTTAAATTTTTCTTCACATTTTATTTCTAATTTAATTTTTCACACTACATTTACTTCCCTATATATGAAGTATAAGGGACGTTATATAATTGATCAAAAATTCGATACGGATTTTTCAACGAAATTTCATATTTTCCAGATTCTAAAAATGAAAAAAAAAAAAAGTCTGTGTGCATGTCTGTGAACACAATAACTCCCGATAGAATTAATGTAAACAAGAAATTTTATATGTGTATCCAAAACCATATAAGGACGCCACCACTCGATATTCAGCCATATCGGTCGAAGGGAAAAGAGGGATTAGGGGGAGGTTTAACTTAAAAATTCGAATACATGCCGATGTAATGTATCGACCATATTTCATAAGTGAATTCAGTCCCAATAACGTTCAGGAGAGGGGGCTCAATTCGAAAACCTTAATAACTGCCAATGTAACGAATTTATCGACCCAAATTTTAGTATGAGGATTTAGGAGGCCGTATGTAAATCAAGTATTGAATATAACTGATTTTGGAGGGGGGAGAAAAATTAATTGAATTATTCGCTCTGGGAAAGTACATTGCCGGTGATTCACCGATGACTTTTTATTATATTTATATTCATATATTTTTTTTTCGGCAGCTATACTATTCTCTCATTTATATTTTTGCCATCATCAATATATAATATTGTTTTATGCAATCAATAAGTAACATAACTACACATCTCAGCTGCTGCAATTCTTGCGAAACACCGGACTGTGTCACCAACAAATTATATGGTGCCAGTCGTAGAAGAATAGCTAACCCCGGGATGGAGTCTCTCCCCTATTGCAGGTGACTGGAGAGAGCCACACTATCAGGGGGATGGAGGTGCGGTGGACAGGAAGCTCCCCACTCTGCCAGTTGGAGCCACCCAGAGAGATAGACATATGATGTCACCCTATCTACTACACTAATAGTTGTGCAGGCGCTAATGGCCTCTGCAGTCGATGCGCCTAATAAGGAAAAAAAGTAACATAAAATAATGCTCGTTATTAATTCCACGATGTTTTTTTTTTCTTTCTTTTTTTTAAGCTTAATTTTTGGTTATTAAAATGGAATTGGCGATGACGATGAATTTGGATGAATGTTTTCTCCAGGGAAGTGCCATGTGCTCGCTTCACTCGTCCACCTGAATTTTTCTTCGCTTTCTTCTTACATTCAGCTATTCCACCTCACCACACCTTCCAACAATCTGGGAACATCTTTTCCAGCATCAGTAGATCCTGTTGTGCTTACATTTTACCAAAATCACCATACTCGACTACAACTCACTCATAGCGAAGAGCTACCGACAAAACCACACAAACACACACCTCTCTCCACTCCGTCTCTCTTTATATACCGTCGCTCTCCTGATTATTAAATATGTGATTACTATTTCCATATTATTTTATTTAGAATTTAATCATTCTCCTCATCCATTTCTATTTATTTTTTATTTTCATTTTTTAATTAACACATTATTTAAATTTCATTTAATTAAATTAATTTCATTGTCTATTATCCCCTGATATCGATTGATAAATATAATTTTTTAGACAAGCTTTTATGTTATGTACTAGTCAAAGCGACATACTACTATATATATATATATATATATAAATTTATTAAAATGTATTTAAGAGACAACTGTAACTTTGTTAGTCGACATCTTTGATAAGCACTTAGACTAGGCTCTTTTTTTCATTGCAAACGGAAATTCATTGATTTTACGAGATACATACTCGTAGGTTTTACAAGTATTTTATTATAATATATTGTATAACTTCCAATATATTTTTTATAGCTGGGGAAATTAAATGTTTATTTTAGAGGAATTCTCTCTTTTAGGAAATGATTTTTTTCATTGTTGAAAAGTCATGATTTATGTATGAAAGGTTTAGGCGTTAATTAACACTCTGCTCCATTTTTATTTCCTTGGCAGAGTTCCTCCACCGATATTCTAAAGTTCTATAGTAATTAATTAATATTATAATTGAAATTATTATTATTATAAACCATCATGGTAGCAGGGATCTCAACTGCATTTTATTTTTACTTTCTTAAACTTATAGTATAAGGAAATATTGTAATCTTGCAAAAATCAAAAAAATAAAGTAAAGAAACCTACTGATTTCAAGCTAATCGAAAACATAATTTCCTATTCTTTTCGCTTTATGCATTAATCAGACCTGGGCAAAAAGTATCTTAAATACTATCACAGATACTATCTGAAAGATGACCAAGTTATCTTGAATAACAAGATATATTAGTCAAGATAATTTCGTTATTCAACTAATCTGGCACGTTATCTTTAAGATACATTATCTTCCAAGATACCCTACGTCATGCATTAAGATACTTGAATAACGAAAGTCTTGGTTATCATTCGGATAATAATTGAGATAGTATTTAAGATACTTTTCGCCCAGTTCTGTCTAAGGGTTGCGGGTTCGAGTCCCGACCAGTAATATCAGCTTATTTTACAAATAACCTACTAATCCTCGGGTTGGTAACGTGAGCTATTTTTAAATAAGTTGATATTACTGGTCAGGAATCGAACCCACAACCCTCGGGTTAGTAACGTGAACTATTTGTATAATAAGTTGATATTACTGGTCGGGATTCGAACCCGCAACCCTCGGGTTGGTAACGTGAGCTATTTGTATTGGTTATCTGATTATCTTTTGAATAATGAGTGATCACTCCATAAGATTACAAGATACTTTCAAAATAGGTTCTTGAATAACAGTCTTTCAGATAACGAGGTAATGTATCTGATGAGTGACAGATAACCAAGTATCTTGAATAAAGTATCTTTTCATGAGCCAAATACTATCTCGCAAGATAACGTTATCTTGTGAGTTACGTATCTTGCAAGATACTATCTTTAAAAGATAATGTATCTGACTAATGCCCAGGTCTGGCATCAATGACCTCAATTTCATGAAACACTCCAAATACCACCTTTATATCGATGATTTCCATATGTTTCTCTCCTTCCACCCCCCACTGCTTGGTGCTTACGATGATGGAGGACATTCATGGAATCACTGACTAGGCTACTAATAATGTACTGACACTGAACGCTGACAAGACTAAAGCCATTGTAATAGGAAACCATAGACTACTTAACTCTCTCACCGACTTACCTCGACTGCGCCTTCAGTACCATCTACCTCCTCAAAGTAACGAAATCACCTCCTCACCACTGAAACCCGTCATTTGTTAGAATCATCCCTTGTTTTTATCTATTTTTATTATGCTTGCCTAGCATATGGAGGTCTCTGGTGAGCTCGACATGAAACTAAGTCAATAATTCCTTTCTGAGATTCATTTCCTGGCTTCTTCTGAGACACTTCTTTATTACTAGTTCCTATACAGACCTAAAATGTCTCTTCCCATCCTATCGACAATATTTCGCAGACTCATTTCTTTCCCAAAAGCCATCCTGCATCTTCCAAATGCTCCAATTTTAATCCGATATTCACCAAAAAATCACCAGATCCTCTTCCTGTCACTCCTTCCTTATCCAGACGAAATCATTCTGGAACTCTCTCCCTCTCCAGATTCCATGCTCCTACTCTTCATTCATATCCCTACTTTTCCAGTATCTCCTAACTCAGCAAACCTCTGATTCCTGAGACTAGCTCCTATGAGATAGTTCTCGCCTTCCTATAAGTCTCTCTCTCCATTGGACAGATTGTTACTCTGTTTCCTCAGCCCAGTTGGAATATAACTTGGTTATCACTTATACCTAGTATGATACCGTCAATTTCACTTATTATATTTATATATACATTCTGGAGCCGTTACCTTTGGCATTGGGGAACCTTTGCTACATCGTCGTCTGCATCCCCAGCTTGTTCAAGACATCCCCTGTCTACCCTTTTTATTATTTATTTATTATTATTTAAAAAAAAAAAAAATTTAGTTAGATATTATGCTCATGCCCTGGCTTGAACTATGAGGTCATATCGCTTACTACCAGGGCGCTCTTTCGTCACTCTGGTAGACATGAGCTCGACTCTACTATGGGAGTCCTAAATTTCGCCTACCCTAAATTTGTATTGACCTAGGGCAGGGGTCTTTAACAAGTACTTGACATCGTACAGGCTCGGGACCATCGATTAACGTCCCATCCGAAGGACGGCGTGCTTAAGTTTATTTTACCTCCCAGATAAAATAAACTGAGGGCCTCGGCCGGGTTTCGAATACATGACCTTGAGCTCAGAAGCCAAGCACGCATATCACTGAGCTACCGGCGCTCTAATTTTTATTTATTTATTTAATTTTATTTTTTTATTGTGAAAAGAGCATTTTGCGCTGAACCAAATAAAAGTTTTTTTTTCTTCCCTTCTTTATATATACATATATATTTTCTCTCGGACCTCTATTTTTCTTTATAATTACTCATTGTTATTATTATTATTATTTTCATTATTATTCTTACTTTTTTTTTTCTTTATTTTTTAGTATGTTTAAATCATTGCTTGTCATTAGCATTTATTTTTTCTTTAGTTAATACCTAGAGACCCCTTTTCTTTTCTTTTTAATCTATCATTTCATTCAATAATTCAAGGTGGGGAAGTACTTTGTTGGTGATTCATACTGGGGCTTGTCATTTTGGATTCTCCGTTCCATAGAAAAACAAAGGTTTCCCATTGGAAAAAAAGACAAATTAAAAATGAAAGGGTGAAAAAAGAAATATTGGGTGAAAATGACCCATTTCTTGTACACACTCGACGAGGAATGTAAACAGTGTTCCAAAAAGATTGGTTTTGATTTGTTATTGTAGCCATGGTACATATTTTTTGTTTATTGTTTTTTTATTTATCAGGTGGATGGATTGCTTTTGTTTCCCCCAAATGAACTTTACCTCTTTGGTACATGTATCGCTTTTCAAAATTTACTCATAATACTAAAATAATCCTTACTCATGAACGGAATTAGATTCTGAACTATAACTACAGATTTTAATGAAACTATCAAATAGGCGGCGCTATCTGAGAGACATGAGGTTAACTCTACAATGAAATAATTGTGCCTACTATAAATTTTAATTAACCTAGGATAGGGGTCTTTAACGAGTACCTGACATTGTACAGGCTCGGGTCCATCGCTTAACGTCCCATCCAAAGGACGGCATGCTTAAGTTTATTTTACCTTCCAGATATAATAAACTAAGGGCGTCGGCCGGGTTTCGAACCTACGATCTTGAGCTCAATAAGCAAGCACGCGTACCACTGAGCTACCAGTGCCCTCGGGGTACATAATATGCCTTTACAATGTTTTTAATAGAACTGTAAATTTATTTTACAATGTTTTTATTTTATGACAAAAACAGTAATTCATTTTATTATTATTATATGTAATTATTTTTCTTTATTGGTTATATAATACTATTTTCCGAATGTTTAAATATTTATTTATTTGATATGTAAATAGAGTGTGTGAACCCGGATGAGGCCCTTAGCTTTGTTATCTGGGAGGTAAAAAAAAAACTTCAGCATGCCGTCCTTCGGAAGGGACATTATATACTCCCACAGTAGAGTCGGTCTCATGTCCACCAGAGTGACGAAAGAGCACTCAGGTAGTAGGCGATATGACCTCGTAGTTAAAGCCCAGGCGAGTCACAAAACCTAAACCCTACAAAAATACGAAGAGTCATCGTGTTTTATATATTTTTTATACATTACACTTTTTTACTGAACTGAACAATCTTTTCTTCTCATCCAGTTTGTACGTCACATAAGTTGCTCTACATTTATATGCAACATAAATTGCTTTATAACCATCATTTTACCATTAAAAAAAAAAAAAAAAACGCTTGCACATAAGAAGATCTTTCTTTTTGCTGCAAGAAATTTCTTTTTTTCCAGCAAGAATATTTCTTCTGGCAGGAAGAATAAAACTTTTTTTTTCGCAGTAAATTTTTTCTTCCTACAAGAATATCATTCTTGCCGCAAGAATATATTTTTCTCCGTGTATCTTTGGTTCTATCTAGTCAGAAGAATTACGTGGAATCCACGACTGAAACGAGAAGAACTGAACCAACAGTTTAGGCAGCTTTATCGGTTGCTAAACAGAAAATCCAGACTTTCTGTATGAGATTATATACCAAAACAATAATAAAATCTATATGAACATACGGACTTGAACTATGGAGTTGTGCTAAGCCATCTAACATCAAGCGAATCCAGTCCTTCCAATAGTCCTAAAAACAATTGTCAATACACCCTTCTAGGTATATAATCTCATCCTCCATAATGACCTTAACATTTTAAAATTTCCTTTTGCCTAATCTCTGTATCCTTTTCTCATATTCAAATTGTGCTGGCGCTAATGACCTCAGTTGTCGAAGCGCCAAAGTTTATAAAAAAAAAAAATAATACAAATAAGGTTGTAAAGACTGGAAATGGTATCCAAAATAAGAGTTTCCAAATAGCCGGCTACAAAACCTCTGGTGGTTCTGAAGGACCACTCCAAAATATTGGAGAATCTATAAGGGTAAATAATAAGATTGATCAAGTTTATATATAAAAGAATGTAATGAACAAAAGAAAACCTAGAGGAGAAGGAGTTGGCCAACTGAAAAATAATAAGAGATAACAAAACATAAGATAAATATAAATAAAACTTAACTTCGAATATAACGTTGAACTTAAAAATAAAAGTTTTAAAAAAATGGTAAAATAATAATGTTCTTATCGGCATAGCTCTGATGAGGGGGGGGCTTCTAACTGTTGAAATGGCTGAGATGGGACGATGTGGTGATGGTTGAACAGGTAGATAGATAAAAGTACGATGCGGTCTTGGTGGCTCCTGGCAGGGTACTGAGAGGCCTAAGGCAGCCTACTTTAGTAAATATGAGAGGAAGACTAGGATTAGTGGGGAGGAGACCGTAAACAGTCCGACTTCAGTCCAATAAACAATATAATAAATATTGAAATTAAAAAAATTAATGTCGAAACAAAAGTAAATGACAAACAAACAACATAATACAAAAGGTAAACAATAAATTGTATACAAACAATGCAATAAAACAGTAGAAAACAACAAACAAGACAATAAATGATAAAAACACTGGGAAAGAACGATTGTTAGTGTTTACCTTTCGTATTACATTCCCAGCTTTACGAAGTATCGGGGAAGTTATATAATCGGTTAGAAAATCGAAGTTGAGTTTACACCAAAATTTCATGTTTGTCGACTGTTTAAAAAAAAAAATGAATCACTAACAATTTACTTCTCCAGCGCGAATTAATCAACTATTTTTTCGCTCTTCCTCCAAAGCCGACCGTTTGGGCTACAACTCAATATTTGACATACATAGTCGCTTTTGAAACCTCATGCTAAATTTTCTGTCAATACATTCATTACATCGGCAGTTATTAAGGTATTTGAGTCGAGCACTATTCTCTGGTCCCCCTCCCCTTTTACTTCGACTGATTTTGCGGAAAATTAATAGGTGCCATCCTCGTGAGAGTTTTGAATTTAAATATAAAATTTCATGTAGATAAATATATATTACATCGGGAGTTATTGGGATTCTTGAGTGATCACCTCCTCTACTTCCCCCTCCCTGTTGGCTGATACCGCTGAAAATTAACAGGTGTCGTCCTTATAGACCGTTGAATTTACTTATGAAATTTCGTTTGTTATTACAATTTATTGTTACGCCTCCCTCAAATTTCCACTTTGTCGGTTTTCGGTGTCGTCCTTGGAGTTTTGGTGTTCACAGACTCACAGAGGAAAACCTGAAATTCCATTGAAAAATTTGCATTCAATTTTTGAAAGATTACATAACTTCTCCTATACTTTGAGGAGGGTGCCGGTAGCTCAGTGGTATGCGTGCTTGTCTTCTGAGCTCAAGATCGTGGGTTCGAAACCCGACCGAGGCCCTTAGTTTATTTTATCTGGAAGGTAAAATAAACTTAAGCACGCCGTCCTTCGGATGGGACGTAAAGCGATGGTCACGAGCCTGTACGACATCAGGCCTCCCCTAAGTGAATAAAAATTTAGGGTAGGCAAAATTTAGGACTCCCACAGTAGAGTCGGGCTCATGTCCACCAGAGTAACGAAAGAGCGCTCTGGTAGTAAGCGATATGACCTCGTAGTTAAAGCCCGGGCATGAGTCATAAATCCTAACCTTACCTATACTTTGAATAGCTTAGGAAGTAAAATTTCAGTCTGTGTGTGTTCTTGAACACTATAATTCCCAGTAGAATGAATGTACTGGACACGAAATTATATATGTGTATCCAGGACCATACCCATTGATTTTCAGCCAATGTGAATGTATTGCCGCAAAATGTAATATATAAATTCAAAACCCCTTAAGGACAACCCTTATCAATTTTCAGCGGAATCGGTCGTAGGAAAGGGAAGGATCAGAGAGGGCTTCTCAAAAAAATAACTGCCAATGTAATGAATGTGTCGAAATAAAATTTATAAGGATTCTAAAGCCCCAATGTAAGTCAACTTGATTCTTTGAGGGAGATTCACCGGCTATTTTTATATGGCTCATGTTTTTTGACTTCACAAAACCTTACCCATAATGGTACCTGAAGTACATGAGCAGGAAGAGATTGTACTTGAGAGCTCTATTTTGTAACACTGTGTCTGAGCTAACTCTAATGCACAGTATTTATCTGAGCTCCTTAATACACTGCCTTTTGTAGCAGAGTCTGGTCCACACTTTGTATTCTTTGTATCTTCCCTGTTCAGTTCTTCTTTTGTTGGGAGAAGTGTCATTAGCATAAAGTTTGATGGTCGTAAATTATAAAACTCTTCAAGCTCCAATACACTTTTTTAACTCAATTTAGAGTTCGTTAATATAATTTGAATAATCTATATGATACGCCCTGCATAATATTGAATAACTGCATAATATCAAAAAAACTGTACACATGAAAAATATTATTTGTACTTTCTCACGAACAAAGTTACGTTTGTTAAAATATTTTTATTATTTGATTATTAATAACTATATTTTTTCTCTCCTTTTAAACCCAAATATCGGTTTGGGCTAAAACTCAATATTTTACTTACATCGTGCAGATAAAAGTCTAGGATTTTCATTTACTCTGACAATAACAGAACACCTGGGACAGTTCCTCATGATGTTGGAGTCGAAGAGTATGTAGACAAAAAGTGAATGTCAGCGTACACACGGTTCGTGAACGATGCCATCTCCAAGCAGCTGTATCGACAAACTAAATTACAATCCCGTCCCCAACCTTAAAATGAACAGGAAAAATCATAACGAAAATGCGAGAATGTTCAAACAAGATACACAAAGTGTCTGCCGAAAGGTCAAAGTCACTGTCTACTATTGTTATTGTGAGACCTGACAACACTTATGATCTCTAGATTAAAAAAAAAAAAAAAAATTTGCATTTGTGACCTCTTTAGATTTGATTTACATAAGTTTTTCGCATTCAACCTTAAATTTCTCCATGAAATCGATACGGAATCGCAAAGTTGACCATACCAATAGAAAGCTGATTAAATTTGCAGTTTTCTTGAGATTTGCTGCCCCCTGGGCGGTTTTATGGGAAAGTAGTTGACGTGGAAGTCGTATTTCCCGAAATTTTAATTTTTGTAAAATGTTAACGTTATTTCGGGGGAGAAATGTGGGACTTGATGATGGTTTTCTCGAATAAACTTTTAAAAAATAAGATCTCGGCAACGGATTGAGATAGAAAGGTGCGGTTGGCGGCCTTCTACTCCATTTTCGGTCTAGTTTCACCCAATTTTTTTAGTTACGAGGGAATCACCCTGTATAGTATACATATAAAATTTACTTTATATAATATACTTTGATAAAGGTAAATACTAAAAAAAAACATAATAATAGATTTTTTTAAGAACACAACTTTTATTAGTTTGGTAAAGTAGTTTTTAAGGAACACAAGTCAATTTTGGGATGATTTACAAAAATGGATGAAAAATGGTTACAAAAGCAGGGTGCCAACTGCCATAGGTATTTTTGATTATCCATATTTTCCTTTTTTTCCCATCCCTTCAAATGAATTTATTTTGCTTTTCCCCTTTGTTTCGGTTTCTTTTTGTTCTCTTGTCTATATTTGGCTTTGTCAACGAAAGATTTAAAATAAGGAAAAGAAATATTATGGCCTTAAATTTGGCCGCCCGTGTGCCTCACATGAGGCTCTGTATACTCGTATATATATTCTTTAAGGTCTGTTGAATCTACTTTATAACCATTATTTTTATTTTAGTTTTATTTATTGTATATATTAAATAAATGAATAAAATAAAAAATAATGGTTGAAACGTAGATTCAACAGATCTTGTAATTTTTTTTCTTCTACGTTTCTATATTTCGCACATTTTGACCTGATGTACGAGCGTAAGGAAGTCCGTAATATAGATTACAATATAGATATACAATTATAAAAAATTATTATCTTTATTTTAATTGAATTAAGAAATTAAAAACAAGTATTTATTTATTCATTTCTTTTTATTTTTTAGTAGTATTGTTAATTCTAATCCATGTGTGTCAGATTTAATATCTGTTTATGTGTGTTACTTATAAGCTATATTAATGGAAACATTTTATGACTTATATTATTCTACTATCTTGTTATGATTTAACGTAAATAAATATTAATATCAATATTATTTATATTAAAAATTCTGGGGGTATTGAGGGTCAGTCAATGATGAAAAACACTATTCAAATGCCAACGTTTCGATATATTTCATATCATCATCAGGGCCTAACAAACATGGGGGAATCAAGATTGCAAAAATATAATGAGTGATTGATTAAAATTATTTATAGGTACATAAATATACATTCACACATACACAAATCCACATAAATACATACATACATAAATATACATCCATATACATATACACATTGATGAAAAACAAGCAAACTTACTATGAATATAGATGGTTGAGGAGAAAGCATGAAGACTGTGAAGTCTTACGTTCAACTAAGGGTACAGAAGGGTCGAGGGTAACAGATAATAAATCCAGGGAAAACCCCAGTTAACGGCACTTAAAACTACCTACTGGCTAACAGATATTTTACTATGTTAAGAAAAAAAACTCTATAATTATATAAATAGGAACATAATTTAACTTATTAATTAAATGAAGAATTTTAGACAGAATGTAGACATTGAAACAGACAGTATTTTAATTTTAAATATAATTGGAGACAGAACAATGGATTCAGTAGTTTTGAAGCAAATTGGCATAAATGTTGCTCAGGTTATTGGTGTCTGTGCGAAAATTGACAGTATTTGAGGTTTTGGCAATATACACCATTTCCAGTGTCAGTCTTTTATAGTAATTGATTTCTCTGTCGAGAATTTTGGTATTAGCGAAATCAAACTTATGTTTGTTCAGGCTATGGTGTTTGATTAGGGCGCTGCAATTATCGGAGTCAGTTTTTGTTCTACAATCATACTCATGCTGGTATAATCTCTTTTTTAAATATTGAGATGTCATGCCCACATTATTTATATTATTATACAAAATGTTGTGTCGATACATTCATTAGCTCGACAGTTATTAAGATTTTTGAGTTGAGCACCTTCTCATTGGCTGATTCTCCTGAAAAAATGATAGGTGTCGACCTTATAGGGGTTTAAATTTACATATGTAATTTTGTTTCAGGACATTCATTATAACGGCAGTTATTAGCCCCCTGATCACCCCTTTCCCTGGGTTTTGTTGTTCAAACAAGTGCTTTGCTTTTATTTACTTTTATTAGCTTTCCACTATATCAATACAGTTGGCAGAAATGTATTCGGCCATTGATATATCATGTTACTTATTTAATTTTGAAAAGCGGCATATCATATTATATATATTTTTTATTTTGTTTTTGTCTTTTATCCATAAAGATGCAACTGTTGCTAGGGTGCAACAACCAGCATCTATGTTGGTAGGTATGGATAAGTTGGCGTGAATGGCTTGTGAGAGGAAGGCCACCCAGTGGTAGGTCCTCGGGACGAAAATTTATATTAATTATAAGGACAAGAGAAAAAAAAAAAAATGAAATAAAAAAAAAAAAATAATAATAAATAAATAAAAAGGAATTGAAAGACAACTTTGATGGAATGGGTAAGAAAGATGATAAAAGTAAAGGAAAATAATGTAAAAAAAATAAAAAATAAAATATTAAGAACGAATAGGAATTAAGGTGGCAGTAAGTCGCGGTTCCACCGCGGTTTTGTGGTAAGTGTTGTGAAGATAAGGTACGTATTTCTGGATTATATTACGCATTATATATAAATTATTTTTTGACGTGAAAACGTCTGTTAGCTCGTTAAGCACAGTGATAGCCCGTCAAACTTTCTTGTGTTACAAAATACCGACAGATTTCAATCGATAATAACTATGAGACTAATAATTGGATAACAACGGTTGAAGTCACAATGAATAGAACATGTCTGTACGTGTTTGTTGTGCAGTGTTTGTTTTGCCTGTGACGTTATCGGGCTAGTGTGGGCGCCGGCGGATGATTGTTGCGAATTAGCGTTGTGTAAAATTAGAAATTAGTGTAACGTAATAACGCGTTTAGATAGGACGTTGATTTGGGTGTCATTTTGAAGAGCTTGAGGAGTACTACTAGGACTCAAAGTGAAACAATAAAAATATTTGCCGAAATATATAAAAAATCTGTATTAAATTGAAAATTGCAAAAAAATTAAAGATGTCGTCTTATATGAATCGTAAATATGCGCGGAATTATAGAAAACGCAAATCAGAGGAAAGCTCGCATCAAAAGGAAATTTAAAAACCTAAAAAGTTCAGTTGCGAACAACGCAAGAGCTACGGCAGCATCGAAAAAAAATGAAAAATGATTTTTTCCCGACGTTTTCACGGAAAATCTACGGCGTGGACCTTGACTACACCTTAATGTTTTTTTTAAATTTTGGTTTAGATACATATTTTTTGGAAATAGTTAATGCTCCACCGCCTGTCACTTACAACACAAAAGCTTCCCCCTTCTGTCTAGACTAACAACAGTTTGTTGAAGAAGACATTGATTTAGATGGGTTCTTGAGTGGTTGTTAAAAATTCAACTATCGCTTTAACCAGTGGTTAATGGGAAGTGGTGGGGAACATCCATGTGAATAATGTTTAAGGTGTTAAATACTTGAACATATGTAACTATTGGGCGTAGGGCTTTGGTCGCATGATCTTACCATGGTTTGTGGGTTCGAATCCCGTCCGGGAGTGAGTTTTATTTCCTTACATTATAATAAAAATTACATGTCTCTTTCTAGCGCCCGGTTAATACAAAGTCGACGCGAATCACCGACAATGTACTTCCCCAGCACGAATTTATCAATTAAGTTTTTGCTCTCTCACCAAAATCAATCGACGGGTCTAAAAATCAATAGTTCACTTACATAAGGGATTCTGAATTCTCTTACTAAATCTGTCGGTATATTCATTACAATGACAGTTTTTGGGGTTTTTGTGTTAAGCCCCTCCCCCTAATTCTTCCTTTTGGTCGAAGTGACGTTCTAGTAATGCGCAAAGGATCTTGCGCACATACTTTAAATATGTCATTCGATTACAGTCTCAGTCTGTTATTCAACCTGATACTATACAAACCTTCCTAAGTGCTAATCTTGCTTGTTGAGTTGTTGCCTACTATGTTATGTTTATACATTGTTTGTTATTGTTTTTTGCGTCGGCCCCTGTTTGGGTGTTTATAACTAGCGACATGTCTTGTTTCTAGATTTTACTTTGATATTGTGACACAATTATTATGTTATTCTTATTTCATAATATTATAGCGTCACCATGTAACTATGTAATTTTTTTCTAAGTCATTCTCTAGTTGGCTGTTTTATTAATATCTATTATACTCATAAATATATATATTATACCATCTCTCCTTCCTGCGTGAGTGCATTTTTACGTAATTAGTAAATATAAAATAATATCGGAAAAATTATTAAAATTGAGTATTTTTTACATCGCGACTTTAATAAAAACAATACCTGGATAGCCAAATGCACTCCCACGAGAAGGACGGGTACAAGTTCCTAACTATTAGTTGACCTCAGTAATTAACAATAATTAATTATTGCTGTCAACCAGAAGAAGAATGGGAGGGGGGGAAATAGAATGGACAACTCAAACCCTAGAACAGTAACATATTTATTTTAGAAGAACGTATAATATTTATAAAAGAAAAAACAATTGAATATAAATTGGCCATATGTCTGAAGGACTTTCTACCTTAATTACGAGGTACCTCGATACTGATCCCTGGAGGTGGCGATGTGATCATCCTTTATGTACATCCCTCAGACCCCATCTACTCACCTAGTCCTTGTAGGTCTGCCTGGAGGCCACAATAGAATTTAGATTGTTCACTGAGTTTATGTGCGTCCGAAATCAAAATGTATCTCACTCGCCTGAATGGCCCCAAACATGAACGAATACTGCTCAATTCACATATTCAAACTCACTGTCAAATATAAACTATTCGTGTTGATCATCCGAGACGTGAACCAAGAATCTAAAATCACATTGAGCTAATGGCAAAATATAAAAAGAACGTGGTGAACGGTTGACACAAGATCGAAGAGAGTTGAGCGAAGAGTGGCTTCCAAACTGCTCTGCATCCTCGGCCCCCTTTTTGGTGGGGATGATTCCTGATGTCTCATTGGTCGTCAGACTCCGCCTACCCCATCTCCAGCCAATCACCGGTGACCACTTAAGAGTTCTGTGATAGCCTGCGGATATTAAGCTGTGAATCCCAGGGGATATTCATTAGAGTTATGTGAAAAACCTGTTTAATAAAATAATGATGCCGACAATATAATTACCACACACAGGATGCAGACAACTATCCCGGCTTCCTTTCTATTCCCCATCTCTATTGTTCTTTGTTCCTGCTCCCAGCGATTGCGATTCCCTCGCAGCCATCGCTGGTTTCGAGCATGTTTTTCCGAATGCAATTCTTTTTCGTTCAACACCTCACAAGCCATATTTTACTCCTAGCGATCGCGATTCTCTGCAGCATCGCTAGTTCTGAGCATTATATATTGTCTATAAGGTAGGCATGCTACAATATATATAATATATATATTTTTTTATTTTCTATAATCAGGGGATCGGAAACCATGAAATTCTGGTGAAAACATCGTCTAGCTGCGTCAAGGGCGGATCCAGGATGTTCATCAGGGGGGGGGGGGGGGGGGGTAATTTCATTGGTTCAAGATTTGGCTGTTATACCCTTTTCACAAGATTTGGAAGGATGAAGGATAAGGGGGCTAATATGACGAAACGCATGAATTAATAATCAATACTGAAATATTATGATATATATTATAGGTATATCATAATATTTCAGTCTTTGATTATTAATTCATGCGTTTCGTCAAAGCATCCAAAATATTAGTCCCCTTTTCCTTCATCCTTCCAAATCTTGTGAAAAAGGTATAACATCCAAATTTTGAACCAACGAAATTTTACACCCCGTCCCCTCCCCCCTGATGAACATCCTGGATCCGCCATTGACCCAGCTACGCGATGTTTTCACCGGAATTTCATGGTTTCCGATCCCTTATTTCAGAAAATGAAAAAAAAAAATCTTTTTGGGTGTGTGTCAATGAACGATAAATCCCGATAGAATGAATGTATCGACATGAAATTTTATATGTTTGTTCAGAACCCCCTTAGTACAACACAGTCTTATAACCTGACACGGATTACCATAAGGGGATGTTGCCTCATAACCACTTCCATCTCCATCCTGTCCTCCCTCCACCTCCACTTGACCCAGAACTGGCCTTTATATACTACTCACATCATTACATACAGTTTGACTTAATCAGTTTAAAGTGGTTAAAGTTTTAACGCTCTCTATACTTAATGATCCTCTAATGGTTAATGTGGGTAATACTACCATCACGATCAACACTTGATCACTTTAACTTTGTTCCTGTCACTTAGCCACTTTTCAACCAATCAATATCTCACCTCTCTTCTTTTGCAGTTCATCCTAGGAAGAGGAGATAAAATGGGGGACAATTTATTTGGAGGACCCACTCAACAGAGGGAACTCAAGAATTGTAATGGCTATTTAAAAAAAAAAATACACAAACATATGTGGAAAACAAAGTCCAGATAAGAATTTGGAGACACCACACACCCTATTTTCCAATTTGGCTTTCAAGAATAATTCATGTTAAATTTCATTAAAATCAGATCATCCGTTGATGAGCTAGACCTATTTTTATGCTTAACCCCGTCACAACCCCCCGTCTCCTGAAGAATTTCATGACGCCAGAAAATCTATATCTCAATCGGCCCTTAAGTATACTACATGTGAAATTTCATGATGATCCGACCATCTGTTTATGAGCTAGCACTATATTTATGCATAGGCTCCCCCACAACCCCACCTCCCCTTAAAAATTTTGAGACCTCATTTTTAATTGGCTTTTAAGAATACTACGTATGAAATTTCATGATAATCCGACCATCCGTTAATGCGATAGAACAATTTTTATGCTTAGCCCCCCTTACAACCCCCCCCCCCCCCCCCCCTGCCGTTAAATTTTGGGACGCCACATAGCCTTCTATTCAATTGGGCTCAAAAGGATGTTACATGTGAAGTTTCATAGAAATCTGTCCAGCCGTTTGGGCTAGCTATTTGGCTATTGAATTAAGCCTGCTACATGTACAATTTCATGACAATCCTACCATCCGTTAATGAGCTAAAACAATTTTTATGCTTAGCCCCCCTCACAACTCCCCCTCCCGTTCAAAATATTTAGACGCCATATAGCCTATTTTTCAATCTGGCTCTAAAGGATGCTACATTGCCTCCAGAACAAATTAGATCGGATAAATCTTTTTCAAGAATTCCTAAAATCCGCTTTTTTAGAAGTATTTTTGTTCAAACAAAAAAACGGGTTGACCGAATTTAGTAAAATTTCTTTCAGATCATATTTACGTTGATACGCTTCGATTGGCTGTAATATACTATTTATAATAATATAAAAATAATTGCTCGAAACATAAAAATATGATGAAAATTTTGATTTTGTTTTTCGAACCCATTACAATAACTTCCCTATATGCTGGAAATGTTAAGAAAATCGTCGGTAAATCACCGGCAATGTACTTCCCCAGTGCGAATTAATCAATTTAATTTTCGCTCTTCTCTGAAACCAATTTACCAATTTGATGGGAAATCAATAGGTGTCTCAATCAGGGACTTCTGAATCATCATAATAAAGTTTGTGTTGATCCATTTGTTGAAAGTTATGAACCTTGGTCCAACTTCTCTGATGCTTCACTTTCCTCTGATCGATTTGGCTGAAATTTCGATTTAAATATACAATTTCATAACTTCATTTCTTCAGCAGATGACCTCCTCTTACAAAATTTTGTGACTACATGGGCATTCATTACATGGGCATTTATTAGAGTATATGAGTCTTTTCCCCTTCTCTGATGCTTTAAATTTACATATGAAATTTCATACAATACATTCATTTCAACGGCAGTTATTAGAGTTTTTGTGTTAAACCACCCTCCTAATCTCCCCCTTTTTCTCTGATCGCTTCGCCAAAAAATTAATAAATATCGTTGTCTTGGGTTTCTGAATACACATCACATACACAAACACAGACAGAAATCATTGAGAAAACCCTATTCTGGAAACCTTAAATCGTAAAATTCCGTCGTTGAAAACTCGATCTCCTTTCGTACGATTACAATACATCCTTATACTATAGTCAGTTATTATGACTCATGCCCGGGCTTTAACTACGAGGTCATATCGCCTACTACCAGAGCGCTCTTTCGTCACTCTGGTGGACATGAGCCCGACTCTACTGTGGGAGTCTTTAACGAATACCTGACGTCCTACAGACGCGGGACCCATCGAAGGACGGAAGTTTATTTTATCTCCCAGATAAAATAAACTAAGGACCTCGGCCGGATTTTGAACAGTTACAGGGATACGAGAATGTAAAAAT
The DNA here is from genome assembly GCA_963662175.1 of Aradus depressus. Lineage (NCBI taxonomy): Eukaryota > Metazoa > Arthropoda > Insecta > Hemiptera > Aradidae > Aradus > Aradus depressus. The sequence goes on from OY759219.1 coordinate 25,667,409, forward strand.
AAATGAATATTAGAAAATAAGTGAGTACAAAAATAATAATACTATGCTATACAGTAGATACAGTTTCAACTTAATTTAAATTATGAAAAACATTTTCTTCTCTATTGTCTTTTTCCTGACAAATATAGAAGAAATTTTAATAAAAAATACAAATAATGTTACATTGTAAGCAAAATATGCAAATAGATATGCTTAATTATTGTATTTTTTGTTTCAGGTAAGTGGAGTGTTTTGCGTTTAAAACCTAACTGCAATGTGAGTATATTATATTTTAAATGTATTAAGTTTTTGTATTTTTTTTGTATGGTTTCTATTTTGATTTATTAATTTTTTTAGTTCACCAGCTTTACGAAGTATAGGGTAGGTTATCTAATCGGTCAAAAATTCGATCAGGAGTTTTCAACAAAATTTTATGTTTTCCGACATTTTGATTCCAAATAGAGGGTATATGAAACCAATCTAGGTACACAATAACTCCCTGTTTCCCGTGATTCCTATGAAAGAGAGTTGGAGCACATCAGACACCTCGCCGTCGTTAATGGTTACACAACCGACCTGGTAGACCGTGTATTGAAGAGAAAGACGGAGGACAAAATGCTAACTTCAGTGTACGGAGGGTGTAACTAGGGTTCAATTGATACCACAAAGTATCGATACTTTTACTCATAAATAGTATCGATTAAAAAGTATTGAAATATAAAGTATCGATACCTACTCGTATCGATTGAATCGAGTACTTTGTATTATGAATTTTTAAAAAATGTATAAATATATATATTAATAATAACCGCATCGATAGAATCGGGTACTTTTTATAATTAATTTAAAAACATATCTACACATATTAATAATAAAAAACAATAAAATTTAAAGAAATAAATGAAATATTGTAAGTGGGCATAAAAACAAATAAACCAAATCGAAAAGATAAAATTATATTATTAAAAGTTATTACAATTAAAAGAACAATTTCTCTTGGCAAAACATACTGAATGAAAATATTAAAAAGCCTTATAAAATAAACATACAATTTATCCTTCTAGGTTAGGTTAGGTTTTATGACTCATGCCCGGGCTTTAACTACGAGGTCATATCGCCTACTACCAGAGCGCTCTTTCGTCACTCTGGTGGACATGAGCCCGACTCTACTGTGGGAGTCCTAAATTTTGCCTACCCTAAATTTTTATTCATCTAGGGTAGGGGTCTTTAACGAGTACCTGACATCGTACAGGCTCGGGACCATCGCTTAACGTCCCATCCGAAGGACGGCGTGCTTAAGTTTATTTTACCTCCCAGATAAAATAAACTAAGGGCCTCGGTCGGGCTACGAACCCACGACCTTGAGCTCAGAAGTCAAGCACGCATACCACTGAGCTACCGGCGCCCTCTTTATCCTTCTAACTAAAGAGATAAAAGTAGTGGAGACAAAACTATATTATTAGAAATAAATTACAATTATTACAAAGTTGAACAAAACAAAGAAAGAATATATGTACGTACAATTATTGAAAAGCTTAGCTGAAAGTCTATTTCTATTTGTGGACATTATCCCTCCAGCCTTAGAAAATAGCCTTTCACAGGGCATTGATGACCCCACAACCACAAGAAATGTCAATGCCTGTTTGTACAGGAGTGTGAATGTGCATTTCATTTCATGAGTTCCAAAGGATGAGATTTTAATGGGGCCACGGGGAAAATAAACGGTGAACGATTTTGATGAATTGAAAACTTTATATAATTTTTGTAAGTGTTGAAATTTGAAACGAGTACTTTGAATCGATACAAGTAACATATATTCGATACCTACTTTGTATCGACTAAAAGTATCGATACTTTACTTGTATTTACTTGTATCGATAGATCCCTAGGTGTAACCAAACTAAAGAGAGGGATGACGGGGGTGGCTGGTGTGTTCTACCGTACCTCCCCAGACTCAGAGAAATTATCTCGAATAATAACTAGATGTTGGGTCGCGCGAGGGGAAGCCAGAGCGGGTGAATTCCATGTTGGGTTTGGGTACAGGTTAATGAGAACTTAGAGTAGAGCAACAGATATATTTATTTGGTCAACACCCTTATTACAAAACCGCGTGGTAACGAACACAAAGTCAGTTGTTCAATAATAAGTCCCATACCGCGTGGGAACTACACAAGTCACTCACTTACTGTGCTTGGTAACAGACGACTCACTTTATACCCGCGTGGTAATAAACAACTCACTTCCGCATGGTAACTAACGACTCACCTTATACCCGCGTGGTAATAAGGACGAATCCATTCCGCACACCGCGTGCTGGCTCGACCCAGACTCTCAGTCCACCCCGCGTGGTGACCAACTGGTCCCTCTCGTTGTTAAGAGACGACTCACTTTATACCCGCGTGGTAACAGCCAACTCAACCAACTCAGTCCACCCCGCGTGGTGCCCCACTGCTTACTGACTCATGTAGTTCAAGAGTCCCGCCGACTCCTATCGATTGTCTCGGCGTGTTCCCGAATTCACCCACACTCAAATCGCGACTTAACACTAGAGATGATGTGTTAGTGGACGATACGACCTCGTAGTTAATGCCTGGTCATGGGTCATAATAACTAACCATAGTTAAAATGTATCCCACAGGATTCTCCACAGACTCAGGCAACTGTTTCAAGGATACTTTTTGGTGTTTCCTTCGTCCAGACTACGTAGACTCCGTGTGGTGGGTATGCTCTCTTACCAAGGACCACATCAATTACTCTGAAGAGACCCACTCATTTTTCAGAGTCATTATCAAGCCAGGGATTTATCGTCCCACGTATGAGCTGAGAGACCAGCACAATTCTTTTCACTCTACTCATGTTAAGGAAGAAGGTACATTATTCCCTTTCTAAGCGACAACATAGATTTTGAGAATTGAATCTCAAGCGGACTACAATTTCAATGATGTCTGGGTACTGCTGGGTATTGCTTGAGGTTATAGTACAATTGCAGGGGGAAGTATTAAGCGAGTGATTTTCGAAAGTAACGAGCTTTTTAACCTAAGGATAAGCGTCCAAACTGGTGAACTCTTAACTTAACGAATGAAATTTTAAACTATCGATAAAAATTGTATCTAAAAAAAAATATATGTGATGTATCGATAAAACGACTTCTTATACTAACCCCGTTTTTTCATATCACTCTCTCTCTCTCCCTTCCCCCTTGCAAATACATTTCATACTGACATTATTATATTACATATACCGTAATGTGTTTAACATTTATATTGTCTAATGAGGGCGCCGGTAGCTCAGTGGTATGCGTGCTTGACTTCTGAGCTCAAGGTCGTGGGTTCGTAGCCCGACCGAGGCCCTTAGTTTATTTTATCTGGGAGGTAAAATAAACTTAACCACGCCGTCCTTCGGATGGGACGTTAAGCGATGGTCCCGAGCCTGTACGATGTCAGGTACTCGTTAAAGACCCCTACCCTAGATGAATAAAAATTTAGGGTAGGCAAAATTTAGGACTCCCACAGTAGAGTCAGGCTCATGTCCACCAGAGTTACGAAAGAGCGCTCTGGTAGTAGGCGATATGACCTCGTAGTTAGAGCCTGGGCATGAGTCATAAAACCTAACCTAACCTATTGCCTAATTCCACGAAAATATACACATAAAATGAACCGGTTTCAGAACAAAGTACAAAAGTGACATTTGTTATGGAATTAGACAAAACAAAAGTTAAACTAGTTTTTTGTTTTTATTTATTTTATTAACTTTCCACTACATTGACACAATTGCAGAAATGTATTCTGATGACAGTAATTTCGTCAGTTTTTTTTTTTGTTTCATTCGCAATTCTGAGCGTGACTTTCTTATACCCATAAAAAGAAATGAAATTGAGAAGAGGAAGGGGGATATAGAGTGATCTGTAAAAACATAGTTGGTATAAGAAAGTTCTGTAATGGCCACATCACATATATTGTTTATTTTTTCTTATAGTATCCAGGTTTTCCAGTCAAAGACACTCAAACTCATTACACAATGCCCACCACACGTAAGTAACAGAATACTCCACAATGACCTCATGATAAACACAGTTCACGACACAATTCAGGACCTTTACAGACGTTTCCATAGCGAATTGCATTCACACCCAAATCCATATATCCACTCACTTTTTTCACCACACTTGCCACACAATCCTCCCAGGAGATTGAAGAGGAGTTGGAACCGTGACTTACTATAATCCCAAATTGCAACCCCCCGCAAATATCCCCATATCAAATATCAAAAATATCCCCATTCATTGATAATAACCATAATATTCATTGTTTTTAATTTCGCCCTGAGGAGCTACCGCTGGGTGGCCTTCCTCTCTCACGCCAATCAAGACATCCACTTTCAATCAAGTCCTCTTAGTAGCTGGTTGTTGCGTCATGGCAACAGCTGCGACCAACATTATTAAGACAAAAAAAAAAAAATTCCTTATTTCTTATCATTTTAATTTTTAAAAAACAATAATACATTTTAAAATTCGTTGCTATGCGTTACAATTAACTAACTCGTCATTCTACCAGGGGTTACGTTCATACACAGACAGACAGCATTTTAAAATTTTTTTATTGGCCTTATGTACAATGGGATTCGAACCCGCAAACCGTGGTGAGACCTTGCGACCAAACCCAACGCTCTAGCTCGCACGGCCATCATAGCAGCATTTATAAAACGCTTTAAAATTAATATACCTACCTGATAAAAGATTTTTGATTAAAACATAAAGTAAATGAATAAAATAAAAATGTCTAACAAATAAAAATATAAAAACTAGTCAAAAATTAATATTTCATGGATGGGGGCGTATACGTTATTCCTTTTCCCCATCTGAGGCAAAACTGGCAACATGGAGTGCGTGAGGGCTGACAAATTATCCCCTCTCTTGAATTGAAGAGGAGAGACTCTTATTTTTTCCTTTCCAATTTTATCTCTGCATATGTATGTCATTCGTTCATGATATCTTCCAAGTAATGGACTCAAATTGGAGTCAATGTTGGTGTGAATTGAAAGGAGTTTGACTTAATTATGCAGAGAAACGAACTACTTCACAACTCGTTAAAACGCTTTATCTAATCTTCAAGCAACCTACACAAGTGGCTTAGAAAATTGGGTGGAAGATAATCGAATATTCACTAGACTATTGCATCGATTTTATAATCCCTACACGTTCAGTACAAAACACTGTCGAAGCCATTGTCATAATATCCGTTGCTATAAGATCTAATATCTTACACAACGTTGAGTGTCTTATATTATTAGACCATTATAGTGTCTTCTATAATAATTGCTTCTATAAAAGATACAACAAATAAGTCTATAAAAAATGTCTATAAATATAAAATTCAAATTATGTTTCGCTGTCACTTCATTCCAAATAAGGCTCCATCATGGATCGGATCAGTATGAAACTTTACGCAATTTTAGTTCGAATATCTAGGAAAGTTAGGTTTCGAAATTCTTAATTGTTGATATGGATTTTTATTAAATTTCACATGTAGCTTCCTTATAAGCCCTCATTCAAACATAGACCATGCGAAACTATAAACAGTTGACTAATAATCAGCTGAACTTTCATGATCGCTAAGTACTAGTCTGATATATTCTTTAGAAGAAACCATAATAAACCATTGTTACATTATAGCGAAAATAAGTCACGATAGTTAGTTATTATGACTCATACCCGAGATTTAACTACGAGGTCATACCGCCTACTACCAGAGAGCTCTTTCGTCACTCCGAAGGATGGCGCGCTTAAGTTTATTTTACCTCCCAGATAAAAGAAACTAAGGGCTTCGGTCAGGTTTGGAGCCCAAAATCTTGAGCTCAGAAGGCAAGGACGCATACCACTGAGCTATCAGCGCGACTTAATCAAAAATTTACAAATTACTTGATTACATTTTGTAATTGTGTAATTAGTGATCGATTACACAATGCCCAACTCCATTTTAAAATTAGACTGAGCCCTTCACTGAATACGAAAGATAAAAGTGCCCTGTCTTAAAATTAACCCTGGGCAGTTAAGCATTCATAAAATATCGTATTAAATCTCAATCCTCGATCTCTTTTATTAGACTGCTTTAGTGAAAACTTTTTACTTCATTTTTTTTCTTCTCTCTTTCCCTCAAAATTTAGTTATAATTTATTTTAGCAAATAAAATAAAGTACATGTTGATATATTTTCATGAGTGTATGGTAAAACAATTTTGAAATTTTCTGAAACTTCTCATTTGATGTTTTGAGTAGTTTTTTAAATGACGCTAACTTCAAAAAAAAAAATTTAAGGTCTCTTCCCGATATGGACATACGGACAAAAACTATGGGGCTCAGCCAAGAGTTCCAACATTAACAGAATACAAACTTTTCAGTCAATAGTCCTACAACAAATTGTCAATGCTCCCTTTTATGTCACCAACAAAGTCCTATACAAAGACCTCAACATTCCTTATGTCCAAGACCTAATCCAACTCCGCTTCAAGAAATTCCATTCCAAGTTGAATACCCATCCCAATCCTGTGACCTTTTATTAAAAATTATAATCCTTTTATCCTGCTACGGAATTTCGCTTTTCAAATTCCTCTGAACACGTTTTGACCATTTTTGCGATGATGTTTGTCTGTATGTGATTGGAAATTTGTGAGCTTACTAACTCAAGAACAATTGTATTGATGAATCTGAAATTTGAAATGAAGATGTCACCTGTGCTAACTGAATACCACATTACTTCGGGCATAAACATATTTTACAAGAGACCTCTTATTTTTATTCTCTAATCAAAAATTTTACAGAATAAAAGTTACACAAGAAAGTAAAAGATATTATATAAAATACATTTTTCTAAGGACGCCCGGACCGTTTTAAATGTCGTTTTGAAATACATTTTTTCAGACCTTTGCTTTATTTACACGAAAACAATCATTCCTATGAAAACATTGGTTCCTGCCAAAAATGGAGGGAGACCTGTGATTAGTATAAGGGTAATTCCATATGAACTCGACATGACGGCCCACATCACGACTTTGAATATAAAAAAATACTTCATTTTTCGATAATTTGGATACAAACGAACCAAAAAATCGTCATAAGAATTTTAAAAAATCGCTGTGACTAACTGTGCAGCGATATTACTGAATTCATGGTTTTTAACGATTTTTCTTATGGATAAAATATTTTCGTTCCCAAATGAACCATTTCACATGAAAAAAAAATGTAGGGATATAGTTTTTGTTGGAAATTTTCCGTAGAATCCGAAAATTTTGTCAAAATTCAGAAATGAATTGATGTTTTTTGTTAAAAATCAGTTTTTTTCCAAAAAGTCGACTTTTTTTTTTGATTTAACATATTTCAAAAACTTATGGATGAAAATTTAAGTTTGACGTCTTAAATTACTTGTGAGTGTCCCCAATAACGAACGTACAATCAATTTTTTTGGGTATCCTACTTGTTTTAACTTTACGCCAAAATTCATTTGTTAAATTTATCAACACGTTAAATCAAATGTTTATAATATACAGGGTGATTCCCTCGTAACTTAAAAAAAAATTGGGTGTAACTAGACCGAAAATGGAGTAGAATGCCGCCAACCGCACCTTTCTATCTCAATCCGTTGCCGAGATATGATTTATTAAATTTTTTTTTGAGAAAACCACGTTTTTTGCCATCAAGTTCCACATTTCTCCCTTTTAAATCAACTTTTCTCAACGTTTGACCACATTTTCGGAATCAGCGTTAAATTTAACAAATCGTTAATAAAATATAAAGAAATAAATATAAAGAAAAATCGTTAAAAACCATGAATTCAGTAATATCGCTGCACAGTTAGTCACAGCAATTTTTTTAAATTCTTATGACGATTTTTTGGTTCGTTTGTGTCTAAAGTATCAAAAAATGAAGTCACTTTTCATTTCCAAAGTCGTGATGTGGGCCGTCATGTCGAGTTCATATGGAATTACCCATAAGAAAGTCCTGTAATGGCCAAATCAAATATACTTCACTTTCCCCAGCTATACGAAGTGTAGGGGAAGATATGTAATCGGTCAAAAAATTCGAAGCGGAGTTTTCAACAAAATTTTATATTTTCTGACCTCCAGATTCCATGATAACTCCCCATAGAATGAATTTATCGACTCAAAATTTCATACTTTCATATATAATTAATTTCAGCGTAATCGGCCGAAATGAAGGGGGGCTCAACTCAAATACCCCAATAACTGCCGATGTATTGAATGTATCAACATGAAATTTCATATATAAAGTCAAAACCCAATGAGGACATAACCTGTCAAATTTCAGCAATATCGGCTGAAGGGAAGGGGAGGTTCAGGGAAGAGAGTTCAATTTAAAAACCGTAATAACTGCCAATCTAACAGATCAATATAAAATTTAGTTTGAGGATTAAGGAACTTGAATGTACGTCAACTATTGGTTATAAATGGGGGTGCGAAAAGTTTAATTATTTTATTCTGAGGAAGAACATGGTGATTCATCGACGACGCTTTTTATATTATTTTACACGAGTTAGGGCGACTTGTTGACGACGTTGCCACTGAAGGAGTTTGGATGATGAGAGCCCTACCCCAGAGCCTGGGATGACAGAGGGCCCCATTCTAGAGTCGCCCTGTTCCTGTCATCACAAACCTCTCCACACCCAATCAATATGGAGGCACCTCATCTCAACCCCCTCCCTTAAATCTCCTCCTTCTTGACCAATACCTCCCAATACATCCCCCCAATATTTGGTCAGGTAATAAATTTGTTGTACTTAAAATGTCTGTTGAAATTTGATCCCTGGATGAAACATATAAAAAGCGCCACTCAAAGTGATAACTTCAAATAGAGGTAACGTTACTTCTCCAGCTATATGAAGTTATTGAAGCGTCGGTAACATGAGGTAAGCATGCTTGCCTACTGCACTCATAAACGTAGGTTTGCAACCTATATATGAAAAAACCTTGAGAATGGAACTTTAAGCGATTGTCCCGATCCTGTACGATGTTAGGCATTCGTTAAAGATCCCTCTGGTGAGTAAACCTGGGTAGGCAACATTAAGGCGAAAGGAGACGACAATCAGAAAAGGGCCATAATCTATGTTACTTGAATGTTTTGTTATATATAGAAAATAAAGTAAAAATAATAGCCTTTGAACTTCCCCCGATACCAGGGGTATCTGTCAAAATGTTATCCATAATTTTGAATTGTATTTGTATTTTTGGCAAAGTAATAAAGACTGTTTATTATTATTATAGTAATTTTGTAACAATAGCTCTAATGAGAATGACATCTGGTCATCATAGTCGGCATCGTTATAGTTGGTACTTTTCTGACTGTCGTCCCCTTTCGCTTTAAAGACTGCCACTGTACGGCTCAAGTTCGTCATGTTACTGGAGTCTGTGTACGCTGCGCTTGTCTTTCTTAATCTAAAAATTCGTAATTACATTTAATATATTGTAACAATCTGTATTTAGGGGGTACCTAGATAATAGGAAATAAATAAAATAATTAAATAATAAATTGAAAATTATGAATTTTGTATTGAGAAAGTTTCGACATGGAAGGAAGCGGAGAAAGCTAGTATAGCTGGAGCGGCGTAGGGAGGAAGGTCTCGCTCTGCCCCCAGCTGTCCCCGTTTGTCGACAAGTCATGGTGATCTGTTCATGTCTGTCCCCGTTCGGCTGTCTTTCTCCAATTGTGTCCTGGGATATTTTCAACCTGATCTAAGGAGAAGCAAAGAAGAAATAGATCAGTAGAACGTCCTTACAGCTTCTACGAACGGTTTCCGCAGGAGGATTTGAAAAAGAGAACATCTCAACAAGTAAAAATATTTCACTATTGTTTAAAAAAATATATATAATATATAAAAACGAAATTTGTTATCTACCAATTTTCAAAATACGACCTCCACAATATATTCAGTTTGTGTATTTATATGCTAAAAGTATTATGATAAATAAAATGGGAAATTGTGTTGACTCTGCGCTTGCAAAACGGGTGAAGGGAAGGGTGAACAGTCTAATAACAGTGAGATATGAGGTCGGTCTGACTTCACCGCAGCTTGGGCAAACTGCTAAGGGACAAGGTTCTCAGTCTGGCTTGGAATTGAACCCACGCCTTGCCACTGTCTTGAATCATCTATAGTTTAGTTTTATACAGTTTTTACTTTTTAAAAAAGAAAATTTCTGTGTACCTGTGAACAAGATAACTCATGATAAAATGAATGTATGGACACAACTATTTTCATATGTTTCTAAAATTTGAAGACGACACCTATTGATTTTCAGTCAAATACACCACAGCTAGTAAGTCCGTTGCAACATCGCACACCCCAAGCAATGCTTAGCAAAGTTAGTCTCTCAGCTAGTATCTGCCATGCAACGATGGACGCCCGAGCTAGTACGTTCTTAGGAACATTGTGCGTTGCAACGGCAGACAGACCAGCTAGTAAGTACTTAGGAACGCTAAGCTCCACAACTAGTATTTGCCGAGCAAGGGTAGACATCCCAGGTAGTACATGCTCAGGAACGCTGGGCATCACACAGTCTGTTTTTTAATCGGCCTTATTAGAATGGTACATACAATTCCATAAAAATTCGATTCAGCCGTTAATGAGCTAGCACGAATTTTATGGTTCGGGCCCCTCACAACCCCCTCTCTGTTTAAATTTTGAGATGTCACATAACCTTTTTTTCAATCGGGCCTAGAATGATGCTGCTTGTGAGGTTTCATCAAAATTCATCAAATCAAACAGATTGGGCATAATGTTGAAACAAACCCACATACCCATAAACAAACAAATCTCGTTTCAAATTTATTTATATATAAGTATATATGTAATTTTCCTTTAATTACTATATTTTTAAATTATTTTTGTTTTAATTTTTTTTGTCTTTTATTTATAAAGATGCAACTGTTGCTAGGGTGCAACAACCAGCATCTATGTTGGTAGGTATGGATACGTTGGCGTGAATGGCATGTGAGAGGAAGGCCACCCAGTAGTAGGTCCTCGGGACGAAAATTTATATTAATTATAAGGACAAGGGAAAAAAAAAAAATGAAATAAAAAAAAAATAAAAAAAATAAAAAAATAAAAAGGAATTGAAAGACGACTTTGATGGAATGGGTAAGAGAGATGATAAAAGTAAAGGAAAATAATGTAAAAAAAAATATAAATATTAAGAACGAATAGGGATTAAGGTGGCAGTAAGTCGCGGTTCCACCTCCTCTTCAACCTTCGTGGGGGGTTTTGTGGTAAGTGTTGTGAAGATAAAGTACGTATTTCTGGGTTTGTATGTGTGTAAAGTTTTCTAAAGAAACATATGTAGGTAGTTTGTATTGTGTCGGGTACTGTGTGTATCATAAGATCGTTATGAAGTGTTCTGTTGTTTATGTATTTGGGGGGGGGGGGGGGGGGGGGGGGGGCACTGTGTTATCAGTCTGAGGGTTTTTGACTGAAATGCCTGAATTCGTTTGATGTTGGATGTTTTTGCTGAACCGTATATCTGTTATCCGTATGTCCATAATGGTCTAAGTAAGTATAACAGTTCCGTTTTTGTGTCATGCCTAATTTTGATCGTCTATTTAGAAGTCCGTAGAGTATTTTGAGTCGACGGTTCAGCGTGTTTCGTGTGAGATGTGTGTGAGGATTCCATGTCAGTCTTCGATCCATTGTCAGTCCTAGGTATCGTACAGTATTAGTTTGAGGGAGGGGCTTGTCGTAGATTAAAACGGGGGGACATGTTTCTCGTCGAAGTGTAAATGTGATGTGCTGTGATTTTTCTGTATTTAGTTTTATTTTCCATGTGTTGCACCAGTTTTCAATTTTTAAATTATAAAAATAAAATTATTATTAGGATATGGAAGAAGAAATAATAGATGAATAGAATTGTTGAGGGGGTTGAAATGAATAATAAATATGGTTTAATAAGGAGCTTCTGGGGGTAAGCCGGCTTGACCCCAACCGAAGATATCAGGGCGCCCTCTGGCTCTTAAAATTTAAAATGAAAACACACATTGGCATAATGCCGGGTAGTCAGGGCTTAATGCCAAGCCAAGAGAGCCTTAATACGGGGCATTATGTGCCGTCTATCTTAGTATAAAAATGATACTAGCTACACTATAGGCCTGGTAATGTTCAATAAAAGAACGATAACTCCCATCTTCGAGTCTCTTATCCTTTACTTTACTTTTAGATTCTTAGTAGTTGTTCTTTGAAAATGTGTTTATAAGCAGCTCCGAGTTGGCGCAATATTCAAATCGGCTATGTACTTCCCCAGAACGAATTAATACTACTTTTCGCCCCTTTCCAAAACTAGTCTAACAAAGATATCGCTTATATTTGAGGAGTTTGGAGCTAGAGCGGACCAACTGGTTTAAACTGAACAGGAAGAAAATGGCAATTGAAAATTGAGTAGATTTTGTTTATCTCCATAAATGGGCCCCAAATATTTATTTATATTTAAAATTTTAGAATAGTATTGGATGAGTGATCCCTTTTTGTGTTCTATAAAGTTTTTGAAGGCCGTATGATCCATTGTGACTTTGAAAATATATGCACAAAATATTTGTGGACTAAACTTAAAGTGCTGCTATCTATCACTGAAGTGAAGAATCTAAGTGATCCACACTGGTTTTGAAAAAAGGGAACCTATGCCAACATCAGGATGGTAATAACTCATTTTCCGAAAAATTGTGGGTTGGTCCGCTCTGGCTCCAAACTCCTCATTTATGACCTAATCAAAAATCTTATGAAGATATAGACAACTCCTTCATTTACCTGAAAACGGTTTGTCCTATGGAAAAAATTCATCTTACAAAAAATGTTTGCTATTAAATTTCCAATCGATAATGTGTTCTTGATATGAAATAAGACCAATACGACTAAAGTTAGGGCTCCCCAAAAAATGAAAAATAAACTCGGAAATATTTCAAGTTAATGTCTAAAATGTATCGCATAGAAAAGAATTATAAAATATATTTTATTATTGGTAGTAAGATAGCTAGCTACCCAATGAGTCAACGCTTTGCTTGAGATAGCGTGCTACCCAACTGAGCTCAAGATTGAGAGTTCGAAACTCTTAGTTTTTCAATATGGAAGGTGAAAAACCTTGAGCACGTTGTGCTTTGGATGAGACGTTATGCAATGGTCCCGGACCTGGTTAAAGTCCCACAGCCTGGGTGAATAAAAATTTGGAATAGACAAAATTTAGAACTCAGTAGAGTCGGGCTCATGTTCACCAGAGTGACGAATGAGCTCTCTGGTAGTAGGCGATATGATCTCGTAGTTAAGGCTCGGTCATGAGCCACAATAACTTTTTTAATTTTTTTGGGTTCTCCTGACCCCTTGAGGGGGTCGGTCACATCACCCTATTGCGTTGGGGAACGGGTAACCTGACGAAGGTCCGGTGAATCAGCTCCGCCCTGGGCCCGTCGTACAGCGGGCACTCGAGAACTACGTGTTTTCACCCCGCCACATGAGCAGGCAGGGCTGTTCTTCCTCTTAAAGAAGAAGAGCTTCGCGCTGAAGTCGCCGTGACCTGATGGCACCTGAGACGTCCAATGGTTTGGTTGTATCCATGGAGAGTCAAGGCGCGTCCGGACGTCCGGGAAATAGGCGAAGGTTGTTCGGCCATCTGTAGATCGCGCTTAACGCTGTTGCCATCATTCCACGATCCATTCCTGGACAATGCTCTTCAGATGCTCTGGTCTCGCCTGTCCTTGCATCTCTCCCTCCATGGCTTGACGCAAGACCACGTCCATGTCCGCCTCCATCGGTAAGCCGCGTCTACAGAAGTCTATGGGTGGGGTCCCCGCCAGCACCTGCAGCGCAGCCGTTGAGACAGTACGGTAGGCTTTGGTAATCCTGAGGAGGGCTGCTCTTTGAGCTTGTAGTAGTATCGTACGCCGTCATTTGGAGGGGTGAACCCACCATCCGGCAGCGGCGTATCTTGCCATGGCCTCGAAAACCGCGGTGCAAATATAACGCGTCGGCAGTATAATGCAAGGACCAGGTGGTGGCGGGCGTCCGTTTTTCCTCTCATCAGCATGGCCGCTGTCTTGCTGGGAGAGAGGGTTAACTTGTTCAGTCGGCACCATGTGTCCGTAGAGTCGATCGCGGCTTGGGCTCGGGCGATCAGAGCGGCACGATTGTCAGCGTGCACCATGACCACTAGGTCGTGAACATAGACTATTGCCCTGTGTTCACGAGTCTCGAGGTCATGAAGCAGTCCGTCAAAGACCGCGGCTACATCGAAGAAGATGCAGAGAGAGTATTTCCCTCTGACCTCCCGGACATCCGCCCTCAGCATCCTCAGTGGATCTGCCACAATAACTAACTGTTATTAAGAAAGAAAATATATATGATGTTGTTATAACAGGACTTTCTTATACAAAGCACGCTTTTACCAGTCTCTCCCTCCCCCTTTCGAATATTTCATACTGGCATTACTGGTAGGTATAATGAAGTCACTCTCAGAAATACGCTATGCAATAAAACAAAAGAAACGCATTACTTCCATATAGCCAGTAACGCCAATATTAAATGATTTTGGAAGATAGGAGAGTGATCTGTAAAAGTGTAGTTGGTATAAGAAAGTTCTGTTATGACTAAATCACATATATTTTATTATGTTTTTCAATTGCTTTAATATTTAATATACTTTTACTGTTAATAAAATCTAAATAGCACAGAGGATCATATCAGCAAACATATACAAAACCGCATTAACCAGCGATTCGCCTACCCCAGCCCTTCTTACTCGACCCTTTAGTCGTATTGAAACTGCCCGAGGTAAACGTTTTATACGCCTTGTAATAACCTCGTTAACCCTTCTAATGGCATCCGACTTCTATTGTTTTAGTTATTATTTAAAAATTTAATTTATTTTTTATTATAAGTCGTTTAATTAAAACAAATACAAAAGATTTTAATTACCAACATTTTACAATTTATAAAGCTATATCAAACAACCAAGAAAATGAAATAATAATAAAGATACTATCATCGCTGCAACTTTGAAGGGGGAGAGGGCACTAAAGAAGATTAATTATTCAAATAGTTATATTATGTTTTATTCATTTTATTATTGACATGAAATAGGATAATAATAATAATAATGTAACAAAAATATTAAGTTGATTTTTTCCGGCATTTACTGGAATCTGTACAGTGATTATCGGGTTGAAGAGTCTGTCCAAATCCCGAAATGATAGTGAAACATATATTTTGGGATTACCTAAATAATTTAGGTTATCGTTCAAATTCGTACTTTATACACATATACATTCGTCCGTTCACAATACATTGCGAACTTTATATTCCAATTTTTTCCAAGGTTCGCTCAAATTTGTTCTTATAAAAAGGAAGATCAAATCCCTAAATCTAAATTTGAACCACCGGAAAGGGAGAAAATGGTGAATTTTTTAAAAAATAAATAATAAATTCGTCATTTTCGGTCAGAAACCGATTATGTAGATTGTTTTTTAGGCCCTTCCCTTTCACCGATTTTGCTGAAAATCTTCCCTCAAGATTTTAACTTTACAAGATAATAACATTAAGTAAGTCAGGTAAGTTAAGATATTGGGGAGAGCTTTAATAGATTTGCTAATTTCTCTTGTTTAATAAAGATTATCAGTTGACTGGAGGGATGTCAGTCTGGAATGGGTGGGTCTTCATCACGGAATATTCATGTGAACTATGGCTTTCGGCACAACTGTTGACAGTTTGCCCATAATGAAACCGTTTTGCCAAACTCAGGTGGCGACAGTTTAAGTCCCACCCAATCATACCTATATTAATACAAATTTGTCACTGTCCAAACAAAACTAATTTTCATTTCATGTGGTAATGTCTGAGTCATTATCCTTGTCTTGGCTCTTAGGTGTGATGAGAATCATTTGTCACTCATCTAGAAATGTTGTTTAAAAAAAATTGTTTTTACACAAATATACGAGGTTAAGACTTAAACAAGTAACGGCCAAATATTCGATGCTGAGCTTATATCGGAATATCATTTTTACATAATCATAAAAAAATAAAAATATATAATTCCTGTCTGAATACCATAACTCCCGATAGAATGAATAAATCGAAACGAAAGGGGGTGCTGGTAGCTCAATGGTATGCGTGCTTGCTTACCGAGCTCACGTTAAATCTAATCGAAAGGTATAACTTATCTTACTGGGTTCACAGGGAAATGAATAGCATAGAACAAGAGAACAAATATTGTGTTTATTTATCTAAACCTACATTATAAATAAAATAAAAAATCAAATTACTTACAATAAAAATCTTACCAACAAATGTCTACATCTACTTTAGTCTCTTTTCTTTTTAAATATTGTGGCCATTCTTTAATTCAATGTTATTTTGGACATATAAACATATAAATAAATAAAAGTACCTTTGTGCATCCATTTCACTGTTATTTTCACTCCTACACGATTCACTACACCTTAACCCCAAAAACACTTCTCTCTCTAGACTGTCCACCTCCACATCTCTTCTTCGACACTATTTAAAACAGCTGATCGTCGTCTTTTTTCTCCATTCACTGGTTGTTCACATTTCGTTTTAAAACAAAATGCGACTAGTTCATTTTTGTATATTTATTCACTAATTAAGTTACTTCACTCCTAACAGCTGTTTTTATACAAATAATAATAATTGATTTTTTAATATATTAATAATTTTTTAAATATATTAATACAATGTGTGAAATTTTTTACAACACACTACAATGATTAGTGGCAATAATAATCCACTATTAAATTATCTCAAATGAATTTAAAGTTAAACAGAGATCAGTGGGTAACTGTAACCAACTTATGTTTGCATTTATCTCTGAACCTTATAGTCATAATCAACTGTTTCTGAACAAAGTTTCATTTTGGTTATACATTTGTGGATCGAGTTTAAACCAAAGAGAATGAATGATTAAAGGAAATTTGACACTTCGTTTAATATCTATCTACTTCAGTCCCTAAAAAAAAGTGTAATTTAATATTTTAATGAATTAATATTGTACAATATTATATATGAATTATTATTAAATTAAAATATCCCCCAGAAAATTGTAAATCCGTTGCATCGTCGGAGAATCGCAGGCTATGTACTTCGCTCTGCCTCCAAAGCTAACGACCGTTTGGGCTAAAACTCAATATTTGACTTACATAATGGCTTTACCTAAATCTTCATACTAAATGTATTCATACATTCATTACATCGGCAGTTGTTAAGGTATCTGAGTCGTGCCCCTTTTCTCATGACAGATTTTGCGGAAAAGTGATAGGTGCCTTCCTTATATTAGTTTTTGAATATAAATATAAAATTTCAAGTCGATACATTCATAATATCCGGTAGTTATTGAGATTTTTCAGTTGAGCCCCCTCTGATCTCCCGTTTCCCTTTGGCTGACTCAGCGGAAAATTAATAGGTGTCGTCCTTATGAGTGAATTTACATATGAAATTCGGCAGTTATTGGGATTTTGTAGTTGAGCTCTCCTCTGATCCCTCCTCCTCTTCGGCTGATTTCGCTAAAAATTAATATGTGCAAAATTTTATGTCGATACATTCATTTCAACACGATAAGTGTTCACACACACAAAAAGACACAGACAGAGACATTTTCATAGCTATAATCACAACATCGAGAAAATGGTGAAAATTCAGCCGATCTTGAAACGTAAAAATTCGTTGACAAAACGATTTCACATTTTCGTACGTTTATGAATAAAATTTCAAAAAATAATAAAATTTCCGTGTATAGTGTAAGTTTATTTATTGTACAATTATCTTTGAATAATTAAAACAGAGAATGAAACGACGATTTGGACTACTCAAAAGAGTACTAGACAAGCGATCTCAACTTCGCCAAGACCGTTATCAGACCTATCTGGACATATGGCGTCCAGCTCTCGGGTTCTGCTAAACCATCTCACACCAAAAGAATTCTAGTCATTCAAAACAAAATTCTTCAAATAATCACATAATTCTCATAATACGTTTCGAACATAACATTACAATGGGATCTGAACATACCATTCTTACATGAAGTCACACGACAGTTATACACTAATTTGCACAGAAAGTTCATCCGGACACACTGGTGGAAGCAATGTCGGTCCGGTCCTTGCCGGGCAGCCGAACTCGACGACTCAATCGACGTTGGCCTCGTGACCACCCTGCTGACGATTCCTCTTGTGATCATTTTTTCTTATTGTGTTCTCACAGTTGAAAATTGTCTATTAAATTGTGAAAAAAACAAAATAATTAAAAAAATATTAATAAAAGAAAGCATCCCAGAAGATGAATCGGCCTGGAGGGATTTAGATGTATTATCTGAATGGCTCCCTCAAGTACTCATAACTCAATCTTTTTATTATTTATAAAAAAATTGTTTCAATAAAAACATAATTTTCTTTTTCTAAATTATTTTCTCTGTTATCCTTGAATCAACAGTGTATTACACATGTACAATAATTATTTAAAAAATGTATATCTATGTGATGTGGCTTAATAATGATTATACCAATGACTTTATGAAAGCACTCTCTCACCTCATCCATTTTCTCAAATTCATTTCATACCGACATCAGCGGTGAATCATAATTTTGAGTTTGACTTTATTATACCCAGTATGTTGATATGAAATTATGTAAAACAGTAGTTGGTGTAAGGAAGTCATTTTATGGCCTCACAACATACACTTTTCATGTTTTTGGACCCAAATTTTCCTTTATAGGTCTTCTCTCCCAATTAGTTTACACTTTCACTATTTATTCATCTTTTGTATAATATTCAAACAGTTTCGGGCATTGCCCATTTTCAATGACTTAAATAACATTTGTTACTAGTTACATTAAAAATTAACCTTCCTATTTGGAGGATTCCTCGTTATCATTATAATAGAACAAACTAATTACAATTAAATAACTACAGTCATGCTAATACAATTTACTGCAATCCTTTACAATATAAAATATCTTACCTTAATTATATTAACATGTTTCATTTTTAATTTACATTATAAGTTTCCTATATAAGTGTGTTTCTCAACATCTTTATTTTGTCCTATTAAGTCTTCTATGTATAAGCTAAAATATTATTAAGTGTATTATAAGTAATGTATTCATAATTAATATAATTAGCCATAAGGTATTTAACATACTTATCAAGTTCTACCATTTTTTTAACTATTTTTATTTATTTTTCATTTATTTATTTCTATAATTTTATATTATTAATGATATTGCATAATGGTTACCTATTTTACTATCTGTCTTAAAATAAACAGTTTGTTTTATTTTTTGGTTTATATATATTGTCTCTTTAGCTTTTCTATTTGTTTTGTTTCCTATACTGTCTAGTATTTTAACATTGTTGAAATTAAACGTGTGTTGTTTGTTAATACTGTGGTTGGCATATGGTATATATTTAAATATTATTCAATAAATTATATTTTATTATGGCTTCTGAAGACTGGTCTCAGGAGCTTCAAATTCAGTTTGCTCAGGCTATGAGACAGTACCCAGTCATATGGGATTTAAAACACAAATTACATTTTAATAAAACAAAGAAATTGGATGCTTGGGAGGAATTATTCAAACACTTTTCCTAAAAAAGTGTTCATTTTAAACAATTTACATGTAAAAATAAATTACATATAATAAATTCGTATCCGTATTAATTGTACTACAAATATGTAAATTAATGACGTAAGTAGCTACCTACCTTGAGCATTTTCTGATTGAAGATTTTGAATAGTAATAAAATGATATACAAATAAACGTAAATTTGTTATCTGCAGGTTAACTTGTGCAGGTTATGTTCGTTAGTATGGTTGTGAAGCATCCAAATGCTCGGCTCGTCTCTGTTCGGCTTGGAGTGTGTTCGTTGAAAACTGAAAACGAGCCGAACAGTGCTCGGTTCGTTGCTCGCATGTCTGTACTAGCCTTATGACATAAGAAATTATAAGAATAAATAAAGTATAAAAAATATATATATGAAGCATCCTGTAGTTAAATCCCTTCATGAGTGAATAATAAAGGTATCGCCCTAAAATACATTCTAAAGGGATATCAAGTTTTAACTACATACCTTCTTTATACACAAATTTTGCTTCTTTGTATTATGAAAGGACAGAGGAATTATATAATATAGCTTTGAGCAACACGTATATCCCGTATTATATATACAGTAAAATCCTTTTATAACGATTCCTGATATAACGATGTGAAACCCAGTTTGGTTTGCTATTTAAAAGTGAAGAAATAAATCCGGATATATAAGATGTTACGTATAACGATATTCCGTATAAAACGATCTAAAACATAAGAAAAAGTTGTTTTTTCATTCCGGTTATAACGATGTAAACTCATACTGTTTTACCCAATTATGTATGTATGTATGTGCTTATGTACATACATAATTGGGTAAAACAGTATGAGTTTTGAACGGATGAAAAATACGAACTTTATAGAAAAGGGTTTTAAACACGGTTCTTGTTTATTCTTTCCAGGCACAATGAGTCATTCCATTTCCCCCTTGTCAAATTTTTCTTCGAACTCCCTTCTTCCCTTCTAGTGCGTATATTCCTAGTTTCAGATTAGTCTTTCCTTTGCCTCCGTAGGGGTCGTGACTTCGGAACCTCATAACCATGTAAGTAAAAATGTATACTTAAAAAAAAGCAAGCAAACTAAAATAACTGATTTTTTTGTGGAAAGTTAATACATATGTTAATATGTAGTGAGAAGTGATTATTTCACAGGATGTCAAATATAAGATAGTCTGACCTCTCACAGATTTTTATTGGTAGTAATAGCTAGCCGGCTTTCGAGGTTTTCCTCATCATCAGGCAGTCTGATAAAAAATTAAAAATGTTGAATAGAACTAAATAATATAATAAAAATAAATATTTATTTTATAATTATTTAGTTCTATTCAACATTTTTAATTTTTTATCAGACTGCCTGATGATGAGAGAAACCTCGAAAGCCGGCTAACTATTACTACCAATAACAATCTGTGAGAGGTCAGACTATCTTATATTTGACATCCTGTTAATACATATGTAATCATGTGTATACATAATTTATGTATACAGTTACAAATGTATTTAAGTAAATTTTAAAAAGCAAATACGAATATGTAAACTTTCTCATTATGATCATTGTAAAACAAATTTTTTTTCACTAATACAAGTCCATACTATGTAGGTATGTAGGTTTAACAGTTTGGTTTCGGATATAACGATTTCCGAATATAACGATGTATTTTTCTTAGTCCCTTGAATATCGTTATAACCGAATTTTACTATATATAAATATAATTCTGCAGCTTTATGGATACGAATGACATTTATTTCATTCCCTAAAGTTACCAACCTGTAATATAATTACAGAAATAAAAACTTCTCTGGAACAAGAGGAAGGTTGGACTGGGATCAGGAAAAGTATCATCTTCAGGAGGGGAAAAGTTTTGATATCATCTTGGAAATCTGAGCTGAGTTGGGTAATTCTGTTTGACAATATAGATATTGTAAGAAGGGGTCTGTAACATTTGATATCAGTCAATCAAAAACTGTCGGATAACGTTTTGAGAGTGGTAGAGTGGGTTCTGAGACGGAAAATATAAAATTACCTAAATATAAGGCAAGTCATAAATTCGCGGCACATTTTCATAGAAATCATCTTCGATATTAGAACCTCGAAATGTTCGTATATTTCTAGATAGTGAAATTTTATTGTTAAAAAAAGTCGTTTAGAAATCAGTTCAACGACTAACTTGGAATCCGCACACGAGACTGAAAAGACAAGAAATGAACAGACGTTATAAACTTTTACTAAGACTACTAGACAAAAGATCCAAATTAACTTTGAAAACAAAACGACTTATATACAACGCAGTACTCAAACCTATGTGGACTTACGAACTTGAACTCTGCCAAAGCTTCCTATCTCCAGCGCATCCAATCCTTTCAATCCAAAATCCTTCAGAAAATAGCCAATGCTCCTTATTACGTCTCCAACAAAACTCTTCACGTACCTTTTGTCAACCAAGTCGCTAAGTCCAAGTATAAAAAATTATTTTCCCTTCTTAGTTCCCACAATAATCCTCTAGTCAGTGCCCTCCATTCTGCCGTACTTCCCCAACGATGGCTTAAGCGTCAATGGCCTAGAGACCTCCTTAGCAGCAGCAGTGACAGTGATTAGTTACAAATGAGAGTAAATCAGTGACTAGGGAGTGTCACTAATGGGTGATTTTTCCCTCTAGACATTTTGACATTGCCATTATCTCTTTATTAGCATATTTGCATGTTGTATTTATTCTTTATACAGTTATGAATACTTATATGAAACCCGGCCGAGGCCCTTAGATTTTTTAACTTGCAGGTCAAAAAACGCTGAGCACACCGACCTTCGGATTAGCCAATCCTAAGATTTCTCTAGGTTTTTTTAGGAAATTTTTGATTAGGTGATAAATACTTGAGGTATCTTGTAAAATGTGCTCGCAAAATCTTATCAGATCTAAGTTAGTATGAATCGTTTCTAAGTTAGAGTGCTCTGAAAGTTGCAATCTCATACACATACTCGCACAAACATATATCATCGCGGAAATTTTCAAATTGTTCAAGAGATTTTGAAACTTAAAATTTGATCTCGAATTTTCACACAATTATAATACTTTCTTTTATTAAATTTATAAAAAAATAATTGAATAACAGTGTTAGTAACCAGACCCCACCGTTCGTCACTCTCTTGTGCAGCTGGAGACCGTGGTGCTGGTCAGTATGTCTTTGACCTCTACATTCGACCTAGGATGGTAGGGAGATATCCAAATTAGTTTAATGCTAAAGGTCGAGGCCCGGGGCCATCCTCCCCTTTAAGGTAATGTCAGGCGAAGCGACACGGGTCGCGAGACAAATTTATAACGGAGTCGCGTGAAATGGTCATTCCACAGTCTAGCATTGTAGCATAGTTTTACACGCAGAATCGTGTGAATCAGCTAACCGTGAACGACCTCTGAAGCTTGGGTGCATGGTGTAAAATAAATTAGTTGAGGTCATTTCCTGTAGAATCCAAAGACATTTTTCTTTTCCGCAAGATATGAGTACGCGAGATCAGCAATCTTTTTCCATCATCCGTTTTCTTCGTGAGCGACTGCTCTGAGGTTTGGTGTAATATAAACTAGTTGAGGTCATTTCCTGCAGTATCCAAATACTTTTTTTTCGCCTTTTCCGCAAGATAAGAGTACGTGAGAATAGCAATCTTTTCAGTGTCAATTTCCATACTGTCCTACTTGTGGCTAGTTAAGTCCCAACAAAACGGTGTCGCGGGATTAATTTGATCTAATTAACAAGATATTGAGAAATGTTTCATATTGCGTGGAACCCCAGCTTGAAACGTAATGTTTGATGGTTCAAATATTCGGATTTAGAGGTTTTACTTTGACTGCTTTCCCATAATCCGATATTGATGAAACTCAGTATGTAAATAGACACTGGGAGGGGGACAATATATGAAATGAAATTTCCCGAGATAGGGTCCTTTTTACGGTTCTGTGGATGGTTATATCTTAACAGAATTATTTTCCCAATAGTCGTTTTAGTACTTCAGAATATTCCCGCTACTTACATTTTCAACATAATTTTTTTATACTCATATAAGTTTTTTCAGATGCCTTATTCACAAAACAAGAAAAACTAAACGTCGGAAAAACCGAGTTATAAATGTTTTTGAGTTGAACCTTTTCTGATCCCCTGAATCTACTTAAAATTAATAGTTGTTTTTATGATGTTCTCGATACACATAGACATATATCATAGACATACATTTAATTTCTAAAATGAAGTCAATAATAATGAGAAATGTTCATAGAAATATGACAGTAAATCTTCTTTCATGTGAAATGACTGGATTATTTTAGATTAGTTAGTTAAAAAAGGACACGACTATATCCAAAATCCATTCAACGAGACAACACAATACTTGACATCTACCCAGATTTACTGAGGCTCCAACGGCACTAATTCTACCCTATTTCACCTCTCATATTGTAGATTAAACAATACATAGACGATAGACACAATAATATGTATAAATAAGCTCGAGCTTTAACAACGAGGTCATATCACCTATTACCAGAGCACTCTGGTGAACATGAGCCCGAATCTCCTCTGGGAGTCTTAAATTTCGCCTAAACTAAATGTTAATTCACCTAGGCAGGGGATCTTCAACGAGTTACTGACATCATAAAGGCTCGGGATCATCGCTTAACGTCTCATCCGAAGGACAGCGTGGTTAAGATTATTTTACCTTTCACATAAAATAAACTAAGGCCCTCGCCTCAGTTTCAAACCCACGATCTTAAGCTCAGAAGGCAAGCACGCATACCACTGAGCTACTGGCGTCCTTATTTTCTATATATAAATACCAAAAAAAATCTTGTTTCATATTCAAAAACATTATTTTATACATGATTTTCATTTCCTTTGTTGACAGAGATGTTCTTATTCAATTACTTTTTTTGCGATCTAGTGTGAGTGACGATAAAGTGGAAAGCTAATGAAATAAACAAAAACAACAAACTTGTATAAATTTGATGTTGTCTGGTTTCAAAAAAAAAAAATATACATAAAGTGCACTAGTTGCGGCCATCGCCATTGTCAGCAAAAAGTTCAAAAGTGTCCAGTTTGTGCTGACGATGACAAAATCCGAGAGAGGTCCACTATATGTATACATTTATCTGTATTTGTGCTAAACTTTCAATGAAACGATAAAAGTGAGTACAAATGGAAAAATAGGACTTTCACATCGATTACCTACTCAAGTTTCACCTTAATTCTATTGGCGGTGTTAAAGTGCTATTTTTTTCTCCGCCAGGAGGCGACTGAACACTTGGTAGCCGGTTTCCGCACCAGCTACCGTAGGTCGAGTCTCAGATCCGATCCTGTCCCGCGTATCAACTCCACCCTAGGCCCAATCGAGGACCACAAGCTCTGCAGTCTCTACTCTGCCCCACGAACAGTTTGGGTTGTACTTCCTCTTAAAGAAGAGGCATCAGCCCCGTTCAAGACCAAGTCTACGGGTGGAGCGGTAGCGCTGCCATAGAGGCAATACGATAGGCCTTTGTAACACTTAAAAGGGCCACTTTCTGAGCATTAATTACCCCAATTAACGAATTTATCCATTTAAATTATTCTAAAATAAAGTAGGGGTGACTAACTGTTGAACTGGGGGTGACTAACTACAGTGGAATCCGCTTATTAGAATCACATCGAACCTAATAAACGGACGATTCTAATAAACGGATTGGTGAGGGGGGGGGGGGGGGGGGGGAGAGAGAGAGAAAGAAAAATATAAAAATTAGGTAGGCATGAAAATTTTCCCATGAAATGTATTTAAAAAATCGAGGTACATAATACGAACAAAGTCGTCAATAAAGAAACATAATATGTATTATGTACATATTTACAGTAAAAAGTTAAGGTTTTGAAAAATATTTATCGATTTTACTTTGCCTTAGATCGTTCGAAAGCATGTTTCGAATGTACCTCTTGTATCCATAATGATCGGCAAAGGTCTGACCACAATGTTGGACGCCTCTTCTTAGCAAAGCCAGGGCTACCTATTTTTCCCCGAATACCGACCTTCTGAGAAACATCCTATTTTCCTATCTCGAAACCTCATTCTGCGTTCATAATTGAACCCTTAAACCGGACATTCATTGCTAATAAGCGGACCAAACTCACTGTATTTTGCCGATCCGGTCCGTTCCAGCGTGTTTTGATGCTAATGTGCGGATATTCCTATTAAGCGAATTGCTAATAAGCGGATTCCACTGTATTACTATTACTGGCTCTGACCCCATGAATGTTCATGTGACTAATATTCCATAATTAAAACATGAATCTTTTTCCAATTTACACCAATACCTTTTAATGTTGGAATCTCATGAGGGTTGGATACTAGCCCTGACCTCAGACTTGGCTAAGACAGATTTACACACCCCGAGGGAATGTAGCCTTTTAGATGATACAAGCTCAGGTGTAGCTTTCTAATTAGATTAATGTAGTTTTCTGGAGTTACCCTGTCCTAAACTTCAGGGCAAACATTTGCCTGCTCCCTGTTTGCCCCAGGTTTGTTCTCTCTTCAAATAAACACCTAATTGTATCTGGAGAACTAATTGAATAGCAAAAAAAAAAACGTTTAAGATTATGATATTTAACATTTTCACAAAGATATTGTGAAACACTTAACAAAAAATATAAAGAAAAACTAATGTTTTTTAAAAATATTGTATATTTCACAAGATATATAAAATATATATGAATACTTTCGGTATTGCTACCATTTTGTTTTTGTTAAGTCGTGGCTAAAGATGGTAGCAATACCGAAAGTACTACCATATATTTTATATCGTCGGCCTAAACGTAACAAAAAAACGTTTTAAAAAAAATCTATTATTGATCTAGTGAGACCTCATATACGACATTAAACAAAAAAACCATGAAATGGGGTTTGAAGTGATACCTTGCAAAAGAAATGGGAACGAAATTCTGGTGAAACTTCGTAACTCCGTCAAGTACGTTAATTATTTACTTTGATTTGCAAACTTAAAAACAATTCATGGCATTCATATACATCTCACTTAATACAAATGTCGAAAAAATTGAGGTTTCCTATGATGAATATTTTTTTAATCAGTTTTTTGTCTCTCCTGGCTTTTTGCACATATGAGGTATCACGTTTAGACCGACGATATATATCTTGTTAAATAAATAATATTCTTTAAAAAAGATTCGTTTTTCTTTATATTTTATATATATTTTTTAAGATAATGTTAGATAAAAACATCGTCGGTGAATCACTGGCTATGTGCTAATTGACCGTTTGGGCTAAAACTCAATACAGTAAAAATCGTCTATAAGAACATCAGAAGGACAGTCTGAACTTGGTTCTTAACCCCGATAGTTGCTATATCCGGTAATCAATTTTTTTCTGTTTAATTATCGATCCATTTTTTAAAAGTTGAAGCCTCTTTCCTCTGTTTTGCAGTTTTGCAAAATCATTTGCTTTTGCTTACAAAATTGGTTCATTTATCGGAATGTTTGCACTCCTTTGAACCTTGAACCACTGCAACAGAGCTTTTTCGACATCACCATGAGAACTTGTACGAATTTTTTTCCTGCTGGTAGGTTAGGTTAGGTTTTATGACTCATGCCCGGGCTTTAACTACGAGGTCATATGGCCTACTACCAGAGCGCTCTTTCGTCACTCTGGTGGACATGAGCCCGACTCTACTGTGGGAGTCCTAAATTTTGCCTACCCTTTATTCATCTAGGGTAGGGGTCTTTAACGAGTACCTGACATCGTACAGGCTCGGGACCATCGCTTAACGTCCCATCCGAAGGACGGCGTGCTTAGGTTTATTTTACCTCCCAGATAAAATAAACTAAGGGCCTCGGTCGGGCTACGAACCCACAACCTTGAGCTCAGAAGTCAAGCACGCATACCACTGAGCTACCGGCGCCCTCACCCCCTTCCTGCTGGTACGATCGTTTTCGAATTCTTCTTTTAATTTTTGACGGTTCTTAAAAATGTTTGAAATTTTTGCATGACTCACCTTTAGTTCATTCAACAAAGCTCTATTTCTTCTCCATTTTCCAAACGAGAAATTATATGAAGTTTTTCCTCCACCGTAAAGGTTTTTTTTTTTTTCACTCATTGCACCGTCCTGTTTGAACAACTGCAGAGAACTGAGAGAGAATGTATAGTCAGAAAATAATGTAAACAACGACGGAAACATTCCATAAAAATAATTGATTACTATTTTCGTAGAATATTTTATGTCTGAACTCCTCTTTCGAGGGATTTGTTTTCTCATGAAGTTCTTATACAAGGTTTGTTTTCTCAGAAATCCATTAACTTTAGGTCACTAAAAGCGATATGTTCTTACTAACGATGTTCTTATAACCAGATATTTTTTACATTAAGTTGCATTAAAGCTGGCCGGGAACTAGAAATTTCGTTCTTATAATCGATATGTTTTTTCAACCGGTGTTCTTTTAAACGATTTTTACTGTATTTGCCTTGCATAGTGAGTTCTGAATCCATATACTGAATTCAATGTTGATGCTTTCATTAAATCGGCAGTTAGTGGAGTATTTGAGTTTTGGTCCCTTCGACTGATTTTGCGGAAAATTAATAGGTGTCGTGTTCTTATATGGCTTTAAATTTACATCTGAAATGTCGTTTAAACACCTTCATTACAACGGCAGTTATTACAGTTTTTGTGCTAAGCCACAAATCGTCGGGAAACATGAAATCCCAATTTTTGAAGTTGCAAATATCGATCAAATTGTCTCCTCCCCATCATATCCAAAATTCTTGAAAGAATAATCCTCAAAGGGATATACCTCATCCTAGAATGGCGAAACATAATCCCAAACCACTAATTGTGTTCTGGAGGATATGTATAGCCAACTCTACTGTGGGAATCCTAAATTGTGCCCACGCAGGGTCAGTTAACTAGGATAGAGGTCTGCGGTGTATCTGACATCGCATATGCTAGAGATCATCGCAAAGGATAGCATACTCATTTTTGTTTCTCATATAAAAAAGTAAAAGCCTTGGTTATTTAACAGTGAAAAAAAAAAAAAAAAAAAAAATTAAACCTGTTCCTTTAACAGCTGACTTAGCTGTGTCGAACGCTGTAAAGATGGTCATGATACCTTGAATGGTTCAAGTTATAGCCATTTAAAAACAGCAGCATTTGCGTTAAAAATCTTAAAGCTGACTTTATTTGCTTCAAAATGTGCTAGCGATTTTATGTTGCAGACATATTATGGACAACATCATCAATGCAACATAAAATGCACACCTATGTCGGAATTTATTACTTATTTTATAAATAGTTTAGAGAAAGTATATAATTTCCATAATTGGTCTGAATATCGATGCGAAATTTAACGGAATTTTATGTTTTCAAATTCCTGATTCCAAATTGAAAATAGAAAAGTTGTCGGTTGTACTTCTCCAGCAGGAATGAATCAATTAACTTTTCGCTCTCCCTCCAAAACCTGGCTTTTTTTGTTGTTATTGTGACTCATGGTCATATCGCCTACTACCAAATAGCTCATTCGTCACTCTGGTGGACATGAGACTCAACAGTGAGAGTCCTAAATTTTGTCTACCTAAGTTTATATTTGCTTAGGGTAGGGGTCTTTAACGAGTACTTGACATAGCACAGACGTGACAATCGCTTTACGTCCCATCTAAAGGTGGCCTGGTCAAGATTTTTCACCTTGTTAGATAAAAAAACTTAACCACACAACCCCGGAGCTACCTGCTCTCTCTCATAACTTGCTAGAGAAATCAGTTTTGGCGCGCTATAAATGATACACTCATTGCACATTGGTCCTACTTAAAATTTGTTAGTATACGATATTTCTGTAGAACAACCGTTTTCGCTAATACTAAACATATTTCTGAAAAAATTACACGATACATGATATGTGACAGATAGACGGTAAACCGCTCGATTTATTTCACTGAAATTTTGATATAATCTAATGTCACCTCTTAGAAGTTACTGAAAAAGACAGATTTCAATGTCAAAAAATCTACATATAAAATATAATTAATAGCGTATCAGCGTAATAACAAAATATCATGAGTACATCTCTCCAGAGAGGTATGTTCGAAAAGTAAACTATGAACTGACTTCGTAGGAGGGCTCAGTGCATGTAGTTTTCAAACTAGGAATTGCCCCAAAACATAACCAGAAAGTGTAGATTTTCATAGTTTGAATTGGTCAGTACTTATTAAATTATCCGTAATTTACTTTGGGAGACGATGAGATGAGCCTTAGGTTATTTTGAAGGCGGATGAAAGGACTTGGGTCTCACATGGGACAAGGGACATGTTCCGGAAGAGGGGGCCCTTTGAAGGCTTTGACACCGTTCACACCTTCAATTATAGCACATAACATAGTATACCATTGCACATTTCACACTAACTCATCGGTCACACCTTCAATTATAGCATATGATATAGCAGTGCAGCTCTCACGATTATTCACACCTTACTCCCACAAGAATAGCACTGCATAGCTAAAGATTACTCAGATTTTCAAATGTAGAAAATAACATAGCATTGCACATCTAACGACTACTCACTCCTTTGATTGTAGCACGTAACGTAGCGTTGCACATCTCACGACAACTTCTATCTACAATTGCAGAACATAACATAGTATTGCACATCTAACGACTACTCACTCCATTGATTGTAGCACGTAACGTAGCATTGCACATCTCACAACTTCAATTATAGCACATTATATATCAATCAATTATTGCACATAACATAGCATTACACATCTCACAACTACTCACTCCTTAAATTATAGTACATAACATCGGATTGCACACCAAAACTATTCTTCACACGCTCCCCCCGATTTGTTCTTCAATTCAAATCATCACATTTATTTCTATTTGTGTGAATATTCCACTTACTGTTTCGTTTGCCTTCTCGGGAATTAATTAGCTATATAACTAACGAGAATTACGGAGCTGTCATAATATGGAATAATGTAGTGTTCAAATATACGATAAGTTTTAATTAAAACTTATTGTGAATATTTTCTATTCCATCAAGTGTATGATGTCTCATATTTCAGTTCCTCTAGTTAATTAGATCATTATTAATTATTTGATAATTTCCCTTCATTAAAATAAATGATAATAATAAATAATAATAAAAACTCATATTTATTTTATTTTGTTCTCCTTTTATTCATTTTAATGTCTTTTTATTTGTTAATCTTTTCTTTTAACTAGTATTTACATAAATTTTTATTTGTTTATTTATGTTTTTTTTCATAATTTTTTAATGATGAGATTATCCATGTTTTACCTAAATATAAAATATATATGTATAATAGTATAATATATAGTCTAAACTAGATTCGTGAAAGATATAGGTTGTTTTTGTTTTTTGATACACGTGAACACACATACACATTTGCAAACACATACATACACCTTCACATAATATCACAACTACACAATACAACATATACACTCACACAACAATGTCTAAGACAAAATAAACATATGAGGGCGCCGGTAGCTCAGTGGTATGCGTGCTTGACTTCTGAGCTCAAGGTCGTGGGTTCGTAGCCCGACCGAGGCCCTTAGTTTATTTTATCTGGGAGGTAAAATAAACTTAAGCACGCCGTCCTTCGGATGGGACGTTAAGCGATGGTCCCGAGCCTGTACGATGTCAGATACTCGTTAAAGACCCCTACCCTAGATGAATAAAAATTTAGGGTAGGCAAAATTTAGGACTCCCACAGTAGAGTCGGGCTCATGTCCACCAGAGTGACGAAAGAGCGCTCTGGTAGTAGGCGATTTGACCTCGTAGTTAAAGCCCGGGCATGAGTCATAAAACCTAACCTAACCTTGATATACTTTATTTTATATTTGACATTAGAGTGGCCCTATTTAAAAAAAGTTCGAGTTTTATTGCTCTCAACCCAAAATCCGGTTTAGAATATCGAAAAAACAATCCCTGAATTTTTTCAGATTTTTTAAATTGAATTTACCAGAATCTAATAGAGGTTAAAGTTTAAAATGCTTTTTAAATGGGGTTTTGGAGCAGTCGTGGACTTTCGAGCATAATGTTCTGTATTTTAGTTCTAGCAATTTGATAATTGGTATATTTATGTTATTGGGGTCGCGGAACTCGAATCTAGTGTCAGAATTTAATTTTTGACAGTTCTCGAATTTTTGTAAATTATCAATTCATGACAGTTTTTTGACAGCTAGAACTATCAAAAATTAAATTCTGACACTAGATTCGAGTTCCGCGACCCCAAAAACATAAATATACCAATTATCAAATTTTTAGAACTAAAATACTGAACGTTACGCTTGAAAGTCCGGGACTGCTACAAAACCCCATTTAAAACGCATGTTAAACTTTAACCTCTATTAGATTCGGGTAAATTCAATTTGAAAATCTGAAAAAATTCAGGGACTGTTTTTTCGATATTCTAAACCGGATTTTGGGTTGAGAGCAATAAAACTCGAACTTTTTTGAAATAACGGCCACCCTAATGTGACATCACATTTTGGTGTGTTTTGTTTTAAAAAATTATACTTTATTATTTTAAAACTTCTGCTCGCAGGATGTACTTCTATATTTAGTTTTTAATTGTTTTTGTTTAGATATAATATAATATTTCAGTGTGTTTTGATGTAAATAATTTAATGTTAATTATTGGTTTAGTCACAATTACGTCATGTCTTTTACTCAAATCTAACATACATTAACTTAGTAATAATAATGTATATATGTCAATACAGACCCTGAAGAAGGTACACTCAGTGCCGAAAGTTTGGCAGAAATTCCACAAGTTTTATTCGACCAAATTTCTCCTCATTTTTATTATAAATGTAATTAATTACACACTTACGAATTTTAGATATATATCTGGATTGCCCCAAGTTATTATTAGTAAAATCAAATGAAAAAAAAAAAAATACATTAAAAAAAACTGTGAGCCATAGAAGGGTATGATATAATTGGACTCACTCTTGTCAAACAGTAATTTGGACATTTAAGGTCAAAGGGCATACCAGATAAGCCAATTTCAAGTCGAAGCACAAAGCTCTAATGAACCGCATTCCTCGGGGGGTTCATGAAAATGAAATGACATTCAAACGACCGTTCAATCGTTCAGTAGCCGAATGCTCTCTGTGTGTTCAGCTTTTATCAGCTCTTAGTTAACATTCACAAATAATTTTGTTAACATTTATTTTGCTTTTATTTCCCCAGCTATACAAAGTATAGGGGAAGTTATGTAATTGGTCTAAAATTCGATGAGAAGTTTTCATCGGAATTTCATGTTTTTTGACCTTTAGATTTGAAAAAAAAAAAAAAAATGTTTGCCTATGTGTGGGTCTGTGAACACGATAAATATGATAAACTCTCTTACGACGACACCTCAATCATTCATTGATGGCACGAAGTTTCATACGTGAATTCAAAACTCCATAAGGACGACAGTTATAAATTTTCCGCGGAATCGGTCAAAAAAGGAAGGGGAATCAGAGTCGGGGCTCAACTCAAAACCGTAATAACTGCCGATGTAATGAACGTATCGACATGAAAGGTCATATTTGAAGTCAAAACCCAATGAGGACATAATCTGTCTTCAGCAATATCGGCAGAAGGGAAGGGGCCTCAACTCAAAAACTCTAATAACTGATGATTTATCGGCACAAAATTTAGTATGAGAATTTAAGAGCGATCGACTGGTTTTGAAGGGGGACCGATGATTCACCGAAATTTTGTATTGTTAAGTACCTTGAAAGAAATTCCGTTGAGAATGTCCGATCATTCAATTTGATAATTTTGTCACAAATTATAAAACTGTACGTCAGAAATACCTGTTTAAAAATCTTTAAAAAAAAATATATTTCAGTTTTGCGATTAACTCAGACTAAAAGATTAGTGGCCCGGAAAGGTAGGACCCAACTTAAGTGACGTAGAAGGTCGACAAAACAAACTTCTACCTCATTGAACAGTTTTTCATATTTTCAAATATTGATTTTCGAGTATCTGACATCTTCTGAGACAATGATGGATGCTCCTTTATTCTAAAGACAGTTTTTTGTTTTTTTCATATTAAAAAAACACGAAAAAACTCGAAATATATTTTTCTAATAATTAAAGACTTCTCAAAGATTAACTTTGCTGTGTTGAAAATATCTGATGTGGCCACAACAGGACTTTCTTATACCAATCACGGTGACTAATACTGCAGAAACTTTCCCTCCTTCCCCTAAAGTCATATCAAACTGGCATTACTGTGTGTAAGAATGTCACACTCAAAATTACGCTGAATAAGATAACAGCTGATTCCAGCATATTACTATTTTTTATTTTTTTTGGCCTTAAGTACGAAGCATATTAACCATGACTCTTATAATGTGTTTATCTAGTTATTTACGACTTCCATGGCCCTGGGAGGGAGTTCTATCTACGAAATAAAACTCACTCCCGGACGGGATTCAAACCCGCAAACCAAGGTGAGGCCATGCGACCAAAGCCCTACGCTCTAGCCCGCACGGCCACCATGGCTCCCCACATTACTTTAATATACCTAGTAATCCAGCTTGAAATGAAGTCCTTTGAGTAGAGAGAAAGAAAGTCCTGTAGTCAGATATAAATATTCTTATTATTCGGGTTCAAGACCCGGTACAGGTCCTTTGGAAAAAAAAAAAATTAGGACACGATATCTGGTACCCGTTAATGACTTATTCTAGGTAAAAAAAAACCAGGGTAGGCAAAGTTCAGGACTCCCACTTTAGTGTCGGGCTTATGTCAAGAGCGATGAGAGAGCCCTCTGGTAGTAGGCGATATGATCTCAGTTAAAGTCTGGTCATGTGTCACAATAACTAAATAAAAAAAAACCAACCAATAATAGAGAACTATTTTATAACTTGTCGCGTTACAATTTAAACATTAATTTTCTACAAAATATGTTGTTACTAACTTTTACTTCTTGCATATATATGTACATACATATTTAATTTTTATTTTGTGCATTTTATTTATATTTAATTTAATTTAATTTTGTTATCATTCATTTTGTCCTGTTCTCTTTTATTACCGACATCACATTTACTTATGGTGATTTACTACAGATTGTAAATCTCTACTATAAAATTCGATATCTGTGTGTAGCTAACTGACTATCTTTGTGTAATTGCGATGCACTTCGGAACCCGTGAACAGATTTCGATGCGATTTCCATCTACATTTAGAAAATTTTTCAAGGAAGGCTTCAGGCTATATACCATCAAGCTTTAATATCCGGAAGTGTTTCTAATTTTGCGCATTTATTGTGCTTTTGATAAATTCAATATTTACGTTCGATTTTCAATCCTGATTTTTGTTTATCAATTTGTGATTTGTCACATTTATTGTACTTTTGTTACGTTTAATACTTGCGTTCGGTCTTCAATTCAGGTTTTGATTTTGCTTTGAAAAATAGAGTACTGAACCATTTTATGATCTGTAAATGCGCTAGTATTCAAAATAAATAAATTATTAAAAAAAAAAAAAAAATGTTTACAGAAAATTAAACGTTGTTCAGGGCGCTAGAACTTTAGTCGTATTGACCCTAATACAAATATTTAAAGTTGGAAATTTAATAAAATGCGTAAATTAAGCAAAATCTAAAATAATTTTATTTCATCATGTGGGTCCCCAATATTTTTATAGAAAAATATTAAGTGAAACTCACCGGATTCTCACTGTTCAGATATAGTTATTTATTATGCCCGGGTCTTAACTACGAGGTCATATCGCCTACTACCAGAACGTTCTTTCGACACTTTGGTAGACTCAACTGTGACAGTTCTAAATTTTGCCTACTTATAAAAACTCGCGATCTTGAGCTCAGTAGGCTAGCATGCTTCCTCTGAGCTACCGGCGCCTTCCGTTCAATATCTAGTATATAATATATACTAGATATTATATATCTAGATATACAGGGTGTAACAAGTCGAGAGGGCGATACTTAGGGATCTTATAGTAAATTTAATTCTGAACAAAAAAGTTCCTATAAATATAGGTCCGCAAATGCTATGTTTAAAAGTTATAATAAAAAAACTGCAGGGCAAAGAAAGAAACACCTGCAATTGGTATAAGGGTTTAGGATCTGAATAGGGGTTCAAAGTTCAATACCATTCATGTAGCCTCATCTGTCCATAAGATGTTGTTACCAAAGTGATGATTGGATGCTAAACGACGAAGATATCAGTTACAGAATTGCATCCTTGCTTCGCCATCACCCTGTACTAAATACTGCACTGAATTAAAATGATAGGCGTACATACGTTCGCTCCTTAGGGTTCTGTACACTTCCATATGCGAAACCTGCATTTGAAGCCCGGTTCGACGTGGGCTTGTCGTCCGATTTACTTCAAAAGCTCTGATGATATTTTCACATCGATTTACATTGACTCGTGGATTAATTATTCTGGTGGGCAACTCTGCAACACGGCCAGTTTCTCTTATTCGTTGATAAGTAGCCTGGAAAACCCTTCGATGGGGGATCCGTCGAAAAGGGAAACGTCTTCAGTACTCAACAGCTGCATCACTGTTCCCTCCACAAAAACCGTACACAAATAGAATATCTGGATATTCCGCATTCTTGAACATTCGCGGCATTTTATGCAAAACCGATTCACAATAAATGAGATTAGTTGCATTGAAATAGAACCCAACATTCATAAATATGAATGGTATTGAACTTCGAACCCTATTCAGACCCTAAACCCTTATACCAATCGCAGGTATTTCTTTCTTTGTCCTGCAGTTTTTTATTATAACTTTTAAACAAGCATTTGCGGACCTATGTTTATAGGAACTTTTTTGTTCAGAATTAAGTTTACTATAAGATCCCTAAGTATCGCCCTCTCGACTTGTTACACCCTGTATAATAAAATAAAAATAAATAAAATGATATATATTGAGTTGAAAAACTATTATACAAAATACATAAACGAAATTCAGACAGGGTAACTTGGGCTGAGCGTGCAAAGTTAATAGTGAAAAGCCTCATTCATTAGTATTTTGTTTAGGTAAACACGGACAATCTCTTCATTAAAAAATTTAAACAAGGAAATTAATTAACAATTTGTTCCTCGATTCTTCACTTGCAAGAAAAATATCTTTACAAAGCCTCTAAGTTTTCAGTATCATTAATTCTTTTGTGAAAGAAAATTAATGAAGGACGCTGAAGATAAACCGTTCTAAATAGACTGATGCCCTGAACAAAGAGATTAAAAAGAATTAACCTTTGTACCCATTTACTTTGAGAATGAAAAAGAAAATGTCTGTCTGTCTGTGAACACGATTACTTGCGACAGAATGGTTGTGTCAACGCAACATTTTTTGTGTTTCCAGGACACTCTAAGAACAATGGTAGTTATTGATTTTCAGACAAATCGGTTAAATTACGGGGGAACTTTATCATAAAATAACTAATTACTATCGTAATGAATACCTGAACCGGTTTGCAACGCAACAGCGTCATCCTTAGTGGCACATCGATGAATGAATAGATATAAAATATAAATAATGAAAAGTAACTAGTAAAATCTTAAAGCATCAATGTAACAAAAAAAAAAATTAAAAACAATATTAAATAAAAAATTTGCTTATCCCACCCGAACCGTGTAGAGGCTAAAGGAATACTGGCATAGCTCAAAGGGGTGTGGGTAGCAACACACTATCTATATACAAACAAAATTCATTCATAAATATTATATACATAAACTAAAATAAATATTTAAGAGATTAATTAAATGAATGTCTCTGCTATACTATAAAAATTCAACAAACAGCCAAAGCGATTTTTTTCATAAAAATATTTGGTGCTTCTTCTGGCTACTCTTATTAGTTTCGTTACACATCTCTGGAGAGCTGATTGGTAGCTGACTGCTGATTCCCGACTGGGTGGTGGCTAACTCTGACTCCCGAATGGCTGGTGGCTGACCGCTAACAGACTGATTGGTTAGTGACTGCCCACTGACTCTCAACTGGCTGGTGGCTGACTGCTGACTCCCGACTGGCTTGTGGCTGACTGCTCTTTCAACTAGCTGGTGGCTGACTGCTCTCCCGACTGGCTGGTGGCTGACTCTCAACTGGCTGGTGGCTGACTGCTCTCTCAACTAGCTGGTGGCTGACTGCTGGCTCCCGACTGGGTGGTGGCTGACTGCTAACTCTCGACTCGTCGGTGGCTGACTGCTAACTCCTGACTGGCTGGTGGCTGACTGCTGACTCCCGAATGGGTGGTGGCTGACTGCTAACTCTCGACTCGTCTGTGGCTGACTCCTAACTCCTGACTGGCTGGTGGCTGACAGCTAACTGCCTGATTGGTTAGTGACTGCCTACTGACTCTCAACTGGCTGGTGGCTGACTGCTCTCTCAACTAGCTGGTGGCTGACTGCTCTCCCGATTGGCTGATTGCTGACTGTCTCCTCCCCCTCTCCTCTGCTACGCTTTTCACTAGCTCTAATTCAGCTATGGATGGCATCCGCATTAGAATGACCTGGGCAACACTAAAAGGCTTTTACACATCTCACATAACAGCAATATTTTTGAAGAATGTTGTAAAATAAATATAGAATAAGGGTGTGTATGTATATGCACATAAGATCTATACAAAATGTATATTACCTTGTGAGGAGAGATGAGATGGGTTGGTAGTGTATTCAATCTTGTTGCTCCGCCTTTTCAAAGGGACCTTCCTATTTTCAATATGATATCCATACAAAACTCTCTTTGAGGAATGAAACTTCTCAATACATCCTGTATATAGCGAACATTTTATAGGTTTCAGAGTGAGTCTGAACTGTGGAACTTTGTTTGCATAACGTCTTCAACAGGCTGAAAGTATATACATGTATATGACAATAACATGACTCTCTTATACCTTTTAAATTGTTACTGATCAGAGGGAGGAGGGGGGAAGTGATGATATATATATATATATTCTTTCAGCCAGTTGAAGACGTTATGCAAACAAAGTTCCCCAGTCTAGACAAACTCTGAAACCTATAAAATGTTCGCTGTATATATATACATTTACAGCATAGACTCACTCTAAAACCTATAAAATGTTCGCTATACATATATATATTAGGGTGGCCCTTATTTTGAAAAAGTTTAAATTTCTCAGACCTCCACCCAGAATTTTGTTTAGAATGTTGAAAAAATCACCCCTGAATTTTTTCAGATTTTTTTGACCATATTAACCTGTGCCTGTAAGGTGTTAAAGTTCAACATTGAGTTTAAATGGGGATTTTGCGATTCGAGAGACTTTAGAGCGTAACTTTTGATGCCTCGAATGGATTGTTCTGAAATTTCGTATTATTACGTTTTGAGGGTCGCTGAATTCAAATTTTATGTCAAAAATCAGTTACAGTTGTCAAAAAACTGTCATTAATTTTAACTAATAAACAATTTTCACAAAAAATCCATCCGTGATGTGATTTTATAGGTTTTAGAGGTCGCTGATTTCAAATTTCATGTAAAAAAAATAATTATCAAATATATATATCTAATTAGTTAGTTATAATGACTCATATCCGGGCTTTAATTACAAGGTCGTATCGCCTACTACCAGAGCTCTCTTTCGTCACTCTGGTGGACATGAGTCCGACTCTACAATAGGTGTCCTAAATCCTCCTACCATAAATTTTTATTTACCTAGGGTAGAGGTCTTTAAAAATTACCTGACATCGTACAGATTCGGAACCATCGCTTAACATCCCATCCGAAGAACGACGTGCTTAAGTTTTTTTTTCACTTCCCAGATAGCTCAGTATCCGTACTTACTTATTGAGTCCAAGATTGCGGGCTCAAAACCTGGTTGAGGCCTTTAGTTTATTTTATCTGGGAGGTAGTATAAACTTAAGCACGCCGTCCGTCCTATGTGAATTGAAATTTAGGATAGTCCAATTTAGGACTCCCATAGTAGAGTCGGGCTCATGTCCACGACAGAGCACTCTGGCTAAAGCCCGAGAGTCATAATAACTAACTTTTTCTTATCAAACATGAATTACTGGGTATGAGAAAGCCATTCTCAGAACCTACAATGAACTGAAGAAACCCGCTGACTATGATCCCATAACTTTTATCTGATCGTCCTATACCCAGTAAGAAATCATGTTATTTTCTTTGCCTTCGATTTTTTTTATAGAATTAGTACAGGTTGATTTAAGAAAGAATAATCTATCTCATTTATATTTAATTTCCTGTCTTGAAATTGCATAGGCTGGAAAATGGAAAAGTCAAATATCAAATTGAATGCGATACATCACTTTCTGCTATTTTCAAAGCAATTCTGTCTGTCTTCTGACTATTTCGTATAATATATTTCTTCTTGTTTCCATCGGTATTTCCATTATTGAAAATACTAGTGGATACTTCAATTCAATTTCTTTATTAGCTCTCAGGAAATATATATTCGTGTTCAGTCTGATAAATACATTCTTAATTATTAATAAGAAGGAAAATTGGTTACTTAGTAACATATTAACACAAAAGATGCCCGTGAAACAGCATGAGGGCGCCAGTAGCTCAGTGGTATGCGTGCTTGACTTGTGAGCTCAAAAACGTGGGTTCGTAACCTTAGTTTATTTTATCAGGGAGGTAAAAGTAACTTACGCCGTCCTTCGGATGGGACGTTAAGCGAAGGTCCCGAGCCTTTACGATGTCACGTACTCGTTAAAGACCCCTGCCCTAGATGAATAAAAATTTAGGACTCCCACACTAGAGTCGGGGTCATGTCCACCAGAGAGACGAAAGAGCGCTCTAGTAGTAGGCGATATGACCTCGTAGTTAAAGCCCGGGCATGACTCATAATAACTATAATATAACTAAGAATATAAACATTCGAGACAGTAATGATAGATCCAACGAAAAAGTTCTCCTTCATAACGCGAATGAAAAATAAAATCTATATTTTTTGAAAAAACATGTAGGTATTTGAAACGTCGCGTCACATCACGGTTTTTCGGACCCCACCCGTGCGTACGTATTTTATGGATAGCCCTTTGTGACAGTTGTATAAATAGATGCTGATATTAGAGAATGTGGGTTGGGTCATTTGTTGTGAAAAGGGTGACATTGGAGCTTGTGAAGAAGATTTATTCAGAGGGGGAGTTCTTCCGAGAACCGAGGAACATTGTGGACTTGGAGCCTCTCTAACTTGTCCTATTCACGTCAGTCGGAACTAATGTTCCACTAATTTGTTGGTTTAAACCACCAACCTAATTAATACTGAGGTTTAAGT
The DNA here is from genome assembly GCA_963662175.1 of Aradus depressus. Lineage (NCBI taxonomy): Eukaryota > Metazoa > Arthropoda > Insecta > Hemiptera > Aradidae > Aradus > Aradus depressus. Next base: position 25,708,291 of record OY759219.1, read on the forward strand.
CAGAGCACCCAAATGGAATAGACTAATGGAATGGTTGTAAATAAAAACCTAAAGCCAACGTCGTACTATTGCGTGTAAGGATTATGTAGAAAACTGCTCCTTACAGGAACTGCAACAAATGGTGTTGCGGTAACATGTCGCTTTATGGCACCTATTGTACTCCAAGCACTTGCCAGCGCGGAAATCAGATCAAAGCTGGTAAGGGAGTACGCAAATCAGTTAAACACCCTAGGAAACTGCAAGAAGATTGGACTCTTCTTGGTTCCCGGACACTCGGGGATCCAGGGAAACGAAGAGGCTGACCGACTAGCCAAGGAAGGTTCAAGTAAGCCTTTTATGGGGCCAAAGCCGGTGCTGGGAATATCTCGGGAGGCATACCGAACCCGAATTAAAGAGTGGACTAAGGATCTTTTGGAGCGTACATGGAGAGAAAAGACCACAAGCAGGCAGTCGAAGATGTTCCTGGGAGGGGAGTCCTGGGTTCTGAAAGACGGGATCCTGAAGCTCAAAAGGCTTAGGCAACTCGTCCGTTCAATAGACACCTACACACTGTGGGAGTCAAGGACAGTCCTACCTGTGATAGATGTGGGGAGGAAGACGAAACGGCGGCACACTTCCTGGGCATCTGCTCGGGATATGCGCGAACGAGATTCCGCATCTTTGGTGGAGATGTAATCGCAGAGGAGGGCTTTAGAAGATTGGACTATGAGAGCATTCTCAGGTTCATTAAAAAAAGTTGTCGGTGAATCACCGGCAATGTACTTCCCCAAAATGAATTAATCAATTAACTTTTCGCTCCCCATCCAAACATCGGCAGTTATTACGGTTTTTGAATTGAGCCCCCTCTCTGATCCTCCCCCTTCCCTTCTACCAATTCTGCTGAAATTTAATATGTGTCATCCTTATGGGATTTAGGATTCACTCATGAAATTTTGTCTCTATACATTCATTACAGCAGTAGAGTATTTGAGTTAATCCCCTTTAACCGATTTGGCTGAAAACTAAACTTCTTTGGGATGTCAATATGTTGATTTTGTCCGGCATTATTTTCAGAGGTTTTTTCTTTTTTTTTTTTGTTGACAATATTTCGGCACATTTCACGACATGAAATTGTCCCGAAATATTGTCAAAAAAGAAAGAAATGAGACACTACTAGAAAAAAAAAAAGGTTAGTTGGGTTTTATGACTCATGCCCGGGCTTTAACTACGAGGTCATTTGTAGCGCTCTTTTGTCACTCTGATGGACTTGAGCCCGACTCTACTGTGGGAGTCCTAAGTCTTAAATTTTGCATACCCTAAATTTTTTATTCACGTAGGGTAGGGGTGTTTAACGAGTACCTGACATCGTACAGGCTCGGGACCATCGCTTAGCGTTCCATCCGAAGGACGGCGTGCTTAAGTTCATTTTACCTCCCAGATAAAATAAACTAAGGCCTCGGTACGGTTTCGAACCAACGTCTTGAGCTCAGAAGAGCAGCACGCATACCACTGAGCTACCGCGCCCTCTGGTCACATATAAAATTTCGTTTCTATACATTCATTCTATAGGCAGTTACTGGAGTTTAAATGTTAAGCCTCCTCTTTATTCTCCTTTCCGTTCGATCTATTTGGCTGAAAAACTACAGGTTTCGACATTGTTCTGGGTTCACATATAAATACAGAGAAACACTACTAACTGGATCCCACTACTAACTAGATACTACAGTAGATTTCTATAGATATTTTGTAAATTTCAGTAAATCAAGAAGTAATTTTAATAAGAGGTCTGTCACTTACTACTCCCTCAGGTTCTCGTTAAAGACGCCAGCCCTAGGTGAATGAACCTGGGTAGGAAAAATGTAGAACTCCCACAGTAGAGTTTGGGCTCATGTCCACCAGAGCGACGAAAGGGCGATCTGGTAGTAGGCGATATGATCTCTAGTTAAAGCCCGGACTGAAGTCACAATAACTAACTGATGACGGGAGAACTACAGCAAACAGAGAAGAGTCTAGGCTCCTCTGTGGAGCAAAATCTGGAGGACAATAACCCACACGGTGGAATAAGTACTACAACATTTCAGATTAATCAGTCAGAGACCCCTGAGTAGCAGATTACATAGGTAACTTGATACGGAAGTGGTTAGCGATCCCCTTAAGGGGGGGCATGGCTCTGGGGCGGGGCGAGGTAGACCGGAGTGCGGATGATGGCCAGACGAGGGCATTCTTATCTAAAGGAATCATTGATGCGTGATTTACCGCACGAATAACTTTATTGATCTAGACTGGAATTGTAGCCGAAATATTGGAACTCATCGGAATGATCTTCAGAACCATCTGTTGGATCTAATTGGACATGAAATTCAACTTTTGTTAGTGTGCTAGAGCTAAGCACTTCCATGAACGATCCTTACTTTTTGAGACAACAATCTCATTTTACTATCCATATTTACTATGATATAAGAGTATAATAAAAATGATTGGAGATCACTCATGAGCGTTATGGTATAATATATTTAATGGTGGTTTCGGATAAGTGAACGTTCTGATAATTGATACATTCCACTAGAAATGTGGAGGTCTTTATTACCTTTCATATGATACCAATCCTGTATGATCAAAGGATGGTAACATAACCTGAAATTCTTCAGTGTTTCATTAGTAAAAAACCTTTTCTGATCGATAATTTTATTTCTATGAGTAACCTGAAATGGGTAACCAACTGAATGGTTACATAATGAATGTATTCAGAGTGTGATTCTAAATTGTACTAAGCTTGGGTTTTGCTCAAAACTGGTTTCTAACATACTTGCAGAAAACTGTTTCATTAAATTTTCAAAATTATGAAAAATATTTTTATTGATGGTGATCACTGAATAGACTTGAGTGGGGTCAAAAGAACTGAGTGGGGTCTGAACCTATCTGGTTACGTTAAAGTGAGGCCTACTACGGAGGAAACGCATCTTGTTTTTTGAAAAATATAAAATAACGACAGTTTCATCAAGAAGAGATTACATAATGATAACAGTGTATTACAAAAATTAAAATAATGATATAACAATGTACTGTTTTTTTTTTTTTTTGAGCTAAGAACAACCGGATAGTTGTATCCGAATATGTAAAGGTCCTTGCAGCCAGGCCGTTGTATTCAGGTTTCACATTGTGTTTTGACCTGAGAACGTACAACCAGATAATTGACACATTGCGCTTATAAGCTGTCTCTTTAACAGACGGTTAACAGACATTTTTGGGACTTGGTGAATAGGATCTTATAAGTCTTCCTTAGGGTTGGATTTCAACAGTTAGGGGGGTTAGGACAGATTGGTCCGATTTTGTGGACGTATAGGATGAAGTAGTGGAAAGTGGTTTAGACTTCTTCATGGACACGCCCACTATCACAGCCTCTCTCCGTGCGGCTTGCGGCCAGGCCGCTCGGTCTTCTCCTACGTACCTACCTAACCCCCTATTTTTCCTCCACTCAGAGCTAGTATTTTATACAATTATATATGTAGATAGACTGATAAAATATATTGTTGTGATGATGTTTCCTCGTCTTGGTTTTGAAGGTCACAGGACTCTTAAAAGTTAGTTGAACATGTTCAAAATTTAAATTAAATCCTGTCAGGAGATGGGTAAGATACCTAACTTCCAAGAACTGAAAGCCATATTGGCAAATTAATATTTGATTAGTTGACTCAACTTCTAGTTTGAAGAGATTGCATATGGTTCTTGACTGAAGTGTTCCGGAGAGTTTGAAGCAACGAGAAATCGTAACCAAAACACCAAAACTCCCATTATTTTATATTTCGATAACTGTCAGAGGAGATATAGGTTAGGTTTTATGACTCATGCCCGGGCTTTAACTACGAGGTCATGTCGCCTACTGTCAGAGCGCTCTTTCGTCACTCTGGTGGACATGAGCCCGATTCTAAAGTGGGAGTTCTAAATTTTTCCTACCCCAAATTTTTATTCACCTAGAGCAGGGGTCTTTGACGAGTACCTGACATCGTACCTGACCACTGAGCTACCGGCGCCCTCTTTTCAAGGAGATATTAGAATGCATTATAATCACTATATTTCTCTCAAAGAGATTATGAGTCCACCGTTACTATGGAAGTCCTAAAGTTTGCCTAGCCAGGTTTATTCACGCAGGCTTGGAGTCTTTAACGATTACCTGATATTGCACAGGCTCGGGCCCTTTGCTTAATATCCCATCCGTAGGATGGCATGCTAAAGATTTTTTCACCTCATCGTTACAAAGTCCAAGGACCTCAGGCAGGTTGCGAACCGGCGCCCTTAGTTTTTAAATATGTATGGGTGGCCAAGAGCGGAATCATAAGTGGATCTTACACTGAATAACTTGAAAATTTCAGGAAATTGAATTGAAACAGTGTTTTGCAGTAAATCGGGAATTTCGAAAAGAATATTGGGTTCTTCATACTCTCCCTTCTCCTTCTTTTCCTCTTTTTCTCCACAAAACATATACAATTAAACCCAAACTTTCAGGCACAAAAATTAAAGAATTAATACTTTCTGAAGAGAATTTAAGAACAAGGAAGTGACTGAATAATGTCACAAACGATTTACTATTCGAAGCAGCACTTGACACGGTCCATGCTCCTATTTTACCGGCTAAGTTTCCCGAATTTGCATTTCAAGGAAAATTATAATAATAATAGAAACAGAAGGGGTCTCCTTCTGGTTTGTATACACCATAAGTCCTGGTTCTGGCTCTCCACAATTTACGATGGCACAATTTTAAAACATTTCTAAGAGAGAGATCTTTTCTTTAAAATTTAAGATTTAATGTTTGATTTTTTTTTTTTTTCTTTTTTTTATATTCATTGTTCAAGAGATGGTCCCGAGGACCATGGAACTCGTTAAAGAAAGGTAACAGAACCTGGGTAGTGAAAATGTGACCCTCAACTCAAAAATTGGATGTATCGACTTGAAATCTTCAGTCGAAGGGAAAAGGGATTGGAGGATGGGGGCTCTACTCGAACAAGTCGCTATTGAGTTTATCCCAAAGTTCGACTGGTTTTTGAGGGAGAGCGAAAACGTAATTGATATATTCTTACTGAGGAAGTACATAGCCCAATCACCAAAAACTTTTTTTTAGCTGTAGAAGGTACATCGGGGCATGAAATAGTTCCCTCCCTCCTGGCAGACTTAAAAAAATAGTCAAAAGAAATCGAAATCCATTACATTCCATTTCACTCGAAAGTACATTAGCACCATTTCTTTATTTTTAATTTCTTATACCTCTAGTAGATCACTCTCTCTTCTCCTCCCCATCTCAAAATCATTTCATTTTGTCTTTGTAAACATTAAATTTATTTATTAAATCTTTCCTAATGGGTGGTGAATAATGGGGTGAGTATAACGCTTTAAACAGGCGCTCTCATTAATCGTTATATTTCCACTTTTGATTTATACGTTCCATAAATATAATTTTTTGGTCTTCTATTTCGTGATTAATTACTTCCCTAATGACATCTTAAATTGATATCCTTTATTTTATTTGTAATTTATTAATATTTAATTTTTAGTTCTTGGTCTGTCATTACTTTTTCTGTAATTTCTCTTGCAGTGCGAAGTTCCTAAGTAAAATATATAGGACACAAAATCTAAATTAAATTGAAATTAGTATTAAGTGAATGCCACAAGCATCAGTTAAATTGTAGGAACTTATATATGTTTTTCCAGAGTCTATATTTAATAGTAATAATACTAACACTTTAGGTTAGGTTAGGTTTTATGACTCATGCCCGAGCTTTAACTACGAGGTCATATCACCTACTACCAGAGCGCTCTTTCGTCACTCTGGTGGACATGAGCCCGACTCTACTGTTGGAGTCCTAAATTTTGCCTACCCTAAATTTTTATTCATCTAGGGTAGGGGTCTTTAACGAGTACCTGACATCGTACAGGCTCGGGACCATCGCTTAACGTCCCATCCGAAGGACGGCGTGCTTAAGTTTATTTTACCTCCCAGATAAAATAAACTAAGGGCCTCGGTCGGGCTACGAACCCACAACCTTGAGCTCAGAAGTCAAGCACGCATACCACTGAGCTACCGGTGCCCTCTATTCAAGGAGATATTAGAATGCAATATAATCACTATATTTCTCTCAAAGAGATTATGAGTCCACCGTTACTATGGAAGTCCTAAAGTTTGCCTAGCCAGGTTTATTTACGCAGGCTTGGAAAATAAATAAAACGTATGTTTTTTAAAAAATATGGTCTATTTCACAGATAATATATAATATGGGAGTACTTTCGGTATTGCTATCATCTTCAGCCACGACTTAAAAAATACTAAATACAACAAATACTTTAGTATTTGTTAAGTCGTGGCTGAAGATGGTAGCAATACCGAAAGTACTCTCATATTATATATTATCTGTGAAATAGACAATATTTTTTAAAAAAACATACGTTTTCTTTATTTTTATCAAGTGTTTCACAATATCTCTGCAAAAATGTTAAATATCACTAACACTTTACTATTGAATGAATACCACAAGCATCAATTAAATTGTAGGAGCTTATATATGTCTTTCCAAAGTCTATATTTAATTGAAATAATATTAACACTTTACAATTGAATGAATACTACAAGCATCAGTTAAATATAGGAGCTTATATATGTCTTCACATAGTCTATATTTAATAGTAATAATACTAACACTTTAATATTTAATGAATACCACAAGCATCAGTAAAATTCTAGAAGCTTATAAATGCCTGTCCCAGTCTATATTTAATAGGAATTTTACTGACACTTTAATATTCAATGAATACCACAAGCATCAGTAAAATTCTAGAAGCTTATAAATGCCTGTCCCAGTCTATATTTAATAGGAATTTTACTGACACTTTACTATTGAATGAATACCACAAGCATCGGTTAAATATAGGAGCTTATATATCCCTCCCCATTCAAGGGGATATTGAATTTATTTTCAAGCCACTAAAAATACCTCATCTCATCGCCTAATACCCAGGTAAATATTATCCAAATATTTTTTTTTATAAAAAATGAAGAAGACGAAGAAGGAAGAAAATGAAATATGAACCCTTCTTCTAACTTGCTACATTCTAGGGTGAATAAAAAGCAAGTCATGAATAAATTTATAGGACTTACATGGTGTGGGGAGGGATGTGATTAATATGTCTGAGGCTTCCCTTCGAAGATTGAATGAGATTGATCCTGGAACAAATTGAAATTGAAAGGATGTGCGGTGGGGGGGAGGGGTCCTGGTTGGGATTGAAGGTTTGGTTAAAGATCTCCTATCTGTTTAGAAGGGCAGGGCTTCAGTTTGTGGATCCTGTGCCCTTTGAAGGCCCTCTACTGATAAGTTATTCGGGGAATATCAACATCTTGAGAGCTATCCATGAATTATAATAATTGTCAGTTGTAAATTTAAGGTTAAGGGTCAACCAAATTTTATTCAGAGAATACAAATCTACTGGAAACCTATAATAACTAATTATTTATAGTTTGGAGAATAATTGTATATATACATATGGTAATTATAATAGAAATAAAAGACGTTGTCTTCCCACTGTTTTATTTTATACCAGAACCGGTTTTCGACGCAACAGCGTCATCATCAGTGGTTCATCTATCATAGAGTAACAAAAATACAAATAATAAAAAGTATAAATAATTCATAAAACATCAGGGTACAGAGTAAGAAAATAAAATTATAAAATTAACTTACCCCACCCACACAGCACAGCGGTTGGAAGATAACTGGCATAGCTCTAAGGGGTGGGGATAGCCAGGTTCACTCACTCTCTCAACATGCAGAGCTAGAGCTATGCCAGTTATCTTCCAACCGCTGTGCTGTGTGGGTGAGGTATGTTAATTTTATAATTTTATTTTCTTACTCTGTACCCTGATACTTTATGAATTATTTATACTTTTTATTATTTGTATTTTTGTTACTCTATGATAGATGAACCACTGATGATGATGCTGTTGCGTCGAAAACCGGTTCTGGTATAAAATAAAACAGTGGGAAGACAACGTCTTTTATTTCTATTAGAAATCTCGTCCCACAACATCTTACTATCACATATGGTAATTATCATTATGGAATAATTTCATATTTGGAATACAAGTATGGGAGACCTAAACGACTTGTTAAATATACTGAAAGAATGATGAATAACAGGACTTATTTTATTATAACAACCACGTTTTTACCATCCTCCCGCCACCTTCTCCTAACCCTTCCTTCTCTCAAATTCACTTCAAATTTGCGTTTTGAGTGATCGATAAAAACATTTTTGTTATAAGAAGGGTCACATTTTGGATGGATGGATATATTTTTTACAGAGTAGCAAGAACATTTTCTCTTTAAAAGTTAATGTATTAATAGAGATATAAGTACAAATAAATTAACAGGATTTGTATAAAATTAACATTATACAAAACATACATTAATATGTTGGTTTCTCTGAGGTAACGTTTGTATAGCCACATGTTCAAATTGAATGTCATCCGACTGACACATATATGACATCAGAGTGGGTTTCTTGTCAAACATTTGATATATAAATTATATTTTGTTAATTAGCTTTCAGTCCTGTTACTTTATAATATTAATATCAAACAGCTTGTCAATATAAGTTTAAATAACCTCAGGTTTTTTTTTTGTATTTTGTTTTAAGTAAGCTCTGAAATATATTTTTTTTTAATTTATTTTATTTTTTTATTATCATTTGGCCTCATGTACGATGCATATTAGCCATGTCAATGTGTTATGTAGATATTTACGACATCCATGGCCCCGGGAGGGAGTTCTATCTACGAAATGAAACTCACTTCCGGACGGGATTTGAACCCGCAAACCATGGTGAGACCATGCGGCCAGAGCCCTACGCTCTAGCCCGCACAGCCACCATGGCCCCCCAATATATTGATTGTACAAATATGTACGTTTATTGAGGGCGCAGGTATGCGTGCTTTCTTACTGAGCTAAAGATTGCGGGTTCGTAATGCAGCCGAGTCCCTTAGTTTATTTTATCTGGGCGGTAAAATAAACTTTAAAATGCCTTCCTTCGGATGAGTCGTTAAGCGATGGTCCCGAGCCTGTACGATGTCAGGAACTCGTTAAAGATCCCTACCCTAAACCAAATTGTACTGACACAAATGTCTACAAAACTCACATCTCAAACAGTTGGGACCTCTGCTAACACCTCTTCCTCCCACTCCTCGAAGGTGACTGGGCAAGTGGTCTAGATGGGCGCCTTTAGCTCTCCATTATTCTCCCGCCATTAAAAAGCCGGGAAACTTTCCTCCACACTGATTGGCTATCCTTGTCAGGTGATCCACAGCCTTCTTTATATGGTGTTTCTGCTGACGTCATCATACTTTGTTTTTTTGGCGCCAAGACCCTGGCCTCCACCTTTTACACTACCATCTGCATTATCATTTTTACTTAAATATTTGAAAAATTAATGTCCATAAATTTTGGATATCACACGACATGAAATTTAATATTTAAAGTCATAATTTAGTCAAATATTGAGTAAACGGTGGATTGGCTTTGGAGCAAGAGCTGGAGATGTACATAGCCAATGATTCACCGACCACTTTTTTATTGCAGGTTTGGTTAGGTTAAGTTTTATGACTCATGCCCGGGCTTTAACTACGAGGTCATATTGCCTACTACCAGAGCGCTCTTTCGTCACTCTGAGACCGACTCTACTGTGGGAGTCCTAAATTTTGCCTACCCTAAATTTTTATTCCCCTAGATAGGTACCTGACATCGTACAGGCTCGGGACCATTGCTTAACGCCCCATCAGAAGGACGGCGTGCTTAAGTTTATTTTACCTCTCAGATAAAATAAACTATGGTCCTCGGTCGGGTTTCGAATCCACGTAGAGGAACAATGTTTAGTTATTCAAAACTCGTCTTTCTTCCTCGTATCGTAATCAATAGTATTGAAATATTTACAGCATCTTATATAAGGATATTGACATGAGAAAGTAAGAATTTCACGACTTGCATTGTGGAAAAAGCGTCATCATTTACTTCAAGTTTAGCAACTTAGATGGCGATATGCAAAATTTAGCACATAAGGGTAAAATATATCTTTCGGGATTACTCTTGTCGAGGACTTTACAGATAAGACTGCTTCGGGCAACTTGCCAACATTTCAAGTTGACTAAGCACCAATTACGAACCTCAAGGTGCTGATTCGTTCCTATCATAGTGTATCGTAATTGTTCCTAGTTAGGTAGTTAGTTATTATAACTCATGCCCGGGCTTTAACTACGAGGTGATCGCCAACTACCAGAGAGCTCTTTCGTCACTCTGGTGGACATGAGCCGGACTCTACTGTGGGAGTTTTCCTACCCTAAATTTTTATTCACGAGACCCTAGTTTAACGAGTACCTGACATCGAACAGACTCTGGACCATCGCTTAACGTCCCATTCGAAGGATGGAGTGCTTAAGTTTTTTTTTACCTCGGCACCCTTCGGATGACATGTATGTAGCAGTAGAGTTAATGAACTGGAGTTGAACTTTCATAAAAAAAAATTTCGTTCTGGGTTAAACATGTTTATGAACTGTTTAATAGCAATTAAAGTAATTATCGATTTTAAGTGAAAAACTCGAAAAAAGACAACAAAATGTTTTCCTTCTGTAGAAAAACATATCGATCGAAAAAGGCTGAAAATTTGTATTTAAGCTTATTTTTGGATGAGGAATCCAAAAATGACATTAGTTTTTCATAAAAAATCGGTGTGTGTAACGTCATGCTGAGTTACAAGGCTTAAAATCGTTAATTACTTTAATTGCTATTATACAGTTCATAAACATGTTTTCCTCAGAACGAAAATTTTTTTTTATGAAAGTTCAACTCCCGAACAACAATTTCTATGTGTTACGGATGAAAAATAGGTGTACTAGCATGTCGAAAAAAAATCATGAAAAAAATGTGAAAGAAATTTAAAATTGCCATTTTTAGTGAAAAGGTCAATTTTTTTAATATTTTCGATAACATTTTCGAAATTTACAGAAAATTTCCGATTGAAATCATCTGTAAAACATATTTTTTTCAACCGATATTGATAGTTAAAATCAAAAAATAAAAAATCATATTGTGAAAAACTCGAAAAAAGACAACAAAATGTTTTCCTTCTGTAGAAAAAAATATCGATCGAAAAAACTCTCCCCTCCCGCGCAACTTCAGGGCAACCTCACAGTCCCGTCTAGACAACTTTTACAAAAGTTGAGGACAACATGTTGTCAATGATCTTTTTTGCTATTTACACTCAACTTCTGTTACTCTCTACACAGAATTATCTGATGAATTTTGTGACCAGAAGAAAAGAAGGTAAAGTTAAACGGAGTCCTGGCTTGACTGAAACGTGCTCTGAGAAGGGGTCGTTAAGACTAAGGACAACTGTTGCCCGGCCAGGGAGGAATGTAATTAGAAGGGTTCGTGACCGGAGACCTTCAAGTGACAACCCTAGTCCTTCCTGAGCCACCCTCCGAAGACCCCCGTCTGCTCTTCCACATCTTAAGTTAAACAGTTCTCATCTACAAAGTACACTCATTCTAAATATTTTAAACAATAAAATCTTTAAAATGTTGATTAAAAACCTCACCGATTACATAACTTCCCCCATATTTTGGAGAAGTAACATACAAATACTCGTCGCGTGTGCCGAAACTGGATCACAGTTATTATTTGAGACAATATAAGTGTTGAACAAGCACTGTGTTTTTTTTATTATTATTTCCACTAAAATTACACAAGGTAGCAATAATGTATCCGGAGAATAACAGGAGCACTGGAAAGCCAAAGGATAAAGTCCGAATACATTTTTTTTTTTTTTTTGCGTTCTGTGTTGATATAGTGGAAATACTAATGAATAAAATAAAATGATAGATGAAACACTTGTTTTTTGAACACTTATATTGTCTAATTCCACAAACATATACTTAAATGTGTACCGGTTTCGGCTTACGCCATCGTCAGCACAATGTTCAACAATAATTGAGATATTTGCCAGGCATACAGAACAGCTAGGAATTAATAGGACTCGAAAAAAATGGGAATTGTTTAAACGACCAGACACTTCAAATTTTCTCCTTTGCTAATCCCTTTCAGATAACAAATATCCATTACAACATTTATCTAGGTTAAATAACTTCCTACATAGCTATATATTGTACATTTGTTATATTGTTTTCTTGTAATGTTAGTTTTTAGTTCTATTTTAATTTTATTTTCTTGGTTTTCAAATAAGTCCACACTTGGTTATTACCGTTAGAACAGAGATTTCCACCTCCTGGTTTTACCAGAGGAGGGGACCCTTTCACCTCAGGTACTCTTAGCTTAATATAAATATGTATGCCTGGCAAATATCTCAATTATTGTTGAACATTGTGCTGACGATGGCATAAGCAGAAACCGGTGCACATTTAAGTATATGTTTGTGGAATTAGACAATATAAGTGTTCAAAAAACAATTGGTTTATTTGTCATTTTATTTTATTCAAAGGATAAAGGTTTGCGGGTTCGAATCCCGTCCGGGAGTGATATTTCGTAGATAGAACTCCCTTCCGGGGCCATATGGATTTTATAAATAATTAGGTAACAGCCATTATAAAAGTCATGGCTAATATGGTACATAAGGCCAAAGAAAAAGAAAATGTTAATTTTTCTTATGAAAAGCTAAAATGTAGAAGTTTTCATGAAAACAGCTTTTAAGACATTAATAAATTAATTAGTGATTATAAATATAAAAATACTATTAATTAAATTCGCTTTTATTAAAATGAAAAAAGGACAATAGACGGTCGAAACAAATGCCGGCGTATCAGCTGTTTTATAAACAGAACACACAGTCAAGTGAGAGAAATGAAGAGAGACAGTTGAAGACATGAACGAAGTGACATCACAGTGATGAGACATCAGTGTATAAAAAAGTGTAAATAGAAAATGACGTTTTTTTTAATGAATTGTATTTTTCAATTGTATTAATCAATTTACAATTGAAAGTAAACTCTAGAAAGAAGGTACTTTTTTTTTTTATTAAATTATACAAGCCAATTAAAGAGTGGCTACAGAAGAAAAAAGACTGATTCGTATAATTTTAGGAATTAGTAGTATAGTTTTTATAAATAATTGATTTTTTTTCTTTTGTAATGTAGATTAAGTTCAAATAAACCCAATATTTTGTTCTCGATTCTATGCTATTCATTTTCCATGTCAACCAAAAAACAAAAGAAATACCTTTGGATTAGGGTTATAGGTGCTCAACATCTAAGTCATAGCATCTAAATATTTCGAGATTGAGACAGATATATATATCCATACATATGCACATACACCCACATCTATAAATATATATACACATATACAGACATACAGACATATACATATATACTACTCACTAGCGCTGAACATTTTTTGCAATATTCAATGAACAATTCTTATCTTATACTGACCAAGAATTAAACAAATAAAGTAATAAAGGTCATTAAAAAAATCATAATATAAATTTGTAACCTTTGTGCTCTCAAGTCTTCATTTATTGGTTAGACAGACTTTATAATAATAATAATAATGCCTTTACCAACATTTGCAAGAGTCCATATTACCTAAAATACTGACCAAATCTTCAGAAAATAATATTATAATTATTACAATGTGAGTATTTTTATATGATAGTAAAGAAAAAATACATTAAGAACCATTCTTAACTTCAGTTACAATACTCACTCTTTTCAAAGGTTTAACACGTCAAACACTGGGTTTAACACTTTTCAGATTTTGAACCAACATATCTCCGGTAGTTTTACAGGTACAAAGATTTTTTTCGCGGGGTTCTTCCCAACTTTTTAAGTACTTTTAAATTGTGTTAATTGTTAATGGGCTTAAAAGAAAACCCTTTCCTTCCGTTGGCCATTTAAGCCCTATTACAATAAATTTTTCATTTTTTTTCACATCAATGCATACCACTCGTTGAGACGTACAACTTTTATTCTTTGTAAAAATTTGCTAGCACTAATCGTTTCCGAATTATTTGGATTGTGGCCCGTTTATCTGGGACACCCTGTACACTTTTTTTTAAAAATGTATTATTGTATACTTTTTCATTTTTGCTTGCATTAATAGCTCGTCCATTAGTTTTGTATCACTAAAGAAGTCTATAGTCCTCCGGAGTGACTCTCGGTGGTTGCCCAGGGCTGCTGGCAGAATACCTTTGGATTAGATTGAACATTTTTGCAAATTTCGAAAAATTCTATGGCATCTCAATATTATAGTCTTTAGAATAAATCCAAATGAAGTAATAACAAATTGAAATTTTTTATATATGTGCACTAACTTAAAAATTGCACGTCAGAAACTTTCTACTGATAGCTTCCTAGGATCGTGGAGTCTTCTTTCACGATATGTAGATATTTCGGGACGATTACAATTCCATTGACAGGTTACAAACAGTGGTTCTTATTTTCTTATTGATAGCCTTTTTGTTAAATTCGCGGACGTATTATACATTTTTCAACTTCCTAGTTCCTTTAGCGTTGCCGAGGGTGACTTGAGTTCTCAACGGAATTTGCGAAATCGGCCGAAAGGAAGGGGGAGAACAGAGGAGGAGGGCTTAACTCAACAACCCTGATAACTGCCGATGTAATGAATGTATCGACACAAAGTAAGACAACTACAGATTTCTAGCCAAAGCGGTCGATTTATTTTGGAGGGAGAGCAACAACTTAATTGATTAGTTCCTGCTGGGGAAGTACATTGCCGGTGATTCACCGACGATTCTTTTCACCACATCTGTTATATTGGCAATCAGAAAAGTAGTTTTGCTGGGGTTTCTCCTTGTCATCAATAACAAACTGCTGGAGAGGGCGCCAGTAGCTCAGAGGGGCTAGGATACTCAGCTGAGGGTCGCGGGTTCGAAACCCGGTCAAGGCCCTTTGGTTTTTCATCTGGGAAGTGAAAAAACCTTTTTTGAGCACGCCGTCTTTTAGATGGGATTTTAAGCGATGGTCTCGAACTTGTGCGATGTCAGTTACTCGTTAAAGAAAGTGAATAAACCTAGGGAGGAAAAATTTAGGACTCCTATAGTAGAGTCGGGCTCAGGTCCAACTGAGCGACAAAAGAGCGCTTTGGTAGTAGGCGATATGATAGTTAAAGTCCGGGCATGTGAAAGCTAATTTTGAGGACTTTTAGAAGGGGTTTTGATGCTTTAGCCTTTAGGATGATAGATTGATTGCAGGGGTAGGTTTTGTACCCATGTTATCCCATATAACAGCCCCTCTCTTGTATTTAACTATTGACTCTCCTTCCTCTTATGCGAAGCGCAGGATCCATTCGAAGCTCTACATCCTCCACTCATCTAGGTTGAGGAACGTCTCATCAGAGATTTGAATATCCTTCAAATTCGCCCAGTGTAGCTTGGTTTCTTTTATCACTTCACATCTTCTGCAGAAAATATCCGGAACAAGACCTCTAAGGTTGGTTGGTTATTACGACCCATGCCCGGGCTTTAACTACGAGGTCATATCGCCTACTACCAGTGCGCTCTTTCGTCACTCTGGTGGACATGAGCCCGACTCTACTGTGAGAGGTCCTAAATTTTGCCTAACCTAAATTTTTATTCACCAAGGGTCTTTCGGTCTTCAACGAGTACCTGACATCGTACAGGCTCGGGACCATCGCTTAACGTTCCATCCGAAGGACGGCGTGCTTAAGTTTATTTTAACTTCCAGATAAAATGAACTAAGGTCGGGTTTTGAACCGACGGTCTTGAGCTCAGAAGGCAAGCACGCATACCTCTGAGCTACCGGCACCCTCGAAGACTTATTATAAAGAGATGTTTTCTTACTAACTGATTCCCTGATCACTTTTCTCAATGTCCTCTGGGGTTGATCAAAAATAGTATTACTGTTGTGTCCGTTCCTCTAATCAACCCTCTATTGTGGCCTTCAGGGTGAATCTGATGAGAGATCATTTCAAAGAAAAGATTTAATTTCAAAGCTTCTCCTTTTTGAAACGGAGAGATAACAAAAAATAATACACGCACAAATGTTTTTTTTTTTTTGAGGTCATTCAAATGAGATACAACTCACCCTCTTTTTGTAAAAATAAATTGAAAACTCCTTCCAGTAAATCCCTCTTTACCAAAAATTTAATTCTGCTACGTTTGACCAAAGAATTTTTTTGACAGAATAATATTTTTCTTTGAAAGAATAAAATTGGATAGGAAGAATTATAATGGAAATTGATCCGTGGATAAAAGTGTATAAATGACTTAATGTTTTTAAGAGGCAACTGAACAAACACAGATTGTATAATGGATGATCCATCATAGGGGAAGAAATTGACATCCCTCAAAACCCAGGAAATACGTGAACTTTTTGAGGGTAGCTCTGTCCGCGTTCTTGAGGGTTAAACACGATATGAAGAGATATTGTACATTAATATGAAGATGGCTGATGTAGTGAGAAGTGATTATTTCACAGGTTGTCAAATAGCTAGCCGGCTTTCGAGGTTGCCCTCATCATCAGGTCTACAAAAGAAACCACCCTTAAGCAACAAGAACAAAAACAAAAAAACAGGTTCTGTTGTTAACAATCATAAAATATAAAGACAACAAAGATTTAAATAAATATAAATACATTAAATTATAAAAGTAACAAGTTGAGTACCCTGGTAGAGCTCTTGGGCGACGATAGCGCCTATTTAACGGCCCTTTTTTCGTTTTAAATAATAACTTACTCCGATTAATATAATTCATTTTATCCTAACATATTTGCTAATATTTTTAAATTTAATTTTTTTTTTTTTTTTTCATGTACCTATCTATATGTACCCTGAATTTTAACCTTGATTTTCATTTGAGATATTATTAAGGCAGTAAATATTCAATAACACGAAACAAGTAGCAGGGAAATGTATCAGCCTTCAGTTATCACCGGTCCCCCGAGGACTGGGGCGCCACCGGGTTCTCTGGACTGAGTTCCGGGCCTGGAGGATGTGGTCGGTGCCCATTACAAGCACATCCTCCTTATCATTTTTTTTTTTTTTTTTTTTTTTTTTTATTATTTTTTTTAGGGTGCCCCTGACCCCCTGAGGGGGGGTCGGTCACATCACCCTATTTGTTCGGCGGGGAAATGGGTAACCTTTCTCCGTTTTTATTCACAATTTACTTTTGGTGCTATGGACGGCTGTGGACCGGCTCGATGGCTACGGTCGGCAGTCGTCCTTGGTTCCTCGCCGCCTCATTGCGCCGAATGAGCTCGAGACTCTTCGGTGGCTTCTGGTCTGCCTATCTCCCGGAGCCGGGGGCTACCACCGCAGCGCCTGTCGGCGGTCGGCGGGGCCCCCGGCACCGGGTTAGAAGGCTTTCTTAATTTTTCGCCAGGAGGAGACGAACCGACCAAAAGCCGGGTAGCCAGTCTCCGTCATCAGTCCCGGCAGATTCAGTCCCAGGTACGATCCTGTCCGGCGAATCAGCGCCGCCCTTGGCCCGTCGTATAGCGGGCATTCGAGGACTACGTGTTCCGCAGTCTCGACGCCGCCACACGAGCAGGCAGGGCTGTTCTTCCTCTTAAAGAAGAAGAGCTTGGCGCTGAAGTCACCGTGACCTGATAGCACCTGTGACATCCAGTGGTCTGGTTGTATCCATGGAGAGTCAAGACGCGTCCGGACGCTCGAGAAATAGGCGAAGGTGGTTCGGCCATCTGTCGATTGCGCCCAACGCCGTTGCCATCTTTCCACAATCCATGCCTGGACAATGCCCCTCAGGCGCTCCGGTCTCGCCTGTCCTTGCATCCCCTCCTCTAAGGCTTGTCGCAAGGCCACGTCCGTGTCTGCTTCCAGTGGTAAGCCGCGTCTACAGAAGTAAGAGGCGACGGCTCCATCCAAGACTAGGTCTATGGGAGGAGCCCCCGCCAGCACCTGCAGCGCAGCCGTGGAAACTGTACGGTAGGCCTTGGTAACCCTGAGGAGGGCCGCTCTTTGAGCTTGTAATAGCAACGCACGCTGCCGTTTGGTGGGGTGATGCCACCATCCGGCAGCGGCGTATCTTGCTACGGCCTCGAAGACCCCGGCGTAAATAGTTTTACACGCGGAGTACCCGAGGCCCCATGTCGCTCGGGCTAGGTAGCTCAGAGCGCTAAAGGTAGCTGTTGTCTTATCCTTGATGGCAACTGCGTGGGGCGTGACGTTGAATCCCGGCCCAATCCCCACACCTAGGTACGTGACCACTGCCGGAAACTCAACGCGTCGGCCGTACACTGCAAGAACCAGGGGGTGGCGGGCGTCAGTTTTTCCTCTCATCAGCATGGCCGCTGTCTTGCTGGGAGAGAGGGTTAACTTGTTCAGTCGGCACCATGTGTCCGCAGCGTCAATCGCGGCTTGGGCTCGGGCAGTCAAAGTAGCTCGACTGTCAGCGTGCACCGTGACCACTAGGTCGTCGACATAGGCTATTGCCTTGAGTCCACGAGTCTCGAGGTCACGAAGCAGTCCGTCAAAGAGGATGTTCCAGAGTGTTGGTCCGAGGACCGAGCCCTGGGGACACCCCCTGGTGACGTTCGCTGTAGTGCTGGTGAATTGCTGCCTCACCGTCGCAGAGCGCTCGCTGAGGAAGCTGGAGATGAGCCCGAATAGGTTCCTGGGAATTCCCACAGACCGTAGTCGCAAGAGAATGGCAGGCCACCAGGCGCAGTCGAAGGCCGCGGCTATGTCGAAGAAGATACAGAGAGAGTATTTCCCTCTGCCCTCCCCGACATCCGCCCTCAGCATCCTCAACGCATCCTCAGCGGATCTGCCCCTCATGCATCCGAATTGTCTGTGCGATACGAAGGCCTGTACCCGGGCTCGAATTCCTGAGAGAATCAGAGTCTCCAACACCTTGCCGGAGACTGGGAGTAGACTGATCGGTCTATAGCTACCCACCAAGGAGAGGTCCCTGTCCCCAGGCTTGACAAACGTGCACACAAGTGCACGTTTCCAAGCACTCGGGAAGTGGCCAGTCCTTAGGCAGGAGTTTATCAGGTGAAGAAGATCCGCCTTTATGGCCGGGAATGCCTTCTTGATCATGGCGGCGTCTATGAGATCCATCCCAGGGGCGCCGCCATTCCTCTGCTTCCCAACCGCCAGACTTAAATCTAATTCGTCCCAGTCCGGAGCGTCCTCCGTATCCGGCAGGGCACGGGCTGTCTCTCTGATTATTACCTGGGCGGGGGTATCTTCCGTCGGGTCGTCCGCCGGAAAGGCCACTCCCAGGTACATCCGTCCTGCCTCCTCCAGGGACAAGGCGTAAACGTCCCCGTCCCTGATGGAGGCCACAGGGGCGACCGGCCTGAGCCTCCCGGCGACGACCCGGTAAGGGATCCCCCACGGGTTTCTGACACTCTCCTCCTCTATGAAATTCCTCCAACTTACCTTCTTCGCAGTGGCGATGCTTCGGTTGTAGGCATTATTCAGTTGTCGGTACTCTTCCCGCCTTAACACCTTCAGAAGGGGATTCCCGCACCGTTGGTACCTACGCCTGGCGCGGTATACAACCCTCTTAGCGAGGGTAAGCTCCTCACTCCACCAGGGAACCTTTTTGAGCCTGTTCACCTTCCTGGGGATGGTTTCATCGGCAGCTCGGAGTAATATACTTCCGAGCTGTTCGACTCCCTCCTCGATCTGGTCAACAGGGTCAACGCTCCCGAGGCCTTCCCAATCCTCGTCACAGGAGTAGGTAGCAACGGCGGTCACAAAGGCGTCCGAGATGGCCTTGCGTGTAGCAAAGCGCGGGTCTCTAGGCCTGACCACTGGAAGACCCGGGTCAAAGAGCTGAACATCTATGACGCAATGGTCGCTAGATGTGACTTCTCTGACACGCCATCCTCCCACAGCCTGGCCTAGTCCGCCGGACACAAGTGTGACATCTATATGGGATTCTCCCATTGCACCACGAAATGTGGGTGGGGAGTCCGGGTCGTTGACAATGCGAAGATCATGGCGGGCTATCACATCCAGTAACCTGCCACCCCGGCGATCGGTGCGAGCCGATCCCCAGGCGACTGACCAGGAATTAACATCCGCCAAGATGATCACGTTGCCCCCCTCGAGTTCATCAAGTATATGATCCAAGTGGCCTAACTGTCGTTCTATGTCCTCAGAAGGGGGGAAGTACCCGCTGATGACATAGCAGCTCACGTTTGCATGCCTGACACAGGCCACTACCATATGGCTGGTAGACAGATGGTGGAGTGCCATCACGTCCATCAGGGGGTCAGTCACAACCAGTGCGGCCATAGGCCGCTGGTTGTCCCTCGCCCCAACCATAATCCTGTGGCCGGTGCCTAGGCCTGCCACGGCGCCTCTAACGCAATATGGCTCCTGGAGAGCAAGTACCTGGATGTTCTCCTGGGATACCAGGTGCCGTACTTCCGCAGCAACGATTCTGCGCCTATTCATGATGTGTTGCCACACATGAAGACCGTCACGCTGCCTACCGGCCATAGTCCGTGCGAGCGGCCAGGGCCTCTATCGCCCGGATGTATGTCGGGCAGGTATCACAGTTAGCACTGTGATTCGCGGCAGACTTTCCTGTGCCGCAATTGCAACACTTCGGCGGCTTGTTTTTCCTATTCGGACACTTGGTGTCGCTGTGGTTCTCCGCTGAGCACCACGCACACCTCTCCCTGCCCTTACAGTACTTGGCGATATGGCCGAATCCCTGGCACCTATTGCACCTTGTTATATCCAAACAGTCCCCGACCCTGCACGGATACCACCCACCCAGCGTTATGGACCCCGCCAAGACCAGTTCTCTCCGGACATCCGACGAGGCTTCCGCTACCCAGTTTGTAGTCGGGCCGCCCTTCGGGGGGCCTTTCCTGTAAAGTGGAGTAATCCCCTTATACAGTGGGTTCACTGCCTCGAGCCTCCTAGAGAGGTCCTCCCCCGACCAGCTGGCAGGGACATCAAAAAGAACGACCCTGGGTCTTCTTCTGCTGAGCGCCTCGGCCCTCAGACCCGCTGCCTGGAGAGCCGGTGCGCCCAACAGGGACTCCAGCTCGGTCGGAGTGGACACCTGTAGGAGGAGCCCTCCTCTCCTGGCGGGTTTGGCCGACTTCACCTTGATCCCGAGCTCACTCGGGTCCACCAGCTCCAGGGCCGCCTCCAGCCTCCTGCCGTCACTCTCCTGCTGGAAGGTGACGACAGCCCTGTAACCGGCGGCCGGGCGGACACCTCCCTCGGTTGTCAGTTCCCTCCTCAGCTGGCGGACGACATCCGCCTTCGTCCTCCGGGGGGGCGCTGTCCTGGGTGGGAAATTCGGGGCTGCGAATGGGGCTGGAGGAGTCGTTTTCGACTGCCTCTTCTTCTTCTTCGACGCCACCATTGTCCAGAACATGGCGTCCGGGTACTCCGCTTCAGTGACCGGAGGTGGGGGGGGAGAGGACGGGAGGGGGATCCCATCCTTTTCCCTCCCTTGGCTGGATACGGAGGGAGGGGCGGCGGGTATTTTGGGGGAAGCAGCACTTGTAGGTGTGATTTCAGCCGCTCCTCTCTTCTTCTTCTTCGCCCTCCTCTCCGGCACCCCTCCTGGCGGAGTGCTGTTCTGGGGCAGGTCCTCGTCCAGGGCAGGGAGGCCGTTGGAGGGGGGATCCCTCGGCATAGCCGGGATGCTGGGCTGCATGAGGGTCGACCTTAGCATCAACTTGGTGGCGATGGCCTCTGCCATCACCTCCGGCCTAAATCCCTCCAAAATCTCGGATGAGACTTTGGCCCTGCTTTCCGCATCTATCTGTCTGGCGAGCGAGGCCGCCAGCAGGTCAACGAGACGCTGGACCCCCTCATTCACCTTCTGCTGGCTGGCCCTACTCATCCTAGAGGTCTGGGCAGCGACCATTAGCTGAATGGTTGCCGCCTCTCGGTTGGGGCAGCCACTGAACGGGGTGGCGGCCTCGGCGCTCACCGTTACGCTCGATTCCTTGGGGGCGAGAGGAATCCTCGGGACGGGGAGGGTAGATCGGCGGGAGGGGAGGGCAGATCGGCGGGGGGGAAGGGGGATGGGGGCTGGTGAAATTGTCTGTGGGGCTTCCTGGGGGACAGGGGGTGGGGAAGGGGGGGGGACTCGTGGACACTTCTTCATTGTGAGGGACAACACCTGGCTTCGAGAGGTGTGGTGCGGGGTGAGGGTGGGTTGGGAAGTGCTCCCCTCCTAGACACGCCCACACACCCAACTGCCACTTTCTAAATTCAAATATTAAATATCTTTTACTCACCGATTGTGCACAAACCACTCGTTAGATTTTGTCCAAACCTCGAACTCAGGACCTTTAGGCACTGGACTCTAATATTGTCAAGTTTATTTTGGAATTTAACACTTTTTTTTCACCTTCACAAAATTACACACGCGGAGTAGGTCTAGGACATGTTGCCTCGTTGACAGCCAAGGCGGGACTCCCCTTATCAGGGCCATCCTCCTTATCAGGCCTCGCTTGTTTCTCCAGGGCCCAAGCTCTGTGCCTATATAGAGGTTTCGCCGTTTCTTGTCCCCTGGTCTGGTTGGGACGCCCACTGGGTCCCCCCGGGTCCTGGGCTGGGTTTCCGTCTGCCCCCCCCTCCCCCTCCCTTCGCCTCCGTCGGGGATCCCCCTCTACTGATATAGTATCTAGACAGTCATCAAAGAAAAAAAAAAAAATAATTTTTTTTTTTTTATTTTATTCTATTTGCAATCTATATACAATATATACATAATAAGCAAATATGTGGTAAAAGAAAAATATAACGTCACTTGATGGGAGAAGCCAGCCAGCGCTGACACTCCCTCGAAAGTTAATTGTCATTATTCACTATCCTCCGAGAGAAGATCGCGAGGCCACCTCCTGTTCAAGCGGCGGGGAGGATTGTCAGGATGGGAATGAGAGGAAAGGTCTTGTGCGAGAGGATTTGAATGGGAAGAAAGGTTTCGGTGGAATGATTGGAATCGGGATTTGATTAATTCATTTACAGTGGGAATACTGAGATCTCTGTGTAGGACTTTATTGGTGACATAGAAAGGAGCATTGACAATTCGTCGGAGGAGTTTGGACTGGAATGCTTGGATACGATTGATGTTGGATTGTTTAGCTGTACCCCAAAGTTCGAGTCCGTAAATCCAAATTGGACGTATAATGGTCTTGTAAATCGTAAGTTTGTTGTTAGTCGTCAGTTTCGATTTTGGTCCAACTAGTCGACGTAACAGTCCGTATCTTCGATTCAGTTCTTGTCGTTTAAGTCGTGTATGTGGGTTCCACGTAAGTCTACTGTCTAGGTAAAACCCGAGATAGCGGACTTGGTTTGAAGAGGGAATCAGGATGTTGTTAATGATGACGGGAGGACAGGATTGTGGGCGTAGGGTAAATGTGACTTGAACACATTTCTGCTCATTTAATTTAATTCTCCAGAGGTTGCACCACCTCTCTATTTCAGTGAGGTGCTCCTGGAGGATGAGTGAGGCTACAGCAGGATCAGGATTGGTGGAAAGGATTGCTGTGTCGTCAGCGTAAGTCGTCAGTAATGTCTGAGGATGGATAGGAATGTCGGCAGTATATGTATTGTAAAGGATGGGACCTAGGATGCTACCCTGTGGGACACCGGCCCGAATAGGTATGAGTTCTGAGTACTCAGAGCCTACTCGGACCTTGAAATGGCGATCACTAAGGTAAGATTTCAGGATGAGGTAGTAGGTACTGGGAAGGAAGTGTTTCAGTTTGAAGAGCAGCCCCGGGTGCCAGACTCGATCAAAGGCTTGCGCCACGTCGAGAAAGGCGCCCGTGCAATACTCCTTGCATTCTAATGCATTAGATATGCAATCGACAACCCGAAAACACTGTTGGGTAGTGGAATGTTCAGGACGAAATCCAAACTGGTGTTTAGGTAAAATGGATTGAGATTCAAGGATTGGGATAAAACGTTTCAACAAGAGTTTTTCAAGGATTTTAGAGAAGATTGGGAGCAAGCTAATAGGACGGTAGGAAGAGACATCAGAGAGAGGTTTGTTGGGTTTGGGAATAACAGAAAGGATGGAATACTTCCATTGGACAGGAAAGTAGGTAGTTCTGAGGACTGAGTTGTATATAAGGGTGAGGAATAGGACAGCTTTGCGGGGAAGGTTTCGTAGGATTTTCCCCGTGATCAGGTCAAATCCAGGAGACTTACGGATTGGAATTTTATTTAGAATGTGTTGCACATCAGAGGGATGAAAGGCCTTTGGCGGAGGAGAGAGAGGCAAAGGACTGGTAAGGAACTCTTCAACTTCTGAAGTATGAAGGGCGTTATAATCAGGATGGGGTGTGAACGTATTTTTGAGGTGAGAGGCAAAGAGCTGAGCCTTCTCCTCGTCGGATCTGACCCAGGAGCCATTTTGCTTGATGGGATAGGATAAAGGACTATATTTTAGAATTTTTCGGGTTGCAAACCACAGGGAATTATCTTTTGTGGAAAGGGAAGCTAGGTATTCATTATAATTTTCGGAGCGGAATTGTGAAAGTTGGATTTTGAGGTTTCGGGAAAGGTTATTGAAGGCAGTTTTGTCGGAAGGATACCGTGTTCGTTGCCATAGGGCACGAGCGCGGCGTTTTTCTGAAAGGAGAAGTTGGATGTGGCGAGGAAGAGGAGGGTTCGGGTTTGAAACTGTAGGAGGAGTAGGAGTAGATGAAGCGTTCCAAGCACAGTCCTGTATGGCTTTAGTGAATTTTTGTACGGCTTCATCTAAGTCCTCAGGAGTTTTAAGGATTACATTTAAGTCAATTTGGTTTTCTAAGGAGGTTCTGAAGAGGTCCCAATTCACTGGGCCGGGAGTTAAGGAAGGCTTTGATGGGACAGATAACGGGGTTAGACCAACGGTGAGGAGAACAGGACTATGGTCTGAGGATAAGTCGGGGAAGGAATAGGTAGAGGAGAATAAGGATCCTGTGCCAGATCCAACAAAGAAGTCTACGAGGTCTGGGTTGCGGTTAGGATCAGTAGGCCAATAGGTGGGAGAGCCGGGGGAGTAGATGTCATAGTGTTGGGTGTTAATAACATCGTTTAGGATTCGTCCTCGGGAATTTGGAACTCTGCTTCCCCATTGGTGGTGCTTCGCATTGAAGTCACCGCCAACGATGAAGCGAGGCCCCAGGGATCGGAAAAGGGTGAGGAACTCGTGATGGGGAATGAGTTTACTGGGAGTACAATATACTGCCGAGATAGTGACAGGGAAGGGAAAAAGTGACAAGGAGATCGTAGCGATTTGGAATGATTCTGTAGCCTGTGAGGAGAAAAGGTGATGGGATAAGGACTGTTTGATAAGGATGAGTGCGCCACCTCGGGCCCTATCTCCTGGGTAGTCAGACCTGTAGCTCCGGTATCCTGGGATACTGAAGTACAGGCTGGTTGTCAAGTGGGTCTCCGTAATGAGAGCGATGTCTACATGTCTGTCAGTTAGTAGTAGTTCTAGTTCTTGTCTATGGGGTAACAGCCCATTCGAATTCCAAAGGAGGATCTGGAGAGGAAAGGAATTTAAAGGGATCATCGGGAGGATTCGGGTAGGAGTTTAGAGACGAGGAGGCTTAACATCGATATGAGAGGGGTGATTAACGACTTAAAGTCATTGAGAAAGGAGGTGAGGTGACTGATAACATCAGGGGTTGAGGATGTAGGGAGCTGGCTGGATGGGAGAGGATGAGGAAGGTTTTTTGGCTGTTGGGGGTAGTGAGAGGTAGGAGGTGGATAGTGAGAGGTAGGAGGTGGGTAGTGAGAGGTAGGAGGTGGCTGTGTTCGTGGTGGGCTGGCCACTTGGGCGTAGGACCGGGGAAGTGAGGAGGTGGCTCTGGGCTGACGGGCTGCAGCTGGCTGGAACCTGAGCTGGGGCACTGGTCTCAATGGTGACGGTGGGACTGGTAAAGGAGCCGTCGGTGTCTTCATGGGGGGTTTGGCTGCCGCTTGCCTCTTCTTCATACGATCTTGTATTTCTCTGTGGACCTGGCAACCCCTGTAGTTGGCTGGGTGGTTATCCCCGCAAAGGACGCAGATCGCGGGTTCAATACGGTCCTTCTTAGCACAGTCCGCCGAAAGATGATTGCCCGGACACTTCACACACCTGGGGGGATGGTGGCAGTAAGAGTGTGTGTGGCCATACTCCTGGCATTTTGTGCATTGAGGGATATCTTTTCTGCGTCGCGGTTCCTCGACCTGTATTCTTGTGTACAGTAAATACTGTAACTTAAATATTTCTTTGCTCTTTTCACTTATAGCCAGGTCCACGAAGAAGAGGGGAAGAGGTGTCTTATAGATAGGATGACGCACATTATTAACGTTTTTCACGCTGAACCCGTGCTTTAAATAGATATAAATAATAATGTATTTATATCTATTTAAATCTTTGTTGCCTCTATATTTTATGATTGTTATCAACAGAACCTGTTTTTTTGTTTTTGTTTTTGTTGCTTAAGGATGATTTCTTGTGTAGACTGCCTGATGATGAGGGCAACCTCGAAAGCCGGCTAGCTAATACAAATAAAAAATCTGTGAGCGGTCAGACTACATTTTATTTGACAACCTGTGAAATAATCACTTCTCATTACATCAGCCATCTTCATATTAATTTTTTTAACCTAACTTTGAACCTGATTTTAAAAGTTTCGAAAAATATTGACACATTGTATTTTCTTTGTATCCTTCATTTTCAAATAGGTTTAATTTTTTATTTCTGAAATGTTCACTAATTTTTTGTCGTATTTTATCTCTCACATAAATACGTGATGATTGAGAATGGCATTATGGATGAATGAGGAGGTTTACGTAATATGAAACTTTTAACGTCGGAAAGCCTCTCATAGCTTTTACTGAATAGGATTAAGGAAACAAAGAGAGTTGCAGAGCATTGTCCACCCCCCTCCACAATTGTTTGTACATCAATCTTTTTAGGTTTCAAGTGGCGAAGCTTAAATTTTGCAAAATGATAACGAACTTTGAACTGCGGCTCATAAAAATTAAACTTTTCAAAAATGCTGTATTTGACCCCTGTGGAACCATTACGCTATACTGCAAATGGAATGTTACGTAATCAGTCAGAAATTCGATGTTGAGTTTTCACTGAATTTCATGTTTTTAATTCTTGATTTCAAAAATTAAAAAAAAAAACTTCCTGTCAGTCTGTGTGTGAATATGGTGTGTAAGGTAAAGGGTCATATGGATTGATTGATTGCAAGGGTTTGTGTCCATGTTACCCAAAGCCTGAAGGCCTTTATAAAGAGGCGTATAGACACGCGAGCAACGAGCCGAACATTAGTCAGTACGCATGCCTGGGGATGAAGTGCACAGGCGCTAGACGAACAAGGTAGGCTCGGGGTCTGCTCCACCTGTTGTCGGTTTTTTGACGAACCATTAAGACTAGTACAGACATGCGAGCAACGAACCGAGCACTGTTCGGCTCGTTTTCAGTTTTCAACGAACACACTCCAAGCCGCACAGAGACGAGTCGAGCATTTGGATGCTCCACAACCATACTAACGAACATAACCTGCACAAGTTAACCTGCAGATAACAAATTTACGTTTATTTGTATATCATTTTATTACTATTCAAAATCTTCAATCAGAAAATGCTCAAGGTAGGTAGCTACTTACGTAATTAATTTACATATTGGTAGTACAATTAATACGGATACGAATTTATTATACGTAATTTACTTTTACATGTAAATTGTTTAAAATGAACACTTTTTTAGGAAACGTGTTTGAATAATTCCTCCCAAGCATCCAATCTCTTTATTTTATTAAAATGTAATTTGTGTCCCATATGACTGGGTACTGCCTCATAGCCTTAGCAAACTGAATTTGAAGGTCCTGAGACCAGTCTTCAGAAGCCATAATAAAATATAATTTATTTAATAATATTTAAATATATATTTAATTAAAAAAAAAAAGAACGTGCACTTCCAAAAACCTAAATATTTGAAAAGGTTACAATATTGGTTATAAACAACAGTGCTCGTGTCAAGTCGGGACGGTTCGGCTTGGTACCAGTCCACACACACCGCAGCTCGAGCCGAACATTCCTTTGATGGTTCGTCAAAAAACCGACAACAGGTGGAGCAGACCCCGAGCCTCCCTTGTTCGTCGAGCGCCTGCGCACTATTCCCCAGGCATGCGCACTGACTAATGTTCGGCTCGTTGCTCGCGTGTCTATACGCCTCTTCAAAGGAATGTTCGGCTCGGGCTGCGGTGAGTGTGGACTGGTACCAAGCCGAACCGTCCCGACTTCATCCGAGCACTGTTGTTTATAACCAATATTATAACCTTCTCAAATATTTAGGTGTTTGGAAGTGCACGTTCTTTTTTTTTTTTTTTTTTAATTAAATATATATTTAAGTATTATCCAATAAATTATAATTTATTATGGCTTCTGAAGACTGGTCTCAGGAGCTTCAAATTCAGTTTGCTCAGGCTATGAGACAGTACCCAGTCATATGGGATTTAAAACACAAATTACATTTTAATAAAATAAAGAGATTGGATGCTTGGGAGGAATTATCCAAATACTTTTCCTAAAAAAGTGTTCATTTTAAACAATTTACATGTAAAAAAAAATTACGTATCATAATAAATTCGTATCCGTATTAATTGTACTACAAATATGTAAATTAATTACGTAAGTAGCTACCTACCTTGAGCATTTTCCGAGTGAAGATTTTGAATAGTAATAAAATGAAATACAAATAAACGTAAATTTGTTATCTGCAGGTTAACTTGTGCAGGTTATGTTCGTTATATGGTTGTGGAGCATCCAAATGCTCGGCTCGTCTCTGTTCGGCTTGGAGTGGGTTCGTTGAAAACTGAACATAAGCTGAGCACTGCTCGGCTCGTTGCTCGCATGTCTGTACTAGCCTTAACAGTCCTTCACTTACATCCGCAGGATCCTTTCGAAGATTCTCCATCGGAAATGTGAATAACTTTCACATTCGTCCAAAATGTTTAGCGTGATTTCCTTCATCACTACACATCTTCTGCAGAAAGAGCTATTTCTTACTGAGTGGTGTCACGTTAGGTACTCGATCACTTTTCTTGATGTCCTACAGGCAGGGATCTATCGATACAAGTAAGTACAAGTAAAGTATCGATACTTTTGATAGATACAAATAATTTTGGTATCGATACTTACGAATAGATATTACTTGTATCGATTCAAAGTACTCGTTTCAAATTTCAACAATTAAAAAAAAATTATATAAATTTTTTCAATTCGTCAAAATTGTTCATCGTTTAATTTCTTACAATTTTCTTTTATTTGTTGTTGCAGTAAAATACTGACCTCAAATTACGGTTCACGGACAAATGACACGTATATATCGATGGTGATAACCTCATGTGGGCTGTGATCAGTCTGCGTGATGCGTCCTTATTTCTTACCTTATTTACATTAAATGGTTTATCGTTAATGAAGGTGTACGTTTGTTTAATTTTGATGAGAACCATGAACATGATTACGATTTCATTTTTATTGTATTTTTACATTCCATTTTGTCAATTACAAATTATAATGCCTTGTCCTACGGTATGGTATTACACTTACCTTGAGCATTTTCTGAGTGAAGATTTTGAATAGTAATAAAATGAAATACAAATAAACGTAAATTTGTTATCTGCAGGTTAACTTGTGCAGGTTATGTTCGTTATATGGTTGTGGAGCATCCAAATGCTCGGCTCGTCTCTGTTCGGCTTGGAGTGGGTTCGTTTCGAGAACGTTTCGATCTCAGCGACTTGCAAAAAGTGTTTTAAAAAAGTGAAATATTGTGGGAATACGAATAGTCTCCAGTAGTTTTATATCCTTAGTAAAAATAAATTGTATGTTTATTTTATAAGGTTTTTTATTATTTTCAGTATGTTTTTAATAGTATAATTTTATCTTATTCGATTTGATGTATTTGTTTCTTATGCCCACTACAATATCTCATTTACCTATATCTTTCAAATTGTATTGTGTTTTTTATTATTATTATATAGGTATATATATGGTTTAAGATTAATTATAACGAAGTACTCGGCAATACTATTTTTATTTGAATTTATATAGATTTATAAAAATTAATTATAACGAACTACTCGATTCAATCGATACGAGTAGATATTGATACTTGTGAGTAGTACCGAAAGTTTTATTCGATACTACTCATGAGTACAATTGGACCCTACCTGCAGGGTTGGTCAAGAAGAGTTGTTCTTCTTTTTGTTGTCAGGTTCTTTAATCAACGCTTTTGACTGTCAACAACCTGGTTGTTCCTGCCAAGATGAGTTTCCTTTCCGTAATACCCATTCCTCCAGAACTGTATTGCAGTGCGCCTTCCTGATCCTTATTGTGAGTCTAATAAGGTCCTCTTTGGCTTGTTCATTTCCTTCCACTCCAGTGTTGCCAGATTCTTGACTACAACATATCGTATCGAGATATCGAAAATTATCGTACGGTGAAAAATGAAATTATCGTACGTTTTATCGTACATTTTTTTTTTAAATCGTACAAAAAAATTGTACTAAATGATTATACAAGTTTCTTATTAAAATTAAAAATTAAAAAAATCATGTTTAATCGTAGACTATATGAACTTTGTTTATTTCAATAATAATTCTTACAAATCGAACAAATCTCGTTGCAATATTATTGCATTTCGTGCTAACTTTTAATTAAAATCTCTCATTATTAAATTATTAATCTCTCTTAATCTCACTTTTAGATCCGTATTACAAAAAACGTTTTCACATAGAATATTGAATAAATATATAAATATTTAAAAACAGGTCTTATAAAAATCATACTTTAAATAGAATAATTTTATACGACCACAGTTCTTATATTTTATCTCGCAAATTGAAACTCGTCGTCACCGCTCTCCACCTGTGCTGGCTCATCTCCATCCTTTTATTTGGATATAAATTTGCTTTTTCTTTGCACCAAAAGTTGCACGTGCCCGAAGAAACCGTTTTCGAAATATTGTTTTGGTTTTTCTACACGATCAGATTAGCAGAGGACATTCAAATACTTTGCTCTTTGAATACAACTATGAAGATAGTGTTGAATCGATACTCTGAACATCGATCTATCGCTGCATATAGAGACCTACAGTTACATAAAATAAGCGGGAAACTTTGAAATGGTTTGAATTTGAATAAAGTAAACATTTTTATTTATATCGTACTTTTTTGTTATTATCGTACAAAAATTTTACGATAATCGTACATCGTACATTTTCCTAATTTTGCTTGAATTATCGTATATGTACGATAATTATTGTACATCTGGCGACACTATTCCACTCCCCTACGTCCTGGGACCCAGAGGTATGAGATGATTTTGAGAAGTGGGAGAGGGAGAGAGAGTGTTTTGTCAACGTGGTTGGTATAAGAAAGGCCTGTAATAGTCACATCAGTTAATTAATAAATGACCCCGCCATTTTAAAACAAATAAATTAGCAACATAAGCACTGTCGCAAAATAAAATTACCCTCAGAAGACCGCATAATACCATGTTCCATACGAGGTCAATTGACCACATATCACAGTTAACGTGTTAATAGAGTTCCTAGTTTCACCTTACAAAAAAAAAAAGGTGTAGGAAAGTACAGTTTTTGGAGTAAGCCCTTTACAGGACCCTTGCCTGCTCTGTGAAGATAGCCATTACTATTGTCCTAATGTGTCCTTTCAGTTCCTTCTAACCAACAACCTCACACGTTATCTTCTTAAAGAGGAACACACAACCTTGTAGAAGAACAACTCACAATGGAAAACCAAAATTACCTTCTTTAGGTGCCTAGCAATCAAAACTGATAATAATGAAATTATAAGAATGTGAACATCTTCACGACTGATGTAGTGAGGAGTGTTTATTTCAACAAAATAAAAATGTAATCTGACCTCTCACAGATTTTATTATTTTATGTCTAAATAGACGATCAAAATTAGACATGACACAAAAACGGAACTGTTATACTTACTTACTTAATTCAGGCGTTTCAGTCAAAAACCCTCAGATTGATAACACAGTGCCCCCCCATACATAAACAACAGAACACTTCATAACGATCTTATGATACACACAGTACCCGACACAATACAAACTACCTACATACATTTCTTTAGAAAACTTTACACACATACAAATCCAGAAATACGTACTTTATCTTCACAACACTTACCACAAAACCTCCCACGAAGGTTGAAGAGGAGGTGGAACCGCGACTTACTGCCACCTTAATTCCTATTCGTTCTTAATATTTTTTTTTTACATTATTTTCCTTCACTTTTATCATCTCTCTTACCCATTCCATCAAAATTGTCTTTACATTCCTTTCAATTTTTTTTTTTTTTTTTTTCCCTTGTCCTAATAATTAATATAAATTTTCGTCCCGAGGACCTACCACTGGGTGGCCTTCCTCTCACATGCCATTCACGCCAACATATCCATACCTACCAACATAGATGCTGGTTGTTGCACCCTAGCAACAGTTGCACCTTTATCAATAAAAGACAAAAAAAAAAAAAAAAAAAAAAAAAAAAAAAAAAAAATTGTATACATCATCAGGTAGTCTAAAAAAAAACATCATTTAGAAAAACAGGTATTAATCTTCTAATGGCTAAAATAACTACATGCGAATACAGGCTATATGCGCTGAAATCCTGATCAGGGCCCCCACATGCCCGGTGCTACCGTTGCTACGGCAAACGGGCCCGTGGGCCAAGGGGCCCGCAAGGACGGGGGAAAAAATTAAAAAGTAGAACAGTAAGAGCATTTAGTCAGCTGGGCAACGTATTGAAAACATGGCAACGTTCATCAATGACTCAAGAACGTCTTAATTCACTTGGAGTGTTAGCAATCGAACACCGTCTTGCATCAAGCCTTGACTTCAGTGATGTAATTGTAAAATTCTCAATGATCAAAGTCAGAAAAATGTAGCTTTCATTCATATGGTTTATAATGTAAACACCAATTTCCTACGACAGTTATTATTTTATCTGTGTGAATATTAAAATTAAGCAAACAAAAATATTTAAGAATTAATTTGTTCAATTATGTATTTACCAGTATTTAAAATTTACTATGACAATCTATATACTGTCTAAACTCTTAAAACTAGTTTAAATGTGTGTTTGATGAAAAATAATTGTAATAAAGGTTAAAAAATGTATATTGTAAAAAAAGGCCAAAATTTCTTTTTTTGGTAGTAAGAGGGGGGCCCATCATGACTTTTAGCAACGGGGCCCAGGGAATAATGTGGGGGCCTGATCCTGATTATCCTTTTCTTGTTGCTCAGTGTCATTAAAAATAAAGGGTAATATAATTTAATAAGCAGTATTTATCATACCATAAACTTTGGTAAATTTTGTTATAAGATATACATGATTAGGTTTGTTAAAGTGGAACCAAAGCTGACCACAAAATACACGTGAAGGGAATATTTCCAAGAAGGGAATTATTCTTGTTGGATTAACTTGGGTCTTAATCCATTTATCTATACCAGATTTAAGGGATTTAGGTCTGAGAAGTGGTACAGATTTGAATAGCTAGTAGGATTGAGCTGATGCTCGGATTCTCGTTAACTATTCTAAAATTATGTTTGTTCTTTGCTGTAAAAACATATTTAGGTTTTTTTTAAATAAATTGTTCATTGTATTTTGCATAGAATATTTGTGAAATTGAACGCTCTGCCGACTTTCTCGTTACTAAAATACCTAAAGATATGAGCAATCGTTTTGTGGGCAAGATAGGAAAATTCTGAAAGACTGAGAGGCTTTTGTCTACTTCTTGTTAGACAGAGATCTGGGGAAAGAGCTTGGTAGATTCTTGTTACCTGAATCTAAATAGATTTTAATTTATTTAGGCTAAAAAAATGTATTATTCTTGTTTTGCTTTTTTGATTATTGCTTTTGCTTCATGCTAGACGAAGATTTGGGGCAAAAACGTGAAAGTTCTTTTTTTCTGTATCTTAGATAGTTTCTTACTTACTGATTCAGGTAACAAGAATCTATAACATTGAAAAGACTGATGCTTGATTCTGCTTAGATGGGGATTTACGTCAAGAACGTGATAAGATTCTCTTACCTGAATTTGTTGGTACTCATGTTCCCTGACAAGACTTAAGTCTTTAGCAATATAAAGTGTTTTTTTCCTCATTGTTAAAAAATAATACAATCATGTTATAATAGTATAATATACAATAACATTACTTGATACTTAGGTTTCATTTTTATTTCCAGAGTTCCTCCACAGATATCCTCCCATGAGGGCTAATTACCTTTTGTTTGATAGTTTCAATATTATGTAGTTATTTACTAATTTATTTCATTTCTAAGGGTTTATTCACTTATTTTTTTTATGTTTTTGATATTTGGGGCGGCAGTACTAGGAATATCTCGGGAGACATACCAACCCCGGATTAAAAAGTGGACTAAAGATCTTTTGAAGAGTACATGGAGAGAAAAAACCACATGCAGACAGTCGAAGATTTTCCTGGGAGGGGAGTCCAAGGTGTTGAAGGATGAGATCCTGAACCTCAAAAGGAACGAGTTTCGGCTCATGGGAGCATTCTCAGGTTCATTAAGGAAACTCGGAGACTGAGTACCTCATGAAGGACTTTCTTTAGGTAGTATAAACATACAGGTAGGTAATAAAATAAGGGGAAAACAGCGCTTCCAAGGAAGGTATAAGAGCATTGGATGCTTAGGTCCCTAGGTGTAAAATACCAGCCAATTATATATATATATATAATATTGAGGGCGCCGGTAGCTCAGTGGTATGCGTGCTTGCCTTCTGAGCTCAATATCGGCCGAGGCCCTTAGTTTATTTTATTTTAATCTGGCAGGCATTCGGGTGGGACGATAAGCGATGGTCCCGCCTGTACGATGTCAGGTGCTCGTTAAAGACCCCTGCCCTGAATAAAAGTTTAGGGTAGGCAAAATTTAAGACTCCCACAGTAGATTCGGGCTCATGTCCACCAGAGTGACGAAAGAGTGCTCTTGAAGTAGACGATATGACCTCATAGTTGTATATCGATTTTCGTTTCATTTTGTGTTTAAAAATAGTTTTCTATTTGTTGTTATGGTCTTTAATGTTGTTATTCCTATATAAATCATATTATAACTTCTCAGGCTCCAGACAGTTCTAGGACCAGTGCTATTGAGTGGTATGTCCTGGGCTGCTGTAATTACATCGTGTGAGAGAGATTGAGTGAGTCAGTCAATCATCTAATTTATGGATTGGATTTGTGTTTGTGGACAGAGATCAGTGTTTATTTGATTCAGTTTCCAGTAATAAGCTGTGAATTGACTGTTTAAAATGTAAGTATTGTTATCTAGTTTGGACCATATATATATATATACATACATATCATTTATTAGTTATATAAAAACAATAACTGTTTCCTTCTCTCATTTTGAGTTTGTCAATTTTTCTTTTAAACTCACCTATTAGGCGTGTAGAATTTGAAAATAGTATAACTCCCGATATTATGAATGTATCGACACGAAATTTTATATGTGAATTTAAAACCTCCTAACGACGACACTTATTGTTTTTCAGCCAAATCAACAAAAGAAGAGGGGGCGAATAGGGAAAGGCTTAACATAAAAGCACTAAAAACAGCCGATAGAATGAATGTACCAACACAAACGTTTATATGTTTCATCAAAGCCCCTATAAGGACCACACATATCGATTTCGACACAATTAAACAGAAAATATCGACACAAAATTTCATATGTTAATTCAAAACTACCATCAATTTTCAGCGAAAAGGGCTCAACTCAAAAACCCCAATAACAGCCGATGTAATGAACGTATCGATATGAAATTTCATATTTAAAGTCAAAACCCAATGAGAACACTATCTGTCAAACTGTAGCGATATCGGCTGAAAGAAAAGGAGGGTTCAGTAGAGTGGGCTCAACTCAAAAACTCTTATAACTTCCAATTTAATGAATTTATTCTGTTTTCATTGTTTTCATGCAAAAATGCAATATAATCTTTCCTTATTCTAAAATTCCTGGTTTTATTTTGTTCTTTATTTTTATATTTATTGTATATTCTTTATTTTATCTCAGAGCTATATTGTAAATTATATTATGAAAATAAAAAAAAATACTTTTATACGAACTTTAAAATGTGGTCAACATTAAACTATGCTGAAAAAATGTATAATTTCTCAAGAATTCGCAAAGATATTGAATATAAAAATTAATTTAACGAAAAAAAATATCTGAAAATATGCTCTTAAAAATGTGTGGGTTTTAGTATAAGGGAACCCCGATCCTAAAAACACACACAAAAAAAAGTCTACTCTTGATAGAACGTATCAACACGAAATTTAGTAGTATTCAGAATTTCCTGTGAAAGACAATTATTGATTTTTAACTGAACTTATTTGAATAAGTCGACCTGGGTAGTACAGTCAAATGGATTGAAACGGTTGCGTTAATAAATGAATACATAAAAAAAAGTAGTCGGTGATTCACCGGTAATCTACTTCCCCACCACAAATAAATAAAATAAGTTTTTGCTCTCCCTCCAATACTAATCGACTTAGAGACTTCTGAATCCACATACTAAAATGTGTATCAATAAATTCATTATATCAGTAGTTAGTAGGGTTTTTGGTGTCGAGCCCCCCAATTTTGTGGAAAATTAAAAGATGATGTCCTTATGGGGTTTCGAATTCACATATAAAATATAAAATTTCATGTATACACAGCATTTTTGCTTTTCCAGCTATAATCGGTATAGAGTAAGTTATGTAATCGATCGAAAATTCGATGCAAAGTTTTCAACGGGATTTCATGTTTTCCAACCTCCATTCAATTCATATACAACTATTCAATCAATACAACCCTAATAATTGCCGATGTAATGAATTTCTCAACACAACATTTAGTATTAGGATTTAGGAGCCCCTATGTAGGTCAACTATTGATATTAGCGCAAACGGTCGACTGGTTTTGAAGGTTAATTTATTAATTCGTTCTGGGGAAGTACAATGCCGCTGATTCACTGATACATTTTTTAAATGTGACCAAACAATTACAGAAGGGGTTCTTATTAGGGGTAATATTAATAAAATGTCTATCATATATTTTAATCATATTACCCTATACCAAAAAAAGGGTTTTTGCTCATGTTAGGCATCTAACAAAAATATTTTAAGGTTGGTTTAGCATTGTAATATTAATTAAAGATTGTTATAATGTATTGTTGTATTGTTATAACTTGATGCACGTTTTTCTTTTTTTACTTGTTAATTTTGTTGTTTCTAGTCATTGATGATGGGAGGACTTGTCCCGAAACGTTTGACAATGTTATAAAGAATTTTTAAAATAAATTGGGAGAAAAAAAATGAGAAGCTGCTTTACTGAAAACCTAAGGAATAATTTTTGTATAATTTATGAAATTGGAGACTCAAAGTAATTATGGGGGGGGGGGGGGGGCACCAATTTTAAATCCGGGCCTGGATCAGAGTGGAATGGATTTTAGTTGGAGAGATTGGATGGGTGTAGTGCAGGATACAATTGTGGACCGAACAGTCTCCTGATGTAATTTCCAGAGAACCAGGTTAGTGCAAGAGACGACCAAACACTTGGCTAAGTGTCTTGACAGGACCATCGAATTTGGAACAACACTATAATTGTATTACCACCAGGACAAAAGTACACACCCACTCAAGTCTCTAGGGTTCTCTGTTGGAGTACTGCCCTCAAACTATCGTCAGATGATCATTATCACTTCTCCTGCTATAAGGGAAGTTGAACAATCGGTCCGATATTTGATGTTGAGTTTTCAACGGAATTTTATGTCCGAATAGTCGGGGGTAACCCCGGGTAAATGAAGAAACCGTCTAAAAATATGTTCTTTAAAACGACATTTCAAGTTTTCGGCGTACGATATAGAATAGAACAATTTTTATTTATCGGCATCCAATGACAAGGATTTTTGACGCCTTTAACTCGATTAAATTAGGTCTATGAAGTGGGTTGTTTTCATTGTGCTTAGGACAGCTTCAATAGATGAGTTGTCGTCTCCGAGCATCTCATGTAGGTCCTTTTTATGCAAACCCTTGGCCTTTAGTATATTCTCATATCCAGAGCATTCCTGCAGGATGTGGCTCACTGTGAGAAACCAGGCCCCATACCCGCCACAGCCCTGGGCCATCTTCCTGGTTATGAGGTGGCCATGGGTTAGGCGAGTGTGGCCTACACGAAGCCGCATCAAACATACCTCCTCCTGTCTATTCTGTCTTTCGGAGCTTTTCCGTACGATATATCTCGCAGACCAGGTGACCTGTGAAAGATCGTAATGTATATGAAATGTGCCTTACGATATTCTCAACAACTTTTGTGCAAAATAATTTTTTATTAGGTCAAATATAAGCGCTATCTTGTACAATGTGCTTAGATCCCGTAGTGCAATGATCTTTATTTTCGTCCGATTTTGATCAAAATCTAATATAAAAAAAATAGTTGACATGTTTATTTCAAATTGCAAGTTCATACAAGTTTCAAAAAATTAAAATATATAAACACATACACATGAACACACATACACATTTGCAAACACATACGTACACCTTCACATAATATCACAACTACACAATACAACATATACACTCACACAACAATGTCTAAGACAAAATAAACATACAAATATCCAAATGAAGAATATGGAACAATAGGTTAGGTTAGGTTTTATGACTCATGCCCGGGCTTTAACTACGAGGTCATATCGCCTACTACCAGAGCGCTCTTTCGTCACTCTGGTGGACATGAGCCCGACTCTACTGTGGGAGTCCTAAATTTTGCCTACCCTAAATTTTTATTCATCTAGGGTAGGGGTCTTTAACGAGTACCTGACATCGTACAGGCTCGGGACCATCGCTTAACGTCCCATCCGAAGGACGGCATGTTTAAGTTTATTTTACCTCCCAGATAAAATAAACTAAGGGCCTCGGTATGGCACAATAAAAAGATATTTTATAATTTGTTGCTATGCTATAAAATTATTTAACACCTGAAACGGTTAAAAAAAAAAACGTTGAAAAGTCGGTCTCTGATTTTTGCACGACTAAAAAACATTTTTATACTAAAGGTATAAGAAAGTAACAAAAAAACATAATAGAAATAAACGTTTTCATTCCTTATCCTCCATATCCCTTGGTTTTGGAGAGAAATCAGATTATGAAGGACCTAGGTCCCTGGGATATTGGATGTAGGACAAGATTTAAGGTTCCCTTCGTCTTTGTTACCTGATATCCTAAAAGAATCCTGAGACAGAACAAGGACACATTTCTTTTATCCTTGTCTTACATAATACGGGGCTCTAAAGCCCTCGTTAAATTTGAGCCAAACATTCGAGTAAATCTATCTTTAGGAGAAGCTAATACACCAAGTCAGGTTTAAAAAAGTCAAACTGTATCAAAGAAAATATATTTAAAATATATGTATTGGGGGCCATAACAGGACTTTTTTTTATATACCAACCACATTTTTAAAGATCCTTCCCAGAAGTCAGCTCGTGTGGTTATGCTCAAGAGTTTTTGTGCAACTCTTGTGTGAGTCTAGGACCAGTGGTGCCGAATTAGCTCTTGTGTGAGAAAGACGATCCTACAAATCGTCTCGTGTAGAGCATTATGATTTGGCTACTCAGTGTGTGAAAGTACATGTGGTACTTCGCTTCTTATGTAGTTTCCATCGTAGGAAATTGTTCATAATGTGTTAATAACGTTTTCTCTGTTTATGTTTGCTTATAGACAAACCGAGCAGTCAAGCCCTGTTCTAATTAATATAAGCCTGGCCAGGCACTATATATGAATCCATATATCATTGTTTCCCTCTTTATTATGTACCTTATAGATGTGGCTAAATCCAGTATCAAGAGTTACAGCTATCCGTGAGTACATAATAGTTTAAGAAATATTAATTTAAGAAATATTAACAGAAACACAGTTTCATTATTTTATGTTCAAGTTAGTTTCTCCATGAACTTAGAACATATCGAATTCAGTCCACTCATGTCTGCCATGTTTACGAATGATGTGCGTAGACAGATAGGTATAAGAATATTGACATCAGGAGTCATTTTGTTTCATTGTACAGAGTAATTCTGAACGTGACTTTCTAATAGCCAGTATAAAATGCATTTGAAAAAAGGGAGGAAGAGGGAGGAGTGATCTGTACAAAAAGTCCTGTTATGAACAAACCTTGAGCACCACGTCCTTCGGAAGGGACGTTAAGCGTTGGTACCAAGCCTGTACTATGTCAGGGACTCACCTAGGTGAATAAAAATTTAGGTTAGGCAAAATTTAGGACTCCCATTCTAGAGTGGGGCTCATGCCCACCAGAGTGACAAAGAGCGCTCTGGTAGTAGGCGATACGACCTTCTAGTTAAAGCCCGGGCATGAGGGAATTCCGTTGAAAACTCGATCCTGGATATACGAAAGGTTACGATAGTTCCTTATTTTAAAGGTATAAGAAAACCTTTAATAATACATGATCAAGGATCCTTGAAATGTTAAATTCCATTGAATACTCGATCCCAGTTATACGAAAGGTTAAGATAGTTCTTTATATTAAATAATATACCTAATATGTTATCTATATTATAGAAAAATGTAGATTTTTAAAAAATATTGTCTATTTCACAAAATATATACAATATATGATAGCAAAAGAAAGTACTCCCATATATTTTATATATTTTGTGAAATAGACAACATTTTTAAATACATATGTTTTCTTTATATGTTTTATTGTTTCACAATATCTCTGCAAAAATGTTAAATAACACTTATATTAAAAGTTTAAGAAAGTCTTTAATAATACATAAGGTTATCATACAGGAGGATCTTTTGTTATTGTCTTGCCGAGAAGATATTGTACCAAAGGGGTTGGGCTTTAGCGTTATTGGATTTTTATACATGAGGTTTCTTATATAGTTTTAGAGACAAAATTATGAAAATTGTATACAAATATTATTTACGATATGTTGATCTTGGATCGAACAGGGGCAGCCATATTAATATTTTTCACAGGATTTATGTCGATACTTTGTAATTTTCTTCCATGAAAATATCACCAGACTTTCTAAGTAAACAACAATATACTGAATTATAATATATTATTTAAGTCTTGTATAATACATGGTATGTCTCCATTTAAATTTAATTTATAAGAAAATGAATAATGTTCGTTAGTTATTACTCATGCCCCGGCTTTAACTACAAGGTCATATCGCCTACTACTAGAGCGCTGGTTTCGCCGCGTTTCAAAGCTAGTTTCAGTAAGCAAGCCTGCAACATCTCAAAAACTTCATTTCATTAATTTATCTTGATGGGCTTAATAATATCATCTTTAATTTAAGCCATATGTGGGCAACAACCGGCCCGCGGGCCGGATCCGGCCAGCTGTAAGATTTGGTCCGGCCCGCGAGACATTTTGAAAAACCCAATTAAAAAAAAAAATAATATTACCTACACTACTTACTCACACTCACTCCGAATTTGGAAGATCGAGTAGGATGGGGTTTGTCGCTTGTCGCCTGCGGAATCATGTGAGCGAGCAAGGCGAGTGAGGAAAAATTCATGTCATCGCGTGTTTGTTTATGGTCGATAAAATTTGCGTATTTTTTTTTGTGTTTTTAATGTGCGTGTTTGCGGATGCGTTCGTATTCATGTGATTGATTGATAGTTATATAGATTAGTTTCCCAAATTCAAGCTCAAGTGTCTCATTGATTTCGGTGTCGCTACTTAACTTTCGTAGTTTGTAATAATTCCAAATGTCACGATTTAATTATAATATTGTACCTATTTTTTTTCATTTCATTTTGAAAAAAAAAATAAATTGTATTATAATAACATTGTCTTATTATTTCATGTCTGATATCTATTGCTAAAAATTATGAACACTACTTTAATCATCTCTTGACATTTTGACTTTACCATTTTTTTCTCCGTTAGCACATTTACTTATATGTTCTGCCTCTGTTATTGAAAAAGGAAGAAACTCTTTCAGACAAAACAAATTTCTGATTGTGTAGCTTAGAGATTTGCTAACTGAAATTGAAATCTCTTTCTTAACTGATATATAGGAATGGTTTACACTGAGCGACCTGTCTTAGTTCGTATCTAATCATGACGATGATGCAATGACAAAACCGATAGTATTCGTATAACATTTAAGAAAGTCGTCGGCAAATCAATGTGCTTCCCCAACACGAATTAATTAATCATTTTTTAGCACCAAAACCAATCGACCATTTAATCTAAAAATCAATAGTTTACGTACATGGAAGCTACTGAATTCTCATACTAAATTTTATGTCGATACATTTATAACATCGGCAGTTATTAAGGACTTTGCGTTAAGCCACCCTCCTAATCTCTTTGGCTGATTGTGCTGAAAATGGGGTTTGACAATAACAATATTAGATACATAGCTTTCATTTTTTTTTTTATTTTTTTTTGCAGAGTGCCTCCATAGATATCCTCCTTTAATCCTGACAATTCTAAGTTTCAATTAATATTTTTTATTATTTATATTCTATTCTATTTTTCTTGTTTTCTCTTTTATGTATTTTTATTTGCATTTTATTTATTTATACATCTATTTTAGGTTAGGTTTTATGACTCATGCCCTGGCTTTAACTACGAGGTCATATCGCCTACTACCAGAGCGCTCTTTCGTCACTCTGGTGGACATGAGCCCGACTCTACTGTGGGAGTCCTAAATTTTGCCTACCCTAAATTTTTATTCACCTAGGGGTCTTTAACGAGTACCTGACATCGTACAGGCTCGGGACCAACGCTTAACGTCCCATCCTAAGGACGGCGTGTTTAAGTTTATTTTACCTCCCAGATAAAATAAACTAAAGGCCTCGGTCGGGTTTCGAACCCACGTTCTTTAGCTCAGAAGTCAAGCAAGCATACCACTGAGCTACCGGCGCCCTCTATATTTATATTATAGTTGTTGTTGTTATTTTGTTTCCTTTCTCTTTTCTATATTTATCACATTGTGACCAGAAAATGTGACGCTAGAACGTCGCGAAATGTCGTCATGAAAAAGACACTTCCGGGAAAGTTATCAAAAATAATATTTTAATTTATATAGAAAATCAACAGTTTTTATTATACGGGTGATTCTCTGAAACTAAGGAAATCGCTGTCCCAAGCACTTTGTGACTGGTGTGATAGTATTTTTGAAATTTTTCTTTTTCTATGAGGTTAATAATGGCCTAGGGGTCTTTTTCAATCACTTATTATCATTCTAACCCTTGTTCTTGTATCAATAAATTTCTTTCAAAATAGTGGATTCTCAGTCCCTTACTAGGTCTCACACTCGAGGTCGCTGTGTTCAACAAACTGACACCTATCTATAATCACCTAAAAATTAGATGAATGTACAGATAATTTGTCAAATTAGGCCTCTACTTTAGGTGAACTTGGGGAATTTAGTGTAACATGGTTATAACTGGTCAAAAATAATTATTATATCCTTGTCCCAAGGGGTTTTCATCAGTCCCTCACATATGTTTGAAAATGGCGCCAAGGCCCTGCTGTGTCACTTTTCTACAATTTGAGAGGTCGGAAACACTAATTCACTTCCCGCGTAAAAGTTGCTATTTAACTTACGCCTTATATATATGTACTTTATCTAGGTACTGTACAATTATTATTCATTTTGTACTCATATTTTCCAGGATTTATTTATTAATTTCTTTTTTTATTTTATTAGAATTGTTAATTCTAATCCATGTGTGTCAGACACTAAAAATTAATATCTGTTTGAGTATCTAAACTATAAAATATCTTAATGTAAATATTCTTATGACATATTCTATCACCATGTTATGCTTTAATGGAAATACAATTATTATTATTATAGTGTTCAAGGGGACACTCGCAAATGTTTTTTTTCAAAATTTTTCATATGTGCAATCAGGGGGTCGAAAAACATGAATTCTAGTGAAAACTAACTTCTGAATTTCTGATCGATTTAAAAAGGTAGGTATATATCTGGAAAAGTAAAATGTCCGTTTTCCTCAACGTAGACTTTCTTTATTCTCTTATTTCTTTTGTTTTCTTCGACTTAATATACCTGTTGCATAATTCTATAGGCACGTTTACCAAAATAAGGATATTAATAAATCAAAGAAGTACAAAAGGAAACAAGATCCAAATAAATAAATCAGTGTAGAAATACAGGAGGAATATTTCAAATGGAATATATCAAAGAGGGGAGACAGTGTCTGTTTTATATGCCCGGATATGGAAGTAATAGGATATGCCAGTACTTAGTCAATATGCATGTGTTCTGAAAGGGGTTACATCTGCAGGGGAAAAGGGAGAAAAGTGAACAGAGAAAAATATCACCCGGGAAGTATAGAGCTGACTGTGAATTTTCCAGAATGGATGGCAAAACGATTACACGGATAATCCAAAATCCAAGTTAATCCGGGAAATAAATAAAAAAATAAAAAGTTTTTTAAAAAATTGGAAAAAGAAAAGTTTTCAAAAAAATAAATGTTCTCCAGCCCCAGGTTTCAATTGAGTCATCAATTTTAGATGAATTTCAAATACTCC
The DNA here is from genome assembly GCA_963662175.1 of Aradus depressus. Taxonomy (NCBI): domain Eukaryota; kingdom Metazoa; phylum Arthropoda; class Insecta; order Hemiptera; family Aradidae; genus Aradus; species Aradus depressus. Next base: position 25,752,887 of record OY759219.1, read on the forward strand.
TATAAAATATTTTCTGTTACTCAGTAAAAAAAAATATATATATATGTCGTCGTTTTGTAAATTTTTGTGTTGTTTCGTTTTTTTTTGGCCGATTCGTCTTAAATTCAATAGGTGTCACTCTTATGAGTTTCTCTGTACACACATAAAATTGTGTGTGGATACATTCTTTCTATCGGGAGTTATCATGTTCACATGCACACTCACAAGCAGACATTTTACATCCTGAGCTTTACGAAGTATAGGGAAAGTTATGTAATCGATCTATAATTCAATGAGTTAAAATCGAATTATCATATTTTTCCATCCCTGACACCAAAAATGAAAAAAATTAATGCTATATGTGAATGTCCGTGAACACGATATCTCCCGATAGAATGAATGTATTTAACATGACATCCAGAACCTCATCAGGATGACACAAGTCTATTAATTTTCGGATAAATAGGCAATTTTTTTTTTTTCCCTAAATCTTTCTCTGAACTAATTTAGGTTATCAACATTTCTGATTTCTACGGATCAAATTGCGTTAAGGATCGTACCGTATCGGGACATCATTTATTCATTATTTAGTAATTTCTGGAAATTACACTCGTTTCCAGATGGCATCTCTTTTAAATTAACTTGATTAATTTTTGATACAATATATACATTATGTTAAGTCGCGAGTTGAGTGTGGGTGAGTTCGGGAACACGCCGAGACAATCGATTTGTTGTTGATGAACTACAATGAGTCAGTAAGCAGTTGGGCACCACGCGGGGTGGACTGAGTTCGTTGAGTTGGTCGCCACGCGAGGTGGACTGAGAGTCTGGGTCGAGCCAGCACGCGGTGTGCGGAATGGATTCGTCCTTATTACCACGCGGGTATAAGGTGAGTCGTTAGTTACCATGCGGAAGTGAGTTGGTTATTACCACGCGGGTATAAAGTGAGTCGTCTGTTACCAAGCACAGTATGTGAGTGACTTGTGTAGTTCCCACGCGGTATGGGACTTATTATTGAACAACTGACTTTGTGTTCGTTACCACGCGGTTTTGTAATAAGGGTGTTGTCCAAATAAATATATCTCTTGTTCTACTCGAAGTTCTCATTTAACCTGTACCCAAATCCAACATGGTCCTCCGGGCCGGATTAACGCAAGTACATACAGTCCATTTTATTATTTTCATTTGAAAAATGTCGCGAAGAAAGTCAAATTAGTCGACTTAGAAAAAACGACAACCCATCGGCACTAGCGCCGACGCCGTAGATCTTCTGCTGCTGAGAAGACTGCACCTCTCGCTACCGCGAACGAATCCACCTGCGACGCCTCTTCTGCGCAAACTGAGCCGAGACCCGCGACTTCAGCGCCTCCAGCCTCTTTGGATGAAGCCTGCAACCCACGACCTCAACGCACCAATTGGCAACTTCCGCGCCTTTTCTCGCGATTCGCACGCTGCATGAGCTGGCTGATCGGGAGCTGCAGCGGTACCCGCTCGCGTCAGAAGTGCTCTTGAAGGAGACCTACGGGGACGACAACGCTCCGCCGCAATCCTGGATGCTGGGACGGATCACCCAGCTCTACCCGGGGCAAGACACGATCACGCGAGTCGCGGATGTCGCAACGACCACCGGGGTTGTGCGCAGACCCCTTTCGCGACTATGCCCGCTCCCAACCCAATAATGAAGCCGAGCCTTCATGGGGGGCGGGATGTTAAGTCGCGAGTTGAGTGTGGGTGAGTTCAGGAACACGCCGAGACAATCGATTTGTTGTTGATGAACTACATGAGGCAGTAAGCAGTTGGGCACCACGCGGGGTGGACTGAGTTCGTGGAGTTGGTCACCACGCGGGGTGGACTGAGAGTCTGGGTCGAGCCAGCACGCGGTGTGCGGAATGGATTCGTCCTTATTACCACGCGGGTATAAGGTGAGTCGTTAGTTACCATGCGGAAGTGAGTTGTTTATTACCACGCGGGTATAAAGTGAGTCGTCTGTTACCAAGCACAGTAAGTGAGTGACTTGTGTAGTTCCCACGCGGTATGGGACTTATTATTGAACAACTGACTTTGTGTTCGTTACCACGCGGTTTTGTAATGGGGGTGTTGTCCAAATAAATATATCTCTTGTTCTATTCGAAGTTCTCATTTAACCTGTACCCAAACCCAACACATTATATATGTATACAATTGGTACAGAGTAACGTAAAATCAATTTTCTGTCTGGTTATTTAATTAAAATTTTTATTTTTTTTTAACTCAGAGAATAATGTTTATTTATTTATTTATTTTTTAGATAAATTATTAATTTTTTTCAGGTAAATATTAAATTTTTTTATTATTTTAATTACGTAAACATTTTTTTAAAAAGCATCAGTAAATTCATTTAATATTTTATTTATTAATAGTTTATATAATTATTACTTTTTATTACAAAATGGGTTCCGGGGGCTTCAGGGGGAAGCGGCTTAAGCATAACTACAATCAAAGGGAAGCAACAGAAAACAACTAATCTATAATATAAGGTCTACCATCTATAATATAAATAATTAAAAAGTGCACTATGCTAATGGAATAATAAATCATCTGGGACAAACTTGGAACTGAGATGGCCTAGAATCGTCGGGAAATTCAAACTACTGGCCTGAACATGATCGATTATAAATTTCTTCCGCAAATCTTCGGGAGAGTCACTAAATATTATAAGATATTCCGGGGAAGTATGGTATATAAAATAAAATGATAGATAAAACACTTTTTTGAACACTTATATTGTCTAATTCCACAAACATATACTTAAATGTGTACCGGTTTCGGCTTACTCCATCGTCAGCACAATGTTCAACAATAATTCAGATATTTGCCAGGCATACATATTTATATTAACAAGAGTACCTGAGGTGAAAGGGTCCCCTTCCTCTGGTAAAACCAGGGGTGTGGAAGTCTATATTCTAACTGTAATATCTAACTGTGCACTTATTTGAAAACCAAGAAAATAAAATTGAAATAGAACTAAAAACTAGATTAATGTTGCTATGGATATTTGTTATCTGAAAGGGATTAGCAAAGGAGAAAATTTGAAGTGTGTCTGGTCGTTTACACAATTCCCATATTGTTTTCTTGTAATGTTAGTTTTTAGTTCTATTTTAATTGTATTTCCTTGGTTTTCAAATAAGTGCACAGTTAGCTATTACAGTTAGAATATATACTTCCACCCCCCTGGTTTTACCAGAGGAAGGGGACCCTTTGACCTCAGGTACTTTTAGGTTAATATAAATATGTATGCCTGGCAAATATCTGAATTATTGTTAAACATTGTGCTGACGATGGCGTAAGCCGAAACCGGTACACATTTAAGTATATGTTTGTGGAATTAGACAATATAAGTGTTAAAAAAAGTGTTTTATATATCATTTTATTTTATTCATTAGTATTTCCACTATATGAACACAGAACGCAAAAAATGTATTCGGACAGTATGGTATATGCATCCCCACTTGCAATTGTTAACCAAAAATTGCATTATAATATTAGGTAAAGTGTGAATGTCAGGTTGTATCCCAGTTTCTACATGTTCTTTGTGTTATTTTCAAAGAGAATGATGTCCCTACCATAACTTAAACCAAGTTGCTAAGGATCAACATTTCAAAGGAATGTCTGCTCACCTTCATTAGGTTTGAAGTTCCACTCTGAAGGAAGCTTATTCCGATAAAGTCTCATTACCCAGAATATTTTTGACAACTTGGTTTTAATGGTCTTGTTAGAAACACTGTTATGTAAAAAGTTCATAAGTACTTTACCTTTTTAGAATATTAAGTTCAATCCAATGCATAATAGCTAAAAAAAAAGTTTTAGGGGGTTAAGAATAGTAAAAAAAAAAATGCTATGATGTAACCCATAAAGGACTATTTATTATACCAACCACGATTTTACAGATCTTTCTCGCTACACCTCTCTCCTCTCAAAATCATTTCATACTGGCGTTATTGGGTCTATACAAGTAAAAGTGAAGATGGCTGATGTAATGAAATGAAGAATAATAACATAAATAATAAACAAGAGCATACCAGTATATAATACCAGTTGAAAAGAATAAATATAAAATTATATAAAAGAGGTCTCTAGAAGTAAATAATAAATGTTAAAAACAGGCAAACAGTAGAACAATATAATAAACTAGTGAAAAATAATAAAGAGAAATAGAAAAATAAAAATAGAAAAATTGGAAAAACAAGTATGAATAATAATGTAAAAAACTGGACTGATGAAACAGAAGAGTACCAATCGGTCCAGTTGGAATGAGAGACTTATAGGAAGACGAGAACTATCTCATAGGAGCCAGCCTTAGGAAACAGAGGTTTGTTGAGTTAGGAGATAATGGAAAAGTAGGGACTTAAATGAAAGAAGAGTAGGAGCATGGCAAATCTGGAGAGGGAGAGAGTTCCAGAGGGTGTTAGCCTGGATAAGGAAGGAGTTGTGGTAGGTTGTTGTCCTGGGGGAAGGGAGGTAAAGATCAGAGGGACGGGATGTAGTGACTTTCTGGTGGATATGGGATTTAAATTGGAGCATTTGGAAGATGTAGGAGGGCTTTTGGGAAGATATGGTTTGATAGAGGAAGGAGCCTAGGAAATATTGTCGGCGAGAGGATGGGAAGAGCCATTTTAGATTGGTATAGGAACTAGTAATAGTGTCTGGGGAGCCCGAAAATGAATCTTAGAAAGGAATTCATGACTCGCTTTAGTTTCATGTCGAGCTCACCAGAGAGTCCTTCATATGCAAGGCAAGCATAATCAAAATAGAGGAAAACAAGGGAGGACGGGTTTTAATGGGGAGGAGGTGACGAAGGCGTTTGAGGAAGTAGAAGCTTCTGAAGGAGTGGTTGGAGATGTGGGAGACATGGTCTTTCCAGGAGAGGCTTTGGTCAAGGATCAGTCCAAGATTTTTTACACTGGTGCACTATTCAATATCAGTGTTATGTAGTCTTAATGGAGGTAAGTCAGTAAGGGACTTAAGTAGTTTATTGTTACCTATTAAAATGGATTTAGTCTTGTCAGCGTTCAGTGTCAGTCCGTTCTTAGTAGCCCAGTCGGTGATGCTATAATGTCCTCCATCATCTTGTCGTAAGCATCACAAGCAGAAGCGGGCTGGAAAGAGAGATAAAGATGTAGTGAGAAGTTATTATTACACAGTTTCTAAATTAAAATTTAGTCTTACCTCTCATAATTATTATTCAGTAAAAATGTTATTAGTAAAATCAGATTTTAAATTCAATTTATTTATTATTATTATATTTCATTACTATTAATTATTAACAATAAGTACTATTTATTACAGGAGTTAGTAGGGATATTGTTAAAAGAAACGAAAGGGCAGGAATGAAAAAAATTTAAATGGATTGGTATATCAGTTTTTAAATAGTTATTTAAGGATAATTGAACATTTCAAGGGATGGTTAGTGAAGGGTTGAAAAACTAAACGAACTGTTTGAAGTATCAATTAGTACTTTTGCCATGTTCTCTTAACCCAGACATCATCTAGATTGGAAATTGAAGCAGGTATTCAACAGAAAACCAATCAACAGTTAGTTCGTATCCAAGTTTTCTAATCAGTGAAAACATGCTACCTAAAACCTAACTAAATCTGTTTGAAAAAAAAAAAGTAATTGTTGATTCACTGACTATGTACTTCCCCAGAATGAAATTTGGGCGAAAATCAATAGGTGTTTAGAATACATTTCTTGTCAATACATTCAATCTATCCGGGAGTTATCATGTGTGATTGGAACATTGCGAGCGGTCGAATTCATAAATGATTGTAGCTATGAACCTGAAATTTATGATGAAGATGTCACAAGTGCTAATCTTTCTGAAACTACTTCACTTCAGGGCTTAAGTACATTATTACATTTTATGGCCTAATCAAAAATATCTTCAAATAAAAGAAACTAAAGGACTCTTTTTATAAGTAATTCGATTTTTCTCATCTCGATAGGTATTGTCGTACATTTACATTGTCCTTATGGGTTTCTGCATGCACATATAAAATTTCATGTGGATACATTCATTCTATCGGGAGTTATCGTGTTCACAGTTACCCACACAAACACAAACAGACATTTTATTACCCCAGCTATACATAGTAAAGGGGGAGTTATGCAATCAGTCAGAAATTCGATGTGAAATTTTCAAAGAAATTTCATGTGTGTTCATGATAGGACTAAGATATAGAAATTTTAACTGTTTATCCAAAATCCTATAAGAACGTCTCACCTATTGATTTTCAGGTGAATCGGACAAAGTGAAAAGGGGGATCAGGGGGGCGGGGGGGGGGGGGGGGGGATCAACTCAAAAACCCTAATCACGGCTGATGTAATAAGTATTTAAAAAATAAAGTTTATATTTAAATTCAAGATCCTAGAAGTAGAACTCAAATACCCTAATAACTGCCGATATAATGAATGTATAGACACAAATTTCGTATGAGGATTCAGAAGCCACTATTTAAGACAAAAATTTACTTTTAGTTCAAACTATCGATTGGCTTTGAAGGGAGAGCGAAAACATAATTGATTACTTCGTGTTGGGGAAGTACATAGCCAATTATTCATTGACAAATTTTATTTATAGCTACATTAATCTTTACAAAACAATTAAATATTGAGCCCTAACTGGTGTGCTAGGGGTCAGATGGTGTTAGGGGTAGAGACACAAGAAGGGGTGGGTCTTGATTTACAACATTTCTAGGAGGTAGCCGGGCTGAGGCAGGGTGACTTTGCCTGGAAGGGGAGGTGGTGTTCCCGGCCACAAGATTGATCTATTACCCCAGTCTTGCCCACCATTGAAAAACTAAATCCTTCACTATATCCACTAAAACGAACCCTTCATTACGTGTTGACCAATTAATGGTAGCTTTTTTTTTTTTTTTTACAACCCCAGCTGTAGTATAGGGGATGTTAAGTAATCGAAATTAATTTTGACGTGAAACGTCTTTCATTTTGGTCAGTAGAGGGTCATTTGTTAAACCGCATGTAACGGAAAACATGTAACACTACATGTGAGGGCGCCGGTAGCTCAGTGGTATGCGTGCTTGACTTCTGAGCTAAAGAACGTGGATTCGAAACCCGACCGAAGCCCTTAGTTTATTTTATCTGGGAGGTAAAATAAACTTAAGCAGCGACGTTAAGAGATGGTTCCGAGCCTGTACGATGTCAGTTACTCGTTAAAGACCCCTACCTTAGGTGAATAAAAATTTAGGGTAGGCAAAATGTAGGACTCCCACAGTAGAGTCGGGCTCATGTCCACCAGAGTGACGAAAGAGCGCTCTGGTAGTAGGCGATATGACCTCGTAGTTAAAGCCCTGGCATGAGTCATAAAACCTAACCTAACCTAACATCGATTATAAAATGTAGTAAAAAAAAAGGTTTAAGTGTTAATCTTAAGTAAATTATAAACAAATATAGGTAAAATTATTAATAATTGAATTCATAATAATTAAATAAACAATAAGAATTACCACATTTCCTGTAGAAATTTTATAACTGATCTTCTATTTAATTTTGATTTCTACAGTAATTTCTGAAAAGGGCCCTAAAAAAATATCAAAATTTTAAGACGTGCAATTTTGAAGAAAATGTACATATTTAAAAAAAAATTCAGTTAACCAACTTTTCATTTGGATTTCTAAAGAGATGCCATTTTTAATAATTTTAAATAATATTAAATCTAATCCAAAGGTTTTTCAAATTATCTTACTGGGCCAACAGGGAAAATGAATAGAATACAATTTACGAGAACAAATAGTTTGGGTTTATTATTTTTAAATCATCTACATTATAAAATGAAATAAAAACTAAACATTGAAACAAACAAAAATCAAAAGAAAAACTCATAAAAACTAAATTCTTAAAACTATATCAATTTTTTTTTTTTTTTAATTTTTGGACATTCTTTAAATTTAAGTTATATATTTCTGGGCATATATCCTGTACACATGAACAAACAACAGTACCTTCTTTGCGGATCAATTTCACCGTTAATTCACTTCTATTTAGTTCATTACATTTGAAGCCTAAACACCACTCTCCACATACTTAGACCATCACCATTCCACACAGGCCTCGACTCGTCACTACATCCACTAAAAAAACAGCTGATGGTCGTGTTTTGTTTTTTACTGGCATTTGTTTTAAAAGAACTAGTTTCTTATTATTTATTTACTAATTCAGTTTCTTTTTATAGAAAAATAATTTTTACAATTAATTTTTTTTTTATTATTAATAATTTAATGTGTTTATTATTTTTATACATCACAATACTTGCAACTGTACTATTCGCGCATCTTACTTTAGTACAGTTGTGTAGAGGAAAGAAGCTATTACTCGATCAAGTATGTGTCGCGTGCGCAGATGGCGCCGTTGTCGCACCACGTATGATACAATCGGAACTTTTAGCCTCGCGCGCGGCGTTCACAGAGGCGTAGCTCGGCAGTACTTTTGTCGATCCGAGCGGGAGTGGTCGCGTTGGAGAGATCTCACTCAGCCGTAGTAGGTATAATCCATCGAACTCAACCCGATACTCTTCAGGAATTATAAGGCTTACAAGTGTGTAATTTGTTGAAGAAAATTGACTATGGCGCCCCCGCGTTCGACACGTATATTTGGTTGCATACACACACCCTCTGCAGCACGCACAAGACATTTCATATACCCTACTGCGGCTGCGTCCCCGATATAGCCTGTGTGTTTTTACGTTCTCCTGATTCCAAAAATGAATGTCCGTGAACACGATAACTCTCGTATCAACTCTAGGATAGAGGTCATTAACGAGTATCAGACATTGTACAGGCTTGGGACTATCGTTCAAAGTCCCTTCCGAAGGAAGGCTTCCACAAGGGTTTTTCAGCGCTCAGATAAAAAACGTAATGGCCTCGGCCGGGTTTCGAGAGATTATTTAAGACAAAAATTGAGTTTTTGTCCAAACGCTCGATTGGTTTTGAAGGGAGAGCAAAAACGTAATTGATTATTTCGTGTTGGAAAAGTACATAGCCGATGATTTATCTAAAAATTTTATTTATAGGTACATTAATCTTTACAAAACAATTAAATATTGAGCCCTAACTGGTGTGCTAGGGGTCAGATGTTTGTGGTAGAGATACGAGAAGGGTCTTGATTTACAACATTTAATTTTTTTCAATGACACCGGGGGTAAGTTGGGTCTTAACCCAAAAATCTAATAACTCACTATGTAATGAATGTATCAGATACACATAAATACACAGACAGGACTTTATTTTAATTTTTTCATTGTTGTTATGAAGTGATCGAAAGACATGAGTCAACATTAAAATTTCTGACAGATTACTACTTCGTATAGATAGGAATGTAAAATGAAATTACCTGTCTGTCTGTCTGTCTGTGAGCACAATAACTCCTGATAGAATAAATATATATTAATACAAAATTTTATATCTATATCCAAATTTATGGTATTCCTTTATAGAGACATTAATTGTGCAGTGGATAGAGGGAGGATGAGCCGCTACTGAAACCTGGTAGTAAACTGATTTTTGTACAGTTATTGATGAAGTCCCTATTGGTAACTTGCAAGCAATCCATTTTTAATAAAACCTATTTTTTTTAGTTTATTTAATTTTTATCTTGGTTTTTTGCTCCGCCCCCCCCCCTCCCGTGGCTACGCCCCTGACGACACCTATTCATTTTCAGAGTACATAGTACCAGGAGGGGAAGTGTCCCGTAATGTTGAACGTTAAGCAATGATGAGAAGTCGAGGATAAGAGGAAGAAGAAAGAAAAAATGAAATAGTCGAAAGAATCAACTCCAGAAGTCAGAAGAGGTGATACCTGCAACCCGTAGCACATATTGTCCCACCAGTTAATCATCAAATCATCAGTCGGAAAAAATCATGCCAGCTTTTAAATGTGGTAAATTTTATGTGTGTACTACCTGTAACAAATTAAATTAAAATTTTTTAAAACAAAAAAAATTGTTTTAAAAAATTTTAATTTAAATAATTCAATTATAAAATGTAACACCTTATCATGTGATTTTTTTTATTACTTTCAACCATTTAATCTCTAGTATAGTTTTTTTTTTGGGAATTTAAAAGAGGTAAGAGTCGTTACAATATATATATTTTAAAACGAATTGGAAGACGTATACCACCTGTTAATATCCTGTCCGATCTACTCCCCCATTAGAATGCACTTCCTGCCTCAGAGTGTCAGTATAGACCGATCCAGCTTTCACACATTACTCCTGGCCCATAATAAGAATGACATCTCAAACATTTTCTACTATTTGATCAGCGCTCTGAATCTTTTTTTTTTTTTTTATTTTTTATTATTTTTTTTTTTTGGCCTTATGTACGGTGCATATTAGCCATGTCAATGAGTTATTTAGTTATAGTTACGACATCCATGGCCCCGGGAGGGAGTTCTATCTACGAAATAAAACTCACTCCCGGACGGGATTCGCACCCGCAAACTATGGTGAGACCATGCGACCAAAGCCCTACGCTCTAGCCCGCACGGCCACCATGGCTCCCTGCTCTGAATCTTAGAGCATTCATTGTTAACGAATAATGTATTTCAACTTACATATTATATTGATATTCAATACCTACATCCCCACTCCATATTTACTGTCTGTGTTACATTACTTATTTTATTTAAATTTTTTAAAATTTATTTATGTTATTTATTTAGTTTGTTAAAGGTTCCTTTATATATGTCATTATTGTTTTAATATTACGTTAATATTGTAAACTAGCAGTAATACCCGGCGTTGCCCGGGGAACTTTGACTTTTCTCCTAATATCTCCTATAAGGCTATTCAGTTCCTCGACAGTACATTCATGATTTTGAAATATTCATACGGAATAAGGATTATAGTCCTTCAACTGTAGTAACGCTAGTAAGTTTTTAGGACCCCTGGGAACCACAGCTAGTATGCGCCTTTCAACGGCGGAAACCACAGCTAGTGAATACTTAGCATCGCTGGACGTCCTAGCCAGTGAGTACTTAAGAACGTTTGTGACCACAGCTAGTATGTGCCTTGAAACGCTGGGCACCACAGCTAGTACGTAGTTGGGAACGCTGGGCACCACAGCTAGTATGTGCCTCGCAACAGCGGACCCCACAGCTAGTACGAAGTTAGGAACGCTGGGCATCACAGCTAGTAAGTGCCTTGCAACAGCGGACCCTACAGATAGTACGTTTTTAGGAACGCTGGGCCCTACAGCTATTAAGTGCCTTGCAACAGCGGACCCCACAGCTAGTACGTAGTTAAAACCACTGGTCACCACAGCTAGTATGTGCCTCGCAACAGCGGACCTCCCAGCTAGTACGAAGTTAGGAACGCTGGGCATCACAGCTAATATGTGTTTTGCGACAGCGGACCCCACAGCTAGTATGTAGTTAGAAACGCTGGGCATCACAGCTAGTATGTGTTCTGCAACGGGAGACCCCACCGCTAGTACCTAGTTAGAAACGCTGGGCATCACAGCTAGTATGTGTCTTGCAACTACGGACCCCACAGATAGTATGTAGTTAGAACCATAGGGCATCACAGCTAGTATGTGTTTTGCAACGGCGGACCCCGTAGCTAGTACGTAGTTAAATACGCTGGGCACCACATCTAGTATGTGCCTTGCAACAGCGGACCCCACAGCTAGTACGAAGTTAGGAACGCTGGGAATCAATGTTAATATGTGTTTTGCAACAGCGGACCCCCAGCTAGTACGTAGTTAGAAACGCTGGGCATCACAGCTAGTATGTGTTCTGCAACAGCGGACCCCACCGCTAGTACGATATAAGGAACGCTGGGCATCACAGCTAGTAAATGTCTTGCAACAGCGGACCTCACAGCGAACACATAGTTACTACTACTTCATGTGAAATTCATGACAATCCGATTACCCTTTAATCATTCAGCATTATTTTTATGCTTAACCCCCCCCCCCCCCCTCCCAAATTTTTAAGAGTTAGCACCTATATTTATACTTAGGCCTACCCCCACATCCCCCCCCCTCCACCCGTTCAAATTTTTGGGACGCCACACACCTTTTTTTTCCTATTTGGCTTTTAAAAATACTACATGTGAAATTTCATGACGATTCGCCCATTAGTTAATGAGTTAGCTCTATATTTATACTTAGGCCCCCCCACTACCCCCCCTCCCGTTCAAAACTTTGGGACGCCACACACCTTTTTTTCCTGTTTGGCTTTTAAAAATACTACATGTGAAATTTCATGACAATTCGACCATTAGTTAATGAGTTAGCACTATTTATATACTTAGGCCCCCCTTACAACCCCCCCTCCCGATCAAAATTTTGGGACGCCACATAGCCTATTATTCAATCGGGCTCGAAAGAATGCTACATGGGAAGTTTCATAAAAATCCGTCCAGCGGTTTGGGCGTGATGCTGGAACAAACATACATACATACATACATACAAACAAACAAACCCCGTTTCAGATTTATTAATATAGATGTAATGGTCACTGACTTCATTGTACAGGGTGATCCCTTTAAACAATAAAAATTATTATTATTACATAATAGATTATTGGAGTGGAGTATAGAATAGAGAATATCACAGTTGACCTCGTCCTGATACAACGGTTCTCACAAAACCAGTATATTATCACAATGTTGTATATATTGGTTTGTCAAGACCTTCCTTTATAGAGACATCAATTGTGCAGTGGATAGAGGAAGGATGAGCCGCTATTGAAACCTGGTAGTGAACTGACTTGTGTACAGTTATTGATGAAGTCAATAGACGTCGGATCCTTGTCAGGTGAGACTCAATTCCTCCAGGGACATCAAGCGATCCTGGTACGTCACTCCCAATCAGACCTTCCAACTGGGCCAGGTATCTTATATCCAACTCCTAAACTTCTAGACAACTTTCAGATTACATTTCCTCATAGATGAGTAATAAGTTCGTTATCAAGAGAAATAATCAATTACGTTTCTGCTCTCCCTTTGAAGTCAATAGACTGTTTGGGCTAAAACTCAATATTTGACATAATGGTTTATGAATCATACTAAATTTTGTTTCGATACATCCATTACATTGGCAGTTATTCGGGTATTTGAGCCCTTTCCTTTCGACCGACTTCGCGGAAAAATAAGTGCCATCCTTATGGGGTTTAAATAACAAATTTCATGTCGAAACATACATTTTTGAGATGAGCCCTCTCTGATCCTCTCCTCTTTTTTGGCTGATTCCGCTGAAAACTGATAGTTGTCGTTGTAATATCCAAAAATAGTGATATTAATTGTTTTAATATATTTAAATAAATAGGTATATACAAGATGAGGGCTTGGGCAACCAATAAGCACTCAGAAGAGTCCCGCGCGGGAAAAAATGGAGGCGAGCGAGCCGCACCCAGCTAGGAATCACTTCGTGTTACCTCCGGAGAGGGAGGAGCTACGTCTGGAGCCACCAGCGAGGAGGTAGGAGTCCACTCTGGAACCAGCCCTTGTCCATCCAACATCCCAGATCGAGGACTCAGCCGTTCCCCTGACCAAAGAAGAAGACGCTTTGAAGCTCACTTTTCGCTTTTGAGACAAACAGCAGAGGTTGATGGCAGAAGAAATCCAGAACCCAACAGAAATCGCAACGAACAACGAAAAAGCAACAAGGTAGGTACCGTTAGACCATAAACAATTATTCGAATATATTTTTGGAGCATAGTAAAGTCATGTTTTGAAGGATTCTGAGTAACCATTATAAAGTTTAAGAATGTTTTTAACAAATATATTTAGTCAAATATGAATGGCGTAATTTTTCTTTTATTTATTTTGCACCTCATATCATCTTGATTTTTCAAAACTGTTGCGTCTTGGCGAACCCACGCAACCAAAGAAATAGGTAAGAATTAGAATCATATAGAATCATTATTTTTCAAGAACAACATTTATTTTTACATACCAATTATAATTAACATTACATCGTATTTATATTTGAATATACCTATGAATTTTCGTGTCAATACATTCCTCACAACGGCAATTATAAGAGTTTTTGTGTCAAAAAACTTTTCTTTGGCAGATTTGTCTAAAAATCAATAAGTGTCGTCATTATGGGGTGCTGTATACACATATAAAGTGTGTGTCGATACATTCAATCAATCTGGAGTTATCGTGTCAACTAACGCAAGCACACAGATTTTTTTTTTTTCATTTTTGAAATCAAGGGTTTAGAAAATATGAAATTTTGGTGTAAATTGAACATGGTATTTCTGACTGATTACATAACTTTCCCTACACTTCGTTAAGTTGGTTAACTAAAACAACGGTGCGTAGTAGCAAATATTCAGTTTTCATGGCGAAATTTTTTAACGAAAATAATAAATAAATAAAATTATCAAATTGTGATAAGATATATTGAACTATATTTATACAAGAGTACTTGACTTGGCATAGGCTCGGGGCTGTCAGTAGATACGGATTACCAGGAAATGATGTCATCCTGGGAGGCGCAAGATGCCACCCCCTCCCCTAGTACGACACGGTGTCCTCAAACCATTGAAACCCAGTCTTAACCGCCGCTAACCACACTATACTTCTCCATCTCAACTAAGTTTTCGATATCCATCTGAATCACTACCAATGTACATTCCCAGATCAATTGTTTTCTCTTCCTCTAGTGGCGTAGCCAGATGCAAATATCTCCCTCACAAAAAAGTTTCTTAGCCTCTACCAAATGATTTAAATCAAACCAGTTGTATTTTTCCATATTTTTCCTACTCTAAACGCCACCATTTCAGCCAGCCATTCCATGGAGCCCCCTCCGCCATGTTTTCTCTGGTTAAATCCACTCCCTACATCAATTGCCCACTCTACATCTAAAATCATAATTTTAAATTTTTTAAAATTTTTTCATTACAGTCCCACTTATAGCGGAAACTTAGTTGAGATGGGGAAGTATAAGTAGATGAGTGGTTAGCGGTGGTTGAGGCTGGGTTTGTCGTACTAGGGGAGGGGGTGACCGTCATCTTACTTCTCCCAGGATGACGTCATTTCCTGCATCAGGTAATCCTTGTCTACTGACATCCCATCCGATAGACGGCTATCTTCTCTTTTTGTTCCCTTTTCATTCTTATTTTAGCGGAAGATATAATTCTTTATTTTAAGCTTTTTCTTTTGAATCCATATCCGTCGTTTCAAACATGCACGAAGCTAGCTTATGATCCCGCGGGGTTCTCTCTATCGTTTGCCTCGCTTCCAACAAAGGTGAAACCAGTCGAATCACTATGTTGGGTAAATTTACTTAGGGCATCATGGTTAGAAGTTCAAGGGGCTCTCGAGTCAGTGTTTGATTTCAAAACCATAAAACGGTACTTCTCTATTAAAGCCCCTGCCTCCTTTTTCCAGTTATTATTTCAAGGAACGTGTTGTTTTTCGTTATTTGAACTTTGGTACAAATAGGAAATACACTGTTATGATATATCTTCCCGTATATTATTTTTTCTTAAGATGTTATTTCATGTTTAATTAGATAAGCTATCCAAGTTAAGCTATCCAACATCAAGCATATCCATTCCTTTCAATTCAAAGCCCTAAGATCCATCGTTGATGCTCCTTATTATTGAAAACTGACATTATTGCAGAGATATTGTGAAATAATTCAAATGGACTTGAAAAATAAAATAAAACTTGTTTATTTAAGATATTGTCTAATTTCACTAACTATATATACATGGGAGTACTTTCGGTATTTCTACCATCCTCAGCCAAAAGAGATAAGACTTATCTCTTATGCTTTTGGCTGAGGATGGTAGAAATACCGAAAGTACTCCCATGTATATATAGTTAGTGAAATTAGACAATATCTTAAATAAACAAGTTTTATTTTATTTTTTAAGCTCCTTATTATGTTTCCAACTTTACCCTAATGACCTCAAAGTTCCTTATATCACCGACCTTATTAAGTCCCTCTTCTCAAACTTTCACTCCAATCATTCCTTCTATGACATTCCCGTTGCTTGATCCTTGTCATCACATATCCACCTCCCCGAGGACTGAGGCGTTGCTGGCCGATACACCTGCTATGATAAGATAGCAAGCACCCTGGGAGTGCTAGTAGTAATCGGCCTCTTCCCTCATTGCCGCTCTCGGTCTGCCTCCGTTGCTGGTCAGAGATTAGACAGACCCTTGGGGTAAGGGGCCCTCACTAAGTTGTAGAAAGCAGGATATTATCATGCATTCCCAGGGAACAGTTCTCCTCCCTAGTCCGCCTTCTTGGATGAGACTCTAAAGATCCTTTGTGAAAACCATTGAAACGGTTACCTCTCCATGATTCATTTTTGAGATTATACACAAAAAATGTATATGTAAAAGCAGTGACGACAATACCAGACCTGAAGAAATGCCTACGTCGCCAAATAAAAGAGAGCTGGGCCTCTGTGTGGATTAACATGGACCTAACAAATAAACTTAGATCCATCAAAACAAATATAGATAAATGGCAAAGCTCCGAAAGACAGGAGGAAGTATGTCTGATGCGGCTCCATGTAGGCCACACTCGTCTAACCCATGGCCACCTCATCTACAGGGCGATGGTCCCGGGCTGTGGCAGGTGTGGGGCCTGGCCTCTCATAGTAAGCCACATCCTGGAGGAGTACCCTGGATATGAGGAAATACTAGAGGCCAGGGGTTTACGAACAAGAAACCTACATGAGACGCTCGGAGACGATATGTCGTTTATCGAAGCCGTCCTAAGCTCAATGCAGACATAGAATTAATCTAATCACGTGTACGGCCTCAAAAATCTGAGACATTGGACGCCGACAAATAAAATTATTCCATTCTATTCTGTAAATGCATTGAAATATTGTCTACCCTTGATTCATTTGTTCAAGTTCATTATCCAATCCTGAGTTTTCTTGTTGGGATACTCGGAGAGCTGGAGACGCCGAAAGCCGGGCAATCTTGTAAGTTCAAGTTGTTGCTGGAAGTGCTGGAATCACTAAATATCGGGTTATCTTCATAGTTTAAGGAGGTGCTGAAAGTCTTAAAATCTGCAGAACAGTTTTTGTTCACGATTTCGTGTGACGTTAATTTTGATAGTTTTGCTAATTAAGCTTCCCTAGGATGCCTGATATTCCATATTTTTCAGGTTGTTGTGGCCTAAAATAAGATCTGAAATATCGTCGGAAAACGTGAACGCTAGCGGCAGATTTGCCAAACATATGCCGTAATGAGAAATTATTGTTGATATTTAAAATAAATGTTGTTCTTGATAAATAATTATTCTATATGGTTTTAATTCTTACCTATTTCTTTGGTTGCGTGGGTTCGCCAAGACTAAACCGTTTTGAAAAATCAAGATGACATGAGGTGCAAGATACATAAAAGGAAAATTACGCCATTCTTATTTGACTATATATAGGTTAGGTTAGGTTTTATGACTCATGCCCGGGCTTTAACTACGAGGTCATATCGCCTACTACCAGAGCGCTCTATCGACTCTCTGGTGGACATGAGCCCGACTCTACTGTGGGAGTCCTAAATTTTGCCTACCCTAAATTATGATTACCCTATATGAGTACCTGACATCGTACAGGCTCGGGACCATCGCTTAACGTCCCATCCGAAGGACGGCGTGCTTAAGTTTATTTTACCTCCCAAATAAAATGAACTAAAAGGCCTCGGTCGGGTTTCGAACCCACGATCTTGAGCTCAGAAGGCAAGCACGCATACCACTGAGCTACCGGCGCCCTCTGACTATATATATTTGTTATAAACATTCTTAAACTGTATGATGCTTACTCAGAATCCTTCAAAAATTACTTTACTATACTCCTAAAATCTATTGGTATAATTGTTTTATGGTCTAAGGGTACCTTGTTGCTTTTTCGTTGTTCATTGCGATTTCTGTTTCTGGATTTCTTCTCCCATCAACCTCTGCTGTCTGTCTCAAAATAATAGTGAGCTTCAAAGCGTCTTCTTCTTTGGTCAGGGGACCGGCTGAGTCCTGGCTCTGGGTTGTTGGCTGGACAAGGGCTGGTTCCAGAGTGGGCTTCTACCTCCTCGCTGGTGGCTCCAGAAGTAGCTCCTCCCTCTGCGGAGGTAACGGACGAAGTGATCCCTAGCTGGGTGCGGCTCGCTCGCCTCCATTTTTTCCCTCCCGGGACTCTTCTGAGTGCCTATTGGTTGCCCAAGTCCCCACCCTTACATACTCGGGACTGCTGAGGGTCTTATACCGACTTCCTGTTGATTTCCTGCCTTCCAATTCAAATATTTCTATCTTGATGATTTATTTAAATATATTAAAACAATTAATATCCATCTTTTTGGATATTACAATGCACATTTATTGAAATTTCACCGATATACAGTTAAAAAATCTCAAAATAACTTTAATTATTTTCGATAACAATGTTTCGTTGTAATATTGGTAATGGAGTTGACAATTTTTCACGATCGTGTTTTTTTTTTTTTTTTTTTTTTTTTCACGAAAAGTATTCAGTTACTATAGTAGTTTCATGAATTTCTACAACTTTTTACATTAAACAACAGAACTTGTTTGTTGAGAAAACTTCCTTCATTTTGTCGCGCGTTCGGATATCCCAGCTTTGTGGATAATGTATTAGAAAACTTGGCCCATTTCCAGTTTTCCTTGAGGAGACATTGTGTATGCAACCTTATTGTGTCCTTGTCAAATATCAATCTCAAATATAACCACTCAAATTATTTACATGAATAGATAAAATTATAATTTATTTATTTATTTTGTGAGGACCTTACAATATAAACATTACTTAGAAATATTTCCAATTTCCAAATTTGGGGCGCTATAATGTTGTTCGAATCGGACCTAATTAAAATTTAACAATACATAATTGATTGGAAATTTAATAATAATTTTTGATTAGATTCAATGTTAAGATAGGACTAACAGATTTTGCATAAGTCAAGCATCCGTCTAAAAAAATGGGTTTTTAAACGAGATTTTAATTCGGTTTTTGGCATGTAATTCGCGAACCTGACGACCTGCTAAAAAATTAGTATCAAATAAAATGTACCTTTTAGTTTTCTCTTCAACTTTTATTTGTAAAAGTTTTTTGATTAAGTCATAATTTAATTCATAATAATAATAATTGCCTTTTTATTTGCTTCCTTAAGGTTCACAATAATAATAGTAATAAACATACATCTATGCAAATTGGAAACTAGGCCCATTTTTGGGCATAGGCCTCTCCCATTTTATTCCATACACCCCTGTCCCAGGCCGACCTGTACCAGAGACTCCCTGCTAACCTGTCCAGATCGTCCCGCCACCGCACCAGTTGTCTTCCTCTTCTTCTCTTCAGGTAAATCGGATACCACTCTGTCGTCCTCCTGGAGAAGGTACTCTCAATTTAATTCATATTTAAATTAAATTTTATAGCTGTGACCTATATTCAATCAGCTAGTATTCAATTTTTTATTACTTTCTACTTTTCGTGGTATTTTTATTATTTTATTTTTTATTTTATATTATTATTTTAAATTTTTTGATAGATCTTTTACGATCCCCCCTTTGAGTTTCAAGTATTTTTCTTTCCCAAAATTATGTAATCGACAACGTAGATGTTGATTAGCGACTGTAGATTCTAATTGTAGAATATTGAGGATCAGTCAAATAGGGAAGAAAACACTATTCAAACGCGAACGTTTCGATATATTTTATATCATCATCAGGGCCTACAAACATGGTGGGAATCAAGATTAGAATCACAATTAAACAAAATTAGTGTGTTGATAAACATTACTGAACGTTAAAATAGACATTGTAACGAGTTAAAAATTGAACCTGACTTACTATGAATACATTATTCAACATTAAAAATTAAATATAGATATATTGTTAACCATAAACATGAACGTACACTAATACAAATTAAAATTAAATATGAATACATTACTAATATTTATCAATGTTTATGTTTAGTAATGTATTCACATTTTATTTTAATTTGTATTAGTGTACGTTCATGATTATGGTTAACAATGTATCTATATTTAATTTTTAATGTTGACTAATGTATTCATAGTAAGTCAGGTTCAATTTTTAACTCGTTACAATGTCTATTTTAACGTTCAGTAATGTTTATCAACACACTAATTTTGTTTAATTGTGATTCTAATCTTGATCCCCCCCCATGTTTGTAGGCTCTGATGATGATATAAAATA
Organism: Aradus depressus; assembly: GCA_963662175.1. Taxonomy (NCBI): domain Eukaryota; kingdom Metazoa; phylum Arthropoda; class Insecta; order Hemiptera; family Aradidae; genus Aradus; species Aradus depressus. The sequence goes on from OY759219.1 coordinate 25,773,067, forward strand.
AATCTAAACGTTGGCCTTTGAATAATGTTTTCTTCCATCTTTGACTAATCGACAACCTAATTCCAAAAAATAAAAACAATAAAATAAAGTTAAGTCTGTTTGTTTATGCGTTTGTGAACACGATAAAATGAATGTATAGACACAAAATTTTATTTGTATATCCAAAACCTCTAAGGACAAAAACAATAACAATATTCAAAAAATATCCCAAATGGAGGAAGAGGGAGCCTCAGATGAAAAATGCCGATGAAGTGAATGTGTCGACATGAAAACTTTTATTTAAATTTAAATTCCACGATACCTGTCAATTTTCAGCAAAATCAATCAAAGAAAGAGAGGATTCAGGAGAGTGGGGCAATACCCAAAAACCCTAATAACTGCCGATGAAATAAATTTAAGGACACATGGAGCTCCTATATAAGTCAACTAATTGATTAGTTTGTTCTGGGGAAGTACGTTGCCAATGATTCACTGACGACTTTATTTTTCGTTTTCTAGTTCTAGTGCATTCATGGAAGCTTTTTTTTATATACTTTATTTTAAATAAAACTGCAATTTAAATTAATGAAAACGCTTCTGAGGGATGACTTTCATTACCATTAGCGTGTTTGATATCTAAATGAGGAAGCAACCGGTGCTTGAAGAGATCGATACTCTTTGAAAGGTCAAAGTACATCCTTTTTAAAGAAAAACTTATCAGAGTTCTGAGCAAATTTAAAGCGTTCTCATTACGGACATTTTGATGCAAAATGACTCAGGTATGCTTGCTTGACCTCGATCTGAGATTTTATATGATTCAGATAAAGAAGACCGAACAGAATTATAATTTGAAATTTTTAAGGTATTTTATATTAATTTTCCTATAATAATATTAATATTTATTTCCGTTAAACCATAACATGGTAATTGGATACGTCATAAGAATTTATACATTAAGATAGCTTATAAATTAGATACATAAACTCTTAGAAACTTATATACTTTTGAGTACAAAAATAATAATATTAATAAATACAACAGATACATTTTTTAATTTAATTAAAATTAAGATAATAATTTTCCGAAAGTGTTTTTTACGAATTGTATTCAAAGACGATTTTTATTCTTTATTAATATATATTATAGGTATTTATTTATAAATTTTTATCATTAGTTTATGAATTTTTTCTTTTCTTTTATTATTATTATCATCATTCTTTTTCTTCTCACTTTTTCTGTTTAACATCATTTTCTCTTTTATAGTCAACCATTAATGTTTTATGCTCTGTCGATTTTTATTAATTTTATTCACATTTTTATAACTTCTCTATTGTATACATTCTTTTATTTATATATTGATACATTTATTCCTTTATAATTAAATTGTTCATTAACTGTTTTTTATTTATCTATATTTATTATTGTATAGTTTTTCTCCTCTGTAGCACTTATTTATTTGTACGGCATACTGATATTTACTTTATTAATTAATTCCCCTATTCTTAGGAGACGTCCCAGAATAAAATATAGGTTTAGGTTTTATGACTCATGCCCGGGCTTTAACTACGAGGTCATATCGCCTACTAACCGAGCGCTCTCTTGTCACTCTGATGGAAATGAGTCCGACTCTACTATGGGAGTCTTAAATTTTGCCTACACTAAATTTTTATTCACATAGGGCAGGGGTCTTTAACGAGTAACTGATATCGTACAGGCTCGGCATCATCGCTTAACGTCCCATCCGAAGGACGGCGTGCTTAAGTTTATTTTACCTCCCAGATAAAATAAACTAAGAGACTCGGTCAGGTTTCGAACCCACGATCCTGAGCTCAGATGGCAAGCACGCATACCTTTGAGCTACCGGCGCCCTCAATAAAATATATTTTTATTTCATTTCATAGATGTGCCACTTATGATGACACTGAGGTATATCCCCTTCACAGTCACCAGATGTTCCTATGAGTCCATTGTCTGTTGAAATCAGGAGCGCAGACCCACCAACTGGCAGTAAACGACACAGATGATCCTATACTTGTTTCAAGTCTCCACTTCAGCTGGATCAGCTTTCACTCCCGGCTCAACTATACCATCATCTCAAGAACAAAGTCCTTCCGGAGAATCGTAAAATCGTTGCAAATGGGTTAGGATGGGATGAAAGTTTATTTCGGGAGATTAAGAAGCTTAATCGGGATCAGATTAGACGGTTGGGATATTTAGGGGTAGTTTATCGGTGACGTAGAAAGTAGCATTTACAATTTGTCAGGAAAACTTGGATGCGGTTTTTATTTGTTTGTTTGGCTCAACCCAATAATTTAAGACCTTATATCCATATTGTATACATTATATGAGGGGTAATGAGGGGGAAAAAAAAATACATGGGAAAAATAGGAAGCAGGTTAATAATAATGGTTAAAAAAAGGCTCTAGGTTACCTAGTATACTTATTATCTATATTTATTTATTTATTGCTTACTATTCATATCTATATGAGGTATGTGTATATGAGTATATATGTATATTCTGTTGAATGCATGTTTTTGTAAATATACTTATGTATTCCCGTGTGTCTATATTTTTACTGTTATTGCTGTTTGTTTATTCTTATATTTATTGTTATTGTTACTGTTTGTAACATTGTTGTAAATATACTTATGTATTCCCGTGTGTCTATATTTTTACTGTTATTGCTGTTTGTTTATTCTTATATTTATTGTTATTGTTACTGTTTGTTTTATTTTTATTTATTTTATTTTTTTCTCACTATTAGTTTATTTATTTCCACTGACTAGTATGAATGAATCCATGTGAAAAAAATAATAATAAAGAAATATTGAATTGGAGCATGACCTTGAAATTGTACAGATACAGATTCGCCACACATTTTTTTTTTTCTTCTAATCATCAAGCTTGATCCGCCAAATATATTGGACGCTGATTACCTTTGCTGTTTTGCGTCTTTAAACTCCAAATCCTATCCTATCCTATTATAGTCTGGTATATGATATATTTAATTTATATTTGGTCAATTAATATCTAAAGCACCATCCGCAAAAAGTAAAGCGTCTGTAAATGCGATTATGAGCTTTCAACTCATTGGATAACAGAGTATTGTACCACAGTAATAATTAATGGCTGAAATAAAATGTAGAAAAAACCAATCAATCACCGTTTTATTAAACATCTTAGGCCAACCTCACATTAGGCAATTCCGAAGCGACGCGACTGATACTCAAGTATCTCGAGGGTATCTTAGAAGTCACTTCCTATGTTGAGTGGTGGGGAGACACAAACGACGCCACTCCCAGGAGACGCGTATCCTACCAGTCTCAAGCGACCTGCTAGGAAGGTCGCCCGTCCCTTGAGTCTCCTGCGTCGCCTCGCAATGGCTAGTGAACACACTCTTCTGCACTCACACATTCCCGCATTTGTGTGTTCCTCTGTCTTATGGATGGAGAAACAATGCCAATCAAGTGTAGGAATGATTCTTTCGTCATTGGGTAGAATGCTACGAACTTGGAATCTGACTTTTCCAGCTCTTTAGCACCAACAAACAGTTAACATTCCTTTCGATGTAAGGATGGCGGCATAATCTTCGGATTTTCCTTTTTCTATAATAATAATAAGACACAACGACATCTTCATCACTTGAAAAATCTTCACTTGACATGGTGAACAACTCAGCTTCTCGCCACGGCTAGATGGAGACTGAAGAGATCCTAGTCGCTGCACTGTATCCTCAGTGTGAGCAGAAAAGTTGCCTACGGGTATCATACCCACAGGCAACTCAAATGGCTGATACTTGAGTATCAGTCGCGTCGCCTCGGAATTGCCTAATGTGAGGTTGGCCTTAAAGCAAGGTTTACAATCTCTGAAATAAAATTTTTTGCAAATAAACTGACTCCAGAATGAATGAAGAAATTATCAGGACATCCCCAAATGATGTCAGGTTTGAATTCTTGGATAGAAAAAGCTCGTTGGTGAATCAACGGGTATGTACTTCCTCAGCTCAAGTTTTTCAATTATGTTTAAGCTCTCCCTCCAAAGCCAATCCATCGTTTGGACTTAAACTCAATATTTGACTTACATAGTGGTTTCTGAATCCTCATACTAAACTTTGTGTAGATATATTCATTATATCGGCAGATATTAGGACCTTTGAGTCGACCCTATTCCTGGTCCTCCCTTCCCTTCGACCGATTTCGCGAAAAATAATAGGTGTTCTTCTCATAAGGTTTTGAATTTAAATATATAATATCATAGAGGGCGCCGATAGCTCAGTGGTATGCGTGCTTGACTTCTGAGCTCAAGAACGTGGGTTCGTAACCCGACCGAGACCCTTAGTTTATTTTATCTGGGAGGTAAAATAAACTTAAGCACGCCGTCCTTCGGATGGGACGTTAAGCGATGGTCCCGAGCCTGTACGATGTCAGGTACTCGTTAAACACCCCTACCCTAGGTGAATAAAAAATTTAGGGTAGGCTAAATTTAGGACTCCCAGAGTAGAGTCTGGCTCATGTCCACCAGTGACGAAAGAGCGCTCTGGTAGTAGGCGATATGACCTCGTAGTTAAAGCCCGGGCATGAGTCATAAACCCTAACCCTAACCCTATAATATCATATTCATTCATTAAATCGGCAGTTATTCATATTTTTGAGCTTAACATAGCCCCCCTGATCTCCCCTCCTTCAGCTGATTCCGCTGAAAAATTATAGGTGTCGTCCTTATAGGACTTTAAATTAATGTATAAAATTTCATGTTCATTCTATCAGGAGTTATCGTGTGGAGACGCGCACACGCAGACCGACAGTCATGAAATTCCGTTGAAAACTCCGCATCAAATTTCTGACCGTTTACAAAACTTTCTCCATACTTCGTATAGCTGGGAAAGTAAATCTATATTTTCAAACATTTTTCTACAATATTTTTTCATCCTAATTCGAAATTTTCAATCCATCTTTCAAAAAAACACAAGGTATTATTCCGAAAAATAAAACGAATGCCATTTTTTTTAACCTCTATCGATGAATCTATCCGCTGTCCAATTAGAAAGTTGTAGAGACTCCAGAACAGATGATGGTTATCTGAGGGCTCTGGGCTTTATTGGAAAAATGCGGTGGCTGACTTATAATTTCCCAACTGAAGTGGTGTAGTCAATTGTTAGAAATGCAAATTTGTTGAACTTTCATCAAGAGCACGATTTAAAAATTTTAAATTGTCAAGGGATTTATCACTGTCCTGTTGAAAAAAAAAAATGTTATCATGTCTAATTAAGTGGTAATTTGTTATATTCGAAAGTAATAATATAAAATTAACGTTCAGCGATGGTCCCGAGCCTGTACCATCTCAGGTAATCGTTAAAGACCCCTACCGTACTTGAATAAGTATGTGAAAGACTAATATTTTTTTATTACTCACAATAAACTTGTAATTTTCAATATTGATGCTGTTTTTCTCTTCAAACATTATTAAAATAACCTTTCAATACTAATAAACAACGTTTTCTTGGTTGCTAAAGCGATTTAAATGTTTAAGGAGCCTTATTGTATAATTGTACCTCTGTAAATGCGACTGTTCTTCTTCTTCAATAAAAAAGTACTGAAATTTTAAATTATTTTGTTTTTCTTCACTTATTTGACCCCATGTACTGTGCATATTGACCAAAGTATTTCTTAGAACTGACAGTAGCACAACCTAATGTTTTCATGAAAATTGAAGTCAAACGAATATTTTCGACTTTGTTGTATTTTCAATTTCCATTAGTGTATAAGATTTAAAATCATTTTGATAATTGTGTGTTCGAAACCCGGCCGAGGCCCTTAGGTTTTTTATCTGGAAGGTGTCCTTCGGATGGGATGTTATGCGATGGTCCCTAATCTGTCAGATACTCGTTAAAGACCCCTGCCTACTCTAGGTGGATGAAAACTAGAGTAGGCAAAATTTAGGACTCCCATAGTAGAGTCGGGCTCATGCCCACCAGAGTGACGAAAGAGCGCTCTGGTAGTAGGCAATATGATCTCGTAGTTAAAGCCCGGGCATGAGTCACAATAACTAAACTAACTGGGGCCATGGTGGCCGTGCGGGCTAGAGCGTAGGGCTTTGGTCGCATGGTCTCACCATGGTTTGCGGGTTCGAATGCCGTCCGGGAGTGAGTTTTATCTTGTAGATAAAACTCCCTCCCGGGGCCATGGATAATAATTAGGTAACACAAGTGACATGGCTAATATGCATCGTACTCAAGGTCAAAACAGAAAAAAAAAAAAAAAAAAAAAAGGGGATGAAAAAACAGACAATTTATTTGGTCTGGCAACCTCTAAAATATTAAAATTTATCTTTCTAAACTTACATATATCAATAATCAAAATTAGTCCAACGGATTTTGTATAGCAACAACCTCCCGGCTCCCGATCTAGAGGAGGTTGTTAGTGCCGTAAGAGACAACGGATATAATATGCCCTGGCACGTCCTTCCTTTAATCACATGCTATGCCTTGCTCATACATTTCAATTAGTTATTAAGGATGGGTTACTAAACAACAATCTTATTAAGGAATTCCTTTTAACTTTTCAAAAAAAGTCGGTGAATCACTGACAATGTACATCGCCAGCAACAATTGAGGAGTTTGGAGCCAGAGCGGACCAACTGGTTTAAACTGAACAGGAAGAAAATGGCAATTGAAAATTGAGTACATTTTGTTTATCTCCATAAATGGGCCCCAAATATTTATTTATATTTGAAATTTTAGAATAGTATTGGATGAGTGATCCCTTTTTGTGTTCTATAAAGTTTTTGAAGGCGGTATGATCCATTGTGACTTTGAAAATATATGCATAAAATGTTTGTGGACTAAACTAAAGTGCTGCTATCTATCACTGAAGTGAAGAAACTAAGTGATCCACACTGGTTTTGAAAAAAGACAACCTATGCCAACATCAGGATGGTAATAACTCATTTTCCGAAAAATTGTGGGTTGGTCCGCTCTGGCTCCAAACTCCTCAATTAATCAATTATGTTTTCGCTCAAAATACAATAAATGTACAGACGATACAAATTGTTATAATTAATAGGTTATACTGTAATAATATAATTATTACCTGTAATACTGAATTCAATACACGAATGCAGTACCTCAAACATATTCGTCATCTTCTCCCCACTAATCAGCTGTTCGTAATCTCCCTTGTTTTCCTCTATTTTGATTATGTCAGTATCTCATATGGAAGACTGTCTGGTGAGCACGACATGAATTTCTCTCTAAGATTCATCGTCGGGCTCCCCAGACACTTCTCTGTTACTAGTTCTTATACAGACCTAAAATGGCTCTTCCCATCCTCTCGTCGACAACATTTCCTAGGCTCCTTCCTCTATCAAACCATATCTTCCTAAAAGCCCTCCTATATCTTCCAAATGCTCCAATTTAAATCCCACATATCCACCAGAAAGTCACTAGATCCCGTCCCTCTGATCTTTACCTCCCTTCCCACAGGACAACAACCTACCTCAACTCCTTCCTTATCCAGGCTAACTCCCTATGGAACTCTCTCCCTCTCCAGATTCGCCATGCTCCTACTCTTCATTCATTTAAATCCCTACATATTCATATATTTTGTATAACCTGTATACATATATTCTTATAGTCAGCACTTCTACTTATTGTTTTTGTACAGATTGTAGAATAAATAGAAAAATAAAAAATAATATATAAAAAAAAATAATAATCCTCTAGTCCGTGCTCTCCCTTCGTCCATCATTCCCGAACGACGCCTTAAGGGCCAATGGTCAGATCAGACAGTGACAGTGATTAGCCATGAGTGCGACTCAGTAACTAGGGAGTGTCACCACTGGGTGATTTCTCCTCTTTTGACATTGCCATTTTTTTTCTCCATTAGCACGTTTGCTTGTTGCATACCTTCTTTATACAATTGTAAATATCTGTAAAGTTAAAAAAAAAAGTTTTCGCTCTCCCAACAAAACCAATACCCAGTTTTGGCTGTAAATCAATAGTAGACTGTTTTTTTTTTTTTGTTTTTTTTTTCTACAATCTGTACAAAATATACAGGTTAGAAGTGAACATAACATGAAATAGAATGCACAATTGATATGAGAAGCCAGCCAGTGTTGACACTCTCTTAGATAGTCTCATTATTTACGGAAAAACGCGAGGCCAGCGTCTTCTTAAACGACATGGATGGTTGTTGGGAAGGGACTGAGAAAATTGCAATGAGTTTTCAACTTAGAATGGATTTCCTTGAAACGGATTTGGATTTCGTCTAAGGAATGTTCGAGGTCTGATCCCCATAATCCTAGTCCGTATGTTTATATTGGTCGAATGATTGTTTTGTAATTGTAAGTTTGTTCTATGTGAACAGTTTAGTTCTTCTGTTAAGGAGTCTGTTCAGTTTTGAACGCTTCAGTCGAGTACCGCGGAGGTTGATGAGCGAAAAGATTAGAGAAACTAACTCAAGTCAAAGGACCATCCCTTCTCATGGCTACAGGAATAAATTAAACCAAGAATGAAACAGAATTGACCGAATCTTTCTACTATTTAGACGACATTCAATCTAAGGACGCCTGTTTACCCTAAAGACGCCTGTTTACCCTCCTAAGTAAACTGAGGCCGTTTGCCCCTCGTGGATCGTGGCCTCTACTTCAACCAGTGATTGGATCTACTTTTTTATTTTTTATCGAGAATAAAAAAATTTCCAAACATTTTTTGTTTTCTGTAGAAGTCACCGGTAAATGTCTAACAGGACTTTCTTATACAAACCACATTTGTACAGATCCCTCTCCCTTCACCTCCCTCCTCTCAAATTTATTTCATAGTGGTCTTACTGGGTATAATAATAATAATAATAATAATAATTTGTATTTCCACTCAACCATAACATGGCAATAGGATAGGTACGTCATAAGAATATTTACATTATAATTTAGATACTTAAACATATATTAACTAATAGAAATAAAACGTTTTCCCACTGTTTTTTTTACATCAGAACCGGTTTTCAACGCAACAGCGTCATCATCAGTAGTACATCTATGATAGAATAATAAAATAAACAAATAATGAAAAGTATAAATCTTAAAGCATCAGGGTACAGAGTAACAAAATAAAAATTATAAACTTATTTACTCCACCCATACAACACAGCGGAGAGTTAAAGGACAACTGGCATAGCTCAAAAGGGTGGGGATAACTAGGTTCACTCACCCTTTCTATATACAAAAACATTCATTCTAATATACACAATAACTATAATAAATCTCTACATAATAGTTTAATTAATTAATTAATACATTCGGGCTCATGCCCACCAGTGTCGAAAGAGCGCTCTGGTAGTAGGCGATATGACCTCGTAGTTAAAGCCCGGGCAAATTCAACTTGATATATATGGAATATATTAATTACTTATGACATCAATTATTTTCCGGATATAATAAAAATGTTCACGAGAGTTGTGTTGAATTACTTATCTTACACATAGATAGACAAAAATTACTTTTTAGGTACACAGAGTCAGTCAGGATTAACGTCATAGTAGAAAATGTCACATTTCAAGCAACAAATTTCTAATTTTGTTAAATCGTGGATCTATTCGTTGGAATTACAAACCCTTTGACACCTTTGCTCCCATGCTAAGGAAAGTTGGTGTAAACTTGGTGAGATAGAATTCCTGAATTAATTTGATAGAAGCCAAACTAACTTTACCCTCTAAATTATTAACCTGAGGTTTATTGGGTCGGATGTATTGTTCCAACTCATTTCAGTCAAAGAACTGTTTTGGTTTCATTGTCAGTGTCACAGGATTTCAAATAATTACTAATATTTAGTACAATGATCCAGCACTCAGCGACGGATTTAGACAAAATTTGAAGGGCGACTAAAAATTAAAATCAATACTCTTTTCTCCGGTGACTGCACTAAAAAACCAGTCAATCAATCAATCATGGCGCTACAACCCGGTGACGGGTCCTGGCCTCCTCCACCAACAGCCGCCAATTGTCTCGATCCTGTGCGGCTGTCATCCAGTTCCTGATGCGGAATATGTTTCGGGCATCTTCTGCCACACCATCTGCCCATCTGGCCGTCTTACTCCATGAATGGGCTCCATTAGCAGCTTCTTCGGCATTTCCTCCCAGCTTCCATCCTGGCGACATGTCCTGCCCATCTTAACCGCCCAATCTTCATGACTTTCAGGACATCTGGTTCTCTATATAGTTTGTAGAGCTCCTGGTTGTTGCGTCTGCGCCATGCATGGCCTACTTGCACTCCTCCAAATATTCTGCGCAGAACCTTCCTTTCAAACACCAATAGGCTCTGTTCGCTCATTTTTGAAGTTGTGCACTGAAAAACCAGTATAGGAAAAATTACTATGCAAATCACTGTAAAAATTACTGTGCTGCACCCGAGCGGTGGGACGAGGATTCATTCTTATAATTTTCACGCAGAGTAAACACGCAATTTTCACAGTACAGGTTAAGAAAATATACTAAACCAATTAATGATATATATGATAGAAAGATATATTTTTATATTTTATTTAAGTATAAATAAGAACTGTATAGTACTTTATTTATTTTGTGAGCATATTTTCTCATATATGACAGAGAAAATGAAGATATATGTGATTTTTGCGAGATTTATCCTAACATAGATATTGCTTTACACATTTATTTAAGTATTTTTTCAACGAATTGTTATGGAGAACGATCACTTTTCACGTTGAAAAGAGTAAAATTTGCGTGCAAGTATGGATCAAGACAGACATAATACTTGCATTATTGTCCATCGAAGCACAGTTGCTCCAAGAAATTGATTATGATAATATCATTGATGTTTTTGCACGAGACGTAAATATAATTAATTTTTTTATTTGAGTATTTTATTAATAATGTTATGTTAAAAATCAAAGAATAAAATATATTTTTCATTATAACTCCAAAAAACAAGCAGGTCGCCAAATCGGAAAGGGGCTAGGACGCAATCTAACTTAAATCCGCCTCTGCCAGCACTCCCACATTTTAAATGTGTCGCTTTATGAAAATTCTGAAATTCGGAGCTTCATCCATACTTGGAAGAAAGCTTGATTTTTTTTTTTTTGTGAAAATGAAGGAAAACCGAGCAAATGTTTGTTATGTGCTCAGTAGTTTTGGGTGGATTCTTCTTCATTGGAATCAGAATTCTTATGCTGAAAATCATTTCAGAGGAATGTAATAAATAAGATGGACGGTTTTGTTCATATTGGGTAAGGCAGACCATGTAAAGAATGAAAACTTTTATCTGAGAACAACCTTTCACATATTCTAATATTTGTGCTTCGAGGTTGCCTACATCATCAGGCTAGTTTTAATCAGAAAGGTAAAATTAATAAATAATATTAAACTCTATAATAAGTAAATAAACTACAAAAATTCATAGATGAGAACAGATAGATTTTTTCAGTTCATCTGCCCCAGTATTTTTTACATTAAAAAAATGTTTTATCATCATGACGATGAAGACAACCTCGAAAGCCAGTTAGCACAAATAATAAAATCTGTGAGAAGTCAGACTACTTTTTTATTTCACAATTTGTATTTCAAAATATCAGCCATCTACACAGTTCATTTATTTAACGTGTTTTACTTTCAAATGGAAGTATTGTAATAGCCTGGAAATCTGAAATTGAGTTTTCAACGTTTTGCTAATTTTTTGCGATGATGTTTGTCAATCTGTCTGTGTGTATATTATTAGAACATTGTATACAATACCACTGACGTCAACTCAATACATTCATGTACCCAGTATTACCAATTTGAAATGAATTTGAGAGGAGAGAGAGTGAACTGTAAAACGGTGGTTGGTATAAGACAATCTTGTTATGGCCACACCAATTTTTTTTTATTTCTCATAGTATTATTTACTATTATTTATCAGTTCCGAGAGGCACAAGACTGACATAAACAGTTCTTTGTTCAAAATCATTTTTTTTGTTTCAATTCAGAGAATCCTGGAAATGTACTCATTATATCTATTGTAGCAAGTGCTCAAGATCGCGGGTCGGAACTCGGACGAGTTTCTTAGGTTTTTCATCTGGGAAGTGAAAAAAAACGTTGAGCACGCCGTCTTTCGGATAGAAGCGATGGTATCGAGCCTGTTCAATGACAGGTACTCCTTAAAGACCTACCCTTGGTAACAAAACCTGGGTAAACTAAATTTATGATTCGCACAGTAGAGTCGGGTAGTATGCGACATGAACCACAATAACTAACAGTAGCAATTTTATGAGTCCCTTTCAACATTAAAAACATCGATAAAATATCTTGAGGAAATAATAGTTTTTTTTTTTTTTTTGATAAGAAACCCGTAATAAAGACAAAGAGAAACTTTTGGCTTATTATCGTCAAAATATTCAAGAACTTCTTCGGTAAGAGAGAAAAATAAAGATAAAATAAAAAAGAAAATGTAGTGTGATGTACACTACGGAACATTTTTTTAATGAATATTTTAATGAAAAGAGGTAATTTTTTTTATTATAATCTAATATCATATATATATTAGATATATATCAAGGTGTTTGAGAAACAAAACAAGAAAACATATAAAAAACAGCTGTGAAATAGTGTTAAATGTAATGGAGTCGTGAGCTAGCTCTAAAACGGTGCATGTGGTTTTGATATGTTTTAAATAAAAATGAAGTTGAACAATTAGATGAAAGTTGACTGGGGTGGAATTAAAGTGTGAAAAGTTGACGGGGTCTGGTTTCTGTGGTAGAGGCGTCGAGAAGGTACAATTAATAATATATATTTTTCAATATGCCCAAATAAAAAAAGAAATAGTTTTTTAAGTATTAATTTAATGTTTTTGTGCCATTGTAAATTTTTGTTTTGTTTGTTCAAATGTTAAGTTTTTTAAAAATTTAAATATGTAAATATAGATAATAACCCAATTATTTGTCCTCTTCAAATTATATTCTATTCATCTTCCCTGTTGTCCCAGTAGTATCATTTAAAAAAACCTTTGGATTAGAAATTAATATTATTTAAAATTATTTAAAAATTGGTATCTCTTTGTGAATCCAAGTGTAAAGTTTGTTTAATTGAATTTTTTTTTTGTATACGTGTACTTTCTTAAAAATTGCACGTCTTAAATTATTGATAATATTTTTTTAGGGCAATTTTCGGCAAACTACTGTAGAAATCAAAATTTAAATAAACAAAAGAGATCAAATTTCTACAGGAAATGTGGTAAAAAACAAGTTATTATCACATTTTTGGCATATCCCTTGTGTGGACGATTTTCGCCACAAAGCCTCATCATATTTTGGCAAAACCTTGATGGGAGAATTTTTTTATATTAATTAAAGTAGGGAAATAGGTTGAAAAAGATGAAAAGGATAGAATAGAGACAAATAAGGGTTACATTTAATTTTGAGAAATAATATTTTTTTTTTCAAACTTCAAAAGAAGGTTACTATTTTAACATTGTTTTTGTTTAGTATTAATATATTTAATAAAGTAAGAAAATGCCAATTACCAGAGGAGAGGCGAAGAGATTGGAGGAGGAAAGTAGAGAGGAAGGGTCGAGTTCGGATATGGAAGTATCGGAAGATACAGGAAGGGAGACTCCAGCCGCAATGGAGTCCACGGAGGGTACAGGTGAGGAGAAATCAGATAAGCTAGATAGATTTATGGAATTCATAACCCAAAAAATGGAAGAGCAAAGTAATAAATTAGGAAATTTTGTAACAAAGTTAACTGGGGATATTGGAAATATCAATCAAAAAATAGAAGAACAGGGTAGAGATTTAAGGGGGGATATGAATCAAAAAATGGAAGAGCAAAGTAATAAATTAGGAAATTTAGAGACAAATTTAAAAAGGGAAATGGGGGATATAAATCAAAAAATGGAAGAGCAAAGTAATAAATTAGGAAATTTAGAGACAAATTTAAAAAGGGAAATGGGGGACAAATTAGGAAAATTAGAGACAAACTTAAGGGGTGACATTAAAGATTTAGAGGTGAGATTAGATAAGCAGGTGGATAGCTTGAAGGATCAAATAGGGAGTTTAGAAATAAAAAATCAAGAGTTAGAAGACAAAGTTGATCAGGTAGCAGAAAGTTTAAAGGGGGAATTTAATCAAAAAATAAGCATTTTGGACGAGGGAGTGAAAATTCAGATGGAAGGAATAATCTGTAAACTAAGTGTTGCAAAAGAAAACTGTGATGAGCGGTTTCAAATTTTAGAATCGAAGTTGTCAAGAGTTGGGGAGGACAATAGCGTCCAAACAGCTGTAATTTCTGAACGAATAAGCCGTGTAGAGGGAGTTCACGAAGAAGGAACCAAGGAGGTTGTAGAGCTAAAAGAAACAGTAGAAACAAATGTTGAAAGGATTAGCCATATAGAAGGAAACATTTCGAAGTTAAAGGAATTGCAAGAGAGGACGGTTAAGGAACTACCTCAACTAGTACATGAACAGGTGTCTAGGGGAAGGGAGGCTCTCCCAATAGTAGATCAAGGAGGTGCAAGTAGTGCATCCGACTCAAGCTTATCCCAATCTCTGTTTCTATTGAACCAGACATTGATGCAACAAAATTTATCGGGGGGAGGCACTTGTATATTTCGGAACAGTCATAAGGACAATCCCAAAGAATTTATAGAAAGCTTAGAATCTAAATTTTTTTTGTATGGGGGGAAATTAAAATTAAATGAATTTATGAAGAATCACTTAAAAGAAGAAGGACTTATTTTTTGGCAAATTAATTGTAATGAAATAGAATCTTTTGAGGAATTTAAGACTATATTTAAAAGAAAATTCTGGGAAACCAATTTTGACTCAATTGTCATGAATGAATTGGGTCAAGGATCATTTTTTAAAAAAGGGAAGGGGTTAACTCCACAAGAGTATTTTTCAAAGTTAGTGATAAGGGCTCGAGATTGTCAATATAAGATGCCAGAAGAATATATTTGTAGGAGCATGTCGGGTCATTTCGGGAGAGAAATTGAAAATATAATTATACACCAAGGGATAAAGACCATTGCAGGATTTGTTGAGGTACTGGACAGGGTGGGAGTTGACAGAATAAACGGTCAGGGACAAGGGTTCAAAGGGGATAAGTTTAAGGATGTGGAGAAGGGAATAGATCAGGAAGGTAGGAGTCACATGGTGGACCGAAATAATGTAGATTACAGATGGCAACAAGAGAGACATAAGGGATATTATAATGGGAACTCAAATCAATTCCAAAATAATGCCAATCAACCACCTACTCCTAGATATCCTCCAAATGTAAATCAAAATTATCAACCTCATAACATAGGATACTACAATAATAATCGTGGGTGTGGTTACCCTCCAGTTATAGACAATAGAAAATATGAGCCACTTAGGACAAATAGATATAATCAGGAATGGCGACAGATGAGTCGACCTTATGATCGACCACCTGGGCGGCCGACAATGGAAAACTCGGATCAATTAAGGACTCAGGAATTCCAAAATAAAAATTTTAAAGAGAATCTAGATAAAAAGAAATAGCTCGGAGGGGCAGAGAATCAGGGTCGCTCTGGTATTGAAGATAGGTTAGTGTCTTTACGAAGGGAATTTCAGGATTTATTATTGTATGAAGATCCATGGAACCAGGAAGAGAAGTTTAATTACTGTCCGGAAGTCAAAATTAAAATCGGGCAAGTTATTAGTAACGCTTTGATTGATTGCGGTTCTATGGTCAACGGTATAAACGAAATTTTTTTTAACATAAATAAGAATAAATTTAGCTTCGAAATCTTGCCAGTTTCAAATACAGTTATCATCACTGCCACCAATAAAAAATCAAAACCCATCAGGTTCCAAATCATAGCTAAAGTAGATTTTTGTAATCATTCCGCGAATATTCGATTTTTGATCATCCCCGACTTGAGTTATGATGTCATTATAGGAAGTGAATTTTTGAATAGTAATTCCGTTATTTTAAATTTTAAAGATCAATGTGTGCAGTTGAATTCAATTCCCGGGGAAATCATAGAAATTCCTTTTGTGAGAGAGGCTGACCAAAAGAAAAATACAACCCAGAAGTTGATATGTATGGACGAAGAATCGAACTTCGAATCCAGGGTTGACCCAATCGCCAACAAATTACAGGACATTAGAGCGAATAATGATTTTCTGCCCGACCAGCTGTTAAATGATTTTAAAAATCTAGTAATAAAATATAAAGATATTTTTTCAGAAAACCCCGGATTGATCCGAGGTTATCAATATCAACTAATAGTAAATAATCATGAGCCTTATTTCATTAAGCCTTATAAAATTAAGGAATATCAGAGGGAGGCTGTCCATGCTGAGATACAGGCAATGCGACAAAATGGTATCATAGAATATAGCCGTAGTCCTTACGTCAACCCGATAGTAGTTGTGAGTAAGTCCAATGGACAAATTAGGATATGTCTCGACGCCAGAAAACTAAACTCTAGGCTAGTCCCTGATTACGAGACTTCTCAAACAATAGACACAATATTACAACGTTGTGGAAACAAAAATTTCATAAGTACAATAGATCTTACTAAAAGTTTCTGGCAGGTAGAACTTCACCCAGAATCAAGGATATTTACTGCTTTCATGCACCAAGGAAAGATTTACCAATTTTGTAGAGTCCCATTTGGACTGTCAATCTCCTTAGCTGCTCTTAGTAGAGCAATGCAGTTCGTTATAAGCCAATTTTACAATAAAATACATCTATATGTCGACGACCTCTTATGCTTATCAGAATCCATAGAAGAACATTTAAATTTATTAGAATCCCTTTTTCTGGCACTAAGGAAGCATGGTGTAACAATTAATATAAAGAAGTCAAATTTTTTTAAAAAAGAAGTAAATTACGTGGGTTTTATATTAACTCTGGAAGGTATCAAACCTCAACCGGAAAAAATAGAAAGCATAAAAAAATTTCCAATTCCAAAGAATGTTTCTGAGTTGAAGGGTTTTATTGGGCTCACCAACTACTATCAAAGGTTCACGAAGGCATACGGTGAGCAGATTAGTAGGTTGTCTCATTTGTTGAGAAAAGGAATAAAGTGGCAATGGGGGGAAAAGGAAACCGACATTTTTAATGACGTTAAGGGAATTTTTTTAGAAAATGTCATGCTACACCATCCAGACTTTACCAGACTGTTTTACTTACAGACGGACGCTAGTGGATATGCCATTGCTGCTCAACTGTATCAAAGAGACCATGCAGGCATAGTGGGAGTGGTCGCGTATGCTAGCAGGGTCCTAAGAGCAGCAGAGAGAGCGTACACCACGACTGAACAGGAACTTTTAGCTGTGGTATGGAGTGTCCAAAAGTTCGAGACTTATTTGGCGGGCAGGAAGTTTATAATAGAAACTGACCATAAAGCCTTGACTTTTATTAAAAGTTGTAAGAACACGACGAGCCGACTTCTGAGGTGGTGTCTGCTCTTACAACAATATAACTTTGAAATTACTCACATTAGTGGAAAGGCAAATGTGGTAACAGATACACTTTCTAGACAAATTGGTACAGATAACGAATGTAATCAATTACATAAGAATCAAGAAATACAAATAAACAATATATTTAAAAACGTACAGCATCATCCAATAAACAAATTAATACAGTCATTTCACAGGGAATACACAGAACAGGATGTGCCCCACCAGTTACACATAGAATTAATTGATCATCCTGACACTATCATTGAATACAAAACACTAAAATATAAATACAGTAACAGGGTCATCTTAACACAAAAACAAAGCAAACCTTTTCGAATACTTGTACCAACCAAATTAACATCACAGTTCATTGAATTAATACACAACACATATTATCATATTGGCATACAGAAACTTTTCCAGCTTATCAACATACACTACCACATTGCCTACCTCATGGATGAGATCAGTAACATCTTGCGGACCTGTCACAGCTGCCAGCTAAATAAGATCCCGAACAGGACCTACTACTCAAAATACCATTGGATAGAAACCAAGGGACCACTGGAATTGGTTAGTATTGATTTCATGGGACCTTTACCGAGGGGTAGAAGGGGTGTAAAATATATCGTGGTCATGATTGACAATTTTTCAAAATTTGTTAGGCTTTATGATATAGGAAAGGCGACTACGCGGGCTGCATTGAGGTGTGTTGACAAATACATAAAGGACGTAGGAAAACCGACGAAAATGCTGATGGACCACGGAACTCAGTTCACAAGCCAGTTATGGCAACAGACATTAGAGAGACTGGACATCAAATATGTGTATGCCTCCATCAGACATCCCCAAAGTAACCTCAGTGAACGGACGAACCGAGACTTAGGGAACTATTTACGGACAGTATTGACTGACCGACACACAAATTGGCCCAATCATTTAAAAGACATAGAGTTCATTATCAATAACACATTCCATATGACAACAAAAGCCTATCCTTGTGAGGTAATGTTAGGGACCCAACATAGGACGCCGTGGTCCAACTTGTACCATCGAACAGTGGACAAAGACAGTGACATATTAACAGACGACACACACCTTAATGAGGGGTATTTACGAAGATTAAGGGAAAGGGTGTTTGACAATATTAAAATCGCGGGGGAAAAACACGCGCGGGAATTTGACAATAGTCATACAATTTATAAATTTCAGGTGGGGGATTTAGTACTGGTAAAATCGTTGAGAACATTGGACCAAACTCTGACTCAAGCAACAAAATTCCGAAATATATATGAAGGGCCGTACAGGATCAAAATTAGTTATGGGGACACGACATACTTACTTACAGACCCAGATAACTTGAACAAAGACAGAGGAAAATTTCATTCGACACTAATAAAGCCATATTTTAAGAAAAAGGGGGGGAATAGTTCATTAGGGATCTGAACCAAATTGAAGTATTGAAGGTACAGCAGAGTGGACAGACGAGCCCACTATTCAACTAGACAGCTGATTTTGAACGAACATAATATGGAAGAAGATCGATTTTTTTTTATATTTTTTATTACAAATGTTAGAAAGATAAAATCAGCAGGCTGAGAGATGCCTAGATCTCTTTGGAGACATGACGAACTTCCTGAGGCCGAGTCAAGGGGACAGATTCTCTGTTTCGGAACTGTTCAGCTAGGATACCGGACGTGACTAAATCATAATAATATTATAAATTAGAAAGACGAACGAAACTGTATAGAAGCCATGGAAGGATAATATATTATATAAATTGTATGTATGCATAGGTTAGTAAATTTTTGTTATTATAAATTCTATTATTTAGACAATTTCATTTATTATTTTGAGTAACATGTTTTTTCTACGTAAATTTGTTTAATAGAGAGAGTAGATGAGAAGAGTTGTAGGAGCACATTATATAACTTTAGGAATAGGAACAAACGAAGGGTAATATTAATTAGAGAAGTTTTGAATTAATTGCTGATGACATTCTTTTAGACGTCGGGATTATATAGATTTGTTTTGGGAGATATTATTTTTAATCCTAGTAAGAGATAGTGATTAATTAGAGATATATATTTTTTTGATCTGTGGGAGATGATTTTTTTGTGTGTCGACTAGAAAGAACTAGCGATATATTGGAGATATATATTTTTTTTCTGCGTGGAAGATGATTTTTGTATGTCGACTAGAAAGAACTAGCGATATAATGGAGATTTATATTGTAGTGTTGGTTGCCTACCTGAGATAGGAGGAATCGTAATTTTGCTACATCGGCGAAAGTATTCTTAGGGTGTAATTAGTTAGGGAAGTAAATTGAATTGAAATATATGTGAGATACATTTTTTTTAGTTAGGAAGTATGAAGGACGTCTCAAAGAATTTAATACCTCAAAAGACAAGTACTATATATATATTAAATAAATTAAATTTGTATTCCTTATTACCCGGCGTGAGGCCTAATTTTGATTGTTTAGTAATATTTTGGAAGTGTGATGAAGTAAAACCGAAGGATTTATTTAATTTTTATTTCAAGTAAATTTTTTATATACAATCTTTTTATATAATTATTTTGAATACATACAATTGTATATTGATGGTAAAGGCGGAAAGTAAAATTAATTGGCAATTTCTTAAATCTATATGCAACTTGATTATTTCCAAACTTGATTTCATGACTATGACTGATCCTGTAAATATGTAAACATTTAGTATTATATTTTTTTATGTTCAATTAGTTCAAATTTTTATAAATTTAAGTTAACATTTTCTTTAGGTTAAGGATTAATTGTAAATTTTTAGATTAATATTTGTTTTTGTTTATTAGAAATTAGGTACGTATATATATAAGTTAATAATTGTAAATAGTTATAAAAATATAAAAAATGGGCATATATGTATAAAAAGAGCGTCGAATTGGGCATATAAAAAATAAAAATAAATCAGTGAGTGTAAGTGAGAGAGAGACTTCGATACATCGTTGAGTTGAAGACACCAAGGAGCCAGCCAACATGTGCGTTTGAGGAGGAAGCTAATCTACCTGTGTATTGGAGGAAGACGTTAATCCATCTGTGTATTGAAGGAGGAAGCTTATCATGTGGATTCGAGGAAGAAGCTAAATCAACCTGTGTATTGGAAGAAATTAAATCTGAAAGAACTTATATATAAAAAAAAAAAAAAAAAAAAATTTTGTGAACAAACATTTTTTTTTAAAAAGAAGGAAAAGGCAAATGTGATGTACACTACGGAACATTTTTTTAATGAATATTTTAATGAAAAGAGGTAATTTTTTTTATTATAATCTAATATCATATATATATTAGATATATATCAAGGTGTTTGAGAAACAAAACAAGAAAACATATAAAAAACAGCTGTGAAATAGTGTTAAATGTAATGGAGTCGTGAGCTAGCTCTAAAACGGTGCATGTGGTTTTGATATGTTTTAAATAAAAATGAAGTTGAACAATTAGATGAAAGTTGACTGGGGTGGAATTAAAGTGTGAAAAGTTGACGGGGTCTGGTTTCTGTGGTAGAGGCGTCGAGAAGGTACAATTAATAATATATATTTTTCAATATGCCCAAATAAAAAAAGAAATAGTTTTTTAAGTATTAATTTAATGTTTTTGTGCCATTGTAAATTTTTGTTTTGTTTGTTCAAATGTTAAGTTTTTTAAAAATTTAAATATGTAAATATAGATAATAACCCAATTATTTGTCCTCTTCAAATTATATTCTATTCATCTTCCCTGTTGTCCCAGTAGTATCATTTAAAAAAACCTTTGGATTAGAAATTAATATTATTTAAAATTATTTAAAAATTGGTATCTCTTTGTGAATCCAAGTGTAAAGTTTGTTTAATTGAATTTTTTTTTTTGTATACGTGTACTTTCTTAAAAATTGCACGTCTTAAATTATTGATAATATTTTTTTAGGGCAATTTTCGGCAAACTACTGTAGAAATCAAAATTTAAATAAACAAAAGAGATCAAATTTCTACAGGAAATGTGGTAGCAATCAAGTTATTATCACAGTAGATAAAAAAAAAAAATAAAAAAGAAATTGAGGGTGGGTTGAGTGAGCTTTCAAGGAAAGAGGAGACGAACGAAGAAGAAAATACATATTAGAAAAGTTTTAGGGGTAAGTTAGAGTTGTGTAGAATGAATATTGAAAGGTAGAGAGGGATGTGATTTAGTCTTGTTTTTCTTAGAACCTTTTCATGGGAGCGAGTATTTGTCTTGATGCTGTCTAAATTGCAGTCATCTATAATTCTGTGTACGTTTGTCCAACTTCAAAATTTGACAAAACTTTCATTCAGAAATATCATAAGAAACATTTTTTTTCAATAGACAATTCTTCCACAGAATTGAAAAAAAGTCTTCAGTTACTACACACGATTGAAGTGTACCTAACTCTTCTAGTTCAGTTTCTCTTTTTTTTTTTATTTTTTTTTTTGGTTTTATGTACGGTGCATATTAACCATGTAAATGTATTATATCTAGTTATTTATTACATCCCTGGCCTGGAGGGAGTTCTATCTACGAAATAAAACTCACTCCCGGACGGGATTCGAACCCGGCCACCATGGCCTCCCCAGTTTCTCTTTGTGCTAATAGACTACATATTTTTATTTTAACTATTTTCATTAACATTGGTACAGGGTTTAATTTACTTAATTTAATTCTGGAAATTTATATTTATATTTATGATTAAGTTAATCTATATCATATTTATAATAATATCTTTAAAGCAATATCTATAAGTTAATGAGGGCACCGGTAGCTCAGTGGTATGCGTGCTTGACTTCTGAGCTCAAGAACGTGTGTTCGTAACCCGATCGAGTCCCTTAGTTTATTTTATCTGGGAGGTAAAATAAACTTAAGCACGCCAACCTTCGGATGGGACGTTAAGCAATGGTCCCGAGCCTGTACGATGTCAGGTATTCGTTAAAGACCCCTACCCTAGGTGAATAAAAATTTAGGGTAGGCAAAATTTAGGACTCCCACAATAGAATCGGGCTCATGTCCACCAGAGTGACGAAAGAGCGCTTTGGTAGTAGGCGATATGACCTCGTTGTTAAAGCCCGGGCATGAGACATAAAACCTAACCTAACCTCTATAAGTTAATAAATTAATGTAACCTTAACTGTAAATAAAAATTGTTACCAAGTTGTGAAACTAAAAAACAAAATTGATTCAAGGACATCGTGTAAGATGCCAAATGAAAGCTTATTGAAACACGAATTCAACAATATATATATACAGAGCTCACAGAACGACATATACTGACTGACTGCACAAACTACACCACATTAAGAAACAAATATAAACTACCCACTGATATGAAAAAACTACTCCAAATATCTAACTACGAATACAACGGACTCATCCACTTCCTTAAAGATGCAAACTCTACAAGGACATGTAGACGCAATAGTCGTCGTTAATGACACTGAAGTCGATGCGACGTTACATAAGGATTAAAACAAAAATATATATATAATGTATTTTTTTTGTGCATTTTTTAAAACATTTTTCGGGAAAATTGCTTAAAAATTGCTGTCCCCACTCCTTATATGATTAAAAATGTCGGCTGAATCTAAATTGAGAAAACTTATTGTAAAATCGTAAAATTGTTCCCGGATTTGTAGAAAAGAATAACGGTTATAAAAAATCAACTATTTACCATTTTTACCTCAATTTTCACTTTTCTTTTTTTTATTCTATGTATTGTGCACAAACATATATTTTATGCGATACACAATAAATTTACCACAATAAGGACACTTATGCGATGCACAATAAGTAAAATTAAAGCTTTGCACACACATAAAAAATTGCATTAATTCAAACATAAACTGTTAAAAAATACACGTGTTGTATTAAAGCATCACCAGTGAAAGGTTAAAGCATCAAAAGTGAAAGGTGCGCACAAGTATGCGCAGTCTGCTCAGTGGGTGTCAAGAATAACTTCCCCTACACTTCATATAACTGTTGAGTAAAACATAAATTCCGGCATAAGAAAATGTGCATTTTTCGTTGCATTTTATGTTGTATTGATGATCTTGTCAGCCAACACCGATCGCCTGCGGGAAGAAAGTTTATTATCTACTTTTTTATAATATATATATATATATAAATATAAGGAAGAATGTTTGAAAAACTTGTTTTTATATTATTTCATTCTTTTTTTAAAAGACGCTGTCAACAATATTAAATCCTCTGTCATCCTTGAAAATAATGATTCTTGTAGCCATGAGACTATTTTGGCATACAGTTAAGGGAGAAGTTCCCCTTGAAAATATTTTCAAAATATATTCAGAAAGCCATTAACTGAAGTAAAAGTAAAGAGGAGAACGATATAGGATAAAGAGTTGGTTGGGTTTAGACTATATCGATGGATTCTTTCTAGCTCCATGTATAATGCATGCCAACTTGTGGACTACACCACGGGCATAGTCACTTCCTCCTCAACTCAATCATATTTTTACATATTATTATTTTTAACCTTTCTTTGAGACTTGAATCTCAGATTAGATGGGGTAAAAATTGATGGAATATTGACTGTAAAGTTTAAAAAATTTGATATACTAATGGGGAGAGAGCGCCGGTAGCTCAGTGGTTATAAGGAGGTATTGTGATCCATTTGAATAAGGAAGTACATATTGTAATCGTGTGAAAATCCGAGGTCGAGTTTTCAAAAGACATTGACTTTTCAAGGATATCTCAACATGTTTTGAGCATTTTAGCGATCATGAATGAATCACAATTTTAGGAAGTTAATAGGGTTCTTTAGTGCAAACCGCCCCTCTGGTCTCATCCTCCCTTTGAGCTGAGTAGGCTGAAAATGGTTAGATATCGTCGTTATGTAGTCTTGGGAACACATATACAATTTCGTGTCGATATGTTCATTGTATCGGGAGTTATCGTGTGGCATATAGATACTCTTCTTTCGGCTCTTTTCTTTTAAAATCGACATGTGTTTTCTTTATTTGGTTGTGGATACAAATATTAAATTTCGTATGGATACGTCCATTACATAGGGAGTTATTGGTGTTTTAGTGCAACCCCCGACTTGAGGTCGATATGTTCTTCCTGGCTGTCTTGTTCACATAGACATAGAGGACATTAGACAAGATAATTTCTGACCGATAACATAACTTTTCCTATACTTCCCTGGGAAAGTAAAAATAATGTCAATAATTTGTTTGTTGAATTAGTTATTAATATTCGTCTTTTCTCTGTTTCAGGTAAGTGTGATTCACTTTGGTGCATGTTTGGCAGAAGGTAAGCGATGACTTCTAGTTTTATATATTTGATAGCCTCAATTAAATAATTCCTTACGCACTTCTTCCTTAGATAAGAAGCAAACAGCTTTTTTTTTTTTTTAGCATTAGTCACAAAAAAAGAGAAAAAAAAACTAAGAAACTAGGTTAATTTAAGAGGCAGCAGTCAGCCATTAAATAATAAAATAAAACATGGTTCCTTTAATAAATTAGACCGATTTAATTGGGGATTTCTAAGCCATTGAGGACATTTTTTTCCGTTCCTTGTTATTGTGACATGTCCCGCATTACACAAGAGCTATGCGGGTGTGGCACGTGTTCCTGCAGGGGTTTTCCTTTCTACATGTGATCTTCCCACTTTCCTTTGAACTAACTTTTTATAAAACCACTTCAACACGCGACTGTTTTAAATTCTTGTTAACTTTAAAACGTGGCACATCTATACATTGTTAGGGTTTCTTTTTATGCATAATAGCCAACTTCTTTGTATACCGGAAAAAAGAAAAACTTTTTTAAATATATCTTATATATATATTTTTTTCAACCATATAACAATCACACGAATGCCTCTGCGAGTTATTATACATTATGTTCTATGGACTACGCTACTTCCCCCATGTTCTGGACACGTCATGTGGCTACCTCCTTGCTCTTTCGTCCCTCCGATGGCCTTAAGCCAGACTCTGGCATTACACAGGCTCGGGACCATTGCTTAATAACCCATCAAGGTTTTTTTTTAAATTCCAGACATTATTTTGAAATTCTCCAAAATCTGAAAAGTACTTTTAAACCAGTACAATTACAACATGTGACTCGATCAAGCTATGCTAATTGAATCCCAATGTTTTTATTTCATTTATATATAACTAACTCATGAGGACGCCGGTAGGTTAGAGGTAGCAAGACTACCTACTGAGTTCAAGACCGTGTGTTGATATCTGAGCACCCCTACCCTAGTTGAAAAAACTAAGGTAAGCAAAATTAAGGATGGGCTTATGTTAACCGGAGCGACGAAATAGCTCTCTGGTAGTAGGTGATATAATATCGTAGTTAAAGCCCTGGCATGAGTCATGATAACTAACTAAGCTAGCTCAATAAATAAAGATGAGTGTGATACTATATGATTATTTAAAAAAAAAAAATGCAATGAACGCTCTTCATGGTGATTTATTGACTTGGACAATAGCAGGTGGGGGGGGGGGGGGGGGAGGGGAGGGTTACGCAGATGCCACTTTCCCTTCCGGAACGTCCAAGGCTACTCTTTTTTTACGTCCTCAGCTATACGATGTAAAGATAGATAACCATAAGCAATGCTGCATAAGCAATCCTTCAGAAAGCCGATGTAAAGTTTTTCACTGGAATTTCCAGATTACAAAAATGATTTTAAAAGGTCATATCTGTCTGTCTGTGTAGCTGTGAACTGAGGAGTGAGTCTGTACTGGAAATAATAACTTGTAAAAAAAAAAAATATGCGAAAAAAATGTCTGCTTACACAATTGAATTATTGTTCAGCTGATTATTACCATTATCTGTATTTTGTTCCGCGAACAAATTTTTAATGGTTACAAATTTTGTAATTTAATGTTCCTTTTTGACAAAAAAATGTGTTTTCAAAAATCTTTACTTTAATTTTTGAGTACTAAGAGTAAATTTCGAAGTAGCTAATTTCTCGAGTGAGACATTTTTTTAATTTTTATTTTTTGTCGTAACCAGAGAACGCTTACACAATATTCAAATTTTTCTTTGTAGTTAAATTTGCAATATACATTTTTCATGGTCATCCTATAGGTGGGGGAGAGGGGGAGGGGGGAGAGGACGGGAACTTTGATCTAAAAATGTGAGTATTTCCTCACTTCTCTTGTCTTGAATATGTTAAAGGAGCACACTACTGAATAATAAAAATAAAATGAGTGACGTTCGGAAACTTATGAGAAGAGTACGAAGCACTCACTCGTCTATCCTCTTTATTTTCTTTGAGCTGAGGATGCATGATACCATGTGAAACCAATCGTAAATAAACAACAAACATTTTTGATGTGTAAACATCTTAGCTCTCGGTAGGACTATGTCAGACCGTCAGAGAGTAAGTCTCAGCGCAAACATACAACTACACACTTTTTTAACTGTGATGTCAGCTGTTTTTGAGCAGTTCTACGTTCATGGAATGATTAGATATAACATTGTATTTTTACAACATTATTGATCTTATTTACCGTCGTAGTGAATTTAACTAAAATATCAATATTACGAACTATAAAATGGTCTTTCGATAAGAAACTTTAAGGTTAAGAAGCTTCGATATCTTAAATTTGTCACAATAAATTAAATTAGTGGTGAAAGAAAATAATGTGTAAATCTAAAAAAATATAATATATAATATTTATATATATATATATATATTATTATATAATATTGTTATTAATATATAATAATAACTGCTGAAAATATCGATCAATAAATAATTTATTTGTTGTCATATTGTCACTACAAATAATATAATGTTTTTACCCATTTCAGGAAATTGTATCTCGTAGCGACGAATTATGAAATATTTTCTATTAATGGTAGTTTTTATGAAAAAAAAAAAAAAGTGATGGCGCCATTACAGAACTGTTCTAGACAGGGGCAGAAAGATACGGAGGACGAAGAAGGAACATAGAGAAACAAGTCTGCTATATCCAGTTGAAACGATGGGAATCTCCGCCTCCGTGTTTTTGCTCGCCGGCTCTGTTGGCCTGTTCACAGTTCTGTAACAATTCACACTTGTTACTCTTATTAACAATGAATTTTGTAAGTGTTACGTTTAATAATACTTACCATCATGTTTTACTTTCCCAGCAAAGTATAGAGGATGTTATGTAATCGGTCAGAAATTCCATGATCAGTTTTCAACGGAATTTTATATCTTCCACCCCCCTGATTCCATTAATATAAAAAAACTTTTATATATAGATAACTTCCGAAAGAATAAACTTATCAACACGAAATTTTGTATGTGTTACTATAACTCTATGAGGACAACATCTCTCGATTTCCAGTCAAATCGGGCAAAGGGATCAGGGATTAGGGGGTGAGGAGTGGTGTTAACACAAAAACTCTAATAACTGCCGTTGTAATGAATTTAACAACACAAAATTTCTTATGTAAATTCAAAATCTCATTAGGATGACACTTATTAATTTTCTGCGGAATTGACTAAAAGGAAGGGGGATCAGAGAGAAGGCACAACTGAAAAACCCCAATAATTACCGATGAATGAATATATGAACACAAAATGTAATATGAAAATTCAGAAGTTTTTGGAGGTAGAGCAAAAACGTAATTGATTAATCGATTACCGACAACTTTTTTCCTTTTCTGTTTTGTTAAAGGTTCAAATACTGAAAAATATTTCAATAATTAAGGCAAATTTTAGAGTGAGCTTGAATGTAGGACACTCATAATATATTTATACGAGCTAGATAACTAACATTCATGTAGCATTAAAAGTGAATAATATGAAGTCTTTGAAAAATGACAAAAGGTGTTCACTTCAAAAATCAGGGACATCTCTGTTTGACAGCTCAAATGAAAAGGCAATACCCGAAAATTGAGTGAATGATTGGTCGAGGTCTAAAACTAGCTTTGTCCAGTCTTGTCAGACAAGTTTCGAGCCAATGAAAACTGTAGGAAGGGTGAGAAGGGAAGAGTGGGGGAAGCACTTAGTCACACCCGACCAATAATTAGCTTCCTTATTGAAGGGGGGGGGGGGGGGGGGGGGGAAACGTCAATATTGTAGGAGGCTACATTGATTAGGTAGTTACAGGATCATGTCAGCGTTAAGTGAGGCCGAGCAACAGGAAAAGTATACAGTTGTGTAGTACATCATTTTGAACTATTTATTATATTGTTATAGCATTGTGTAGCATATCATTTTGAAAGTATTTTCTTTTGGATTTCATCTAAACATCTATTTTCACTTTTATATATATTTCACTGGAGAAAAAAGTTGCCGATGAATAACCGGCAATGTTCAATGAAATTCCGCTGACGCCAACTCATTACCTTCATATACCAAGTAATACTTGAATGAAATGATTTTGAGAAGGGGGAAGGGGAGAGAGTGGTCTGTATGTGTGGTTCGTATAAGAAAGTCCTGTAGTGTCCACATAATTTTTTTTTGTATTCGCTAAATGATGTCGGTTTTCTTTAGAAATATAATTTTTTAACAGACAGTTTTTTTACCGACAAATCAAACGAAAATACTGTTAGCGAACTTGTGTTCTCCTTATTCCCGTTACTCCACAGAAAGGCAGCCCTTAATTTAACCAATTGACTCCTCATATACAAACTTCTGTTGCGGCCAGTGATAACGTATACATGCCCAGTGTGAGCCGGTCTTGCAAGCAATACCAACTTGAGAACTCTTCAAGTGGCCCAAAACAAATGCCTTAGATTGGTTGGTAGCTACTCGTGGGACACCTCCAGTCTCCAAATCCTTGAAGACCTGAATGTTGAGCTTCTACTGGACTACATAATAAATTTCAATAACAGCTTTTTATTTAAGTGTGACACTAATCAAAACGTTTTGGTAAAGAAAATAGGGATAATTCTGGGAGGGAAACAGAAAAATATTCGTTCTCGATTTTAAATTATAATCTCTGTTTTCGAATGTTTATTAATTTATTTTCTATTAATTTCAGTTACTTTGTATTTTTTTTTTTATTTTTTATTTAAGAGTTTTTAAAATTTACTCTTAAGCGGTAGCATTGTTTTTAATTTAACTGATTATTTTTTATTAGTATTTACTGTACAAGGGTTAAGGAACCTTCTTGTATATATGTATTGTAAATGCGACTATTATAATAAACTCTTCTTCTTCTATAATTTTTAAATGTTTAATTTCTACTTAATTGTGGCTTATATAAACTTATTGCTAATGTAAATTATATATAACACAGCTCGGAGGTAGCATGCTAGCTTACTGAGCTTAGGATCACAGCTTCTTAGGTTTTGTAATGGGAGGTGAAAAAACCTTGAGGGGGGACGTTAAGCGATGGTCCCGTGACTGTAAGAGTTGTGATTGTAGTTAAAGCCCTGGCATGAGTCACAGTAACTAACTATAATACAAGGCATTGAAGAAGGCAAACTCTGTGTCGAAAGCTTGGCAAAACTTCTACGATTTTTTTTTTTTCGACTAAAAGCTTGGTCACTCCTCCTTCTCACATAGTTGACAGAACCTTCCAGATTTTGATCAAATCCTACAACAGACTGAGAGAAAAATCTTCAAGCGTAACGTCTCTACCTTGCGAGTAGCCTGGAAACGTTTGTGACAAGTTTACCTCAACTCGCTAGTCCAGTAAATGATAGATATGAATATCCCATCTGACATCTCTCAAGGGATTTATACCAAACTCTCAAACTAAAGGTACATAATTAGGACTGAGGAAGGGCCGGTGGGGTCCATCTGAGTCCAGGGGTTCCCCAAGGAGTGCTCTCAGTTCCTCTCCTCTTCAACATTTAAACCTCCAATCTTCACAGCCAAGTTTACCAGTACGTCGATGATTTACATATTCGTATTTTGAGCTCATACCAAAAGAAACTTTAATAACATTATATAATGCATATTTCCATTTTACAATTATTTACGGTGTTAATATTTAATTTTTTTTCTTTTTTGTAAAATCCTTAAGATTGGATACGTCATACACTTGTGTACATGAAAATGGCTTATAAAATATATACACTAACCGATATTAAATCTTAGAATATAAACACGATGGTCCCAAGCCTGTACGATGTCAGGTACTCATTAAAGTCCCCTACCTTAGATAAATAAAAACTTAGGTAGGGACTCCCATAGTAGAGTCCAAGTTATGTCCACCAAAGTGACGAAAGAGCGCTCTGGTAGTATGCGATATGATCTATAGTAGCCCAGGGGTGATTCATAATAACTAAGCAACCGGCGCTCATACATTAAAAACTTAGTTTCTGCTTCCATTTTTATTCTCTTGGCAGAGGTCCTTAATTTCCTATAATTCTATTTAATATTTTAATTATCAATTTGACGATAATAAAAATAATAAATAAAAAAATTAAATTACGATAGAAATTATATTCATAAAAATAAAAGACGTTGCCTTCCCGCTGATTTATTTTTGACCGGAACCGGTTTTCAACGCAACGGCGTCATCATCAGTGGTACATTTATGGTAGAATTAATTAATTATACAAATAATGAAAAGTATAAATCTTAAAGCATCAGGATACAGAGTAACAAAATAAAAAATTACTTATTCCACCCATACAGCGTAGTGATTAAAGCACAACTGGCATAGCTCAAAGGTGGGGATAGTCCACTCACTCTTTATACAAAAACATTCATTCAAATATACACAGTAACTATTGAATAAATCTCTACATAATAGTAAAATATAGAAATTACAGGATATTGGTGGAGTATCTCGGCCAAGAGAATAAAAATCGAAGAAAAAACTAAAGTTTTTATGAGCGCCCATTGCTCAGTTATTATGACTCGAGCCCGGCCTTTAATTACAGGTCATATCGCCTACTAAATAATTATTATTTTAGTTATATATATTTTTTTACTGATAATTAAATACGTATTATTATTAATTTTTTTTTAAATTTTGCTTACTCTTTTTCTTACATTTTCGTAATAGAAACTTGTTGCTTCCTGCCGACAGCAGAATAACTGACAGGATATCGAAAAACAGAAATGTTAACGTTAAGGACTTACTCCACAGATCCTGTAACTTATTTATCCGGCTTTTCTTAACCAGTTTAGCCCTTCTTATCTTGTTAGAGAAGAATCCTGTTTGCAAAAGAGATTATACACTCTGCTCTGTTTCTTCGCTTTACGTTGGAAACATGTCCATTGCATGAAAATTAACGTTTCTAACAGCTCAGTTATCTCTGTCACAAAGTATGAGGCCATTTACATGGCAGTTAATAAGGTCGAGCTCCTCTTGCCCAATCCCCCCTCTCTTCCGCCGAATTTGGAACTCTAATAGATGCCATCTTTATAGGGTTTTTAATTTAAATATAAAATTTCATGGGCATTGAGAAAAGAGATGAGTGAGAAAAGTGACCTTATAAGAACACAACTCAGTGAGAAAACCACTCAGTGAGAAAACATCTCTTTATAATGGTCCTTGTTCCGATTCCGTTGAGCATTATAGGTGTCGGTCCTTATGAGGTTCTGACTTTACGTATGATTGTTTGTGTCAATATATCCATTACAATGGCATTTATTACAGTTTTTGTATAAGATCCTCCCCAATTCCGTCATTGCCTTTAGCCAATTCGACTGAAAATCTATAGATGATGTCCTTATGCGATTCTGGACACACATATAAAATTTTATGGCGATACATTCATACTATCGTGAGTTATCGTGTTCATAGACACACACACATGTATGTGTACATATGTATATATTTCCTAATGCATAACTTTGTATATCTGAGAAACGGAGCTCCACATTTTGTGATAAATTAATACAAAAAATAAGATAAAAATAGTTAGTTATTATGTCTCATGCCCGGGCTTTAACTCCAAGGTCATATTGCCTACTACGAGTCACTTTGTTGGACATGAGCCCAACTCTACTATAAGAGACCTAAATGTTGCCTACCTTAAATTTTTAAGAACTCATACCACTGAGCTACCGGCGCCATCAAGATATATAAAAGTTCCAACTAAAATTTTCTTTTTGACAGCTCTTTTAAAATGCACATTACAAAAAATATTTACTTCTCTCCGACACTCCAAATTCTCTTCGATCTTTTGTTCCACTTAGCTTTTCCCAAACATTCATTAGCAAGGGAAATCATTAATTTTCATCAAGCTGAGTAGGTGTAACACTCAATCTAATCAATGATGATCAGTTGTAGAGTACCTACAACCCTGAGAAGAGTATTCAGGGCTTGTGGCATAACAAGGTCTTATTTGGTAGTTAATTTGGCAGGAAAAATAAATATTTGTGCTGTTTTTAGATTAATGTTTTAGTTCGATAAATTAATTAAACGAGTAATATGATAATGAACTGAGTAAAATGAGAAAAGCGCAGGGGTATTTACAGAGGTTTTGTGTAGATAAATTCATTACATTGGCTGTTATTAGGGTTTTTCAATAGAGCCCCCTCCCCCTAACCCCCCTTACCTTCAGTCGATATCGCTAAAATTTCACAGGTTATGTCCTAATTGGGTTTTGACTTACAATGTGAAATTTTATGTCGATATATTCATTACATCGGCAGTTATTGATGTTTTTGAGTTAAGTCTCTCCCCTTATCGCCCCCTCTCCTTTGATGGATTTGGCTGAAAATTTATAGATGTTATCTTTATAAGGTTTTCATCACACATATAAAATTTCGTGTCGATGCATTTATTTTATCGGCAGTTATTAGAGTAACTATGTTAAGCCTTCTCCTAATCCCCCCTTCCCTTTGATTAGCTTACTGGTATGCGTGCTTGTCTTCTGAACACATGATCGTGGGTTTGAAACCCGGCCGAGGCCCTTAGTTCATTTTATCTGGGAGGTAAAATAAACTTAAACACTCCGTCCTTCGGATGGGACGTTAAGCGATGGTCCCGAGCCTGTACGATGTCAGGTACTCGTTAAAGACCCCTGCCCTAGGTGAATAAAAATTTAGCGTAGGCAAAATTTAGGAATTCCACAGTAGAGTCGGGCTCATGTCCACCAGAATGATGAAAGAGCGCTCTGGTAGGTGATATGACCACATAGTTAAAGCCCAGGCATGAATCATATTAACTAACTAAAAGCACGCCTTATACTTATCGTAGGGTATGTTACCAGTTAGGTAAAGTCAAGCAGCGCGAACCGGTCGGAAGGTGATCTACCGGCCACTCCTATCGTCTTCAGATGTTTCTGGAGACAGTCGTGTCCTGCGAGGATCCTGAAGTTGGCCACCCTTCTACTCATATACCAGAGGCTGCTACCTGCTACTACTTCCAGAGGCTGCCCTCATCTGGTGTTCCCTCAGCAGATCTCTGTCAGTCTTGTCAATCTGCTTCTTTGCAGTATCCAGGTTGGTGGAGGTGGTTGCCTGTTCCATCAATGGCTAGCAGTGTTACGATGTTCCCCTTTCCAAGGACAGCACTCATCTTACGCCTGGAAAGCAGCACATTTTGCGAAGTGCTGGTGAGCTCGTAGTTTAGTGAGAGCAACAATTGGGGTCTGCGAGGCAATCAGGAAGGCAAACTTTTCCTTTGCGTTAACCTCGATAAAATCGATAGCTGGCAATATTGCCTCAACTTTCCATCAAAGTTATTCGCCCCCATGCCTATTTCTGGAGTATTTCTAATGGCCGACTCAGTTGAGCCATCTGAATAAAGATTTACCCACTCCCCCTTACGGTAGTTCTCCTAACGTAGCTATGGCTGACGCTTTATATAATGTGGTATAACAAATAAAATACAAATAAAGTAACAATTTAAAATTTCATGGATCCGGTCAGATGTGTTTTTCCAGTTGTGACTCAGACGAGGAACAGGGAAAATAATCAAAATTTTATTTTATTTATTCATTTCACTTTTTAATTTTTTATGTTATAAAAACGGTTTTACCAGATAGCCAGATGATGAGGGCAACCTAGAAAGTCGGCTAGCACAAATAATAACATCTGTGAGAGTTCAGACTACATTCAGAATTTTGCAAAAGATTGAAACCAAACTACATCTATTTTCAAGATTTCTTTTCCTAAATGGTGAGTATAATAATTATTAAAACTTTGCATAGAAAATTTGGTCATTTTAAATTCTCCAACTATAATAATTATTAGTGTAGGTAAAGTTCTACAAATCGGTCGAAAATATGATATTTTCAACAAACTTTCATGTTTTCCGATACTCAAAATTCGATAAATTTGTCTTTATGTCTGTGAAAACGATGGGTCATAAATGAATATATCAGGATTCAGATCATTTTCACTACATCAGTCTTTTTCTGTTTGATAAAACACTTTTTTTTTTTAACACGAAAATGTATACATTTAAAATGAATAAACAAAATAATATAAGAATAAAGAGGAAATTGTGCATTCGATCAGAAATTTGATGTTGAGGTTTCACCGTCTGATACTAAAAATGAATACAAAAATTCCTGATTGTGTGTCTATGAACACGATAACTCCCGATAGAGTGAATGTATCCGCACGACATTTTATATATTTATTGAGAACCCCATAGGGACGACACTTATTAATTTTTAGCTAAATCGGTCAAAGAAAAAGGGGCATTAACTCAAAACACAATAACTGCCGATGTATCAACATCACATTTTATATTTGAATTCAAAACCCCATAAGGCGGCACCTATTAATGTTTCTCAAAATTTTATCAACGTTAGAGAGCTGAAACTTATTTTATAGTTTCACAAACTCTTTCAACAATTTTAGTATGCCACGTAGTCTCTATTCTAGGAGCTTCCTTCAAATACCCTACAAGATTGAATATATAAGTTTGGAATAAATAGTTAGTTATTGTGACTCATGCCCGGGCTTTAACTACATGGTCATATCGTGGACATGAGCCTGATTCTACGGAGGGAGACCTAAATTTTGTCTACCCAGATCTAGTTACTTAAGATGAGGTCTTCAACGAGTACCTGACACCATACAGACTCGGAATTTGTTTTATTTTATAAAATTTAATTTTACAAAAGCTTAACGTTCCATAAGAAGGACGGCGTGTTCAATGTTTTTACCTAACAGATACAAAAACGAAACCTCTCGGCCGGGTTTCGAACCCGCGATCTAGAACTCAGGAGTGTCCATCTGGTCCCTGAAAGGTGTCCAGTCCTTTGACCTCTTCTCCAATAAGACTCACCACCTGATGATGTCAGCTTGACTGACGAAACTAGTTGTGGTTAAAATAAATTCTGTCGGACTGATATTTTTTTTCATGAGCCCGACTCAACTGTGGGAGTCCTAAATTTTGCCTACCTTAAATTTTTATTCACCTAGGGTAAAGGTCTTTAAGGAATACCTGACATCGCACAGGCTCGGGACCATCGCTTAACGTCCCATCCGAAGGACGGCGTGCTTAAGTTTATTTTACCTCCTAGATAAAATAAACTAAGGACCTCGGTCGGGTTTCGAACCCGATCTTGTACTCAGAAGACAAGCACGCATACCACTGAGCTACCGGCGCCTTCTATTTATATATATATATATATTTTTTATTTATTATTTTTTATTATTTAAACAATTTAGAGGAACTCCGATTTACGAGTTAATAATTTACATATTAAACATGAAACCTCTTACATTTTACGTACCTAGTGCAGTTTCTATTCTATATAAACATCCCTTATTTACTGAAGAAATAAAACCCTATCTGTATCTCTCTTCGCTTTTGTGTCAATTATCTCGTTTTAGAAACTGACACAATATAAAGGGTTAATTCCAAACTCTGGTTCCAGTAGCTACTCTGACGTGAAAGATCAACTTCCGACTACGCATTAAATAAATAGTTTTCGAAACGTTGGCCAAATTTTGCATTTCCTTTTACACGACAGAACCTCGATTTCCTTCTACATCGAAAAGATACTGTCGACTCTATTAATCATTATATATATATATGCATCAATAAAAGGAACGACGGGAGGGTCAATATTTTATTTATTTTGATACATGATATGAAAAGATCGAATCATAGATCATATAAAAATCATATCATGTATACAAGACCAAACGGTTTGTGTGACTTTGGAGAGAAAGCGAAAACGTAATTAATTAATTCTTGCTGGGATAGTACATAACTGGCGATTAACCGACGTTTTTTTTTTTTTTTTTTTTAATTTTTTAGAATCAGGAAAACATATGGTATGTAAATTGAGGAAAAATACCAAAACATTTTTTCAGTCAAAAATTTAACATAATTAATTTGAGAGTGTCTGAAACATGAACAATGAAAGGCAGTATAATAGCGGCAATGTCACAATTACGCTACATTACTTCTGTTTTATCGTTTGGATAATGAGGTTTGGTTTTTTTGCTATATCCGTAGGCAAGGTTCACGTCCGGAGGAGAGGAAGCCCACAATTTATCCGGATAATTAAACTCCGGTCCACCACTTTCATATATTTATCTCAAATTCTATCTTTAATGTTCTCCGTTATTCATTTAGTTATTAATGAATGGTCATTATCTTTCTTTAAGCTTAGGGCCATTTAGTACACTTTCTGATGAATGACTATAATAATGGTCTTATCTGATATGTGCATATATTGGACCTTGTGGAATACGAACTATTATGAAAGTATAGAAACTCACATTTAACATGAGAGACAATTTATGATTTCGTAGCTTGGCCACTTTCTGCTTGCGGAACCACTGAAAAATCAAGGATTTATGCCAATGTCTGCCATTTATATCAAAATATTTAATCCAATATTATTACTTTTTTATACCTATATAAGGAAGTACCTATTCCAATTGTGCGAAAATCCGAGTTCGAGGTTTCAAATGATTTTCAGATGTTTCCTAAACTTCTCTGCGATATTGAATTGTTGGTTTTTTCCGGCATTTCTTCCAGAGGTGTCTTCTTTTTTCTTTTTTCTAACAATATTTCGAGACACTTACACGTCCCTTCTTCTCTCTTCCCTTGTGACCAGAAGAAGGGACGTGTAAGTGTCCCAAAATATTGTCACAAAAAAGAAAACACCTCTGGAAGAAATGCCGGAAGAAACCAATGATTTTCAGGTTTCAAGGTCCCCTGAATACGTTTAGACCATTTTCGTTGTGAACTTTCTACCGCAAAAACGATTGTAGCTATGAACTTGAAATTTGGAATGAAGAGGTCACATGTTCTAACTTAGGTCTGATAAGATTTTGGCCGGAATCTAACGAAAATTCAGACGCTTTTTCCCGGGACCTAACTACATTTTACAAGATACACCTTATGTTTATGACCTAATCAAAAATCTTTTCGAGTAACAGTTGTAGAGAATACTGGAATACATAATTTATATGAAATATGATTTTTTACAGGTCTTCTGGTTTTCGAGATACATGCCTAAAGCCATCTTGAAATATAGTTTTGAAACACATATTTTTATATGTGAATGCATGCGGGAAGCCCAAATCAAAGGTCAGCGGAGACAAAAGGACCTCTATGACAGGCGCTGCAAGGGGGAGGAGTTGGAGGTCGGGGAGTCAGTCTGGCTGTGGTGTCCGATGGTGCGGCGAGGCAGGAGCGCCAAATTTCACCGGCCCTGGGAGGGACCCTACAAGATACTTAAGAAGTTATCGGACGTCACGTTCCGCATCCAAGCTGAGAGGAACCCCAGGAGGCGACTCGTGGTCCACTTCAATCGGCTTAAAAAGTACACCGCTGACCGGGACGAACGACCGCATTGAAA
Source organism: Aradus depressus (assembly GCA_963662175.1). NCBI lineage: Eukaryota > Metazoa > Arthropoda > Insecta > Hemiptera > Aradidae > Aradus > Aradus depressus. The sequence goes on from OY759219.1 coordinate 25,811,156, forward strand.
GGAGGGAAGAGTGTGGCGTAGCCACATGTTATTTTATATTTTAATATATATATTTTTAAATGTGATAATTAAAAATATATATATTGTTGTGTGATCTAAAAAAGGTGATCTGAAAAAAGAGCGTTTTTGAGTGTGTACAAATAAAAATATATAAGAGAAAATTTGTGATTGTCAATGATTCGGTGAACAACGCTACAAATATATCAATGCGAAATTTTATAAGTATATCCAGAACCCTTTAAGGGAGGTAACTATCTATTTTCAGCCAAATCGCCAAAATGAAAGGGGGATTCGGGAGAGGCTTAACACAGAAACTGCGTAAATGAATTAACATGAAATTTCATATGTAAATTCAACCCCCTATAAGTACTACACCTACCAATTTTCAGAGAAATCAGCGGAAAGCGAGAGTGGTCTAGAGGAGGCTCAATTCAAAAACCCCAAATAATGCCTATTAACTGAACGTTTCGACACTAAATTTAGTACGAGGATTCAGAAGCCAATATGTAAGTGAAATATAGAGTTTTAGCAAAAACGTTATTAATTAATTCGTGCTGGACGACGTTTTTAAATGGCAACCTGGGAAATAATCACTTCTCACTACGGCAGCCATCTTTACATACATTATTAGTTATGATTCCTTTGGGAGTGGTTATGAACCAGTCCGACGAATGTCCATTCAATTTTTTTTTTTTTCAAAAATGAACAATTTTTGTAATTAAACTGCACAAGAGGACAGATATTACTCTGAAATTTAATATCAGGGTTTAACGGCAGACTGTCCAAAATTAATTTTTAACTTTAGATAAACGAAGCATGGTAAAAATGAAAAAGAATATATATCAAATTTGAATATTAAACCTGTCATCGAGTCTCCGTGAATTGGGAGGGTTGGACCATCGGATCAATTATGTGATATAGTGATTGATACAATTTGTATCAGAGGGCGAGTCCACTTCAGCTAAGCTATATGTTGCATGTATTTTTCGCCTCAAAAAATAGGCATGAATATATGCAGGTCATGTCCGTATGATTACTGCCACTAACGACAATGGCAAGTAATGATAGCATTTATGGAGGAAAAAGAGTTGAATACCGTATATCCGTATTTTCATATAAAGCTCTGTCAGATTATTAGTTTTTACTGAGGGGGCCGGTAGCTCAGTGGTATGCGTGCTTGACTTCTGAGCTCAAGGTGGTGGGTTCGTAACCCGACCGAGGCCCTTAGTTTATTTTATCTGGGAGGTAAAATAAACTTAAGCACGCCGTCCTTCGGATGGGACGTTAAGCGATGGTCCCGAGCCTGTACAATGTCAGGTACTCGTTAAAGACCCCTGCCCTAGGTGAATAAAAATTTAGGGTAGGCAAAATTTAGGACTCCCACAGTAGAGTCGGGCTCATGTCCACCAGAGTGACGAAAGAGCGCTCTGGTAGTAGGCGATATGACCTCGTAGTTAAAGCCCGGGCATGAGTCATAAAACTAAACCAAACCTTAGCTTTTACTTCTCCAACTATACAAAGTGGAATTCGTTAGAAATTTTGATATCGAGTTTTGACTGGAATTTCATTTTTTCTGAAATTCTGATTTATGATTCTAAAAGTTAAGAAAATAAATAAAAATCTCTGTTTATTTGTAGGTTTGTGAACGCTATATTTCCGGTTAGAATGGGTGTATAGACACGAAATGTTGTATGTGATCTTAAAACGCTGCAGGTAAGATACCGATTGATTTTCAGCCAAATAGACTAAGGAAAAAAAAAAGTATTAAGGGGAGGGATTAATACAAAAGCTTAGTTATTATGGCTCATTTCCGGGCTTTAACTACAAGGTCATCATCATATCACCTACTATGTCACTCTGGTGGACATAAGCATGACTCTACTATGGGAGTCCTAAATTTTGTCTGCCCTAAATTTTTATTCTTTAACGACATAACGTCCTATCCGAAGGACAGCGTGCTTAAATAAACTAAGGGCCTCGGCCGAGCTATGAATCCGCTATCTTTAACTCAGTAAGCAAACACGCATACCACTAAGCTACCGGCGCCCTCAAAGATAGATATGTTGGGAGGACTGGAGTGTACACCTAGGGACCTAGGCACCCTGTTAACTTGCATCCTAAGTTTTGTTTAGTTACCTGAGACAGGGGGGACTATAACGAGTAACTGATATCGCATGGGAACGAGACCATCACTTAAAGTACCATCCGATGGACGGCTTTCTCAAAACAATAATTGTTGAAGTAAGTAAGGAATTAGATTTGATTTATTTTAGGTTAGGATTAAGTTAGGTTTCATGACACATGTCCGGGCTTGAACTACGAGGTCATATCGCCTACTACCAGAGCGCTCTTTCGTCACTCTGGTGGACATGAGCCCGACTCTACTATGGGAGTCCTAAATTTTGCCAACCCTACATTTTTATTCACCTAGGGTAGGTGTCTTTAACGAGTACCTGACATCGTACAGGCTCGGGACCATCGCTTAACGTCCCATCCGAAGGACGGCGTGCTTAAGTTTATTTTACCTCCCAGATAAAATAAACTAAAGACCTCGGTCGGGTTTCGAACCCACGATCTTCAGCTCAGAAGACAAGTACGCATGCCACTGAGCTACCGGCGCCCTTTGATTTATTTTAGTTAATTGATCAATTCGTTCTAGCGAAATACTTTGCCGGTGAATCAGCGACTACATTTCTTTTTTTTCAATTTTCGGAAATAGGGGTTCGGAAAACATGAAATTCCGTTGAAAACTCAACATTAGATTACATAACTTCCCCTATACTTTGTGGAAGTAAGACCGTCTTACCTTACCTTTTTACTTAGCGAATAAATACCCATCTTTACAGAAAGTACATTAGTGTTATTTATTCTTAGATGGCAAATAATGCCTGAATTTTGTGTCGATACATATATTACATCGTCAGTTATTATAATTTTTGAGTTAAGCCCCTCTCTCTGATCCAACCTTCCTTTCCACTGATTCTTTTGAAAAAAAATTGGTGTTGTCCTGAAATTTCATGTCAATTACAATTTCTATGTTAAGCTTCCCCCCAAATCCTTTGAACAATTTTTCTGAAAATCAATAACTGTTGTCCTTAGAAAGATATGGATACACGCATGAAATTCCGTTGAAAACTTAACATCGAATTTCAGACCGATTACATAACATCTATGAAGTTAAGAACTACGTATCTTTACTAAAGGTACTGTATATTTTTCTTATATATTCTTAGATGACAAGTATTGCCAGAAATAATTATTTCCATAGCAGAAGCTTTTTATAATATTTGCATTTTATTACAATAAATGTAAATATCTTCTCATAAATACTGCTATTTATTCATATTTTTTCTCGAGCATTAAGAAGCTTTATATTTGAAAAAGTTATTTTCTTTATATTTGGCGAAAAAAAGAGGAATGAACCGTAAGGTAGTCATACTAATTCCTACAGGCTGTGTTCTGGCCGAAATATGAAGTAAATTATTGAATTTATTCACCAGCTAAACGTAGTATTGAGGACTATATGTAATAGGTCAAAAATTATATGTTGAGTTCTCTGAAATTTAATATTTTCTGAGTACATGTCAAAAAAAAAAAAAAGTACTGTGTACACAAATTGCGAGAATGTTTCCGAATACAAGAAAAGTGCTGAAAATTTAAACAATGGCACATTAGTGAGAAAATGGTGATACGCCAATGTTGCAGACTAGGAGAGGCCTCCATCCGGAGATTAGATTATTTATGTAATGGTCAAAATGGATGTGGAGTTTTCAACTTTCAAACGGTCGATTGGTTTTGAAGGGGGAGCGAAAAGTTAATTTATTAATTCATTCTGGGGAAGTACAATGCCGGTGATTCACTGATACATTTTTTAAATGTGACCAAACAATTACAGAAGGGGTTCTTCTGGGAACATTGTAACCTTTTGAAGATATGCTTAGAAGAAAAAAATAATAATTCTTCTCTGGTCAGTAGGTGAGGAATTTTATTCCAGGTGGACAATGGGAGAGCTCACGCAAGAGAGACTCTACAAAAACCGCACCACTTCGGTTAGGAAATTAGAAGTCAGCCATCGTATTTCCAGAAAGCCCCTTCAGATAAACCATCTGTTCCAGAGTCTCCAGAACTTTCTAATTGGCCAACGGATGGATTCATCGGAAGAGGTAGAAAGAGCAGTCGTTTTATTTTTCGGATCAATACCCAAAGAATTTCATTAAAAAGGGAATTAAAAATTTAGAAGTACCTAAGTTGGAAAAAACATCATTTATTTAAATTATATATGTATCTTAAACTTCCCTGGGATGTTGAAATGTTGATTTTTTCCAGAGGTGTCTTATTTTTCTTATTTTTTGACACGTCCCTCCTTCTGGTATGGTTCACTATGAACCAAATATCGTCAAAAGGGCCTGGTTCGTAGTGACCTCTGGAAAAAATCAACATTAAATTATATACCCCAGGGGGGGGGGGGGGGGGGGGGGGGGCACGTGCAAAAAATCAAGATAAAAATTAAATAAACTAAAAAAAAATAGTTTTTATTAAAAATGGATTGCTTACAAGTTACCAAAAGGATCTTCAAATTACCCGTGCGTCTGATTCCTACATCAGCAAGCAGCTGTTACATAAATGTACATGTACAAAACAAGTCATATTACATTTTTTTAAACATACATGAATTCGATCATTTAATTTCCTCAATCAAAATCTTCATTTACGTTATACTTTATACTCTTAAAGCTGATTTTACATGCGCAGTAAAAATGTAAAGCGCAGCAGGAGCAAATGCACGCTATTGGGTATGAGTAATTTAACTCTAAAAGCACAGAAACCACAGCGTTCATTTCCTGCTGCTGCGCTTTGCATTTTTCCGGCTCATGTAAAGTCAACTTAAGTATTACAGTCAGTGGTTACCTCAGGGGGAGCTTCTAGAGGTCCGAGTCTCTCAAATTAATACAAAAAGTCTGCAGCGCTAATCACGGAAATTGCGGGCTCTCTCCCTGGGAGTCTATACCCCCCCCCCCCCCCCCCCCACCTCTGTAACCTAACTTTGCTCTCCCCCCCCTGCTCAGAATCCTGGCTACGCCCCTGTATATACCCGTATAATTCATATACACAGTAATGTCAGTATGGAATGGATTTGAGAGGGGAGATGATCTGTACACATGTGGTTGGTATAAGGGCCTGTTACTATTTTCCTTATTTTTTGTTATTTAAAAAAAAATTATCAATAATATAAACATTCATCCTTCTCAAGCAAATGTCTAAAAATAATGTTTCAAAACATTTCATATCACCCAATGCCCACCATACGTTAGCAACAAGACTTTACACCGCGACTGGAACATCACACCCATAGACACAACCATTAAACATTTATACCAACGTTGTTACAAAATTTACATACACACCAATCCGTAAGTTCGCAAAATCCTAAATAAAAATTTACCCCCACAATCTCCCAAGAAGATTAAAGAGAGTCTGGAGATCTCCTGTTATCTGTCTAAGATTATTGCGCGTTTACAATATTTGCTTATAATATAAAATCATGATATATTAAAAAAACTCTTCCAGATCCCTAATGTAAAAATAGATCTAGAACTGGACATATGGGAATCTAAATAAATTAAATAATGGGGTACTATTGCTTGCTTACTGAACTCAAGATCGCGGGTTCGGAACCCGGCCAAGGCCAGTTTAGTTTATTTGGGAGGTAAAAAAAGCACATAAACAAGCCGTTGTTTGGTTGGGAGCCTGTACGATGTCAGGTACTCGTTAAAGACCCTATCCGAGGTGAATAAAAATTTAAGTTAGGCAAAATTTAGGACTCCCACAGTAGAGTCGAGCTTATGTTCACCAGAGTGAAGAAGGAGCGCTCAGGTAGTAGGCGATATGACCTTGTAGTTAAAGCCCGGGCAAGAGTCATAATAAGTAACTGAAAGTTAATAGACAATCTTAGATGAAAGAGAGTGGAAAGAAATAAGGAAAACTGTTCCAGAAAACTTTTATTATTAAGTAGACGTGCTGCATCTAATTAATGCGTTACAATTTAATTTTATATTTATATATAACTGAATTTAGAAGAATAGTTATTTTACTTGGATGTCCTGCATTTAATTAATGTGTTACAATTTTATTAAATATCATTTATACGTATATATAACTGAATTTAGAAGAATAGTTACTTTGCTTGGATGAGCTGCATCTAATTAATGCATTTAAATTTAATTTTATATTTATATATAACTGAATTTAGAAGAATAGTTACTTTACTTTGAAGCTGCCGACAATGTTTTGGTCTAAGCAGCCCACATGATTGTAAATATCATTATTATACATATACTACGTTGAAACAAATTTTAAATATTATATATATACCTATATATTTCCCTGCAAAAAAAAAAAATAGTATAGGAAAATAGTATTATAGTATTTATTTAATTATTGTACATTACATGATTACATTATTTATGAAATGACGTTTGATGGAAATTGATGTGTTGTCTGATTTACAACTCTTTGGAATTAACCAAAACATCTCCAGAAGAAGGGAATTCTCTCAACGGAAGAGAAAAAGAGGAGGGCCGAAACGAATGTTCATATCCCTTTCTTTCTGCTTTCCTTTCTTTCTTTTCCTTGGGGATCATCGCAAGCATTGGAGAGGTCGCAAGCAAGAAGAAAGCGCAAGAAGGCTGAAGTGCTGTGGGTTCGACTAGATTTCTCAAAATGTCCCTCTAGTCGAATAAAAATAAATATGTTTTATTTCATGAAGTAGTTGAAAGTGATCTAGTAATAAATTAACAAGAGATTCACATGAGGTCATTTCGCCTACTACGCTCTTTGGTCGCTCTACATTTTGCCTGCTCAGGTTTTGCTACTTAGGGGTCTTTGAGTACTTGACATCGAACATGCTACCATCGCCCATTCAAGAGACGGAGTGCTTAAGTTTTTTCTCTTCCTTCGGCCGGGTCTCGAACCCGCGATCTTGAGTTCAGTAGACAGCGGCAGACGAGCGCCCTCAGATATGAGATATGGTTTTTTTTTTTTGTTTTAACAACAAAATATATATATACAATGTATCACATTTTTATACATATATACACTTTCTTATTTATGACCTTCCCTGTTGTGAGCTTTCATTGATTAAACAGAGTGCAAGAGTGTAAAGTAAACCCACATTTTCACGAAACTACCCTCAGAATACCTTTCGCATAAGGGATGAACTCGACCGAGATAATAAAACAATAGTTCACATTTCACAATCATATTTTTAGTTTAAGTAAACTTAATAATTAACAATGAGGTACCATACACAAGATATTAGTATGTTATACCAAAATAATCAACACAAATTTAAGTTTTCATGAGTCTAGTCATCCAGTCTTATACAATAAGTAGTAAGTATCCTCAAATAAATAAGCCTTAATTTTCTTTTTTTTTTTCAGCAAATCGGGCCAATACTTTTTCAGCTGAAATTGTATTTTTTTACTATCTCATTATCTATGTGGAGCAGTGACACATGGGAGAATCGTTCCTGAAGCATTGTGCTTCTAAGCCATGTTTTTATCCGCCTCATGACAGAGAAACTTGGTTCACAACTAGCTGAACTTACTGGGAGCGCTATTGTAACTTGTACAAGTTAGGGCAATAATTCTTTTTGATATGTTTTTTAAAATTTTTTGCATTTATATCACTATTTTTGGATTGAAGCATGTTTTTCATTACCATCGCTTCTGTATCTAATGCTGAAACATCAATTTTTAAATGTTTTTATAATTATTTATGAACTCTTATCCGTTCTTTATATCCAATTTCAACAACGCATTATCTGAATTAGCTAGTTGCAGATTTTCAAATCGGTGTTTCAGATTTACGATTATGTTGTCTACTACTTGGTATAGATATTGATCTTCCAGTAAACACGTGTTGTGACACGTACGACGATGCTTTCGCCGATTGGCAGCATTCGTTGGAGTCCAAACTTTAAGAAAGCGTAATTTGAATCCGAATAACTGAAGCTTTCTATATCCTTCTAATGTCTTGACTGTAATGTTTGTCTGTGGTGGAGTTGGTTTATATATTATAATTTTTTTTAAATTAGGTACATTAGATCGCACTTGAAGGGGCGTGCCCATCCCTACCACCCCCCCTCCCTAGCTACGCCAACGCATACATACTGGGTGGGTCCAATGCTCTTATCCTTTCCCTGCAAACACTGGACTACCACCTTGCCTTGTTATATAATCTTACCATCTTCAGATACCAAGTCCTTCATAAAGTAACATTCCTTGACAAAAGAATAATATAAAAATCACATCTTCACGAGCTGCCGTCTTCTTCTAGATGGGACTGCCCTTGACTCCTTCAGTGTGTAGAAGTCTATTGAATGGACCGTGTCCTGACAGTTGCCGAAGTTTGCTTCCTTTCAGATTCAGGATCTCATCCCTTAATCCCTTAGAATTCTCATCCAAGAACATCTTCAACTGTCTACATTCGGTTATTCCTGTTCATGACTTTTACAAAAAGTCTCTAGTTCAGTTTCTTTATTCGGATTCTGAATGCCTCACAGGATATTTCTAGAAATGGCTCTGGCCCCATGAAAGGCAAGTCGCAAGTACCATATTCATAAAGAAAAAAATAAATAATAATAACAATATTTATTTCCTTTAAATCATAACATGGTCATAATAATGTATACATTAAGATAGCTTATAAATTAAATACTTAAACAGATATTAACTCTTAGAGTATGACACACATGGATTAGAATTAACAATACTACTGAAAAACAATAATGAATGAATAAATAAATACTTGAAAATATAAGTACAAAAAAAATAATAATATTATACAGTAGAGGTTAGGTTAGGTTTTATGACTCATGTCCGGGCTTTAACTACGAGGTCATATCGACTACTACCAGAGCGCTCTTTCGTCACTCTGGTGGACAGGAGCCTGACTCTACTATGGGAGTCCTAAATGTAGCCTACCTAAATTTTTATTCATCTAAGGCTGGGGTCTTTAACGAGTACCTGACATCGTACTGGCTCAGGACTATCGCTTAACGTCCTATCCGAAGGACGGCGTGCTTCAGTTTATTTTACCTCCCAGATAAAATAAACTAAGGGCTTCGGTCGGGTTTCGAATCCATGTTCTAGAGCTCAGAAGACAAGCACGCATACCACTGAGCTACCGGCGCCCTCTCAATAATTTAGTTTAATGATTCTGAAGTTCTTGAGTAAGACACCTATTAATTGTCAACCAAATCGGCCGATTGGTTTTAGAGGGAAAATAGTTGAAATTTTGCAACGGGTGAAGAACCTCCTTCTTTCACGTCACCTCTTCATTTTTTCAGTGTTACTTGTTGCGGTACTTAAAAACAGGTGGTTTAAGCTAGGATCCGGCAGGTTTAGTAAAGTCCTTCTCTAGACGCTTGTATCATAGTCTAAGTTCTCTTAAAGAGGTAGGTTACTTCTTGAAGGTTCCGTTGGTCCTCACATAAAGTTCACGTTATGACTTTGCTCCTTCCACTAGTCTCTCAACATAAAATCTCTCCCTTCTACACAAGTTGTTACTTATATTTTTATTTTTTTCCTTTACAGGACGCCCGGATTAAGTATCCTTATTCACTTTGTAAGGACCTCCAAACGATGTAAGCAACCTTTGACCCAAATCTGTCAAAATGTGCAACAGTTGCATTTAAAAGAAGGAAGGGAGGATCTTAAAAAAATTATATCCAACGGATAATAATATTATTTATTTCTGTTAAAACATAACATAAGTAATAGGACCATGTCGTAAGAATATATACATAAAGATAGCTTATAAATTAGATACATAAACAGATATTAACTCTTAGAGTCTGGCACCCGATAGATTTAAGAATACTATTGAAAAATATAATGAAATTAATAAATACTTCAAAATATGAGTTCAAAGATAATAATATCAATAAATACAACACCTACATAATTTTTTTTTAAATTTTTATTACAATTAAGATAATTTTTTATAACCGGAAGTATTCACGATGACATTTCGCGACGTTCTTATGTCCCTTCATCAAGTCAAAATTCACGAACAAGCAATGAAGTGTGAGCAGGTGCATTATCGTGGTGCAAAAGCCATGAATTGTCTCGCCACAAATCCGGCCGTTTTTTTTCGGATTGCTTCACGCAAACAGCATTGCACTTGTAGATAGTACTCCTTATTGATCGTTTGACCTTGTGGAAAGAACTCATGGTGCACTATGCCGTTAAAATCGAAAAACACAGTGAACATGACCTTCCAGGGCGCTCGTCATCTTCAACGTCTTCACGGCCTTCTTGGAAACGCTTATACCATTCGTAAACCCTAGTTTTACTCATAGCAGACTCACCAAAAGCAATATTTAACATTTCTAAAACTTTGCTGCACTTTATTCCATTCTTATAGCAAAATTTAATGCAAATTCTCTGATCCATTTTGTAAACAAATAAATAATCGCTGATAGTACCAAAACACTTGTAACCTCTTTGAAAATTACAAAATTCCCGTGACATTTTGTACACACCTCGTATATACCTATATACCTATTATAAATTATTTGAGTTGTCATTTTTTGTGACCTGAATCCCATCAGACAACATTACAATTAAATACCTCCTCGATAAGAACACGAAATTAATTTGTTTCATTAGTAAAGGAAAGGGATGGTTGAAGAGGATTATAGGAGAGACAGGGTTGGAATTAGTTTTGGAACTAACGCAACTAACGCAGGAACTAGTTCTCCGATAAGCCGCAAGGATCCCAGTCTTGTGAGTTAGCTATTCTCAACGAAAAGCTGACCATTGCCTTCTAGTCTATCTTCCTTCTCAGTCAAAAAATACGTCAGTGAATCACCGGCTATCTTCCCCAGGAAGTATTATTCATTATGTTTTCACTCAAAATCCTAATAACTGTCGAAATGAATATATCGATCAATATTCAGTATGAGGTTTCAGAAGTCTTTATAAGTCAACTATTGATTATTACCGTGTTCAGAATTAAAAATAATGCCAAGGTCGCTATGGAGTTTGAAGAGCCTAAGGTCACAGACGTGATAAGACTGGCGAGGCTTCGATGGGCAGGTCATGTGCAGAGGATGCAGGAGGGTGAATGAAACCCCACGAAGACTGATACTAATGATCGCGGAGGGAAGCAGAGGACGAGGAAGAGATGGATGGACGCAGTCGATGGGGACGCAAGGAACCTTCGGATGCAAAACTGGAGAACTCTTGCGCTGGAAAGGAATCTTTGGGAGAAGTCTCTGGAGGAGGCCAAGACTCGAATGGAGCTGTAGCGCGATGATGATGATTGATTATAATATTATAATTATAATAATTATTACCACAAATGGTTGATTAGTTTTGACGGGAGGGCATGAACTTAATTAATTAATTTGATATGTGGAAGTACATTGCCGGTAATTCACCGAGCCCTTTTAAATTCTGACTCCTCCAACATGATCTCTATGTCCGGCCGTTTTAACCTGAAGCTTCCCTGTATATCTTCTTCATTTATTGCCAACTCGTGTTTGAATTTCAAAAATCTGGAATCAGAAGGTGGGAATTGCCTTCAAGAACAAGATAAGGGAGTAGAATTTATTTCCCTACCTGGAATCCCTTAAAATCTCATTTTCCCTTCATTTTCCGGACCTTGCATACTCACTCTTTTCGTCCTCATCACATTTTTCATTTTCCTTTTACAACTAAATAAATATATTTTTCTTTAAACTTAATCTTCCGCCCGGTTCGTATGGTGTCTTAACAAGAGCGGGGCCGATCCGTTCTAGGGACGAAAACAATATAGTCATTGATTAAATAACATTTTATCAATATTTATTTTCAAAAAAGGTTCTTTCTGATGATTTTGCACCTCCAACTAATATTGGCTGAACAACGCTTGGTAAAACAGCTAATATGAAAAGACCATAACTCTCGATAGAATGAATTGTACCGACACGACATTATATACTCGTATAAACACTAAGAATAATAAATAATATTACCCAAAAAACAAGCTACAGAGAAATATTTTAAAAAAATTAAAAATCCTGCCTTTGCCATCGCTGTTTATATTTGAAACTTAATCGTTATTTGGAAAAATACAAATATTTTCCCTCTTAACAATTCGAGTCATGATTACGATACCAGGAAGGAAGATGATTTAAGAATAACTAAACATTGCTTCTCTCTTTTTGAAAAAAGTATAACTCATAAAGGAATTAATTTCTATAATACCCTTCCCCACTTCTTGAAGACAATAGAAACACGAAAAGAAAATTTTAACCTCAACTAAAAAATGTTTATATTAGAGGAAACTTTCTATCCAGAAAAGATATTTTTTCTCATTGTTCAAAAATAGTGAAATCACCATAATAATTTTTTTTTTTTTTTTTTTCCCTACGCCGGTACTTTTGCAATTTCCGCCATGCGTCTCCTAGCAGCCCAGTACATTGCAGATATTTTAGTCGTAGTGCAGTTTGCTCTATTAGCAGTTCTGACGTTCTGGAGAGCGAGGCACACGTCAAGATGCTGCGCTGTCGTGTGCTGCTCTCTCTCGCAGAGGACGTAGTAGAGGTTATCCGCTACTCCGATCCGATGAAGGTGTCCCTGAAGAAAGTCGTGTCCGGTCAGCAGTCAGAAGCAGGCCACCGAGTGTCCTCGAGGTAGGTCTCGTGGCAGCCGGCCTCCTGTCTCCCCCAACACCCGCCTCTGTTTTCCCTCGACTTTCATGCTCCAGCTTTACCACATTCTGGAGGGAACTCTTCACTATACGCTTCGCGGCTTCCATAGTCAGGAGATGTATAATGTATAAAAAAAATAGTGTTTTATATTAAAAAACATTAGAAAAGAAAGCTATATCAAATGTTTTTTGCTTTTTAGATACAGTTTCTCCATAGATATTCTCCTTTTAGGTCTATCGAATCTACGTTTTAATCATTATTTTTTTATTATTGATAAACTTTTTTTTTTTTGTTTCTCTTTTATGTATTGTTATTAGCATTTTATTTAGTTAATTTATTTATATATATTTATATTTTATAATAGTCTTTGTTATTTTATTTATTTTTTTTATATATTTTGCACATTGTAACCTGAGGATGGGACATAAAATTATTATTATTATTATGTATAGCCATCTCCATAGGGACGACATTTGTTGATTTTCAGCCGAAGAGGAAGGGAAGCATCCTCATGTCCGCCCATTTAATGAATGTATTCACAAATGTTAATGTTAGTCAAATATTGATTTTTAGCCTAAATGATTAATTGGTTTTGGAGAGAGAGCAACAACTTAATTTACTAATCTTTATTATAATAAGGCTTATTAGATTTAAGTGTTAAACTTAAATAAATTATAAATAAATAATTGAATTAAAACGAAAAGAATAAATGATAAACAATAAATTACCACATTTCCTGTAGAAATTTGATCTCTTTTCTTTTACTAAATTTTGATTTCTACAGTAGTTTTTCGAAAAGGGCCCTAAAAAAGTATCAAAAGTTCAAGACGTGCAATTTTGAAGAAAGTGCACGTATATTTTCAAGAAAATTCAATTCATTTGGATTTCAAAAGATTATATATATTTTATATTATATATATATCATTTGTAATAATTTTAAATAATATTAAATCTAATCCAAAGGTTTTCAAATAATTTTACTGGGCCAACAGGGAAAATGAATAGAATAGAATTTACGAGAACAAATAGTTAGGGTTTATTTTCTTAAATCTACATTATTAAAATAAAAAAACTAAACATGGAAACAAACAAAAAATCTTAACACTAATTCAATGTTTTTGTTTTATATTTTGGGCCATTCTCTAAAATTAAGTTATATATGAATATATCTGGGCATATATCCTGTACATATAAACAAATAAAAGTACCTTCTTTTTGGATCAGTTTCACCGTCAATTCACTTCTATTTAGTTCATAACAACATAAGCCTAAACACCACTCTATATTTTCACTCAGACCGTCGCCATCCTTAGGCCTCAACTCTCTACGACACACACTAATTAAAACAGCTGATGGCCGTGTTTTGTTTTCTACATGCATTTGTTTTAAAAGAAATGTTTTTTATATAAAAATAAATATAATTAATTTTTTTATGTTTATAATTTAATCATTTCATGTGTGTATTATTTTTATACATCACAGGAAGGAAGAAGTCACTTGTGTCAACTTTAATTCTGAATACATTTTGGCCTAAATATATTTTAAAAGGTTACCGCTTCCATTTATGACCTAATCAAAAATCTCTTCAAGTAACAGTTGTAGATAAAACTAAAAAACACACTTTATATCAAATACAATTTTTCGCACGACACCCGGTTTGCGAGATACATGCCGTAAACCATCCTGAAATGTTTTTTTTTTTTTATTTCTTTAGACGTTTAATAGAGTTAGTCCTAGCGAAACATTAGTTCTTAACAAAAATGTTTGATATTAAATTTTCAATCGCTATATACCAAATCAAATGTGAGATAGGACAGTTGGATCAAAATAATATTTAAACTGTAACTTTTTGTTAAAAATAATGTTTTTATAATTTCAACTATGTCATTAATATTCCGTTAATATTGTGGTATTGGTTAAAGTTAAAATAATGTTAGTAATTAGTCTGACATTATCCAATTTTGGAAACATTTGTTAAGAGTGTAGTCTGTGGTATTTAAAATTAACTTAACGTAGGTTAGTACAAGTTAAAACAGATTTAGGTAGAAGAACACCTCCCACCACAATCCAGTAATATTCCCTTATGTATCAACTTATAACTAATTAACTAACTCATATAGGTTCAACGTGTTTTATCTTTTGAATGTGGCCTCATTTTAAAACAAATTAACATATTTTCCCCTCGTTTCTGAAGCTGTCTTCAACCGACCGGGTTACAGCCTCCTCAAACCCAGACCACCTTAGGACATCTTGTCAACTAACTGTCCAATAGTCTGTCTAGAGTTTACTTAGTAAACCATCGTTACCACGAATTTAAAGAGACCAGAAAATCAGCAGTTTGTTATAAGTTTTTTCATTTTTTGGCCTAATGTACAATGCATATTAGCCATATCTCTTGTAAAGTTGTTATCTAGATAATTTACGACATCCATGGCCCCGGGAGGGAAAAAAAACTCACTCCCGGACGGGATTTGAACCCGCAAACCATGGTGAGACCATGCGGCCGAAGCCCTACGCTCTAGCTCGCACGGCCACCATGGCTCCCAACATACAAAGTAAATAATATTGATATTATATAGCCAATAGCGGATTTAGCAGGTCAGCCATTAAGCATTGGCTGACGGGGCCCCCCTCAGCAATTGCCCCATGGGCCCCTTTCACCAAATGATACTTCGAACGTTTTCGACTATTTAAACTCAATCGCTGAGTAGGAGGAATGAGTTCATTAAAGAAAATGAAAGATTTTTCGCCGCGCTGCTATGACGAAGCAAGAAGAGGATTAAAAATTTCTTAAATCTCATTGCTATTTTGTAGACAAACACAATGTTAGCTTTGTTTTTTAAATCAATGAAATAAATGTATTTATTACAATCAAACATATATTTTTTTCCATATCATGTATAAAGGGTGTGATAAAACAAATTCAAATTTTATGTTCTTTGGAATAAGTACGGGGCCTCGGAGAGCTTTTGTAGACCGGGCCTTTTTCCTTAAATCCGCAACTGACAATATGTATTCAAAAAATACAATAAGAAAAGAGGAAATAGCAAAAAAAATAATAATAATAATTTATAGCTATGTACTTGTACATACCTATATTATACATATTATGGTTTAGGATGAGATCACCCGAGTAATACAAAAAAACTATGACTCACAACCTTTCTTTAACTCGTATGACACGAAACTGAACTAGATTTTCTGATACGTAAACATTGCAAAATGGGGGAAAAACTTAATGACTTTCGCGGAAAACCGACACTTCCAGCTGGAAAGGGGAGGGAGAATCAACTATATTCTGAGTGTTTGTATATATTTATACATATGCCGAATAACAGAGTTTTTTCTCACTTGGAAATCCAAAAGTAGTTCGTAGTTCATATTAATCGAGTTATTTCATTAATAGGAAGGTTTTTCTAAGGGATTCTATTTTGGTTCGCTTTAACGAGGGGTTCGTTGTGTCCGAGTTCGTTGTAACGAAGGTTTACGTATGATGAAAATCAAATGAATTCAAAGTTGGTTCAAACGGGCTATTGGCATTGGAGGGAGAGCGAAAACGTAATTGATTAATTCTTGCTGGGGAAGTACATAGCCGGTTATTCAACGCCGATTTTTTTTATTTTTCTTTATACAGTTTACAATAATTTTATCGGTACTGAATGAAATAAATTTTTCACAAAAATTGTTTAAATGTTTCAATTTCAAAGTAGTCTCGAAAAAGCAAGCTATTACAATATTTTTCGTCTCAGGAAAAAGCTGAAATTGTCAAACATATTCTTCCTTTTTTACTGAAACTTCTCTCGCGCTTACACCCTTTTCATGGTAATTTACTCATTAAAAGTCAGAAAATAATGGTAATGAAATAATAACAATAATTGCAAAAAAAATTTAATTTTTTTTTTTAAACGAGAGAAGACGGTTAACTTTTTTTTTTGTTTACGTAACGTTTTTTTGGAACACAGCCTTTTTCATTTCTGCCTTTCATTTGTGAACCTGGGTATATCTCCATATGAAGAGGTGTTAAAGTAATAGTTAAACTTATATGTTAAATTATTAAATTAATAATTAAAATTATTATTGCTAAAATATACGGAATTCAATTTTCGACTTGGAAACTCAATTTCGCTCTCTCGCTTATTCAAAATCTTTCACTCTGAGGGCAAGACAATTTTTGTTATTGTTTTCAAAATTTCCTTCACAATTTGTCGTTTTAGTCAAAATAAATATTTTTTGTTTTCTGTATCCCCAAAATATTTGTCAGAAGATTAAGTCAAGAACCACTGAACGGATTTTTATGTAACTAGGAGAAGATTAAGGAGGGAATAAGAAACTTCTTAATAAATTTCCGATACATACATTATGACACAAACTTTTGTACGAGAATTGAGAAGCCACTATCTTCAGCAACAATTATTACAACGGTTGATTTTCAGTCAAATCGTCCAATGGAGATGTGTATATAGGGATTAACTCCAGTAACCCGGAATGAACTTATCAACTTGAAATTTCGTAGAGAGAAGCTTAATTCCAAAGTCATTTATGAAGGACAGGGCTTTTCATTCAAAAGGAAGGATGAGAGGATTTACTAGTAAACCATAATAAATCTTTCTGCCCATTCATTCTAAGTGTACTGGTTTTTTCTCTACAGCCCACATCATTGATATAATCGTCATGCCGGCTCTAAAATGTAAAATACCTATTTACTTCACCAACCATAAGATATGGTACAAAATACAAACTACTTACATACGTTTTTTTAGAAAACTTTACAACACTTATCACAAAACCCCTCACGAAGGT
The DNA here is from genome assembly GCA_963662175.1 of Aradus depressus. Taxonomy (NCBI): domain Eukaryota; kingdom Metazoa; phylum Arthropoda; class Insecta; order Hemiptera; family Aradidae; genus Aradus; species Aradus depressus. The sequence continues at coordinate 25,828,656 of OY759219.1, forward strand.
TGAAGAGAAGATGGAACCGCGACTTACTGCCACCTTAAATCCTATTCGTTCTTAATATTTTTTACATTAGTTTCCTTTACTTTTATCATCTCTCTTACCCATCCATCAAAATTATCTTTCAATTCCATTTTTTTTTTTTTTTTTTTTTTATTCTTCTTATTTTTATTATTATTTTTTTTTCTGTTCTTGTCTAATTAATATAAATTTTCGTCCCGAGGACCTACCACTGGGTGGCATTCCTCTCACATGCCATTCACGTCAACATATCCATGCCTACCATCATGGATGCTGATTGTTGCACCCTAGCAACAGTAGCATCTTTCTGGATAAAAGAGAAAAAAAAAAAAAAAAAAAAAAAAAAAAAAATTCTCCAACTAATTATTTTATGACTGAAATATTACAAATGACTTCCAAAAAATTATATATATTTAGTGTGTCGATTTGACCACTACATGACTTTATGTAAATTTATTGTAATTTTTTTTTTTTTAGGGGGGGAACTTGTCTAGAAAAGTAAATGTTGTTCGAGTCTGATATAAAAAAATTGATTAATATCGATTGATTGGGTGAATCAATTAGTATCGGGGAACAAATAATTAGATTAATAAATTTAATGAAATAGAAAAAAGTTGTTGTTGTTTAAAAAAAATAAAAATATAAAAGAAAATAGAAATAAATGAGGGGAATGTTTGAACTTAATAAAAATAATTAAAAAAAAATTTAATATATAAAAATTCAGTGAGCGGTATAGAAACAATGGCAGACGGTGTGTGAGAGTTGAGAGAAGTGGCTTCTTCCCTCATCTTCTATGTGAGTAATTAGTGATCAGTAAAGTATATGAGATCTCATCAGTATGTGAAAAATAGATGTACTGATGCTGAAGATATCGTGGCCAAGAAATATGGACAGATGTGGAACGATCGCTGATTAAAGACCAGTGAAGAGGCGATGAAAGAAGACAGGTGAACGTGTTCTCGAGGCCCACATGTCAATTATTTGAAAAGGAGACTCATCTAGATTCGTCCGCACCACATCTCATCACCAAGAAAAAATATAAATTATTTTCCTAATAAAACTATTAAAAATAAAAAAAATATATACATTATTTTATATGTTAAAAAATGTTAACCTGTATTTATTGTTATTCCACGAATAAATATATCATGATGTTATATGTAATATGTGTCTCATTTTCTGCATTATCACCTTCCACTCAAGTTTTTTTTAATCATCAACGAACCTACCCTGTAAATTTTTATTAAGTAATGTAAAGAAAAGTTATAGCAGGAATTTTTATTGCATGCATAATTAATAATTTCTCTAAAAGAAAGCCGAACAGGGACTTGCAAAAAGAAAAGTTTAGCAATATTAAAAGTTTTTACTATTATAAAATCATGTTATTACAATATATATATAATTATATAAATATATATGTAATGTTAACTGATAATTACACTTAAAAAAACATTTTAAACAGGTTCATAACCCAACTTTAATCTCATTTCTATTTATATATATATATATATCCTCCTATCCTCCTCATATGTTCTTATTATTTTAACACCTTATTAACATCACCATATGTCACATTACAATATATAGTATATAAAACTCTCTCTCTCTCTCTCTCTCTCTCTCTCTCTATATATATATATATATAGAGATATTATTTCTTTCATATGAATGACACCCATGATGTAAGTCGAAGAATTACTCCTTGTCTGATTCTAGTCTTATAGTTAACTGATAAAGTTTTATACCATGCAGAGGCGGTACTAGATCTTGTTTTATTTGTTTACCAGGAGGTTATACAGTGTTACCCAGGGGTAACCGTACCCTATCATATTACACTCTCATGTCATGTTACTATCATATTAGACTCTCATGTCATGTTACTATCATGTTACACTGTTATATTAGTTAGTTATTGTGACTACTAGGTCATATTGCCTTCTACCAGAGCGCTCTTTCGTCACTCTGGTGGACATGAGCCCAAGTCTACTGTGGGAGTCCTAAATATTGCCTACCTACCCTAAATTTTTATTCACCTAGGGTAGGGGTCTTTAACGAGTACCTGACAACGTACAGGCTCGGAACCATCGCTTAACGTCCCATCCGAAGGATGGCGTGCTTAAGTTTATTTTACCTCTCAGATAAAATAAACTAAGAGCCTCGGTCGGGTTTCGAACCCACGATCTGAAGCTCAAAAGACAAGCACGCATACCACTGATCTACCGGTGCCCTCGTTTATTCATCTAGAGTCTTCATTGAGTACATGACATCTGACACGTTTGGGACCAAAACAACGTTCAAATGGACGGCATGCCCAAAGTTTTTTTCTTCCTGACAAAAAACCTATTTTTTCGATATCAGGAGGTAAATAAGGGCTATTTTCGAAGGGTAGGTAAAGGTAATTCGTTATAGAGAGAAGAAAGCGGCTATTACCCGAACCGTTATCTTTTCAGTTCACCCCTTAAAATGAATAATATCAATTCTTCTCTTTATTTTTCAAGTTTAGAGGGCAGAAAATTGAAAACTTCTTTATTTGAAACCTTCTTCAGTTTTCTTTGTTTAAACAAAGTTTCACTATACTGTTTTGCCTAACCGAAAGATAATAATTACAATTAACATCTATAAAAAATGTCGTCAATCACTGGTTATGTACTTCCCCATGACATAATCAACTAAATTTTCCTTTCCTTTCCACCAATCGACCGTTTGTTTTCATAAATAGTTGGTTTACATAGGGACTTCTGAAACTATATACTAAATTGTATATAATAATAATACCATTAGATTGACTCATAGACGAAAATTACCTTTTCTTATTTTCATGGATTCTCTTAGCTCGATTCAGGCGATTCAAAATTTATGGTCAGTTGAAAACATACAAGAAATTCACTCATGTCATTCAAAATTTATTAAAAAAAACAGAAAAAATTAAAACTAATTTGGATCCTGTTCCATTCCTGGAAACGAAAATGCAGACATTGCCGCAAAAGACGCTGCACTCTCCTCCTTATTGCCTTCACTCTCTTGTACTCTTCATATAGAAGGGGCTGCGAGGGTGCCATTCCATGTAAAGTGTCACATCAGGTATAAGACTGGGATTTTTTCCAACAGCAGTTGGAATCAACATTATTTGTGCTATATTCTGGCAAGCAATATATGAGGAGATTGGAGCCAGAGCGGACCAACTGGTTGAAACTGAACAGGTAGAAAATGGCAATTGAAAATTGAGTACATTTTGTTTATCTCCATTAATGGGCCCCAAATATTTATTTTTATTTGAAATTTTAGAATAGTATTGGATGAGTGATCCGTTTTTGTGTTCTATAAAGTTTTTGAAGGCCGTATGATCAATTGTGACTTTGAAAATATATGCACAAAATATTTGTGGACTAAACTTAAAGTGCTGCTATCTATCACTGAAGTGGAGAAACTAAGTGATCCACACTGGTTTTGAAAAAGGGAACCTATGCCAACATCAGGATGGTAATAACTCATTTTTCGAAAAATTGTGGGTTGGTCCGCTCTGGCTCCAAACTCCTCATATATACTTTATAATTTATATACATCATCCAATATTAAATCTCAGAATACAAATACATATGAGATAAATGATAATAATAATTTAAATTTTTTATTTATTTTATTGTTTTGTTTTGTGTTTCTGGGAAATCAACCCTCGGGGTCATTATTGCCACAACGTACTTCATATTTTATGAGGAATGTTTATTTTTGGAAATAATATTAAGAGTAAAAAGAAATAAATTTAACAAAAAAAATTTTTTTTTTTTGTACTTATTTATTTAAAGCCACAACTATGTAAAAGATGCACAACCAGCGGCTGGGCTGACATGAAGGTACTATACAAAAATAATAGAAATAAAATAAAATAATAAAAATAAATATGACATGAGAGGCTTGAGAGAGGAAAAACACCCAGCGGTGAACCCTCATGGCATCACCATACCAGGAGATCTCTATGCCAAACTCTCTTTAATCTTCTTGGGGGATTGTGGGGTAAATTTGTACTTAAGATTTTGCGAACTTCCGGATTGGTGTGTAAGTAAATTTTGGTGTAGAAACGTTGGTATAAATGTTTAATGGTTGTGTCTATGGATGTGATGTTCAAGTCGCGGTGTAAAGTCTTGTAGCTAACGTATGTTGGGCATTGCGTGATCAGTCGAAGAGTCTTGGATTGAAATGCCTGTATTCTTTTGATGTTTGAAGTCTTGGCTGTACCATATATTTGTAAGCCATAGGTCCAGAGAGGTCGGAGAAGATAGGTATAACAATTTAGTTTTTGTCGAGTAGATAATTTAGAACGCCTATTCAAAATACTGTACAATAGTCTAAGTCGCCGGTCTAGTGTGAGTCGTGTCGTCCGAGTATGAGGGTTCCAAGTCAGCCTTCTATCGAGGGTTAATCCTAAATATTTTATGGAAGAGGTATGAGGTAATGGCTGGTTTTCAAGGAATATTGGGGGACAGTCACCACGGCGGAGAGCGAATGTTACGTGTTGTCATTTTGTGGTGTTAAATTTAATTTTCCAAGATTTACTCCAAACTTCAATTTTGTTGAGGTGTTGCTGTAGTATGAGTGAAGTGGTGTAAATGGTTAACAAAAATTAAAAATAATATAAATAAAAAATAGGAAAACTAAATAAATAAACTGGTTAGTATGACTCATCCGGGCTTTAAATACAAGGTCATATCGCCTATTACCAGAGAAATGTGTGACCAAAATCCAAAAAGAACAACACATCGATATTTAGCCAAATCGGTAGATGAGAAGGGGTTGGATCAGAGGGGGGTTCAACTCAAATAATCCAATAACTGCCAATGTAATGAATGTATCGACATGAAATATCTTTAAAGTTAAAACCTAATGAGGACATAACCTGTCAAATTTCAGCCATATCGACTGAAAGGAAGGGGGGTTCAGTTCAAAAACCCTAATAATTTCTGATGCAACGTCTGGTTTTGGAGGGGGAGTAAAAATTTAATTAATTATCTCGGTCTGGGGAGGTACATTTCGGGTGATTCACCGAAGTATTTTTTTTTTTTCTTATTAGACAATCCACTTCCGGAATAGAGAGTTTCCTGAAGCGTAAACATTTTAAAATGAATTTCAATTTTTTTTTTATTGTATACTGGACTGGGAAAGATCATTAAATAAGTTGATTCGTTTATACTTTAGTGAATGAACAAAACTACAATTGAAACTTAATAGAGAGGGAGAGCGGAAACATACTTTATCACAATAAAATCAAGCTGGTAAATTGCCATGATTCACCAACGACTTCATTTATTTGAAATTTTCCCCCTTTCTATTTTTGTTTAAACATAATTTTTAAATAAAATTTAAAGTACAATGAAAAATTGCATTAAAAATATTAACTTCGTTTTTTTTTTTTGTTTTTTTTTTTATATGACTAAGTGCTCTCAAGTTGAGCCAATCATTAAACAGTAAAATATACATGTAAAAATATTATAATGTAAAGAAATTCCAAATCCCAGAGATATAAAAAAGAAAGCTTTTATACGTAATTTTATGCTATGGTGGAAAGCCCTGGAAACACCTGTTTTGAAAGCCTTTCCATCTCAGCTGTATATTTCCCTTTTCAAAATGCATTACTTTCTGCCTTTCATCATAAATAAAGATGACCAAGACACGTTACGAAATAACTTTTTTAACAATAAAAATGTATTTTAGAAGTGCCTTTCATCCAAGTCGGAATTACAGAGCATGGCTAGAGCTTTCAACTGGATGTATTTGTAATCCTTAATAGACTATCCATGCTCATATTAGTATCCTAAGTCATAAAATGTAATCCAAAAGTGCCTTTCATCCAAGTCGGAATTACAGAGCATGGCTAGAGCTATCAACTGGATGTATTTGTAATCCTTAATAGACTATCCATGCTCATATTAGTATCCTAAGTCATAAAATGTAATCCAAAAGTGCCTTTCATCCAAGTCGGAATTACAGAGCATGGCTAGAGCTATCAACTGGATGTATTTGTAATCCTTAATAGACTATCCATGCTCATATTAGTATCCTAAGTCATAAAATGTAATCCAAAAGTGCCTTTCATCCAAGTCGGAATTACAGAGCATGGCTAGAGCTTTCAACTGGATGTGTTTGTAATCCTTAATAGACTATCCATGCTCATATTAGTATCCTAAGTCATAAAATGTAATCCAAAAGTGCCTTTCATCCAAGTCGGAATTACAGAGCATTGCTAGAGCTTTCAACTGGATGTATTTGTAATCCATAATAGACTATCCATGCTAATAGGATACGTCATAAAAATGTAATTTAAAAGTGTCTTTTATCCAAGTTGAAAGTGCAGAGACAACTTTAAGAATGTTTAGAGCTTTCAACTGGATGTATTTGTATTCCATAATAGTATATCCATGCTAATAGGATACGTCATAAAAATGTAATTTAAAAGTGTCTTTTATCCAAGTTGAAAGTGCAGAGACAACTTTAAGAATGTTTAGAGCTTTCAACTGGATGTATTTGTATTCCATAATAGTATATCCATGCTAATAGGATACGTCATAAAAATGTAATCCAAAAGTGTCTTTTATCCAAGTTGAAAGTGCAGAGACAACTTTAAGAATGTTTAGAGCTTTCAACTGGATGTATTTGTATTCCATAATAGTATATCCATGCTAATAGGATACGTCATAAAAATGTAATTTAAAAGTGTCTTTTATCCAAGTTGAAAGTGCAGAGACAACTTTAAGAATGTTTAGAGCTTTCAACTGGATGTATTTGTATTCCATAATAGTATATCCATGCTAATGGGATACATCATAAAATGTAATTCAAAAATGTCTTTATCCAAGCTTGAAGTGCAGAGACAACTTTAAGAATGTTTAGAGCTTTCAACTGGATGTATTTGTATTCTATAATAGTATATCCATGCTAATAGGATACGTCATAAAAATGTAATCCAAAAGTGTCTTTTATCCAAGTTGAAAGTGCAGAGACAACTTTAAGAATGTTTAGAGCTTTCAACTGGATGTATTTGTATTCCATAATAGTATATCCATGCTAATGGGATACATCATAAAATGTAATTCAAAAATCTCTTTATCCAAGTTGAATGTGCAGAGACAACTTTAAGAATGTTTAGAGCTTTCAACTGGATGTATTTGTATTCCATAATAGTATATCCATGCTAATAGGATACGTCATAAAAATGTAATCCAAAAGTGTCTTTTATACAAGTTGAAAGTGCAGAGACAACTTTAAGAATGTTTAGAGCTTTCAACTGGATGTATTTGTATTCCATAATAGTATATCCATGCTAATAGGATACGTCATAAAAATGTAATTTAAAAGTGTCTTTTATCCAAGTTGAAAGTGCAGAGACAACTTTAAGAATGTTTAGAGCTTTCAACTGGATGTATTTGTATTCCATAATAGTATATCCATGCTAATGGGATACATCATAAAATGTAATTCAAAAATGTCTTTATCCAAGCTTGAAGTGCAGAGACAACTTTAGACCTTATATTATTATTTCACTTTGTCCTATTTTCCATATTTGTCAACAAATTTACTCATGGTTTGTACCGTTTTGAATATGCATAATCAACAATTTATAATAAAAAAAAAATTATAATTTTATAACTATACAGCTGATATGGGTGTGGAAGGTACAGACCCCACACGCCCAGACTAGGTACACTATCAGCGTTGAGTGTACCCTAAATGGCGGACGAGTATGACACCCTCCTGAATATGACACTGTCCAGACTGTTCTAGACAGGAGCCCCTTCCTGATATACTGTCACCCTTCCTATCATTTCTAATTAAGTCCAGCTTTAATTACCAACTCCACCTAATTGTTCTAAAGTCCCATCTTCAAAGTTCTAACTTTACCCTCTAATGAATTCACCATTCCTCTGTGACCTTTTCATAGAGAATTTTCAGTGCAAAATGTAGTCAGTGTCTCTTCACATTTTTAAAATGAAACTCATGGTTGAGTTTTCAGCAGAGTTTCATGTTTTTTTCTGACTCTTTATACTAAAAATGAAAAAAAAAAAAAAATTGTCAAAAAGTTTTTGTGTTAGCTATTTTCATAATCCCTCTTTTCCCTTTGTCTGATTTGGCTGAAAATCAATGTGTAATAATAATAATATATTGTCAAAGAAATTCTACAAAATTTATAGGTAACGTCCAACGGTAATTTCCATTTTTACTTAAATTTAAAATTAATAAAATCATCATAATTATATATTATAAAAATAATCTTTTTTTAAAAGTTCCTTTATATTTGTATTAAAGTTTTTATCACTTAAGTGTCTTACTTCCTGTGATAAGCAGTTGAACATCTTGAGTCCCAGAAGGTGGTAGCTTCTCTTGGTCTTCTCCAGCCTGCATCTGGGATGACCAGATTGTGTTGCAATCTCAACTGGTACTACCTTACCGACTCTACCAGACTGTACTCCCCCACTGTCAGCTTGATATAGGTCAGACTGTTCAGAATATATAAACAGGACAATGTCAATATATCGAAATCAAGAAATAGAGGATGATAATGAGTTCGTTCTGATGCTTCAGCTATTATTCTTATAAATTTATTTTGTAGCCTAAATAAGTGGACACTTCTTGGAGCAGAGCCCCAGTGGAGATTGCCATAGTTAAGTTGAGGCTGAAATAGTCCATAATAAACTTGTTTCATGACATTTCGGTTCACAACTGGTGTCAACTTCCTCGCGCTGGGTAGATCATCCTGTTCAGCTTCCTGGCCACCTTCTCTATGTGATCCGCCCAGTCAAACCTTCTGTCAGGATACAGAGTAACAAAATATAAAAAATAAAATAAAAAACTTGCTTACTATCCCACCCGTACAATGTGGATTCAAAATTTCTCCTTTGCTAATCCCTTTCAGATAACAAATATCCATGGCAATATTAACCTAGGTTAAATAATTTTCTGCTTAGTAGCTATATATTGTACAGTTATGTTATATTGTTTTCTTGGAATGTTAATTTTTGTATGTTTTATTTTAATTTTATATTCTTGTTTTTCAAATAAGTCCACACTTGGTTATTACCGTTAGAACAGAGATTTCCACTCCCCTGGTTTTACCAGAGAAAGGGGACCCTTTCACCTCAGGTACTCTTAGGTTAATATAAATATGTATGCCTGGCAAATATCTCAATTATTGTTGAACATTGTGCTGACGATGGCGTAAGCCGAAACCGGTACACATTTAAGTATATGTTTGTGGAATTAGACAATATAAGTGTTCAAAAAAGTGTTTTATCTATCATTTTATTTTATTCATTCGTATATGTGCTACTGATGATGACACTGTTGAAAACCGGTTCTGGTCGCAAATAAAACATTGGAGGGATTAACACGCTCTAATAACAGCCGTAGTAATGAATGTATTAACACGAAATGTCATATGTAAATTTAAAACCCCCTAAGGAGAAAACACCTATTAATTTTTAGCGGAATCGGCCAAAGGGAAGAAGATCATTACAAAAACCCTAATTGCTGGCGATGTATTGACACGAAATTTGGTGTGAGAATTTAGAAGTTTTTCAGATAACTGTTGATTTTTAGCCGATTAGTTTTATAGAAAGAACCAAAATTTAATTGATTAATACTTGCTTGGAAAGTACATGTTTAATGGGAAATTTATGGACATCAGGCAAAGATTTATTCTGATAACACTTACCAAAAGGTCGGATAAGAAATTTTCAAACAAGCTGAGTGAGATCCAAGTTTCACAAGACAAATAACAACTTGAAGGTCCCTTTAGACCGGCGTTTCAGCTAAAGCTTTTAGTTTGACACAGTTCAAGTAATAACGAGAAGTCTTCTATTTTCTTGATCTTCTCGCTTCAGTTTTCAAACAAAAAATCAACCAAGTTATAACACAATCAAGAAGATCTGGCAGCACTTGACCTTTGAAAGTTATTGGGAACTTAGCAAAATATCTGGGGCTGCATTGTTAGTTTTGTAAGCAGGTTAGTAACGTTAAATTTTCAATAATTTTGAGATCATGGAAGAGAAGAACATTTAACAAGGAATATCTTGTGATGGATGCAATTTTTCGATTAAATTAATAGTTTTAGAGTAAATAAAAGTATTGGTTGAAAAATTGACACTTTTTTATTATATATTTTATTTATATATTTCACAGGACGATTTTCGGCCTGTCTCGCAAACCGATGAATCTTCGAATAATTGTATTTCATAGCAGAAGTAAATTGGTCTCCATTATCATCCGATTTCAGTCAAAATCTAGTGAGATCTAAGTTGACATGAGCTGTGACATTTTTATTTCAAATTTCAAGTTCATCGCTGCAATCGTTTCTGAATTATAGGACTCAAAAAGTTCCAATCATATATATCTATACACATGATCAAAATGTATTCAGGGGACCTTCACACTTCTCAAAAATAGTTTTCAAAACGACATTTTAGTTTCCGGCATGTATCTCGGAAACCGCGCGACTTTCGAAAATTACTAATTAAAAAACTACTTTTTGCATATAAAGTGTTTTCTTTTGTTTTCTCTAAAATTTTTATTCGAAGGGATTTTTTAATCATGACAAAAATAGTCAAGAAAAGAAGCATATTTTGTTAAAATGTACTTAGGCCTTGGAATAAAGTGGTCATAATTATTCTCCGATTTTGAGGAAGATCTAATCAGATCTCAGCAGGGGCGTAGCCAAGAGTTTGAGCAGGAGGGGACAAAGTTAGGCTATAGGGGTGGGGGTATAGACTCCCGGGGGCACAGCCCGCACTTTCAGTGGTTAGCGCTGCAGACTTTTTGTTATTAATTTGGGAGACTCGGACCCTTAGAAGCCCCACATGAGGTTACCACTGACTGTAATACTTAAGTTGACTTTACATGAGCAGCAGCAAATGCACGCTGTGGTTTCTGTGCTTTTAGAATTAAACGGCTCACATCCAATAGCGTGCATTTGCTGTTGCTGCGCTTTGCATTTTTAGTACGCATATAAAATCAGCTTTAAGAGTATAAAGTATAACATAAATGAAGATTTTGAGCGAGGAAATGAAATGATGGAATTCATGTATATTTAAATAAATGTAATATGACTTGTTTTGTACATGTACATTTATGTAACAGCTGAGTGCTGATTTGAGAATCAGACGCACGGAAAACGTCCTCCCCCTGCCCTCCCTGGCTACGCCCCTGGATCTAAGTTCGCATATGTGGCATCATCATTTCAAATTCAAGTTCATAGCTGCAATTCTATCTGCGTTAGAGCGCTCTCAAACAGACGTACAGACAGACATTTTCGAAAATGGTCGGGACCTTGAAACGTGAAAATCTGTTTGAAAACTCGACCTTGAATTCTCTTCCGATTACAATACCTTATATTATAGGTATAAGGAAGTAAAAACAGTTGTCATATGTCAGTTATTACTTTTCCGACGGGAACTCTCTAACTTTTCCCACTGTCAACAGTGATTTCCTGAAGTTGGACCCTGTCATCTCTGTGGGATGTCATCCTTGGTCGGTCGTTATTAATGTTACAAAACATCTTCCATGACTCAAGGGCCCTTCATCACTCTCATCTTGGTCACTCCTCATCCCTAATTATAGGACATTGATAGCAGTAATAATATTAATAATATAGTGAAGATCTCCCTTAATGGATATACCTCAATAACGGACACCTTCCTATAATGGAAGTTTTAATTTTCTTATGCCTTTAGTAAAAGAGTAATATTATAACTGAGCGGAAATCCGAGATCGAGTTTTCAATACGTTTTGATCATATTCGTGATGATGTGTATTGGTGTATGTGTTTGGAAAGTTGTGAGCGCTCCACCGCAAAACGATTGAAGCCATGAACTTGAAATTTGGAATGTGCCAACTTAGATCTGATTAAATTTTGGCCGAAATCAGACAAAAATCAAGACCACTTTACTTCGGGACCTAAGTACATTTTACAAGCTACTGCATACATTTATGACGTAATCAAAAATCGAAAAAAGAGTTAGTTATTACCGCCACCATGGCTCCTGGTTTATTATTAGTATTTTTTGGAGAGGGATTTGTAAGCGTGTTTGGTATAAGAAAGTCCTGTAACGGCCACATTATATATGTATTTATTATATATATATATGTATATATATATATATATATATATATATATATATATATATATATATATATATACATACATTTTATTAATAACTAAATTGCTCCCTTTTACTGTGTATAAAGAAATGCAAATTTAAAGAAATTGAAGAAAAAAAAATTATTAAAGCTCTTTGTTTTTAAGAGAAAATGTAAAAAAAAAAAAATTATCGATAATCTATGCAAGGAGGTGAAGGACGGAGACTTGATACCCAAGACAAGGATTGTAAAAGGCGACAAGAAAAGTTTTTAATAGTTGTCGAGGGGCAGTGTTCTTTAAGAGGCTCTCAAGTGCAGAAACGATAAAAGTTAAGTCCTTTTTTTTAGAGACATTCCTCTCTGAAGTGACATCCCCAGGGTGAGGACCTGGCCTGACTTGAAGAATAGGTGAACGTATACTTTGGTTCAACTTTCAGGAAGAGATGAGAGAAAATCAGGGAAATAGTGGCTTTTAGAGCCTGGTCCCTATCTCCGTTATACAGGGGATAGGGGATAAATAGGGACTCTTAAAGTCTGGTCCCTATCTCCGTTATACAGGGGATAGAGCCTGCTTCCTATCTACGTTATACAGGGAATAGATAAATAGTGGGATAAATAGTGAATAGATAAATATACAGGGGATAGGGGATAAATAGGGACTGTTACAGTCTGGTCCCTATCTCTGTTATACAGGGGATTGAGCCTGCTTCCTATCTACGTTATACAGGGGATAGATAAATAGTGGCTCTTAGAGCCTGCTTCCTATTTCCGTTATAGTCTGGTCCCTATCTCCGTTATACAGGGGATAGGGGATAAATAGGGACTCTTAGAGGCTGGTCCCTATCTCTGTTATACAAGGGATAGAGCTTGCTTCCTATCTACGTTATACAGGGGATAGGGGATAAATAGGGATTCAGAGCCTGGCCCCTATCTCCGTTATACAGGGGATAGAAGATAAATAGGCTATGAATTGTATCGACACGAAATTTTAAATCTGTGACTAAAACCTCATATAGACAACACATCGATTTTCAGCTAAATCGGCCAAACGAGAAGTAGAGATTAGGGAAGAGGCTTAACTCAAGAACTATAATAACTGCCAATAGAATGCGTCGACACAAAATGTCAGATGAGCAATCAAAACCCCATAAGGACAATGCTTATTAATTTTCAGCGGAATCGGCAAGAGGGAAGGAGGGGGTCAGAGGGGAGCACATCTCAAAAACCCCAATACATGAAATATATAAATATATTTCATGTATTGGGATTTTTGAGTTGAAGTCATAACCTGTCGAATTTCAGAGTTATCGGTTGAAGGGAAGGGGGGTTCAGGAGTGGGGCTCAACTCAAAAATCCTAATAACTGGCGATGTAAAGAATTTGTCGACACAAAATTCCTTTCTATAAATCGGAAGTCTCATAAAACGAAAGAACTTTTCCGAGTAAAAATTTTTTCACCGTTTTAAGATAAACCATTTGTTATTATAATTATCCCCTCATACTTACAAAAAATACCACTTTTAATGAAGCGGAAGCCTAGGATTTCTCCTCAAAAGATGTATACATATTTACAAGGATGGATGAATGAATTTCCCACATTCATTCTTTCACAATTGTTTTAAAAATGAAAATGTAAAGACCTTTGGAAAAGTGGTAAAAACATTTCTTGAAGTTTCCCAGACGTGGTCAAGAAAAGTTGAGAAAAGTACGTACCATGAATAAAAAATGGTTAGGACTTAACGTATCTCCTTGCCCCAAGGGGCTGAAGTCCCCCCCCCCCCCCCCCCCACCTTCAGAAGAATAAAATTACAATATTTCTGGTTAGAGAGGGGTTGGGACCATGTTGGGACTCGGCCTTCTAGCTCTTACTTATATTTCCACTAACATTCACCTTCTTCACATAACTAGTTATTATTTCCTACCCAGCTATACAAAGTATAAGGGAAGTTATGTAATTGGTCAGAAATTCGACGTTGAGTTTTCACCTGAATTTCCGACTCCCTGACTCAAAAAAAAAAAAATCTTGTCTGTCTGTGTGTGGGTCAGTGATCATGATAACTCGCGATATAATGAATGTATCAACACGAAATTTTATATGTGTATCCAGCAGTGCCGGATTAAGACTACTTGATGCTCTAAGCAATCCACGCCTGTGGGCCCCCCTATCCACGAGTATCGGTCTTTAAAATTTTTTTAACGGATTTAATACAACGAGATAGATCATTACGTACCTTAGAATATGTACGAATGACGAAAGAGATACGTGGAGTAGGTATTACAATAAAAACCAAAGCATAAATTTTTTTATTTATTGAAATGCGACTTGCGACTTTTACGGGCATTAAATTCGCGGACAATAGTTTTTAAGTTTTCAACGTTCTTAGCATATCTGTCTCTATATATAATATTGATAAAGCATCGAGCCTTTCCTGCAGCATCGTCGTCTTTTTTCATTTTTTATTATTTCCAATTTCGAAAAAGATCGTTCCGCTGTGCAGTTCGATACCATCAGGCATAAAAATATACGCAGGTCTGTGTCCACATTAGGAAACGCTGTCTCAATTTTATCATCGTGTATTATTTTGTACAATTGTGCGTGAGTTTTATGTGAACTTGTGCGAGGCAAATCACTGGAACTTATTTTGTTTATGACATATGAATGAAACTGCCGGTTTCTAAATCGGTATTAAGGTCTTGTGGATGTGTGTCTACTAAATTTCTACAATGCTGACTGTATTCTGAAGTTTGATCGGGGCACATAATTTTATCGGCATCGGGTATTTTAGTCAGGAATGAGAATTTGTCTGTTATTTCTTTGTATATCTCTCCCCTTCTTCGCATCTCTACATTTAATTTATCAATGACGCCATAAAAACTCTTGCGCGGGTTTCTAAATTATCAAAGTCGCCTCATAATTTTTCTAAAAAATATTTTTTCGGTGCCTTTTATGGTGCCCCCCGAGACGTGATGCCCTAAGCAATTGCTTAATTTGCTGGTATCCAGAACCTTCTGTGGACAACACTTATAAATTTTCAGCTAAACTGGGGAAAGGAAAGGGGAGGATTGGGGGGAGGCTTAACACTCCTTAACTGCAGTTGTAATGAATGTATTGACATGAAATGTATTAATTTTCAGCGAAATCAGCAAAAAAAAAAGGGGGGATCAGAAGAAGGCTCAACACGAAAACCCTAATTACTGCCAATGTAATTAACGTATCAATAAAAAATTTAGTATAAATCAATTTTAGATTTTTAATACAAAGGATAGTTTGATTCTGGAAAGAGAGAGAAGACTCAAATAAATAGTTAATGAAATCCTTCTGGGAAAAGACATTGCAGGTGATTCAATTTATTTTTTCTGAAGTGCAGGCGCTGTAAGCAATTGGCTGAGACGCAACGCCTTTTAGCAATATTGCTTTTCAAAAAAAAAAAAAAAAGGCATTTTATTGTTTATTTCTTAAACTTTTTTTATCCTACAGACATTTACGAAATTAAATATCTCTCTTTAGAATAAAGAACCATTATTGTTCACATTACTGGGTTTTTTCTGTCATTGTTTCTACCTCTTCGAAGTAATTTCCCATTTCTTTTTTTTTCCCCTCTTATTTTCTTTTATTTCCAAGTTCGTCTTTTTAAGAGCCATATGGAGAGATTAGAAAAGTGACATTGGCTTTAAAAATATATTATTCTGATTAATATTTTTTTTTTTTAACAGTGCATTTTTAAGTAATTTATTCTTGATTAATTAATAACGTAAAACAAATCAAGGTAATACAAAAATTATTGAAATATGATAGTACTCGGTTCCGAGGTGCATGCAGTCTTAGGCCGGCCGCGCATTAGCAACTTTTTCGAAGCAACTGCTTAATCACAAAAATTAAACTAATTAATTAATAATTAATTAGTGTAGCTCTAGAACCCGCTGACGTGTCTTGGCTTCCTCCAACGTCAATCACCATGTGTCCCTGTTTAGTGCTGCTGTCATCCAGTTACGGATCCCGATGCTCCTGACGTCTTTTGCCACGCAGTCAGACCACCGCAGCCTCGGTCTTCCCACTCTTCGACGTCCATATAAGGGCTCAGATAGAAGTTTCTTCGGGATCATATCCTCATGCATTCTGGCGACATGGCCGGCCCATCTTAGTCTGCCCAGTTTTACCACAGTAGCAATGTCTGGCTCGTTGTACAGCTCGTACACCTCCTGATTGCTTCTGCGTCTCCATTATCCTCCGTCGCAAACGGGGCCAAAAACTCGACGGAGGACTTTGAAAGAAATCCGGCCCTCGGCTTTAGTTGTGGTTCATGTTTCCGAGCCATACGTGAGTAACTAAACTCAAAATGGAAATTATCAAAATATTTTTACTGCTAACTAATAGACGAAGTATAGGAAAAATTATGTTTTCGAGCAGAAATTCTACGCTTTTTCATAGGAATTTTATGTTTTATACCCCCGATTCCAAAACTGAAAAGAAAAAAATGCCTATCTTTGTACATGTGAACACAATTATTCCCGACATAATGAATATATCGAGCCATTTTTATTCCAAACCGTCAAAAGAGATGGCCAGAAGAGGGGGTTACACTCAAAAACCTTAATAACTGAAGAAATTTAGTATGATGATTCAGACAAGACACCTTTGATTTTCAGTCATATCAGTAAATATCAGAGGGAGAGCGAACACTTAACTGATTAATTTGTGCAGGAGAATAAATTGCCTGTGATTCACCGACGATTTTTTATTACTGTCACACAGTTATTACCAAAAACATTATAGATGTACATATTACGTACAATATCTGGAATTTTTGGAATAATTTCTGAAATAATACAATATAATTCATGAATAAAAAGCAACTTAAAATAGAATAAGAGCGACCGTGTCGTTGAAGATTAAGAACAAATAGTGGTTTTTTTTGGGTTTTTTTTTTCTCTCTTCTTAAGGCATTTCGACATGGGTGCCTGATGGATGCAGGTCTGTGGGGATCCTAGCAGGCTAATTTGGATAGGCGTAGATTAATAATAATAAAGAAGATATGTACGGAATAGAAAGGCTACGTGATGAAGATAATTTTGTTTTATAATTTAGATAAGAGATTTTTGAATTGTAAGAAATGAAAAAGTTGGGTTATTTGGAAGCTATTATTGGATAGAATTTCGGAAATATGCACCGCAAGGTTGCGTTTTTCACGCTGGGGACTATGTGCCATGCATTCCATTAGAATGTGTCTGACAGACAGTCCGACCGCGCAGGAGTGACACAGAGGAGGGGGGTTCCTCCATCAGATATCCATGGGTCAGCCTCGTGTGCCCTATACAACTGAATTAAAATTACTTCTTTCCTTTTTTCTGTTATTGAAGTGTTCCAGACTCGAGTGGAGCTTTTAATGGTCCTTAGTTTATTATCTGTCACACCGAGCCACCGAATCTGCCATTTGATCCAAACTCTTTTCTTGATGTAGGCAACGAAGTCACTTACAGGGACTTCGGATGTGGGTAGTCCTTCTAGTATGGCACGCCTGGCATTCCTGTCTGCTGACTCATTACCTGCAATGCCACCTGGGATCCAGAGGAAGGTAACTGAAGTCTGGTTTCTTCTTAATGACCATAGGACCATCAGTATATTTTGGACAAGGAGCTCTTCTGTATTCAGAAGATATTGTTTTTTGATGGCAATGGTTTAATTCCGGTCTATTACCAAAAACATTATAGATGTATTAAGTACAATATCTGAAATTTTTGTTTTATGATTTATCGTAGAATATAATAATAATAAAAAGAAAAATACGATATCAAATAAATTTAAAATAGAATAAGAGCGACATGTCTTTCAAGGTTAAGCTACTTTGATATCGTATTTTGTATTTTTCTGCTTCTGACGAAAGTATTCATCAGCTTTTAACGCTGTATCTTTTTTTGTTTTTATGTACATATTTTACATTAAGGGTATCATAACAAAAAATATCGATCAATACTAGAAATCTGTACATTAGGGTGGAACGAAAAAATCACCTTTTGATTTTTAATTTGGAATAGCGCGGAAAAGTTGCCTTTTAGTGTAGATAAGATAAATAAAAAATATGAAAAATATTGGAGTACGTCTTGAGGTGCCGCAAGGTCCTTAAAGTTTCATAAAAACACACTTTTTTGGAACTTTTTCAAAGATTTTTGCGAGTCTCGATTATGTGATTTTTAATTTGAAATAGTGCAGAAAAGTTGCCTTTTAGTGTAGATAAGATAAATTAAAAATATGAAAAATATTGGAGTACATCTTGAGGTGCCGCAAGGACCAGTTTAATGTGGCAATGAAGTAGAAACAAACATTTTGCAGCTGTAACATTTGTAATCATTAAGGATACAGAAGTAAGAAATACAAAGTAACATTATATGTACGAGAAATTCATAAAAAATAATTTATCAAATTTTAAAATTTTTCATTTTTTTTACAAACTTTAAGCTCTTTGCGGCACCTCAAGATGTTGTAGTACTGCAACGAATTTTTTAAAAATTCTTTTTGAACTTAAAAGGCAACTTTTTTCCACTATTACCAAACTAATAACTAAAAAAAATTTTAGAAGGACATTTTCGTTCCACCCTAATGTACATGAATGAAAACAAAACCAAAATAGGATCTTTTTTTGTAGATTTGAGGGAGAGGAATACATTGCTTTATCTTCTGTCTCTCTCACAGTTATCTAAGTATAGTCATGACTGTTATACAGAAAGAAAAATGTACCTAATCAAAAATATTTCTGACAAATATTGTCCATTTGCAAATACCTTAAAGATAAGGTCAACCTCATTGAAATATTAAATTTATAATTACATCGTAGGTACGTCAACTCATATTATTTTTCATAAATAAATATTCCTAAAAAAAGAAGAAACAAGTACACTACCTGCATAAGTACACAGCAAATACCACAAATGTGATTAAAATGCAATATTTTTACAATGAATAAATATTAGAATGTGTATTTGTTATATGTTAACATGTACATTATAATTATAATGTACACACATTATCTTACTCCCTTTAATTGGATCCTTGTTAATTGTAAATGGACTAAAGAATTTAATTTATATGAATTTAATAATATTCATTCGTATATATCACAATAATGGTTGTTATATGTTGTCTTTCCATTGTTTTATTTCCGACCAGAACCGGTTATCAAAGCATTTGCGTCATCATCAGTGACATTATCCCACCCGTATCGTGTTTCATTTAGACTCTATATTGTACGGTGCCACTGATGATGTTAATTTTAATGTTCTGTTTGGGAATAAAACAATGGGAAGACGTATTTTATTTATTTCTGAAATATCGTACAACATCCCTAACAATCACATATGATACCAATTTTTTTTCGTACATTGATTGCAGGGGTGGGTTTTGTACTCATGTTATACATAGTATGAAGGCCCATATAACAATCCCTCACAAGTATTTAACTACATACTCTCTCTACCTCTTTAATGAAGCCTTTTCGTTTTCGAATCTCTGTTTCCTTAACTGATCTTGGTTGAGAAACGTCTAACCTCCATCAGAGATGTGAATAACATATTTATTTACTTCCCCAAATATACTCCAGAAGTATAAGGAAAGTTATGTAATCGATGTTTTTGCCAGAATTTCATGTTTTTCAAAAACAAATTTCTGGCTGACTGTATGTCTCTGTGCGTGTCTGTGAACATAACTCCCGATAGAATAAATGTAACAACACAAATTTTTTATGTATTCAGAAACCAATAGTCTATCGTTTTTTAACCAAATCGATTCGAAGGGGGAGAAGGAGAGGGCGACATAACTCTAATAATATAAAAACTCAATTAACTGCCGTTGTAGTGAATATATTGGCATGAAATTTCATATGTGAAATGAAAACCCTATAAGGAGGACACCTATAAGTCATAGAAATAAAAGACATTGTTTTCCCACTTTATTATGTTTATTTTGACCAGAACCGGTTTTCAACGCGACAGCGTCATCATCAGTGGTTCATCTAGGATAGAATACATAAAATATACAAATAATGAAACGTATAAATCTTAAAGGATCAGGTACAGAGTAACAAAACAAAAAATTAAACTTACCCCAACCACACAGCACAGCGGTTAAAGTACAACTTTTATTGTACATATGTACATTGTATTTATAATGAAGGGAACGCTAATACAATATTTTATTACTTCACTAATATCCTATAAATAAATTATAATAAATACATAGTTGAAAATCAAATATTTATAAAAAATAGAAATAAAAGACGATGTCTTCCCACTGTTTTATTTTACACCAGAACCGGTTTTCGACGCAAGTCATCATCAGTGGTTCATCAATCATAGAATAACAAAATATACAAATAATAAAAAGTATAAATAATTCTTAAAGCATCAGGGTACAGAGTAAGAAAATAAAATTATACAATTAACCTACCCCACCACACAGCACAGCGGTTAAAGTACAACTGGCATAGCTCTAAGGGGTGGGGATAGCTAGGTTCATTCACTCTCTCTATATACAAAAACATTCATTCTAATATATACAATAACTATAATAAATCTCTGCATAATAGTAACTTAATAAAATTCACCTTATATCCAAAGGAATTTTTGTCATGAAATATAATTAATAAAAATACGAATTGAAAATATATAAAATAAAATATATTTATAACAACCAGCAAAAAAAAAAAAAAAAAAAAAAAAAGTTTACAATACATCTCCTATAGGACAGCTACTTGCCTTAGTTTGGAACCAGTCTCTCAGACCAGGTAGGTCAGGCAGAGAAGGGAGTTCTTAACCTCTACTTTTTTGTTATGACTGTTCGTATCCCCTCATTTATCGCATATGGACACCTATCAGTTTTCAGCAGATTCAGCCGAAGAAAAGAGGAAATTAGAGAGGGCGGTCAACTCAGAAACCATAATAACTGCCGATGTAATGAATGTATCGACATATAATTCATTATAAGGATTCAGAAACACCCTTTGTAAGTCAATTATTTATTAATTCGTTCTGGGGAAGAACATTTCTGGTGATTCACTGACGACTTTTTTATTCGTCTGATTGGATGTTTAAAGAAGGCCTCTCAAATATCAAATCTAAATGAAAATAATAAGATTCAAAGAGGCGACCTAAAACAATAATTAACAATTCCATCGATCTGCATAATGGATAGGTTTGAGAATCCGAACCTATACGATAATTACTGAAAATGGATCCCCAATCTAATTGTAAGTGATCATGCTATTAATTCCTTTGAGTTACTTCATAAGTGACTCTTCGATTCAGTTCAAGTTCTGCGTCAGTTGCGTGGCCTTTAATAATGTTTATATTTGAAAGAACTTTACAATAGATTAATAACAGCTTAACTACAAAAAATGTATTGCACTAAGATAAAATAATTTCACTATAACAAAAATTAATTCATAAAATAAAATGATAGATAAAACACTTTTTTTTAAACATTTATATTGTCTAATTCCACAAACATATACTTAAATGTGTACCGGTTTCGGCTTACGCCATCGTCAGCACAATGTTCAACAATAATTGATATATTTGCCAGGCATACATATTTATATTAACCTAAGAGTACCTGAGGTGAAAGGGTCCCCTACCTCTGGTAAAACCAGGAGGTGGAAATCTCTGTTCTAACGGTAATAACCAAGTGTGGACTTATTTGAAAAACAAGAAAATAAAATTAAAAATAAAACCAAAAACTAACATTCCAAAAAAAAACAATATAACATAACTGTACAATATATATGTCTAAGCAGAAAATTATTTAACCTAGGTTAATATTGCCATGGATATTTGTTAGCTGAGAGGGATTAACAAAGGAGAAAATTTGAAGTGTGTCTGGTCGTTCAGACAATTCCCATTTTTTCGAGTCCTATTAATTTCTAGCTGTTCCAGAGAATCTAATGGTCTACCTTTTTCACATAAGTGGAGGTATGTTATGCCGGTTGTTTCATTGAATGAGTGAAAAGTGTTTTATCTATCATTTTATTTTATTTATTAGTATTTCCACTATATCAACGCAGAACGCAAAAAAAAAAAAAAAAAAAAAAAAAATGTATTCGGACATTCAAAAATTAATTCACTTCAAAACAATTTCAGTCAACTTTAAAATCAATGTTTAAGCTTTAAAGGGATACTTTAAACTATAAAACAAATATTTCCCCTTTAAATTTTGGCCGAAAAGTAACGAATGTTCCTGAAACGTAATTGCGGGCCTTATTTTCTTTCAAAAGGTTGACAAAAGTAAGTTCCCCCAACCGTTTTAGATTTCAAAGGATAACTTTCAAACCTCGAGAGCAGTGCTCATGCATCTATTATTAATTTATTAGTAACAATTGTTTTTAAATTTAATTAATATTTTATAAACGTGATTTGCATATTCATAAAACATTAAATAAAATACGCTTTTTAAGCGAGCTCGTAGTTTTAACGCTAAAACTAATTGATTTAAAGTTCCGTGACCATTTTAAGGCTTGCAAAGTTGAAGTTAAAACTAATCATTTTAATGCGCAAACTATCCATTTTTAAGTTGCCAATGTTAAAGTTATTATTAAACATTTTAAAGTGCTAAATATCAATTGTATAGTTGAATTTATTTTTTTTAAAGGGCAAATAATTGTTCACTGTCAGACTCAATGTTTACACTATGTACGATAGGTGAAGGATCTGACAGATGCACCTGCTCTGTAGTTGCTGGGATGAAGGTCACTGCCACACTCAATGTTTACACTGAGCAATGTTTACACTCCGCTTGCCCGCGCGCTCCAAATTATACATCCGAGCAGCACATATATTAATAAATGGGGAATATATGATGTTCGTCAAATACAGAAATTATGTAACAACGTCGTTCCGCAGCTCTATGAAGTATAGGGGAAATTATGTAATCAACCAGACATTCAATGTACTATTCATTTTTTTCCGACCCCCAGACTCAAAAACTGAAAATGAATTTTTCGTGTTCATTCATTCGATATATCGATAGTTATTACGGTATTTGATTTGAGCCCTCTTCGACTCATCTTCCCCCTTCCCTTGGGCCAATTTCGTTGAAAATCAACAGTTGTCGTCCTTATTGTGTCCTGGATGAACATATATAATGTTGTGTCTAAACGTCATATTACAGTTGCAGTTATTTAGGATTTTGAACACAACCCCTCCTTCTCTGGACCCCTTGAGCCGTGTCGGTTGACAATAATTATGACAACAATTCTTATGTAACAATAATTGTTACGTGTAGAGTTTTTTTTTTTTTTTTTATATCACATATACAATTTCATGTAAAAATATTTATTAAATCGACATTTATTTGAATTTCAATGTAAAGCCTCCCTCTTTTCCTCTCATGGTGCTCTGAACACATAAAATATTAAATATTAAATACTTAAATATCGTGTCAATATATTCATTCTAATGGAGTTATCCTGTTCTGGCGTCCCCAGCTATACAGTTCAGGGTAAGTTACGTAATCGGTCATACATGTTCATTACAATAATTATGTATGTGGATGACTATACTATGGTGCATGCATCATCTGATTTACGTCCAGATGCACAGGATTCATGAAGGCACTTCGAGAGTGCGAGAAGTTGGTTTGATGCAAATGGACTCCGAAGACCAAGAAGATTCTGTTTGGGCTGGGCACAAATCCTTGACCCCTTTTTAGAAAAGGTTAAGATTTTGCTAATTACCTTTCCTTATTTATATTTTATGTGTATTCGTTCGTAGATGTGCCACTGATGATGACACTGTTGCGTTGAAAACCGATTCTGGTCGTAAATAAAACAGTGGGAAGACAACGTTTTTTTCCTCTATGAGAAATCTGGTCTTACAACAACGTTTTTTTCCTCTATGAGAAATCTGGTCTTACAACATCATCCTAATAAACGTGAAGTCTTTGTAAATACCAAATTTTAAAAAAAAACTACACAACATTTATAAAAATTTTCTAGTAACTATTTGACTTCTGAGTTCCGAATGAATTTAGTTTTTAGAAACTTTTTACTTCGTAAGTAGTGAACTCATGTTTTCCGACCTTCAGATTCTAATTATAAAAAAAAAAATGTCTGTGTGTGTCCTGTAAACACGATAACTCCCGATAGAATGAATGTATTAACAAAAAATTTTATATGTAAATCCAAAACCCTCTAAAGACGACACCTATTAATTTTCAGCAATATCGACCAAAAGAAAGGGAGGATTAGGGAGAGGGCTTAACAGAAGAACTCTAATAACAGCCGAGAGAATGAATGTATCGACACGAAATTTTATACGTGTGACCAAAACTCCATAAGGACAATCTCTATCGATTTTTGAGGGTGCCGGTAGCTCAGTGGTATGCGTGCTTGTCTTCAGAGCTCAAGAACGTGGGTTCGAAACCCGACCGAAGCCCTTAGTTTATTTTATCTGGGAAGTAAAATAAACTTGAGCATGCCGTCCTTTGGATAGGACGTTAAGCTATGGTACGATGTCAGGAATTTATGGTAGGCAAAATTTAGGTCTCCCACAGTAGTCGGGCTCAGGTCCAAGAGTAATGAAAAAGCGTTCTGGTAGTAGGCGATATGACCTCGTAAGTAAGCCCGGCCATGAGTCATATAACCTAACCTATCGATTTTTAGTCAAATAGACATAAGGGAAGAGGGGCATGGCTTAACAGAAAAAGTCCATTAACTGTATTCAGATGAAATCTCATATGTAAATTCGGAACCCCATAGTTCATTAAATTTCACCGGAATCAGCCGAAGGGGAGAGGGGGGGGGGGGGGGGGTTCAGAGGGGAGCTCAACTTAAAAATCACAATATAATAATAATAATAAACGTCTTTATTTATTTTTATTTTTTTACAAATATACATTAATAATATTGACCGACAATACTCATGGTCAAATTGACGGTCTGAGGGGTTATCTCTTCTATTTCTACTCGATAATACACATATATAAAAATGACAAAATAAAAATAAAATAATTCAAATACAAATTCAGTAATTTACAAAATTGATCCTTTAAAAAAAAACTAACAAAAAATAAAAAACATCTTCCTGTTTATATATTATCAATAATTAAATTCTGAAACTATCTCAAATCTATAATTGCAGGCGGCTTTGCAATAGTCCATTTACATATTCAATAAACTGCAAATAGCTTAACTCTGCTTTACTACAATAAATAAAACGAAATTTTTTTAAGATGGGGCATACGGCAATAAAGTGAAACACATATCGTCCCTTAAGCAGCAACACCGCATAACTCAATTTTTGCCCAAATTGAGTTATGCGTATCGTTGGATTCGTATTTTCGCGGGAAAGAAGCTCAGATTACTAGTTTCACTCTACCGGCCACTAGGAGCGTGAAAAACGTAAAAAAGACAACACCACACATCTCAACCCTACCTGCAAACAGCTCATAACTCAACACCATAAATACCAGCCTTTTCAATTATATTACTTTTGGTTCAAACAAATAATAAATATTTGATCAAATAAATATTGTAGCACTCGTTGATAAAGTAAAATTACTACAATAATCATTTAAAATAAGTTGTTCCTCTTTCCTGTAAACCTCTCAAAATTGAGATATGCCGTGTTGCTGCTTAAGCGACGATATTCATCTTGTTTGTTATTACACATGGAGCAAAATTTGATTTCCTTAGTGTAAGAATACTTATTTTAATTCCAATAACTGCCGATGTAATGAATGTATCGACATGAAATTTTATATTTAATATCAAAGGATGGTACACAAAACTGTCGATTGGCTTTGGATGATAATCGATTAATTCGTTCTGGGGAAGTAAATAGACGGTGATTCACGTACGACTTTTTAAAGTTATCATTTGAACGCTGCCACAGTTTGTATGGACTACCTTACCTTCAGTAGAGTACTATCTGAAGCTAATATCTTCGTTGGGAATTGGGTTAACACACAAAATGGGTTATCCTCACCGTGTATATTGTATCCTATACGATACTTTAAATTGCCTTTTATAACAACGCCTTATCTGGCGATAAATTGAACTTTCAGCTAACCAAAGCTATCCTTAACAGCGATACCCAATTGCTACCGTCATAACACCCAGTTAGTCCATGGTGGTCACTTGAAAAAGGTCTATATTAATAACTATTTAGACTCATGCCCGCGCTCTGACTACGCGGTTATATTGCCTACTACCAAAGGGCTCTTTCGTCACTCTGGTGGACATGAGCCCGAGTCTTAAATTTTTATTCATCTAGGGCCGGGGTCTTTAACGAGTAACTGACATCGTACAGGCTCGGGACTATCGCTCAAAGTCCCATCCGAAGGACGGTGTGCTTAAGTTTATTTTACCTCCCTAATAAAATAAACTGAGGGCCTCCGCCGAGTTCAGTAATAAGCAAGCACGCATACCACAGAGCTACCAGCGCCCTCTAAATGAGGTTGGCTTCTCGTTGTTTTATTTTCGACCAGGTTTTCATTGTAACTGCGTCATTATCAGTGGCACATCTATGAATGAATACATACAAAATAAAAATAATGAAAGATAACTAAGTCTTAAAGCATCAGGGTGTAGACTAACAAAAAATAAGCATAATAAAAAAAAAAAACACTTATCCCACTCGTACAGAAAATAGAGACAAAAAAAGGGGCGTCTATATTGTACGGGTGGGATAGTAAGCAAGTTTTTTATTTTGTTACTCTGTACCCTGATGCATTAAGATTTTGCTAATTACCTTTCATCATTTATATTTTATGTGTATTCGTTCGTAGATGTGCCACTGAAGATGACGCTGTTGCATTGAAAACCAATTCCGGTCGCAAATTAAACAGTGTGAAGACAACGTTTTTTCCATCTATGAGAAATCTCGTCTTACAACATCATCCTTACAAACGTGAAATCATTGTAAATACCAAATTTTAAAAAAAACTACGCAATTTTCTAGTAACTATTCGACTTCTGAGTTCCGAATGAATTTAGTTTTTAGGAACTTTTTACTTCGCGAGTTATACATAGTGACCTCATCTTTTCCGACCTACAGATTCTCGTAACTGCGTCATCATCTGTCCAAAGTATATATGTATATAGTACCTAGATGAAAGAGCGCTCTGGTAGTAGGCGATATGACCTCGTAGTTAAAGCCCGGGCATGAATCATAAAACCTAACCTAACCTAAATAAGGAACTATAAATATTTTTCCTAAATAAGGAACTTATTACTTACATATATATATATATATATATATATATATACATATAATTGTTAATTATATGTAAACTCAGAAACCATGAATAACTGTGTTGTTTCACCGACAGTCATTCAGACTACATAATATTTTATTCAATAAATTTTGTAAAATACATTTTCCATATATATGAATATATATAATACATATAATGTTTTCCTTCCCTCATCTGCTTCCTCATCACAACTCTTAGAAACATGTAGAATCGATATCCAGAAAAGCACATTCTAAGGTATACTTTATCGGTTATCTTACTAAAAGCTTTCACTGTGTTCAATCAAGCAAAGTGTTAAATGCAGATAGATGTTCTCTCTAGACTTAGCCTGGAACATCTGCTGTCATTGTACTACTTGCCAACTTGATCGTATCATATAAGACATCACTTCTCAAGAGAGAGACTAATGACTCATTTTCAAGGTTTTGTCAACTACATTAATATGAGCTTAAGTAGTGGCGGATCTAATCATTTTCCTTTGAAGAAGCAATTTTCAGAAATTTGTTGATAGAAAAATGTTGAATGTAGTTAAGAGTGGTAGGGCAAGAAATAAACAAATATTAAAAAATATATATTATATTTTATCTTTTATCGTACCTATAAACGCGACGTTCACTTCTAATGAAGGGACGCAAGAACGTCCCGAAATGTCGTCATGAGAAAGACACTTCCGAAGAAGTTATAAAACATTATTATCTTTATTTTAATTAAATTGAAATCTGTATCTATTGTATTTATTATTATTCTAATATTTGTATTCATATTTTCAAGTATTTATTTATTTATTTCATTTTATTTTTTAATAGTATTGTTATTACTAATCACACATGTATCATACTCTAATCCTAATCTACCCCTTTATTCATTGATTTAATTTATTTTTTCGTATTTATGACAAGAATAAATTGATAATTGATGTATTTATACAATCATACATCATGAAAAAACTGGGGAAGTTTTTGATATTATATTAAAGGAAAAATCTTTATTGCAGTTTTAAAAGTGTAAATAAATTAAAAAAATTACGTTATTGTACAAATAAAATAGAAAAGAAACAATGTATGAAAGAGTACAATATGGATTAATATATTATGTATTTGAAAAAAAAATACATAATCAAAAATATCTACAAATAAAAGTTATAAAGAAAACTAAAAGGCATACTTTATATTAAATACGATTTTTTGAATGCTGCTCGCTTCGCGAGATACAAGCCAAAAATTGTCTTAAAATGATATCTCGAAATTCATTTTTTTTTTTTAGTTTGTTTGATTTACTCGAGAACGGTTAGTCAAAACGAAAAATTGATGCTAACTAAAAATGTTCCTCATAAAGTTGTCAAGCGTAAAGTACCCTCCGATTTGAGGTAGGACTAATAAAAACAAAATTATAGCACTCTAAAGAGTATAGATTATCATATAAATAAATGAGGTTGTTTCCTTGTTGTTTCATTCTTTCAGGTATTCAACGCGACTGCGTCATCATCAGTGGCACATCTATGAGTACATATAAAATATATATATGGATAAAGCATCAGGGTAAAGAGTAATAAAAAATAAAATAAAACGTACCGTGTGGATCCAATAAAATTCTAGCCAATCGCTCAAAGGGGAGGTTTATTCACTCACTCTATATTCATGAAAAATAATAATTATTAATACATGCGTAATGTTTAAATTGTGAAGAATTAAAAAAAGGAAATTAAAATATGTTTTTATTATTACTATTTTTTTTTATTAAAACGGAATAAAAAAATACATATACTGAGTAATCCAGTTTGAAACGTGTAAGAACGTGTTTGGTATAAGAAAGTCCTGTTATAGTCACATCAGTTAATTTTTATGTTCATTCTTTTGGAAAGTTGCTGGCCCCTCCTTCGGTATCTCTTCAAATTCGAACTCTGGAACAACTCCACGGTGCTGGGGACTTGGAAACAGTCATGAGTAGAGAAGGAACTGGTGGGTGTGTAAACAAGGTGAAGTCCCTCGGCACTAAGTGATAAAGGAACAGGCTTTAGTACCCAGGCGGGACAGTCAGGATACATAAAAAATAGACCCTTCCTTCCTCTCACACCTTATTTTCTTTTAAATTTTAGCTTTCAAATTTATATCTCAAATTATTAAGAAGTGAATAAAGAATTACGGCATAAAGGGAAAATAATTTTATACTTAATTAATTATTTATACCTACTTAATTTTTTACTTAAGAATAAACAATATTAAATTATTTAATATTGTTTATTCTTAAGTTTACAGAAAAGGATTTATTCTAGACTGATAGGCAATTATCCGTGCAAGAAAAAAAACAAACTATAACTTGGCATTTTTAGTATGTGCGAAACAGAAATTCCCACACCGAGTGATCTATTGATATCGGATTGGGGGATGGCTTATCCAGATTTAAAGGGGCTTATGGTGACGAAACAAATGTCAACATGAAATAGTCGGTGATCACAGGCAATGTACTTCCCCAGCAAGAATTGATCAAGAACGTTTTCGCTCTCCCATTAACAATCCACCGTTAGCTTGAAATCAGTAGTTATACAGCGATTTTTCTATCCTCATACGAAATTTCTCCTCGAGTTAATTAAAATGCCTAGGCTTCATCTAGGAGGTCATATCGACTACTACACTATTCGTCTCTGCTATGGGAGACCTAAATTTTGTCTACCTAGGTTTATTCATCAAGGGAAAGGTTTTTAAGGAGTACGTGACATCATACAGGTTCGGGATCATCACATAACGTCCCATCCGAAGAAAGACGAGTTCCAAGGTTTTTTCACCTACCAGATAAAAACCTAAGGGTTTGGACGTGATTTGAACGATTTGAGTGATTTGAGCACAGTAGGCTAGCACGCTGCCTCCGAGCTACCTGCGCCCTCATTTCTTGTCGATACATTTACTCTATTGCTGTTACAGTTTTTATGTGAGGACCCTTTTCCTCTGGCTAGAAATTAATAGGTGACGTCCTTATTAGGTTCTGGATACACATATAAGTTTTCGTAGTGCACTCTTCCCTTCGTAATGCCCTCCTCCCATTGTAATTCCCTCCTCCCTTCGTAGAGCCCTCCTCCCTTCGTAATTCCCTCCTCCCTTCGTAGAGCCCTCCTCCCTTCTTAGTGCCCTCCCTCCTCCATTTGTCATGCCCTCCTCCCTTCGTAATGCCCTCCTCCCTTCATAGTGCCCTCCCTCCTCCATTCGTCATGCACTCCTCCCCTCGTAATTCCCTCCTCCCTTGGTAATGCCCTCCTCCCTTCATAATGCCCTCCTCTCTTTCTAGAGCTCTCCTCCCTTCCCAGTGCACTCCTCCCTTCGTAGAACCCTCCTCCCTTCGTAGTGCCCTCCTCCATTCGTCATGCACGCTTCCCTTGGTAGTGCCCTCCTCCCTTCATAGTGTCCTCCCTCCTCGCTTCGTAATGCCCTCCTCCCTTCGTAATGCTCTCCTCCCTTTGTAGAGCTCTCCTCCCTTCCCAGTGCACTCCTCCCTTCGTAGAACCCTCCTCCCTTCGTAATGCCCTCCTCCCTTCGTAGAGCCCTCCTCTCTTCCTAGTGCACTCATCCCTTCGTAGTGCCCTCCTCCCTTCGTAGTACCCTCCTCCCTTCGTCATGCACTTCTCCCTTCACCTCAAGACTAGTAAGTCTGGCGATCCCTTAACGATGCCATTCGGCCAGCTCAGATCTGGTTGAGCTGACATCCTAGGACGGCACACCGCCACAGATCACCAGATGATCCCTATCCTAGTAATTGGGTTTGCCTCCTACCTCACCAGATAATGGGTAAAGTTTCACCCGACCACCACTGGGTAGCACCTGCCCAACTAGACCAATTAGAATTTAGAACTATCTCCAATCAAAAACCAATTTCTCCGCTCCAGCTAAACCTTCCTGGCTAAGCCCGGCTCAGCTTAACGCTCGTCTATCCGTTAAACAGCCTTCCACCAGTCGGATCAAAACTTCACAAAATATGATAATTATATGAGTTTACTAGCTATAGTGTAAGTCCAGGACGTATTCGACAACAGTGTCTCGGTGTACAATCACCTCGTCTAGTTATGGGCAAACTTCGTTATATTGAACAATCATGAGGCACATATTTCATGTTGGCTGATTTACGCAAATGCACATTGTAAAAAAGCGGTCGTTGAATCACTGGCTATGTACTTCCCCAACACAAATTAATCAATTACGTGTTCACTCTCCCTCGAAAGTTAATCATTCGTTTGGGCTAAAACTCAATATTTAACTTATATAGTGGCTTCTAAATCCTTGTATTAAATTTAATGTCGATACAGTCATTACAACTGCAGTTATTGGTTTTTTTTAGTTGAGCCCCTCTTATGCCCTGCTCCCCTTCGGCTGATCCAATCCAGACTTTGGAGGGAGAGCGAAAACGTAATTGATTAATTCGTGCTGGGGAAGTACATTTCAGTTTTTGGAATAGACTATATTTCAAACATTAAGTTTGTTTTATTTATTTACTACTGATAGTTATCGTAGTTTACGAAACAACCCTACAGTATGTACATGAACAAACGTAATCCTCTCTTTTGAGGATATTGCTGTATTATTTTGAATCTAATGAACCCAAAATATCATTATCACAAAACATTCAGACAATTTTAAAGCCCGGAATTAATTTCTGGAGTAGGGTGAGGCAAAAACTAAATTGAGTCTCATGGGACCCTCGTGACTTAAATACACAATTTGTAATATTGCTAATGAATAACGCTATTTACACGCCTTGTACTTTGTAATACAGTATATGTATGCAAAATACAAAATAATACAGTGGAGAATATATTAACATGATTAGACCACCTGTTGGACTCCTTTATAGTCTTCTTATCAAACTGGTTATATAAAACGAAAAATTGAGAGAGCATCCCTAGGATGCTTTGCGACTTCTCAAGTTCTCTATAGATTAGACTTTTTATCTGGGAAATGAAACAATCTTGAGCACACCGTCCTTCGGATGGGTCGTTAAGCTTTGTTCCCGATCCTATACCCTAAACCCCTACTCTAGGTGAAAAAAAATTAGGAGCAGAGAAACATTAGATCTTGGCAAAAAAATTACTTGATATAACATTTATTAATCCTTCAAAAAGATGTATCATGTAATACAAAAAAATATCATACAAATATTTGCAGGGATATATAATTGTGTTGGAAATCTAGAGGCCGACTGTTTCTGTTTAAAATTAATAGGTGTCGTCCTCATGAGGTTTTTTTTTTTTTGGAGGGCTGATGATAACACTGCCGTCAGAGTAGACCTATTGTATATATGGTAATATATATATATATATATATATATTTATTTATTTATTTATTTATTACCTATAAACATAGGTCCTGACCGGAACCGTTTCAGAAATATTCAACATCTTCCAATTTGTGTACTTAGTACTATTTGTTTGCATAAAATCTATTATTCCTTCTTAAGTATAAAAGCTAACACAAAGTTAATTATACCATCATAGAGAGCGGTAAATTACCTTTAAAATAAGCTCACTTTATTATTACAATTACAAGAATTTGACAGTTTATAGGCAGCATAAACCGAAGAACTGTGTAATTCGGAAATTCTTTGGCAAACTATAGCTCACGTTTTTTCAAAAATGTCCTTATTGTATATCTTAGCTTTTATTTAGAAAACTTGTGCATTTAATAAGCTTTCAAACGATAAAACATTATATTACACGACCCTTATACTTGTGTAGCAATATTATGGTTTTAGTGAAAAAAGAAGGTAAAAGTAAATGACATGTCTCATAATCCATACAGTGTTTACAATGAATTGAGGATTACTTATAGTATATATATGTATGTCTAGATATGTCAATATCACATTTTCTTGTAAGCATTATATTTTCCAAGTTTTTATAATCGTGGGTCTGAAAAAGGGAACAAAAGATTTATCAATCTGCTGAGAAGAAATTAACTTTTCGATTTAAAAAAGTTTGCTAGATAGAATGAACTCATTTCATGGTTGAATGACATTTCAAGATTAGCATTTTTAGAGTTGACCTCTTTCATAAAACTGACACTTTATAAACACTTTCTCAAACTATTTAACATCAGACGCATGCGTGACTTGTCAATGTAAAACACTATAATTCCCGGTTTAAGGACAAATAATCTTCCATTAAATTAATGACAATTTAATGGTTTCTATATGGTTAATGAATGTTCTGGCAACTCATTCCACAGGTGTAATTAACAATTAACTTTAATCATCTATTTAATAGCTTAATGATTGATCCAAAAACTGGGCATAAGTCTTCTGAGTAATAGGACACTATGCAGAGACATGATCTGAACTGTTACAGATTTTATGCTAGCAGGCTTTCGAGGCTGCTCTCGCCAGGCTGTCTACATTACTTATCTACACTACAGCCAGGGGCGTAGCCAGGATTTTGAGCAGGAGAGGGCAAAGTTAGGCTACATGGGGTATAGACTCCCGGGGGCACAGCCCACAGTTTCCATGGTTAGCGTTGCAGACTTTTTGTTATTTATTTGGGAGACTCAGACCCCTAGAAGCTCCCCCTGAGGTAACCTCTGACTACATGAGCAGTAAAAATGCAAAGCGCAGCAGCAGCAAATGGACTCTGTGGTTTCTGCCCTTTTAGAATTAAATGACTCACATCCAGTAACGTGTATTGCTGCTGTTGCACTTTGCATTTTTACTGCGCATGTAAAATCAGTTTTAAGAGTATAAAGTATAACATAAATGAAGATTTTGAGCGAGGAAATGAAATGATTTAAATAAATGTAATATGACTTGTTTTGTACATGTACATTTAGGTAAAGTACAATTTTCGTTTATCCTCTGAAAATCGTGAAAGAACTTCCTCTTTGAAGTATTCTCGATCGTTTTCCAGCAACTTTCTGTACACGCTTAGCATGCAGAGACCATTGAGACGGAATTTTTAATCTACAATTTTTTTAGTTTATTTAATTTTTCTTGGTTTTTTGACCTTGGTCCCTACCATACCTTTGTCCCTACCATAGCTTGGTCTCTACCAGAACCTTGGTCTCTACCATACCTTGGTCTCTGACATACCTTGGTGCCTAACATACCCAAAAATTAGAAATACTCTACCTTTTGCAAGGAAACTCATATTTTTTGTATATACTGACTGGCTCAAAGGTATGTCAGGTATTTCGTTCAAGTTCAAAGTTTAGAAAATGGAGATGATAGTAGTGTGTATTATGGAACTTTAGATGCTCAATGCCTCATGTAAGACGCTCCTTTAAAGCCCTCAGAAAACCTCCAGTTTTAGACTATGAACACGAAAATGAAGGAGGGCACAAGTTACAAGTAGGGTTATGTTTTTTGAAAAAGAAATCTGATCTGGTTAAAAGGAGAACAATAGAATGGAAGCTGTTATTGTTGAAAACCGCAATGGATTGATGGGTTCAGTTTAAATCGATTCTCTCCATTTAGGTGACTAAAAAGGTTATACCATTCTATACAGTTGAACCAGGATTTAGTATTTGTACATTTAAATTTACTCTAAAAGCCATTTAGTCCCCAAGGACTCATATTCGCTCGCGGAGCTAGGGCGGCGAGGAAATATTGAGAGAGGAGGGGATACATTAACCGCGACAAATGCCAATTCCAATTGTTGAAATGAAAGCAAAAAGTTGAGAAACATAGAAATATTGTAGAAAGTTGCAATAAATATATAAAACAGGTTTCTATGTGATAGTAACACCAGTTTTCAATGCAACTACATTATGCACTATGTCACATCCCACCCGAGTAATTGATAACTCTCGAAAATGGTTCCCAATGCCTGCTTAGATCAGATTAGATTTTAACAGAAATCGGAAGAAAATTTAGACCATTTTACTTCAGGCCCTAAAATACCCGTATATTTATGCCACAATCAAAATTATTATCAAATAAAAGTTGTAGAAAAAACTGTAACACACATTTTATAGAAAAACTTTTTTTTGTAGGTCGGTCGATTTTTGAGATACATACCGAAAACCGTCCTGAAATGTTTTTAGATTTACATTTTTACGTATCGTTTAACGGATATTTTTAGATGATTTGATCTACCCGAAAACTGTTAGTTCTATCGTAGACTAAGAAGGTTAAGAGGTTAGGTTTTATGACTCATGCCCGGACTTTAATTACGAGGTCATATCGCCTACTACCAGAGCGCTCTTTCGTCACTCTGGTGGACATGAGCCCGACTCCTACTGTGGGAGTCCTAAATTTTGCCTACCCTAAATTTTTATTCACCTAGGGTAGGGGTCTTTAACGAGTACCTGACATCGTACAGGCTCGGGACCATCGCTTAACGTCCCATCCGAAGGACGGCGTGCTTAAGTTTATTTTACTTCCCAGATAAAATAAACTAAGGGCCTCGGTCGGGTTACGAACCCACGTTAGTTTAAGAGGTTAAATTTTTAACTGTTTCATTAGACTCAATATAAGGGCCTCGGCCGGGTCTCGAACCCCCTTTTGAGCATCTGTACAAAAGTGGTTGGTATAACAAACTCACGTAATGGCCACATCACATATTTTAGCTTCACCAGCTATACGAAGTATAGAGGAAGTTATTCAATTTGTCGGAAACTCGATGCTGAGTTTTCAACGGAATTTTATGTTTTTCCGACCTACTGATTATTATTTTCAGCCAAATCAAAAAAGGGAAACATATTTGGGGATAGACTTAAAAACTCTAATAACTGCCGCTGTAATGAATGTATCGACACTAAATTTAGTATACGTAAGTCAAATATTGAGTTTTAGCCCAAACTGTCGATTCGCTTTGAAGAAAGAGCAAAAAAGTAATTGATTAATTCGTGATGGGGATGTAGATAGCCTGTGATTCAACGAGGGCTTTAAAGTGTTTGCCAGTCTGTCTCTTTTGTCTTGTTTTCTTTCGAACAAGGATACGTTTTAGATGGTGGTTCATTCTCTCCAGGGATTGCCGATATTCAATACACCCCATTTCTTTGGGGATGTTCTTATCGAGTTAGGGGTGTAAACCAGGAGGCTACGAAACTCTCCTCCCGAGGGGGGGGAGACTCACCTCCTTACCTTTCTCATTTTATATTGTTGAGGACCCTAAAATGTGGGTTAACTTTAAAACAAAAAGAACTTCCCGGACTAAAACTCAAAAGAAATCCAATCCTCACAGAAATGTAGGTATGCTCAAAATATTTGGAGGGTATATTTATTGATAAAGTATCATTATATGATTTTCTTTCATAGAAGGGATTACAGAAATGGGAAAATTAAGTTGAAAACAAGAGTTTTTATATTCCTATTATTATATTTGGTCAGAAATTCGATGCTGAGTGCTTAATGGAATTCCATTTTTTCCGACCTCATGATTCCGAAAATTAGCAAAAAAAAGTCATCGGGGAATCACTGGCCCCCTCCAAAAGCAGTCGACCGTTTTTGCTAATATTCAACTGTTAACTTATATAGGGGCTTCTAAATCCTCAGACTAAATTTTGTGTAGATAACATTTTTTTCTATATCGCACATTGGGACCTGATGATGGATGGGACGTAAGAACGTCCAGAAACATCGTTGGGATAAAGACACTTCCGAAGAGTTTCTTTGAAAAATAGTTATCTTAATTTTTATTAAGTTGAAAAATGTCTCTACTTATTATAAACTTTATTAATTTTTTTATACACTCATATATTTTTAAGTATTTATTTGTTCAGTTTTTATTTTACTTGTTTTAATAGTTTTGTTATTACTGCTAATCATAGGTGTGTTAGACTCAAGTAGTTATAAATCTATATCTTAATGTATAAATTTTACGTCAAAAGAATTTATACATTAAGATATAGATTTATTACCTATTATCATGTATTGGTCTAACGGAAATAAATTTATTATTATTAATATATCGGAAGTTATTAGGGTCTTTTGAATTTAGCCCTCTCTCCTGAACCCCGCCGATACCGCTGAAACTTGACAGGTTATGCCCTCATTGGGTTTTTTACTTAAAAATGAAATTTCATGTTCATTAATTCATTAGGTACATTGGCAGTTATTGGGATTTTTTAGACCCCCTCTAAACTCTCCCCCTCACTTCTACCACTGAAAATTAATAAATGTCGTCCTTAGGAGATTTTGAATTCAAGGTTTTTGTATTAAAGATAGACACAGATATTATTTTTTAATATTTGGAATCTGTACCTGGGAAAACATATAATTCCGTTGAAAACTTTTCATCTAATTTTTGACCGGTTAGGTTAGGTTTTATGACTCATGCCCGGGCTTTAACTACGAGGTCATATCGCCTACTACGAGGTCATAGCGCTGTTTCCTCACTCTGGTGGACATGAGCCCGACTCGACTGTGGGAGTCCTAAATTTTGCCTGCCCTTTATTTTTATTCATCTAGGGTAGGGGTCTTTAACGAGTACCTGACATCGTACAGGCTCGGGACCATCGGTTAACGTCCCATCCGAAAGGATTAAGTTTATTATATCTCCCAGATAAAATAAACTAAGGGCCTCGGTCGGGTTACGAACCCACGTTCTTGAGCTCAGAAGTCAAGCACGCATATCACTGAGCTTCCAGCGCCCTCAATTTTTGACCGATTACACATAACTTCTCTTATACTTCGCACACCTGGGGAAATAATAAACCGCAACCGAGAAGTATCGCCTTCATTCATTAAGCAGATATAAATATTAAGGACTTCATTAATTAATATAGTACAAAATAATTGAACATTTAATTAAAAATAAATAAATACTAACGAAATTATTTAAAAATTAATTAAATACACTAAGAACCACGTAATTGCATTATAAATTAAAAAGGAAATATCTGGGAAGTGTATTTTTCACGGGACCTTTAACGGTAGACACTTGTGGATTCTTCCTCGTTCCCTAGGGACTCTTGTCCCGCGTAGTATTGTTTTATGCACCATCTTCCCAAATAAACTTTTGTGATTAATGTTTAGATAAATCCCAACTCCCCAGTCTTTTTATTTATTTCTGTTTTTCATCCCGTCTTGGTTTCACGACCTGTCATTTTTTTCTCAAGTTGTTGGTTTCATAAGTTATAGAAGTTAATGTTTATACTTTCTTATTTCCTATAATTTTCAACAAAAAATTACAATAAGTTATGAGGGCTCCAGTAGTTTTGAGATAGCGTGCTTGCCTACTGAGCTCAAGATCGCGGGTTCGAATCGTGGCCGAGGCTCTGAGGTTTTTAATCTGAGCCGGTGGGATGTCAGGTAGACGATCTCGTATACTATAAGCCCGGGCATGTCACTAACTAACTGCAATAACTTGGTTTTAACACAATTGCTGATGGTTTTATCAAAAGAATCCTGAAACAATTTTTATTTATTTTTTTTAAATGATTTTAAAAGAGTGGAAGGTAATGTTTTGAAGTTTGAAGTAATAAGGGAAAAATAAAAATACTTTCCTGTAGAAGTTGTTGGCTGGTTTTATACTAAATTTTGATTTCTACAATAGTTTCATAGTAGAGCATAATGCCCCATCCGAAGGAAGGCGTGCTCTTGGTTTTTGAACTTCTCAGATAAAAAAACTAAGGGGCTCGGCCTGGTCTTGACCCCGCAATCTTGAGCTCAGTAAGCAAGCACGCAGACCACTGAGCAACCGGCAACCTCTTGATACACTATATGTATTTGTGGAATTAGACAACATAAATGTTAAACAATTTCTTTATTTTTAATGATTTTTCATTTACTTCAACTTTAAGAAGAGTAAAGGGACTTCGGTCCAATTTATTGTCTAGGACGCAAAACCTTAAACCTTGCATTATCTTTCATACTCAACGTTATATAAGATATAACATTTGTTATATAAGATATGACATTTGACATTGAAGTATTGAAGGAGACTGCAGAAAGCTTCTATGAATGTGTAAGTGGTTCTCATTAATTTTGAAGAAACATGAAAATTTTCTTGTAAAGATAAGGGTTTGAGAGAGAATGTTGATAAATTGGATTTGGACACTATCCAAGAATGTCTAAACACTTCTAATGTAGTCAGAGAGGTGTTCCTGCTCCTCTGCGAAGACGGAGATAGAGTCAGTCCTTATCTTCATCAGACCCATCCTGGCCAGACTCCAGACAAAGAAATACCTTCTCCTTCCCTAAAGAGTCAAATTATAGTCGAAGCAGAGTACACAGTATCAGGCTTATGAGGCTTTAAAGCCTTGTGGTCCCCAAAGCCCCGCTTAAAGTCGTGGGGCCCCCAAAGCCCCGCTTAAGAAGTACGATCACAAATCGGCCAATGGGAAGTGGAGGAATCAGAAGAGAGGATTCAACTCAAAAATCCTAATAACTGTTCCAGTTACGAATGTATCTTTATTATTCTTTATTGTTTTCGTGTGCGACATCACCGTTTTTGCAATGATGCTCGGGATCTGAGTAGATTTTAAAGCGAAATGGGAAGGGCCTAGCAAAAATCAACCGATTTTAAATTTGAAAACTGCATTTTCCTCAGTATGATAATCAAAATAAAGGCCTCCTCGACTGGGACTTTGAAGCTGCTATCTAGAGCTGAGCAAGCACCTCAGAGCTATCAACTCCCTCAAATACAGTCTTGGAGATGTTCGTATTACCATTAACATTCGTACTCACATTACATGAGAATGTACTTCGCTTGAACATCAAGTCCTACAACTCAAGAGACTGAAAACTATGGAGAACTAAAGTTAGATATTGAGTCTCTTGTCCGGGCTTTAAGTACGAGGTCATAACCCCTATCTACCTTATTCACCTGGGGTAGAGGTCTTTAAAGAGTACCTGACATTGTGCAGACTCGGAGACCGTCACTTAACATCCGTAGGACGGCGTCATCATGGTGAACTTGACATATAAGTTAGGGAAGGCTTGGGCACTATTCCTCCACCTAACCATTCTTCCTTTCCGCCGTTTAAACCTTTTGAACCTTCAGCCACGAAGAAGGGTACGAGGAACTTTTGAGTTCAAAGTATTATTTTTAAATATAAAATTAAACCAGGGCTCTTAGTTTATTTTATCTGGGAGGTAAAATAAACTTAAGCACGCCGTCTTTCGGATGGGACGTTAAGCGATGGTCCCGAGCCTGTACGATGTCAGGTACTCGTTAAAGACCCCTGTCCTAGGTGAATAAAAATTTACGGTAGGCAAAATTTAGGACTCCCACAGTAGAGTTGGGCTCATGTCCACCAGAGTGACGAAAAAGCTCTCTGGTAGTAGGCGATATGACCTCGTAGTTAAAGCCCGGGCATGAGTCATAAAACCTAACCTAACCTATAAAATAAAGACTATGAATAAATAAAATAGAGGAAAAATTATATTTAACATTTTTGGCAGAGATATTGTGAAACACAAATTATAGTCTATTTCATAAAATAAAATAAGGTAGCAATACCGAAAGTACTCCTATACTTTATATCTATTTTGTGAAATACACAATATTTTTAAAAAACACATTTTTTTCATTTTTTAGAGGAAAAATGTGATTTTCCGATTTCTTGTAGTTCCGCCCTCTTCCTATCTCATTTTTCTTACTGGGTCAAATTGTCAATGGTGAGAGGGCCCATAATGGAATCACGTTTCAAATCAAGTTTTCAGCTCTTTAAAAGCTCACTGAACGTCCCATTTAACTACAAATTCTTCTTCTTTAAGAGGGAGAACAACCCGAACTGTTCATGTGGGGGAGCATTGAGACTGCAGAACTAGGCCAGAGTGAAGTTGACCCGATCATACCTTGGATTCTGGGAGACCAGATACCAAGTGTTGAGCCAAGGTTAACATAATAGTAACAGGTTGCGTAAAAGTCTGTAAACAAATGACGTCATTGAGGTTCATGCGCAGGAGGTTCTTCGCGCATCTCGACCGGCCACTGTTCTAAGGTGATAATTGTGTTTCGATAGTAGCTGCCGCCTGTGGTCTGTTTTTAATAAAGGTTAGGAATTATGGTATTTTCTTTTTGTATACTACTACATACAACATCATACAACTGGGGGGGGGGGGGGGGGGGAGGGGGTGATTGTGATCGCGTCCGAGAGGTTTTCTCACGTGCCCCCTGGATATCCTAAAGATAACAAAACGATCACAATTGTCGACAAAGAAAGCAGCCCAGAAAACAAAAATATCGAGCAACCGGCCTTTCTAAAGGCCTAGACAACACCTGCATCACCTTGTTTTGGAATGCAGGTGGCCTGACGAGTGACAAATTCAGTGAATTGAAGTATTTAATTACTCTAATAATATTGACTGATTTTCTTCAGAAACACCTTCATCGGATCGGAGTAGCGGACAACCCCTACTGCGTCCTCTGCGAGGGAGAACAGCACATGACAGCGCAGCATCATGACGTGTGCCCCGCTCTCCAGGACGTCAGAACTGCTAATAGAGGAAACTGCATTACGACGAAAATATCGTAGCCTTCTGAGCTCAAGAACGTGGGTTCGAAAACCGACCAAGGCCCTTAGTTTATTTTATCTGGGAGGTAAAATAAACGTAAGCACGCCGTCCTTCAGATGGGACGTTAAGCGATGGTCCCGAGCCTGTATGATGTCAGGTACTCGTTAAAGTAATAAAAATTTAGGGTAGACAAAATTTAGGACTCCCACAGTAGAGTCGGGCTCATGTACCGAGAGAGCGCTCTGGTAGTAGGCGATATGACCACGTAGTTAAAGCCCGGGCATGAGTCATTATAACTAAACCAGCTATTGAATGAGATATTTATTAGGTATTTTTACTTGGAAATTTAAGAGAAAAGAGTAGAATTGACGGTAAGACGGGGAATGTCAGTAAGTTATACTGTCTCCTAGGAGTAATTCTGTAACAGGGACCTTTGGCATTGGAGCCAGTAGCAACGCTGGCTCATCTCCAGT
Source organism: Aradus depressus (assembly GCA_963662175.1). Classification (NCBI taxonomy): domain Eukaryota; kingdom Metazoa; phylum Arthropoda; class Insecta; order Hemiptera; family Aradidae; genus Aradus; species Aradus depressus. The sequence continues at coordinate 25,870,874 of OY759219.1, forward strand.
ACCCATGGGAGACATAGACTCTGCCAACATTTAGCTTGCAAATCTCTAAAAATGTTCATGGTCTATGTCCAAATAAGTCGTCAGTGCATCACCGGCGGTGTACTGGCATTCATCATCTATGTTTTCGCTCTCTCTCCAAGTGGTCTTTCATGCCATTCGGGCTAATTATCAATAGTTGACTTACATTGTTGCTTCTGAATTCTCATACTAAATTTTGTGTCGATACATTCATTACATCAGCAGTTGAACTACCTTTTTCGTCTTTTATTCAATACTATTTTGAAATAAAAAAGTTATAAAATTTAAGCTTTTTTTTTTTTTTTCATTCCATGAAATCATTTTTAAAATATCATTTTGAAAGCTGGAATAGTAAAAATGAATTTTTGACATCAAATTATACCATTGGAAGACTAATTAATAGATTCAGAATTATGCTTTTAATTTTGAATTATTGACAGTTTTTTGACAACCGGAAATGTCAAAAATCAATTTTTGATATTAAAATTGAATTCATCTGCTCCCAAATCATATATAATCACATCATTGAAAAATGTATTCTTTAAATTGTATATAATTTTTTTTTTTTTTTTTTGACATCAAATTTGAATTTAGCGACCCCCAAAACGTAAGAATACGAAAGTTCAGAACAATCGATTCGAGGCATCAAAAGTTATGCTCTAAAGTCTCTCGAATCGCAAAATTCCCATTTAAACTCAATGTTAAACTTTGACACCTTACAGGCATGGGTTAATATGGTCAAAAAATCTGAAAAATTCAGGGGTCATTTTTTCAACATTCTAAACAAAATTTCGGGTGGAGGTCTGAGAAATTTAAACTTTTTCAAAATAAGGGCCACCCTAATCAGCAGTTATTGGGTTATTTGCCTTGAGTTCACCTCTGATCCCTCAAAAAGTCCTCCACAACGAATTAATCAATAACATTTTTGCTCTCTTTACAAAACAAATTGACCATTTGTCTTAAACAATTTATGGTTGACATACATAAAGGCTTCTGAATTCACAAACTAAATAAATGTGTGATCCTTATTGGGTTTTGAATTTCCATATGAAATTTTGTATCAATTCATTCATCGGAAATTGACCTTAACACTAAAACTCTAATAAATGTCGTTGTAATGAAATAACGAAAGCCGGCTTTCGAGGTTTCCCTCATCATCAGGCAGTCTACAAAAAAAAAACTATCCTTAATATAATATAAAGGCAAAGATAAATAATTAAATTGATAAATTAAAAACAATTTTTTCAATTTAATAATTTGAGGAGGTGAGATTCAAAAACAGGTTCCTCACATTTTTTTAGAAAATGATCTTGATATGGCGTTTTTTTCGTCTCATTGAGAGCTATCGGTATGTGTAACTGTAATGATTCAAAAATAGTTTTCTCTCATCGTAAAACTACTTCAAAAAAATGGATTTGGTTCAAAAGTAGGTTTCTCCAACAACAGTTGTGCATCAAAGGCAGGATGTTAAGAAAGTATGAGTCTCGTGTTTGGTGAAAACTGGGAGACGAATGTTGAAGAATCTAGTCTGGAGTATTACCGAAGAGTTCTCTCAATGGATGATGGACACCAGAAAGAAGAATGCTATTGCCTCGAGCATGAGGTGGCTGTCCGTGTTTAGCTGCTTTTTTGTTGATTTATTTTAATAATTTTAGGTTTTTTTTTTTAACAATAACAGACATTTTTCACTTGCACGTTTTTGTTTATTTCCTATTCCATATCAGTCGACTAACTGAATTGTCTATCTGCTGCTCATAAAAAATAATTTAAAGGACAAATGAAAATTTGTATATGCAGATATGGAGTGTTTGGATCATAACCAGGTTTCTCCTAAACATTTCTCTGTTTATTTAAAAAAATACTAAAAACATTTTTGAAACCTATTGGCACTGGAAAGACAATACCAAAGTGCACCTCTGGAAAAAAAAATTAAGGTCACAACCTGAAAGAAAAAAAAAAAAAAAAAGTTTTTCCTGATTTCCCAAATGTTTGTCTTGAGTGAGAAACCTGTTTTTGAATCCCACCTCCTCATTTATCTTTGCCTTTATATTATATTAAGGATGGTTTCTTTTTTAGACTGCCTGATGATGAGGGAAATCTCGAAAGCCGGCTTGCTACCACTACTAATAAAAATCTGTGAGAGGTCAGACTATATTTTATTTGACAACCTGTGAAATAATCACTTCTCACTACATCAGCCATCTTCATATTAACTTATAAAAATGACACCTATTATTTTTCCGCGAAATTAAAGATGGAATAACTGCCAATGTAATGAATGTATCGACACAAAATTTAATATGAGGATTCAGAAGCCACTGTGTAAGTCAAATATTGAATATTAGCCCAAACGGCCGATCGATTCTCGAGGGAGAGCAGAAACTTAATTGATTACTTCTTGCTGTGGAAGTACAAAGCCGGTGATTCACCGACGACTATTTTATTGAAACACCCTGTGCTCACCGGTGAAAATTGGTCTTGAGGAAGGTTGTATGACGCTAGAATTCGAAACTCGACATTTGACGTTCCTATGCATGGATGAACCCTTCTCCAAGGGCTCCGATTTTTCGGTATGATTATTTGCTTTGGTTCTTTCACCCCTTTTAACAATTGAATTTATTGCGTTCTCTCAGAGTAATTCCCTGAATAGTGAAAGGCTACTTTACATTCTACTGGTCCTGAATGAACAATGAACTTAAGTGCAATCGCGCAATCTACTAAGAGTTTTTGCACTCAAGAGCTCTTGCCTTCTGAAATTTAAAAAAATAATAAAATTATTCTCATACATTGTAAGGGGCAGTGGTTAGTATTTAAGAAAATATAATAATAAAGAAAAGTCGTCGGTCAATCACCGTATTTCCCTAGAACGAATAAATCAATAAACTTTTAATTTTAACTTTGCCAAACGGTTTAAGAAGTGTCCGAATACATGTTTTGCGTTCTGTGTTGATATAGTGGAAATACTAATAAATAAAATAAAATTATAGATAAAACACTTTGTTTGAACACTTATATTGTCTAATTCCACAAACATATACTTACTTAAACGTGTACCTGTTTCGGCTTAAGCCATCGTCAGCACAATGTTCAACAGTAATTCAGATATCGTCGATACAAATGCTAAATATCGAATGTGAAAAACACCACTTTTCAGGAGAGTGAATAAACTGTTTCATGGTTCATTCAAAATCAGTGCTTATTGTCAAACATTTTTTACCTATGTCATTATGCGTGGTGTTATGGCTTATAGATGACTCTATAAGAATTTTATCGAATTATGTATCTAAATTAGTCAAATCGCACATTCGTTAGTTTGATTATCTATAATTGATGATTATTTTTCTATAATTTACAACGCAAACTATCGAATGTGGCATTTTCGTTAGTTTGCATTGTATAATATTTAAATATTTACATTGCAAACTCTTGAATATGTCACAATCGATACTCTGCTTTAAAAGAGCTCATTGTTTTTACAAAAAATTGCAACAGCAAACACACGAACATGACATATTCAATACTTTGCCGTGCAGGGAATTTGATTTTGTTCCTATTCGAACCAGATCAAAAACGCGAATGTGGTACATTCAAGACTGAAACATCCCAGTTCAAAAACTTTGTTCACAATAACGAATGCAGAATAAGAAATTTTTTATTCGTCACTTTGATTTTGGACATCATTACATAGTTTGGACATTCGACCCTTTGCCAGGGTTATTCCTCCCCTTGACAACATGAATTCAGATTCGAGAGTTCGCTACAACATTCATCTGTCCTAAAGCTATTGCTTTAGACCGAAAACGAAAAATGCGTTTTTTCACATTCGATACTTTGCATTTGTATCGACGATATTTGCCAGGCATACATATTTATATTAACCTAAGTGTACCTGAGGTGAGAGGGTCCCCTTCGTCTGGTAAAACCAGGAGGTGGAAGTCTCTATTCTAACGGTAATAATCAACTGTGGACTTATTTGAAAAACAAGAAAATAAAATTAATTAAAGTTATCTGCCCGGTTAGTAACTTTAAGTCACATAATTAAAAAAAAAAAAAGTTGACATTTTCAATTATTTTGAAGTTTGGTTTGCGACCGTAAGACATTTGAAACGATATTCTACGCGATGTTCAAGACAAAACTATATATAGTGATATTAGCAGCTTCTACCCTCCCGTATGTTTAGGTACGTTAAATATCTTTTATGATCGAATGATTGAAATTGTATTCGTTACATTTTTCTTTTCATACATTAACCTCGAAAAGTCAACCGAGACTTGTTTAGGAAGCGTATGTAAAATGGCACCCAGACGGCCGTTTCTCCTCCGACTTGCTTCACTTTTACCATTATTGCTAATATCTGTTTTGATAAAACGTGAAGAATCTTCACTGAAGATGTATAGCCTATGTCCACCGGAAAGATCTAAGTTTCCCAATGATGAAAGAATTATCCAAATTGGTTTCGTAGTTTTCGAGATTACCTCAAATAAACAAACTTTCCTTCTTTCTATATGTATATAGATAAACTCTATATACAACACCCTTTGTCGACAAACGGTTTAGCGCCCAAATTAGAATGCAGAGCCGAAAACCCAGTATTTTTCTGGCGAAGAATCTGTACCCGAGACAAACAGGCTGAGCGTTGTACACAAACATTTGCTCTGTGGTAAGGTATTAATCGTTTAATAGCTGGACGGTGTGTAGAACACTCGGACATCTGTAGTTCAACAAATCTCTAATGGTACATATTGGAGGCATTGTGGACAATGTCGGACAATAGTACAATTATGTGTTCAGACCACGAGAACACATCAATGAACCTAATGCCTTTAACTACGTATTCAACCACTTAAGTATCTATAGTTCAAAGGTTTTGACTTTATAGTATTTCGGACGTTGTGAGATTAAAGGTTTAAGTCTCTAAAGAAAACGTGGATTCAACCTAAAAGCTCCATACCAGCCTCTGGGATCGTGCTTCTTGTCTCAATTGCGAGAGGTTAAAATACCTAACAGAAATATCGATGTGGTTATTAAGTCTCACTTGGCTGCAGAAGCTTATTTAAACCACTATAATATATAATAATAACCAGACTTAAAAACATAAAAATTATGTTTATGAACATAAAAATTACAAGTATAAAAAGACAGGTAAATTAATATATAATATAAAAAAAGTATGTTTTTTAAAAATTATATTCTTAAAAAAAGTATGTTTTTTTAAAAAATATTGTCTATTTCACATAATATATGGGAGTACTTTCGATATTGCTATTATCTTCAGCCACGACAACAAATTCTAAAATGAGATTTTAGTTTTTGTTAAGTCATGGGCTTCAGAAAGAAGGTCAGCAGCACATCACGGACTCCAGGAATAGGATCAGCAGCGCATCACTGCCTGCAGGTCTGACCACGGTGCTACATATTCTTTTAAGAAGCCCGGATTCTGTTCCCCTTCTCCGGAAAATCAGCTCTGGGGCCGGTGTTCTTCGTTTTGGGTCAACCGCCTATTTCCCAATGTTTCCATCCCTGGATGGAACTGCTGGTGTAATGAAGATATCGACACTATATTTTATATGTAAATCGAAATGGAAAATAGTATGATGATTCAGTAGATGTATGGTGATTCAGAAGTCACCAATAGGTTTGAGGGAGAGAGAACACTTAGTTGTTAATTCATGCTTGGGACATGTTTTTACATGTTACGGCATAAAAATAAACATGCTGAAGTTCATCATCCGAATATAAATTTTTTTTTTTTAATAGAAGATTGATCATATTATATTCAATGGAGTTATCAACATTTTGTATAAATAAACAAATAATTGGAAACGAAAAAAAAAAAAACTTTATTAAACAAATAATTGTCGCAATTTTGAGGAGAGTAAATAAGGTTCGTTAGCCTTTCATCAAAATTCAGAGGAGGACCCTCCCCTGTCCATTCACACCAATCTGATTTAAATCGACCCAGAACAGCTATGGCGGTTCAAATTGGACTTTTCGGCAGTTTGTTCAAATCATTTCCTTTTTTTATTGCCACCATTTCGGTCCTGTGTCCTTCCGGACTCCACTGTAAGTTATGCAAATTCAATTATAAATTGAATTTGTTCTCAATCAAAACTACACCATGACCATCATTCATCCTTGGGGTAGTCCCGGTTTAAATTTTTTCAGGATTTTCAGTACAACTCCTACACCTCCTCCCCCGTTTCTTCTGGTCCTCCACTTCCTTTTGGTCGATTTCACTGAAAAATTGTGGGTATCGTCCTTATAAGGTTTTGAATTTACACATTTCGTGCCAATACATCGTCTCGGGAACATCGTTTAACCTAAAGCCCTCGGCCGGAGTTCAAACCCGCGATCTTGAGCTCAGTATGCAAGCACGCATAACATTGAACTACTGACGCCCTAAAAATATATCAATAATAAAAATACTATCAATAAAAATACCTACTAATAATTGTTAGTTATTGTGACTCATGCTTTAACTACGAGGTCCCGGACTTTGAGTACCTGACATCGAACAGGCATTAACATTATTTTGAAATATTATCAATGGAAATTTATTCTCTTCCCTTTGGAGCGCCTATAACTTTAGTTCAATTGGTCTTATCTCAAATCAAGAACTAGCTCCTAAGACATCTCTACCATGAGTTGCTGCAGTATGAAGTTAACTCTATTGATTGAACTTTACACTAAGTAACGCTGGAGAAATAATACATTCCAATCTGTATTTTAGTTAGGGATTACTACTTATAGTAAACTAGCTCCTATGTATTCTTTACCATGAGAAGTTCCATGGAAAAGTCCCCATGTGACTCTCAGATTTAGTTCTATACATGGGGGATATATAGAGACAAAATTGGAAGTCAGTCCGGTTTGTGGGTAATGGTCCAAGTTTGAAGAGATTGAGTGACTTAGAGGCAAAGTTGGGACTTCAAAACCATCCCAAATCGTCCTCGGTATTCAGGCCACTCCTAATGCACCCTAAATCCCGTATTTAGGTTGCTTAGCTGCACACTCAAAGTGGTCATGCGACTCATCTCTTAAAAGTTCTCCATTCCCCAGATCTCTGTTGTTTAAGGGAAGGTTTTAGAAGTCACAGAGCAAAAAATATATGTGATGTGGACCATAATAGAAAATTTTTATACTGAACACTTTTTTACAGATTACACAGTATCGATACTTTTACTCACAAGTAGTATCTAATAAAACTTTTGATACTACCCGAATATCGAATAAAAAACATCGATAGCTACTCGTATCGATTGAATCGAGTAATTCGTTATTAATTTTAAAAAATGTATAAATCTATATAGATAATAATAAAAATCGTACCGATTGAATCGAATACTTCGTTATAATTAATTTTAAACCATGTTTAATATGTATAACTAAATAATAATAATAAAAAACACAATAAAATTTGAAAGGTATAAATGAGATATTGTAGTGGACATAAGAAACAAATAAATCAAATCGAATAAGATAAAATTATATCATTAAAAACATACCGAAAATAATAAAAAGCCTTATAAAATAAACATACAATTTATTTTTACTAAGGATATAAAACTACTGTAGACTATTCGTATTCCCACAATATTTCACTTTTCGCAAGTCGCTGAGATCGAATCGTTCTTAGTGTAATAATTCCACAAGTTCGCCATAGGACGAGGTATTATAACTTGTATTACATAAAATGCTGAAATCGTAAATCACGTTGACGGTTCTGTTCAAAATCAAACAAACGTATACCTTCATAAACGATAAACCATTTAATGTAAAAAAGGTAAGAAATAAGGACGCATCACGCAGACTGATCACAGCCCACATGAGGTTATCACCATATATATAATATATTGAATATATTGATATATATTATATATCATTTGTCCATGGACCGTAATTTAAGTTCAGTAATTTATTGCAACAACAAATAAAAGAAAATTATAAGAAATTAAAAAGTGAACGATTTTGTTGTGATATTTGTAACGAGTACTTTGAATCGATACAAGTAAGTAATATATATTCGATACCTACTTGGTATCGAAAGAAAAGTATCGGTACCAAAATACTTGTATCTGCCAAAAGTATCGATACTTCACCCGTTTTTACTTGTATCGATAGATCCCAATGTACGATTACATAACTTCCACTATCGTCGTATAGCTGAGGAAGTAAAACGTAATTCCATAATTGGTTTAGCAGCTTTAAAATTTTGCCAAGCAATTTTAAATGAAATCATACTTTTCAATCAACTTTGAGAGATTTATTCAGAACGAGCTTTTTAATCTCTCTTCAATCCAGAAAAAGTTGATAGGAGCATAATTTTTCTCAATTCCATGACTCTCTGCTCGATTGATCTGTCATTAGTATGCACAAAATTCTCACGAAATCTAATTTTTCTTTCGTTTTCTCGCCCGGGCTTTAAATACAAGGTCATATCGCCTACTACCAGAGCGCTTTTTTGTTACTCTGGTGGACATGACCTCTACTATGGGAGTCCTAAATTTTTATTCACCTAGGGCAGTGGTCGGCAAACCGCGGCTCGCCACCACATGCGGCTCTTTGGTCTCTTGACTGTGGCTCTTCCACAAAATATCACGTATGGGCGCGCTCGTACAGTGTTTGTGTCATTGCCATGATTTAATTTTATGGATACCTTACAATTTAATTTTATCAATAAATAATATCCGTTATGAAGTATGATATCATGTTTTATTCAACGCACCGTTTAAATAAGACTTAAAACTTTAAGTAAAGTAGTCCTAAAACTAGAGCCCCAGAGTTCAGCTCTATACGTTCATATTGGCTTCAGTAATTGGTTGTAAATGAGTCTTTTATTACTTAATGTAAGTTTCTATCTGTTGTCTAAAAGTCGTAATAAGAGTTTGTATCGTCGATTAAGTTCTTGTCTTTTAAGTTTAGTATGAGGATTCCATGTCAGGCGTCTGTAAATAAATAACCGAAGTTAGTGGACCCGATTCGCAACGGGAAGTGTTATAAAGAGTGACAGGAGGACATGTTGCACGACGATGTGTGTACATTTCTTATAGTTGACGTTGATCCTCCACCTGCGGAACCATGTCTCAAGGGATGAAAGATGTTCCTGAAGAGAATTGGAAGCTTTTTGTGGATCACTGTCTGAGGAAAGGATGACGGTGTCATCCACAAAACTGCATAGCAAGGTATTAAGGATGGGAAGGAATATTGGGAGTGTATACTCTATAGAGGATGGGTCCTAGGATAACCTCTTGAGGAACACCAGCTAGCTGAGGAGCTACTACTGTTCGCTACGATCTGTAAGGTAGGACTTTAAAATAAGGTAGTAGGCTTGAGGAAGAATATACAATAGAACCTCTATAAGTCGAACATCAAGGGAGACGCCAAAAAATTCGAGTTTTAGAATGTTCGACTTATGGAGGATTTCGACTTAGGCGGATTTTGATTCGAGTTGTAGAGGTTAAGATCCATTCTAACTAATTTTGAGTTAGAGAGGTGAAATAAATAGAAATTCAAGTTACAGAGGTAACAAGCATATTTATATTTATTATAAATCAACATTATTTCAAAACATCCTTAAAATAAAAAATACGTAGTATATATAGGTATTAAAAAAAGTCAGTAATTTTTTTTTCCTTTAGATCATTGGTAATCCTATTTATTGTATACTCCTAAATTGTTTTCTAAGAAACAATGGTGTACATTGTCGGCAAATTCTTAAAGTCGGTAACTTATTTTTCTTCGAGCTATAGGGGTAATAAGTTTCAAATAATCGAGTTGTAAAGGTTGTAAAATAAAACATTGCTATGTTCGAGATACAGAGGTCCAATTTATTTTTTAGAGTTATAGATGGAAAATATGTACCAAAATGGCTTGTAGTGACTCACTGATTATTTCGACTAATAGAGGGTTGAGATTTTGAGTAATGGAGGTTTTGGGGCTTGAAGGGAAAGGGACAAAAATGGTTTTAGAGTTTTGGAGGTTTTCGACTCATCGAGGTTCGACTTAAAGAGGTTCTACTTTAGTAACAAACTATGCGTATTCTTGAACTGACCTCTTTGACCGTTTATAAGAATATCTCTTCTGAACCCTTCCTTCTAGTAGTATTTTTCTTGTTTCTGAGAAAAAACATTGTTTTTGCTTCCCCAAAAATACGAAGTATAAGGGAAGTTATTGTTTCCTAGGGGTTGTCGACCAAATATAAGAATACAATGAAGATATATTGGTATTTTCTCTAGATATTTCAGAACAAGTGTGGGGTTGGGGTGTCATTTAAGTGTATCAAGATAAGAAAACTTTCTCCATTCCTGAGCCTTATCTTAAAACAAAAAGTCGCCTAGAAATGGCAATGTATTTCCCCAGCGCAAATTAATCAACAAAGTTTTCGCTCTCTCTCTGAAACTCAGGGACTATTCTGTGTTGGATACTTATATAAAATGTTTATATTTTGCTTTCATTTTTCATTTATATTCTCTTTGCAGAGGTCCTCCATTTATATTCGATAATCGTAATTAATTGTATTTAATATTTTTAATATTATCTGTTGAAGTGGCCCATGATCACCCCGAAATACCGTAAAAGAAAATTGATCTATAAAAATATTATAATAAAATATTTAAAATTAAAATAGTTAGTTATTATATCTCACGTCCGGGCTTTAACTACGAGGTCATATCGCTAACTACCGAGCGTTCTTTCGTCACTCGGGTGGACATGAGCCCAACTCAATTACGGGCATCCTAAATTTTACCTACCCTAAATTTTTATTTACCTAGAAGGGTCTTTAAAGAGTACCTGACATCGTACTGGCTCGGGACCATTGCTTAACTTCCCATCCGAAGGAGAGCGTGATTAAGTTTATTTTAATACATTTATGCATTACAGGACTTTCTTATACCAACCAAGCTTACAGATCACTCTCTCTCCCCGCCTCCCTTCCCAAAATTAATTCAAATTCTCATTATTGCCATATTTGGATATAAGAATGTCCATTCTCAGGACAACGCTGCACAAAGAGACAAAATTTAATGATTTTGAGAAGGGGAGGGAGAGAGAGAGAGTGATTTTGAATTGAACCCCCCCTTCCGCTTAGAGGATATTGCTGAAATTTAGGAGGTTATGTCATGCCCCGGCTTTAACAACGAGGTCAGACTGGTGGACATGAGCCCGATTCTATTATGGGAGTCCTAAATTTTGCCTACCCTAACTTTTTATTCACCTAGGGTAGAGGTCTTTAACGAGTACCTGGCATCGTACAGGCTCAGGACCATTGCTTAACTTCCCATCCGAAGGACGGCGTGTTTAAGTTTATTTTACCTCCCAGATAAAATAAACTAAGGGTTCTCGGCCGGGTTTTGTATACCACTCAACTACCGGCGCTCTCTATAGTGTAAATATGGTTACATTGTCAGTTATTAGGATTTCTGAGTTGGTTTCCGGATACAAATATATAAATCTTCGACGATGTATTCTTTCTTTGGGATGCTGATTGTTCACAAACAAACAGGAAATTTTACTTATTAAGTAATCATCATCAATAATAAGAATATACACAACCATAAAACCATAAAAATTGTCGATATATCCTATATACCTACACAAAATGTATTGTGCTGATTTAGACGTTCGTAAGTAATGGCACCATTTGATTCGCAACCGAAATGATAAATTTTTTTAGCGAGAATTTAGTTCATTAATCCAAGCTACAGATGTACATTAAGAGTGATTCACCGACAATTTTTTTTTTTTTTCAAATTGGAAATCGGAAAAAATCAAATTAACATCGAATTTTTGACAGATTACATAACTTTCTTTACCTATACTTCGTTTGAAATATTAAACAAAAAATGGAATTTCATCAAAATAGGATCGTCTGATTAATGGATTAGCAATGATCAAACAGAATTTAATCAAGAAATGTATGGAGTATTTCAATTTATCCCTTTCCTGGAAGCTCTACTGTGTGGCACCTAAATATTGCGTATCCAGGTTTAATCAGGGTAGGAGTCTTTGACTAGTACAGGACGACATGCTCAATGTTTAGTTAACTACCAAATAGAACAAACATTTCCTAAGGGCCTCAGGCAAGTTTGAACCCGTGATCGAACCTACAATTTGACTCGTGTTAAAAAATTATAATAGAACCAATATTAGGCCAAAGATGATGAAATGAAACAACAATTTTTATTCTGGGACATACGTCCCCTAAGACAACATAAGAAATAAACTAAAGTATACAAGTATCAACCAAGTTAGAATAAAAGATAAAAATAAGGGCCTATCATATATATCAGTGGCCGTTTGCCAAAAACAAATATGTCCACTTTTTGCTATTTTCACTTTTTAGACTTAAGTTTTAGATATAGCTGGTTTCTACCGTCTGCCAAAAGCTGATAAGTCAATTTTAAGGGGAAATATTTTTTTTTAACGCTTTAAAAAACCTGATATGTCCACCGAGACGTATTTTGTGCTACCAAAAGCAGATATGTACAAATAATAATAAATTGAACTAGATAAGTCCTTTTATGATTAAATATCTCGCATGCCAAAAACAGATATATCCACAGGGTTGGACTTATTCTTTTTTTGATGGAAAAGCCACGTTTGCCATAAGGAGATAAGTACACAAAAAGTGAATATATTCGGTTTTGGCAGGAGTACTGTGTATGCCAAAAGCAGATAATTACAAAAAATGTGGATTTATTTGGTTTTGGCAAACGGGTAGTTACTAGTTTTAGTCAAAATTTGGACTTATAATGTTTCACAAAGAGGATCAAGACAATTCATTTTTATCATTTTTCTTGCGTTTTGTTTTTGTTATTAATTAATAATAATGTTTTTGAACTCCTAAATACATGGGCTTACAACCTATACTATTTGCTCGGTTGTTCTGCTGGTAACATTGATCATTATCGGTTTGCAAGAACTGGCAAGAACATGCTACTGATAAGACGTGATAAGTGATTATTTTTTGTTGTTTATACTTGGAGAGACTGTGTGTTAGTGCTATTTTTTATTTTACTATTTAAATTATTATTAATAAAAACTTTTATTATTAAAAAAACCCTTATTTTAATACTGTTGGGTACCATAAAAGAATCTCACGCAGTTATGCCAAAACCAGATACGTCCACCAAATTCTGGATTTACTTTTGAATTTTGCAAAATTACAAATTATCCTGTTTGGTGAAGGAAATTATATTATATAAATGCGAGAGTTAAGAGTATTAACTGTTCTATTTTCAAAAATAAATGTCGTAATATTTAAACAGTGATGAACCGAAAAACGTCAAATTTTGTTTTTGCGCTCCTGAAAATTTGAAAAAATGGATATATTCGTTTTTGGCAAATGGCCACTGATATAAAGCTGAAAATGTCTGTGCGTTGTACCACTATAACTCAGGAACGGCTTGATGGATTTGATTAATTTTTTTTTAATTTGTTCGTCATCGTCTGTGGAAGGTTATAGGCGTATTAGTACCTCAATATCTGGTCCATCCCAGCATCCACCCACGCAATCTTTGTAACTCGAAAACCATTGCAACGATTAATGAGAAATCTTTTTGAATAAATTAGTTTTAGCTCCAAAGCTAGCGTTACTACAGTTGAAGGACTATAAGCCTTATTCCGTATGAATAATTGAAAATTATAACATCATGAATGTACTGTCGAGGAACTGAATAGCCTTATAGGAGATATTGGGAAAAAAGTCAAAGTTCCCCGGGTAACGCCGGGTATTACTGCTAGTAGCAACTAAAGAAACAAAAACAGTTAGAAATAAGGATGAACAAATCTTTAAAAATAAAATAAATAATGTGTGCAACACACCCTCATACATATACTTATTTACAGTTATATATCCAAAATAACACACAGCTACAGTATTCGGCATGGAACTGAAAGAAATAAATAAAAAGAAAAAGAAAGGAATGAATACTTATAAAATAAAAATATATGTATAGTGACTAAAAGAGAACATGTGATCCAACTGGGATGATGAAACTGTAGAGTAACATCAGTCCAGCTGTAGACTGAGAAACTCATGGGAAGAGGAGAACTATCCCATAGGATGCTAGCCTTGGGAGTCAGACGTTTGATGAGTTAGGAGGTACTGGAAGAGCAGGGATTTAAAATAAATAAGACTAGGAGCATGGCGAATCTGGTGAGGGAGAGAGTTCCAGAGGGAGGTAGCCTGGACAAGGAAGCTACCTTTAACGCTCTGAGCTACCTAGCCCGAGCGACGTGGGGTCTCGGCTACTCCGCGTGTAAAACTATTTACACCGGGGTTTTCGGGGCAGTAGCAAGGTACGCCGCTGCCGGATGGTGGGTTCACCCCACCAAGCGACGGCGTACGTTGCTACTTCAAGCTCAAAGAGCAGCCCTCCTCAGGATTACCAAAGCCTACCGTACAGTCTCCACGGCTGCGCTGCAGGTGCTGGCGGGGGCCCCACCCATAGACCTTGTCTTGGATGGGGCCGTCGCCTCGTACTTCTGTAGACGCGGCTTACCAATAGAGGCAGACACGGACATGGCCTTGCGTCAAGCCCTGGAAAGGGAGATGCAAGGACGGGCGAGACCAGATCGCCTGAGGGGCATTGTCCAGGAATGGATCGTAGAAAGATGGCAACAGCGTTGGGCGCAATCGACAGATGGCCGTACAACCTTCACCTATTTCCCAGACGTCCAGACGCGCCTTGACTCTCCATGGGTACAACCAGACCATTGGACGTCACAGATGCTATCAGGTCACGGCGACTTCAGCGCCAAGCTCTTCTTCTTTAAGAAGAAGAACAGCCCAGCCTGCTCGTGTGGCGGCGTCGAGACTGCGGAACACGTAGTTCTCGAATGCCCGCTATACGACGTGCCCAGGGCGGCGCTGATTCGCCAGACAGGATCGTACCTGGGACTGGACCTGCCGGGACTGATGACAGAGGCTGGCTACCTGGCTTTTGGTCGGTTCGTCTCCTCCTGGCGGAGAATCAAGAAAGCCTACTAACCCGGTGCCGGGGGCCCCACCGACCACCGACAGGCGTGCGGCGGCTGCCCCCGGCTCCGGGACACAGGCAGAACAGAACCCCCGATAAGATCCCGAGATCACTCGGCGTAAGAAGCCGGGAGAACATAGGGTGATGTGACCGACCCCCCTAAGGGGTCAGGAGCACCCGAAAAAAAAAAAAAAAAAAAAAAAAAAAAAAAAGGACAAGGAAGGAGTTGTGATAGGTTGTAGTCCTGTGGGCAGGGAGGTAAAGATCGGAGGTGGCTTTTTGATGGATGTGGGATTTAAATTGGAGCGTTTGGAAGTTGTAGGAGGACTTTTGGGAAGATAAGGTTTGATAAAGAAAGGAGTTTGGTAAAGATGATCACCGATGAACTACAATCGTCCGCCAACTCTTTGACACTAAGTCAAATTGTAGATTCCAAAATTATCCAGGAATGCCTTCAAGTACTGGAGTTGCGGGCGGACCAAAAGAGAGTAGAGTTGAGATGGCTGGCCAAGGACCTGAACCCTTCTGCGCGATCTCTGAAAAAAACACTGTTCTAGAGAAGAACAGTTTGCCCCTAAGCAATGACATTCAAAACTCTTTGTTGCGGAACCCTTAGAGAAAAGGAGCCGAGAGGTTCTGAACAGGAGCAAAATGAACCTATGAACAGGGCTTATCACAGGACACTGTCATATGAACAAACACCTGCACAATAGAGCATCGCAAGAAGCCCTCTGTAGAAGCCAGTGTAAAACTCTAGAAAGTAAGATGTTTTGCTGCTTTGGGGCTGACGTAACGGAACCGAGGTAGCCAATTAGGGGAACCTGCAGCAGAATTCTGGACTTCATTAAAAATACAGGGTTGTGCTAGAGGTCAACACACACAATAGGCCTACACTGACCCAAAAAAAGTCGAATTACAACGTCTTATATGCCCCCAGTCCTACCAATCAGTGTCGCAATATTGGTTACTAACGTTGATCCCAGTTTCGGTAACGAAAGTTGACCCATAATATGTCGAACATATGCCGGACATATTATGTCGAAATTTAACAATGTTAACAAGTCCCTGAATAAAAGAAGATAAAAATTTTAAAATTAACTTACCCCACCCACACAGCACAGCGGTTAGAAGACAATTGGCATATCTCTAAGGGGTGGGGATAGCTACGTTTTTTAACTTCTTACTCAGTACTCTGATGCTTTAAGAGTTATTTATACTTTTTATTATTTGTTATTCTATGATAGATGAACCACTGATGATGACGCTGTTGCGTCGAAAACCGGTTCTGGTCTAAAATAAAACAGTGGGAAGACAACATCTTTTATTTCTATGAGAAATATATATTATGTATACATTCGTGAATACCTATTTGTAAATTTAAATAATATAAAAAAAGTTATACTGAAAAAGTTTTTTCTGCCCAGCAATTTGATATCAAATAGAATTAAATTTTTTCTTTTTGTAAAGTTTTTCTCCTGAAAATTGTGTCGCCCCAGGCTTTAGACCATTTAAATCTGTAGTCCATTTAACCCAGCAGTAAAAATGGCTCAGGTCCCGATAAATAAGAGTTCTCTGAAATGTCTTCATGCCATAAATAAATGTTAACATTTATTCTCTTAGTCCTATCATGTGGAAAACAATTTATTCACTAAAAGGAAGACTTTAGAAATAAAAGAACAAAAACATTTTGTATGAAGTATTTTGTTAATTGTTTTGTTAAGGTCACGTAGTAACATCCCTCACTGTCACCTTGAGTTTTATTCTGTTGAGTTTATTATCATTCTGTGATTAATGATCATTTGTATTTTAAAGGGCTTTTGTTAAATTGTATTATCATTTTTTAGAAATGTATAACACTTATAGAGGAAGAGAAATTTATCTTCATGAATTGTTTTTATATATTTCATATTTTTTTCCCTCTTGGATATTGTGTTTTGACTGGGGCATTAGAATGGTTCAATCCAGACTTCATCATTCAGCAGATTACATTTTTTTTTGCCATATTTTGTTTATTTTTATTTATTTTTTGCTATGATCTTTTTCGCTTCTGATTCCACTTCATCGTTTAATGTCTTTATTATTTTCCTTTCTATATCCATTTCTCTTTTTTCTTTTACTTCCCCGGCTATACGAAGTATAGGTGAAGTTATGTTATCTATCAGAAATTCGATGCGGTGTTGTCAACAAAATTTCATGTTTTCTGTCCTCGATTCCAAAAATTCGTCTGTGTGTGTCTTTGAACATGATAATTCCCGTTAGAATAAATATCTACATGAAAGTTTATATCTATATCCAAAACGACGTTTTTTCAGTTAAATTCCAAATTTTATGGATTATTGTAGGCTTTAACAAATTTTATATAGAGGGCGCCTGTAGCTCAGTGGTATGAATGATTGCTTACTGAGCTAAAGTTCCCGGGTTCGATACTCGGGTGAGGGCCTTAGTTTATTTTATCTGGGAGCTAAAATAATCTTAAGCTCGCCTTTCTTCGGATGAGACGCAAAGCGATGATCCCCGAGCCTATACGATGTCAGGTACTCGTTAAGACCCCCTACACTAGGTGAATAAAAAGTTAGGGTAGGCAAAATTTAGGACTCCCATAATAGAATCGGGCTCATGTCCACCAGACTGACCTTTTAGTTAAAGCCCGGGCATGAGTTATAATAACTAACTAGCAAATTTTATAGTTTGTATGTATAGTTGTTGTGACTCATGTCCAGGCTTTAACTATGAGGCCATATCGCCTACTACCAGAGCGCTCTTTCGGTGGACATGAGCCTGACTCTTCTCCTAAATATTGACCTACACTAAATTTTTATTCACCTAAGGTTATACCTAACATCGAAAGACTCGGGACCATCGCTCAACGCCCAGATAAACGCTACCTCTCAGCTACCGGCGCCCTAGCAAAGCCTATATAAATGGCACAGGAGAGAGTGTGTCAGTCAATTGTTCTACGGATTGAGTAGATGTAAACGTCACAGGGAGAGGTTAACTCTCCTCATTTGCTGCTTTGTCAGTGAGCTCATTATGAGTCACAGGGAGAGATAAATAAAACAAGCTTATTTTTTGAAATGTTGTCTATTCCACTAAAGATATTTATAAAAATACAACTACCGGTTTCGGCTTCACACCATCGTCAGGTCTAGTTATGAACTAAGTTAGTTTGCAGAAAGCGACCCCTCCAATACCTCTCTGGTGAAAGGTGCCACTTAATTAGGGAATCCCCCGGCTTAACCGTTAGCTACATCATGAAATACTTGACAAAACACTAATTTTTCTTAATTTACATAAAATAACATCTTTTGACTAATAAGTAAAAAATAAAACTAAAAAACATAACAGATAATAACATATATATGGAAACCTATAATAATAACAGATAATAACAAACATAGGTAGGTATATGTGGAAATAGAACCAGTTCAGGGTTTTAGCAAAGGGGAATAGTTAAAATAAATTTGGTCATTCATACAAATGTTCCTTTTGGTAGCTTTATTTATTTCTAATTGTTCTAGGCTATTAAGTAGCCTGCTTTTAGAGCAACAATGGAGATATTTTATGCCTGTAGATGGGTCAAAAGTGTGGCTATTGTCGATAATGTGAGTCGCGATGTGCATCGGTTTTTTATTTCGGCTGTGTGTTCCTTGATCCTGTCTTTAAATTCCACAATATGTCCGCGTTCCTCAACTTAGAAGTTGTCACAGGGAGAGGTTAACTCTCCTCATTTGCTGCTTTGTCAGTGAGCTCATTATGAGTCACAGGGAGAGGTTAACTCTCCTCATTTGCTGCTTTGTCAGTGAGCTCATTATGAGTCACAGGGAGAGGTTAACTCTCCTCATTTGCTGCTTTGTCAGTGAGCTCATTATGAGTCACAGGGAAAGGTTAACTCTCCTCATTTGCTGCTTTGTCAGTGAGCTCATTATGAGTCACAGGGAAAGGTTCACTCTCCTCATTTGCTGCTTTGTCAGTGAGCTCATTATGAGTCACAGGGAGAGGTTAACTCTCCTCATTTGCTGCTTTGTCAGTGAGCTTATTATGAGTCACAGGGACAATGATTAACAATTTTATAATTAAATTATTTAATGTTATAAAATTTACAAATTTAAATTTCCCTCTTGAATACTCTCAATCATTGAACTGTATAGCGTTTTCAGAGGCTACATAACTCGTGAGTGGGTCACAATAACTAACTAAATAACAACTGGAAACAATGCCTGTTCCTCTGAATTCTTCAAATCAGCATAATGCCCAGAAGCGTTATTTTTATTTTCGGTACCTCAGCAACAAGAAGGGTCTCTAGGAGGCATATTGGTGTGGGTTGAGGGGGAACAGTTTAGTGAACGATATCATTGACGTGCAGACACGCCCCCCAGAGAGGCTATTGGAATACGACCGCGGATCTCTCCAAGGCAGCGAGGTAGATATAGGAAATTGCTCCATTTCCAGACATAACCGCACCCTTCCTTCTAAACGGCTTCCCTTTTTAACCCCAACCCTTGTTCTTGTAATTGATACGGGTGCATTACCATAGATAAAGTAATTTGCACCGGAGGGAACAATTTTTCAATAGTTTGACCAGTTTAACGTACTCAAAAATGGGAATAAAAAGTCAATTGAATGGTTGACGCGAAAAAGGTTCTAAACGCCAAAGTAACACTTCCTTCCGCTGCCATGTTGAGAACTACTGGTGGCTGTTCCTTCTTCCATGAAGCTCAACGCTGACGTGGGCTCAATACTACCAACTGCTGCTGTAACGGCAAAAAAAAACTTCCCTACACAGTCCCTAGAGACCTATAGAACCTGATTCCACAGAAATCTCATTTTCGACTAAAGTGGCGCTTAGAACCTTTTTCGCGTCAACCACTCAATTAATGATTACTTTGGATAATTGTAAGAATCAAGAAATACACGGATAAAAAATGGTAACTTTTTTTGAACATTTTCTAATAATTTTTTTAACGTTTTTCAATGTGTTTCTCGAATTTGGAGAAACAAATGGCCAACCTGTTTTTTCTTTACCAGTGAAATTTCTTCGAGTGTTTGCTTGTATATGTGTGTGGACACGATAACTCTCAATAGAATGAATGTATGTACACAAAATTTTATGTGAGTATCCAGAACTCTATAAGGTCGACACCTATTGATTTTCAGACATATAAACCAAATGGAAGGGAGGATTAGGGATAGACGAGAACAAATAATTGAAGGGTGTGTGTGAAAAACGAAATTTCAGGACAGTTTTCGACATGTATCCCGAAAACCAGAAGACCTACGAAAAATCGTTTTTCATATAATATTTTTGATTAGGTCAAAAATATAAGCAGTATTTTGTAAAATGTACTTAGAACCCCGAGGTCTCAATTTGGGAAACTCGTTTCAATTTTTAAAGTGGTCTCAATTTTCGTTCAGATCTATGTTAGCACATGTGACTCTTCGTTCCAAATTTCAAGTTCATAGCTACAATCGTTTCGGCGTTAGAGCGCTCACAACTATCCATCACAATCACACACTGGATATTACTGAATAAATCGGCTACCCAGTGTTCAGCCGATTTGTTGCCTCCTGGCGGAGAATGAAGAAAGCAGTATGACCCTGTGTCGGGGACGACTGCAGGCATGCCGGTGGTTGCTCCCGGCGCCCCACAGTACTAGTGCCAGCGATCGTCCCCCTTTTATCCCGGAGTTCTCTCAAGGAAATTAAGGGCTGGAAGTGACCGCCGATAGTGGGCGGTGGTCGCTCCATATTTATATTTTTTGCTTTATTTCATGATAATAAACTTGTTAGGCCCTCTTTTCCTCGACGATTCGGCGAACTCACAGAATTACGATATACAATGTAGCAAAGAAAACCGCTGATGCAAACAGATTACTTTAATGTACCCAGTAATGCCAGTACGAAATTATTCTTGTTTTTTTCTTTCTCGCCTTCATAGCTCTCATCCAGGCAATATAAGAACATGCCAAAATAGAAGATGCTGCAAGGTTTCTTGCCCCCCCCCCCCCCCTACCCCCTCCTCTATCGCAATAAAATGGTCACTTCAGGGAGAAAATTGAAAGAGGGGCGTCAAGGAAATAGAATAAGGACAACAGGATATTCGGTACCAAGAAAGGGTCAACGAAAAAAAAAAAAGAAGAAAAAATGGACCTAACAAGGCTTTCACAAGACAGGATAACGACCCGTAAGCTGGAGTTGTGTGAAGGAGAGTCAAAATTCAAGTACGGACGCCACGTAAGACTGATCAAAAGGAGATGGTGGGAGCAATTTGAGGTGCGGAGATACCCAAGGGTTCTTGATTTAAACGAAGAGTCTGAGGTGAAAAGAGGGCGGTTGTTATTCAGGAACCTAGGATCCTTTATATCTGTAAAGTTGGAGTTCTTTCGGAATAGGTGTCTAAATCATTCGCATAAGGAAACGTTTTGAGGTGACTTTCTAAGCAGGAAAGCATAATTTGATAAGGATCTGGATGGATAACTCTAGAGCTCTCATCGCAGATACCTTTCCAAGAGTTTTTTTAATATCGCTACCTCAGAACAAGACTGTCACAACTCAAAAAATAAAAAAATATCGAATTCATACTAAACTCATAGGAAGAATGGTAATATGGTATACTTTTTTATGGAAGAGCGTCACAGTTGTAACTTTTAATTTTGGCCACCAGAGAGAAGATGTGCCGGTTCTCCATTGTACGAAAAGGTTGAGTAATTTTTTTCAACACTGTTACATTTCAAAATTCACATTTTTTTCGTTGTGACAGTCTTGTTTTGAGGTTCACCATCATCTTGTTCTGAGGCTCATCATATTATGAGTGATGATAGTGAGAGTTCTGATTTTGAAAATATTTCTACTTCTGCCTCGACTGCCAGGTTACGCCATATTTCAAAACATACCACATCCAACTTATATTTTAATTAATTTAGTTACCAATTTTTTTATTAATTTATTTTAAGTTTTATTCTTTTTCTGTATTTTTTATATTTTTTTTTTTTGGTCCTTATGTACGATGTATATTAGACACGTCACTGTGTATCTAGTTATTTACCACATCCATGGCCCCGGTACGGGATTCGAACCCGCAAACCATGATGAGACCATGCAAGCAAAGCCCTATGTTCTAGCCCGCACGGCCACCGAGGCCCCCTTTGTCTTTTTTATAAGAATAATTAAAAAAGTTTACCTACTTGGTTTTATTAGCAAAACTTGTATTTTTTGACCTGCCCGAGAACTCGTGATAATAATTTAACAACATTTGGGACGCCATTTTTGTACATAAATGAAAGCCAAATTTGAAAAATGTGAGAGGCCTCAATTTTATATTATATAAAGAATAGAAATTAGTACGAAAACTTTCTATTTATACATGAAATTATAGGTTTGTAATAGCTAAAATAATTATATTTTTTTAGATCTATACTGCTATCTATATTATTTTCTTTTAACACAAATGTTATTCATTGTAACAAATTTAAGGTACTGAAGCATCTTAACCTAAAATTTCTTACCGAAAGATCATTTTATAGTTCGTACCTAATATTGATATTTCAGTTAAATTCACTACAACGATAAATATGATCAATAATGTCTTAAAAATACAATGTGATATCTAATCATGTTTTTTAGAGTTGTTATTCCTCCGACGAATTGTCAATGCTCCTTTCTATGTCACCAATAAAGTCCTACACAGAGATCTCAGTATTCCCACTGTAAATGAATTAATCAAATCCCGATTCCAATTATTCCACCGAAACCTTTCTTCCCATTCAAATCCTCTCGCACAAGACCTTTCCTCTCATTCCCATCCTGACAATCCTCTCCGCCGCTTGAACAGGAGGTGGCCTCGCGATCTTCTCTCGGAGGATAGTGAATAATGACAATTAACTTTCGAGGGAGTGTCAGCGCTGGCTGGCTTCTCCCATCAAGTGACGTTATATTTTTCTTTTACCACATATTTGCTTATTATGTATATATTGTATATAGATTGCAAATAGAATAAAATAAAAAAAAAAAAAAAAAAAAAAAAAAAAAAAAAAAAAAAAAAAAAAAAAAAAAAGAGTTGTTATAGGTTAGGTTGTATAACTCATGCCCGAGCTTTAACAACGAGGTCATATCGCCTACTACCAGAGCGCTCTTCCGTCACTCTGGTGGGCATGAGCCCGACTCTACTCTTGGAGTCCTAAATTTTGCCTACCTTAAATTTTTATTCACCTACCTCCCAGATAAAATAAACTAAGGGCCTCGGTCGGGTTTCGAACCCACGTTCTTGAGCTCAGAAGACAAGCACGCATACGTCTGAGCTACCGGCGCCCTCAGTTGTTTTATATTATTGTTATTGTTATTGTTTTAATATATATTTACCTTTACATTTATTTGTGATGAAAAATATTACACGATAATGCAGTCGAAATATATTACACTTTCTTCGATGATCACAACATTAAAAGTAGGTACCACATAAAAAGTCAAATGCAGTGGAAATATATTACACACTTTGTTTTTCCATGAACGTAGAAATGTTCAAAAACAGCTGACATCACAGGTAAAGAATAATTATTGTGTAGTTGTGTGTGCGCTGCGCGCGCAACCGTCTGACACATACACACTTACACATGCACATCAACGAGACTTACGCTCTGACATAGCCCCTACCGAGAGCTGTTTACACATCAAAAATGGGTAATTTTTGAAACGCACTTTGAAAAAAAAAACTGGAAAGTCAGGGGCTAATAAGGTTCCTTGGTAACTTTGGCCCCCAGTGAAAAAACTGTTCAATAAGATAGTCTCAAACGTAAAGTTGAATTTGATAAGAAAAAGAAAAGAAGAAAAGAGAAAAAAAAACTACCAAGTCAACGAAAAGGATAACGGGATGAAATAAATTTCATGGAAAGTATAAAAATGAAATGGGGAGGGTGGTGGTGATGTCAAAGATAGGGGCTCATTTGGTCGGGTTCAATGTTGGACTCAGCGGTACCCCATTACTCCACGACCCAGTCATTCCCTGCCCTGTGTCGAGGCAGTCATCTTTTAGAACACCAGTCATTTCCTCACTCACAACTCTTTTAAAGCTTTCTTCATCTTCATTTTCTCTTCTTGTCCTCTTCTTTTTTTTCTTTTTTTTCAGCAAGAATGGGAGGTTTCTGTGGACGATTGCAACAAAGAAGTGAAATAAGAATTGAAAATCATCACAAAAAAATGGTTTAACTAGATTGCAATCATTGTGATTTATTGCCAAATGAACAATAAAACTATTTTTTTTTTTTTTTTTTTTTTTTTAATTTTTACTTCCTCAGCTATCTACGAAGTATAGGGAGAGTTTTATAAAAATCTAAAATTTGGATTTGACATAGGAGAAAAAAAATGGCTGTCTATGTGTCTATGTGATCAAAACTCCATATTGATTTTCAGCAAGGCGGAAGCGTGAAGGAAAGGGGGTTCGAGGGACGGGGCCCAATTCAAAAACCCTAATAACTTCCGATGTATCGACATGAAATTTCATTTTTGAACTCAAAACTCCATTACCTGCCTTTCAACGATATCGGCCCAGGGGAAGTGATTCTTTATTCATCTAGGTTAGGGGTCTTTAACGAGTACCTGACATCGTACAGGCTCGGAACCATCGCTTAACGTCCCATCCGAAGGACGGCGTGCTTAAGTTTATTTTACCTCCCAGATAAAATAAACTAAGGGCCTCGGTCAGGTTACGAACCCACGACCTTGAGCTCAGAAGTCAAGCACGCATACCACTGAGCTACCGGCGCCCTCTACATTTTTATATATCTATTCAAATTTTTCTCGTTTCAATACGCGAAATAAAGCCTTTGTTCAGAAATGTTGTTTTCATTTCAATTTATTTCAATATTAGCCGATCTGTGATAGTTTAAATTAAATCATCTCATTCTACCCCACTGGGAGCATCAGACGTAGCCAGGTAGCTGGTAGATCGGCGGTTCCTGGTGGAGCGCCTGAGAAGAGGCTGGTTAGCCTCAGGGAACATAGGGATGATAGATAGTAGATCACTTTTTTTGTATGTATCAAGAGTTTTTTTTAGATTTTGAAAGATATTTTTAAAAAAACAGTTCCGCACCGTGACGTAGTCATTCCTTCAGGTCTGATGTTAGCGTCACTACCTTTTCTTCAGACAATGGTCCTGTTTCCTTAGCAGCTTTATCAGCTGTTTCGTTCCCTTCAATTCCCACATGGGGATCCAGCAAGAAATTACTGTTTTTTGTTGACTTGCGCAATTCGAGAGCAGTTTTTGTATCTTGCAAGTGGGCTGCGGCTTACATATTCCCCTTTACTAGTTCAGGGAAGGAATCCCGATTCAAAAAACCCAATAAATGCCGATGTAATTAATATATCAACATGAAATGAGGGCGCCGGTAGCTCAGTGGTATGCCTGCTTGCCTTCTGAGCTCAAGATCGTGGGTTCGAAACCCGGCCGAGACTCTTAGTTTATTTTATCTGGGAGGTACAATAAACTTAAACACGCCGTCCTTCGGATGGGACGTTAAGCGATGGTCCCGAGCCTGTACGATGTCAGGTTCTCGTCAAAGACCCCTGCCCTAGGTGGATAAAAATTTAGGACTCCCACAGTAGAGTCGGACTAATGTCCACCAGATTGACGAAAGAGCGCTCTGGTAGTAGGCGATATGACCTCGTAGTTAAAGCCCGAGCATGAGTCATAATTACTAACTCAACATGAAATTTCCTATTTAAAATCAAAACCCAATGACGACATAACCTCCTAAATTTCAGCAATATCCTCTAAGCGGAAGGGGGGTTCAATTCAAAATCACTCTCTCTCTCTCCCTCCCCTTCTCAAAATCATTTAATTTTGTCTCTTTGTGCAGCGTTGTCCTGAGAATGGACATTCTTATACCCAATTATGACAGTATGAAATAATTTTGGGAAGGGGGAAAGAGAGTGATCTGTAAGCGTGGTTGGTATAAGATATTCCTGTAATGCCCACATTACATATATTTATATAAAAGGTTTGACAATATCTCTGCAGAAAATGTTAAGTATTTTGATTTAATTGTTATTTTACAGTGTAATCAGCTCAGAATTTCTCTGCATATATTTCCACATTTATATTGACAAAAATTATTAGTTATGGACCAACAAGAATAGGGCTACAAGAGATTAGGAAATATATACAGGATTAAACATTCTAAATAAGGGAGTTCCTTAGCAGTCAGCATATCCAAACAGACTTTGAAACGACAGATTATATATGTGGAGGAGTTCTTTACATATCTCTGCCTGCATCTGGGACCAGAAATCTGCACTCCTAAATAGATGAATAATGAAACCAATCTGCATTATACATGAAGACCCTGCAGTCGCATAGCATTAACTAGAAACATGAATACTGAAAAATTAACAGAAGAGTTAACAGAACTCATGTTAATCCGATTTAGCTTTGAGCAAAGACCAACAGGAATGAAATATCATTGTTGGTGCTATCTCTGTCAGATCCATTAAACCTGTAATTGACATGGCAACCTCCTTTTTTTTGGTATGGCTGGTTGCTCTTCGAAATTTGGTGAATATACATCATATGAGTATTGATTCGAATACTCATTGATAACTTTTCGGTTTGGTCAGTATGCATATACCATTCAATTACCATTGTATACCGGGGCTTATGTACTACACGGTCTAGATAACTCATACAATTGACATATTGTGCCACCAATCTCACCAGGGGAGACAGGGGGAGGGGGGGGGGGGCGTGCCCCCCCTGGCCAGAGCAAAAGACCAAGATAAAAATTAAATAAACTTCAGTTTTTATTAAAAATGGATTGCTTGCAAGTTACCAATAGAATCTTCAAATTTCCCGTGCATCTGATTCGTAAATCAGCTATCAGCTGTTACATAAATGTACATGTACAAAACAAGTCCATATTACATTTATTTAAATATATATGAATTCGATTATTTCATTTCCTCGCTCAAAATCGTCATTTATGTTATACTTTATACTCTTAAAGCTGATTTTACATGCGCAGTAAAAATGCAAGCGCAGCAGTAGCAAATGGATGTGAGTCATTTAATTCTAAAAGCACAGAAACCACAGCGTGCATTTGCTGCGCTTTGCTGCTCATGTAAAGTCAGTGGTTACCTCAGGGGGAGCTTCTAGAGGTCAGAGTCTCCCAAATTAATAACAAAAAGTCTGCAACGCTAACCACGGAAACTGCGTGCTGTGCCCCCCGGAAGTCTATACCCCCACCCTCGTAGCCTAACTTTGCCCCCTCCCCCCCCCCCCCTGCTCAAAATCCTGGCTACCCCTCTGAATCTCACTGTAGATGTGGGGCATGTCCTAGATGTGGCATACAGAGTCTTGTGAAAAGTAGCGAATGTGAATTTCGTTGTTTAAATGTTTACTTTCTTATACCTATAGTATAAGAAAGTATTGTAATCATGCTAGGTTTCAACTGATTTTCACTTTTCAAGATCCTGAATACGTTTTGACCATTATCGCGATGTGTGTGTGTATGTTTATGTGATTGGAAAATTGTGAGCTCTCTACTGCAAGGACGGTTGTAGCTATGAACTTGAAATGTGGAATGAAAGGGTCACATGTTCCAATTTAGGTTTTCTTAGGTTTTGGCCGGAATCGAACGCAAATTGAGACCACTTTACCCCGAAACCTGATTACATTTAACAAGATACCTCTTATGTTTATGACCTAATCAAAAACCTTTTCCAGCATAAGGCCATAACTGAGATAAAAAAAAAAAAAAAATAAAATAAAAAAAAAAAAAAAACCTTTTCAAGTAATAGTTGTAGAAAAAACTAAAATATATAATTTATATGAAATACAATTTTTTTATAGGTGGTCCGGTATTCGAGATACATGCCGAAAATCATCTTGAAATGTAGTTTTGAGACACATATTTTGAAAATATATGTATACATTTTATTCGAAGATAGCTCGGTAATAGCGCCTCAAAGAACGAATAATAAATGTCATTATTATTTTTATATTATTATTAAAATTATTGTTGGAACAAATCTCAAAATTACCTGACTTTTGTTTTTCTTTCTGTTCCAGGTAAGCATAAGTGCTCGATGTTTTTCTATTAGCAACCTTCAATTAGTAAGTAATATGGAAAGTACATAATTTATTTAACCACATTTTTCGATATTGTACTCCTCTATATATAGAATATTATACAAACGGTCAGAAATTCTGTTGGTGTTTTGAACCCGTGATTCCGGAAATGAAAAAGATTGATGTCAGTTTACTTTGTGTATATCTGTGATCCCAATAGAATCAATATATCCAATGGATATCATATATGTGTTTTCAGAACCTCATAAGGATGACACATATTAATTTTCAGCCAAATCGGAATAAAGGAAAGAGGGATAAGGGGGGGCTTAACACAAAAACTATAATAACTGCTGATGTAATATTATGTAATAATAATAATTTGTGTATGTTGTGGTAAAGAAAAATTATGTTGTTAAATAAAAATAAATAAATAATAATTAATAATTGGAATAATAAAATTAAACAAATGAAATAATAATCATAATATGAACAATAAATTACCACATTTCCTGTGAAAATTTTATAACTGGTCTTTTACTAAATTTTGATTTCTACAGAAGTTTTCAAAAAGGGCCCTAAAAAAATATTAAAAGTTCAAGACGTGCAATTTTTAAGAAAGTGCACGTAATTTAAAGAAAAATTCAATTAACAAACTTTTCATTTGGATTTCTAAATAGATGCCATACGTTTTTCTAAATTTTTCAAAAATATTATATCTAATCCAAAGGCTTTCAAATTATCTTTACAGGGCCAACAGGGAAAACGAATAGCATAAAATTTAACGAGAACAAATAATTGGGTTTATTTTCTTACATCTACATAATAAAATTAAAAACAAAACATTTAAACAAAAATCAAAAGAAAAATCGTAAAAACTAAATTCTTAAAACTATTTCAATCCTTTTTTTTTATTTTATATTTTGGCCTTTACATTATATGTTTCTTGGGCATATAAATTTTGTACATATAAATAAATAACAGTACCTTCTTTGCGGATCAACTTTATTGTTAATTCACTCCTATTTAGTTCATCACATCTTAAGCTTAAACAACAACTCTCTGTCCACCTTCACATCTCAACCCAGACCACACACCATTGATTGACTCCTCTACACTAATTTAAAAAACGTGTTTTGTTTTCTACTCATTTGTTTTAAAAGAAAATGCATTCATATTATTTATTTACTAATTCAGTTGCTTCTTGGATTTCATTTAAAAAAAATATATAATTAATTTTTTAATATTAATAATTTAAATGTGTGTATTTTTTTTATATCACAATGTATTTTAATTATTACGTATTATTAATAATCCTAGGTAGACAAAATTTAGGACTCTTATAGTAGAGTCGTGCTCATGTCCACCAGATTGACGAATGGGCTCTTTTAAGTTCACAAACAACTTTTTTGACAAAAAGTTCTTTTTCTGAAGAAGAAAAAGCGGTTGGACTGGGTAAAGAAATACAGAGCTTGGACAGCAAAGTACTTGGAACATGTACTTTTTTCTGATGAAAGTCATTTTATTGTTCAGTGAGAGGGTTCTTGGTATTTGAGGAAGTCATCTAGTGAAAGCATCTCTCGAAAGTACATCGACCAGGCTCTAAAGCATCCAGATAAGAAAATGTTTTTGGTTTTTTTTTTTTTTTTTTTCGTCCTTGGCCCAGGGCATCTTGTTCACAGGACGAATTTTTTTTGCATTATCTATTATACTGTATTATACAATCAGTAACAAAAATATTCGGACTATTTAAAATTTTGTTTTTCTTTTGCAGTTACACGTAGTTATATGGCAAAATATTTAATTCAAGCAAAGTTTTAAATTTCGAGATCATCAATCATTTCAAAACTCCGTAAAACAATTAATTTAACATTTACATCTAATAGAAAATTTTGCATTAATAATTGAAGACAAGAAATTCACGTAACAAAATTTTCTGGACACCTGTTGTTTGTTTTGTAAACAAAAGCGACCCTCATCAAGATCTTTAATCCCTTCTCAACCAATCGCTAATACCGAACAAATGAAATGTGTTTATATACTTCTATTACTGCATTCAGTAGTTATTTGTATTTCTGCTGTCAAAATGGGTCGAACATCTTTTGAAGTTCAACAAATAATAATTTTTAATTATGAAAAAGGATTAAGTGTCCACAAAATCGGTGGTATGGTAGGCCGGAGTAAAAGCACCGTAGCCGATGTAATTCGAAGGTATAAGCACGAGGATCGGATAGATTTGAAATCTTCCTCTGGCCGTCCAAGAGTATTGAACGAGCGAGAAAGGCGTAGCGTTGTCCGGAAAATTAAAAACAAGCCCTCGATGAGTGCACCTCAGATCCCCGCCGAGGTATACAGAGAAACGGGAAAGAAAGTTCACCCATAAACTGTTCAAAGAATTCTAAAAGAAGCAGGATATAATGGGAGAGTACCAAGGAAAAAACCGTTTGTGAGTGAAAAAAATAGAAAAAAAAGATTGAGCTTCACAAAAGTTCCAGAATCATTCAGAAATTTTTTGGAGTAATGTAATTTTTTGAGATGAATCTAAGTTTAATATATTCGGTCCCGACAGTCGCGATAAAATTTGGAGAAGGCGTAATGAGGAGCTGAATCCAAAAAAATTAAAACGAACAGTAAAACATGGAGGTGGCTCAGTGATGGTGTGGCGTCTAGTGGAGTTGGTTCATTGAAACCACTATGACTGGAAAGGTTTATGCCGAATTACTAAGGAGCAATTTGAAAAAGAGTGCTGAAAAACTTGGGATTTCCCGGACTTTTCATTTTTACCAAGACAACGATCCGAAACACACCTGTGAATTGGTACGTACTTGTCTTTTGTATAACTGCCCTAAAGTTATGAAACCCCCACCCCAATCGCCCGATCTCAACCCAATTGAACACGTATGGGGTGAGCTCGACAGGAAAATTCGATTAACACCCATTGCTTCAAAAAACGAATTGAAACAAAAGTTATTAGAAGAGTTGGGTAAAATATCTCCAAATGTTACCAAAAATTAGTTTCATCTATGCCGAATCGAATGAAAGATGTTATTACACAAAAAGGGTACCCAACCAAATATTAATTAAAATTATGGTTTTTGAATTTGTGAAATCGAAAAAAAAAAAATTGAATTTATTTATAGTTGTTTACATTTTTGTCCAAAAATTTTTGTTACCTACATTACATGTTATAAAATTTATTAAATTGAAATATTTATTTGTTCTAATTAAAGCTGTTTTTTTCTTTATCCTAACCCACATTTGAATTCTTATTCTTGATTGAAAAATGGCTTTAACTATTTTTTTAAATTATTTTTTATTATTTTTGCATTTAATTATTATAATTTTTTATTGAAAAATCATACTGTCCGAACATTTTTGTTACTGACTTATATCATATAACTGAATCAAACTGTTAAACCTACATACAAATGTATGGGCTTGTTAGTGAAAAGAAGGTATTTTACAACCATCATAACGAGAAAGTTTACATATTTTTATTTACTTTTTTAAAATTTAAATAAAATATAGATAAATATTATAATCATAGATAAATAATAAACTGATATTATAATCATAGATAAATAATAAACTGATATTATAAACATAGATAAATAATAACAGTAATCATTATACATCTTAGTACAAAATTTGTTTGAGAAACAAAGTTGAGATCTTAGCTTGTTAAAATAACTGTTGTTTAGGGGCTCTGGTCTGTTTTCTTGTTTAGTGTGGTATTGTATCCATCTCTTTTTAACAATATTATTATGTCATAATGATCATGACCATCATAATGACTAATTTGTTTGTTGTATTCTAGTAGGCCCTAAAGAAGGAAATAAATAGTTTCCGAAACGTTGGCCAAATATTGAGTTTTCATTTACACGACAGAACCTCGAATTCCTTCTATACTAAACATAAAATTTTGAATAATTATGTAATTTACACTATACACGATGACTTAGGAAGGAATAAGAAGCCAGGGTCTGGTATAACCACTCACACTTTCAGTTGGAAAACAAACAAAAGCGAATCCAATTGAAATTCGATAAAGGTACTGGGTTGGTGGTAATTTGATTTTTTTTTTTACTTTTGGGCAAGAGGTGCAAAATTATTTTACCGTTCCCGTTTCAAATTACTTTTAATCAAATTGTATCTCTTCTTCTTATCGCACATTGTTCGTACTATCAAACAGTCTTGATTTTCTGAATATATTTACTTCCCAGCTATACGGGAAAGTTTAGGGTTTTTTCTTCACTTTTGTAATCAAAGGGAAAATATGAAATTCCGGTGAAAATTCAATACCGAATTCCGGACCGATTATATAATTCCCCCCCCTACATTTCGTGTAAAGAAAGTAAAACTTAAGGGCATCGGCCGGATTTCAATGCCGCGATGTTGAATTCAGTAGAAAACTGTTTGGCGCCATGCTGCTAAAAGAGTATGGTTTGTATGCGGACC
Organism: Aradus depressus; assembly: GCA_963662175.1. NCBI lineage: Eukaryota > Metazoa > Arthropoda > Insecta > Hemiptera > Aradidae > Aradus > Aradus depressus. Next base: position 25,903,386 of record OY759219.1, read on the forward strand.
TCTTTCGTTATTCTGGTGGAAATGAGCCCCAACTCAACGAGTGGGAATCCTAAATTTTGCCTACCTAGGTTTATTCACTTAGGATTGGGGTCTTTAACGAGTACCTGACATCTTACAGGCTCCAAATCCATCGTACATCCGAAGGACGACGTGTTCAAAATGTTTTCACCTCCTAGATAAAAAAAACCTAATAGCTAGGCCAGCCTGTAGTCTTCATCATCTTGCACATTGAATCCAAAATGGGACAATGTCGCCTACTACCAGGGTGCTCTTTCGGTGGACATGAGCTTAACTCTACTCCTAAATGTTACCTACACTAAATTTATATTCACCTTGGCTCATCGCTTAACGTCCCATCTGAAGGACGGCGTGCTCAAGGTTTTTCAACTCCAAGATGAAAAAACCTAAAGGCCTCGGCCTATATGTATATATATTCAGCATAAACAAATTTGGTTGCAAACGGCAATACAATAAACATATAAACAATTTTATACTCATAAATATATTTTATTAATTTCCGCAATTTAAGGGACCTTTGAAGACTGGTGTGTCAATCACCCGGCTCTCTCGGCATCAGTAAATTTCCGCAATTTAAGGGACCTTTAAAGACTGATGACCCGTCTCTCTCTGCATACAGTAAATTTCGGGTACCATATAGACTGGGTTGAATTTTACCGCCATTTAATGTCCTCTCGAGGCGGCATCATAAACACTCGCTTTAGGCGGCAATATTAGTCGCTCCGTCAACATTTACCTACTGATTAACGGAAGCCGTTCATTCAGAGGTAGGCGCTATTATTCAGAAAGGCATATCTGGCTACTAATGAACTGCGTGAAAGTTTTATAACTCAAATATTAAAGAAATCACGACAATATCTATCTAATGATCTGAATATTTTGTTAATGTTTTTGACAATTTTGGGATTTTGAATCCATAAATCTATTGGTTTAAACGAGGCTGAGAAAGTGTTATGTTTTCGCCCCGAACCCTTATTTCAGAAATTAAAAAAAGAAAATTGTCGATGAATCACCGGCAAAGTACTTCCCCAGAACGAATTAATCAAGTAACATTTCACTCTCTCTCCAATATTAGGGTTTTTGTGTTGAGCCCCCTTCTTTAAACTCTCTCTTCTCTTCGGTCGATTTTGCTGATGTGTCAACCATCCGGCTCTCTCTGCATACAGTAAATTTCCGCATTTTAAACGGTCTTTGAAGACTGGTGTGTCAATCACCCGACTCTCTCTCTGAATACAGTAAATTTCCTCAATTTCAGGGCCCTTTAAAGACTGGTGACCCGGCTCTCTCTGCATACAGTAATTTTCTGCATTTTAAAGGGTCTTTGAAGACTGGTGTGTCAATCACCCGACTACAGTAAATTTCCACAATTAAGGGACCTTGAAGGACTGGTGACCATCTCTCTGCATACAGTAAATTTTCACAATTTAAGGGACCTTTAAAGACTGGTGACCCGGCTCTCTCTGCATACAGTAAACTTCCACAATTTAAGGGACCTTTAAAGACTGGTGTATCGATCACCCGGCTCTCTCTCTCTGAATACACTAAATTTCCCCAATTTAAGGGACCTTCAAAGACTGGTGTGTCGATCACCCGGCTCTCTCTGTATACAGTAAATTTCCACAATTTAAGGGACCTTTAAAGACTGGTGACCCGGCTCTCTCTGCATACAGTAAATTTCGGGTAAATTTTGAATCCTCATTCTCAAATATGTGTCGATAAATTTACATCGAGAGTTCTTTCGATTTTTGTGTTGAGCCCCCTTCCTAAACCCTCTCTTCTCTTCGGTCGATTTTGCTGAAAATTGACAGGTGTGTCCTCATTGACAATCGGCCGTAGGGAAAAGGAGGAATATAGGGGGAGGGGGCTCAACTTAGAAACCCCCATTGCTGCCGATGTAATGAATGTATCGACATATTCAGTATGTGGATTCAGAAATCCTCTTTTTTGGAGGGAGAGCAAACATTTAGTTACTTAATTCGTGCTGGGGAAAAATCTCAAAACTAATATTAATTAAATAAAAATATTTGAATGTATTCATCCTCATCTGGTCCATTATTTAATTAAGTTATTATTATTCTTTAGTTAATTCTTTTTCATTTATGAATATTAAATAGTGTGTTTAGTAAAAGTTAATAAGAATTTATTGAATAAGTTTTAATTAAAATAAGTTCTTTTGGTTGTGTAATGTAGGTACATTTCCCTAATGGATATTTTAATTATACTTTCAGTTTTACTTCCCCAAGCCATACGAAGTATAGGAGAAGTTATGTAATCGGCCAAAAATTTTCAATAAAATTTCCTCTTTTCCGTCCTCCTGATTACAAATCAAGAAATAAATGTCTGTCTGTCTTGTGTTTGTATGTGTGTGTGTCTGAGAGAAATATTAAAGTATTTTAGGTCTCATTTATTATTACATAAAAATTATTGAATAATTCAGAGTGTTTACTCAATATTTGCTAGAATAGCTTATAATTTCTTGCAGCATCAGTACTGTCACACGACAACGAAGTAAAGACGCCGTCAGAGCCTTTACTTCGTTCTTGTGTGACAGTACTGACTTTGCTACGGTTGTTGTACATCCGATATCTTTATTGTCACAGTTTTCATGAAATTTACACAATTTTTTTTTTTTGGTGGGTGCGAGCTGGTATGAAAATTGGAAAAGCGTGTGTCTTGAAGAATGAAGAACGAGGACGGGTGGCTGCCAATCTGTGGAAAGTCGTTTTTCCCGAGAGAACCTACCCCTTCATTTTTCCTAGACATTACCATGGGATCATTCATCACGAGTCCCCCTCTTTGATAATGCTATTGCCTTCCACCCTTCAAGTTGTGAATTTTAACCATTCCAATTCCCACCCTTTCTTCTTCATCTTTATTCAAATATTTTGAATATATTGTAACGTGTCGCTTTGACTGATAAGAATTTATAGTATTTTTTGGGGGGGGGGGGGGGGGGGGGGGGGGGGAATACATTTGTCTAAAAATTCATATTGTAATTAATAAAAAAATCTAATTTATATCGATTGATTAAACCAATCAATCGATATCAAGTGATAATAATGAAATTAATTATATTGAATGAAATTTAAATGGTAATTATGTTAATAAAAAATAAAAAATATAAAGAAATTAGAAAAACATTAAGATAATAACTAAATCCTAAATAAAATACTATGAAAATAGTAATTACATATTTAATAATCAGGAGAACGGCGGTACATGAAACAATGGAGGAGAGTGTGTTGGGAGAATTTGACATTTTGAGTGGTCAATGGTGATGAGTCAGAAAGGGTATCCAGTCTATGGAAGGGAAAGAAAATATGTTCCGGGAATATATGTGAGGATGACAGTGAGGGACAAAAAGCCACGAAGAAAGCATGAATACCCGCGTTGGGCCCCCACATGGATGAATTGAGAGATACAGGAATCCAACATCATCAGCTTCTCATGACAAGAACCACAAATAGCTCATTCCATTTTAAAATAACAAATAAGTAAGCAAAAAGAATAAATCCAGTATTTGTATAAAAATATTAAATAATGGGTGGAGACAGACTGTAAAGATCAAATTTTGTAATTTTTATATCAAAATATGAGTTGTTGCTAGATGTAATAATTACATCTAGCAACAACTCATATTTTGATACAATTATTGTTATCAGTATGTTCATATAAAAAAAAAAAATAAAAGATTAAATATTAAAGTTTTATTTGTTTAAATATAAAAAATTGACTTTTGTATGATAATCGCCTTCCACCTACCTCATCCAATAAAAAAAATCGGGTGCGTGCAACTCCGATGCGTGGCGAAATGAGCGAGACAACGTCTGAGTTGCGAGATAGCGAAAGTGTCAAGAATCAAATATAACAAAGGGAGAGTGGACATTTATTGAGGTTTAGAGGGAGAGCGGACACTTATTGAGGTTTAGAGGGAGAGCGGACACTTATTGGGGTTCAGAGGGAGTGCGGACACTTATTGAGGTTTAGAGGGAGAGCGGACACTTATTGGGGTTTAGAGGGAGAGCGGACACTTATTGAGGTTTAGAGGGAGAGCGGACACTTATTGAGGTTTATAGGGAGAGCGGACACTTATTGAGGTTTGGAGGGAGAGCGAACACTTATTGATGTTTAGAGGGAGAGCGGACACTTATTGAGGTTTAGAGGGAGAGCGGACACTTATTGAGGTTTATAGGGAGAGCGGACACTTATTGAGGTTTAGAGGGAGAGCGGACACTTATTGAGGTTTAGAGGGAGAGCGGACACTTATTGAGGTTTAGAGGGAGAGCGGACACTTATTGAGGTTTAGAGGGAGAGCGGACACTTATTGAGGTTTAGAGGGAGAGCGGACATTTATTGAGGTTTAGAGGGAGAGCGGACACTTATTGAGGTTTAGAGGGAGAGCGGACATTTATTGAGGTTTAGAGGGAGAGCGGACACTTATTGATGTTTAGAGGGAGAGCGAACACTTATTGAGGTTTAGAGGGAGAGCGGATACTTATTGAGGTTTTGAGGGAGAGCGGATACTTATTGAGGTTTAGAGGGAGAGCGGAAACAGCTGTCTCTCTCTCGGCGCATGCGCGATACGTGTGTTCCGCGTTCCCCGTGACTTTCGTTACGGGACATCGTTTTCCTGCATGAGGGCCCGGCCTACCAAATTATAAGACGACGTCACGTCAAAAGAGACCCTATTAGTAGTAGTAGTAACCCGAATGGGAATTTAATTATAAAAAATATTAATTAAAATAATAATTTACACTGACTAGAAAAACTAACATTAAAATATATTTAGTTTTCTATTTAAAAAGATCAGTAAATTTTCTCAGATTTATTATAATTTATCTCAATTATTTTGACTTCCATAGCTATATGAAGTATAGGGAAAATTATGTAATCGGTCGATGTTGAGTTAGAATTCCACAGAAAAAAATTAATCAATTAACTTTTCGCTTCCCCTCCAAAACCAGTCGACTGTTTTCGCTAATGTACAACAGTTGACTTACATAGGATCTCCTAAATCCTCATACTAAATTCCATGTTGATACTTTCAGTACATCAGCAGTTAATGGGGTTTTTGAGTTGAGCCCCCTCCCATATTTAAGACAATAAAAGGATTAAAAATATTGGGTTTTAACACGTTATAAATATAGAGTGAGGCAATGTAGAGGGTATTAAAAGGCTGCAATGGTCTTGTTTATGTTTGTACAGGTGTATGGAAGCAAACCCACCTTCACTTCCTCCTTAAAATCTGCATCTGTTTTTTTTGTATTTTGGCCAGGTTTTGAGACCTCTTGCCTCGGTGTGCGATGTAGTGGCTAATTTTTTAGACGAAAATTACTGCACTTCTTCAGGAAGAGGCTGCAGGGATATGATGGAAAACCTTGCTAGCATCTCTTCTCTGATCATTCATCAGTGCATCTCAGGCTGGAGGTCCGTCTCATAGAACCTCATAGATTTTTTACTAAGTCCATTATTATTATTATTCCTACGTCTAATTTTCATCAGAATTTTATGCTTAGAAAGTTTAGAAGTGAGAGAGCAGAAAAGGTCTAAAGATTAATCACGTACCTGTTATTCTAAAGACCTCTTTAAAACACTATTTGTAACTGTTAATATCCTGAGGGAGTTCCAATTTTTCTACTTTAGCTTCAACAGGCTGTCTATTGTGGTCGACCGGTTTGTTAAGTCTTCAGTAAGACAGATCCCGAAAAAACAACAAATTAGTTGTCAAAAAAACACCTCATTCAAAAAATGCAATAGTTCGAAAGTCTCCAAGCAGAGTTTTCCTTTAATTTAACAGAAGCTTTAACAATTGAAAACTATCGAAATATGAGTTTATCACAAAATTTATTGTCACAAATTTTTGTGTTTACTTCCGTCATAATCCACTCTACAGTGAGTAATTCTTTATTGACTATTTTCTAATTGTACATCCGCAATAGCAATAGAAATTTTAGAATATTACTTGGAGGGCGTAGGTATGAATTTTGTCCTGAAAGTGTCTGCAGGCTCTGTACCTTAGACGAACAGGACGATCTCATACACTTTTTGTTCAATTGTCCCTCCTTGTGTATCCCCAGGCAAACATTTCTCCACAATTATCTCACCAATAGACCAGAATATTACTCAGAAACATTTGTACTTATTTTAAATAATTTAGAAGTTAGAAAAATTAACAATTTATTTTTATTTTTTACTGTTGCTTTGAAAATAAAGAATAATTTAATTTAATTTGTTGCATGTAAGATGGATATATATATTTATTATTATTATTTTTTTTTTTTATTTATTCATGTTCATGTAATACCTTGTTTTATATAATTTTCGAATTGTTTCTTTTATTAATTATTAAAAAAAAAAAAAAAAAAAAAACATACTCAATACCATAGAGATTGTAATCTTTTGTGCAATAAAAGTTTATCTATCTATCTATCTAACTGTACAACCGGCCAGTTCAAAAGAAAATTTGACAAGCTCAAAATTTGAGAAAAATACAGAGAACTAATAAAAATGGCTCTAGTGTAAAATAATTCTCACGCCAGACTGAAAAGACAAGAAATGAAGAGACGTTGCAAACTGTTACTAAAAGTAAAGATCAAAATTAACTCTGAGAACAAAACGCAACGCCTATGTGGACTTATTGACTTGAATTATGGAGTTCTGCCAAAGCTTCCAATCTTCAGCGCATTCAATCCAAAATCCTCTATTCGGTGGCCTCCATTCTGCCGCACTTCCCGAACGACACTTTAAGCCCCAATGAGAGAGACCTTCTCAGATCGGGCAGTTACAGTGATTAGTCAAAAATGACTGTAACTCAGTGCTTACAGTCAACACTGGGTGATTTGTTCCCACTTGACATTTTGACGTTGCCATTTTCTCTCTCTTGGCCCATTCGCTTCTTGTATAATATTCAAGATATTATATTCCATATACAGTTGTCTTCAGGCCAGTAGCTTGATTCTGGGACATCTCAGTTCCACGTTTGGTCCAGTGATGGCATTGTTTTCTGTTAATCTTAGTATAATACACTTTTTATTCTTATTTATTATGTTGGTAGACCTGATTCTATAGGTACCCACACCCACCTTTTGACCAGGTGACCAGTAATGGTTGTCCCGAGTCAGACCCGAGTAAATTCTTAGTTGCCTCTCCCAGAGGACCCAGTCTCTAGTTGCCTGCCACTTAGGCCCCAGTCTGTTTCCCGTTGCCTCCCCTGAGACCCCTACTATTCCTGATCCAGCCCGACCTTCCAGTACTCCGTCAAGGTATATCAAGGTATTTAATGAAATAACAAACGCTGGCCAGCAATTTGCATTGTGTTAGATGCAGTCTGGGAGTGGGTGCTATTAAATATTACGTCCTGTCACAAATCTGCACTTGTTTCCTACGATCCACCTGATTTCAGTATAGTACAGGGAAAGTTGTGTAATAGCTCAAAAATTCTTTGGGGAATTTTCAACGGAATTTCGTGTTTTCCGAATTCCGGATTCGAAAATAAAAACAAAATGTGTGTCTGTAAACACGGTAACTCCCGATAAAATGAATGATTCAACACGAAATATATGTGTATACAGAACCCTCCAAGGACCAACCCTATTGATGTTCAGACAAATCGACCAAAGGGCGGATTAGTGGGAGGTTTAACACAATAACTCTAATAACTGCCGATATAATGAATGTATAACATGAGATTTTATATTTAAGTTCAAACCCACATAAGGATGGCACTTTTTATATTTGAGACATTAATGGTTATTAGGAAAAATAAAAATATTTTCCCTCTCAACAATACTCAGGAAGAAAGAAGACTCGAATAACTAAACATTATTCTTCCTTTTTTGAAAAAAGTATAACTCATAAAGGAATTAATTTTTTTAATGCCCTTCCCCACTTCTTGAAGTCAATAGATACAATAAAAAAAATTAAATTTCAACTAAAAATGTTTATGTTAGAGGAAACCCTTTACACGGAAACGGAATTTTATTCTCACTGTTCAAAAAGAATAAAATAACCACAATAAAAAATAAAAAAAGTGATGTTTCATATCAACATTATTTAATGCAAAGCTTTCATTTTTCTTTTTTGAGCAGAGTTCCTCCACACCTTAAAGGTCAGTTGAATGTACGTTATAGTTTTATTGGTTTTATCGGAGAGCGAAAACGTAATTGATTAATTTGTGTTGGGGAAGTACACAACCGGTGATTCTCCAACAACTTTTTTTTTTATTTGTACCCTCTGGAGGACATCCATAACTTTTCCCTTCATGCATCTATGGAGCAGCATCGTGTTGTTCTATTCCCGTCTCGGTGGTGATGGTCTTCGAACATATAATGGTTTGGAAGGGCGCCGGTAGCTCAGTGGTATGCGTGCTTGACTTCTGAGCTCAAGAACGTGGGTTCGTAACCCGACCGAGGCCCTTTACCTCCTAGATAAAATAAACTTAAGCACGCCGTCCTTCGGATGGGACGTTAAGCGATGGTCCTGAGCCTGTACGATGTCAGGTACTCGTTAAAGACCCCTACCCTAGGTGAATAAAAATTTATGGTAGGCAAAATTTAGGACTCCCACAGTAGAGTCGGGCTCATGTCCACCAGTGTGACGAAAGAGCTCTCTGGTAGTAGGCGATATGCATGAGTCATAAAACCTTACCTAACCTATAATGGTTTGGTCCTTCTGTTCGTGATCTTGAAAGTATCAAATATTGAACACTTTTCTGGAAGATGGCACATCGTCTGGCAGCTACAACGTTTCATACTTCTCTTTGAGGTAAATATCTGACAAAAATATCAACGATAGAAGACAGCCCGTCGTTCTTACCACTAGTTCTTCCTCGCCCAGACGTCTAAGTTGTCATTTCGACTTTGTACTTCTAAAAGCATTTTTAAGCCACTCTTCTTATATAAACATCGAACTTTACCTTCAGTCTGCTCCGTCTACCAGCAAACCGTCCTACATATTTCATTCGCTTACCGCATTGACGCCTCTTGTGTTTTCACATCTTCTCTTCTACACGTGGTATGGGATAAGTTATTTAATAGGTCAAAGCAGCAGGTTTACCCGGCGTTGTTCGGAACTACATCACCCTTCAGTATTTCTATGTTTGCCTCTCCCTTCTTCTTAATTCCTTTTCTATTCGAAATTTCGAGATGTCCGGTGTTATAATAATGCTGCATCTGGAATTTCAGGAAAATCCAAACAACATTTGTAAAGCTAGCAGTAATTCTATGTTTTAGGCCTCCGACAAGCCTCCTCCTCGAGTGGGATGCCTCATGGCATATGTTTGAACCGGGCTAATAAGAATGCTTACTAGACAACCGTTATAGAGCTAGCATACAATTTTTGAGATGCGACAGAGCCTATATTTTAAGTTGGTCCAAATATCCTTAAAATAAGAAAATACGGCTAAGTTCGAATTTTATCAATATAAATGTAAAAAGTCGTCGATTCGAAATTTGGCCGAGGTCCTCAGGATTTTTATTTAGGATGGTACTCGTTAATGACTAAACCCTGGGGGTAAGCGACATTTAAGACGTAGAGTCTGGCTCATGACCAGCAGAGCGACGAAAGAGCGCTCTGGTAGTAGGCGATATTACCTTGTAGTTGAGCCCAAGCTTTAGCTTCAGAAGTGCACGCTCAATCATCCAGCATAAGAAATCCTTGAACATGGTGAACCTAACGAACCGACGTCAGTCTTACATTCAAAGACATCACTTTTAACCACGCGAACTGAATATGTTATATGAAATTATCCGGATATAAACCTGATTTTTGTATCTTTACAACTAGACCAGAAAACCTAGCGAACCAGAACTTTAACTACCCGGAGACCTTCAGACAGTAACATAAATAGCCTAATCTTTCTGTATGAAATTTATAGACTCAAAATAATCTTTTGTTTGATCGTCTTTGTCTTTCAAATATGTATATAGATAAAGAACTACAAGGTACTGACTTAAATTCATTTAGAAACACTGATTCAGACAACAACATGAAAATTTCAACACTTAACCCAATAGACACAATTCTGAACATTTCTGCAGTATAGTAGGTTCTAAAGTTTTCCTGAATGTCTTCAGACACTGGAGTCCCTGACGAACCAAAACAAGGACTTGAGATGGGTGCCAGGACATCAGGGAATTGAGGGCTCACAGAGGACTTGTAGGACCGGAACCTACAGAGCTGGGTAACCAGTTCTGGAGAGAGGTCCCTAAGCAAAGACATTCAAAACCCTTTCTTGTGGAAATCTTAGAAAAATGAAGTCTAGATTTTCTGAACATAGATAATGTCGATGTTCTTATTTTCTACATCTTGTTTGATCTTCTTTTTGTAAATACTTACTGTTACATAACTCATTTTATTATTTATATTATAAGTTATGTTAGGTTTTATGACTCATGCCCGGGCTTTAACTCATATCGCCTACTACCAGAGCGCTCTTTCGTCACTCTGGTGGACATGAGCCCGACTCTACTGTGGGAGTACTAAATTTTGCCTACCCTAAATTTTTATTCACCTAGGGTAGGGGTCTTTAACGAGTGCCTAACATCGTACAGGCTCGGGACCATCGCTTAACGTCCCATCCGAAGGACGGCGTGCTTAAGTTTATTTTACCTCCCAGATAAAATAAACTAAGAGCCTCGGTCAGGCTACGAACCCACGTTCTTGAGCTCAAGTCAAGCACGCATACCACTGAGCTACCGGCGCCCTCATTTATACTATATTGTAGCGTTCAGCTTTTACTCGGTTTTTAAATTTATATATAATTATACTCCAAGATGACCTGATTATAATAATAAAAAAACTATACACAAAAATAAGTTGTTACAGTTATATTTGAGGTTCACAAAATATATTTTTGAATATAAAATTTTCTTTTATAAAAGAAAGGGTTAGTGACACATTTTTACACACATGAAATTTTTATGACAGATAAAAACCTGGACTCTTTATTTTCTTTTCTTTTGTTGATGAGAGTGAATTTTCAAACAGAGTGGTAGTTGAGCGATGGGCTGCAAGGTTGTCTTCTAACTTCGTCTTCTGACCTCGGGGCTTTATATTAGACTAGACCATTTTTATTTCTTCAGGTTGGCGTTAACATCTTCTCTGATCCTACGTTCAATGTTCCAGAAACACTCCCTCCATGTCCTCTGCCTTCATACAGCCGGTTTCTTTTTTTGTCACTGACTCACATACTTTTCTTTTCACGGCATTAACTACTCCACTACACCTCCTCTGAACAGACCTGATAAAAACGACTCCTCTCACGAGGGGACAGACCACTTCTCCATCGTTTTGGATTCCGCTCTCTCATTGGCCACAATTTTTACAGCCTTTAAACTACTAAACATCTGGTTTTTTTTATAACACTTACATATTCCCGTATACAATCCTAATTGCTTACATTTATTGTTAACACATTATTAGCTTATCATTTAATTTTATTACATAATTGAAATGAATGAATTGATCTATTTTGATACTATATCGACCCTGGTACAAATCGATTTGATAACCCCCAGTAACCTTCCTTAGGTCTAATAAAATGATTGCACTAAGTACCTTATTTTCCATTTATTAAATATTCATGTAATGGACAATATGGATCATTACATTGTCCCCTGCTAAAAATATCAAAATATATCATTCATTTTCTTACATTAGTGTTTAGTACCAAACTATTTCATAATCTTATGGTTACAAGTACAACTTGGCGACTCAAGATAGCATGGTGACCCAGTTTCTATTATTAATTAATTACACACAAATTTTTGTTTATTAATATTTTTTTTTTTTTTTTTATCCTAGGAGTCCAGTTTCTTTTATTACATCCACACATACCTCAATAAACCTATACTGGTTATTTCAAATTTATGTTGTATTTACTGATAAAAATAAAATTCGAATCGTAATGTGCTTCAAGCTAAAAACTTAATTTATATGTGATTTTCTTTATCTATTATGGAATACATTCTTCAAGGTAACTCTCTTTAATAATATTACACAACAATTAGGTAACAAATCTAATTTAATTATTTTGTTTACGTCTTACCATAATGTTATATTAGATTTACTTTCTTATATTACTTTATTTTCTTGAAATATATTACTTTATCCTTCTCATTTCTTCTATCTACCACTACTCTATTCTCCATACGCAAATTCTACATTCAAAATTCCAACACTAATCATTAATTTGCCATACAATTTACCCACACTCCTAAATATAATCTAAAATTAAATAGATAATCTTCCTTGGTATTAATTTTTAACCATCCCAATCTCTTTGGATTTTTACCTACGATTAACATGCACCAATAATTATAAAATTCAAACCCCATTACCAATAATAAATATCCTTACAACTAATATATATTTTTTTTTATTATTAATATTTTTATTTTTATCACCAATACCATAAAAAAAAAAAAACGCATGCATAAATATCAATAAATAGTTCATCTCGAGACTAACCCTTATATAAAATCTCCCATAACATAACAACATCCACCATTAATATAATATTCCAATAAATAAATATGTTTTTATTTAAAAACATTTAAAAATAATAAATTTTCTGTTCAGAATGCAGAGTAAACTAAACATTATTTACATCTAATTTAATTATTATAATTTTTTTTTATTCTATGACAGAACATCACCCACTATAATATTCATTAATTATTCTAATTATTTCCAATTACCACTGTTCTATCTCTCATCCTATAACATATTCAATATAAAACTCAATAAAATATTCACACCATAAAAATACCTGCCATCAATATTTACATTATTATGGTTATAACTAAAGTTTATCATTGTTATATCTTTTATAACATTACAGATTCACTACAAAATTCAATAAACAGCAGGACATACCATAACCAAATACACAATCAATATTAACATTATTTGACGTGTTTACAAACTTCAGTTGTTTATCATAAAAGACTCTAACAGCTGTCTTATCCTTTATCTATTTATCAGTTCAACTTGCAAAGACTTAGTTGCCATATCATTTCTCTTACGCTCCATATTTTGTTATTTTAGTTTTTACTTTAATTTCAATTATTTATTAATTAAACACAGCTCAAACACCGAGTGACACCTTCTTTGTTTACATTTATATTATTCATTTTTATCAACACAAATTTTACACGCAAACTAACTCAGGTACATTTTTCCATCACTTAATTATATCATTTTATTTTGCAATTATTCATTTCGACAAAATTTAACATATTGACTGATACTTTCTATGTTTATTTTATTTTTTTTTTTATTAATTTTAATGTTACATTTTATAGTTCCAGATCATAATCCTAGACAAGCAATTTTTAATATCCAAAATTTCATCGGTTAAACACTTATTATTTTCTTTCTTTTATATTTATAATTTAGTTTACGATTATCTTTTCTCCGATATTTATGATTGTTATTTATAATTATTTTTCTGTCTTTCTGTTCCTGCCTTTGACCTAGGTATAATGTTTTTGAATTTTCAAAATATTCTTCATTATTATGTTTGAACTTTGATCTCTTATAATTTTTATAACTGTAACTTTTGTTAATTATATTTACACATTTATCTGAATTTATTTCTCTACATCCAAATTTTTTAGGACTCTTACTTTTATTTCTTTTATGTTTTCTTAAGTTAGGGATCTTTTTATGATATAATACTTTTATTTTTCTACAATTATCATAATTATGTTTTTTTATAACAATACCATTAGTTATTATGGTTTTAATAAATTTCAATTTGTCTGGCTTCTTATTAATGTTTATATTTTCCTTTATTTCTCCATTTTCCTGTCCCTCTACACTCATATTTTTATTTAATTTACTCTCGACAGCTTCTACCGCACTTTCTATCTTATTATTTACTTGTTCACATTTATGATTTATTTCTAAACTTTGATCACTAAATTTATCAATCTTATTATTTACTTCATCGAAACGTTTGTTTAAATATTTTTTTATATTTTCAAATTTTACGCTTACATCCTCCTTTAATTCCTCAATTTTTGAATTTAGTTCTAACTTTATTTCTAATTTCATTTCATTAAAATTTTTGGATTGTTGCTCAAAATTTTTGGATTGTTGCTCAAATTTAACGCTTACTTCCGAATGATTTGCGTTCATATTTTTTATTACCATTTCCATCATTGTTTTTAAATTCACATTCGTCTCACTCTCCGGCTGAAGGCCCTCATCCGTTTTATTTTTAATACTTTTTGGAGTTGATGTTTCTCTCTCATTATCTACCTCTTCTATAAATTCTGCAGGATTTTCATTTGATTTATTTGCAAATTCCGGAACTTTCCTTTCAAAAATCGTTCTAAACATCGGACTATTACCTCCTATTCTATTTTCGCAATTATCATAAGTTACTCTATTTTGTCCGCCATTATTGTTCGGATTCGTTCTCTGAGAACCTCTATTATAGTCGGCCATTTTGGACGCTAACTTTTTACACAGTTTTGAAATTAATTTTTACAAATATTTTTACAAAATTACACATAAGGTCTTTTTATTATTTCTTTTCGGGCGCCATATAAAAATTTAATGTTTCAAATCCCTGTTCGAAGCGACATTTGTAGCGTTTGCTTTTACTCGGTTTTTAAATTTATATATAATTATACTCCAAGATGACCTGATTATAATAATAAAAAAACTATACACAAAAATAAGTTGTTACAGTTATATTTGAGGTTCACAAAATATATTTTTGAATATAAAATTTTCTTTTATAAAAGAAAGGGTTAGTGACACATTTTTACACACATGAAATTTTTATGACAGATAAAAACCTGGACTCTTTATTTTCTTTTCTTTTGTTGATGAGAGTGAATTTTCAAACAGAGTGGTAGTTGAGCGATGGGCTGCAAGGTTGTCTTCTAACTTCGTCTTCTGACCTCGGGGCTTTATATTAGACTAGACCATTTTTATTTCTTCAGGTTGGCGTTAACATCTTCTCTGATCCTACGTTCAATGTTCCAGAAACACTCCCTCCATGTCCTCTGCCTTCATACAGCCGGTTTCTTTTTTTGTCACTGACTCACATACTTTTCTTTTCACGGCATTAACTACTCCACTACACCTCCTCTGAACAGACCTGATAAAAACGACTCCTCTCACGAGGGGACAGACCACTTCTCCATCGTTTTGGATTCCGCTCTCTCATTGGCCACAATTTTTACAGCCTTTAAACTACTAAACATCTGGTTTTTTTTATAACACTTACATATTCCCGTATACAATCCTAATTGCTTACATTTATTGTTAACACATTATTAGCTTATCATTTAATTTTATTACATAATTGAAATGAATGAATTGATCTATTTTGATACTATATCGACCCTGGTACAAATCGATTTGATAACCCCCAGTAACCTTCCTTAGGTCTAATAAAATGATTGCACTAAGTACCTTATTTTCCATTTATTAAATATTCATGTAATGGACAATATGGATCATTACAATATATAAGCCTTTCAACTAGAATGCTGTCGCCATGTAAAATTTTCCTTAAATTTATTTATTTAATTTTATTATTGTTTTACCTTTCCAATCTCTGAGAGCTGGGTTGCTATGCCAACCAACACCAACCAACATCGTAAATTCGATATCCAATTTATGGCCTTTTATTAATGTAGGGCAGGAGTCTTTAACAGGCTCGGGACCATCGCTTAACGTCCCATCCGAAGGACGGCGTGCTTAAGTTTATTTTACCTCTCAGATAAAATAAACTAAGGGCCTCAGTCGGGCTACGAACCCACGACCTTGAGCTCAGAAGTCAAGCACGCATACCACTGAGCTACCGGCGCCCTCAAAACAGGTATATTTATTTAACGCATATATACAATAGCACCGATAGCTCAGAGGTAGCATGCTTGTCTACTCACCTCAAGATCACAGGTTCGAAACCCTGCTGATGCCCTTAAGTTTTTTATCTGGAAGGTGTCTTCGGATGGGACGTTAAATGATGGTCCCGAGCCTGTTAAAGACTCCTACCCTACATTAATAAAAGTAGGTACCTAGGCAAAATTTAGGACTTCCATAATAGAGTCGGGCTCATGTCCACCTCATTGTGCCGAAAAAGCGCTCTGGTAGTATGCAATATGAGCTCGCAGTTAAAGCCCGGACGTGAGTCGCATTGTATTAATTAGAATTTGTGTACCTGTTTAACTTTCTTTTCACTGAATGATGGGTTTTTTGTTGAGTGCCTGATGATGAGGGAACCTCAAAAGCCGGCTATTATAAAATAGGTAATGAAATCTAAGAGAGGACTGACTACACTTTTATTTTGAAACCTGAGAAAAAATGTTTCTTATTAAATTTCCATCTATCGTAATGCCCTCGGACTTGAGATATAATCAATATGAACAAAGTTATAGTGTTCCAAAGTATGGCAAGGAATTTTAAAGTAAGTTTTTGATTGAAGTTTTTTTAAAATAAATAATAAAAATAAATAATAAAAAAATACCATATCATGACTTATATCCAGTAATGCCAGTTTGAAATGAGTTTTATAGAGGGAGGGATGGGGAGTGAGTGATCTGTAAAAAAGTGGTTGGTTGGTCTAATTAAGTCCCTTTATGGCCACATCATCTAGATATATATATATATATATAGATAAGCAATTAAATGTTCTGTTTGATTATATTCATAATAATATAAATATTTAAATGTTATTTATTTCAGAGAAAATATTGGAATTGAAAAATGTAGAACCTGATAGATTTATATCGTTAATTCGAAAACCAATTTTGGATCGCTCTCATGCTGTGCAATCGAAGAGTTTATTTTTGAAGAGTATCAGAATTGGGCGTAATCAATTACATTTTGTATTATCGTCACGATTACTAAAAACCACGATTACTTGATAATTAGGTTATCATGTAATCATGACTACAAGTAAGCTTTTCTGCCGATTACTATGTAATTAGTACCAGGTAATCACGATTACTTTTTCTAATTAATAATAAAAAATTTCGAAACTGTTGAGAAAGCATAATAGCATTAGATAAAAAAAGCTTAAATTAAATTAAATTAAAATCAAGTATAAAAAGTTATTAGTAAATAAAAGCTATGAATGAGGAGTACAACAATTAAGTTTACAAAATTTCGTCTATTTCACACAGAATTGTAAATTATTATTGACTAAATTCTTAACTTCTCGGAAGCCGATGCCCAATACGCTGCTTTTGCTGCGTTTTCATATCCGAGATTCAAAAACCGATGGTTGGCATGCCTCAATGATTCTGACCAATCTCAAGTTGAAAAATTATTGACTTCAACTTTGTCAAGGGAGTTCTTCTCTCCTTATTCCTACCTTCGTTCAACTACGACAAGTAAAGAAGACGGGTTTTTTAAATTTCTGTACTGTAATCAGTAACAGCTTGACGATTACGATTATAATTAATTGTGATCGTCCTTACCTATCGGACGATTACGATTGCATAGTCTTAATAACATTGCACCAACTTATGATTATGATTACGTAATCAGTAATCGCGGTACGGTTGTCGAAAACTGTTAGTAATCGTTCATCGATTACAATATGCCCAACTCTGAAGAGTATTAACTATACAACGTCCCGAACGAATCCTATCGGAATTATTTTGATATTGATATCTATATTTATTTTGACACATGGGGAATTAGAAGTGGATGCAAACCTACAGATCGCCTGCTGTATATAATAATCATAGCAGCTTATGTATTGTAGAACATGAAAGGAAATATTGATATGAAATTCACCAAAGTCATAGATGATGAAACAAAAAAGTATGTTGAGTCCATCAGACGTATAGGTTGGAGATAGCGTCCTTGCCTATCGAGTTCAAAATTGTTATTATTCATTTCAATACATAAGCTGTTGTTGATCTAGAATGACCAAGGGCAAGTTCTAGTTATTTATTATCATGCCCTGGCTTTAACTACGACGTCATATCGCCTATTACCAGAGCGCTCTTTCGACACTCTGGTGGACATGAGCCCGACTCTACTGTGAGAGTCCTAAATTTTTATTCATCTTGGGCAGGGTCTTTAAACGAGTACCTGACATCGTACAGGCTCGGGACCATCGCTTAACATCCCATCCGGACGGCGTTCTTAAGTTTATTTTACCTCCCGGATAAATTAAACTAAGGGCAAGTTCTATACTATATTCCGTAGTAATATTCGAACTTCATTGTTATCGATTTATTTAGTTTAGTCATGTGATTATATGTTTATTTTTATTCAAATAACGAGTTTCGTTCATTTTGTGTCTTTAAGTAGTCTTTTATCTAAAATTATGTTTACATCAAGTTATGTAGACTTTATGGATCCAGTCCTTTAGTATTTGTTTGTGAGTTGACTTTTTAACATATAGGTTCTGAGATTGTCAAGGTTTCTTTTAGACTAGACGGGTCATTAAGCGTAAAAAATTGGAAAATATAATAATTAGTTATTGTGACACATCCATTAACTATGAGGTCATATCGCCTACTACCAGTACGCCCTTTTGTCGTTCTGGTGGACATGAGTCCTACTGTGGCAGTCCTAAATTCTGCCTACTAAGGTTTTCCTTGCCTCCCAGTTAAAAAACTTAAGAGCCTCAAGCGGGTTTCGAATCCACAATCTTAATCTCAGTAAGCAACCACGCTCTGTGCTACCCTAGTAAGAAATTGTGTAGCAGTATATAGAATAAGTACGTTCAGATTGTAAATTTCAATAAATATTATTACAAAAAAAAAAAAAAAAAGAAATTGCCATTTCCTCAAGAACCCTTGAGATAGCAATCATAAGAACCCGAAATATACCAGTATCAATTGATATTGGAGAGGGGAGAGTCCTGGTCCTTTCCACTTAACCTAGATTTACTTCTCTCCAATTTCGGGAGTATCCAAAAATCGAACGATACTGTACAACTGAGAATATTTACATACAACGTTTGCAAAGGTATCTTGAAAAAAATAAAAGAAATTTGGGAATAATCCTACATTTGTCTGATCCTGACAAGGTACCCCTGGTAAATATATTGTGATGTATAAAAAAAATGCACACATTAAAATGATTAATATTAAAAAAAAAATTAATTATATTTATTTTTCTATAAAATCCAAGAAATAATTGAATTAGTAAATAAATAATATGAATGCATTTTCTTTTAAAACAAATGAGTAGAAAACAAAACGTCGAGGTCTGAGTCAATGGAGACGGTCTGAGTGAAGATGGAGAGTTGTGTTTAGGCTTAATATGTGATGAACTAAGTAGGAGTGTATTAACAATAAAATTGATCCGCAAAGAAGGTACTGTTTGTTATTGATTTATATGTACAAAATATATATCCCCAAAATATATAACTTAAGTTTGAAGAATGGCCAAAATATAAAACAGAAAAAAAGATTGAAATAGTTCTAAGAATTAAGTTTTTACTATTTTTATTTTGATTTTTGTTTCAATGTTTAGTTTTTATTTTATAATGTAGATGTAAAAAAATAAACCCAATTATTTGTTCTCGTAAATTATATTCTATTCATTTTCCCTGTTGTCTTATTAATTGTATTAATTAAATTATTTATTATTTGAATTATATATTTATTTAATTATTTTAATTTTATATTAACATTTTCTATTTACCACAATATAAAAAAAACTGTTTTTGAAATATGGTCTTTGGCGCTACGGTTCTTTTAGATCGTAGGCCTCAGCGTCGATGATGTTATACTACTCTATTCTCAGTCTGCAGAGTCTATCTTTCTCATACCCATCGTCTCCCTCAAGTGGCTGTGGTTTCTGGCACCAGTAACAAAAGCCAGTCCCTGGTAGATTCTGATGCTGGGACCAGAGTGAAGTATGTAGTAGGTGTTCCAAGTCCTTCGAGAAACTACCTCCACCCTAGACCAATTTCCACCAAAGTAGGATGTCCTGACTATTTTAGAAGGTTAGATACTATCCTTGGCAGGGTATATGCGAGTGCCTCAGTACCGCAGATGAGTGATTTGTACAAAAAAAAAAAATTGTTCTTCTGCCAACGTAAGCGGGGTCTCCCACTTCATCTCTGTCGCAGCCTTCCTTACTTCACCAAGGCTACTTAGTACGTCTGGGCTCTTGTATAGGTCTCCATTGGACCATATCCTTCTTCTATCCCCTTCAGTAGTAAAATATTATATTTTCTTCAATATCTTCCTCTCGCACGAATTGAGCAAGACTTCGTCCCTTCTGGTCAGGAAACCAGGTACATATTTGACGACTTGTGTCACGGCTGGTCTATGAATAGTTATTTTGGCGTCTCGGGAAACAGACTTCGATCCGAGCAACTTCTGCAGCACCTATTCCCCGCCGTTATCCTCGCTTTGGTAGTTCTCATGTCTCAAACCTGTTCACAGTCCTGGAAAGCCCCCGCCAATTCAGCCTTCGTAGGCACGGTGTCCGCATAGGCAAAAATTGTATTAAATACATTTTTAGTGGGATACAAAATATATTTCTGTAGTAGGTTAGGTTAGGTTTTATGACTCATGCCCGGGCTTTAACTACGAGGTCATATCGCCTACCATGAGCCCGACTCTACTGTGGGAGTCCTAAATTTTGCCGACCCTAAATTTTTATTCACTTAGGGCAGGGGTCTTTAACGAGAACCTGACATCGTACAGGCTCGGGACAATCGCTTAACGTCCCATCCGAAGGACGGCGTATTTCTGTAGTAGAACAGTCGACAACTGTGTGTTTTCTCGCGATCAGAATTAGTCAAGAGATAGCAGCACGACATCCTTCAGACGATCACAGAAGATCTGCAATTGCACATCTAGGTGCGGAGTTGCTCTTAGGAAGACGATCTGTTGGTAATTGACAGAGAGGACTGCAACAAGACCACGCCCTCTGGATTTGGTTCAGAACAGCCCACTCGCAATCTGGTCATGGTTCAAGTCCATGTGTAAATTAGTTCTGTCTTTTCCATATAAAGTCTTTGAACACAATCAAAGGGAAAAAAGTCGCCTGTTAGTGGCAATGTGATTTGAGCAGAAATTGATCAATGTATACGCTTTGCTTCAAAACCAATCAGCCATTTGGGCTAGGAATCAATATTTGACTTACATAGATACTAAATTTTGTGTACGATAGATTCTTTGCATCGGAATTAAGTTATTAGTTTTATAGTTAGGCCCACCCTCTTATCCCCCTCCTCCCAATTTTTCTCTCCCTCGGCCTATTTGGCTGAAACTCAATAGGATTCGGTCTTATGGGGGTTCTGCGTACACAAATAAAATATCGTGTCGATATGTTCATTCTGGGATTTATTCTTAGACACACAAGTACACAGACATTTTTTTTTTTAATTTTTGGAATCTGGGGGTAGTAAAACTTGAAACTCCTGGTGAACACTAAACATCAAATTTTAGGCCGTTCACAGAACTCCCCTATACTTCGTCTCCCTATAGACCGGTTCGGTCACGATCTAGCCGCAGTTTGTTTTCTCATGAAACAATTGGCTTTATTCAGATGAAAACGTTTATTTATTATAGAAATAAATGACGTTGTCTTCCCACTGTTTTATTTTTGAGCAGAATCGGTTGTCAACGCTGTGTTGGTGCCACTGAAGATGACGCTGTTGAAAAGCAGTACTGGTCAAAAATAAAACAGTGGGGAGGGCGCCGGTAGCTCAGTGGTATGCGTGCTTGAGTTCTGAGCTCAAGAACGTGGGTTCGTAACTGAGGCCCTTAGTTTATTTTATCTGGGAGGTAAAATAAACTTAAGCACGCCATCCTTCGGATGGGACGTTAAACGATGGTCCCGAGCCTCTACGATGTCAGTTACTCGTTAAAGACCCCTACCCTAGGTGAATAAAAATTTAGCGTAGGCAAAATTTAGGACTCTCACAGCAAAGTCGGGCTCATGTCCACCAGAGTGACGAAAGAGCGCTCTGGTAGTAGGCGATATGACCTCGTAGTTAAAGCCCGGGCATGAATCATAAAACCTAACCTAAAACAGTGGGAAAACAACGTCTTTTATTTCTATGAGAAATCTCGTCCCACATCTTACTATCACATATATTTATTTATTATTTTCCAAGCTACCCAAAGTATAGAAGAAGTTATGTACAGCTCAGAAATTCGATGTTGTAAATTCAACACATCAAAAAGACGACACCCATCAATTTCAGCTGGACCGACCAAAGGGGGGGACCAGAAGATGAAGCCAGAGAATTGAGGAGAATGATAGATTATAGGAGAAGAACCTATAAACTTTTAATAGGCTATTTTCAAAACTTTTCAACCCCCTTCAACACAACCCCTCTGGCGTTATAGGACTGTCGAGATAGGACTGAGACCAATTTGATCTATGGGTTAACTATTGAATGTATATTTACATTTACGAAGTAAAGGAGAAGTTATGTAATCGGTCAAATATTTGATGTTGGTTTATCAACCTAATTTCATGTTTTGAAAATCCCTCCCAATCCAAAAAACATAGAAAAAAAATGTCTGAATACATTTTTTGCGTTCTGTGTTGATATAGTGGAAATACTAATAAATAAAATAAAATGATAGATAAAACACTTTTTTGAACACTTATATTGTCTAAATCCACAAACATATACTTAAATGTGTATCGGTTTCAGCTTACGCCATCGTCAGCACAATGTTCAACAGTAATTAAGATATTTGCCAGGCATACATATTTATATTAACCTAAGAGTACCTGAGGTGAAAGGGTCCCCTTCCTCTGGTAAAACCAGGGGGGTGGAAGTCTCTATTCTAACTGTAATAACCAACTGTGCACTTATTTGAAAAACAAGAAAATAAAATAAAAATAAATGTTAGTTTTAGGTTTTATTATTATTATAATAAGTGTTCAAAAAAGGGTTTTATCTATCATTTTATTTTATAGAAAAAAAAAAAAGGTTTTCGGTAAATCACCAGCAATATACTTCCCCAGCATATATTAATGAATTAAGTTGCCGCCCCCCTTTAAAACCAATCGACAATTTGTACTAAAAAATCAATAGTACGCGAGAACGTAGTCTAATATTAAGCGCTGGGGAAGTACATTGCGGGTGATTCACCGACGACTGTTACCATATAGTATTGACGTGAAAACGTCTATTCGCTCGTTAAGCACTGTGATAGCCGGTCAAACTTTCATGTGTTACAAAATACCGTCAGATTTCAATCGATAATAACTACGAGAATAATAATGCGATAACAACGGTTGAGGTCACAATGGATATAGCATGACTGTACGTGTTTGTTGTGCAGTGTTTGTTTTGCCTGTGACGTTATCGGGCTAGTGTGGACGCCGGCGGATAATTGTTGCGAATTAGCGTTTTGTAAAATTAGAAATTAGTGTAGACAAGACGTTGATTCGGGTGTCATTGTAAAGGGCTTGAGGAGCACTACTAGGACTCAAAGTGAAACAATAAAAATATTCGCCGAAATATATGTAAAAACCGGTATTAAATTGAAAATTACAAAACAATTAAAGATGTCGTCTCATATGAATCGTAAATATGCGTGGAATTATAGAAAACGCAAATCAGAGGAAAGCTCGCATCAAAAGGAATTTAAAAAACCTAAAAAGTCTAGTGCCGAGCAAATGCAAGAGCTACGGCAGCATCGAAAAGAAAATGAAAAATGATTTTATCCCGACGTTTTCACGGAAAATCTACGGTGTGGACCTTGACTACGCCTTAATGTTTTTTTTTAGATAGAGCGTTTTCTGAAAAAATTAATATTAACATTCCAAGGAAAATCGTAACATTGGCGATTTAAGTAGAGCTTTGGGAAAAGCCTCTTAGCGAACTGAAAAAATAGAAAACTTTACCAATAAAGCTTTAAAGGATGTTTTTAGTTCGGAAAAAGTTGTGTCAATTTTTATAAGAAGATTTCAAATCTTGGGTAATTTAGAAATTTTATTATTAAAGGCAAAAAACTTTCGTTTTAGAAGATGTTTTGGTGCTTCATTTTCACAGAAATATTTAGGGTTTTAGAAGTCTTGCTCCATGGAGACTGCAGTCTCTCTCTATTTAAAGAATAGGGGAGGGGAGGTGATTGATCCGAAATTCGATGTTGTGTTTTGACCAGAATTCTATATTTTCCGAAAATATAAAAAAAACTTTCTACCTGTTAGGTTAGGTTTTACGACTCATGGTCATATCGCCTACTCCCAGAGCGCTCTTTCGTCACTCTGGTTGACATGAGCCCAACTCTACTGTGGGAGTCCTAAATTTTGCCTATTCTAAATTTTTATTCACCTAGGGCAGGGGTCTTTAACGAGTACCTGACATCGTACAGGCTCGGGACCATCGCTTAACGTCCCACTCGAAGGAAGGCGTGCTTAAGTTTATTAAGGGCCTCGGTTGAGTTTCGTTCTTGAGCTCAGAAGACAAGCATACCACTGAGCTACCGGCGCCCTCACTTTCTACCTGTGTATAGGTATGTGTGTCCTATGAATATAACTCCAAAAAGAATGAATGTATCAATGCGAATTGACGGCACAATAACATCCGAAGCTAAGCGGAAGTTAGAGGGGGGCTCAGCTCAAATGATCCCAATAACTGCCGTTATAGTGAATGTATCGACAAGAACTATTGATGTCAAATATTGATTTTTAGCCCAAACGATTGATTTTTGAGAGAAAATAAAAATTTAATTGGTTAATTCATTCTGGAGAAGTCCTTCGCCGATGATTCACCGACAACTTTTTTGTTATCGGTCGCTAGTCATTATAATGAATTGACCATTTCAAAATCAATGTAAAAATTGTGGAATAATAATCCATATTCCTACCTACAGTTCTTGTACCTATTTCTTGAAGAAATTACTTTGTAAAAATACAATAAAACTTTTATTCCTACTTCCAGAGTATTATAAAATAATATAGTGCTAGATGGCTAATAATAATAAAAATAAAAAAAAAATCTTTCCTCCTGTATGACTGAGTCTGTAAGTCGTAAACGGAATACGGACAGCCCATGTGTCGTAAACAGAGAAGATAGGCATAAGATATAAGGTTGAACTGTCTCACTATTACTAGTAATAAAAATCAATCAAATTCCAACGACCAAATGCCATCTGTAGTATTAAATTTGCATTAATGTTTTATTTTTATTATAAAATAATAGTAATAGTATGTCTTAATAGGAGTGGGTTGTTTTTTGGATTTGCACTGGTAATAAAAAAAAAACGTAGGAATACGTACACAGTTGTTTAATAGCAAATCTGATAAATTTCGCAAGCTATAATGTTTAAAATAATAATTATTTTTTACTTCCCCAGCTCTACGAAGTATAGGGGAAGTTATAAATCGGTCAAAAAATCTATGTTGAGATTCTGTCATATATTAGTATTGGTAGTGAGGGCGCAGGTAGCTCAGTGATTTGCATGCTTGCTTACTAAGCTCAAGATCGCTAATCCAAAACCCGGCATAGGCCCTTACTTCATTTTATCTGGGACGTAAAATAAAATTAAGCATGCGGTCTTTCGGATGGGAACGTTAAGCGATGGTCCCGAGTCTGCACGATCTAAGATAGCATTACAGACCCTTACCATAGGTGAATAAAAATTTAGGGTAGGCAAAATTTAGGACTCCCATAGTAGGAGTCGGGCTCATTCCTGTTCATAAGAGTGACAAAAGATCGCTGTGATAGTAGGCGATATGACCTAGTAGTTAAAAGCCTGGGCGTGGGTCATAATAACTAACTAACATTATTATTATATCACCCCCTCCCGTTCAGATATTTGGGGCGCTACATAGCCTATATAATTAGAATAATTATCCCTTTGTCCGATTTGGCTGAAATACTATAGGTGTTGTCCTTATGGGGTTTTACTCACATATATAACATTTCATTCTTACGGCAGTTATTAGAGATATAAGTTAAGCCCCCTAATCCTCCACTTTCCTTTGGTCGATGTGGCTGAAAATCAAAACTTGTCGTCGTTAGAAGTTTCTGAATTTTGTGTAGATGCATTTTTTTTTTCCTTATGGACGATGCATATAAGCCATGCACTGTTATGTGTTATCTAGTTATTAACATTCATGGCCCCAGGAGGGAGCTCTAGCACGGCCACCATGGCCCCTATGTATCGATACATTCATTCAGAAGTCAGATACACAGACAGACATTTATTTTTCATATTTAGAATTGTAGGTCAGAAAAGTTGAAAAGTTCGCATCGAATTTTCCGATTACATAACTTCCCCTTTACTCCGTATAGTTGGAGAAAAGTAAAAGTAATATTAAATATAATATTTATTAAATAAAATGTAATAAAATTGTATACATATAAATGTTTAATAAATGAATTAAATTGGACCAGTGCCTGGAGCGGAACTCAATGTAGGTAGGTTAGGTACTAAAAGCTTTATTGCCGACGGTGTCGTTAATTATTCCTGTGTTTAGGACCTTCAAAAACCCCACGCAGAGAGCCCCAAGCCCATGCACAGTGGCTCAAGCCCTCACTCCTAGTTTACAGTGTTGAAAAAGGGTAAAAAAAAAGTAAAAATCTGCCCACGACCAATTAATTCTCGTCCTCTCAACAAGAACAATCCATTATTGAGAAATTTGCTTTTAATGATTGCATTGATTTTTTTTTTTTTTTTTCACATATATATTTTTTCATTTTAATTATGTTAGTTATTATGACTCATGTCCCGGGCTTTAACTACGTGGTCATATTGCCTACTACCAGAGCGCTCTTTGATCACTCTGGTGGACATCCTGACTCTAATTTGGGAGTCGTAAATTTTGCATACCTAGGTTTATTCACCTAGGGTAAGGGACTTTAACGAGTACCTAATATAGTACAGGCACAGGACCATCGCTTAAAGTCCCATCCAAAGGACGGCGTTTCAAACGTTAAGTTATTTAATCAGTTAAAAAATCGGTATTGAATTTTCAGCGGAATTTTCTGTTCTCCAATGCCCTGATTCCAAAAATAATTTCTGTCTGTCTTTTAATGGAATTTTAATGTGTGATCAAAACCCCATAAAGACAACATCTATCAATTTTCATCCAAATTGTTCAAAGGAAATGGGGGGGATTAGGGGAGAGATTTAACTCAACATCTCTAATAACTGCCGTTGTAATGAAGTTACTGTGACTCATTCCCGAGCTTTTAACTTCGAGGTCACATCGCCTACTACCAGAAATATCTTTTGTCGCACTGGTGGACATACATTTGCCTGACTACTGTAAATTTTGCTTACCCTAAATTCTTATTTATTACCATCGCGATCTTGAGCTCAGTAAGCAAGCACGCATACTATACATGTATCTACAGAATTACATAGATAAATTCAAAACACTAGGTGGTAAGGATGAGAATGTTCCGCGGAATCGACAGAAGGAATGAAGAGAATCAGAGGAAGGCTTAACTCGAAAACCGCAATAACTGCTGATGTACGGAACTTATTAATGTCTATTAATTTTCCGCGAAATCTGTCGATGGAAAAATCTGTGTTAAATTTTCACTGAAGCAATAATTAATCAACTACTTTTTCGCTCTCTTCAGCAGTTTGGGCTAACAATCAATAATTAACTTACATCGACAGTTATTAATTATGATATTTGAATTTAGCCCCCACCACCTTCTCTCTCGCGATTAGATTGCAGTTTTCCTTAGGTGGTTCTGTAAAATTTCGTGTCGATACTTTCATTCTATCGGGAGTTATCGGTTAACAGCCCGGAGTTCTTACTTCCCTCCATTGAAACTTAAATATTCGATCAGAAATTGTAGTGTTTTCCCCGGAATTTCATTTTTTCCGACTCCTGATTCCAAAAATTAAAAAAAAAAAAAAAAAGTTATTAAATAATTAATAAGATGTATCAGTCCAACAGAATTTATTTTAACCACAACTAGTTTCATCAGTCAAGCCGACATCATCAGGTGGTGAATTTAAGCATACATAAACCAATATAGTCTATAATTTGCGAGTAATCAAAACTCTTGTCAATCATTAACAATATCACAATATTAAAATTTAAAAAAAAAATACAACAATGCAAATAGTTTAAATATTTTAAATTAAAAAGCAAATAACCTTATTGGAGAGCAGGTCAAAGGACTATTTATCAGGGACCAGATGGACCAATGGCTGTCTGGCAGACAATGAGATCGCCTTCCACTCCCCAAAACAACCTTTGACCTCTTCTCCAATAAGGTAATTTGAGTTTTAATTAAAAATATTATTATTTTTTTTTTTTTATTTTAATATTGTGATATTGTTAATGATTGACATGAGTTTTGATTACTCATAAATTATAGACTATATTGGTTTATGTATGTTTAGATTCACCACCTGATGATGTCGGCTTGACTGATGAAACTAGTTGTGGTTAAAATAAATTCTGTTGGACTGATACATCAATATATTAATTATTTAACAATAAGTCCCCTACATCTACCTACCACCAAGAAATATTTATTGGTTTCCAGATAAAAGGGCCAAAAGGAAAGGGATGATTAAGTTAGGTATTCGACTCAAAAAACTATTTTTACTTTTATTTTTGGTCAGGAAGCATGAAATTTTGGTGACTCAACATAGAATTTGTGACCGATTACATAACTGCTCTTCTTCATTAACTAGCTAGGAAGTAAAAATATCGAAATCTACCCACGGGGATGCTCGCCATTCCTCAAGAGTTGCGAAATCTAAGTTTCTGAACATTTAATTAAGTTTCCAAATGCTAAGCGAACTATTTTGTTCTGCTAGTTGTGCAGTTTCTTCGTCAAATAGGAAATTGTGCCATCCATAGGAGTTACAATATTTGACTTTCCTAAGTTACAAGCAGTCTTTTACTTTGAGTAGATGTGGAATATGTAATATGAAGAGAGTAGACTTATTTAACTTTGGGCTTTTGTGAAATTATGTTAAAAGTAGTTCTTTTGACTTTCCCAGCTATAAGAACTACAGTTTCGTAATCGCTCAAGTATTCATCATATTCTGTTTCCCGATCAGAGGTCGGATTTCAGGAAAAATGTATAAATTTATGGGAATCCAAAAATTAAAAAAAAAAGACATTAAGGCGTAGTCAAGGTCCACGCCGTAGATTTTCCGTGAAAACGTCAGTATAAAATCATTTTTCATTTCCTTTTCGATGCTGCCAAAAAACTTGTTCTGGGCAATCCGAGCACTGATTCTGAAAATCAATCATTATTATTGAAAATACGAAGTATAGCAAAAATAGCAAAAAGATACAAATGAATCTGAAAACTAGAAAGTACAACGAAAAGGAAAATGGGTCAATTAGCTTGGGAGCTTTTGGGTAAACCTTATTTTTTCTCGTTCAAAAGTATGGATGTAATGGATTTTTTAATAAAACAGTTCAAATATCTCTGTAATTGAATATTACTTACAAGAACCGTGCAGATGATTACTTACCTTTCTCTTTAGAGTCCATTTCAACTGCCGAATATAGCTCAAACAATGATCGAACTGCTATTTTTGCAGTCAGACTGATAAACCCGCGTCTTATCGCAGTAGAATGACAACACTTGTTCAAACGTGAATAATTTATTTGTTCCATCTCTATGCAGTATTTATTTTCATTATAAGGTAAATATTTACATTTTCGGAGCCACTCACCTTTCGACAACAATGTCTAGAGCGGGAAATTTTTAATTTTTGACTTGACTTTTGTCCACCTAAAGTGGTCATTCGTCCCACTGTGCGCCGGTGCCCGATAACATCACAGGCAAAACAAACACTGCACAACAAACAGACATGCTCTAACCATTGTGACCTCAACCGTTGTTATCGCATTATTAGTCTCATAGTTATTATCGAATGAAATCTGACGGTATTTTGTAACAGAAGAACGTTTGACCAGCTATCACTGTGCTTAACGAGCGAATAGATGTTTTCACGACAAAAAAAAAAAAAATCGTCGGTGAATCATCGGTATTTCCTTAGAACGAATTAATCAATTAACCGTTCGCTCTCCCTCACCAGTCGAGCATTTGCACTAATAATCAATAGTTGACTGTCTTAGGGGCTCCTAAACAGGTATTGTCCTCATGGGGTTTTGGCTTTTGACATTCATAAAAACGACAGTTTTATTAATAAGTGTAATTCTTATGGGTTTTTGGTTTACATATGAACACTTTTGTCTTTAATCTGCAATGGCAGTTATTATAATCTTTGTGTTAAGCCTCTCCCCTATTCCCCACTTTCCCTCAACAGGTGTTCTTCTTAAGTCGCGTTTACACTATATAGCAAAACAGCTATATAGTCGAGCTATGTAGCTGTGCTACAAGTTTTTGAAAACGCCACCCGAAAACAGCTATATAGTTCAATTCAAGAGCTATATAGCTGGAAATGAGTTTCCCATCGGTTGTTAGGTTAGGTTTTATGACTCATGCCCGGGCTTTAACTACGAGGTCATATCGCCTACTACCAGAGCGCTCTTTCGTTACTCTGGTGGACATGAGCCCGACTCTGGGAGTCCTAAATTTTGCCTACCCTAAATTTTTATTCACCTAGGGCAGGGGTTTTTAACGAGTACCTGACCCGAACATCCCATCCGAAGGACGGCGTGCTTAAGTTTTTTTTACCTCCTAGATAAAATAAACTAAGCGCCTCGGCCGGGTTTCGAACCCGCGATCTTGAACTCAGTTAGTAAGCATACATACCACTGAGCTATCGAGCTGTTTAATGGCTGTGTTAAATATTACAAAATAGCTACACTGAGAAAAATGTTCTTGCGAGAAAGCAAATTTCTTCTCGCGGCAAAAGTGTTTTATTCTGTATTTTGTGTCGGTAATAGAGAATAGTATACACCACTAGGTGAGAGGGAATAGTAGTAGACACCAGTAGGTGATAGGGAATAGTAGACACCACTAGGTAATATGGAATAGTAGTAGACACATAGAGAAACCCCATGGGGGAACATAAAAAAAATATCTAATTGAATTATTATAGGTTAGGTTTTAGATTTATGACTCATGCCAGGGCTTTAACTACGAGGTCATGTCGCCTACTACCAGAGTGCACTTTCGTCACTCTGGTGGACATG
Source organism: Aradus depressus (assembly GCA_963662175.1). Lineage (NCBI taxonomy): Eukaryota > Metazoa > Arthropoda > Insecta > Hemiptera > Aradidae > Aradus > Aradus depressus. The sequence goes on from OY759219.1 coordinate 25,934,412, forward strand.
AAACCGAATCTACTGTGGGAGTCCTAAATTTTGCCTACCCTAAATTCTTATTCACCAAGGGTAGGGGTCTTTAACGAGTACCTGACATCGTAGAGGCTCGGGATCATCGCTTAACGTCCCATCCGAAGGACGGCGTGCTTAAGTTTATTTTACCTCCCAGATAAAATAAACTAAGGGCCTCGGTCGGGTTACGAACCCACGACCTTGAGTTCAGAAGACAAGCACGCATACCACTGAGCTACCAGCGCCCTCCCCATCGCTTGTTGGTAAGACCAAAGGGAACTATGCAGCTGAGCTGTATAGCCAGGCTGGAAACGCGTTTTTTGTTGTAGCACAGCTATATAGATGTCGCCTGAAGACGCTCATAAGTTGTTTGCTTGCCATCTCGAAGTAACCTGGTTCATTTAATCAAATTCATGCTCATACAGCTGCTACAGCTACACAAAGAAACGCTTTTAGTCATAGCTACATAGTGTAAACGCGGCTTTAGAGGGTTCTGGATTCACATGTAGTATTTCTGCCTGTATGTGAACGAGTATATCGACACGAAATTTAGTATGAGAATTCAGAAGCCCCTGATTCTGAGACTAGGAAAACAGGAAATTCCAATGAAAACTTGTCATCAAATTTCTGACCGATTACATAACTTCCCCTATAGGGAAGTAAAAAAAAAAGTTATTCACAGTCCTTGATTAAAGTCTGATGCGAGGCTTCTCGGAGGGGCTCCTAAGTACGGGAACAGGGTTAAAGTCCGGACGAAACGCCTTTCTAGCGGGATAATCTTGCGTTATTGGCACCCCTTGAATCCTTCCAATCTCAGCTCCGGGTAGCGCTAAAGATAAGGAAATATTAGATCTAAGCAGGTTTTACCGTCCTTCTAGAGAGGACTGGAATTGAAAAATCTCTTTTCATGAAAAGATTATTAATTTTATAAAAAGTCACACCATAAATATGAGATTTAGAGTAGGGTTGATTTTTTTTTTTTTTCTTATTCTTATAGTATAAGAAAGTATTGTAATCGTGCGAAAATCCGAGATCGAGTTTTCAACAGATTTTTACGTTTCAACGATTTTCAACCATGTTCTTGATGAAGGCAGTGAGTGTGTGATTGGGAAGTTGTGAGCGCTTGAGGAGTCTCATGTGCTAACCAGAGCAAAAAAACAAGATAAAAATTAAATAAACTAAAAAAATTGTTTTTATTAAAAATGGATTGCTTGCAAGTTACCAATAGGAACTTCAAATTTCCTGTGAGTCTGATTCCTAAATCAGCAATCAACCGTTACGTAAATGTACATGTACAAAACAAGTGATATTACATTAATTTAAATATATAGGAATTCTTGAAGCTGATTATACATGCGCAGAAAAATGCAAAGCGCAGTAGCAGCAAATGCACGCTATTGGATGTGAGTAATTTAATTATAAAAGCACAGAAACCACAGCGTGCATTTGCTGCTCGTGTAAAGTCAACTTAAGTATTACAGTCAGTGGTTGCCTCAGGGTGAGCTTCTAGAGGTCCGAGTCTCCCAAATTAATAACAAAAAGTCTGCAATGCTAACCACGGAAACTGTGGGCTGTGCCCCCGGGAGTATATACCCCCACTCTCGTAACTTCCCCCTCCCCCCTTGCTCAAAAACCTGGCTACGCCCCTGGTGCTAACTTAGATCTGATTAGATTCTGGACTAAATCGGACGACAATTGTGACCACATTACTTCGTGAGAACCTACATACATTTGACAAGGTACTGCGTGTATTTATGACCTAATCAAACATTTTTTTTAGTAATGGTTGCAGAGAAAGCTTAAAGACATTTCATATAAAATACAATTTTTTCCTGGTTGTCCGGTTTTCAAGATACTTTCCAAAAACCATCTTCAAATGTCGTTTTCCTTGATTTACCCGAAAACTGTTAGTCCTTTCGAAAATATGTTTCCTAACAAAAATGTTTCTTATTAAATTTCTTATTGCTAAAGTGTCTTCCTTCACATTTGTGATTGAACCAGTACGGCCAGTAAAATTTATAGCGCCTCAAAATAGGTAAAATAGAAGTATACCCGTAGGAAATGTTTCCAAGTTAAAAAAACTCATGGGGGCCTCGGCCTCGGCCGACTGAACTACCGGAGGCCCTCTAGTAATGTTTAAATTGTACCATGTAGCAACAAAGTATGACACATTGAGAGAAAAAAAAAAATTAAAGTAGACTCTCCCTTATCCGGCGTTCTGTTAACCGGCGTGCTCCCTTATCTGGCGCTCGCAAAATAATATCAAATTTGTTAAACTAAAATTATTATGTTATCAATTATATGAGCCACGTATATTTACGAGCACATAATAATTCTGTAACTCATGAATCTTTTATGTATTTTTATTGTACATACATACATATGTTCATTGTATTTATAATGAAGGGAACTCTAATACAATATTTTATTATTTCACTAATATCCTATAAATAAATTATAATAAATACATAGTTGAAAATCGAACATTTATAAAAAATGTTTCCTAGAATAGAAAAACAAAGGTACCATCCCGTCCGTGGTACAACAATATCGTCTTATCGGGAAATGAACACTTAACTAGTAAAATCAGTTTAATTTTTTTCCACAGAAATAATTAATATAATAATATTAATGTTTGGATAAATATTCATATGTACGTGCATATAATAAATCAATGTTCAGTATGTACATATTTGTCAATTTAATAAATGTTATCATCAAAATTCATACGTGTTTTATTCCTTAGCTCACCTAAAAACACTTTTTTTTATTCTTTAATTGTTACATTTTTTCTCATTAATTAATGATTTCCGTTATCCGGCGTTTTCTGTTACCCGGCGTCACGTGGGTCCCGGCAATGCCGGATAAGGGAGAGTCTACTATGTGATGTGGTTGTCACAGGACATTCTTATATCACTCTTACAGATCACTCTCTCTCCGAATTCTTGAGGAAGGATATAATTGTATTGCTCAAAGAAAGCGTCGTTCCTTGTAGGGCTTTGAATTTACATATGAATTAGCTCGACAACACACACACATTACAACGGCAATTATTAAAGTTTTTTTGTTAAATCTCCGCCCTTCCCTTTGGCCGATTTGGCTAAAATTCAAAAGATGGGGGACATTCAAAAAAGGACAATGGAACAAAAAGTATTCCTTTTCGTTTGAAGTGGAGCTTTCAGACACTACCCGGGGCCTAAACTGATATCTGAATCCTTCATGTACCTATTATATTAAACTTGTCAGATAATTGTTACAAGAGTATCATTTACGGTGTCCCGTCCTCAATGGCATTACCTTTCGTCAAACGTGCAACCACAAATTATCCATTTATGACAAACAGTTTTGGAGAACAGCCTATTTATTAACATTTTCTTCAAAATTTTAATTTCGTGATATTATTTTCTGAACATTTTAAGCCTGATGTTGTTAATAAAATAATAAACAATATTTTAATAGAGTTCCGTATTTCTGAGTATATTTTTATTTACACTTTTTTCCAATTGTTCACGCTTCATGACCTGGACAGTCCAAAAGAAATTTTGACAAAAGAAACAAGGTTATATGTGATGATACAAATAAAATAGGTTAGGTTTTATGACTCATACCCGGGCTTTAACTACGAGGTCATATCGCCTACTACCAGACCGCTCTTTTGTCAATCTGGTGAACATGAGCCCGACTCTATTGTGGGAATCCTAAATTTTGCCTACCCTAAATTTTTATTTACCTAGAGCAGGGGTTTTTAGCAAGTACCTGACATTGTACAGGCTCGGGACCATCGCTGAACTTCCCATTCGAAGGACGGCGTGCTTAAGTTTATTTTACCTCCTAGATAAAATAAACTAAGGGCCTCGGCCGGGTTTCGAACCCACGTTCTTGAGCTCAGAAGACAAGCACGCATACCACTGAGCTACCGGCGCCCTGTAAATAAAATATAAATATAAAAAATAATCTGGGTTCGGAAAATAAAACTTTCTTACCCCAGCCGTACAGTGCGGTGTCTAATATTAATTGAGTGAAAATGAGCCCGACTCTATGAGAGTCATAATTTTGCCTTAAATTTTTATTTTCCAAGGTTAGGAGTTTTAAACGAGTACCTGTCATCGTACAGGCTCGGGACCATTGCTTAACGCACCATCCGAAGGACGGCAGGCTCGAAGTTTTTTCATCTCCCACATAAAATACCTAAGGACCTCGGCCGGGTTTCGAACGCCCTACCTTGTGCTCAGTAAGCGACTATAGAGTGATTGAATAAACCTTTAAGCTTTTAGCCAGTGTTCCAATAGATACCACACTGTACGAATGGGGTAAACATTTATTTTGTTACTCTATTCCCTGATACTTTAGTAGAAGATAATTTTAATCAATTATTCTATTTGCGCAATCATACATGATAAATAAGGTTTGAAATAAATATTTGAGAAAGTTGCCTTACAAGAGTTTTATCAGGTGTAGAAAATTCAGATTTCATATTGTGCCTCCTGAAAGAACTTTAAAAATTTTACAAAGTTATGTTAAGACTTGTTACTAAATTATAATTAAAAATTAAAAAATTTTAAAAAGAAATACCCTGTCCTTTGGGGTTTTTATGAACTTTGTTTACATTGTAGTTAACCTTTTTGCCTCGGTCGTAATATGGTAATGCAAAAATATTACATTAAGACCTTTTATATTTTACTCCCCAGCTAAAGTATAGGGGAAGTTATGTAATCGGTCAGAAATTTGAACGGAATATCATGTTTACCCCTGATTCCAAAAATAAAAAAAAAAAAAGTCTGTGCTTCACTGTAACTAACGATAGAATGAATGTACCGACACGAAATTTCACATGATCCAGAACCCCATAAGGACGTTTAATCTCAGCCAGATCGGTCAAACTGCCAAAATATCAATATATCTACATAAAATTTAGCATGAAACGTATATCATCAAAACATTTCTATAGGAAATATCTCCAAGAAATCCTTATGAACCCATTTTTTTAGACGTTTACTCGATTTAGACAAGAACAGTGAGTCCTATCAAAAAATTGGTCTTCACCAAAAATGTTTAATACTAAATTCTAATTCGTAGTGTGTCCTTAGATTTGAGATAAGAGCAATATAAGCTACGTTTTAGCGCCCCAAATATGTAAAATAAATTTCCATGGAAAATACTTGCAAGTAATGTTTATGAACCCATTTTTGATAGACGTTTACTCGATTTACACAAGAACAGTGAGTCCTATCAACATTTTTTTTTTCACAAAATATGTTCCTTAATAAATTTCTAATCGCTATTGTGTCCTTAGAAACAAACTAATAAATTTCTATAAGAAATATTTCTAAGTAATTTATTGCTAATGAAAATAGATGCTATTTTTACTAATTGGTTTAGTAAAGTGTTATTAATAAGAAATTTAGCTCTTATAACCAATTCATTTTATTTTATAATGTAACTATAATTTTAGTTTTGAAAAATTATTACACAGATTTTTTTCCATAAAGGATCTAGCTGGAAAATTATTTGCATTTCATATCAGTTCGATCTTTGGCTACTATTATATTATTTCTATTTTCATTTTATAAAATTTTGAATTGTTTTTGTTTTTTAATTGCTTTATTAAGTTCACAAAGTATAATTTCTTTTATTTGTTGTTTTGTACTTATTTTAATATTATTTGTATTTTTTTTTTAATTTAGTTAGTAATCTTATAATTTATTACAATTATCAAAAAATTGCCTCAAGATCAAGTAAAATTCTGCAATGAAATTAATAAAAATATTTAATGATCACGTGAGGGATATATTTTTTAACCATAAATTTCATTATAATATTGGATATTATGATTGACGTATGATAACTAGGTGTGCAATGCATTCTGCTGTTTGCAAAAACTGAGCTGAGTCAGTCTAAGTTAATGTGGTCGGTTAACATACAAGTAGTGCATTTAAAATGGAGCAAATGAACCGGTTTGTAATCACTGGATGGAACCGTAGGGTTTTCAAGGTGTCCGATGGTAAACCGAAAAGGGCTTCGCCCGGATTTTTACATTTGAAATAGAAAAATTCTATTTTGCTCCAGAATTTTGTCTCTCAATTGATTTCAATAGGGATTTTGTTTTTCGGTGATTATTCCTCCGTAGTATGTTCGATTTCAAATTTTTTTAGTAGTAAACCATCGTCACCGTGTCCACTATCATCGTGGCAAATTTCAATGTGATCTGTAAAGGGGTTTAGGAGGAGTGCGATGAAATACATGTGTCGCCTAAGAAAGAGCTTCGTAAACTCAGCTCAATAAGTATTTATTCACTGAAACTGTTAAATTTTTAAAATGTTCGAATATATAAAAATAAACAAATATATTTGGGAGACCGTTAGGCCAATGAGGTGTTGTTTTATCAACCACTTTTTTTCTTTTAAATTAGTTTATTTTTTATGGTTAACCCCTGGTACAATTTTAAAATATATTTTGAAAAATATTATAATTTTCTTTTATTTATCTGCAAATTTCCTGCCTCTCGAGTACAATCTTCTTAGTCTAATCATAATCTTATTAGAGAACCTATTCTCACAATTCAGCACATGGAGGGATATCTAAGGCAAATGTGGGTCCCTTGGAACTCACTTTCTTTTCTCATTTATATTCGACTACATTCAAATACATTTCCAAATATGTATTCAGGTATTCAGATATATTCAATATGGGACAAGGAAACTTACAAAATGTGATATTGGAGAGAGGGGTTTGAAAAGATCTACAGATTGTGACCAGTGCTTCTCATGGATTAAGTCCGGTGTTTGTCACTCCTTGTTCATTGCTAACGTGAACATTAAGTTTAGTTCATTTAGTTCCAAAGAAGATAATAGATAATGTATATTTGTCAATACAAGCCCTGAAGAAGGCACACCCAATGCCGAAAGCTTGGCAGAAATTCTACAGTTTGATTTTTAACCACCACAAGCCTCATCTCTCCTTCCTATTACATCGTTGGACAATCTTCATCTACAATAATAATAATATTTATCATAAAAATGTATACATTAACATAGCTTATAAATTAGATGCATAAACAGATATTAACTTTTAGAGTGACACACATGGATTAATAATAATAACATTTATTTGGACCAGCAAAACAAGGTGCTATACACAAATATATAAAATAAAGGATTTAAAATAGAAAGTCCTGGTACAGTCTTTGTTTGAGTCGCCTCCCAGGAGTAGGCGCTCCTAGACTGTAATGTACAGCCCCGGAACAATACACAAGGGCTTCGTGGTGATTCTTCACTAGTTTCTCGATGTGAGCTGCAAAAAGAGGAACACCCAATTCTTCGTGGATTTTGTGATTCCTCACAAACCAGGGTGCGTTTGTTGCTATTCGGAGTACTTTATTCTGAAATGTTTGTAGTCGTTTAATGTTAGTGCTGCTGGTACCGATCCAGACTGGACAGGCGTATGTTAGAAGTGGAAGTAGGAGTGTCTTGTATAAGAGAATAGTACACGTATGTTTAAGTGGCGTGTTTCTGTTTATGAGAGGGTAGAGGGTGTTAAGTCGTGAATATGCTAGCTGTAGTTTTCTGTTAATGTGTAGTTTCCATGTGAGTCGTGTATCTAAAAGTACTCCAAGATAGCGCACACCCTGGTCCTTAGGATTCCAGAGAATGGGGAGGTCATCAATTTGCAGCTGACGTTGTTCTTCCATGGAGAATCTGCGGAGAGTGAATATTTTAGCTTCAGTCTTCCCTATGTTCAGTGTTAGTCTCCATTTTGAGAACCAGAGAGAAACTTCTGTCAGGGCTTCCTGGAGCTGTTCAATGGCGACGGAGAGGACACTATGCTGACAGGCGATCATTGTGTCATCGGCATAGGTGGCTAATGTTGCCGTGGGAGTTTCGGGGATGTCGTGGGTGTACAAACTAAAAAGGAGGGGGCTCAGAATAGCACCTTGAGGGACCCCAGCTGTAATCCTTCTCTTGGTGCTCAGTGCGTTACTGACTCTCACCTGGAACGTCCTGCCATGGAGAAAAGAGGATATAAGACCAACGATGTATTTGGGTACCAAGCTTTTCTTTAGTTTGTACAACAGCCCCTGATGCCAAACGGTGTCAAAGGCTGCGGCTACATCCAAGAATACGGCGGTGGTGTAATTCTTCGCCTCGAAGCCGTGGACAATCATTTCGGTCACCCGTTGTAGCTGCTGGACTGCAGAGTGTTTGGCTTTGAAGCCAAACTGGTGGGACGGTATGGTGTCTTCTAGATATCCAGTAAGCCTTTTCGATATAATCTTTTCAAAAATCTTAGACAATGAATTTAGAAGGCTTATCGGCCTGTAGCTGTTGGGGTCTTGTTTCGGCTTGCCGTGCTTATGAAAGACAACAACGATAGCATTCTTCCACGGGTCAGGAAAGTATCCTCTCCTTAAACAGCCATTGAACAGCCCTGTAAGATAAGCGATGCTTCTTGGAGGCAGGTTCTTGAGGACGATGTTGGGGATGAGGTCTTCACCGGGGGCCTTCTTGTTGGGGAGTCTCCGGATGTATAGTGTAATTTCTGACGGGTTTGTGTACTGTATATGTGGTTCTGCGGTGTGGAGTGGGGTGGAAAGAAATTCGTGGACTGTGTGGAGTGTTTCGTGATCTTGTGTGTCATGAGTTCTGAATTTCTGTTCAAGGTGTTGAGCCACTAGCTCACTCTTGTCCTTGTCCGTTGTTACAGTATTCTGTCCGTCTGTCAGGGGCGGGAGGCCGGGGTCTTGTCTGAGGAGGCGTCGTGTTTCCTTCCAAAGGTTGCTGTCTCCAGGCGTAAAGTCGCTGGTGTATTGTCGGTATCTGTTGATTCTGTCATTGTCCAATTCCCATCGTATAAGTCTTGTCAGTCGGTTCAGCTCTCGCTTCTCTTGTGGATCGCGTGTTCGTTGCCAGTGTTTGCGGAGTGTATTTTTGTCGTGTATCATGTTAAGTATGCGTTTAGAGGTCTTATTTTGTCGCATGTTGCGTTGGTCCTTGTAGTGATTGTATGTTGAGTTGTGTATCGAGGTGTAAATGGCTTGAGTGAAATATTTCAGTGAGTCGTCTATGTCTTCAGTATTGTAGTAATGCAAAGGGATGTCTATGTTTTTGTCCATCTCCCATCTAAACGCGTCCCAATCTATTTTCCCCTGTATCAGTCTAGGCAGATGTTCTGCCTGTTTCGGGTTCACTTTGAAGGTACACACGACTGGAAGATGGTCTGAGTCGAGTTCTGTCAGTGGTTCGTGATAAAGGGGCAAAGTAAAATTTTGTACTAGTCCAATGTCCAGGATGTCTGGGAGATATCTCTGTTGTGTAGGATAAAATGTCGGTTCGTCCGGTGCTGATATCTGTACGCCTAAATTGTTAATTATGTTTAAGAGTCTTGTCCCGTTGTTGTTTGTCCGTCTACATCCCCAAATTGTATTTTTACTATTTAGGTCACCTAGTAGTATAGTCGGCCCCCCAGTGAAAATGTGTTCAAAATCCGTCTGGTGAATTCTGATGCCTGGTCGGTGGTATGCTGAGATTATGTTAAGTGTTCTGTTGTTGTTGAGTGTGAGTGTGGCTCCAACGGCTTCCAGCTGTTGAAGTGTGGGTAAGAGAAGCTGAGAGTGTGCGAGGTTCTTTTTTATACAAACAGCGACGCCTCCAAATCTGGTTTGTCTGTCCTGTCTGTATATGGTGTATCCTTTTAGCTTGAATTTGTCGGTATTATGGAGGTGAGTTTCTGTGATACAAATGATGTCGATGTTGTAGCGAGTTAAAAAGTCCGAGAGTATCGTTCGTCTGTTTTTTATTCCGTCAGCGTTCCAGTTAAGGATGGATAAATTATGAAAAATATTTAAATTAGGGTCCACCATTGTTAAATGAAAATACTTGGGTGAGAAGATTAGATAAAAATGATTTTATGATAGGGATAAATGGTTTGAGAAAGGTGATTATTGTGTTGGTGAGGTCAGTCATGTCGTTAGCTGGTTGGTTGTCTTGGCTGCTGGGTAAGTTAGGTTGAGGTCGAGGTTGGAAGGGTCGGGGTCTGCCTTGGTCGAACCAGCTGTTCGGTCGGTCCGGGGCCTGTCTTGGGGGTTGTCCTTTGGGTGGTGCATTGGGAGGATCTTGTCGTTTAGGTTGGGCCTGTCTGCTAGTCCTGTCTACGTATGTCTTGTAGGAAGCACACCCTCTGTAGCTGGCTGGATGGTTGCCCTGGCAGTTGGCACACTTGGGAGAGTCTACCTTCTTCTGTCTGGAGGGGCATGCTGTGAAGTGGTGGTCCTCCCCGCACTTCACACATTTGGGGTCCAGTCGGCAAAAGTTTTTGGTATGACCAAAAGATTGGCAGTTTGTGCACTGCACGACTCGGTTGGAACGTCGGCGTGGCTCCACTTTGACAACTGTATAGTAGAGCCGCGTCAGTTGAAATATGGCCTCTCCAGATGGGGTGTTCTCCAGCTCAACTGCACAGAGGGGTGTGGGGCGTCTGTCGTGGTTCAGAATCCGGGTGACTTTAATAACAGGGTATGTCGGGGTCAGTTCGTCTGTTATTTCTGTGTCGGTCAGTGAGTAAGGAACTCCCCGTATAATTACGGAGAGTTTCCTGTCCTCGGGGTTGACGAAGGTGTAGTATTTCACCTTATTGTCGTCATAAAATTTTGTCACTTTGCGATAGTCATCAGTCGTTGTGAGGCTGATCTTTATTTTTTTGTTGCACTGTTTTGTTTCAAACGGCGAACAAATTAAACTTTTTAACTCGGTAATGACCAGCTGATAATTATCAGCCTCACAAAGAAAGATTGGAGGGATCTTGGTCTGTCTGTTAGGGGTAGGCTGTCCGTCTGGCTTTGTCGGTTGGGTTGTCTCCTGACCGTCCTGGAGAGTGAGAAGTGGCTCGTATCTGTTCTGTGTTAGTGTTGGTGTGGGTGTGATTTGTAAAGTATATCGGTTCCTCTTCAGCTGAGGCTCCTGGGAGATGGCTCTGTTATCAGGGACTACTTGGCCGCCGTCTACTGCCATTGATATCCCAGAGTCCTCACAGCTTGAAGAGAGCTGCCTCTTAGCAGGTAAAAAAGTGGATATCATCTCACCTGTTCCGGCTACATTGTTTATTTGCTTGATATCGGCAAGGTTAGAATTTTGAATATTAAAATTATTAGACTGTTCTCGTTTCGAAACGCCGGGTTTCATTCTCACCCAAACAGAGGGAGAACTTCTGAGTGTCTTTGTCACTGTTTAGTAATATAAAAACTTATAACACCGTCACAATATTAATAATAAATGTTAACCCACATGGATTAGAATTAACAATACTACTAAAAAATAAAATGAAATGAATAAATAAATACTTGAAAATATGAGTAGCGGCTTTGACCGAATCGGCTCTCGAGTCGGCCAGGATCTGCTTTACAATGCGCTTTATTGTACTATAGGTAAATAATTTAGTGTATAATTTAATATTATTAATCAATCAATTTATTAGGTAAATGTATCAACATGATTTCAATTTAATAAATTAATGAAGTACATATACAGATTATTCCATTTATAACAATTAATTCCCAACAAAAATAAATATTGAAACAAATCCAGGATTCAATTATAATAAGTGAAATTGCATTAATAAAAATGTTTACATTTAATAAATTTGGTAGAGAAGTTCCCCCCTGCAGAGAACTGAATACTAACCTGTTTCATAGGTTAGTTCTCCCCTACAGAGAACTGAATACTAACCTGATTCATCGTTTAGTTCTCCCCTGCAGAGAACTGAATATTAACCTGATTCATTTTGAGTAGAATCTAGATTTTCTTGACACTGTAATGATTTGTTCCCTTTATAACTAGCCGTGGAAGCCGAGAACAGACATCAAAAACACTTGAGGGTGGAAATTCCAGTTACTGGACAAAAACCCTCGTGAAATCCCTATATTTCCGATTAGGAAAAGTCTGGAGTCCAAATGATCGCCACTTCTGCTGGGAAAGGGGTGAGAGAGAGAGAATAAGAAAAAGAGTTATAAAAGAAAAACGTGGAAATATAATCTTCGTAATAAACTCAAAAATCACTTCAAAATAACTAATAGACTGGTGAAATATCTAATACAAAGGATCCCCTCTAAAGAATAATATATATATATAATAATTTCAAATATACTTCATTTACAATATACAGCACCTGGTATGTTCGCTCTCTGCGGAGGCAAGTTGGTCTCTCTCTAGCTCGTCTAGGAATCGAATGTATGCTCTAAGTTGATTGATAGCTCAACCTAGGAGGTGAGCGCTCCCGGTGTACAACCGTTCAATCAACATAGGTACATTTCCGAACGACTATCGATAAATGAGATGGGGTGAGTTCCATATGTGAACCATATATGTAACTTCGTTACATATTACCCCCCTCTTCCTCCTCAAGAGAGGCAGGAAAACAAATCCGGTGGCATTACTCAAATATACCAGCTCATGTATTCACCCGTCGCAAGGATAGTCTAGCCATATACTATGGGGTGGGGTGGGGGACCCTCCCTGAAAAGCAAGGGGGATTGTCCCTCCTATCGTCACCAAACATCCTGTGCTGGGACGGCAGGCAGAGACTTAAACCGAGCTAAGCGGCCTTGCTACTCCTAGGTTGCGCACAAGCTCGCCTCAGCTGGTGGAAAAATTCCCCCACCCCCTCAAAAATGCCGGGGTTCCCAGATGACTGGTTGCGTAAACCGACAACCCATAAAGAAAAAAAAAATATCAAAGGAAAAAATTTTCCAGTCACCTAAACTAGAAACTAGACTCACGATGAGTGGGTAACCTCTAAGTTTAGGCTGCGGGTGAGTACAATGATAAACCCATGGCTGGTCAGTAGTCATAATAAGTAACCACAACAAATATACATCATATGTACAAATTGCCACCGGTTTTGTCCAAAAATACTAATAACGACCATTGGTCTTTTCAAAATAAAAAAAATACTTGCCCTCCAAAAACAAAAAAATTTTCCCACATTATGGATACTTCCTATTAAAATTTATACAATAATTTCAATTTAACTCGAGAGTCAGCAGGCCTTGGTTATTTTACCATAAAATGCTCAGACTATTTCTGTTCTTCGCATTATCAGGAAAAAAGTAACCACAAACGCAAGTGTGATGGTGAACACAAATTTAATTGCGAAGGCAATTTGAGATCCTATGATCCCCAAAAGAAATGATTCCATCTCACTGTAAGGCGTTTGTAACGACATAAAAAAACCTGTAAGCTGATCTCGGTTCTATCCTTGAATTTAAAACACAAGTATAATTCAAGTATCCATTTATCTAACAATTAACTACAATTTCTTCCTAAGTCCGATATCATAATATACAAAAATTGACTTTCTTGGTTCAAAAGAGAAAAATTATTAAGACCCCATAATCCTAACAATCTTTTCCTAATTTACCAGTCTTCAAAAGTACAATATAGTAAAGAAAAAATGATATGACAATGACAATATCTACAAAAATTCTTCGGTGTCCCTTATCAAAAATTTACACAATTCAAAACAAATTACACAGGGAACACATTTTCATTTTTCATTGAAGTTCATATAGGAAGGTTTTCAAATGCATACTCATATTTCAATAATTATATGAAACAAAAAACAACATTGTAATGACAAATATTCAATATAAAATTATGTTCACTATCCGTGATAAACCTTCTCATAACATCATCAAAATACATAATATTATATGGCCAATATATATATATGTTATAAACCTGATATGCATATTTCCCAAAAAGAATTCATATGAACATAAAGACTGACGATAGACAACACTCACAATAGGAAAAACATATACAGAATAAGGATATAGGTACCAATGCACATATAAACACATCAAAATATTGCGCAAATACAAATATAATAATAATCAAAAACAATTTATGTTCATCAAATACAAAATAAACCATAAAATTTTATTATTTGGCCGTGGTATACTGTTTCAACTGTGAAACTTAAGCCTTCTTGGTCTAACGGGTGATCAGTCCGTCGAAAACAATAATAGACTGGCGACGTAAAATCTTACGCACGTCGTGCGCGCGAAGAAGATTACTCAAGTATACCTTTATGTGCACACTATCATAATCAAATATCATTATTTACTAATAATTGTAAATTATTTACCTTGGTATACTGCGTATTTACCGCTATGCGCGACTTTGATCCATTTGTCTCTCAGATATCAAGGTTGGATCTGCGATCTACGCAGAATTCCAAACCTGGGAAATCTCGGCTGCTGTAATGGTTCCAGGGTGAGAGATCGTGACAGGACCTCGGCTATGTAGTTCCTCTGACCTGAAACGTCTCGCACCTCATACCAAAATGACATGAGATTTCAAGAAACCATACGAGGCAACCTTCCAGACAAGTGATCTGATTTTGTCAACGCACTCAAATCAGAATGATCTTAATACCAAAACAAATAAAAAGGTCTGTGCTCACAGAACCTTAAATCGCAACTACAAATTGCGTAAAAAAACCAAAATATATATCATAACCAATTACGTTATTATCAATATAAACCATATAACAATCATATCTCTCGGTGCACATAATAAAAAAACCACATAGTAGGCCATAAGTAATCGAGTAGAAAACAATATATACATCTACAAAATTCACTTTGTTTAATCAAAACTCATTAATATAATCACAATTATCATTAAAAAACCATAAACATACCTTATCAAAGCAAAATCGTAAATCCAAATCAATAATTAGGCCATATTCACTTATAATTAAACACTTTTATCAATTAAAACACTTTTGGATTTCTTTTTCCTACTCGTTTTGCCATTAGAATTAGAATTACACTTGTTATTCATAATACATTCATTGATTAGACCTTTAAGCGAATCTCTACTTAAAGTAAATAATTGACTATTGTTTTTCGAAGGAGAGGTTACTTTATCATTAGTTACATATCGACCTGCCTTGGCCGAAAATTGATTACCTTTGTAAACATAACTTTCAGAATTTCTATTTCCATAACCACCATTATCTCGCTTTCTGTAATAATTACCTTGTGAATTTCTATTTCCATAACCACCATTATCTCGCTTTCTGTAATAATTACCTTGTGAATTTCTATTCACATTGCCATTAGAAAAATTACCATTAAATCTATTGCGATTGTAACCATTATATCTAAAAAATCTCATATGATTACCTTGCGATTTACTCCGATCAAAATGTTGATCATTAATCTGACCTTTACACAACAACCTTTCCGTATAATTGGTTTCGAAATTAGAACCATTATAATTTTCGGAACTTTCAATCAAACACAATTTGTCTACCTCTTCTATCAAATTGTATAACTCCTTAAGATTAGTAGGCCTATTTTGAAAATTACAGAAACCTCTTGTTTTAGAGTTTATACCCTCTAAAACTATTACGACGATATCATATTCACTATTTCTATCAAGTATTTTGCAAAATTTCACCACACTATCAGCAAAATCACGAAAACTTTCGTCGACCTTTTGTACTCGATGAATATACTTAAATTCATATAATAGACGTACCTTGGGAGTGGTCAGTTCCCTAATAAATTTATCTCGGATTTCATTGAAATCGCACATATTCAATTCTACTAATTTCTTCAAAATTCTATTCGACGGGTCCTTATAAGACAATCTCTTAATTATGTCACTCATATATTGATTCTCTATCAAATAACAATCAAATAAATTTTCCAAAAACACTATAACACTAGTAGGGTCATTAACGATTAACCTAGGAAATGATTCGATTCTCCTCTCAATATAATTAGGAATCTTAATTTTATTAAAAGTACATTCACTAACCTTTGAATCCATGCTTAGGAATGCGCTATTCAAACCTTGATCAGATTTTTCGGGAACTTCCGTTTTTCTGGATTTCCCAAATTCGGCTGATAACTGGTTGAGGTTTTCCCGATCTGCTTGCACGGCAGTCGATAAATTATTCAACCCCAATTGGATAGCGGCCATTATTCGTTTATTTTCAGCCCTTTCTCCGACCAAACTATTTACTTTGTCGGATAAAGAATTAATAGTGTCTATTAATTTTTCCATCATAGAAGGACTAACTGTTTCAGTCGCCATCTTAAGATTGCTAAGAAAACTAAAGAAAACAAATTAACAAACAAGATCCTACCTAAGTCTATAATCCCCAAAGTGAATCACCAAGAGGTCAAAGTTCCAAGAACTATAGGATTAAAGGTGCTCAACTATTCAAATACTAAAACTTTCCACAAAAATCCAAAATCTTTCACAAAATATAAAAACGGGATCCAGGAGACTACAAATGAATTAGCTTGCCCATACAAACCAATTCTAACTTGCCCCGACAACTACCCACGCTAGAGACAAAAGAAAAAGTCTCAGCGTCTTCCTAGGCAGACTTTCGAAAGAAAGAAAAATGACGAAAAAAAAGGACAACGACCTTAACCACGCTCTCTGCTACCATGTGTGTAATGATTTGTTCCCTTTATAACTAGCCGTGGAAGCCGAGAACAGACATCAAAAACACTTGAGGGTGGAAATTCCAGTTACTGGACAAAAACCCTCGTGAAATCCCTATATTTCCGATTAGGAAAAGTCTGGAGTCCAAATGATCGCCACTTCTGCTGGGAAAGGGGTGAGAGAGAGAGAATAAGAAAAAGAGTTATAAAAGAAAAACGTGGAAATATAATCTTCGTAATAAACTCAAAAATCACTTCAAAATAACTAATAGACTGGTGAAATATCTAATACAAAGGATCCCCTCTAAAGAATAATATATATATATAATAATTTCAAATATACTTCATTTACAATATACAGCACCTGGTATGTTCGCTCTCTGCGGAGGCAAGTTGGTCTCTCTCTAGCTCGTCTAGGAATCGAATGTATGCTCTAAGTTGATTGATAGCTCAACCTAGGAGGTGAGCGCTCCCGGTGTACAACCGTTCAATCAACATAGGTACATTTCCGAACGACTATCGATAAATGAGATGGGGTGAGTTCCATATGTGAACCATATATGTAACTTCGTTACAACACGAAATTTCATATGTAAATTTAAATTTTAATAGGCTATTAATTTCCATCGGAATCGGCCGAAAGTAATTGGATCAGAGGAGGGCTTAATTCAAAAAGCCCAATAACTTCCGGTGTAATGAATGTATCAACATGAAATTTTATATTTACATTCAAAACCCCATAAGGAACTTTATAATCGGCGTAATCACCCGAAAGGAAGAGATGAATCTGAGGAAGGGGCTCAAAAAACCTAATAACTGCCGATGTAATGAATGGATGGAATCAATTTAGAATGAGAATTCAGAAGCCCCTATGAATGTCAACTATTGATTTTTAACACAAACTGTCGATTGGTTTAGGGTGGGAGTGTGAAAACTCAATTAATAATAATAAATTTATTTCCGTTAAACCAATACATGGTAATAGGATACGTCAAAAGAATTTATAAATTAAGATAGCTTATAAATTAGATTTATTACTACTTGAATCTAACACATCTATGATTAGTAGTAAAAACAAAACTATTAAATAAAGTAAAATGAAATAAATAAAAACTGAACAAATAAATACTTAAAAATATATAAAAGTACCTATATTAAAAAAAAGTTTTTTTCAAAAAACTATTTTCAAAAAAAAAACCTTCGGAAGTGTCTTCATCCCAACGATGTTTCGGGACGTTCTTACGTCCCATCATCAGGTCCCAATGTGCGAGATATAGAAAAGAAAAACAATGTAACTATAACAATATATGAAAAATAATATATATATAGATTAATCAATTATAAATGAATGTATAAAAAAGTCTAAATAAATAAAAAATTATAAATGAATAAATAAAACAATAACGTAGATTCGACTGACCTTTAAGGTGTGGAGGAACTCTGCCCAAAAAATAAAAATGAAAGCTTTATATTTATATCAAATAATGTTTTTGGATTATATTATTCTTTCTGAACAGTGAGAATAAAATTTCGTTTCCGTGTAAAGGGTCTCCTAAAACATGAACATTTTTAGTTGAAATTTAAATTATTTTATTGTATCTTTTGACTTCAAGAAGTGGGGAAGGGCATTAAATAAATTAATTCCTTTATGAGTTATACTTTTTTCGATAAATTCGTGTTGGGGAAGTACATTAGACCTCGATTTACTTGACAGTTACAATTTTACCTGTTCACGCTCCTTCAGATACAAGTCGCTAAGATATCTAAATAAATAAGAATAATGAGATAACAGCGCTATAGAATCTCCTAAGAGTAATAATGCATAGGACATCATATTAGAGAACGAGGCCATTTAAATTTACAGAAGATTAGTTCTATATTTTAATTTAACCTCGAGGTTACAGAAGATTGGTTCTCTATTTTCAATTTAACCTCTCTACCCCGAGGTTACCAAAACTTATTTGTTTTCTCTTCTAGATTTCCTTATTGTGAAACTTACCCCTTCTTCTCAATTCCAACTTTCTTTGTTATTCCGTTTAAAGAAAGAAAAAATAAAATAAAAATAAAATGCTTTCAGGAGAAAGGGTAGTGTAATCAGTTATTTATTTACCGCTCCTTAGAATGTGAATTTTTTTATGTATTTATTGAAAAAAACCACGTTCTCTGGACTTCGTTTTACCACTAATGTAAAAATCGTTTTCTATTTTCTCTATTTTTTCCTTTTTTTTTTAGAGAGAAAAATATGTAAAAGTGTGGTTGATGAACGAAAATCTTGTTAAGTAGAAAGCACATATATTTTATTTTTATCCTTTTTAATGAGAAATTACCATTAAAAAAATATATTTTATCATTCGTGCTATGCGATACAATTTAAAAATTACATTTAGGTATTTCGTAGCGTAGGGCTTTGGTCGCATGAACTCATCATGGTTTTCGGGTTCGAATCCCGTCCTGAAGTGAGTATTTTGTAGATAGAACTCCTCCCGGGGCCATTGATGTCGTAAATAACTAGATAACAAAGTGACATGGCTAATATGCATTGTACACAAGGCAAAAAAATAATAATAATTAATTTAAAGACACATAATGATTGGAAATTTAATAAGAAACATTTTTGATAAGAATTAACTTTTCGATAGGACTCACCGTTTTCGAGTAAATCAAGGAAATGTCTAAAAATATGTGTTTCAGAACGACATTTCAGGACGGTTTTCGGCCTATATCTCGCAAACCGGGCAACCTGCGAAAAATCGTATTTCATATAAAATATGTTTTACAGTTTTCTCTATAACTTTTATTTGGAAAGATTTTTGATTAGGTCATAAATATAAGCGGTATCTTGATAAGTGTACTTTGACCCCGAAGTAAACTGGTGTTCATTTTCTTATAAGATCTAATCAAATCACAGTTCGCATACATTCATGTGTGACTTAAAAACATGAAATTTCAGTGAAAAATTAGCATCGAATTTCTGACCGATTACATAACTTTCTCTATATTTCTTATAGTTGGGGAGAAGTAAAATAAAATTGATGACAGCTTTAAGTTACCCAAGGGTCACCTTTTGTCAGAGTTAAAAAAAAAAAAAAAAAAACACTGAAACATCCACATAAAAGTTTTCATCCCCCAGAGATCAAAACTTATAAACCCACCATTGGAGTAGGAAACTCCACCAGGATTCAATGACTTTTGGACAGAGTTTTGGACCATGAACTTAAGTAGAGACTCAGGGGTATTTCAAAAACCTGCTATGGAGTTTCTTTTTGAATGGATCAATGGAATTTAGACTCTTCTCAAATTTATTATGTCCTCTGATTACTCTGATATCAACTCATTACATTCACATAGCCAGTAATGCCAGTATGAAATGAATTTAATATAAGAGGGGAGAAAAAGTGGTTGGTATAAGAAAGTCCTGTTAGGACCACATCAAATACATTTTATTCTTTTCTTCAATTTTATTCCTTTTTTTTTTGATGAAAAACGACAAATAATAAAAAGATATTTGACAATTGGTTGTCATGAGTTACTACTTAAACATTACTTTGAAATATTTTGTGATAATTAAATAAATGGTGTTAAATAAAAATAAATATATAAATAATAATTGAATTAGTAAAATAAATTATAGCTAGTCTTCCACTAAATTTTGTTTTTTACAGGCCCTAAAACAATATTGAAAGTTCAAGACGTGCAATTTTGAAGAAAGTGCACGGTATTTAAAAAAATTTCAATTAATAATTATCTCATTTGGATTTCTTTTAAATATAATAATGAGATGCCATATTGTTTTCCTTAAATTTGCAAACATGTTCAATCTAATCCAAAGGTATAAATTATCTTACTGGGTTCACAGGGAAAATGAATAGCATAGAATAAGAGAACCAATATTGGGTTTATTTATTTTAACCTACATTATAAATAAAATCAAAATATCAATAAGAAATGAAAATCAAATTACTTACAATAAAAATCATACAAACTAATTTCTACATCTACCTTTTAGTTTCTTTTCTATTTAAATATTGTGGCAATTCTTTAATTCAATGTTATTTTTGGGCATATAAATAAATAAAAGTACCTTTGTGCATCCACTTCACGGTTAATTTCATTCCTAAATGATTCACCACACGTTAAAAACACTTCTCTCTCTGGACTGTCCACACCCACATCTCTCCTTAGACTGGTTCTCACTATATTTGAAACAGCTGTTCGTCGTCATTTGTTCTTTATTCATTGGTTGTTCACATTTCGTTCCAAAACAAAATGCGACTAGTCCATCTTTCATATATTTATTTATTATTTAAGTTACTTTACTCCTAACAGCTGTTTTTAAACAAATAAATATAACTAATTTTATAATACATTAATCATTTTAATCTGTGTTTTCTACATCACAATTTACTACAGATAATCTCAAATCTATTGGCATTTCGTTAGTTGGAAATTTAATATGGAACACTTTTGTTCAGAACTAATTTTTCGATAGAACTAATCGTATTCACATAAATCAAGAAAACGTCTAAATAAATGGGTTTCAAACCCTACATTTTAGGACGGTTTTCGGCAACTATCTAAAAAGCTGTCAGTAATAAAAATAAGCCTCATAATTTGTTGGTATACCATTCAATTTAAACATAATCTTGAAATATTTCCTACCAGAATTTATTTAACTTTCTTCAAGACACTATAACTGTAGTCTTATTGGTCCTATCTCAAATCTGAGGACACACTGACGATGGACCTTTAACTGTGGTAGGAACCATTTTTTCGATAGGACTAACCCTTTTCGAGTAAATAAAACAAACGTTATAACAAAATGGGTTTCAAAACAACATTTTAGAACGGTTTTTGGCATGTGCCTTGCAAACCGGACAACCTGCGAAAAATAGGATTTTGTATAAAATTTGTCATTCCGTTCTCTCTACAACTTTTATTCTAAAAGTTTATTGATTAGGTCATAAATATAGCACAAGTGATATTTTGATCTCAAATTTCAAGTCCATTGCTACAAATGTCGTGTTCCAAATGTGTTAAGGGAATATAAAATTTAAAATTCCATTAAAGACTCGATCTTGAATTTTTTGAATTCTACTTTTGGTAATTTCTCATTAAAAAGGATAAAAGTAAAATAAATGTGTGTGGTTAAAAAAAGGTTTAGGAGTGTTAAATAAAGAATAATTAGATAAATAATAAATAAAATTAAACAATTAATGAAGAATAATAATTAAAATAAATAAATAAACAGTAAATTACCACATTTCCTGTAGAAATTTTATCTCTTTTCTTTTACTAAATTTTGATTTCTACAGTAGTTTTCGAAAGGGTCCAAAAAATATCAAAAGTTCAAGACGTGCAATTTTAAAGAAAGTGCACGTATATTTAAAAAAATTTCAATTAACAAACTTCTCATTTGAATTTCTAAAGAAATGCCATTTTGTCTTCTAAATTTTTCAAATATATTTAAATATAATCCAAAGGTTTTTCAAATAATCTTACTGAGCCAACAGGAAAAATGAATAGAATCAAATTTACGAGAACGAAAATTGAGTTTGTTTTCCTAAATCATCTATATTATAAAATAAAAAAACTAAACATTGAAACAAACCAAAATCAAAAGAAAAATCTTAAAAAATAATTTCTTAACCAATCTTATTCAATTTTTTTTTGTTGTTATTTTGGCCATTTTTTTTAAATTTAAGTTATATATTTCTGGGCAAATATACTGCACATATAAACAAACAACAGTACCTTCTTTGCGGATCAATTTCACCGTCAATTCACTCCTATTTAGTTCATCACACTTTAACCCTAAACACCACTCTCCATTTTTCACTCAGCCCGTCTCAACTCAACCCAGGTCTCGACCCGTCTCTACACTAAAAAACAGCTGATGGCCGTTTTTTGTTTTTTTACTCATTTGTTTTTTAAAAAAAATGCTTTTTATAGAAAAATAAATATAATTAATTTCTTAATATTAACAATTTAATCATTTTAATGTGTGTATTTTTTTTTTTTACATCACAAGAGGATTTTCTTTCACCAACCACGCTTTTACATCTCTCTTTCTCTCATTTCATACTAGCGTTAGTGCCTATAAGAAAATCAATATCAAATTTCTTGCTCCAGTTTGCCAATATCAAACATGCCTCTGTTTAAATGCCCTTCCTGATCCAAATAGAGATCCCTGTGTTACACATACTTCCTGGATCTAAGAAGACTAAATCCAGTTAGGTTTTCCCCCTCGGGAAGCATCTGGAGACAGGAGATATATGTGGAGGGTGTGAAGAGAAAATTCTCCAAGACAGATGTTGGTGATTAGGGTCACTTATAATCCAGAGGCCGGTCTGACCCCGGCTTATCTCTGGGGTGTGGGAGAGAGTGGCTCTTCTTGTCTTGGTGGACATTTGTCGAGTTATCCACTGACAGATTTACATAGGACACGACCAGCAAACAGAGGGGAAAAACAAGATCACCGGAGACAAATTGTTCAGAAGGGGGGTACGTATGTCTTAATAGAGCAGATTATATCCCTGGACGGCTTAAGACGGCTGAAGACTGGAGAGCGCTGGATAGAGGAAAGATAGACCAAAGTCAAAAAATTGATACGATTGACATAACTGCCTACTAATCATGTATAGTTCACAGAAAATACTTTTTTTTTAATAATTCTCATAACCAACAGCAACATTAGGTTTTATGACTCATGCCCGGGCTTTAACTACGAGGTCATATCGCCTACTACCAGAGCGCTCTTTCGTCACTCTGGTGAACATGAGCCCGTCTCTACTGTGGGAGTCCTAAATTTTGCCTACCCTAAATTTTTATTCATCTAGGGTAGGGGTCTTTAACGAGTACCTGACATTGTACAGGCTCGGGACCATCACTTAACGTCCCATCCGAAGGACGGCGTGCTTAAGTTTATTTTACCTCCCAGATAAAATAAACTAAGGGCCTCGGTCGGGCTACGAACCCACGACCTTGAGCTCAGAAGTCAAGCACGCATACCACTGAGCTACCGGCGCCCTCAACAGCAACATAATAACATTAATATTAAGTCGGGGGAAGAAAAAAAAATCATAAAAAAATTCTATACGTATCTAATTCATAAAAAAAATGTATTTCTCCATATAAACAATATAATATGTCAACTATTATTCATATTTGACTTAATATTGAATGAAATAATCTACGATTAGATCATAGAAATGTAAACCACAGTAACAATTCCGTTAGAAATAAAACAGTCCAGGTTTTCCTGATAGAGAAACCCCTGATAGAGGAAAATAATATCTAATAAATAAAAAAAATATCTAATTGACTTATTATAGGTTAGGTTTTAGGTTTTTGACTCATGCCCGGGCTTTAACTACGAGGTCATGTCGCCTACTACCAGGGCGCACTTTCGTCACTCTGGTGGACATGAGACCGACTCTACTGTGGGAGTCCTAAATTTTGCCTACCCTAAATTCTTATTCACCAAGGGTAGGGGTCTTTAACGATTACCTTACATCGTACAGGCTCGGGATCATCGCTTAACGTCCCATCCGAAGAACGGCGTGCTTATGTTTATTTTACTTTCCATATAAAATAAACTAAGGGCCTCGGTCGGGTTACGAACCCACGATCTTGAGCTCAGAAGTCAAGCACGCATACCACGGAGCTACCGGCGCCCTGTTTGACTTATTATATATTGAGAAATACATTTTTTTTATGAACTAATGTTTGTTATTCTCCCCCATGGGGTTTCTCTGTATCAGGAAAACCTGGACTGTTTCACTAAAAGGAACGACGGGAGGGGCAAAATTTTATTTTTTCGGATACATCAACTGGATTTTTGAAATTCTTACTATGGATTAAAGTTTTATGCTCTAATCCTAGATTATTTCATTCTATTATTAATATAATAATATTAAGAAAAATGTGAAGAATAGTTGACTAACTAATATAATTAATATATTTTCTATTGAGAAATAAATTTTTTTTTATGAACTAGATATAGATTTTTTTTTCCTTCCCTCGATTTAATATTAATGTTTTCATGTTGCTGTTGATTATGCGATTTATAAAAAAAAAATTGGGCGCAATTTTGGGGTGGAGGGCCGATTCTCGCCCCTACATATAAAATTTATGAGCGCTCAATCTCAAAAACAATTCTAGCAATAAACTTGAAATAGATGAAAATACCAGGGTTTTTTTCGGGGCTTAAATATATTTTTAATGATGCCGCTTATAATTTTCAATTAAACCAAAGTAAATAATCGATCTAGAATTGTATACGGGGGTAAAGAATTTGATGTAGTATTTGATAGAAGATGAGAGTGGTGATAAGGAGCAGGATTGAGGGTGTTGAGTTAGGGGAGTGTCGGAATTGGGAAAATGAGACAAACTTCCATCTGGTCGAAGAAGGTAAGATTGTTGACAGAGGCAGACCAAGTGGGCCCAATATGATCCGGTAAGCCAGCCAAGCACCTTCTCCATCACGTTCCATCACACATGGATATTTATCTATGTTCCAGAACAGCTAAGAATTCGAAATATGGCAATATCTTCTAATATAAAAATTCCAAAATGAAATATAATATTTACGGAAACCTGTGAATCATTTCACCAATACCTGGTCCGGTTTCTTTTGTCTAGCGAGTTATTTCAATATAGTATTTCTCAGTAGTGAATCGGAATGACCTTGACAAAAAAAAAAAACATTAAGGCGTAGTCAAGATCCACGCCGTAAATTTTCTGTGAAAACGTCGGAATAATTTCATTTTTCAATTTTTTCTCGATGCTGCCGTAGCTGTTGCATTTGCTCGGCACTAGACTTTTTAGATTTTTTAAATTCCTTTTGATGCGAGCATTCCTCTGATTTGCGTTTTCTATAATTCCGCGCATATTTACGATTCATATAAAACATCTTTAATTTTTTTTGCAATTTTCAAATTAATATCTATTTTTACATATATTTCGGAGAATATTTTTACTGTTTCACTTTGAGTCCTAGTAGTGCTCCTCACGCTCTTTACAATGAGATCCGAATCAACGTTCTATCTAAACGCGTTATCACGCTACACTAATTTCTAATTTTACACAACGCTAATTCGCAACAATCATCCGCCGGCGTCCATACTAGCCCGATAACGTCACAGGCAAAACAAACACTGCACAACAAACACGTACAGACATGCTCTATCCATTGTGACCTCAACCGTTTTTATCGCATTACTAGTCTTGTAGTTATTATCGATTGAAATCTGACGGTATTTTGTAACACAAGAAAGTTTGACCGGCTATCACTGTGCTTAACGAGCCATTAGACGTTTTCACATCAAAATCAAACATAGAACGCTAAGGAGAGGGGGATGAGTAGCGCATGCGTAGTCAACTACGAGTTTAGGTCAGCGTCGATACATCAGCTATTGTGTGCTACGTGCGGTTTATGCGTTTAAATAATCCATTTTTTTTAGACGATTGCTTGACTTACGCGCACACTGTCAGCCTATGAAAATATTGGCTCTAATAATAAAATGTTCTTATTGATTTCCAATTCAACAAATTCTATAGATTTGAGATAGGACCAATACGAAAAAATTTACAGCGCTTCAAAAAACGACCAATTAGGTAGTTTTTTTTATTGGAAAAATATTTGTAGTGGAGCAAACATCTGTAAAAACGTTGTTGGCCTAAGAAAGTCTTGGTACGGCCACATCGCGTATATATATATTTTTTATACCATTTGGCAGAATAACGAGCCAGTGATGTTGACATAGTCTGATCCAATAAACGCCTAACGCCTCCTCTCTCACGTTCCATTACCAATTGAGATTTATCCGTATTCCACAACAACAGGAAAGTCGAACTCTGACAATATCCTGGTAAACATTCAAATGTCCCTAAATTAAAAGATTTTTCTGACAAAAGCTGTTGTTCATTCCACCGATAACATGCCCGGATCTCTTTGTTTAGCGAATCTACCTATTATATTATATTTTCTGTGATAAACTTTCTTATCTGTCCGAAGAAGGAGCTAGGAGTATTAATATAGCCTGATCCAATATAATCCGATAAGCCAGCCTAACTGCTCCTCAATCACGTCCCATCACACTTGGAAATTAATCAATATTTCATAACGGATGGGAACCTGAATTTGGGCAATATGTAATCATGTAAAATTTTATTTTTCCGAATAAGGAAGCTGTGTCTTTAAGGACATTTCAGTTTATTTTTCCTTACTTACCTGCACTGCGGTTCCAGAACCTGCTCTTCGACTCCTGTCTGTCTTCTGCTCCCCATCTCCTTCATTCCATTATCTTCAGACCCTCCTCGACGTCGTGCAGCCATCTGTCGATGTTTTCTTCTTCCTTGAACACTGTCCTCACTTCCATGACCTAGGGTTGTGAGAACATGACATACATGAGAATGGCAGCTAAACAAATACTTGGAGACATGACGAGACAGAGGAAGAGGGTCGGATGGAGTCGTATGTATAAAAGGATTAAAATTGAATAACAATTATTTAACAAAATTAATCTGTGACCAGTTCTTAAATATACCATCCACGTTTTTACAGGTTACGTTCTCCCCCTGCTTTTCTCTCAAATTCATTTCAATCTGGCATTACTGCGTAAGAGAAAGTCACTTTCAGAATCACATAAACATCAAATATAACTCGGAGACTCACATGACGAGACAGTGGAAGAGGATTGGCAGGTCATCATAGGATCGTATATATAAAAGGATTAGAAATGAAAAAGAATTCATTAATATATATCTGTGACCATAACAGTTCTCTTATACCAGCCACACTTTTACACATCACGTTTTCTTACTTCTAGCCTCTTAAATTCATTTCAATATGGCATTACTGCGTAAAAGTAAGTCACACTCAAAATCACATAATCATTAAATATAACTTAGTCTAAGATATCGAGACAGAAGAAGAGGGTCGGCAGCGCATTACCAGCGCTCTGGTAGTAGGCGATATGACCTCATAGTTACTGGTTCAAACTTAGATCATGTAGTATTTCAATTTTGAGTAGGGGGGGGGGGGGGGGGGGGGGTTGAAATTTATTTATGGCTATAGGGTCCCTCCCTTCATTAGTTTGTTTTAAAGATGTATTTTTCTTGAACATTATTTGGAGAAATTTTAGAACCCAATTGTTTTTGTGGATATATAATACACTCTTGCTCAAAAGGATTAGAAATGAAGAACAATTCATTAATATATATCTGTGACCATAACAGTTCTCTTATACCAGCCACGCTTTTACAAATCACGTTTCCTTCCTTCTAAGACCTCTCAAATTCATTTCAATCTGACATTACTGCGTAAGAGTAAGTCACTTTCAGAACCACATAATCATCATTAGAAATAAAGAACAATTCATTAATATATATATGTGACCATAACAGTTCTTTTATACCAGCCACGCTTTTACAAATCACGTTCCCTTCCTTCTTCCCTCTCAAATTCATTTCAATATGGCATTACTACATAACAAAGTTGAAGGGGAAGGGGGACTTAACACAACTCCTAATGAAATCTTCTCATACTGGCTGCTTCTGAGAAGGACTTTCTTAGGTAGTAATGCCATATTGAAATGAATTTGACAGGAGGGGGGGGGGGGGGGGGGGGGGGGGGGGGGAGAGAGAGAGAGTGATTTATCATTATTAGTGTGGTTGGTATAAAAATAAAAGTCCTGTTACGGTCACATCAGATATTTTTTTAATTATTCAAGTGCAAAAGTGAAAGGAGAGAAATAGTCCAATAATTGGATTGGCAGTTGATGAGGTTATCGTGAATTACCTGTGGACAAGCCAATTAATATCTATATTGTTAATATAACCACAGTTCTGTAATAATGTTCCTATAATTAACCAGTAATAACTAAATATTCATTTCAGTTATCCGCTCAAACACAATTTACATTAATTTTATATGACTGGCTACTATTTCATTAAACTCTCATGGGTAATTTAATCTGAATAATATCTGCTTCGTTATTCAACTTAGATAGAAAATACAATTTGAAAGTATAATAGGAAATTGCGGTCAGATCACACTATGAAGGGTTTTTTAGTCGTATATTCACAGTTACACTTCCCCAGATATACAAAGTATAAGGGGCGTTCTGAAATTTGAAGATTCGGATTCAGTATAAGAGGGGGCTTGACTCAAATATTCTTATAACTGTCAATCTAATGAATGATTCGACAAGAAATTTAGTATGGGTTGTGTAAAAAAAAATTACACACATTAATTACTGCCGTCTCAAGGCAGTGAAAAGCTTCCTCACAGGATGTTTCTTTTTCAGCATGGTCGTCGTCATAAAATCAGCGTTACCCTCTAGTTTCTTGTACATTTCAAGTGCTTTTTCACAAATCAAAGGGCCACTTATTGGTTGTCCTTGGCTATGTGTACCTGCATGAATCATGGTTTCACTGGCAATGATTTCATGGTCCGTCAATACTTGAGAGGCAGGGTCATCGACATCACATTCGAGCCAGTCATGAATGTTTTCCTGGTCACATTCTTCAAATCCTGAAGATTCTTTAATCAGCCCAGTCAGTTCTGATACAAATTGGCGCGTTTACATTTAAGCGGCATTGCGATGCGAGTAGGCCGGTTGGCAGGGAGGAGGAAAGCGCTGCAGCCACAGCACTAGCGGAACTACATTTGCGCGCAAATTTGATTTTTCCGACTGAAATGCTTTCGGTTAACCGATGTTTCGGTTGATAGGTATTTGGATAATCGATGCTCTACTGTATTTTTTTTTTTTTTTTTTTGGACAAACTAACTCCCAGTTGAATCTAATTTGAAGATATGACCAACAAATTCAGTGTCTACAAACTCTGCCTGCTCGTGTGGCGGCGTAGAGACTGTGGAACACGCAGTTCTCGAATGCCCGTTATACGACGGGCCTAAGGCGGAGCTGATTCGCCGGACAGGATCGTATCTGGGACTGGACCTGCCGGGACTGATGACGGAGGCTGGCTACCTGGCTTTTGGTTGGTTCGTCTCCTACTGGCGGAGAATCAAGAAAGCCTTCTAACCTGGTGCCGGGGGCCCCGCTGACAGGCGTGCGGCGGCTGCCCCCGGCTCTGAGACGCAAGCAGAACCGAACCCTCGACATGATCCCGAGTTCACCGGAAACCAAGGGCGACTAAACGGAATAGGGTGATGTGACCGACCCTCCTTGAGGGGTCAGGAGCACCCCAAAAAAAAAAAAGTGTCTACAAACTGAATTTGTTGGTCATATATAGATAGATAGATAACTTTAATTAAATTTTAGTTTAATAATCTTCGCCTAAAAACATAGCTGAAAGTTTTGACAATTCATGAAAACATTTATGATGATTAATGGATTTCTCATAGTCATCAAGAACGATGTGAAAGACATAGAATCTGATGTCTATAATTGCATATATATATGAAATGAGTTTCTAAAGATTGACGTTCAGATATCAGCTGGAACAAGACTCACGGAAATGAGATTTCCGACAAGGAGTTCCACTGGAGGACAAACTAACTCCCAGTTAAATCTAATTTGGAGATATGACCAACAAATTCAGTTTGTAGACACACACTGTTCTAGCGGAGATTGATAACGGTGTCTCTAGAATATTTATGGTGACTATCGGACATGTTTTCTAGTGATATATATTTCTCTAAATACATTCCTACAAAAATTATATAAATTGTAATAAAAGCCTCGAAGTTACTTTTGTGTTTATCATGATTAGGGATCAAAAGAATGTATGATCTTTAATATTTGCTAATGCGCTACTATATTCTTTAAATAAATATATATATATTTTTTTTTGTCTTTTATTTATAAAGATGCAACTGTTGCTAGGGTGCAACAACCAGCATCTATGATGGTAGGTATTGATATGTTGGCGTGAATGGCATGTGAGAGGAAGACCACCCAGTGGTAGGTCCTCGGGACGAAAATTTATCTTAATTATTTGGACAAGAACAGAAAAAAATAAATAAATAAAGAAATAAAAATTAATAAATAAAAAAGAATTGAAAGACAATTTTGATGGATGGCTAAGAGATATAATAAAAGTAAATGAAAATAATGTAAAAAATAAAAATTAAAAATATTAAGAACGAATAGGATTTAAGGTGGCAGTAAGTCGCGGTTCCATCTTCTCTTCAACCTTCGTGGTGGGTTTTGTGGTAAGTGTTGTGAAGATAAAGTACGTATTTCTGGGTTTGTATGTGTGTAAAGTTTTCTAAAAAACCGTATGTAAGTAGTTTGAGTGTTGCCGACCTCTCAAATTGTAGAAAAGTGACACAGCATAGTCTTGGCGCCATTTTTCAAACATATGTGAGAGAATGATGAAAACCCCTTGGGACAAGGATATACTAATTTTTTTTGACCAGTTATAACCATGTTACACTAAATTCCCCAAGTTCACCAAAAGTAGATACCTAATTTGACAAATTATCTGTACATTCATCTCAGTTTTAGGTGATTATGGATAGGTGTGAGGTTGTTGAACACAGCGACCTCGAGTGTGGGACATAGTGAGGGACTGAGAATCCACCATTTTGAAAGAAATTTATTGATACAAAAACAAGGGTTAGAATGATAATAAGTGATTGAAAAAGTCCCCTAGGCCATTATTCACCTCACGGAAAAAGAAAAATTCCAAAAATACTATCACACCAGTCACAAAGTGCTTGGGACAGCGATTTCCTTAGTTTCAGAGAATCACCCATATCGTCCTGAAGGAAGATTTATCTATAGAAGTATAATAATAAAAAATATATATTTTTTTCCGTATTAATTACATAATAATTTCCAACTATGAACATTTATAACAAGTGAATATAAGCAGAGTAACAATAAATATCGCTTGATACAGATGCAGCGGCTGGTGAGCACCACCGCCTCCTCGGAGATCCTCCTCAGACATAAAAACTCGAATAAGATCAACGAGCGGCAAGGACCATTCACCAGTGTGTTCGCATGTGTCGTAACGATTAATAAAAATTCTGTACCATTTGGGAAAAAGTAGATAAGTCGATTTGTGTCCAAAATGAGATAAATACTCTGGGCAACCCATATTGGTGTCCTACACATCGTGTAAAAGTATGCAAGTCGTAATGTCAATGGTATCCTTGAAAACGCATTGGGCATTTTTAGACAACTCGGAAATTTACTTATGGATTTATACAAATGCATTTATCTTTTTTATCAAAACCGCGTTCGTGCCCTAATATTGGTTAATCGTATTTATCTTGCTTGTACAAGAAGAGATAATTACCGTTATGCAGGTCTGAAACGCTTCTTTCATTGACAAAAACTAGATAAGTACGTGAATAACCATCATAAGTGATGGTGTAAATTAGACAATTCTTTTGATTTCGGGTGATTAACTAGATAAGTGGGGGGTGCAATTTTAGATAAGTCCTAAAAATGTATTATAAAATTACAAAATTAAATATATATGCATTCCATAATAAAATAGGGAGAAATTGTTGAATAATGGCGGTTGGGAAAATAATTTATCAAAAAAATTCGAAGAAAACTTCAAAGCGCTGCCCTGAAAACCTGTGATTTTGGACTTGCCTAGTTTTTCCCAAATTAATCCCTCATTTTTACCAAGTTTTTCCCACTAAATTTGCTTCTGTTTGCCCATGGGTACGCGCGTTTTATTGAGATGAGTTCATTCCAGAAACTCCAATGTTTCACTTGAATTCATTGTGTTCATATTGCAAACTTTTTATTCTGACTGTTTACTATAATAATTTATTATCAGAACTATTTTTTATGCCCATTTTCCCCCTTCTTTCTAATTATTTTCTAAGTTGATCAGTTCAGATTTAAACGTTTGGAAAAGCAGTGGAGGTGGTGAGCGAGGAGTCAGGGGTTGAATTGAGCCCAATGGATATTGAGGCCTTCAATTATGCGCCAGTTACTTCAATTGATGTGGAGCGCTCATTCAGCCGATACAAATCAATTTTGAGGCCAGACAGGCGATCCTTTTGTTTGAAAACGTAAAAAAACTTTGTGTGTGTAATTGTAACAGTTTTTTAGACGATTAATTTTTCTTTGTTCAAATAATTTTTTATACAACTATATTTTTTACTTTATTTTTTCTCTTGTATATTTTTATTTAATAAATTGTATTTCTATAAAAATTTTCTATTACTTCTGTAGTTTATTTTATTCTATAGATAGTTTTTTCCATTGCAGCCTTTTGCATATTTTTAGTTTTTAATTGCATATTTTGCCAAATATATTTGCATATATTTATATATGTATATATGTGCATATTTCGCGGTCGATTGGTTTTGGAGGGAGAGTTTAAAAAGTGAAATGCCACTGAAAACTCGACATTGAATTTCTAACCGATAGAATAACTTCTCTTATGTGTCCATAATCTCTCTTACAGAAAGATATATCTCGAGGAACATGATGACTTCTGGACTGTTATGGACTAAAGTAATAGATTATCTGTTATTATATTATGTTATTATCTGGTATTATTATAGGTTTCCACATATATGTTATTATCTGTTATGTTTTTTAGTTTTATTCTTTACTTATTAGTCAAAGGATGTTATTTTATGTAAATTAAGAAAAATTAGTGTTTTGTCAAATATTTCATGATGCAGCTAACGGTTAAGCCGGGGGATTCCCTAATTGAAGTGGCACCTTTCACCAGAGATGTATTGGAGGGGTCGCACTCTGCAAACTAACTTAGTTCATAACTAGACCTGATGATGGTGTGAGGCCGAAACCGGTAGTTTTATTTTTATAAATATCTTAAGTGGAATAGACAATATTTCAAAAAATAAGTTTGTTTTATTTAAAGTAATAGAGTCATAATTGGTTACTTTTGGATATCTGGAGAAACAGTTATGATGACTTCTGGACTGTTATGGACTAAAGTAATAGAGTCATAATTGGTTACTTTTGGGTATCTGGAGAAACAGTTATGATGACTTCTGGACTGTTATGGACTAAAGTAATAGAGTCATAATTGGTTACTTTTGGATATCTGGAGAAACAGTTATGATGACTTCTGGACTGTTATGGACTAAAGTAATAGAGTCATAATTGGTTACTTTTGGGTATCTGGAGAAACAGTTATGATGACTTCTGGATTGATATGGACTAAAGTAATTGAGCCATAATTGGTTACTTTTAGATTTTCCAAAATATCCGCAAAGTGAACGGTAAACGATTTCATTGATCTCCCCTTCAATAGACTATTATAAAAAGGTTTAGTGATTTATCTCCTCGTGAAAGAGAAGAATCTCCCCTCTCGATGGCCTCCGAGATATCTCCAAGACTTGGTAAGTGATTGCATTCTATTATACCTGTCTCCAGGCTAATGTAGATCCTTAATAACCGTTATTAATTCACTGTTACTTGCAAAGATCTATTACTGTTGTCCTGGGACTGAAACTGAACGTTTTTCAGATACTGTAACCGATCAATCAAACAATCAAAGTAAGACTTTTCTTAGGAATCTAACAAAATTTCTAGGACAATTTCATCTGTCCACAAATTAATGATCTCAATCCAACAACCTTAACTACAAGATTGATTACTTACTGTAAATATATATAATAGAACTGAGGGCGCCGGTAGCTCAGTGGTATGCGTGTTTGTCTTCTGAGCTCAAGTTCGTGGGTTCGAAACCCGACCGAAGCCCTTAGTTTATTTTATCTGGGAGGTAAAATAAACTTAAGCACGCCGTCCTTCGGATGGGACGTTAAGCAATGGTCCCGAGCCTGTACGATGTCAGGTACTCGTTAAAGACCCCTACCCTAGGTGAATAAAAATTTAGGGTAGGCAAAATTTAGGACTCTCAGAGTAGAGTCGGGCTCATGTCCACCAGAGTGACGAAAGAGCGCTCTGGTAGTAGGCGATATGACCTCGTAGTTAAAGTCCGGGCATGAGTCATAAAACCTAACCTATAATAGAACTAGGGCGCCGGTAGCTCAGTGGTATGCGTGCTTGCTTACTGAGCTCAAGATCGAGAGTTCGAAACCCGGTCGAGGCTCTTAGTTTATTTTATCTTGGAAATAAAATAAACTTAAGCACGCCGCCCTTCGGATGGGACGTTAAGCGATAGTCCCGAGCCTGTGGAGTCGGGCTGATGTCCACCAGAGCCACGAAAGAGTAGTCTGGTAGTAGACGATATGACCTTGTAGTTAAGCCAAGCCCGGGCATGAGTCATAATAACTAACTATTAAAGAACTTCCTTATGTGAAGGATCACTTCACTTTTCATTAATGTTATTTTTAAAATTATAGTTAGTAATTATGACTCATGCCCGGGCTTTATCTGTGTGGTCATATCGCCTACTACCATAGCGCTCTTTCGTCACCCTGGTGGACATGAGTCCTAAATTTTTGCTTATCCTAAATTTGTATTCACCTAGGAGGCTAGGGGTCCTTAAGAAGTAAACTGGAACCATCGCTTTTACTTTATAGATTTATTTTTAAACCCTACCCAATTTTATGCTGAAAAGAGAGTTATTTAATTTACAAATTAGCACCATTTTTTTTTTTTTTTAGAAAATGTTAATGGCAGGATTTTATTTTTAAATGTTTTTACTGCACGAAATCCGGGCTCTAGTTATTAGCAACAGGCCATCGTAATCTCAGCCGTAAGCCGGCGAACATGCACAATTATTTGAAATCTCTGTTCAAGATTTCCAAAGATAATATCTATTTAATTGAAGATTCTCTTGATAACATCCCAAGCTGAGTAAATATTTGAAATTGATAAGAGCTTCCATAATGGGAAATAGATTCGTTCAGGGATTTACATTTTAGTATATTAGACAAAAACGGCTTATCTAATTTTAAAATATTTGTCTTTTTTTTTTTCTTTTTAACAAAATTGCAGTTTGTCGCTCTGGAAGTGAGAAGTGGAAGAATAGTGTACATAATTTACCTCTGATCGGTCATTAACTGATGGTCTGATTGTCATGGACTTTCACATGTAGTATTTTTAAAGGCGAAATAGAAAAATACACTATGTGAGATCTCAAAAATTTGAACGGGTGAGGGGAAGGGGCTAAGCATAAAAATAATACTGACTCATTAAAGGTAATCGGATTCTCATGAAATTTCACATGTAGTAGTAGTAACTACGTATTAGCTGTGGTGCCCAGCGTTCCTGGGGCCCGCCGTTGCAAGGTACATACTAGCTGTGGTGCCCAGCGTTTCTAACTACGTACTAGTTCTGGGGTCCGCCGTTGCAAAGCACATACTAGCTGTGGTCACAAGCGTTCTTAAGTACGCACTGGCTAGGACGTCCAGTGATGCTAAGTATTCACTAGCTGTGGTTTCCGCCGTTGAATGGCGCGTACTAGCTATGGTGCCTAGGGGTCCTAAAAACTTGCTAGCTGGAATGTCTGCCGTTGAAGGACTATAAGCATTATTCCGTATGAATAATTGAAAATTATAACATCATGAATGTACTGTTGAAGAATTGAATAGGATTCGAACGAGAGATATTAGGAGAAAAGTGAAAGTTCCCCGGGCAACGCCGGGTATTACTGCTACTACATAATAAGACAATGTGATACATATTAAATAAATGTCTTGGATGTTGAAAGAGAAATCATTCAATAATGACACTCCATTATCTTGTTATTACGGATGAGAAATAAATATTAAAAATATATATTAAAAAAAAATAGATGAAAAAGATACATAAAACGTTTGTAGATGATTAGTCTTCAATCCACTAGTAGGTCTCGAGGCCATTGCCACCTCAGTCTCCGAACATGAACATTAGTAAGGGTACTTGTGGCAACTCTGCGGACTAAAGAATTAGGGTGAAAGGAAAGGATAGAATAGAATTTTCTTTAGCGGATTTAATTACATCCCTTACAAAGGGAATCTGCAGGTCATTGTGAAGGATAGCATTAGAGACGTAGAATGGAGCGTTTGTGATTTTACGAAGGATACGGGATTGTAGGGTTTGGATTCTATAAGAATTCGAAGGTTGAGTTGAACCCCGGAGTTCAGCTCCATAGGTCCATGTTGGCTTCAGTAATTGGTTGTAAATGACACTCTTATGAGAATTCCATGGATTTTCATATTAATTTCATACTGATTTTCAGTTGGGTATATGAAAGTCACCCTCAGATCTACTGTTCAATTACAATACATGTGACATCTTCATTTCAAATTTCAATAACATGCACTAAATTGCTACAATTCGTTTCTGCATTTTAGAGTTGACAAATTTCCTGTCACATTCATACAAACTCACAGAAAGACATCGAGAATGGTCAAATAACGTTCAGTAAAATTCAATTTGAAAACTCGTTCTCGGATTTTCGCGCGATTACTGTATTACCTTATACAAAAGGTATAAGAAAGTAAAAAATAAAATAAATAAGAAATCCACGAAGATTTATAAAACAATGAAATAAGGCTAGCAGAAAAATTGAGGTCTCTTCTCTTCTTCTTATTTATGAGAGATGTAAAACCATCTTTTAAAGATGGCGGGCGCGGAAGGGATCAGGATCAGTCAGGGATTTGTGGTATTGTATGCTGACGATTTACCAATCCTTTGGGATCTCATGGAGGAGCATACAATACTAAATATATATTTTATCCTGAAAATCCCTTCGAATAAAAAACAATTTTACAGAACTCACGTTTCCTTGTAGTAGGCAAATTAAGCAAATCTTATATGATGTAAAAAATACACATATTGTAAATATAGTAATGCTCTAGAATTAATTATTATTTTTTTAGAAAGAGAATCGCTGAAGTGTTGAGTTAAAATGTTGAATTTAAATATAAAAGAGCAGTTAGGACATTAGTAAATTAATTAGTGAATATAAATATATAAAAAGAGGGCGCCGGTAGCTCAGTGGTATGCGTGCTTGCCTTCTGAGCTCAAGATCGTGGGTTCGAAACCCGACCGAGGCCTTTTAGTTTATTTTATTTGGGAGGTAAAATAAACTTAAGCACGCCGTCCTTCGGATGGGACGTTAAGCGATGGTCCCGAGACTGTACGATGTCAGGTACTCGTTAAAGACCCTTGCCCTAGATGAATAAAAATTTAGGGTAGGCAAAATTTAGGACTCCCACAGTAGAGTCGGGCTCATGTCCACCAGAGTGACGAAAGAGCGCTCTGGTAGTAGGCGATATGACCTCGTAGTTAAAGCCCGGGCATGAGTCATAAAACCTAACCTAACCTAAATATATAAAAAATAAATCATTCGCTTTTGTTAAAAATGAATGTAGAATAATAGACGATCGAAACAAATGCCGATGGATACGCTGTTTTCAGGGGCGTAGCCAGGATTTTGAGCAGGGGGGGGGGGGCGCAAAGTTAGGCTACGAGGATGGGGGTATAATCTCCCGGGGGCTTAGCCCGCAGTTTCCATGGTTAGCGTTGCAGACTTTTTGTTATTAATTTGGGAGACTCGGACCTCTAGAAGCTTTTATACTTTATAAGTTTATTAATAAATATATTGTGACCATGCTTGGATGGCTAACTCTTAAAATTTACTTAAACTTACTGAGCTTGATTTATTTAATAAAAAATAATAAAAAACCTTGCATGCTGTAATCAGATCATTTGGTGTCTCTGGTGATATATTATCTTAAAGGGATGGATTCTGGTGCGTGCGGCTTCGCTCTCTTCTTAGGGGGATGGCTTCTGGTGTGTGCGACTATTTCCAATTCCTGGCATCTCTCTCTCTCTTACCACAGGCCCACCATTTCACTCTTCTCACTAATAACTTTTTATTGTCTATTCACTCCACATCCTCATTTTTACACTGTCTACTCCTCCACCAGAATGGTCCAACCTCGATCACTCTCTCACCTCGACAACCTGTCTCTCTGACTGCTCAAACTAGACGACCATCTTTCCTCGTGGGCCATACACACCACTTGTGACAATTCTGATTGGCTAAAAATATCAATTATGCCCTTCAAATCATATTTTTCCTTACTTAGGCCTATTATGATAATTACATTTTTTTTTTTTTTTTTTCATACATCTTCTCTATATCAACTTCAATAATTATTCTAATATATAAGATGATTACACAATTTTAATTCTAATTAAACATCCAATTTGTAACCTTGGTATAACCTCTCCTTTTCTTTATCTCTATGATTTGACGTGTGGGGCGTGGCACATGCCCAACACTCCCTCTTCTTACAGAACCTCTTACATAATTGTATGTGACGTTAAACGAACCGTCACAATATATATTATACTTTTATTAAAAAGTATATGCTTGATGAAGACACATAGGAACGTCCAGAAATGTCGTCGTGAAAAAGACACTTCCGGAAAAGTTATAAAACATTTCATAAAAACTACCGTTAAGCTAGTTAGTAGATCATAATATGATGTCGTAGTTAAAGCCCGAGCATGAATCAATCAATATATATATATATATATATATACAATATACACAATATATTTATATGTAAAAATGAATGAATAAATTAATTTAAACAAATAAAAATAAAATAAAATGATAATAAAAATATATATATTTTTTTAAAAGAAACTAATATAGGTTAGGTTAGGTTTTATGACTCATGCCCGGGCTTTAACTACGAGGTCATATCGCCTACTACCAGAGCGCTCTTTCGTCACTCTGGTGGACATGAGCCCGACTCTACTGTGGGAGTCCTAAATTTTGCCTACCCTAAATTTTTATTCATCTAGGGTAGGGGTCTTTAACGAGTACCTGACATCGTACAGGCTCGGGACCATCGCTTAACGTCCCATCCGAAGGACGGCGTGCTTAAGTTTATTTTACCTCCCAGATAAAATAAACTAAGGGCCTCGGTCGGGCTACGAACCCACGACCTTGAGCTCAGAAGTCAAGCACGCATACCACTGAGCTACCGGCGCCCTCGAAACTAATATATGAATAATAAAAAGTATATAGAAATTCATGTTGTGGCCATATCACATATGATATATTTTTCATTAAAATTGGGAGAGATTATTATTACGGAAACGTACCTTTGTTGTGCTATTTTGATGTCAAAGAAAAAGACATAATTAAATTAATTGACAATTTCTTGTTTTTGTTTTGTCCAATTATGGTCCATTGTTCGCTTTGTATTTGAGGATGAACGATGAAACTTATACAAAACTCTGTATAACACGCTGTGCGCTAATGAACTTTAATTTAGAATTTAAGTACTCCTCTTAAACTTATTAACGATCCGTGTCCTTTGTAGGAGATTAAAAAGACGAAATAATGAAATGATAAAATCATTTAAAAAACTGAATAATTATATTTTTTATATTTTTCTTCTTTATTTTACTTTCTTATTCTTTAGTAAAAGGAAGTATTGTAATCTTGCGAAAATCTGAGATCGAGTTTTTAACAGGATTCAATGTTTTTCCTGAAAACGTTTTGACTATTTGTTTGTTTATTGTATGTATATGTGATCGGTCTTTTGTGAGCTGTCTTTAACTCAGAAATGAATATACAGTAGACTCTCCCTTATCCGGCGTTCTATTAACCGGCGCGCTCCCTTATCCGGCGCTCGCAAAATAATATCAAATTTGTTAAACTAAAATTAACATTCAATTATTAGATTATATGAGCCAAATGTATTTACGAGCACATTATAATTCCGTAACTCACGAATCTTTTATGTACTTTTATTAGTAAATCTATGTTCAGTACGTACATATTTGTCAATTTAATAGATGTTATCAACAAAATACATACATGTTTTATTCCTTAGCTCACCTAAAAACACTTTTTTTATCCTTTAATTGATATATTTTTTCTCAATAATTGATAATTTCCTTTATCCGGCGTCACGTCGGTCCCGGCAACGCCAGATAAGGCAGCGTTTACTGTACTTAGTTATCGTGAGTCATTCCCGGGCTTTAACTACAAAGTCATATCGCCTACTACCAGAACGCTCTTTCCTTTCGTCGCTCTCATGGACATGAGCCTGTCTACTAAGATAGTCACAGGCTCAGGACCATCGCTTAACGTTCCATACTCATGTTCACGTTCCAGAAAAACAACCTAAAGGCCTCAGCCGGGCTTCGAACCCGCAATCTTAAGCTCAATAGGTTAGCACGCATTATCCTAATCAAAATGATGAAGTTTTACATGAAGATGTCATATGTGCTAACTTTGATTTGATGAAATTTTCGCTAAAGTCGGACGAAAATTGTGGTCATTTACGTGTCTAAATACATTGTACAAGATACTGATTATATTTACAATTTAATCAATAATATCTAAAAAATAATAGTTGTAGTGAATACTAAATGTCACACTTTATAGGGTGGAACGAAAATGGCCTTTTAAATTTTTTTTTAGTTATTAGTTTGGTAATAGTGGAGAAAAGTTGCATTTTAAGGTCAAAAAGAATTTTAAAAAAAATTGGTTGCAATACTACAACATCTTGAGGTGCCGCAAAGAGCTTAAAGTTTGTAAAAAAATTGAAAAATTTTAAACTTTGATAAATTATTTTTTATGAATTTCTCGTACATATAATGTTACAAAAGATGGTTTTAAATACATATATAAGCATTAGAATTGGAAAAAATTATTAATTATAAAATATAATAAAAAAAAAAAATATTTTGTAAT
Organism: Aradus depressus; assembly: GCA_963662175.1. Lineage (NCBI taxonomy): Eukaryota > Metazoa > Arthropoda > Insecta > Hemiptera > Aradidae > Aradus > Aradus depressus. The sequence continues at coordinate 25,975,465 of OY759219.1, forward strand.
GTCAAACTTTGTATTTGTTACTTCTGTATCCTTAATGATTACAAATGTTACAGCTGCAAAATGTTTGTTTCTACTTCATTGCCACATTAAACTGGTCCTTGCGGCACCTCAAGACCTACTCCAATATTTTTCAAATTTTTTATTTATCTTGTCTACACTAAAAGGCAACTTTTCCGCGCTATTCCAAATTAAAAATCAAAAGGTGATTTCTCCGTTCCACCCTAATGAGTATGCCTCTGGGCTCAATATTAGCCCCCCCTATTATACTCCATGTACACCTTCGACTTACCCACCGACCCTCTCACATTAACAGCCACATACGCAGATGACACCGCCATTCTAGCCTCTCACACAGATCCTCACACCACTTCACTCATACTACAGCAACACCTCAACGAAATTGAAGTTTGGAGTAAATCTTGGAAAATTAAATTTAACACCACAAAATGTCAACACGTAACATTCGCTCTCCGCCGTGGTGACTGCCCCCCAGTATTCCTTGAAAACCGGCCATTACCTTCATACCTCTTCCGTAAAATATTTACGATTAACCCTCGATAGAAGGCTGACTTGGAACCCTTACATTCGGACGACACGACTCACACTAGACCGGCGACTTAGACTATTGTACAGTATTTTGAATAGGCGTTCTAAATTATCTACTCGACAAAAACTAAATTGTTATACCTATCTTCTCCGACCTCTCTGGACCTGTGGCTTACAAATATATGGTACAGCCAAGACTTCGAACATCAAAAGAATACAGGTATTTCAATCCAAGACTCTCCGACTGATCACGCAATGCCCACCATACGTTAACAACAAGACTTTACACCACGACTTGAACGTCACATCCATAGACACAACCATTAAACATTTATAACAACGTTTCTACACCAAAATTTACTTACACACCAATCCAGAAGTTCGCAAAATCTTAAATACAAATTTACCTCACAATCCCCCAAGAAGATTAAAAAGAGTTTGGCATAGAGATCTCCTGGTATGAAGTGATGTCATGAGGGTTCACCGCTGGGTGTTTTTCCTCTCTCAAGCCTTCCATGTCATATTTTTTTTTATTATTATTTTTTTTTTTTATATATTTGTATTATATTTGTTTAGCATATGTCAGTCCAGCCGCTGGTTGTGCATTTTTTGCATAGTTGTGGCTTGAGAAAAAAAAATACAAAAAAAAAAATTGAAATTCTTTCGAATTGTGAGATAAATTAAAAACATCCGGAATCACTTCTTGAGTTCAGTTTTTTTAGAAGTACTTTAATTACGCGAAAACTTGTCCTTTCGGAAATGTGGTTCCTACCTAAAATGTTCCTCATTAAATTGCCAACAGTCATTGCGTACGCAATCGGACCTATATAAACTAAGTAATAGCACTCCAAAGGTCTTATTAAAAATAGTAAAATATAGTGAAAAAATAAAAGATATGTTATGTGACCAAGAAAGGACTTTCTTATACCAACCAATTTTTTACAGGTCACTCTCTTTCTTCCGTCCCACTCTCAAATTCATTTAGGTTTAGGTTTTATGACTCATGCCCGGGCTTTAACTACGAGGTCATATCGCCTACTACCAGAGCGCTCTTTCGTCACTCTGATGGACATGAGCCCGACTCTACTGTGGGAGTCCTAAATTTTGCCTACCCTAAATTTTTATTCACTTAGGGGTCTTTAACGAGTACCTGATATCATACAGGCTCGGGACCATCGCTTAACGTCCCATCCGAAGGACGGCGTGCTTAAGTTTATTTCACCTCCCAGATAAAATAAACTAAGGGCCTCGGTCGGGTTTCGAACCCACGACCTTGAGCTCAGAAGACAAGCACGCATACCACTGAGCTACCAGCGCCCTCTCAAATTCATTTCAATGCAACTGTAATATAAACAAGCCCGTTGCCAAGACAACGGATTTAGAAGCCACTATACATTTATTTTAAACCGAATTTAGAAGACGAAATCAAAGTAAAAGAAGAAAGAAAATTAAGAAAGAAGAAAAGAAAATGGAAATCTGAAGAACAAAACAAGTTTGAAAAGAAATAAAATACAGTAAAAGTAAAGAAAAGGTAGTTTTAGGCCTAACCTTACAGTTATCAACAAACATTTTAAATAATAATTACAAGATCCACCGACTTCAAAAGGAAACTAAATTTTCAGAAGGGATTAATTTAGCACCCAGAAACAAAATGAAACAGCTAAAAAGAGAAGGAATGAAGAAAATTTCAGGAATTTATAAGCAAAATTAAGAAAAGGTCAATAATTAAAAAACGAGTCGGTAGAAAGTTGTGAAAATTTTTAGGAAAAGACAGTTAATTATTAAGAAAAGATTAAAGAAGAAAAAGAAGAGAAAAACTGCCCACATCAGAAAAAAAAGCCAGTAGTAAATTTTGAAGAAACGGTCAGTTCTAAAATACATCGAATCAACTAGGCCGGATCCCATCTGAAATAATACAAGTGATCCGAAAGTGTATACCACAAACTTTAAACACTGTTTTCGAGAAATGAAGAAGGCAAAATTAAAAAGAAAAGTTACAGAAAATTAAGATGACAATTTAGAAAAGAGAAGAAACGGAAGAAAGGAGAGAAAACACCAAAAAATATTAATATTTAGAAGTAAAACAAGAGACAACAGAAAAAAGAAACTCGAATTTGCTACCCATAATTCCGTGCGGAGGCAGTTTAGTCAGTCTATGCTGGGTCCTGGTAGAGGTGGAACCGTTGAAAGACTGGTCTCTGTTTTTTTTGTTAAAATATGTGAAAAGTAGTGAGTAAACAATTAAAAGTGAGTAAAAGTGACCGGTAAAAGATTGAAGGGATGTGGAGAGAGTGTGGACTCCAGTTTTTATGTTAAAAAGTAAAATTTATTGTATATATGTTTCAAGTGTGACGTCACCAAGGTATGATCCATTTTTTTTGTACATATAATTTCTAAGATGGCCATTTTTAATTTCAAAATTCATAATAGTTTTATTAAAGTTATATTGTTTGTAAATATGTTTTAATTTTCTTTTAACTCCCCATATCTCTCTCAATGAAATTCAAATCTCAAAACTCATAGGCCTTGCGAATCAACACCTTTGAGATAAGCGCCAATCATTATCGGGACATAATATTTAATAATCTTAATTTTCAGAATCACACCGGGAGATTTTTGGATTGGTGCAAGTAACATAGTTTGAAAATTTTACAGAGTTATTTATAACATATGTTTTTCATTTTTTTTTAGAGCTTCACTCAACCATAAGGTAAATTATTTATTTTTGAAATTTTAGATTTGATTAACTTAAATTTTTTATTATTCAAAATTTTATTCATTTTTTAATTTATTGTGAAAGGCAACAAATAAAAATATTTTATAAAAACCTTTCATTATGGCATCTCCTTGTGAGGATAATTTCTTGTTTTTTTTATTTTGCATTCTTTGATCAATAAATAACTCGCATAGAGTCAACGAAACATTTTCTTTAATAACGATTAAATAAGCCTAAAGTTGCATTATAAGTAAAATCAGAAAAACAAGGCCATGAGGAGATTTGAGTTCCGTTTGGAGAGAGGGGAATATACCACATGAAATTTTGTTTATATACATATAAAAATATTGAACCAACATTTTTTACATTCATATTGAAAATTTTTTTTTGAATTCGAGATATTAAAGTTATTATTTAAAATGAAGCTCACTAAAGAGCAATCAGATAAAATGGACCAGTTGATGGAACTTCTGATAAGGAGTATAGCTGAACAAAAAATAAGCATAAAAAATTTAGAGACAAATTTAAGTAGTAAGATTGACGAACAGAATCAAATATTAAGTAGGATGATTAACGAAAGTAGAAAAGACATAGAAAATATGAGGGAAAATTCAAGTAGGAGCATAGGCAATTCCGAAAGGAATCTGAATGTAAACGAAAGATGTGATAATAGTATAGAGAATATAGAAGATCAAAAAAATGTAGAAAATATTGAAAATAAGAGCAAAGAGAGAAAGGTTCAAACTGTAGAAGTAGAAAAAGAAACAAACTTAGAAAATTTAGTAGAGGAAGTCAAAATAGTCTCGGAAATTAGTTCTAGAAATAGCTTAGAAAGTGAAAGGACAGATTTAACAGTTAAAAGGAATTTCCAAAGTAGAGTAAAATCAGTAAGAAAATTTCTTTCCAAGGGAGAAATTATAATGAATTATCAGTTAGTGCAAACTAAGGTAGAATTAAGAAAATATGATAGTATGACTGTTGTGCATGAATGGAAAAATTATTTAAGAAAGAATTTACATGAGACTAGTTACCAGGTGGAAGACATTTTTAGAATACAATACAGAAGAACTGAAGTGAAAATTAATGAAATAAGGGGAAATGAGAAAAATGACGCAATACTGACAGACAGACTACGTAAAATTTTATTTAGTGTAAGGAGGAAGATATTTGAAGACATAATAAGGCGCGGCATTAAGAAAAAGGCAGGGGCTCCCTGCAATTATTGAATTGCATCAGCCGAACTTACAGTAAGTAACTATTTTTGAAACTCGAATGAGTTATAGACAATAACAGACAGACAAACTGAATAAAACTATAGACAAACACTGACAAAACTATGGATGAATGAAATTTAGAATAAATGAAATGAAGAATGAATGAATATACATATTTTAAAGATGGAAGTTATTGTGAAGTGAACATACCATTGTTGTCATATGAAAGTATAAGAGGTTTATGAAATTATAAGTTTAGGAAATATTATATTTTGTTTGTTTATTTATGTGGAATTAGATTATTGTTGTGATGAACGTCAGTTCGTTCATTCGTTTGAATCGATCAAGCAGGATCGATAGTTAGATCGAACTGAAGTATGGAATAGATGACTCAGATCACGAATTCAAACCGGATCCATCCAAAGGATTCATGGTTAGTTTAGATAATTTTTTTTATTAGAAAATTTTTTTTGTGAGTTTAGTTTATTTAGTAACCGAGAATGAAAGAAGTAGGAATAAATGAAGTAGATTAGTCGTTTTTTTTTTTTTGTAGTAAATAAGCAAGCGGAGACTAATTGATCCCCTGCAATAAGCAGGCGGAGACAATTTGTTCTCTTGCAGTATTTGGCGTCTGCACTTTGCTCAGCCTAAAGACAGTAGACAGAGAACTGGCCCGGTCTCTCCGAAGCTTGACGCGCTTCCTGTATGTCGAGTCACAGGACTGGTTCCCGACGGAGCTGTCGCTTGGTGTCGAAGAGAGGGAGTGCAGATTGCCTCCTCTTTTTGGCATTGGGGGTCAGTATCTGGAAGGAACGGTCCAACTGGGGGTCAGAGAAGGATTTTTAGCTGATCCTATGGGAATCGAACCTAGCCATCTCAGAAACATTTAGACAAAGCTAATACACATAAAACATACATTATTTCGGGGATTTATGATTTATTTGATACATTTATGTTACACCGTACGGACAACACAACATTAAGAAACGAAATCACTTTACATTACTCAACTTACACAATACACAGGAGGGGATTTTGTATTATTTTGCATTTTTTTATGATTTTATTTGTATATAGTGTAGAAATGTTAATTTAGGATTAGAGGAATGAATGCTGGTACGAAAGAAATTGAGAGTGAATGATCGCGAAAAAGGGGGGGAGACAATATATATACATTTTTTTATGTTGTGCAGAATATCTAACACACATACAACTATTATTTATGCATTTTCTCATAAACGGATTTGTGCAGCTTATTTTTTTTACATATACCACTATTATTTATGCATTGGCATTGACCCATAAGTTGGTTTCATACATCAGTATATTTATCTTTATTATACATATATGTAAGACCGTAGGAAGTGGATGATTAGTAGATTTGCTGGCAAGTATTTTTTAGTTTTTTTTTTTTTGGGTAAAGAGAGTGAAGGGATAGGATTATTCGCGAGAAGAATTAAGAATTTTATAAATAGTTTCATCTAGATATGTTTTGTTTAAGAAAAGGGGATGTAATATGATTAATAATAAAATAATTAGAATACATGGGGATAATTTTTTCTTTGAGACTTACAAGACGTTACTGAAAACTTAGATTTTGAGGAAGTTATTGAGGAAGTTAGAGCTATTAGAGAATAGATAGCTAGATATTTATATTTTTTGTGAGATAGCCTACCCAAGGAAGGGAGGATCCACATTTTCTGCGACGATATATGAGAATAATAATCTACGATGATATAAGAAGTTTATAGGGATTTTTTTTGAGATTAAGAAGTTGAAGTTTTTTTTTGAGCTATAGGAGGAGTTAGGGAATGGGCGAAGGCCTAGGTAACGTCGAAATAATGGGATAAGGAATATTTATACTTTGTAGGGGGGAATTTTGTAACTTGAGAAGTTGACATAGGAAGTTGAATTTTAATTGAACCAAAGATATGTGAAGAAATATTTAGAAAATGATGATGAGGAATGAGGAACTGAATTTAGAAAAGCAACCCAATTATTATTTTTTTATTTATGATTTGAAGTAGAATATAAATTTTTTTTTGAGATTAAGATAGAAAGAAAGATGGAAAGTAAGAAAAGATATTAAGTGGTGAAGCGGCAATATTATAATTAAATATAAATTTGGTTTGTTTTGGGACATATGTCCAAAGGATATTAATTACAGTAAAGTTTGCATTTAGATAATAATATGTTCAATATTTTTTTATATATGAAATTTAAAAGACAATTTTATTTGTCTTCCGCTCGTCCAAATTGTAAAGGACTGAGCTCAGTTTATAATTAGAGTGTAAAGAATTTTTTTTGTTTAATGTAAATTTGTTGTAAATGACAGTGGGGAATGAAGTGAAGTGACAGGTGCGAGATGAATTTTTGTTGAGGTGGTTTGTGAGCGTAGAGACACCCAAAAGTGCCGGTTCACGACGACCAATTGGAGGACGACAGGAGTGGATGAAGGCAGAAAAAGGACCAGGATAAAACAGATGAAGAGGGAACCTTTGGAACAAAAATTGTGATTCTAGAAACACAATTTTCGTTCCAGAAAAAATAGAAGAAGGCAATGTAATATAAACAAGCCCGTTGCCAAGACAACGGATTTAGAAGCCACTATACATTTATTTTAAACCGAATTTAGAAGACGAAATCAAAGTAAAAGAAGAAAGAAAATTAAGAAAGAAGAAAAGAAAATGGAAATCTGAAGAACAAAACAAGTTTGAAAAGAAATAAAATACAGTAAAAGTAAAGAAAATGTAGTTTTAGGCCTAACCTTACAGTTATCAACAAACATTTTAAATAATAATTACAAGATCCACCGACTTCAAAAGGAAACTAAATTTTCAGAAGGGATTAATTTAGCACCCAGAAACAAAATGAAACAGCTAAAAAGAGAAGGAATGAAGAAAATTTCAGGAATTTATAAGCAAAATTAAGAAAAGGTCAATAATTAAAAAACGAGTCGGTAGAAAATTGTGAAAATTTTTAGGAAAAGACAGTTAATTATTAAGAAAAGATTAAAGAAGAAAAAGAAGAGAAAAACTGCCCACATCAGAAAAAAAAGCCAGTAGTAAATTTTGAAGAAACGGTCAGTTCTAAAATACATCGAATCAACTAGGCCGGATCCCATCTGAAATAATACAAGTGATCCGAAAGTGTATACCACAAACTTTAAACACTGTTTTCGAGAAATGAAGAAGGCAAAATTAAAAAGAAAAGTTACAGAAAATTAAGATGACAATTTAGAAAAGAGAAGAAACGGAAGAAAGGAGAGAAAACACCAAAAAATATTAATATTTAGAAGTAAAACAAGAGACAACAAAAAAAAGAAACTCGAATTTGCTACCCATAATTCCGTGCGGAGGCAGTTTAGTCAGTCTATGCTGGGTCCTGGTAGAGGTGGAACCGTTGAAAGACTGGTCTCTGTTTTTTTTGTTAAAATATGTGAAAAGTAGTGAGTAAACAATTAAAAGTGAGTAAAAGTGACCGGTAAAAGATTGAAGGGATGTGGAGAGAGTGTGGACTCCAGTTTTTATGTTAAAAAGTAAAATTTATTGTATATATGTTTCAAGTGTGACGTCACCAAGGTATGATCCATTTTTTTTGTACATATAATTTCTAAGATGGCCATTTTTAATTTCAAAATTCATAATAGTTTTATTAAAGTTATATTGTCTGTAAATATGTTTTAATTTTCTTTTAACTCCCCATATCTCTCTCAATGAAATTCAAATCTCAAAACTCATAGGCCTTGCGAATCAACACCTTTGAGATAAGCGCCAATCATTATCGGGACATAATATTTAATAATCTTAATTTTCAGAATCACACCGGGAGATTTTTGGATTGGTGCAAGTAACGTAGTTTGAAAATTTTACAGAGTTATTTATAACATATGTTTTTCATTTTTTTTTAGAGCTTCACTCAACCATAAGGTAAATTATTTATTTTTGAAATTTTAGATTTGATTAACTTAAATTTTTTATTATTCAAAATTTTATTCATTTTTTAATTTATTGTGAAAGGCAACAAATAAAAATATTTTATAAAAACCTTTCACAACATTACAGGGTTTAAGGAACTGACTTCCATAATTACGCTGTATATGAAACAAAGGAAGCTACTGAGGCCATCACATTTCTTTCTTATACAGTAATGCCAGTATGAGATGAATTTGAGAGGGAGGGGGAAAAAGAGTAATATGTAAAAACATGGTTGGTATAAGAAAGTCATTATTATGTTATAATAATAACAATTAAAAGTATTTAATTGTTATTATTATAACAGTGACAGAAATGTTCTACTAAGGTTCTTAGTTTTGTTCGTATAGTTGTCAAAATATATTTCTAGGTGTTCAGAATTCAAACACTAAGTCTATTTCAAATCCTCCACACCTAAACTTCAACAAAGAAAGTTTGAAGTTGCCAACTTTTTATTAAGTTAAAGAAGATGAAATTTTCAAGTCAGAACATCCCTACAACTTGACAAGGAAGATGGAAATAGTATATGACGTTGCTTTGGACAAGTATGTATGGAGTAAATGACAATGTCAAATTATATGACAAATAATGTCATATAATTTGACATTGACTGGAAGTAAATGTCAAATTATATGAAATCACAGTGACTTAGGTTCACAATAATTGTTTTATATTAGAGTAAAGGGAGAAGAAGGAAGAGGTCTACAGACGATGGTGACAATTACAGACGATTAAGATTGCAGACGATAACATATACAGACGATTACAGATGATTGCAGACGCTTTAAAATATTATATATTCCAGAAAAAAAGTCGTCGGTGATTCGCCGGCAATGTACTTTCCAAATATAATAATCGATAGTTGACTTACATAGGGGTTTCTATTTCCTCATGCTAAATTTTGTATCGATAAATTCATTTTCTTCTCCAGACTTCCTTTCCTTTCGATTTTGCTGAAAATTAGTAGGTATTGTCATCATGGTGTTTTGAATTTAAATATGAAATTTCATTCCAATATATTCATTAGATTGGCAGTTTTTTTTTTAATTTTTTTTTTTTTTATTGATCCACAGGCTGCAAAATAAGATGTAGTCTGACCTCACACAGATTTTTTATTTGTATTAGCTAGCCGCCTTTCCTTTTGGGACCTAATTAAAATATTTTAGTAAAAAAATTTAAAAATTAAATTTTAAATTGGTTCTAAAATATAGCTATGTATTTTATTTTGTCGGGAGTGGGAGGGGGGGGGGTGAGGGGAGGGGCTAGGGATAATATGGTGGGAGGAGAGTGAAGCTGATCACGGCAATTAAAATAATATATTGAAAATTTACTCCAGGGTAACGCCGGGTTACGGGCTAGTTGAACATAGAATTTAAGGTGTGAATAATTTTAAGAAAAATTATATTTAGCACTGAAGGCGCCGGTAGCTCAGTGGTATGCGTGCTTGACTTCTGAGCTCAAGAACGTGAGTTCGTAACCCGACCGAGGCCCTTAGTTTATTTTATCTGGGAGTTAAAATAAACTTAAGCCCGCCGTCCTTCGGATGGGACGTTAAGCGATGGTCCCAAGCTTGTACGATGTCAGGTACTCGTAAAAGACCCCTACCCTAGGTGAATAAAAAATTTAGGGTAGGCAAAATTTAGGACTCCCACAGTAGAGTTGGGCTCATGTCCACCAGAGTGACGAAAGAGCACTCTGGTAGTAGGCGATATGACCTCGTAGTTAAAGCCCGGGCATGAGTCATAAACCCCAACCCTAACCCCTCAATTAAAGCATTAAAAAAAATGTTTTTAGGTGAGCTAAGGAATGAAACACGTATGTTTTTTGTTGATAACATTTATTAAATTGACAAATATGTACATACTGAACATTGATTTATTATATGTACGTACATATATATATTTATCCATGCATTAAAAAGATATTTTGAATCTGCGTTTAATTACATACATATTTAAAACAAAATCTAAAATTCTAAAAATATTATTTGTTAAAAAAATCGGTAATTTTCTTTTGTTTCGTTAACACAACACTGTTCCTCGCTGCATAGTCCCACCATTTCTTTAGTGTTAAGACGTAATTCCTTGGCTATTTTAGCAGCTGTTTCTCCCTTTTCCATCCTTTCAATTGCCGTCAATTTTTGTTGGATGGAATGAACCATTTTCTTTCTTTTTGAAGTGGAAGCCATTATTTTATCACTTTATAACTTGATGATTTAAAAAAAAAAAGACTATTCACTATCCTGGACCGGCCGTACAAAATGTCCGTAAACAATGTAAACAAAAACATCGCAAGTGAGTAAAATAAATTTTAAACATTTAATTTCACTAACGAAAAAAACGATCCAACAATTCTTTTCACTATGAGAATCAAATGAAAACTGAGAAAAAGAGAACTGGTGTAAAGGAAAAATAAATAGAAGGAGAGGGTTTCTGTGCAAAAAAATTAAACTAAGTGTCCATTTCCCGATAAGTCGATATTGTTGTGCCAAGGACGGGACGGTACCTTTGTTTTTCTATTCTAGGAAACATTTTTTATAAATGTTTGATTTTCAACTATATATTATAATAATTTATTTATTGGATATTAGTGAAGTAATAAAATATTGTATCAGCGTTTCCTTCATTATAAATACAATGTACATATGTACGTACAATAAAAATACATAAAAGATTCGTGAGTTACGGAATTGTTATGTGCTCGTAAATACACGTGGCTCACGTAGGAAATTGATAATCTAATAATTGAATTAGTTTTAGTTTAACAAATTTGATATCATTTTGCGAGCGCCGGATAAGGGAGAGTCTACTGTATTTGAATTTTTACGAAAGTGCTTTGGACACAATTTATTACCATGCATACTACCGATGTGCAAAAATATTTATGGTAATATTTTTTATTTATTTTTCAATTTGAAATTCTTCAGCTTACATCCAGATAGTTTAATGGAAACAATAAAAAAAGAAATATTTCTTGGAGGTTGACACAAATTGCTAATAAGACTGGAAATTATACCTGTGTAGGGGTTGGCTAAGTTATACAACCCATTTTAGCCGAGACTGCCAGTCATACATAAGGTGGAAGTGTACATTGTAACCGGTTTGAAACAATTGTGTATTCAACCCTTGAGAAAACATTTCCAGCTAGCCACTCTCCAAGAAAATACAATACATAAGTTAGACAGTCTTGAAATATTGTCTGAATGTATTCTCATTACCCTTTTCATAGAATTTGTGGCTGACTTGGGCTGATGTTGGAGTCCCTGAATCTCAGTCAGTCACGGCTAACAGTCAATACGAAAACAAGATGGTTGTCGGCATGTATTTCGAAAAATGGACGACATGTAAAAAATCATATTTCATATAAATTATGTATTTTAGAATTTTCTACAACTATTAATCGAAAAGATTATTGGGGACGTCAAAATCATAAGCTTTATCTCTTATGTGTGTGTGTGTGTGTATGTGATTGTGAGCTCTCTACCGCAAAAACGATTGTAGCTATGAACTTGAAATTTGTAATGAACGGGTCATTTGTTCTAACTTGGTTTGATTTGATTTTAGCCGAAATCGAACGAAAATTGAGACAACTTTCGGGATCTAACTACATTTTACAAGATACAGCTTCATTTTATGGCCTAATCAAAAATCTTTTCGAGATATAGTTGTAGAAAATATTGAAATGCATAATTTTTAACAGATATGATTTTTTATAGGTCGTCCGGTTTTCGAGATACAAGCCAAAAACCATCTTGAAATGTAGTTTTGAAACACATATTTCTAGAGGTTTCCTTGATCGGTTAGTCCTATCGAAAAATTGATTCTTACCAAAATTGTTTCTTGTAAAATTTCCAGTCGCAATAAGGAATGTAAACTAAATGTCAGTAGCCCGGATAAGCGGGCCTCTGTCCCGTGGTTTGGCGGGGCCGCATGCTGGGGGCCCTCTGCTTGGTCATATAATTATGTAATTCCAAATAATGAAGCCCATTCATACATAATGACAGTGAAGTGATGGCTGATGTGCGCTGTTCATAAAGCCAGAAAAGGGGAGGAAAAAAAATATATATATATACATATATATCCAAATGTATTTTTTGAATCGTAACTCATAGCAACGAACTTTAAAATATGGTCTATGTATTGGTAGTTTTTTTTTTTTTTTTTTTTTAATTATAAAAATTAAGAAAAATATGTGCCGTGACCATTACAGGATCTTATACCAACAACGCTTATAAATCACTCTCTCCCCCTCTTCCCCATCTCAAAATCATTTCATTTTGTCTCATTGTACAGCGTTATGTTGAGTGTAGACATTCTTATACCCAGTAATGCCAGTATGATAAAATTTTGAGAAGGGGAAGAGAGTGATCTGTAAGCGTGGTTGGTATACAATAGTCCTCCTGTAATAGGAGGACTATTGTATACATTATGGCCACATCAAAATTTTTTTAAATTACAGAGTTCAAAAATAAAATGCATAGATAGACTGGAACCTATTGATTAATTCGTACTGGGGAAGTACATTACCAGTGATTCACCGAACTAGTCTGAATAATATTTCTCTCTATTTTCGTCAATGAAAAAAAAATTTTGAATACAAAAATTTATTTTTCTATATTCTTCTAGAGTAAGTCGGAAAATAACCAGATGGCCGAGATAGTCCGAAGTAAACTTGAATCTAAGGATACCCAACAAATTCAATCCGTGAGACCATCTTCAGTTCATTTCTGTTCTCAGACCCTGTGTCCCTTTTCTCCACCCAGTAGGAGGTCTTCATAGTCAATATCTCTAGAAATATTTGTGCTGAAAAAAGAGAGAAAAATTATTTGGGAGAGGCAAAGAAATTTGGAATATATATACTGTATTTCAAGGATACTTTTTTTTTACTTCCCCATCTGTACGAAGTTACGTAATCTATCAGAAATTCGATGTTGAATTTACACCGGAATTTAATTTTGTATCCAGAACCCCATAAGGACGACAATTAATGATTGTCATAAATATATTTTATATTATATTATCAGTACATCCAGTGCTCCTTACTGTTTCCAACAAGACCCTCCAAACTGACCTCAGTATTTCCTACGTCACCCATGTAGATAAATCTAGGTACAAAAATTTATTTTCCTCCCTCCCACACAGTCCTCTAGTCCGTGTCCTCCATTCTGCCTCACTTCCCCAACGACGCCTTAAACGCCAGTGGCCTAGAGATCTCCTTAGTAGCAGACGGTGTCTAAGGAGTGTCACTTATTTTTTTTTATGATTTTTCATAAAAACTACGAATAATACATAGTTTATTATGACTCATGCCCGGGCTTTAACTAAAAGGTCATATCGTCTCCAACCAGAGCGCTCTTTTGTCACTCTGGTGGACATGAGCCCGATTCTACTATTGAAATTTTTATTAACCTAGAGTAATGGGTACCTGACATTGTACAGGCTCGGAACCTTCACTTAACGTCCCATCCGAAGGGCTTAAGTTTATTGTTGATTATTCATCTTGATCTTAGTAAGCAAACATACAAATCACGGGAATTTATCTTTTATTGTTTGAGGCTTTATAACTTTAGTTGTTGATTGACCTACCTCAAATCTGAGAGACCTTTAACGATTGAAAATTTATTAGGGATCATTTTTGATAGGAACCTATTTTTCGATAGTACTAACAGTTTGCGGGTAAATCAAGGTAACGTATAAAACTATGTGTTTCAGTACTAAATTTTAGGAGGGTTTTCGGCATGTATTTCGAAAACCGGACGACCTGCGAAAAATTGTATTGCATATAAAATAATATTTTATAATACATATTATGTATTTTAGTTTTCTCTATAACTTTTACTTTAAAAGATTTCTGATTAGATCATGAACTTAATCGTACCTTTGAAATGTATTTAAGTAAAGTGGTCTCAGTTTACCTCCGACTTCGGACAAAAACTAAACAGATCTAAGTTAGCACTGTGACTCCATCATTCCGAAATTCTTAGCTACAATAGTTTTTGCAGTAGAGAGCTCACATCTTTCCAATTACACACACACACACGTACAAACAGACCATCGTGAAAATGGTCAAAACGCATTGAGCGGACATTGAAACGCCCTTTGAATCTTGGATTTTTGCACGATTACAATAATTCCTTATTTATGTGTAAACATCTTAGCTCTTGGTAGGGGCTATGTCAGACCATCAGAGCGTAAGTCTGGTTGATGTGCATGCTTAAGTGTGTCTGTGTCGGACAGATGCGCGCGTAGCGCACACACATACTACACACTTCTTTACCTGTGATGTCGGCAATTTTGAGCATTTCTACGCTCATGGAATAAGAAAGTCTATAATATATTTTGAATGCATTATCGTATAATATATTTCGTCACATAAGAATGAATGTAAAACTAAATATATAATAAAACCAATATCAATAAAACAACTTTAAAAAACATGATTAGATATAACATTGTATTATTAAGACATTATTGATCTTTACCGTTGTAGTGAATTTAACTAAAATATCAAAATTACGAACTGTAAAATGATCTTTCGGTAAGAAACTTGGAAAGAAGAACACTAAGATTAAAATTCTTCGATACCTTAAATTTGTTACAATAAATAAAATTTGTGGCAAAAGAAAATAATATATCAGTGCAAATCTAAAAATATATAATTATTTTAGCTATCACAAACCTATAATTTCATGTATAAACGAAATTGAAGAATAATAAATTTGAAAGTTTAATTCCTGATACTACTTTTCTTGTAACATTATAAAACAAATTTTATTCAAAATTAGTGCACGACAACAAATTTTTGAAACTAAAGATTGTTAGTACATCAATTCTCGTGAGTACCGCGTCACTCACATATGTTTTTTTTAAAATAGGTAACCCTTTACCTTTAGATCCAGGATGAGGGGACTCAAAAAATAAATAAAATTTTCATATTTCTCCCATTTATTTTTCAAATTACAAATTACAAGCCAAACTATTTTGTAGAGATAGGGGACATGTGCCAGAGGTAGTCCCTTCATGTCCCTTTCGACGCTTCCTTCCTCTTCGCCGACCTGAAATCCCTCTATCCTATCAAGTTGTCACCATGTCCGGCTCTTTGTACCCAAGTTTTCCTTTACCTCCTGGATGATACCGTGGGTTTTCACTTTTCATATCATAGCTCCCCACAATAGAGGAGTGGTTGTACACCATGAAATAACTCCCTGGAAAACCACTGATATCCCTAAATATTTAACACTAAGGATAAAAAAAACTTGAGAATACTTCAAGCGCTTGGAAAAAGCACTTTATTAAATTATATTATCATAAAAGTTAAGAGCATTCTTTTATTAGTTTTTTTCAAATTTCCTTCGCTCTTTATAACAAAGTTTTTTTCTATAAACTTTGTTTATTATAAATTAGTTTATAAAATAAAATTATTTTCCATAACAAGATATACCAACCACTTGTATACAGATCACTCTCCCACCTTTCAAATTCATTTCATACTGACATTCCTATATATGAAGGTAATGTACTGAAGTCAGCGCTTTTCTTTGTTTCATTGTATAGTGTAATTCTAATTGAGACTTTCTTATACCCAGTAATGTAAGTATGAAATTATTTTGAGAGGAGGCAGAGGGAGGTAGAATGGTCTATAGAAAAATGATATATATATATGTTGTGACAGTTCGAGTAACCGCCCCATGTATTATTTGAATAGTAAGGTGGGGGGGGGGGGGGGGGGGGGGGGTTGTGATAAGAAAACACGGATAATGATGGGAAAAGAATCTATGTATTTATAATCAATCACATATCGACTGAAGGCAGAGAAATGATGCATTTTCATTTATAAATTTCTTATATGATTAAAATAATAGCCTTAATATAATTACAATTATTGAAATAATAAGTAAGTTTTGTAAGTTAACAAATATAAAAATAAAGGCATAAAATAAAGCAAGAAGAGTTAGGAGGCAGTGATAAGTAGAGAAGAGAGGGAACGTCAGCCGAAGAGAAAATGGAGACCAGTCTCTTTGGAAATTTCAACCCGTCAGGTAGAGGATTTGGACTCCAGGTGTTGACCACCTGCATTTTGCTATACAGCAAAATTCATTTTTGATTTATAATGTTACAGTAGTGCAGTATCTTAGAAGAGGAGAGGTGATACAATATCTCATTGTATGGAGGCAGCATATACATGCTAGCTGAGATGCTCGATGGAGACGATATAACTGGATTCAACACCGCATGGACACAGGTACACCTTTTGTGAACTACTCCTGAGAGAAGATTTCTTTGAACATCACGTTTGGTTGAGTACCATCTAACTCTCTCTACTAACACTAAATAAATATCTACGTGCCTAAAATCAATTCTAATTTATTAATTTGTCTAACCCGTATGATAAAAGAAAGTGAATTCGCGATAAGTGAAAGTATTTAAATACAAACCATGAAACTCGCAACTCATGTTTTTTTTTTATGTTTTTATGTGAAATTTTTAAAATATTAATCTTTATGAAAAATTATAATAATTCGCTTCTATCTGTTTTGTTGTTTATCATCCGGCTCCTTAAAAGAACCTCACTAGTAGAAAAAACTATAATGACCCTGAGATAAGAGAAATTAGTGCAATTAGCTTAAATAATTTTAAAATTACTCAAGTGATTTTAAATGACGCCCATCCCAAGCTAAATTACCAAGTTACAATGTATATATGTAGGGGCATAAGAAAAAATTCGTATTATCGAGTTTTTGCTATAATAAGAGTTTGTAATATGGAAACTGACATTATTGCAGAGATATTGTGAAATAATTCAAATGGACTTGAAAAATAAAATAAAACTTGTTTATTTGATATATTGTCTAATTTCACTAACTATATACATATACATGGGAGTACTTTCGGTATTTCTACCATCCTCAGCCAAAAGCATATAGTCTTATCTCTTATGCTTTTGGCTGAGGATGGTGGAAATACCGAAAGTACTCCCATGTATATGTATATAGTTAGTGAAATTAGACAATATATCAAATAAACAAGTTTTATTTTATTTTTCAAGTCCATTTGTAATATGGAGTGAGCATCAAAAAAATTTCGAAATATCGAGAGGTAAAAAATGTAAAGCATACCAAAAGAATTCTATTATACATTTTATTATGTATGTATTATACATTTAATAAATTCTGAACAAAAATGAATTTACATATGTGCATGCATGTACATATGTATTTCCAAAAAGTTAAAAAAATACTTTTTTTTAGTTTCTGCTGATATACATAAATGATGTAAACAATGCATTATCATTTTTTTGTTTTTGTAATATAACGCTTTATACGTTGCTACTTCGTAATACCGCACCTGTACAGAAATAATTTTTTTTTCGCTATTTCGAGTTTTTGTCAAGGGACCAGGGCTTCATTTTGTAATATCTAGTTTTTCGTTATATCGAGAGTAGCATGCTTTCCCTCTGAAATCGCGGGTTCGAAACTCCTCTTTGGGTTTTTTGTTTGGGAGGTCAAAAAACATTCAGCACGCCCTCCTTTGTATGGGACTTTAAGTGATGAAACCGAGTCTTTACGATGTCAGGTACTCGTTAAAGACCACTTACCCTTGGTGTACAAAGCTAGATAGGCAAAATTTAGGACTCCCAATGTAGGAGTCGGGCTCATGTGAACCAGAGCGACAAAAGAGCGTTCTGGTAGTAGGCGATAAAGCCCGGGCATGAGGCGTTCTGCATTTGGTTACGTTATTTCCCTACCCTAGTGCCCATACACCCTCTGCAGCACGCACAAGACGTTTCACGTATTCACGTACCCCACTGCGGCTGCATTCCAAAAACATGTAATTCCTCTCAAGGTACAACAATACGGATGGTTAAGTACCTCACGACATTCTGTAATAATTCTTTAACGAAATAAGTAAATTGTCAGAAGACATTATGAGTAAAGCTCCAAGGCAGAAGTTATAAATCAAGTCAAAAATGAAATATTTTCTTCTAAAAAATAATTTATTATAATTAAGCACAATTAAGTTTCTAGAGAATGACTTAAATGGGTGCATAATTTGTAACAATCTGGGACTGACTTTATTTTGGTCGTGTTTTCGGAAAGTATTGTTTAAAAATCTTTATAATCTATTTAGTTTACAAGAACTTCTATTTCTATTGACTTAATAGGCTTTTACTTATATATAAATCTTTCGAATCACCGGTAACGTACTTCCTCAGCTCAAATTAATCAATAAAGTTTTCGCACTCCCTCTAAAACCAATTGACCGTTTTGGTAAAAAAATCATCTACTGGTTTTGGAGCAGAAGTCGAAAATTAATTGATTAATTCGAAGAAGTGCATTGTCGATGATTTACCGACGATTTATTATTAGTAATTTTTTATGAAAAAGTATAAAACATGGCATAAAAAAGTCCTGTAATCTCCATGTAACATATTTATACCTGGACAAAACATACACACAATATCCAAAATTATTAAAATTGAGATGGCAGTGGTTCTTTTTGCAATTTTTTGAGCTGAATTCAAAAATGGCATTGGATAGAATGAAAAGTCACCATATCCTAGGTATAATGGGCCTATAAGTTGAGGGTTGGAGTCAGAACTAACATTATCCACTAGGACTAACATAGCACTATTAGACACTATGCGTCTATTAACCAATCAGAAAGCAGTATTTGCAAGCAAGACCTGCTCAAAGAGGTTTATTTTGTGCTGTATTTTTTTGTACAATTACGACATGCTAATATTTTTATCTATGCTTTATGTAAAATTATAATTATATGTCAATTTTAATTATTTTTTTTTAAATTTTAAGTTGTAATAATTGTAACAATAAATTTACATTGCATTTGAAAATGTTGAATGGTTTTGATTTATTTAAACATGTTTGAAAAAGTTGGTAACAAAACTGACATTATCCTATGTGGTGGGAATCAAATCTCACATTATCCAAACATTGGTTTCAAAACTATCATTATACAAAATTTTACTGTTTTTATTTTTATAAAGCTATATAAAAATCAGTTGTTTTTTTTGTATGTATTTCATTTTAAAGTGCTAAGAGGATGTAAAAAAAACATTTGCATTGGTTTTTGGCAAATTCCCAAAATTTTGATTCTGGTGGACTCATATAACTTGTTGATTGGTGTAATTATGGTATAATGTACTCAATATATTATATTGTATGATGTATCCAATTACAATAATATGTTTTAATATAAATAAATATAATTATTATGAACACACTCAAAGGAAATGATGGGAAGGAGAGTGGATACAGACCATATTGACAATGCTTGACCCCGGGTCTGCTTCTGGCAGGTTATCAAAAGGGTCCGTTTCTACCATAGCGGTTCGTCCCTCCTGTAAATTCTTAGCCCGATTGGATTCCATGGTGTTGTCTTCGGAGATTGGAAGAGATGGGTTTCTCTATTCAACTATAGGCTATTGGCTAGACTGCCTGTTGCTGTATTCAGCATCTCACCAGAGCCAGATTTAAAAATAAGAGGGCATAAGTTAAGTAGAGGCACTTTGACTGAAACGAATAAAGATATGGGATTAATTGAATAAAAAATTATTTGTAATAAAATAAATTTATTTAGAATAGAACCTGTTTACAGAGAATATATTGACGATACATAAAAAAAATATAATAATAATCTATTTTCACTAAGCTCCACTTCATTTCACACTCAAACAGTAAATGTTTAAAATATAAAAATATGTTTGTAAATTTTATGCACTTATATATAATCATTTAAATAGTAAAATTCACGAAAAAATAAATTTTTTCACATGTTTTCCTCTATATCTAACTTCAATTTAACTTCTTGATTACAAAATTCACTGATGTCTGTCTTAGAGTGTCAAAAGAAGACTACTGCTCTATAACCATCAATTTACTGTAAAAAAATCAAATCTTCTGCACATAAGAAGATCTTTCTTCTTGCGGCAAGAATAAGTCTTTTTGCTATGATGAGAAACTCTTCTTGCGGCAAAACAATTTCCTTCTTGCCATAAGAAGAAAATTGTTTTGCCGCAAAAAGAAAATTAAAGATTTTTTTCTTGCCGCGAGAATATATTTTTCTCCATTTGGTAAAACATACAAAAAGCAAATAAATAAATTTTAAAAAATAATGATAATTTCATGGATGTGGACTTATGCATTAGGTTTGGTTAGGTTTTCATGACTCATGCCCGGGCTTTAACTACGAGGTCATATCGCCTACTACCAGAGCGCTCTTTTACCACTCTGGTGGACATGAGCCCGACTCTACTTTGAGAGTTCTAAATTTTGCCTACCATTAATTTTCATTCATTTAGGGCAGGGGTCTTTAAAGAGTACCTGACATCGTACAGGCTCGGGACCATCGATTACGTCCCATCCGAAGGACGGCGTGCTCAAGTTTATTGTATCTCCCAGATAAAATAAACTAAAGGCCTCGCTCGGTCGGGTTTCGAACCCACGATCTTGAGTTCAGAAGACAAGCACGCATACCACTGAGCTACCTGCGCCCTCTGCTTATGCATTATTCCTGTACCCCATTTGACCCACAACTGGCAGGACAGAGTGCGTGAGGGCAGACAAACTAATCCCGTCTCTAGAGTTGAGGAGATGGGACTCTCCCTTCTTCCTTTTCAATTTAATCGCCATACTTTCAATTATATGCATATGTATAAAAAAAATTCAGATTCCCCTCCTCAAATCTCCCACTGTAGTCCTCAGTTTACGGCCTGTCTGTCCAAGATACAAGCAGTAACAATTTTTACAATTAATTTTATGCACGCCGGATTTGTCAGGCATTTCCACACTGTCTTTAGTTTTGAGAGCATCCCCTTAACGGAAGTGCTACGTTTAACTAATGAGATCTTTCAACTTATTTCAATTGAACAACGATGATCGGATTTGAGGAAACAAGAAATCAAAAAAAGTTCTGTTTTCAAAGTTTTAACTTTCCAAATGAAAACTCACTCAGCGATTGAAATATATTTTTTCAAAGGGGCAGAGGATATATTTTAATTAAAAAGCTTTGACTTTAAATTCCCCATACAGGGGAGGTAACTACAGAGCAGAGCCGCGCAGAGCGCTCGTTAATGTTACAAGACCCTTCATTATTCCCCAGATATACGGAATATAGGGGAAGTTATGTAAATAGTCAGAAATAATGGTTTTCTCGGCTATAGTAAGGATATTTTTTTTGGCCTCATGTACGATCCATATGGCAGTTATTGCTTTACACAACATCTATGGTCCCAGGTGGAAGTTCTATCTATGAAACAAAACTCTCCCGGACGGAACTGGAACCCGCAACCACGATAAGACCATGTGACCAAAACCCTACGGCCACCACGGCTCCAGTAAGAATGTCGTGGGACGAAGTTTTCACATAGAAATGAAAGAGGTTGTTTTCCCATTATTTTATTTCCAATCAGAATCGGGTTCCAACACAACTGCGTTATCATCAGTGGCACATCCTTCCCATACAGTCTAATGAAACACTAAGATGTGAATTATAAACACCTGGGGAATAATGTTACATATATAATGTGAAATATATGTTTTCCAAACAGCTAATTCCAAAAATGAAAAAAAAAAAGTCGGTGATTCATCCGTTAATGTACTTCCCTAGAACGAATTAATCAATTACGTTATTGCTTTCCCTCTAAAACTAAACGACCGTAAAAAAATCAATAGTGGAGTTATACAGAGACTTCTGAATGCTCTATCAGTTATTAGAGTTTTTGAATTAAGCCTCCCTCTTCTGATCGCTCTAGTCCTTTCGGTGGATTTTGCGAAAAATTGGTAGGTGTCTAGCTTATGGGATTTTGAAATTATATCCAAAATGTCCTGTATCGAGAGTTATCGTGTTGGCAGGCACACAATAATAACTATCTCTCCAGAACCCAATTTTGCTATCGAAAGTACTTACACCTAGGGACCTAAGCATCCAGTGCTCTTATCCCTTCCCTGGAAGCGCTGGGCTTCCCCCTTATTATATTACCTGTATGTTTATACTACCTGAACCAAGTCTACCAGTTTCCTTAATGAACCTGAGAATGCTCTCATAGTCCAATCTTCTAAAGTCCTCCTCTGCGATTACATGTCCACCAAAGATGCGGAATCTCGTTCGCGCATATCCCGAGCAGATGCCCAGGAAGTGTGCCGCCATTTCGTCTTCTTCCCCACATCTATCGCAGGTAGGACTGTCCTTGACTCCCACAGTGTGTAGGTGTCTATTGAACGGACCATGTCCTGTGGGAACTCCAGTCAGTTGCCTAAGCTCGTTCCTTTTGAAGTTCAGGATCCCGTCTTTCAGAACTCTGGACTCCCCTCCCAGGAACATCTTCAACTGTGGTATTTTCTCTCCATGGCTGGGATAAGTTTTAAAGAAATTCAACACTGAATTTCCAAGCAATATATATTTTATAATTACCCTTGGACAATCTATTACCACATGAGAAAAAAGTAGTAAACTTCCCCAGCACGAATTAATCAATTACGTGTTCGCTGTCTTCTCAATGCCAATATTTTTATTTATTTTATCAAATTTTATTTTGAAAAAATTATTATTATTATTAATTGAGGGAGATAATTTTCTTGAACGGTTCCTTGAAAATGTTAATTGTATCGTAGGATCATTTAAATTAATTTTTAAATTTCGTTTAGAAAAATCTTTATATGTATGTATTACAGTTTTGAAGAAAAGGGAGAAGCGAAAAAAAAGGGGGTGATTTTTCTCCCTAAATCCATATCTTTCTTCTCTCATTTTATTATGGAGGACGATAAGTTCCTATATTTTTCGATTTTTTCGGGTGATCTTCCAATTCATAAAAATCCTGTGGTTAATCCAATTTACTGGAAAACTAGTAGAGATATGGGAAAAGGTGCAGCTAACAAGACTTTCCTATAATTGTATAAAAGGAAAGGAAAGCAAGGGGAAAATCTAATCCAGAAACATGCATAATGTAGGAGTGTTCTAAAAGAAAGCTTTCAGAGATGACACAGTGGGCCGGCTGTCTGCAATATATCTTGTGGTTGTGTAATAGGCTCCACAAGTGGTGGAATCAACACGAACCCGGGTTGAGGGGGCCGAAATTGGACACTAAGGGAAGGTAATATACGGTGTTGTCCGCCTTATATTAGATTCTGTCTTTCTGTCAGTCGGGCCTACTGTACCAACAAGAAAAGTCGGCCAATAACTCACATTTATTGTTAAGGTATTTTCAAACATATACATTCTGAATTAATATTAACATTAGTGTTCTAAGTGCGAGTCGGTCTTTTGAGGCTGGAGGCCGATGACGTAGTCTGGAGAATGCTGGTCGTCTTCCACATTCTCCAGCCTCTCCTCTGGAGGCGGTATGAGCCCAAGACGGATCGAAGAGACTGCGGACGTGGTCTGGTCGAAGCTGCCTCCACCAGGTCGTCTTCCACATTCTCCAGCCTCTGCATCCTCCTCTGTATGAGGTATGGAGGCGGTATGAGCCCCAGACGGATCGTAGAGACTGCGGACGTGGTCTGGTCGAAGCTGCCTCCACCAGGTCGTCTTCCACATTCTCCAGCCTCTGCATCCTCCTCTGTATGAGGTATGGAGGCGGTATGAGCCCCAGACGGATCGAAGAGACTGCGGACGTGGTCTGGTCGAAGCTGCCTCCACCAGGTCGTCTTCCACATTCTCCAGCCTCTGCATCCTTCTCTGTATGAGGTATGGAGGCGGTATGAGCCCCAGACGGATCGAAGAGACTGCGGACGTGGTCTGGTCGAAGCTGCCTCCACCAGGTCGTCTTCCACATTCTCCAGCCTCTGCATCCTTCTCTGTATGAGGTATGGAGGCGGTATGAGCCCCAGACGGATCGAAGAGACTGCGGACGTGGTCTGGTCGAAGCTGCCTCCACCAGGTCGTCTTCCACATTCTCCAGCCTCTGCATCCTTCTCTGTATGAGGTATGGAGGCAGTATGAGCCCCAGACGGATCCTAGCGTCTGCGAACGTGGTCCGGTCGAAGCTGCTTCCACCAGGTCGTCTTCCACATTCTCCAGCCTCTGCATCCTCCTCTGTATGAGGTATGGAGGCGGTATGAGCCCCAGACGGATCGTAGAGACTGCGGACGTGGTCTGGTCGAAGCTGCCTCCACCAGGTCGTCTTCCACATTCTCCAGCCTCTGCATCCTTCTCTGTATGAGGTATGGAGGCGGTATGAGCCCCAGACGGATCCTAGAGACTGCGGACGTGGTCTGGTCGATGCTGCCTCCATCAGGCAGTATCACACTCTCTTCCACACTCTTCAGCCCCTGCATTCTTCCCCAAAGCATTTATCCTTTTGTTGTGAGATGTGGAATAGAGGCTACATACCAGAGCCCCAGACAGGTACTAGAAGCTGTGAAAGAGATCTAGTCGATGTTGCCCGTCTTCCACACGACATTTAGTATGTTCATTCAAAGTCTCATAAGCACACCTATTAATTTCTAGATAGATGAGCCAAGGATGGGGAGGTGAATTACCACCTCACCCAGGTACTCACGGGACACGGTGGGTTCCGGGGGTACCTCCACAAAATCGGGGCAGCAACAACACCAGACTGCCCCGCGTGCCTTGGTGAGACGGAGTCGGCGGAGCATGTCCTCCTCAAATGCCCCAGATTTGAGGAGGGAAGGAAAAATCTGGAGTGCAGCATGGGCGCCCCGCTGACTGCTACCAGTTACGTGGACGCTATGCTGCGCTCCCAGGAGTCGTGGGATGAAGGCTGCGATTTTGCAGCGCTCATCATGGGCGGGTTGGCCCTTCAGGAGAGGGCTGACAAGGAACAGTAGCGGTAATAAAACAGAAGGGGCGTTACCAGCCACCCTTCCTCCCTTCCGCGAAGTAATGACAGACCGTCAGTTCCGCGGAAGGGAATCAGGATCGGCAAGGAGGGGGTTTTAGTGGGTATGGTGATGGTGAACCGTCTCGAGTCCCACACTATCCAGGGCTACCTTCCCTGGATGTGCGTCACAGCATTTCCCTCTCCAATGCAAAAAAAAAAAAAAAAAAAAAAAAAGATGAGCCGAGGAAGGTTTAAAAGACTTCCGAGAAAATGAATGTATCGAAACAAAATTTAATATGAGTACAACAATAATTTATAGCCAAAAATTTCGATTGGTTTTGAAAGAATAGCGAAATTTTATTACATTAATTCGTTCTGGGGAAGTTCTTTACCTGTGATTTACCTGGGGCTTTTTAAAGAAATTTTCGATCCAAGTAAAATTAAAAGCCTATTAATACTTTTCATCGCGGAATACTATTGTAATCTCTTCTTCTGGACAGTAATTTTTAACCACCGTCTCTCATACCTTCTCGGCTATTGGATAGGGAAAGTAGTTCAAAGATCTATTTCGAAAAATCATGTAAAAAAACGTAGTTTAATTTTGAAAAAATGCATTATACCTGATAATTTTACTTTCTTATACGTTTAGTAGGCACATTTTATATATTTTTTTATGCTTGCTTTACACAGAAAGGAAAAGTTTTCGATGGAGAGAAAAAGTGATTTGTAAAAACGTGGTTGGTATAAGAAAGTTCTGTAATGAAGACATATTTTTATATTTGGCCTTGTATTGGAGTGAAGTGGATATAGTTGTTTAGAAGTCAATTGAGTAGGAACACGCAACTCAATGAGAGACTAAAGAAGGTTGGTGAGACACTGAGAGCTAATGGTATTAGAGACCCCTAAATCGTCACTTCTTAGAGAAGGGACTTTATCCAGAGGAGCCTAGCCTGGCTGCCAAATCCTTCCTTTAGCACCTAACCACCCAGCTTAACTAGGTCTTTACATCTCTACTCATTGCATTGAGAAAATATTTATTACCTTATTTTATTTTATATTTTTTTATTATTAAATTACTCCAGTTTTTTTGTACACACTTTATGAGACAGTTATGGCAACTAGCCATTCAATCAACGTGTAAAAAAAAATATATTTTATTTATTTATTTTACTAGGAGAGGCTACAAAACACTTTCGCGGAGTCGACGGGGATGTTCGCGTAAATGATTAAACTGTATTCAGGGTCAATTTGTAATTTCGTTGAAAGCTCGATTTCGGATTTTTGTAATATTACAATACTTTCTTACTCTAAAGGAAAAAGATCATTCGTATGTATTTCTCTGATGACCTCAGCCCTGGAGCTGTCCACTTCAATATTGGACAGCCCACCGCATATCGCCGACTGCGACCCAGACTCCCACAGGACATTTTAGCTTAAATTTTAGTTTTATTTATTATTATTATTATTTTTTTTATTTTTTTTTTTATTTTTGTATTTTATTTTGTCATTTTTGTGAAAGGCACTAGAATGCCGGCCCAAATAAATTATTTTCTTTCTTCTCTAATGAAGTTTAAATGTATTTTTACTTTTTTCTGTCGGTAGGTAAACGGTTCTTGGAGCTTACCACCTTTCGTTTGTGATTTCTATATCGCCATGGACGTCACGTGCAGTACGTCGTCAATATTCAACCTTGTCGCCATTAGTATCGACAGGTAAGTGTTCAATTTTATAGTGAAATTAATTTTTGAAAATTTAAGTTAAACATAAAATAAAATGCATGTAAAAAAATAACTCACGAAACCCTTTAATATATAATATTTTTTGTTTTGAGAATTCAGTTAAACCTCCTAACGGAGCTGCTGTGGTTTGCGATGACAGGTTATATCTATTGGCAAAGTTCGGCAAAAGTGGAGTCGGGCTCATGTCCACCAGAGTGACAAGAGCGCTCTGGTAGTAGGCGATATGACCACGCAATATCATTATTTCGGATGGGATAAATTACGACCAAATATTATCTTAAAAAATAAATATTTTACGTCACCAGCTGTTTGAAGTATAGCGGAAGTTACATAATCGGATAGAAATTCTATGTTGAGTTTTCACCGGAATTTCATGATTTCCAAAACCCAGTGTATATAGATTAGCTTAGGTTTTATGACTAGGATTTAGGCTCAGGACCATCGCTTAACGTCCCATCCGAAGGACGGCGTCCTTAAGTTGATTTTACCTCCCAGATATAATAAACTAAGTGCCTCGGTTGGGCCTGAGGAGCTCAGAAGGCAAGCATGCAATACCACTGAGCTACCGGTGCCCTCTCCCAGGATATATATATATTGAAACGTACCTTCTACCGGGGAAGTTGAATATTAGTGGATTACTAAAAAAATTGAAATATTAATTTATCGAGCAAAAGTTAATAGAATAAATATTAAAATATATCGCGACTTTAAACGAAATATTGCCTGAATAACCTCCACTTCGTCAGTATCAGAATAGCTTCAAGATATTTGTTGGGGATCACTTATAATTAACTCTTTGTTAATTATATTTGATCACCCTGAAGTAGCAATCATAACGTCTGGGTGAATGAAACGAAAATTAAAATGAACACATATTTATTATGACACAAAATAGAACATTTATAAAAGGATAATTATTGCGGTAATAATAATAAAAAAATAATTAATCTGATAGTGAAGCCTGATGGGCAAAAGGTGACAATTGAGAATTTGTCTGAAGGGCATTATTGGTCCTTTATATGTCTCTATTGGCAATGATAAACGTTTAAGAAATAAACCTGTTAGTTGAATTCCTCATTTTCTGGCCTGCTGCGTTGAAATGAATAAACAAATGATGTCCTGGTGCGTCGACACATCTAAAGGGGTGGATGATGTTTCGGACGGAGTACCTCTTCAATGTATGGGGAAATAAATGGCTGGCATCTCAAAATCGGAACGCAGAGTAACGTGGGTTCCGACAGGGATCCTTTGCTAGAATGGCAATAGTTGAACTGTCTGATTACACTTTCAACTCTATGATCACTTTTTACACTTAGACTGATTTCTCTATAAAATTCGAACTGCGGAGCGACGTGGTTTCCAACCGAGGTTCAGTGCTAGACTGATAATATTAAACTGTAAGATTACATCTTGAACTTATAATAATTTCTATATGATTCGGAACGCAAACCGACGTGGAGTCCGCCCGAGATCTGTCATTCGACTGACGATGTGAACACAACTTTTTGGTAGCTCTGATGAGATTGTGGTGGGGAGAAAACCGGTCGTGGTGACTGTTCATTGGCCCAAACTGCCCACCTACGTCATATGGGGAGGAGCCTAGAGTCTTCTTTGTTCGTACTTTCCTTTGTCCTCGATATAGTTTAAACCAGCTGCACCTGCCCAGGATGTCTTCCATTAAGAACATCCGCTAAATGTTGAACTATATCTGTTCTAGGCCAAGTAGAGCCTCTGGACAGTGCTGCTACTGTCTCTGGTGGCAGCTTCTCGCAACCTCATTTCATTGTTCTAAACCCGATTATGTCTCAAATAATTGGTGTAATCAGGATAATGCTACAATATATTGACACGAAATTGTAAATTTACATCCATAACTTCATAAGAACGACACCTATTGATTTTCGAGCAAATTGGCCAAAGGGAAGTGGGGATTTGTTTGATGTTAAACACGAAAATTCTGAATTGCCGATGTAATGAATGTATGGACAAGATATTTTAATATTTGAATTTAAAACCCCATAATGTCGACTATTAATTTTCAGCGTAACCTGCCGTAGAAAATGAGAGGGTGATCAGGAACTCAAAAACAGAAACAACAACAAGGTGTAATGAATGTATCGACATAAAATTTAATAATTGATTTTCAGCCCAAACAGTCAATTTGAGAAGGAGAGCGAAAACTTAATTGATTCATTTGTGCTGGGGAAATACATTGCCTGTGATTCACCGACTATTTATTTTAAATATTATCTGCCGGTGACCTCTATTGCGGATCTAGAATCGAAATTGGGCAGCCGAAGTTTTCCTTCT
Organism: Aradus depressus; assembly: GCA_963662175.1. Taxonomy (NCBI): domain Eukaryota; kingdom Metazoa; phylum Arthropoda; class Insecta; order Hemiptera; family Aradidae; genus Aradus; species Aradus depressus. The sequence continues at coordinate 26,004,761 of OY759219.1, forward strand.
TGGAAGAGTCTCAGTAAGAGAACTGATGTAACTTTTCACATGGCTGTGCTCTGAATATGAATAAGCCCCTCACGTTTCTTTCCCTTTCTTCAAAATCGTCTCTTGCCGAATAAAGTAGGAAAATAGGCACGTTTTTCGTATTCAACAGATAAAATCAATACTAACAAGATGCTAAATACTGCTAGTTATATTCGTATGCGCCTTTGGGGGGAGAGGCGCCAAAATAAAGAATTTTCTGCGCATACACTATTGTGCATAGGATACGAGTACCTGACCTCGTATCGGGACTATTTCTCAACGTGCTATCCAATGAACGGCGTGGTCATAGTTTTATCGCCTCCTAGATAACAACACCTAAGGACGGCACTTAACAGTTTTCCGCAAAATGGGAAGGACATGAGAACACAGAAAAAACCGTAATCACTGACGGTGCAAGGAATGCATGGAAACATAATTCAGTATCGATATGAGGATTCAGGTGCCTCTATGTAATCTGTTTCTTAAACTTCTCTGGGATCTTACTATGTTGATTTTTTCCGAAATTTGTTTCCAGAGATCCTTCTTCTACGTCCCTTCTCTATGAACGTTCATAATGACCAGAAGAAGGGACGAAGAAGTGTCCCAATATATTGTCAAAAAAAAAAAAAATACCTCTGGAAAAAAAAAAACGGAAAAATCAACATAGCCTCTATGTAAGTCCTTTAGTTGACTTACATAGAGGCTATTAGGCTATTGGCTTTTAGACTAAATGGTTTTGTAGGTATAGCTTCACTTCTTAAAGACAATAACGTTAAACGTTGGCCCCGAGCCTGTACGATGTCAGATACTCGATTGACGAAAGAGCGTTCTGGTATTAGGCGATATGGCTTTGTAGGTAAAACCTAGGCCTGAGTCCATAATAACTAACTATATTATAATTATTATTATTATGTATCTTTTTATTTCATTTATTAATTTATTTTTATTTTTCATTTGTTTATTTCCCTCTCATCACTTATGTATTTTCATACATTTTCGTGTTTTCTTAACAGATAGCAAGGGTCCTCTTGGGGGCCAGAGCGCTTCCCATCGCACCGCCAGTTCTTCAGTAAATCATCTAACTTCTAAATATGGAAGAATATATGTATGTCTTTCAGAAATTCTTTTAGATTTCTGGGTTTTCTCTCACTAATTATATCTTTCTAATTCCTTCTTTTAAATAGGTGTTCACCATCTTCTACGTTCGGACGATGTTGATTATAGTACTTTTTCGCCCTTGTAGTTAAAGTCTGGGCTTGAGTCATAATAACTAACCATGCAAATAAATATTATTGTTATTAACAACAGGTTAGTAACCAGTCAACGCCGGTTAACCTGCTATTGTTGTTTAAGGTTATTCTTTTTGGTCTTTGTAGAGAATCCTAACCTTTATTTATTGAATTGTGGCCTATTCTAGGGGATGGTGGGTTTTATATTTCATAAACCGCCCCTCAATAAAGCCAACGAATGACTTCACACCATCCATTATTGGATTTGAAGTATTAAATATATTCTTTCCGCTCTGCCCTGTTCCATTTTCTTTTTCTAATATATTTTTCGTTCAATGAATTTTTCTCATTCTCTTATTTTCCAATATTTTTGTTCACTTTCTTTCACAAGCTTTCTTTCTAATCATATGATACATTATATATTTATTTAATGTGAAGAAGACTGATGTAGTGAGAAGTGATTATATCATAGTTAGCAAAAGTCATCAATGAATCACCGGCTACGTTCTTCTACAGCACGAATTAATCAATTACGTTTTCGCTCTCCTTCCAGAGAAATATTTGACTTAAAGTGATTTCTGAATCCTCATACTAAATTTTGCGTCGTTACATTAATTAAATCGGCAGTTATAAGAGTATTTAGGTAGAGAATTAAAAGAGGGCTTTGAATTTAAATATAAAATTTCACGTCGATACATTCATTAAATCGGCAGTTACTGGGATTTTTGAGTTGAATCCTCCTTTGATCCCCTCCTCACTTTCGACTAATTTTGCCGAAAAAAAGGTTCGTCCATGAAATTTCGTGTCATTCATACCAATAGCAGTTATTAGAGTTTTGGTGTTAAGCCCCCCCCCCCCCCCCCCCTCCCCTTCCCTTTGGCCGATTTGCCTAAAAATCAATAGGTGATGTCCTTTGAGGACTCTGTATACACATATAAAATGTTGTGTCGATACATTCATTCTATCGGGAGTTATCGTGTTCACAGGCAAATAGACAGACAACAATTTTGAAGGCATTAACATAAAATTCCGTTGAAAGTTCCTCAACGAATTTCTGACCGATTACATAACATTCTATGTTATGAACATAGGGACCTGATGAAGGGGCATACCTCTCGAAATATAGTTCTGATAAAGACACTTCCACAACAGTTTAAAAAAATAGTTATGTTAATTTTTATTAAATTAAAGAAATGTACCTATCTACTTATTATAAATATATTTATATATTAGTATTATTATTTTTGTTCTCATATATTTTCAAGTATTTATTTATGAATTTTTGACTCATTTCATTTTTTTTTTTTTACTAATCACTATGTCAGACTAAGTTACAAATCTAATTTATAAGCTATCTTAATGCTGCAGATACATTCTTAGATTAGGTATTATGACTCATTCCCCTTATTTAACTACAAGGTCATATCGCCTACTACCGATAGATAAGATAGCTCTTATGTTGCTCTGGTAGACATGTGCCCAACTCTACTGTGGGAGTCCTAAATGTTGCCTACCATAAATTTTTATTCTCCTTGGGTCTGACATCGTACAGGACAGCGCGCTCATGTTTTTTTCTTTTTTACTTTCCAGATAACATAAACTATAAAAAGCCTCGGCTGGGTTTCAAACCGGCGATCTTGAGCTCAGTAAGCAGGCACGCATACCACTGAGCTACCGGCGCCCTCATTATACATTCTTATGACGTATCCTATTACCATATATTAATTTATCGGAAATAAAATTATTATTATTATTATTACCTTCCTCTACACTTCTTATATGATGTAAAATCCTACATTACTTATGGAATGACCTTACACTTTATGAAATATCTTATAGGTTAGGTTGGTTAGGTTTTATGACTCATGCCCTGGCTTTAACTACGAGGCCGACTACCAGAGAGCTCTTTCGTCACTCTGGTGGACAAGAGCCCGACTCTACAATGGGAGCCCTAAATTTTTCCTACCCTAAATTTTTATTCACCTAGGGTAGGGGTCTTTAACGAGTACCTGACATCGTACAGGCTCGGGATCATCGCTTAATGTCCCATCCGAAGGACGGCGTGCTTAAGCTTATTTTACCTCCCAGATAAAATAAACTAAGGGCCTCGGTCGGGTTTCAATCCCACGATCTTGAGCTCAGAAGGCAAGCACGCATACCACTGAGCTACCGGCTCCCTCCAATATCTTATATAAAACATTGATATTAAAATGTCAAAATCCATCAAGCTTCTTGTCGCTTTTACTTGAAAAAAAAATTTTAATATTTACATTTTTTTGATACGCAAATATTACCAAATGTACCAAGAAAGATATAACCCATCTTTGAATATCTCTCGTTCATCTTCCAACAGTTTTTCTTAGGAATACTTCAAAGAATATTTTTCTCTGGTCTTAAATTAAGATCTCCTGAAAGACTTTTTTAATACTTAACTTCTAGAACACTATACCTAAGCTACACCGGAGTAAAAAAAAAGTTATTAAAAACCCCATTGTGTGTAAGGATTACAAGGATCTGATTAACTGCAGGCTGTAAAACGTACTTAGTCGTAAAGATTGTTAACCTTTCATACACGAGGTCACAGTATTATTAATTTGTATTCACTTATTTTTACTTCCAGCTGTACAAAGTATAAAAGAAGTTATGTAATTGGTCAAAAATTCGATGTGGAGTTTTCAGCGGAATTTCAGTTTTTTCCAACCTCCAGATTCCAAATATGAAAAAAAAAAATGTCCTTATGTGTTTGTAAACACAATAACTGCCGATGGAATGAATGTATCGACACAAAATTTTATGTGTGAATTTAAAACTCCATAAGGAGGACACTTAATAATTTTTGGTGGAATCGGCAAAAGGGGAGGGGGGTCAGAGGGGAGCTCAACTCAAAAACCAAAATAACTGCCGATTTAATGAATGTATGGACATAAAATTAGGGTTAGGTTAGGTTTTATGACTCATGCCCGGGCTTTAACTACGAGGTCATATCGCCTACTACCAGAGCGCTCTTTCGTCACTCTGGTGGACATGAGCCCGACTCTACTGTGGGAGTCCTAAATTTTGCCTACCCTAAATTTTTATTCATCTAGGGTAGGGGTCTTTAACGAGTACCTGACATCGTACAGGCTGGGGACCATCGCTTAACGTCCCATCCGAAGGACGGCGTGTTTAAGTTTATTTTACCTCCCAGATAAAATAAACTAAGGGCCTCGGTCGGGCTACGAACCCACGACCTTGAGCTCAGAAGTCAAGCACGCTTACGACTGAGCTACCGGCGCCCTCGACACATAAAATTATATATTTAAAGTCAAAACCCAAAGAGAACATAACCTGTCAAATTTCTGCGATATCGGCCGATAGAAAAAGGGGGGTTCAGGGGAGGAATCTCAAATCAAAAACCTTGATAACTGCTGATTTTAGGAATTTATCGTGAAAAATTTAGTATGAGGATTTAGATGCTCTTATGTAAGTCAACTGTTGAATATTAGCGCAAACGGTTGACTGGTTTTGGAGAGGGAGAAAAAAACGCTATTTTACAGACGACTTTTTTGGAAATAAATTAAGGTCAACCCGGTTAAAGCTTTAGCGTACCAAGGAATTTAAAGTTGATCAAAATAATCTCGAAAAGAGCTTACTACAGGTAACCGAGAGCGCTCTTTCGTCATTCCGACGTGAACACGACTGAACGTGAACACATTTGGAGTCTTAAATTTTGCCAACCTAGGTTTAGTTGCCTAAGCTAGAGAGGTCTTTAACGAGTACGTGAGATTGCACGGACTCCGGTCCGTAATATAACGTCCCACCCGAAGGACGGCATGCTCAAATTTTTTTTGCCACCAAGATAAAAAAGCGCGATTGCCTCGGCATTAAAACGCGATGATTTTGAGCGCAGTAAACAAGAATGCTATTTCTGTGCTACGGCAAACATTACGATGTTGTGTTCTACACCGTTGTTTTTACGTTTTGACCATTTAGCGATGTACGTCACTCTATATATCCATGTGTTTGTCTGTATACTCAAAAACAGTTGTAGCAAAGAACTACTAATTTGAATGAAGTTGTCATATGTGCTATCAGAACTAATTAGATTACGAATAAGGGCACGACTCAAAAACCTCAATACCTCCCGGTAGAATGAATATATCGACACAAAATTTCATATGTAAATTCAAAACCCCACAATAACGACACTAATGGACAATAAGAGCACGACTCAAAAACCTCAAAACCGAATTAGAACGAATGTATCGACACAAAATTTCATATATTCCATGGAATCGGCCAAAGGGAAGGAAAGGAAGTGGGCTCTCAAAAACTACTGATCTAATGAATGTGTGAACATGGAATATTTAAAGTTTTATATTTACATTCAAAACCCTATTAGGATGGGGAAATCGGTCTATGAGTAGAGATTGGAGGAGATGGCTCAACTAGAGGTAATTCTGACGGCAATAATACACAACTGAGAACGAATGTAGATTTATGGGTTTCAGTAGCCACTACTGTGATAGACTCCTATTGACTTAATTCCAGTCAACAATGATGTATTGATGCCGATCTGTGTCGTAGAGAGGATTTTGTGAAGGGGGCAGATTCAAACATCAACTCACCTACAATTTTACATTCTCAGGTATAAAAAATAAGGGAAGTTATCCAATAGGTCAGAAATTCTATACTTTTCATCAAAATTTCACGTTTTCTCAACTCTTAGAAAAAAAAAAAAAACATTTCTGTCCTTGAACAGAATATATCGACTCATTCATTTCATCAGCAGTGATTGGGATTTCCGAATTGAGCGCCTCCTCTGATCCCCCCCTCCCTTTCAGATTGAAAATAGATGCGTCGTCCTCATATAGCTTATACTATAATATACATATGAAATTTCGTGTCAATACATTTATTACAATGGCAATTATTGAGGTTTTTGTGTTAAGCCCTCACCCTAACTTCCTCTTCACTCAAAAAATCAATAAATGTCATCCTTAAAGACTTCTGAAAACACTTATAAAATTTCGTTTCGATACATTCATTCTATCGGGAGTTATCCTGTTCACAGACACACACACACACAGAACAGACATACTTTTTTTTTTCATGTTTGTACTCAGGAGGTTATAAAACATGAAATTCCATTTCCAAATTCGGATCGAATTTCTGACAGATTATAATATAATAACTATAATATAATATTATATATACCCTATACTTCGTATATCTGGGGAAGTAAAAATAAATTGGAGAATTATAAAGCTGTGAAAATGTTTATTATTATTATAACAAAAGAATATTATTCTGTCTACGTTAATAAAAAAAGCCTTTGATCACGATGAGGTTATGTCTGACTTACTCCTTATAATGTATTAACTTAGATGTCCTGACCACAAACCTTGTTGTTTTCCTAACCAACCGCAGCAAGAGAGAATTTTAAATTAGTTTTGAAGAAAATAATGAATTAAATACTATATGAAAGCAGAGGCTTGTTCTACCTTAAATTGTATAGAAACCGTGTTAAATTTCTTAGATAAGTAATTTTTATACAACGTTATATTTTCTATTTAGCCTTTCTTTCCCTTTATCCGATTAAGATCCTTATGAAATTTCTTATATACATCATGGTCACTGCACCCATAGACAATATATATATATTGTTTCCATTTTTGCAGGTTTGGGACGATTTAAATCAAATGATTTAAATCGTTGATTTAAGGTTTTAGGTATATATTCGATCAAGTCAATAAATAATAATTGCTTATTAATGTTAAAAAAAAAAAATCATTTAAATCAAAAAAATCCGATTTAAATCAAAAAAATCGTGATTTTTTTCAACCCTGCATTTTTGGAATCAAGTCGGAAAAACACAAAACAAAATCCAGTGAAAACTGACTTCTTCTATACTTTGTGATACTTTGGGGGAAGAAAAATTTGTGAATAAAGAGAAAAGTTTATGATATTAGAGAGAGAGAGAGAGAGAGAGGATGAAGCAATAAAAGAGCTGGACAGAGTTTACGAGGTGTTACTCAGATTTACAGAGTTTGCAATGGTATAGCTTTTGCAATAAGAGCGACCAGTTGTTATACTCTTCACCAAGTTCCATCTCTCTCATAGAATATGTTTCAATTTGAACAATTTCTAGTCATTTTGTGGACTTCTAGATCCAAACACATAAAACATCGTCAATATATTCATTCTATCACGTATTATTCGAGCACGTGTTATTTTATCATGTACTATTTTATCTCGTGATAATTTATCACGATATATTTTATCACGTGATATTTTATCACGTGTTATTTTATCACGTGCTATTTTATCACATTTTATTATATCACGTGTTATTTTACCACAATAATATTGTTAAATGACTCCTTAAATTCATATTTTCAATTTGAAAAAAAAAAATGTCTGTCTGTGTATGTGAATATATTAATTCCCGATAGAATGAATGTATCTACACGACATTTTTTAGTGTATCGAGACCTCTTCAAGGACGACAGCTATTGATTGTCAGCCAATTCGCCCAAAGATAAACGTGAGTTAAACTCCCACAAGATGAATATCTGTCAGAATGCGACAGGCCTGTAACGAAAATAATTAACTTAATTTTCCCTTTAACATTTGAACATACTCCTGATCATATTGCTAATTATAAATTAAGTTTTGGAAAACTATTATAACCCAATGTATCCTTGAACTTGAGGCTTTAAACATATTTACCTTCTTCAATATTGACACTAATAATAATAGGATATTTTATTGTTTAATTATTTATCTATTTATAATACATTTAGTAACATTATATACCCATTTTATTAAAACTAAATGCCTAACTACCTCAAGCTCCGCAACAACTACAAGTACACCGGAGATCATCCAACTCAACTCAAATCGACCTCCAGTGCTCTCCGACCCATGGGTCTTGCCCAATTCTCAAGGGACTTCAAATCTTCAAGGGAGGACTTACATCCTCAGCTTAGCGTCCCATCAGCTACCAAGTCACCTTATATACACCCATCCCTTACCGCCACCCGTCAGTCTGGTTCCATCTCATGTAGTTATTAGACCTTATAGATATTTATCATTTGAAATTTGTAAAAAAAAGTTTTTTTGAAAAGTGCTTTCAAGATTCGAGTTCTTTAATAAGAGAGGTTCTTGGAAGAAATAAAGGAATGAAGTTAGGTTGAACATGTACCAGAGGCGTCTTAAAGCTAACATACATACTAAGTTCATAATTATATTTTACAAAAGGTTTGGATAATATAGTTGTGGATGTACAGTAAAGTCCCGGTAATCCGGACACCGATTATCCAGACATCCGATTAATCCAGACGAGATTTTAAAAAATAGAATTAAAATTTAGTAAACTAAAAATTTAATTTACCGAGCGGTAAGTACGAAAATAATTCAAAGAGAGGGTTTGACTTGACTTACTCAGTTGGCGACGATGAAAAAGTGCCGACAAAGAAGATGGCGCGCTAAATATTTACGCTATTATTTTAAAAAAATATAATTTATCATGTGCATTTTACAGCAAATTTCGTTTAATCCGGACTTTCGGTGATCCGGACGGGGTCTGGTCCCTTCTAGTCCGGATTATCGGAACTCTACTGTACATGTATCAGAGGAACCTGACAATAAGTTGGTCTTTTATAACTAATAAATGGTTACAATAATAATTTTTAATGCTTATTACATTTGTAGTACATGATTTCTTAAAATTAAAGAGTAGTTTGTCATTGTCGTTATTAGTTTGTTATATTTCATAACTGGTACAGAAAGAAAGAAAAATGTGTTCATTACGTATTATATATTGGAAGTGATATAAAGAGATGGGTCGCTAAGCTGAGGATGTAATGTGATGTAAAAAAAAATTACACAAATTAAAATTATTATTAAATTATAAAATCAATTATTATTATTTGCTAAAAACAGATGCATTTTATTTTAAAAAGAAATGTGAACAACCAATGAATCAAGAACAAAAGACGACGATAAGCTGTTTTAAATAGTGTAAAACAGTCGGAGTTGTGTTGTGGAGGTGGACAGTCGAGAGAGAGAATTGTTTTTAGGCTCAATGTGTGAGTGAGAGAAGATGTAGAGGAGGTAAATTATAACATTGGAAATACGTAGAAGAGAAAAGTTACTTTTTATTTATATATACATATATATGACAAACATATAAAAGAATTATAAATAATGACCAATAATAAAACAGAAAAAGACTGATATAGTTTTAAGTACCTAATGAGTTTGTAAGATTTCTTTTTGTAAACTAATTTCATTTTTTTTTTTTCAATGTTTAGGTAACCAATTTATAATGTAGGTTTAGGTAAATAAACCCAATATTTGTTCTCTAATTCTATGCTATTCATTTTCCCTGTGAAACCAGTAGGTAACATAATTTATACCTTTGGATTAGATTTAACATTTTTGCAAAATTTAGAAAAACAATGTGGCATCTCTTTTTTTAATAATTTTTTAAATACCTGCAAAACATTGCACGTCTTGAACTTTTGATATTTTTAGAGCCCTTTTCGGAAACTACTATAGAAATTAAAATTTAGTAGAAGACCAGCTACAATTTCTTGAGAAAATGTAGTGATTTTATTACCTATTTGCTTATTTATTTTTAATTTTATTAATTCCATTATTATTTATATATTTATTTTATTTAACATATTTTATTAATTATCACATATGTTTTGGAATCTGGGGTTTGGAAACCATGAAATGTCTGTTAATATCAAATTTCTGACAGATTACATTACTCTCTCTATAACTCTAATAACTGGGGAAGTAAAATTGTAGATGAGTTGATGTTTGAATCTGCCCCCTTGACAAAATCCTCTCTACGACACAGATCATTATCAATACATCATTGTTGACTGAGATTAAGTCAATAGGAGTCAATCATAGTGGCAACCGAAACCCATAAATCTATATTCGCTCTCTGATCTGTATTAAAGCCATCAGAATTACCTCAGAGAACGCATCAGTCGCTTATCTGAAATTCAATATCCTGATTTATGATAAAATCTCACAATTGAATCACAGATTCAATATAAATATGACCTCTTTGTTTTATAATGAGCTTTTCAATTTGAATTTATCGCTAATATGATAATATTGCAATTATTTGGAGAGGTTTCAAAATTCTGACCCCGAGTTCAGACTTTAGGAGGGGCCTAGACGTTGCAATTTGAAAATGTAATTTTAATGTTGTGCTTTTTGGGGCTACCTTTTCATTATAATGTTTTTGAGTAACACAAAGGACCCTGACTACGTAACAATCGTGGAAACTATGTTACAGGAGTTCAAAACCTTGGGATGCTCGATGAGCCTCAAGTTCCATTTTTTGAACGCACATTTGATTTTCTTTTCCGGAAAACCTTGGTGATGTGAGTGAAAAGCAGGGAGAAAGATTCCATCAAGACATAAAGGAAATGGAAAAACGTTACCATGGTCACTGGAACGTTAACATGATGGGCGACTACTGCTGGACTCTAAACCGAGAGAACCGAAATGTTACACACAAGCGAAAAAGCTACACTCAGTCCTTCACGACAAAGAGAAAAAGGGACTTGGCTATTGAGTAAACATTTATAAGTAAAAGTAAAAAAATGAGAAAAATTTAATAAAAGTACTGCTTTTCAAAGGGTTTTTATTCAATTTTATGGAACCTAATCACTTAGCGGAATCCAAAAAGCCGGTTTAGAGTACAGGAGAGGATTGTGAAAAATATGATGTGATAAAGAAAAACTGAGGTTTGTTTAGGATTCAGCACCCCAAAAATATGTACAGACAGAAGAAATTTTGAAAAAAGTTTTTGATGACTTAAATTTTACAGGCCTGTGTTATTATAGAGAACGTAGCTTCTCCCTTCCTATTTGACTTAGATTATTATAGTAGTTATGCAAAAGTAAGGATGCACATAGCTAAAAAAATGTCTATAATTTTTTATTTGCGATGAACGAGTTATATAATTGAATTTTCGCTCTTCTTATGTAAACAACCTTTATATAGATTTGGTTGAAAATCTATAGATGTCATGTTCATGTTAGTTTTGACTCATGTCTGGGCTTTAACTACGAGGTCATATCACCTACTACCAGAGCACTCTTTCGACGCTCTGGTGGACATGAGCCTCTATGAAAGTCTTGACATCCTGAATTTTTATTCCCCTAGTGTAGGGGTCTTTGGCAGGTCCAGTCCCAGGTACGATCGTGTCTGGCGAATCAGCGCCGCCCTGGGCCCGCCGGGCATTCGAGAACTACATGTTCCGCAGTCTCGACGCCACCACTCGAGCAGGCAGGGCTGTTCTTCCTCTTAAAGTCCGTGGGTCTGTGAACATGTTTATTCTCGATAGAATGAATGTATTGAGATGAAATTTTATATGTGTAGGTATCCAAATTTTTCTATAGAGAACACCTATTAATTTTCAGCCAAATCAGTTAAAGGGGAAGGAATATTAGAAAGGAAGGTTTAACACAAAAACAATAATAACTACCGTTGTAACGAATATATTAGTATATTAGCAGGAAATATTATATGTAAATTGAAAGCCCTCTAAAGACGACACCTATTAATTTTCAGCGGAATCATCTGAAGTTGAGGGGGATCAGAAGGAGGGGGAAACTACTCAAAAATCCCAATAACTGCCGATATAATTAATATATCGAAAAAAATTTGAGAATTCAGAAGCCAATATGTAAGTCAAATATTGATTTTTAACACAAACGGTCGATGGGCTTTAAAGGCAGGGCAAAAACGTTATTGATTAATTCTTGCTGGGGAAGTACATAGCCGGTGATTCAACCGCAACTTTGTTTCTTTGGCCTTGAACCTACAAAATTTTTAAAAAAAATGTTAAATTTCCAAATTTGTTTTCCATTCCGGAACGTATAATGAAAGATGGCTTGACAAGGATGTCAGATATCTTGATGATAACATTAGTGAAACACCCTTTAATCGGTTTACTAAAATTCACTTTACCAATTGCGCCGTTCTCTGAACATTAATTATAAAAGCTTTATGAAGCTCCCTAAAGTTTTTAAATTAATTTCGTTCCTGTGCCATCCTCCCCTCCCCCCACCCATCCCCCCTCCTTCGCCCTTTCACCCCTTTCCACTTTTAGCCTCCAAAAAAAAAAATCCTTCTCATATAGTAAAACAAAAAGTGACTGACTAAAAAGTGAAGCAGTGGCAATGTACATGAGTGGCGTAACTACCGCCGGTGCAGCGGGTGCAGTGGCGTGGGGCCCCCGGACACAAGGGGCCCCCAATTGTTTTTTTTTTTTTTTTTTTGCTTGTTTGTTGCGAATAAACAGCAATTACTTATTATGTAATAATTTTATTTTCATGGGAAACCTCCTGTTGGAAATTAGTTAATATTAAAATAATATGGAGGGCGCCGGTAGCTCAGTGGTAAGCGTGCTTGACTTCTGAGCTCAAGAACGTGGGTTCGTAACCCGACCGAGGCCCTTAGTATATTTTATCTGGGAGATAAAATAAACTTAAGCCGTCCTTCGGATGGGACGTTAAGCGATGGTCCCGAGCCTGTACGATGTCAGGTACTCGTTAAAGACCCCTGCCCTAGATGAATGAAAATTTAGGGTAGGCAAAATTTAGGACTCCCACAGTAGAGTCGGGCTCATGTCCACCAGAGTGACGAAAGAGCGCTCTGGTAGTAGGCGATATGACCTGGTAGTTAAAGCCCGGGCATGAGTCATAATAACTAACTAAAATAATATGTTTTTCTAAATTATGTTAAATACATTATAATTAACATGTGTTCGGAAAAATATCTTGAAAACAAATTCAGTTGTTGTCCGGACCTTTTTGTTATTTCATCAAGGAAAGTATTGGTTCGTAATAATTGATGCAATGTACAAATGGATGGAGGTAGTCGATCCCATGATAACATGGTATCAACGACAACATCAAAAACAATAGATGTATTGTTAGCAATATTCGCTCGTTTTGGCCTTCAGAAAATCATCGTATCCGACAATGGTCCGCAGTTCAATTCAAATGAATTCAGGAGGTTTAGCAAGGAACGAGGCGTTACACATGAATGTGAGATTGACGCCTTACCATCTTCAGCCTTCCATCGCTGGACAGTGGGTAGTTGGGCAGATGGTAGGAGGGACAGTGCTGGTCTCCTGTGGCCTCCCTCGCTCTCCACTAGTTGGAGAGTTGTGGATTATTTTATTTTACTAAATTTATTTATTTTTATTTTTATTTTTTAAATTAATTATTTTTTTTACTTATAATTCTTATTTAGTTATTTTTAATTTTTGTTTTTTGTATATATTTATTATTATTTTGTACATATTCCTTTCTATATTGCTTCTCACTTTTATTATTTTTTTATAAAATATTACCTATTATTTTATAAATTATAATTTATTCTCATGTTTATCCTTCTGCTTATGAGGTAGTAAATCTCAGTATATTCTGCTGCCTTAGGCAAACCCGAACCCCCCCCTCCCACTCCACACTATTCACACTGCCCCTCTTGAGGTATATTTTTAAAAATAGTTTATTATTAACGCAATGAACCTTGAAGTTGTGACAGGGACAGCGTTAAATTAGCATTTATTAAACATTGTTTAATTAAAAACTTTGAATTACTTAGTCAATTTAAACTTTCTAATTTGTTTTAATCTAAGATGATTATATTTCTTTTTTCTTTAGAGTGAATATAAATAGGCTTCCTCATGGGATCGACGCAGATAACTCTAGTGTGAATTTTCCCGAATCGATTCCCCAAAATTTCTGATTACTTTTTCAATAGTTTTCTATGAAAATAAAAATAAAAAATCCATATCTCGCTTCTGCTCATCCCCGGGCTTAACTACAAGGTCATATCGCCTACTACCAGAGAGCTCTTTCGTCAGTCTGGAGGACATGAGCCCGACTCTACTATGGGAGTCCTAAATTTTGCCTTCCATAAATTTTTATTCACCTAGGATACCTTAACGAGTATCTGACATCGTACAGACTCGGGACCATCGTTTAACGTGGCAACAGAAAGACGGCTTGCTTAAGTTATTGTTTATTTTATTTAGTTAATCTCACAGTCTTGTGCAAAGGTGCCTTTACATACCTCTAAATGATGGCTGTACGGGCGTAGCCTGGATTTTGAGCAGGGGGGGGGGGGGGCAAGGTTAGGCTACGAGGGTGGAGGGTATAGACAGCCCGCAGTTTCCATGGTTAGCGTTCCAGACTTTTTGTTATTAATTTGGGAGACCCGGACCTCTAGAAGCTCCCCCAGAGGTAACCATTGACTGTAAGACTAAAGTTGACTTTACATGAGCAGCAAAAATGCAAAGCGCAGCAGCAGCAAATGCACTCTGTGGTTTCTGTGCTTTTAGATTTAAATGACTCACATCCAATAGCGTGCATTTGCTGCTGCTGCGCTTTGCATTTTTACTGCGCATATAAAATCAGCTTTAAGAGTATAAAGTATAACATACCTGACTATTTTGAACAGGGAAATAAATTAAATGATCGAATTCATATATATTTAAATAAATGTAATATGACTTGTTTTGTACATGTTCATTTATGTAACAGCTGATTGCTGATTTAGGAATCAGACGCACAGGAAATTTTAAGATCCTATTGGTAACTTCATTTTTAATAAAAACTATTTTTTTAGTTTATTTAATTTTTATCTTGTTTTTTTGCTCTGGCCAGGCCCCTCTGGTTGTACGACTGTGAATACAATAACTCCCGATAGAAAGAACGTTTCGACACGACACTTGATGTGAGTATCCAGAGTCCCACAACGACGACACCATTTTGAGAAGTGAAAGTGGGTGATTATAGAGGGAGGGAGGGTTAGTTATCATGAAGGAAAAAATAGAGGGAAAAAATTAAAAAATTGACAACAATGTATTTCTCTAGTGCGAATTAACTGTTTTCTCTCTCCCTCTAAACCTAATCAACAGATTTGGTTGAACATCAACAGGTATCTTACTCAGGGTCTTTAAAATCCTCATAAAAAATTTCATATCGATACATCCATTATATCTGTAGTTATTAGAATTCTTGAATTGAGCTCCATCTTTTCTGGTATCCCAATTCCCATTCATCAATTCGGCGAAATATTGATTGGAGTGTAGAATATACATATGAAATTTTATTATTATTATATTTATTATTACAGTTATTAGAATTACCAAGTTAACCTCTCCCCTAATTCCTCCATCCTTTGGTTGAGAGTGGGGTTCTGTACAAACATGTAACATTTCATCTCCACATCCTTCATTCTAAATAGCTTCTAATCGACTAGTTTATACTAGCTATACAAATTGTATTCATACTTTAGCACATTTATTAAATAAACATAATAAAAAAATCGTGTTTCATATTCAATAATATTATTTGATAAATAGCTTTCATTTTTTGCAGAGTTCCTCCATAGATATCCTACTTAAGATGTTTATTTTTTTTATTATTTATATACTAATTTTTTTGTTTTGTTTTTCTTTTTTATGTATTTTTATTACTATTTTATTTCTTCTATTTATATAGTTTGTCATTGTGACTTGAAGAAAGGACGTAAGAACGACCCGAAATGTTGTCGTGAAAACACTTCAAGACAAGTTATTAAAAATTATTACTATCGTAATTTTAATTAAATTAACAATATTATCTATTGTATTTATTAATATTTTTATTTTTATACTCATATATTCAAGTATTTATTTATTTATTTTAAGTAATATTGTTTATTCTAATACATGTGTACCAGACTATAAGAGTTAATATCTGTTTAGAAATCTAATTTATAAGCTATCTTAATGTATAATTTCTTATGACATATCCTATTGCCATATTATGGTTTAAGGGAAATAATTTTATTAATATTATTGTTATGGTTGTACGACTGTGAATATATATAATATATATGAAGTTAAGATTGTAAATCCATCGGTTGAGGGGAAGATGGGATCAGAGGGGATCTCAACTCGAAAATCCCAATAATCGCCGATGTAATGAATGTGTCGACTCAAAATTTAATACGAAGATTCAGAAGCCTCTATGTAAGCAAATATCGATGTTGAACCCAAACGATCGTTTGGTTTTGGAGGGAAACTGAATTGTTGAAATCATACTGGGAAAGTATAAATGACTCAATCTAACGAAAAAAAAAAATAAATTAGTCATAATTTTTATGATAATTTCATCTGTCTGTTACGAGAACCCAGGGTTTCAGGTTAACTTTATAGAAGGGTCTGTTTACATAATCCATATCAGGTATTCCAAGGGAGCCCTCAACCCTTCCACCCTATATTCCATATTCCATATTATAATTCCATATTAATTAAGGATGAAGGGATGCCGGGAATGTTTGGCAAGTCAAATGTCGGTCGCGGTAATCTCTCAGACAGATCCTCACCCCCCACCAACTGGAGCCGTGGGAATTGGTCTCATTGGACCTTTCACAAAAATTAATTTAGACATGTCAACCAAAATAGAAGAAAAAAAAAAAAAAAAAAAGAGAAAACCCTTTCAATTTGATGAAATTGAAGGAGACAGAACGAAAAATGTAGTTCGAAAAGGATATCAAAAGTATTTTATAATTAATTTTTTTACTTTCTTAAACCTATTAGTATAAAGAAGTATTGTAATCGTGCGAAAATCCGAGATCGAGGTTTCAGCTGATATTCACATTTCAAGGTCCCCTGAATACGTTTTGGCCATTTTTGCGTTCTCGCAGCTCTCTCTTGCAAGAACGAGTGTGGCTATGAACTGGAAATTTGGAATGAAGAGGTCACAAGTTCTAACATTCCTTCTGATTAGATTTTGGCCGTAATCGAACGAAAATTGAAACCACTTTCCTCGGACCTAACTAAATTTTACAAGGTACAGCTTAATTTTATGACCTAATCAAAACTAGTTTCGAGTAATAGTTGTAGAAAATATTAAAATACATAATTTATATGAAATATGATTTTTTATAGGTCGTCCGGTTTTCCAGATACATGCCGAAAACCATCTTGAAATGTAGTTTTGAAAAACATATTTTTTGACATTTCATAGATTTACCCGAAAACGGTACCATAATTGTTCCTTATAAAATTTCCAATCGCTAGTAACTCCTTTGATTTGAGGTAGGATCAATACGACACAAGTTATAAAATGTCTATAAGGTTAGGTTAGGTTTTATGACTCATGCCCGGACTTTAACTACGAGGTCATATCGTCTACTATCCGAGTGCTCTTTCGTCACTCTGGTGGATATGAGCCCGGCTCTACTGTGGGAGTCCTAAATTTTGCCTACCCTAAATTTTATTCATCTAGGGAGGGGTCTTTAACGAGTACTTGACATTGTACAGGCTCGGGACCATCGCTTAACGTCCCATCCGAAGGACGGCGTGCTTAAATTTATTTTACCTCCCAGATAAAATAAACTAAGGGCCTCGGTCGACGAACCCACGTTCTTGAGCTTTCCTTTTCTTGAGCTCAGAAGTCAAGCATGCATACCTCTGATCTACCGGCGCTCTCTGTGTCTATAAGGAATATATCTAAGTAATTTTTAAATCGTAACTCATAGCAACAAACATTAAAATATGGTTTATGCATTGGTATTTTTTTTTGAAAAAATTATAAAAATTAATAAAAATATGTGACGTGGCCGTTACAGGCTTTTCTTATACCAACAACGCTTACAGATCACTCTTTTCTTCCCTTCCCCTTTTCGAAACCATTTCTAAAACCCTTCAAGGGCGACACACGATTATTTTGTATTTTTTTTGTAATAATAATAATTTATTGACACATGTATCCAGTTGTCCTTTTTTCTTTATCGTTGTTTTATCAGTTTTTGTACTGAAATCCGTTAACCTTAACAATAGCTTATATCTGAAGTTTTCATCTATTATTTTCCCTTCAGTCCAATGTCTCGCCCTCTCCGTAACAATGGAATCATTGTTTTACCTTCGTGACAAAAGGCGACAATTTTTTTTTTCTTCTCTTCGGACAGGATTTCCTGTGTACTCTTTTAAAATGTGTCTTTTGAAGAAGAGCTCATTACAGCCGTTCTATGATCCTCTGTTAATAATGTGTCTTAAATAAGGCTTTAATACTAAACAGTTTTCAATAAATAATAATTTTAAAAAAAAGGCGTTGGTGAATCACCGACTATGTACTTCCCCAGCATAAAGTAATCAATTAAGTTTTCGCTCTCCCTACAAAGTCAGACGAACATTTGGACTAAAAATTCAATATTTGACTTATATAGTGGCTTCTGAATCCTTACATGGACAGTTGTAACTGTTCGTGCGCCTCTTCCTTTCAACTGAATCCCCTGAAAATTATTAGGTCCCTTAAAGCCCGCTTACACGCTCAAGCCATTTGCACAAACTGGCTTGCGCAAGCCAGTTTGCACAAGTAAATCGTTACATGTGAACGCAAGCATGAAGTTTGGCTTGAGTAAAATCTGTCCCGACAGAAAATCGGCTTGAGGTTGGTGTACTGGCAGGCCTCAGCTCCAACCTTGGGCATGCGCATAGCATTTTATTTAGACTTTTTATTAACATTCAATAAACTTACCTTTAGAAATGTGTCTTTTAATGCCGTGTAAATTGCGTCGCGTGTTTCTGCAATTATGGCACTTAGAGCTTTTTTGGAAATACATGTGGAAAATTTTTAATCTTCATAACTTCTCCCTGTTGCCAAAAATCTCAGTGTAGTTGATAGCCGTTCATGGGGGGTAATTGCACGTCTCATAACAGAGTCTGCTCTTGAAATTATTGGTGTAATTAAATTTAGCAAATGCTGGTATGTGTCTTCGTCCATGCGCCAATAGTTGCGAAAATCATCAGGCTCACTGCGTAATTCAGCTATTAAATAGGTATGAAAAAACAAATCCCTTTTTAGCAACCATGATTTAGATCATTTCCTTTCGCCTTCAATTTGATCTTTTTTTTTATAATGCAAACCGCAATTGCAAGAATTACTTCTCCGTTAAAATTTTCCATTTTGAACCCAGCAAACTACAATTTTCAGGGTTCCTCACTTCACAATTGTGCAAGCCAAACTGAACGTGTGAAGGACAACATTTCATTCAGTTCATTTGTACAGTTTGTGCAAATGGCTTGAGCGTGTAAACGGGCCTTTACAGGCCTTTGAATTTACTCATGAAATTTAGTGTAGATACATTCATTACTGCGGCAGTTATTCAAGTTTTTGAGTTCATCCTCCCCCCAATCTCCTCTTCCCTTTGAATTTTTTTATTTTATTATACCTATAATATTGTTGGAAGTATTGTAATCGTGTGAAAATCCGAGATCAACGTTTCAAGGGGTTTTCAGGTTTCAAGGTCTCCTGAAAATGTTTTGACCATTTACGCGATGTTTTTCCATGCATGTGTGCGTTTGTGATTGTGGTTGTGAGCGCTCTACCGCAAAAATGATTGTAGATATGAACTCAATATTTGGAACGAAGACGTTACATTTACTAACTTGGAGGTCATCAGATTTTGACCGAAACTGGACGAAAATTGAGACAACTTTACTTCGGCGCTTAAGTACATTTTACAAGATACTACTCATGTTTGTGACCTAATCAAAACCCTTTTCCATTAATAGTTGTAGAAAAAACTAAAATACATATTTTATGTTTAATACGATTTTTTGCAGGTCGTCTGGTTTTTCAGATGTATGCTGAAAACAGTCCTGAAACACATATTGTTATATATTTCCTCCTTTTACCCGAACGGTTAGTCCTATCGAAAATTTAATTCTTACCAAAAATGTTTCTTATATAAGTCCCAATCGCTAATAAGTCCTCAGATTTGAGATAGGATTAATACGACAAAAGTTATAGCGCCTCAAAGAATGAAAAATAAATATTCGTAGTAAATATTTAAAAATAATATTTAAATTGTATCGCAAATCAACGAATTATAAAATATTTTGTGATTATATGTGGCCTTTACAGGACGTTCTTATACCAACCACGCTTACAGGTCACTGAGAAGAAAGAAAGTCCTTCTGAGAATTACGCTGTAAAATGAAACAAAAAATACCGCTGACGCCAATCATTACTTTCATATACCCAGTAATGTCAGTATGAAATGATTTTGAAAAGAGGGAGAGAGTGATCTGTAAGCATGGTTGGTATAAGAAAGTCCTGTAATGGCCACATTATATGTATTTTACTTTGTAACGTATATTTATTATTTTTAATTAGTGGCGCCTGTAGCTCAGTGGTATGCGTGCTTGACTTCTGAACTCAAGAACGTGGGTTCGTAACACGACCGAGGCCATTAGTTTATTTTAAACTAGCAGTAATACCCGGCGTTGCCCGGGGAACTTTGACATTTCTCCCAATATCTCCTATAAGGCTATTCAGTTCCTCGACAGTGATGTTATAATTTTTAATTATTCATACGGAATTCAACTGTAGTAACGCTAGTAATTTTTTAGGATCCCTGGGCACCACAGCTAGTATGCGCCTTTCAACTGCGGAAACGACAGCTAGTGAATACTTAGCATCGCTGGACGTCCTAGCCAGTGCGTACATAAGAACGTTTTGACCACAGCTAGTATGTGCCTTGCAACGCTGGGCACCACAGCTAGTACGTAGTTAGGAACGCTGGGCACCACAGGTAGTATATGCCTTGCAACGGCGGACCCCACCGCTAGTACCTAGTTAGAAACGCTGGGCATCACAGCTAGTATGTGCCTTGCGACGGCGGACCCCACAGCAGGTACGTAGTTAGGAACGCTGGTCACCACAGCTAGTATGAGCCTCGCAATAGCGGACCCCACATCTAGTACGAAATTAGGAACGCTGGGCATCACAGCTAGTAAGTGCCTTGCAACAGCGGACCCCACAGCTAGTACGTAGTTAGAAACGCTCAGCATCACAGCTAGTATATGTTCTGCAACGGCGGACCCCATCGCTAGTACCTAATTAGAAACGCTGGGCATCACAGCTAGTATGTTTTTGCAACGGCGGACCCCACAGCTAGTACGTAGTTAGAAACGCTCAGCATCACAGCTAGTATGTGTTCTGCAACGGCGGACCCCACCGCTAGTACCTAATTAGAAACGCTGGGCATCACCGCTAGTATGTTTTTGCAACGGCGGATCCCACCGCTAGTACCTAATTAGAAACGCTGGGCATCACAGCTAGTATGTTTTTGCAACGGCGGACCCCACAGCTAGTACGTAGTTAGAAACGCTCAGCATCACAGCTAGTATGTGTTCTGCAACGGCGGACCCCACCGCTAGTACCTAATTAGAAACGCTGGGCATCACCGCTAGTATGTTTTTGCAACGGCGGACCCCACAGCTAGTACGTAGTTAGAAACGCTCAGCATCACAGCTAGTATGTGTTCTGCAATGGCAGACCCCACCGCTAGTACCTAATTAGAAACGCTGGGCATCACCGCTAGTATGTTTTTGCAACGGCGGACCCCACAGCTAGTACGTTTTTAGGAACGCAGGGCCCTACAGCTAGTAGGTGCCTTGCAACTGCGGACCCCACAGATAGTATGTAGTTAGAACCACAGGGCATCACAGCTAGTATGTGCCTCGCAACAGCGGACCCCACAGCTAGTACGTAATTAGGAACGCTGGGCATCACAGCTAGTAAGTGCCTTGCAACAGCGGACCCCACAGATAGTACGTTTTTAGGAACGCTGGGCCCTACAGCTATTAAGTGCTTTGCAACAGCGGACCCCACAGTTAGTATGTAGTTAGAACCACTGGGCATCACAGCTAGTATGTGTTTTGCAACGGCGGACCCCACAGCTAGTACGTAGTTAGAAACGCTCAGCATCACAGCTAGTATGTGTTCTGCAACGGCGGACCCCACCGCTAGTACCTAGTTAGAAACGCTGGGCATCACAGCTAGTATGTTTTTGTAACGGCGGACCCCACAGCTAGTACGTAGTTAGAACCACTGGGCATCACAGCTACTGTATTTTTCTATTTGGCCATCAATAATAGTACATGTGAAATTCCATGACAATCCCATCATCCGTTAATGACCTATCACTATCTTCAAATTTAGGCCTACCCCCATACCCCCCCTCCCGTTCACAATTTTTTGACGTCACACCCTATTTTTCTATTTGGCCTTTATGAATACTACATGTGAAATTTCGTGACAATCCGATCATCCGTTAATGACATCACTATACTTATACTTAGGCCCCCATCAACCCACCCTCCCGTTCAAAATTTTGTGACATATACACCCTATATTTCTTTTTGGCTTTCAAGAATACTACATGTGAAATTCCATGACAATACGACCAACCGTTATTGAGCTAGCACTATATTTATACTTAGGCCCCCCCCCACTACCCCCCCTCCCGTACAAAATTTTGAGCCGTCACACCGCCTATTTTTCTATTTGACTTTCAGAAATACTACATGTGAAATTTCGTGACAATCTGACCAACCGTTAATGAGCCAGCACTATATTTATACTTAGGCCTATCCCCACAACCTCCCCTCCCGTTCAAAACTTTGGGTCGCCACACATCTTATATTTCTATTTGGATTTTAAAAATACTACATGTGAAATTTTGTGACAATCCGACCAATCTTTGAAGAGTTAGCACTATATTTATACTTAGGCCTACCCCCCCCCCCTCCCCCCGTTCAAATTTTTGGGACGCCACACACCTTTTTTTTTATTTAGTCTTCAGGAATACTACGTGTGAAACTTCGTGACAATGCGACCAACCGTTAATGAACTATCTCTATATTTATACTTAGGCCCCCCTCAACCCCCCCTCCCGTTCAAAACTTTAGAACGCCACACACCTTATTTTTCTATTTGGCCTTCAGGAATACTCGTGAAATTTCGTGACAATCCGACCAACGTTAGGAACGCTGGTCACCACAGCTAGTATGTGCCTCGCAACAGCGGACCCCACATCTAGTACGAAGTTAGGAACGCTGGGCACTACAGCTAGTAAATGCCTTGCAACAACGGACCCCACAGCTAGTACGATATTAGGAACCCTGGGCATCACAGCTAGTATGCTTTTGCAACGACGGACCCCACAGCTAGTACGTTTTTAGGAACGCTGGGCCCTACAGGTAGTAGGTGCCTTGCAACTGCGAACCCCACAGATAGTATGTAGTTAGAACCACAGGGCATCACAGCTAGTATGAGTTTTGCAACGGCGGACCCCACAGCTAGTACGAAGTTAGGAACGCTGGGCACTACAGCTTGTAAATGCCTTGCAACAACGGACCCCACAGCTAGTACGATATTAGGAACCCTGGGCCACACTGCTAGCGCCTTGCAACAGCAGACCCCACAGCTAGTACGTAATTAGAAACGCTGGGCATCACAGCTAGTAAATGTCTTGTAGGTGCCTTGCAACAGCGAACCCCACAGCCAGTACATAGTTAGGAACGCTGGGGCTGAGCACTACAGCTAGTAAGTGCCTTGCAACAGCGGACCCCACAGCTAGTACGATATTAGGAACGCTGGACATCACAGCTAGTAAATGTCTTGCAACAGTGAACCCCACAGCGAATACATAGTTACTATGACTACATGTGAAATTCATGACAATCCGATTCATGACAATACGATCAACCGTTAAAGAGTTAGCTCTATATTTATACTTAGGCCCCCCCACAACCCCCCCTCCCGTTCGAAACGTTGGGATGCCACACACCTTTTTTTCCTATTTGGCTTTTAAAAATACTACATGTGAAATTTCATGACGATTCGCCCATTAGTTAATGAGTTAGCTCTATATTTATACTTAGGCCCCCCCACTACCCACCCCCCTCCCATAAAAAATTTTGAGCCGTCACACCGCCTATTTTTCTATTTGGTCTTCAAGAATACTCCATGTGAAATTTCGTGACAATCCGACCAACCGTTAAAGAGTTAGCTCTATATTTATACTTAGGCCCCCCCACAACCCCCCCCTCCCGTTCAAAACTTTGGGACGCCACACACCTTTTTTTCCTATTTGGCTTTTAAAAATACTACATGTGAAATTTCATGACGATTCGCCCATTAGTTAATGAGTTAGCTCTATATTTATACTTAGGCCCCCCCACTACCCCCCCCCCCCTCCCGTAAACAATTTTGAGCCGTCACACCGCCTATTTTTCTATTTGGTCAGGAATACTCCATGTGAAATTTCGTGACAATCCGACCAACCGTTAAAGAGTTAGCTCTATATTTATACTTAGGCCCCCCCACAACCCTCCCTCCCGTTCAAAACTTTGGGACGCCACACACCTTTTTTTCCTATTTGGCTTTTAAAAATACTACATGTGAAATTTCATGACGATTCGCTCATTAGTTAATGAGTTAGCTCATACATGTGAAACTTCGTGACAATCCGACCAACTGTTAAAGAGTTAGCTCTATATTTATACTTAGGCCCCCCTCAACCCCCCTCCCGTTCAAAACTTTAGAACGCCACACACCTTATTTTTCTATTTGGCCTTCAGGAATACTCCATGTGAAATTTCGTGACAATCCGACCAACGTTAGGAACGCTGGTCACCACAGCTAGTATGTGCCTCGCAACAGCGGACCCCACAGCTAGTACGAAGTTAGGAACGCTGGGCACTACAGCTAGTAAATGCCTTGCAACAGCGGACCCCACAGCTAGTACGATATTAGGAACCCTGGGCATCACAGCTAGTATGCTTTTGCAACGACGGACCCCACAGCTAGTACGTTTTTAGGAACGCTGGGCCCTACAGGTAGTAGGTGCCTTGCAACTGCGAACCCCACAGATAGTATGTAGTTAGAACCACAGGGCATCACAGCTAGTATGAGTTTTGCAACGGCGGACCCCACGGCTAGTACCTACGTAGTGAATTACGCTGGGCCACACTGCTAGCGCCTTGCAGCAGCAGACCCCACAGCTAGTACGTAATTAGAAACGCTGGGCATCCCAGCTAGTAAATGTCTTGTAGGTGCCTTGCAACAGCGAACCCCACAGCCAGTACATAGTTAGGAACGCTGGGGCTGAGCACTACAGCTAGTAAGTGCCTTGCAACAGCGTACCCCACAGCTAGTACGATATTAGGAACGCTGGACATCACAGCTAGTAAATGTCTTGCAACAGTGAACCCCACAGCGAATACATAGTTACTACTACTACATGTGAAATTCATGACAATCCGATTCATGACAATACGATCAACCGTTAAAGAGTTAGCTCTATATTTATACTTAGGCCCCCCCCACTACCCTCCCCCCTCCCGTAAAAAATTTTGAGCCGTCACACCGCCTATTTTTCTATTTGGTCTTCAGGAATACTCCATGTGAAATTTCGTGACAATCCGACCAACCGTTAAAGAGTTAGCTCTATATTTATACTTAGGCCCCCCACAACCCCCCCTCCCGTTCAAAACTTTGGGACGCCACACACCTTTTTTTCCTATTTGGCTTTTAAAAATACTACATGTGAAATTTCATGACGATTCGCCCATTAGTTAATGAGTTAGCTCTATATTTATACTTAGGCCCCCCCACTACCCCCCCCCCCCTCCCGTAAAAAATTTTGAGCCGTCACACCGCCTATTTTTCTATTTGGTCTTCAGGAATACTCCATGTGAAATTTCGTGACAATCCGACCAACCGTTAAAGAGTTAGCTCTATATTTATACTTAGGCCCCCCCACAACCCTCCCTCCCGTTCAAAACTTTGGGACGCCACACACCTTTTTTTCCTATTTGGCTTTTCATGACGATTCGCCCATTAGTTAATGAGTTAGCTCTATATTTATACTTAGGCCCCCCCACTACCCCCCTCCCGTAAAAAATTTTGAGCCGTCACACCGCCTATTTTTTTTATTTGGTCTTCAGGAATACTACATGTGAAACTTCGTGACAATCCGACCAACTGTTAAAGAGTTAGCTCTATATTTATAATTAGGCCCCCCCACAACCCCCCCTCCCGTTCAAAACTTTGGGACGCCACACACCTTTTTTTCCTGTTTGGCTTTTAAAAATACTACATGTGAAATTTCATGACGATTCGCCCATTAGTTCATGAGTTAGCTCTATATTTATACTTAGGCCCCCACAACCCCCCCTCCCGTTCATAACTTTGGGACGCCACACACCTTTTTTTCCTGTTTGGCTTTTAAAAAGACTACGTGTGAAATTTCATGACAATTTGACCATTAGTTAATGAGTTAGCACTATTTATATACTTAGGCCCCCCTTACAACCCCCCCTCCGATCAAAATTTTGGGACGCCACATAGCCTATTATTCAATCGGGCTCAAAAGAATGCTACATGGGAAGTTTCATAAAAATCCGTCCAGCGGTTTGGGCGTGATGCTGGAACAAACATACATACATACATACATACATACATACATACATACAAACAAACATACAAACAAACAAACAAACCCCGTTTCAGCTTTATTAATATAGATTATATCACAATGTACACAAGTTTTAATTTGTGTTCATATCTATACATACATCTTTTTTTTTTTGGCATTTTTCTTCCATAGTGGATCGGTGTCACCATATTTAAAGTCAGTCTGAACGTTGTGCTGACGTTGGCATAATCCGAAACCAGCACACTCTATGGCTCTGTCAGTTAACAAATATTAAATCTATAAACCGTTGAAAAGCAAGAAATTTGAAGAATGGAGTCTACCGAGCTCAGGATCGCCACTTAGAAATCTAGCTGAGGCACTTAGGTAAGATGTTTTAATCGGGAAGTTAAAAATAACTTTGAGCACTTCGTCCTTCGGATGGGACATTAAGCGATGATCCAGGGCTTTTTCGAATGTGAGGTACTCGATAATGAGGCGTATGTTATGTAAATAAACCTGGGTAGGTCAATTTCCACTTAGGTTGAAAGCCTTGAGCACGTCGTCCTTCGGATGGGACTTTCCGGATATATCTGAATCTGTAGTATCAGTTTTAACAATTATTAAGCCTATAAACCGTTAAATAGCGCGAATTTTTTGAAAAACGTTTTCATTTTGATTTTTGTGTGGGGTTCAGATAATCCGGTCGTTCTCTATCAGTTTTAACAAATATTAAATCTATAATCCGTTAAAAAGCGAGCAATTTGAAGAATGGAGTCTACCGAGCTCAGGATCGCCACTTAGAAATCTAGCTGAGGCACTTAGGTCAGATGTTTCAATCGGGAAGTGAAAAATAACTATGAGCACGTCGTCCTTCGGATGGGACTTTAAGCGATGTTCCAGGACTTTTTCGAATGTGGGGTACTCGATAATGAGACGTATGTTATGTAAATAAACCTGGGTAGGTGAAATTTCACTTAGGTTGAAAATAGCCTTGAGCACGTCGTCCTTCGGATGGGACTTTCCGGATAAATCTGAATCTGTCGTATCAGTTTTAACAATTATTAAGCCTATAAACCGTTAAATAGCGCAAATTTTTTGAAAAACATTTTTATTTTGATCTTTGTGTAGGATTCAGATAATCCGGTCGTTCTCTATCAGTTTTAACAAATATTAAATCTATAAACCGTTGAAGAGCGAGAAATTTCAAGAATGGAGTCTACCGAGCTCAGGATCGCCACTTAGAAATCTAGTTGAGGCACTTAGGTCAGATGTTTCAATCGGGAAGTTAAAAAACACTTTGAGCACGTCGTCCTTCGGATGGGACTTTAAGCGATGATCCAGGGCTTTTTCGAATGTGAGGTACTCGATAATGAGACGTATGTTATGTAAATAAACCTGGGTAGGTGAAATATCACTTAGGTTGAAAATAGCCTTGAGCACGTCGTCCTTCGGATGGGACTTTCCGGATAAATCTGAATCTCTCGTATCAGTTTTAACAATTATTAAGCCTATAAACCGTTAAATAGCGCAAATTTTTTGAAAAACATTTTTATTTTGATTTTTGTGTAAGATTCAGATAATCCGGTCGTTCTCTATCAGTTTTAACAAATATTAAATCTATAGCAGTTATACCCGGCGTTGCCCGGGGAACTTTGATTTGTCTCCCAATATTTTCTATAACGCTATTCAGTTCCTCGACAGTACATTCATGATGTTATAATTTTCAATTATTCATACGGAATAAGGCTTATAGTCCTGCAGCTGTTGTAACGCTAGTAAGTTTTTAGGACCCCTGGGCACCACAGCTAGTATGCGCCTTTCAACGGCGGAAGCCACACCTAGTGAATACTTAGCATCGCTGGACGTCCTAGTCAGTGCGTACTTAAGAACGTTTGTGACCACAGCTAGTATGTGGCTTGCAACGCTGAGCACCACAGCTAGTACGTAGTAGGGAATGCTGGGCATCATAGCTAGTATGTGCCTTGCGACGGCGGACCCAACAGCTAGTACGTAGTTAGGAACGCTGTTCACCACAGCTAGTATGTGCCTCGCAACAGCGGACCCCACAGCTAGTACGAAGTTAGGAACGCTGGGCATCACAGCTATTAAGTGCCTTGCAACAGCGGACCCCACAGCTAGTATGTAGTTAAATACCCTGGGCATTTCAGTTAGTAAGTGCTTTGCAACAGCGAACTTCACAGCTAGTACATAGTTAGGAACGCTGGGCACTACAGCTAGTAAATGCCTTGCAACAACGGACCCCACAGCTAGTACGAAGTTAGGAACGCTGGGCACTACAGCTAGTAAATGCCTTGCAACAACGGACCCCACAGCTAGTACGATATTAGGAACCCTGGGCATCACAGCTAGTAAATGTCTTGCAACAGTGAACCCCACAGGGAATACATAGTTACTACTACTACATGTGAAATTCATGACAATCCGATTCATGACAATACGACCAACCGTTAATGAGCTAACTCTATATGTATATTTAGCCCCCCCCCCCCACAACCCTCCTTCCTGTTCAAAATTTTGGGCCGTCACACACCTAATATTTCTATTTGACCTTTAGGAATACTACATGTGAAATTTCATGACAATTCGACCATTAGTTAATGAGTTAGCACTATTTATATACGTAGGCCCCCCTTACAACCCCCCCTCCCGATCAAAACTTTGGAACGCCACACACCTTATTTTTCTTTTTGGCCTTCAGGAATACTCCATGTGAAATTTCGTGACATTCCGACCAACCGTTAAAGAGTTAGCTGTATATTTATACTTAGGCCCCCCACAACCCCCCCTCCCGTTCAAAACATTGGGACGCCACACACCTTTTTTTCCTATTTGGCTTTTAAAAATACTACATGTGAAATTTCATGACGATTCGCCCATTAGTTAATGAGTTAGCTCTATATTTATACTTAGGCCCCCCCACAACCCCCCCTCCCGTTCAAAACTTTGGGACGCCACACACCTTATTTTTCTATTTGGCCTTCAGGAATACTCCATGTGAAATTTCGTGACAATCCGACCAACCGTTAAAGAATTAGCTCTATATTTATACTTAGGCCCCCCCACCACCCCCCCTCCCGTTCAAAACTTTGGGACACCACACACCTTTTTTTCCTATTTGGCTTTTAAAAATACTACGTGAAATTTCATGACGATTCGCCCATTAGTTAATGAGTTAGCTCTATATTTATACTTAGGCCCCCCCCACAACCCCCCCTCCCGTTCAAAACTTTGGGACGCCACACACCTTATTTTTCTATTTGGCCTTCAGGAATACTCCATGTGAAATTTCGTGACAATCCGACCAACCGTTAAAGAATTAGCTCTATATTTATACTTAGGCCCCCTCACAACCCCCCCTCCCGTTCAAAACTTTGGGACGCCACACACCTTTTTTTCCTATTTGGCTTTTAAAAATACTACGTGAAATTTCATGACGATTCGCCCATTAGTTAATGAGTTAGCTCTATATTTATACTTAGGCCCCCCCACAACCCCCCTCCCGTACAAAACTTTGGGACGCCACACACCTTTTTTTCCTACTTGGCTTTTAAAAAGACTACGTGTGAAATTTCATGACAATTCGCCCATTAGTTAATGAGTTTGCTCTATATTTATACTTAGGCCCCCCTTACAACCCCCCCTCCCGATCAATACTTTGGGACGCCACACACCTTTTTTTCTTGTTTGGCTTTTAAAAAGACTACCTGTAAAATTTCATGACAATTCGCCCATTAGTTAATGAGTTAGCTCTATATTTATACTTAGGCCCCCCCACAACCCCCCCTCCCGTTCAAAACTTTGGGACGCCACACACCTTTTTTTCCTGTTTGGCTTTTAAAAATACTACATGTGAAATTTCATGACGATTCGCCCATTAGTTCATGAGTTAGCTCTATATTTATACTTAGGCCCCCACAACCCCCCCTCCCGTTCAAAACTTTGGGACGCCACACACCTTTTTTTCCTGTTTGGCTTTTAAAAAGACTACGTGTGAAATTTCATGACAATTTGACCATTAGTTAATGAGTTAGCACTATTTATATACTTAGGCCCTCCTTACAACCCCCCCTCCCGATCAAAGTTTTGGGACGCCACATAGCCTATTATTCAATCGGGCTCAAAAGAATGCTACATGGGCAGTTTCATAAAAATCCGTCCAGCGGTTTGGTCGTGATGCTGGAACAAACATACATACAAACAAACAAACAAACCCCGTTTCAGCTTTATTAATATAGATTAACCCGGCGTTGCCCGGGGAACTTTGACTTTTCTACTAATATCTCCTATAAGTCTTTTAAATTCTTCAACAGTACATTCATGATGTTATAATTTTCAATTATTCATACGGAATAAGGCTTATAGTCCTTCAACGTCAAACACCCCAGCTAGTAAGTTTTTAGGACCCCTGGGCATCACAGCTAGTATGCGTCTTTCAACGGCGGAAACCACAGATAGTGAATACTTAGCATCGCTGGACATCCTAGCCAGTGCGTACTTAAGAACGCTATTGACCGCAGCTAGTAAATGCCTTGCAACAGCGGACCCCACAGCGAATACATAGTTACTACTACAACATGTGAAATTCATGCCAATCCGCTTACCCTTTAACAGTACATTCATGATGTTATAATTTTCAATTATTCATACGGAATAAGGCTTATAGTCCTTCAACACTAGCAACGCTAGTAAGTTTTTAGGACCCCTGGGCACCACAGCTAGTATGCGCCTTTCAACGGCGGAAACCACAGCTAGTGAATACTTAGCTTCGCTGGACGTCCTAGCCAGTGCGAACTTAAGAACGTTTGTGACCACAGCTAATATATGCATTGCAACGCTGGGCACCACAGCTAGTACGTAGTTAGGAACGCTGGGCACCGCAGCTAGTATGTGCCTCGTAAGAGCGGACCCCACAGCTAGTACGAAGTTAGGAACGCTGGGCATCACAGCTAGTAAGTGCCTTGCAACAGCGGACCCCACAGCTAGTACGTAGTTAGAACCACTGGGCATCACAGCTAGTATGTGTTTTGCAACGGCGGATCCCACAGCTAGTACGTAGTTAGAAACGCTGAGCATCACAGCTAGTATGCTTTTGTAACGACGGACCCCACAGCTAGAACGTTTTTAGGAACGCTGGGCCCTACAGGTAGTAGGTGCCTTGCAACTGCGGACCCCACAGATAGTATGTAGTTAGAACCACGGGGCATCATAGCTAGTATGAGTTTTGCAACGGCGGACCCCACAGCTAGTACCTACGTAGTTAAATACGCTGGGCCACACTGCTAGCGCCTTGCAACAGCAGACCCCACAGCTAGTACGTAATTAGGAACGCTGGGCCACACTGCTAGCGCCTTGCAACAGCAGACCCCACAGCTAGTACGTAATTAGGAACGCTGGGCATCACAGCTAGTAAATGTCTTGTAGGTGCCTTGCAACAGCGAACCCCACAGCCAGTAAATAGTTAGGAACGCTGGGGCTGAGCACTACAGCTAGTAAGTGCCTTGCAACAGCGTACCCCACAGCTAGTACGATATTAGGAACGCTGGGCATCACAGCTAGTAAATGTCTTGCAACAGTGAACCCCACAGCGAATACATAGTTACTATTACTACATGTGAAATTCATGACAATCCGATTACCCTTCAATGATTCAGCATTATTTTTATGCTTAGCCCCCCCTCCCAAATTTTTAAAATGTCACATAGTGTATTTTTTTATTTGACCATCAAGAATACTACATGTGAAATTTCGTGACAATCCGATCATCCGTTAGCGACCTATCACTATCTTCAAATTTAGGCCTACCCCCATAACCCCCCTCCCGTTCACAATTTTTTGACGTCACACACCCTATTTTTCTATTTGGCCTTTATGAATACTTCATGTGAAATTTCGTGACAATCCGATCATCCGTTAATGACTTATCACAATACTTATACTTAGGCCCCCATCAACCCACCCTCCCGTTCAAAATTTTGTGACATATACACTCTATATTTATATTTGGCTTTTAATAATACTACATGTGAAATTCCATGACAATACGACCAACCGTTAATGAGCTAGCACTATATTTATACTTAGGACCCCCCGCCACAACCCCCCCTCCCGTAAACAATTTTGAGCCGTCACACCGCCTATTTTTCTATTTGGCCTCCAGGAATACTACATGTGAAATTTCGTGACAATCCGATCATCCGTTAATGACTTATCACTATACTTATACTTAGGCCCCCATCAACCCACCCTCCCGTTCAAAATTTTGTGACATATACACCCTATATTTCTATTTGGCTTTTAAGAATACTACATGTGAAATTCCATGACAATACGACCAACCGTTATTGAGCTACCGCCATATTTATACTTAGGTCCCCCCGCCACTACCCCCCCTCCCGTACAAAATTTTGAGCCGTTACACCGCCTATTTTTTTATTTGGTCTTCAGGAATACTACATGTGAAACTTTGTGACAATTCGATCAACCGTTAATGAGCTAGCTCTATATTTATACTTAGGCCCCCCCACAACCCCCCTCCCGTTCAAAACTTTGGGACGCCACACACCTTTTTTTCCTATTTGGCTTTTAAAAATACTACGTGAAATTTCATGACGATTCGCCCATTAGTTAATGAGTTAGCTCTATATTTATACTTAGGCCCCCCCACAACCCCCCCCCTCCCGTTCAAAACTTTGGGACGCCACACACCTTTTTTTCCTATTTGGCTTTTAAAAATACTACATGTGAAATTTCATGACGATTCGCCCATTAGTTAATGAGTTAGCTCTATACTTATACTTAGGCCCCCATCAACCCACCCTCCCGTTCAAAATTTTGTGACATATACACCCTATATTTCTATTTGGCTTTTAAGAATACTACATGTGAAATTCCATGACAAAACGACCAACCGTTATTGAGCTACCGCCATATTTATACTTAGGTCCCCCCGCCACTACCCCCCCCCCCCCCCTCCCGTACAAAATTTTGAGCCGTTACACCGCCTATTTTTTTATTTGGTCTTCAGGAATACTACATGTGAAACTTTGTGACAATTCGATCAACCGTTAATGAGCTAGCTCTATATTTATACTTAGGCCCCCCCACAACCCCCCTCCCGTTTAATACTTTGGGACGCCACACACCTTTTTTTCCTATTTGGCTTTTAAAAATACTACGTGAAATTTCATGACGATTCGCCCATTAGTTAATGAGTTAGCTCTATATTTATACTTAGGCCCCCCCACAACCCCCCCCTCCCGTTCAAAACTTTGGGACGCCACACACCTTTTTTTCCTATTTGGCTTTTAAAAATACTACATGTGTAATTTCATGACGATTCGCCAATTAGTTAATGAGTTAGCTCTATATTTATACTTAGGCCCCCCCACAACCCCCCCTCCCGTTCAAAACTTTGGGACGCCACACACCTTTTTTTCCTGTTTGGCTTTCTAAAAAGACTACGTGTGAAATTTCATGACAATTCGACCATTAGTTATTATGTTAGCACTATTTATATACTTAGGCCCCCCTTACAACCCCCTCTCCCGATCAAAACTTTGGGACGCCACACACCTTATTTTTCTATTTGGCCTTCAGGAATACTCCATGTGAAATTTCGTGACAATCCGACCAACCGTTAAAGAATTAGCTCTATATTTATACTTAGGCCCCCCCACAACCCCCCCTCCCGTTCAAAACTTTGGTACGCCACACACCTTATTTTCCTATTTGGCTTTTAAAAATACTACGTGAAATTTCATGACGATTCGCCCATTAGTTAATGACTTAGCTCTATATTTATACTTAGGCCCCCCCACAACCCCCCCTCCCGTTCAAAACTTTGGGACGCCACACACCTTTTTTTCCTATTTGGCTTTTAAAAATACTACGTGAAATTTCATGACGATTCGCCCATTAGTTAATGACTTAGCTCTATATTTATACTTAGGCCCCCCCACAACCCCCCCTCCCGTTCAAAACTTTGGGACGCCACACACCTTTTTTTCCTATTTGGCTTTTAAAAATACTACATGTGAAATTTCATGACGATTCGCCCATTAGTTAATGAGTTAGCTCTATATTTATACTTAGGCCCCCCCACAACCCCCCCTCCCGTTCAAAACTTTGGGACGCCACACACCTTTTTTTCTTGTTTGGCTTTTAAAAAGACTACCTGTAAAATTTCATGACAATTCGCCCATTAGTTAATGAGTTAGCACTATTTTTATACTTAGGCCCCCCCACAACCCCCCCTCCCGATCAAAATTTTGGGACGCCACACACCTTTTTTTCCTGTTTGGCTTTTAAAAAGACTACGTGTGAAATTTCATGACAATTCGACCATTAGTTAATGTGTTAGCACTATTTATATACTTAGGCCCCCCTTACAACCCCCCCTCCCGTTCAAAATTTTGAGACGCCACATAGCCTATTATTCAATCGGGCTCAAAAGAATGCTACATGTGAAGTTTCAAGAAGATCCGTCCAGCGGTTTGGGCGTGATGCTGGAACAAACATACAAACAAACCCCGTTTCAGCTTTATTAATATAGATGTGAGGTAAAATAAAATTAAGCACGCCATCCTTCGGATGGGACGTTAAGCAATGGTCTCGAGCCTCTGCGATGTCAGGTACTCGTTAAAGAACCCTTCCCTAGGTGAATAAAAGTTTAGGGTAGGCAAATTTTAGGACTCCTACAATTGAGTCGGGCACATGTCCACCAGAGTGACGAAAGAGCACTCTAGTAGTAGGCGATATGAACTCGTAGTTAAAGCCCGGGCATGAGTTATAAAACCTAACCTAACCTTATTTTTAATTATACCATGAGAGTCTGGTTACAACCAACCCTCAAAATAATCATATATTAGGTTGCTCTATGCTTGTTGTTGGTTGCTGGCTCCGTGTTGTGTTACCATTAGATTTAATGTAATTTGAAGGTGGAGGGGTTAAGTAATCTATTAATGAGGACTTACCTAGTTGCAAATAACTTTGGTCAAGTGACTTCGTCAATATACTGAAGTTCATACCCTTGGCAAATAGTCACACCACACAAGTTCCAAGTGACTAACTTCCACTAAGTTTCTACGCCTGCACCTAAGTCAAATTTGAGTTTAACTTATAAGATACTCGTGATGGTAACTCTTAGCACAATTATGGTGATTTCAAGACTTAAGTTACTCTAATCTACTAGCTAAGGTTACTTATAAGGCCTAGTAAGCACTGTAGATACGCGACATTATATTATTTTTTTTTTTTTTTATTATTATCGATGTAATTATTTTCTCATTGTCTTCGTATTATTACTCGTACATAGTTATTATTTTGTAAATATTCTTCATGACTTCACGGAGACATTTTCATTATTATTTTTTATTTATTTTTTTTTAATTATTATTATTTATCACATTTTATTTTCGTATATTTTATAATTGTACAT
This sequence comes from Aradus depressus, assembly GCA_963662175.1. NCBI lineage: Eukaryota > Metazoa > Arthropoda > Insecta > Hemiptera > Aradidae > Aradus > Aradus depressus. Next base: position 26,040,755 of record OY759219.1, read on the forward strand.
GAATTGTTCCATTACCTATTGTCAACAAAACTTATGGTCTGTATGTATCGATTGTAAATATCTATAATAAAATATTTCAATAAAAAAAAGAAAAAAAAAGACAATTGTACCAGAACGATATCTGGGATATGTTGGGATAAAAAAACAGTTTCATGTTGCAGGTCTCCCATAATTTACTGTATACAATATTGCGCAACATTTCTTTGGAAGTGTTAAAGACTAATCATTTTCCCATAGAAATAAAAGATGTTGTCTTCCCACTGTTTTATTTTAGACCAGAACCAGTTTTCGACGCTACAGCGTCATCGTCAGTGTCATAACTACTGGCCATTCAGCCAGTTGTCTTCTAACCGCTATGCTGTGTGGATGGGATGAACCACTGATGATGACGCTGTTGCGTCGATCTAATATAAAACAGTGGGAAGACAACATCTTACTATCACATATATGGACTAATCATTCTATTCATTGGCTATGGGTCTGTTCTCGAAAATATCTCACAGAACACAAACTCTCAAAATCATATTGTCATACTGGGTTTATAAAAGAATTGTGTTGGCGTTGGCAGTTTTCGTTATTTCATTGTACTACGTGATTTTGAATATTGACTTTCTTGTACCAAGTAAAGCCTATGTGAAGTGAATTAAGTTCGTTTTTTCGTCAGTTTCATGAGACTACTTAATTGTTTTTTTGTTTTTTTTAGTGGGAGTCCGAGTAGAGGGAATAAGGGGACTCTGGGCCAATGGCAAATGCGCAAGATGACGGCCGTCCCATACTCCTCCCCCACCATCCTCCTCGCCCCCTCCCCTCCTCCTCCCCTGTACTTGAATCACTTCCCCATCTCAATTTGTTTCCACTCTTCCTCTTAACCTCAATAAGTTTCCGCTCTCCCTCAAACCCCTACTTTTCATTTTTATCCCACCCCTCGCCTATGCCCCTAATTTTTCGATGAGGAGCGATCAAAAATGTGCTCTAGTGAATAGGGTGAAAAAGGCTAGAAACTGCTGAACCTTGGTGATACCAATGTGATAATACACGGCCGTAAGTTTATATACCTAGATTATCACTGTTTTGACCAACCATGTCACAATGGTCGTGTGGCTAGCAAGTCAGCCTCTCAAGGCAAAGAAGGCGGGTTCAACTCCCGTTAAGAAGGTCAAGTTATTTTTTTTCTTAAGAAGTCGATCCTAGCTACTTAATTAAAAATTAGTTGCAATTCTAGACGCTTGGAAGCGCTAGTGGGCTAATTACAAGAAATTGGGGGCATAGGCGAGGGCTGGGATAAAAATTAAAAGTAGGGTTTTGAGGGAGAGCGGAAACTAATTGAGGTTAAGAGAGAGAGTGGAAACGTATTGAGATGGGGAAGTGATTCAAAAACAGGGGAGGAGGAGAGGAGGGGGAGAGTATGGGACTGCCGCCATCTTGCGCATTTGCCATTGACCCAGAGTCCCCTTATTCCCTCTACTAGTCCGTAAGATGTATACACATATCATAGACAGTGTACTTCCGAAGCACAGATTATTCACTTACGTTTTTTTTTTTTTGTGGGGGTCCGTAAGATGTTTACACATTAAAACAAAGTCGTTGCTGAATCACAGGCAATGACTTCCCCAGCAAAGATTAATCACTTACGTTTTGACACACGCAAACAGATTTTTTTTTTCTTCAAAATAACTTCCCCTAAACTTTGTATAGCTGGGAAAGTAAATATAAATAAATACTGACAGATACTTTAGAGGAATATTGTGTTCTGATATGGCTTGTAGTAGTGAGTTATGACAAAGGTGGAATTGTCTAGAGTTTGAGGTTCCCTTTTCCTTAGCCAGTGGATCAAGTCTTGGTTTTCCTTCTAAGTTCTAAGGAAGGCAACCTTTTCACCAGAGATTATCCTTCCAGGGAAGCTGTCTTTTCAAAACGCTTTTTGACATTTGCCAAGAGATTCCAAGAGAAACTCAAGAATGAGGCAAAAAAATATTTCATGTTTTCCTACCTCCTGAGTCCAAAAATGAAAAATAAAAGTTTTTGTCCGTATCTGGGAGATAAAATAAACTTAAGCACGCCGTCCTTCGGATGGGACACTAAGCGATGGTCCCGAGTCTGTACGATGTCAGGTACCAGACCCCTGCCCTAGGTGAATAAAAAATTTAGGTTAGGCAAAATTTAGGACTCCCACAGTAGAGTCGGGCTCATGTCCCCGAGAGTGACGAAAGAGCGCTCTGGTAGTAGACGATTTGACCTCGTAGTTAAAGCCCGGGCATAAAACCTAACCTAACCTATAATTAATGTAAATAATAAATAATAATAATAAATTTAAATATTACCACATTTCCTGCAGAAATTGTAGCTCTTCTTCTACTAAATTTTGATTTCTACAGTAATTTCCGAAAAGGGCCCTAATAAAATTTATCGAAAGTTCAGGACGTGCAATTTTGAATAAAAGTAGCCTTATTTATACTAAACTTAAGCACTCCGCCCTTCGGATGGGAGGTTAAGCGATGGTCCCGAGCCTAAAGCAAGATGCACTCGACAATAAAAATAAAACATATAAAAATAATAATTAAAAGGTCCTGGTGCAATAATAATTAAAAGGAGCCTGTAGGATGTCAGGTTCTCGTTATAAGGACCCTAAGTGAATAAAAATTTAGGGTAGGCAAAATTTAGGACTCCCATTTTAGAGTTGGGTTCATCAGAGTGACGAATGAGCGCTCTGAAAGTAGGCGATAAGTCCGAGCATGAGTCATAATTACTAACCATAATGGAATAATTAGAAACAAAAAAATGGTTTATTTTTTCGTCATAATAAAACCTCCTTTCAATTTTTATCATTTCCAGGGGGTCGAAGATATTTTAGTTTTATGAGTAGGATACTTGATAAGGTTTTGGTTTATCATAGATTGTTTTGAGTTTCTGGATATCTTGCTGGACTCAGAGATATTCTTGATTTCAGTATTGGTATGAAAGAGGGGGTTTGAGGACGTACCAAACGGTTCGATAGTATCTCTTCCTTGGCACGCGTACATTCCCACTTAGAGCTAACTACAGTTCTCTCCGTCTTGATCAATCGTGGAATCAGAGAAGGACTTGATGAACGGCTTCGGTTTTTCAAAAAATCATTTGAATAAGAGCTGATTTGGACTTTATCTCTATTCAAATTAACGTTTGGAATCAAAATGTGTGAATTTGAATCTTCAACTTGCGACGAAACTACATTATCAGGAGAAAAACATTCTTTTCTTAGGCAAGAAGATCCGTCTCTATTGCGTAATTTTCTTATTTGAAAACATTCAGGAAGACTTTCAGCTTTCAAGTCATTTTTGTACTCTTGTTTGGCAATTTTGTTTGAATCTGGTACATCACTTTTTAAAATTCCTGAACCTGGGCTTTGGGTTCGCAAAAACTTTGTACCATATGATTTTTTGTCATAGGCAATATCTTTTGAAGAACATTTTCCTTGTGTAATTTTTCCACTAATATGAAAAATTGATGGATGTTTCTCAGGAACCTCTGAAGAGATACTATCTGTATTATCTTCTGGCGAATTTTTCTTTTTATGTTTTCCATATGAATCAATGTTTCTTATTTGTTTCAGTTGTTTGAAATTACCTTCATAATCCCTGTAAGACAAACCTGAATGCTTTGATCCATGTTTTGCAACGTATTTTTTTCTAGTAAAAGTAATTTTCTCTTCAGTACCTTGTGAAACCCGTTTCACTTTTTTAATTCCAGAAATGTTTCGGTCTTGTTCTAAAAGGATTTTTAGATCCTTAATGAGTTTTTGTCGAGAACTAGAAGGGCAAATAATTCTCTTAGTTGAATTCTTCTGTTCTTTAAGTTTCATTATGACGTCTTCTGAGGGTTCCTTTAAATATTTTTCAGTTGCTTCATCATGATCCGAATTGTCAAGAGGTATGAAAAAAGTAAATATTTTTTTATTGGTTTTTTTTATTTTATCATCCTGTTCTGAATAATTATGTTGTTTTTCCAAAGGTTTCAGATGACTTTTTTCATTAAATGGTTGAGAATTGTTCTTTTCTTGTGAGAGAGGATCCTGAATTGTAGTAGTGAATTTGTTTTTAACTTCGTGAAACTGATCAGTTTGTTTTTGTTGATATTCAGTACTTTTTAACTTTTTTGAATTAGATTCAATAAGGTTTGAAGTAAGAAACTTACTAGTGGAAGTAATATTGTTGTATCCAGTTACTTTATCATCGATAGAGAAAATAGCGCCAGTTTTTTGAATTTTATTGTTACTTACATTTTCATTTTCAATTTCGTTTAGTGGTTTCCTTTTCCGCAATTCAGCAATGATAGAATCTTCATTTTTTCCTTCTGACATTTTTTCCTGAGCTCTAATATCACCAGGAAGTGTATCTTGTATTTTTCCATTATATTGCTTTATAGACGTACGTTGCGCTTCATTTCTGTAAATGGTACCAGAAGAACTGCAGACAAATGTTTGAATAAAGTCATCTTTTATAAATCTTGCTTCATCTTGTGTTTTTTTAGCTTCAAATTGCTTCATATATTCTCGTTGTGCTTCATTTGTGAAAATCGTACCTGATGAGCTACATACAAGAACATGATGGGAACTGTCTTCTGCATAACTTATACGATCTGGAGTATCGGTATTTTTTAGTGTAGACAAATTTTCAGAACCTGATTTTCTTGCAGTGTTCCCATTTTTACTTTTTTTATCAATTCCCAAACTTTTCATTTTTTGTATTGATTTTTCTTTCCATAAAGCAAACCTTCTTTCCATATTAGACTTATAATCTTGAAAATTCCTACGCTTTTCTTTGGTTTTTTCATAAATTTTGGATTTTACAGATGACAATGAACCAACGTTACGCTGCTTAGTGTTATTATCAAAAATATTTTCGGTTTTATTAACTGAATTGCATTTATTATTGCAAATTATCTTCTTTTGCGATACGTTGTGTTCCTCTTTAGCGTCATTATCCTTTGAAATCGTTTTAGGGAATATACTTTTTGATGATAATCGCAGATGAGCTTCACAAGAATCATTTTCTTCATTACCTTGTCCATCGCTGACTTCCTGCGACTGGTTCTCTTTTCGCAGTCTCGCTCGTCGTTTAAGTGTAGCACTTGAGATTCCTCCACTACGATTTAAGTTCTCAAATTCTTCTTTATAACAAGTGGCGCTCACTAGTGAATTATAATATATCAATTTATTATTATCTGAAACTGTATCCATTTCTATTAGATTACATTTCGATTTATCAATTCTTTTTGGCAATTCAATTGATATTGTAGAAATACTTTCTTTGTCAACTCCGGTTGAAGTAGATGAGTCTCTTTTCGCGCTACAAATTCTAACAGCGTCATATATTCGTCCCTGAGTCCAAGGCCTTGGAATCCTTCCTGATATTATTTTCTGTTTTTTTTTTACTTCAGGTACCAAAACTTTAATTTGTTTAGTGTCCTTCATTTTTTTTATATTCCCTTCAAGAAAACATTTATCCTCAGAATCTGATTTGATTTGTTTATTTCTAGAAGGTGTTATAGGTTTTACTGATTCTTTTTTCTCAATTGCACTGTCAGATGTTTTTGCAACTCGTTTTTGCGATGTATTACTAATTGTAGCACTCAGTGGTCGTTGTTTAATTACTATTTGCGATAACATTTCTCGTCTCAATTTTTTCTGCTTCAGCTTTACTTCATCACTTTTGATAGGATTTATTGATTTTTTTAATGAAATATCTTCTATTGATTTTTTTAATTCGGTTTTTTTATCATGAGAAATCACTGTAAACTCATTCTGAGGCCCGAAATTCATATTATCATTTTTTGAATGTGTCAACTCCAGTGATTTATCATGACCACTGTCCATTTCCTTCTCCGTTATTTTATATTCGACACATCTTTCATTCTGTATAAAATTTTTCATCTTTTGGTCTTTAGTACATTTTTTATCAGTTTTCTTGTATTCTCCTTCCTGTATTTTCTCTATTGACAAAGGATGTGAAGAGTCCGAAAGGCTTGTTTTGCTTTCGTGTAAATGGATTTTTTGAATCTGTGGACTACACTTTTTTAGAATAGCTTCAGCCAATAGACAACTGTCTAGTTTCTCTGAAATTCCACTCGCTGCACCAGACTCACTCACTGAATTTTCCGAAAATGTCTCATTTTCGATCAACAAGGGACGTTTTTTTTCATAATTTCTTTCAATTTTCTCCAATACATGATCCGAAGATGAGGCAGAAAAGAATACTGATTGTACAGAACTTTCAATGCCCTCATTGTCGAAAATTCCTGAAATTTCTGATTCCTGTAATAAATTTGTTTTATTACTAATATCTTTTATATTAACACATTTTTTTTCTTCTTGTTGACAATTATTATTATTAAGAAAAAAATCAGGATATGATGAAGTACGATTTTTGTCTTTACTTCTCCAGTCTTGTGACACCGATCGCTGTTCCAAAATTGATAAACGGCTTTTTAATTCTGAAATTTTTAATGTTTTTTTTGTGAGAGCCTTTTCATTGTTTAGTTTATCATTAGGTCTTAAATCGTCTAAACTTACAGTTCTCTGCAAGTACTTCGTAGCGTCTGTAAAAAAAGAAAGACTTTCAAGAGATTTCCTCTTTAAGAAATCAGTTTGGATTAATGTGTCTTGATTTAGCTTTGGCGTTTTTGAATTTTCTTCTTGGTTTTCCTTGATTTTACTTAATTTTTCATCATTTTCTGGTGTAATATTCAATATTGCCATACTCTCTTTGGTTTTATCTAGGTTCACATTGCTTCCTTTTTGAGCGAGTCTTTTCAAAGTTGCTTTGGACACCCTTCCTTTGATGTTGTACTGTTTGCATTGCGTACTTATAAATGGATCTTTATAATCAAAACATGAACCAAAAGATATTTTGGCGTCTGATTCCTTTCTATTTTGAACACTCTCAGAAAATTTGACAGAATTTGAACAAGTATTAAACTCAGTACATTTCTTCCCATTCAAAATTGCTTTATTATTTTTCACATGAATTGCTGTTCTAGATATTTCTTCAGAACTAGTGTACTTTTTACGCAAAATTATTTCTTTGCTTCTATTCTTTGTATTATTAACAGACCTACTCAAACTTTTTACTTTCGAAATAGCACTTTTTGATTTTTGAATATTTTTTTCTACTCGTAATGTGTAAGTAGTTTCATTTTTTATTAAATGTAATGTATTTTTTGGTGTCTGTAATTTGGCAGTTGCACTTCCGTCCCTTGATTCACTACCTGTTTTCGAAAACAATTCAGTTTTTCTTACATCTGAACTTTCCAGTTCGCATTTTGAGTTGCTTTTTCTCTCCTCCGAAATATTTATTTCTACTGTTTTAATTTTATTTTTAATTCTTCTTTTAATTTTTCGTTTACATTTATTTGAATTAACCTTTTTTTGTTTCCATACATCTTTATTCTGATTTCCTTTTTCGACAACATATTTATCCCACTTTGTTCCATTTCTATCTTTTTCAAATTCCATATCCACATATTTTTTTAACATAGCATTAACCTCATTACAAAGACTTGTCCATTTTCTTTGCACAAAATTTCTATCAATATTTGAATGATTTTGTTCATATTGACATAAAATATTAAAAAATGTATCAAATCTTTCATTGAGAACAAGATGTGACTTTAACAAATTTACACCGGCCATTGGTTCAACATTCCATGGGGTTTTACGTTGGGAATAATTCAATTCCGTCCAAGTGTTTGCTAATTTCAGTAATTCTTTTCTGTACAATTTAGCTTCAGCAGCTTTTGGAATGATGGACTTTAAAATATTTTGTCCTTCAATAAAAGTTTTAAAACTGAAAAATTGTTTTTTATCAACTGGATTATTTTGATACAATAATTTGCTTACTGAACTCTCTTCGTTTGAATTTTTTTCTTCTATTAGTGTTGAAATGTCTTCATTTTGTCCAATCTCATTTCTCCTTTCCGTGTCTACCAAAACCGAATCAGCTGTTAAAATTCCCAAAGATTTTAATTTACGTTTTACAATTTCTTTCAATTGTATTGGAGGTTTTGCTTGAAATGATATATCAGAAATATTTTCACTGATTTCTTGCTTTGTCAATTGATCTGACGTTAATTTTTTTAATTCCTCAGCATTTAACATTAGTTTTTTATCCCAAACGCTAAATTTTCTGTTTTTGGTGTCATCTTCATTTGAATCCGACGTATTGTCTGAGTGGCTACTTTTTGCTGAAAATACACAATTTTTTGAGCCACTTTCTTCAAATATACTCTTGTGAAGAATATTTCTAAGTTTTTCATTTATGTTTGCAGATTTTTCAATTTTTCTTGAAACTACCTCAACTATATTCATATCACAACAGTCGCACACTGTCGAAATTCTATCTCCGGCATTGCTACCTCCACTTTTCACAAAAATATCATTTAGAAGACTTTTATTTAATAATTTTGTATCATTTTTATTTAAAAGTATTTTTATAATTTCTATAATTTTCCTTGAGATTTTTAATTCAGTTTCTTGATTGACATTTTGAATATTGTAATTATTTACTAAAAGTTTAATAATATTAAATACAGTTCTTAATCGATGTTCACAGCTATGTAGACTATTTTCAGTATCGTTCTTTTTTAGTGTAGCATCGTCATTTTTTTCTGAACCAAAAATTTCTTCACTCTGAAGTACATTTTCGTTTTTAAATATTAGTTCCTCTTCAGTTTTTTTTTTAATTTTTTCTTCAACTTTTCTCAATAGTTTATCAATTTCTTCAGGTTCATAATTTTCATTTATTTCTTTAATATTTTCAGGTTTAATAGAAGAACAATGATCGAATATAATATTATGTAAATTTTGACGAAAATAATCAAAACTAAATAGTGGATTTATTATTCTATTATTAAAAGTGAAAAAAAATCTCATATGAGTTTTTGTAATGATGGGGATGGTTGAAAATAATGAATGAACAGGATAATCTAAATATATACAATGTTTTTCATTTTCGGATTCTCCAATATGGTCAAAAGCATTTTTAACAAAAAGTTTTAAATCTTTTTCTACAGATTTTCGAATTTTTCTTTCGTATTTTCTTCTATGTAAATTTTTTAAAGCTTCCTTGTAAAATGTAAGTGTATTTTTGCTATCAGGACCATCAGTATCTTTATATATTCCATATGGAATATCTTCATGTTTTCTTTTTTGGATAAAATCAAAAAGTGAATTGTATATAATATTCGAATTATCATACTTACAATTATTTCTTTTTTTTAAGTTTAATTGTAAAAATTCTGCTTTCAAATGGTGCGTATTACCATCATTTTGAGATGCATTTTTTAAGGCATATTCTAGATAACATTTAACTTCAGGAATTTCAAGAAATGGTTGAATATCTGGCATTTTTAATAAATTATTTATTTCATCTTCTGTCATAAATGTATAACGAACACAACTAAATAGATTTGACCAACGCTTTAACTTTTCTTGATGAATTGAATAAAAAATTATTGATAGAAAAACTTCTGTTTCGTTGTTCACTGTTATGTTATCTGAACTGAAAAATTTGTGTACTTGGAACTCTGGCAGACTTAAAAATTCTTTAGTTAGAATCATTTTTAAAAAGTATGTTTTTATTCTTGGTACGAGTAAATTGCAAACTGACTCCAATTGCCATTTATTTGCATTGCAAAATAAATCAAATGCATCTTTTTCGTAAAAAAAAAATTCAGTTTCAATAAAATCAAAACAGGAAAAAAATAATGATTTTATGCCAAAAAGTTCACTAGCTTTAATCAAATTGAAAACATTATCTTTTTCAATTATATAATATCTGATTTTAGTATCTTCTAGTAGCCATCTGTATAATTGCATAAATGTAGACATATCAAAAATATTTTCGTCTAAACGGATTCGAATTTTTTTTCGACGGGATATTTGTCCAAATAAATTGAAAAAATATTGACTCTGTGTTTCCAAAACCATTCGATGACATTCTGTTTTTTTTGTACCAAGATAAACAACAATATCTGCACATTTTCGCTTATTAAAGTCCTCCATAAGAACAGTGTACCAACATTGTTCAGGGATTGTGTCTTGGCAAAAATCTAATTTTGCTTGAGTAGTATTATTAAATATTGGATCTTTTGATAAAGCATCCTCGTCCAAATTGAATTTCGTTTCAAATTTACCTTCAGAAAATTCAAAAGAATTATCAATTGATTTCCATCGAAATTCTATTGGTAGTTCCATGCATATATTCTCTCGAAAAGGGATTTTAGTAATTTTTGAAAATAAATATGGACGTTTTTTTTGGTTTGAAGTACCCTCTTTATTTTCATTTGAAACTTGAGGACATTTTTGATTTGAAAAAGATGAAGATCCATCATTGTCGTCCTCTGGATTTCTGAGAATGATAGTTATTTCGTAACTACAATCGTCCATTGGTAAAGAAATATTTTTCAGAGGATTATCAATAATATTCGTATGGCTTACCTTTGTGTCCATAAAAGAGGTTTGACTATCCTCAACAAATTTGACAAGTACTTCTGATTTCATATTTTTATTAAAACCAAAAATTTGATTTTTCATTTTACAATGATCACTTTCACTGTTTGAAAGAGTTTTCAAACTGACACTTGACGAACTACGGTCCATTTTCCACTCATTTGTATTAACACCAATATTTACACAATCAGGATCTTGTTTCATGAAAACTTGAACGGAAACATTTGTTGCTTTATTTTCACAAACGTCTCGAATAATATTTGAAATATCTTGATTAATTTGTACTAAATTTTTCATACTAAAATCATTCATTTTGTAAGTATTTTGAATATAAATACTTAAATTCTTACTAATAATATTCTCCAAGACGGATTGACAAACTTCTTTAAAAAATCCCTTATTATAATCTTTTTCCAATAATTCCTTTGTTATCTTGAGATTCATTTTGACTTTGAATCCATCCCTTAAATCGTCACAGCAAGACATCGTTTTATAAAATTCCAGTTTATTGAAATATCTTTATAACTTGTTATACTTTTTTGAATTTAACGAATTTTTAAATTTGTAGATCGACTAACGTAACTCCGGTGTCTCTAACCTATGATAACATTTGATTTGGTATTAGATAAGGTTAGTTAAATTTAGATGTACTATGATGATAAATAAAACGATTAGAATATATTCGATAAACAGCTGTAATAAATTGGAGTAAAAAATAATTTAGTTTAATAATTTATTAGTTATGGGGGCCATGGTGGCCGTGCGGGCTAGAGCGTAGGGCTTTGGTCGCATGGTCTCACCATGGTTTGCGGGTTCGAATCCCGTCCGGGAGTGAGTTTTATTTCGTAGATAGAACTCCCTCCCGGGGCCATGGATGTCTTAAATTATTATATATAACACATTGACATGGCTAATATGCACCGTACATAAAGCCAAAAAAAAAAAAAAAAAATTATTAGTTATAGTCATGCCCGGGCTTTAACTAAGAGGTCTTATCGCCTAATGGCAGAGCAGTCTTTTGTTCCTCTGATGGACATGAGCCACTCTGCTTTTGGAGTCCTAAATTTTGCGTACTCAGATTTTTTTGCTTTAAAAAAGGATCAGTATTGTCCCTATTCTAGATGGTATAATGTTTGCTCCACAAATAGTCCTCAGGCAGTTCTTCGTTTTTTTTTTTAGTGAAGTCCGCTGTTCCCCTGATACCTCCCTCAATTTCGGCCGATTTAGTTGAAAATCAATACCTTTACTCATGGGGTTTTGGATACACATATAAAATTTCGTGTCATGTTCATTCCATCCAGGTAGTTATGATGTACAAATACACAAAGAAATGATTTTTTTTTTTTTTTTTGAGAAGCTATTATTTTTCTGAAGGGAAGACAAGATTGTGAGGCTCGACGAGACGGAGGAGGGCTAACAAATGGCGAAAGATGTGGTAGAGGGGCTGCGCAATTCAATCTATCCCATTGTTTATTTTCTGCAAAAGATGCCGACTATCTATTGAACGTATAAAACGTACAAGATATCATTCTCTTCAGAACGAAGCTATCTACAAAATGACTAACAGCCTTTTTTAGACTTTCCACACTTTCGAGTTCGATTCCTGATCAATTTTTTATAATTAAAAACATAAAAATTTGGGTAGCCAGGAAATTGATTCTACGAACTTGGGAATTTTTCTGTCGGACGTCTCCTTTCCCTTAAACTAAAATTCCTTAGATAGATGCAGTGCCGGATTAACGTCTCGGGGGCACCAAGTCCGCAATCCTGTTTTTGAAATAGTTATTTATATAAATAGTTAATTATTTCTCAATTTTTATTTTCATTTTTTTCGTTAATCTACTAATATTTTTAATTAAAAATGGAGCTAATCTATATCTCCTAAACTTCGATCCGATTTTGTTCTTATGTTCAGCAATTATGTTCGTCGAGTCACAGAGAAGGTTTAGAACATAGTTTCATCCCAACCTTACCTCCCACGCACCCACCTGGGGCCTAAGTATAAAGATAGCGTTGGCTCATTAACTGGTTGGATTGTCATGGAATTTCACAAGTAGTATTCTTGAAAGCTAAATTGAAAAATACGCTATGTCACATCTAAACATTTTGAACGGGACGGGAGCTAAGAATAAAAATAGTGCTAACACATTAACGGATAATCGGATTGTCATGAAATTTCCCATGTAGTAGTTTCAAAAGAAAAATTTAAAAATTGGCTGTGACGTCTCAACATTTTGGACGTGAGAGGCGGTGGTGCATTAATGCTGAAGAGATTTCACAAGTAACTTTTTTGAATATGGGATATAGCCCTAATTTTAAAAGAGTGGGTTGCCTAAAGAAATAAGAAGTATCTGACGAAGAAGAGCACGTATATGATGAACGAATGGCGTATTTGGACAAAAGAGAAATTTAGTCTTTTAATAAATTAATTTGGAAAAAATGTATTTTCTTATTTTCTGGCTTAATTAATTTTATCTTCGTTTTCTTCAATGGAGCTTTAATATTGAACTTGTCAACATAAGTAAGACGTTAATCATATCGTATATTTAAAACTTTAATGGTTATTAGGAAAAATAAAAATATTTTCCCTTTTAACAATTCTAGTCACGATTACGATACCAGGAAGAAAGAAGACTTTCGAATAACTAAACATTGCTCCTCTCTATTTGAAAAAAGTATATAACTCATAAAGGAATTAATTTATTTAATGCCTTTCCCCACTTCTTGAAGACAGTAGAAAAAAAAAGAAAATTTAAACTTCAACTAAAAATGTTTATGTTAGAGAAAACCCTATACACGGAAACGGAGTTGTATTCTCACTGTTCAAAAAGAATAAAATAACCATAATAAAAAATCGTGTTTCATATCCAAAAACATTGATTGATTCAATGCTTTCAATTTTATTTTTTGGACAGAGTTCCTCCACACCTTAAAGGTGAGTCGAATGCACGATATTGTTTTATTTATTCAATTATAATTTTTATATATTTATTTAGACTTTTTTATTTTATTTTTGTATATATTGTTATAGCTACAGTGTTTTTTTTTTTCTATATCTCGCACATTGGAACCTGATGATGGGACGTAAGAACGTTCCGAAATATCGTTGGGATAAAGACACTTCGAAGAGTTTTTGAAAAATAGTTACCTATCTTAATTGTTATTAAATGGAAAAATGTGTCTACTTGTTGTAAATGTATCTAGTATGTATTAATTTTTTTATACACTTATATATTTTTAATTATTTATTTGTTCAGTTTTTATTAATTTCATTTTACTTTTTTTATTAGTTTTGTTATTACATAGATGTGTTAGACTCAAGTAGTTATAAATCTTACTTATCAGCTATCTTAATGTATAAATTACTTTGACATATCCTATTTACCATGTATTGGTTTAACGGAAATAAATGTATTTATTATTATTATTATCAATAGTGAGGCGGGGGTACCATAAGCTCAGAATGCTTAGGGTATCGAATTGTCTTAATCCGGCACTGGGTGGATGATATGTTAAAATTCTAATCTTCATTATAAAAAAAATTTTAATAAAAAATTTTCATTATACATTTTCATTAACTTTATTTTTACAATAATATGGTTTTAATAATAATAATACAAATGCTCTCCCCCTCCAGTCAATTATATTTTTCCTCTTCCATTTTTCAAAAAAAAGATGGAGTGTATGGTATTGGTTTGTGGATCCTATAACCCCATCATGGGGACCCAACACTGAGCCTCGACCATAAAAGCAAAAAAAAAAAAAAAAAGAGGAAAAAAGCCTCTTCTCCCTTGGGTTTACGCCCCTCTGATCGACAGTGCTGAGGAAAGCGGGGTCCTCTGTGGAGTTATTAGGGACCAAGGCCCCCCCCACTCACATCAAAATATACCACTTTACTTTTTTCGTAGAAAATATCACACATGGTCTATACTCAGATCGCAGTATCTGTTTAGTTTTTCGACTACCTATATAATATCGGAAATAAAACTTTTGCCTAAAGATGTTTTTATTGTATGGAGAAACAGCAAATTTTCATTGAAATGGCGAGGCGTGGCTTTTAGACACTACTATTTACTACATCCATGGCCACAGGAGGGAGTTCTATCTACGAAATAAAACTCACTCCCGGGCGGGATTCGAACCCGCAAACCATGGTGAGACCATGCGACCGAAGCCCTACGCCCTAGCCCGCACGGCAGAGATGGGCATAATCATAATCAATGATTAAGATTACGATTATGATTACGATTATAATAAAAAAAATTGGGTGATTACTTGATTACACTGGTAGGGGCCAGTGTAATCAAGTAATCACCCCCTAATTATTGATTACTTGGTAGGGGCCAACACACACAGGGCATACAATAAATAAATAAATATATATATATATATATATATAGGCATAAGATTATAATCTGAAAATGTGAATATCTTGAGTTTTCTGATTTTTTCTATCAACGTTTCAATGGAACAAAAACAACTGTCTAGAATGTTTATTTAATGTGAAAACTATTACTTCATCTTTTGGGTATTTTCCCATCTTGTATATTGTGTAAACCCGTTGTGTTTATCCCAGACAAACACTCTCCGCATACACGTTACATCATGTATTTGTCTTGCACTATTGTATACCTAATACGTACTGAGTCAATATTATTAACTCCCCGACCAAGAGAGAAAAAGTAGTTTATCTGCTTGACCTGTATTCCCTTCTAACTCTTCGCGTGCTGATTTACTTACCAGTTATAGGTTTTTTTTTTTTTTTAATTTAAAAAGAGATATTTACAACTGTATAAAAATATATACAACAACCAAAAATGCTAAAACAGAGATAATGGCAATGTCAAAATGTCAAGAGGGGAAAAATCACCCAGTGGTGACACTCCCTAGTCACTGATTTCCTCTCATTTGTAACTAATCACTCTCACTGCTGCTGCTAAGGAGGTCTCTAGGCCATTGACGCTTAAGCCGTCGTTGGGGAAGTATAGCAGAATGGAGGGCACGGACTAGAGGATTATTGTGGGAACTATTACGATTTGCTACCGTATATTACGTGTATTAAATAAGGTCGGACAGATCGTAATAAAAAAATAAAGATGTCAGACAAGTTACATAAATTTATATATTTGATACTTACAATAGTGTCTAGGGCAACAGCTCACACAAGAGAAAGAACAAGAAACTGGATATAAAACAATAATAACAGACTATGCTTACAAAGTATTTAAAAAAGTGAGTGTTAGTGAGACTATCTGGCTATCTCTATCTATCTGTCTGTAGCTCTGTGATAGCTGGGCACTTATATAGAGCCATAGAAAGTTCTGGACCTTTGGAATGTTCTGGACCCATGTTCCAGAAGGTCTATACATAACTTGACTTTTCTATCTCTACAGGTAATACTATTTACATATTTATTTTTCTATATTCTACTATATATATATATATATGCATTTATCATAATTACACCATGGCGACATGGTTATCAGTTCTCATGTGGCCGCAATTAGAGTTTAGACGATCGCTGCTTAGCGTAAAATGCTAGTTCGAAGACAAAATATGAATTAGTATCAACTTAAAACGGAGGACCAAACAACGGATGTAAACAAAGCCGCTGGAGAAAAGGGATTAGTGTTGCGTTCCAATCAAAACATAAACCAAAAACCACCATTCATTTCGTATTATTCTGTTTCCGTATCATATATCCATCCGTTTTTGAATCTGAAAAATGATTTGAACTCATTGAACTGTCTACTTTCGACGCCCTACATATATATATATATATTAAAAAAATGAAGAAAAAAAACATGTAAAAAATTAAAGAAAAATGCATAAAAAATCTAAAACTCGGAATTTACAATTTTAAAAAAAAAAACCGAGTGTTATATCAATTCTACATTTATATTGATTACAAAGGAAAACAATTTTCTTTTAAAGTTGAGCCGTTTAGCCAAAATACCTTTAATACTTTGCTGCTACTAGTGGTGGGATCTCTTGAAATAAATTCATAATAAAATAAGGGACATTAAATGTCCCTCTAATCGCGCGTTTGATTTCTTCAAACATTTAATAATTTATCATTTTGCTTTTTTTTTTTTACTAAAACCTATTCAGGATTATCTGACATATTATAAAAAAAAAATTAAAACTTAGTAATTCAAAATGTATGTTATTTATTTAGTTAGGATGTAATCCACTAATGGTATGCTTGAATACCAATTGTCGCAAGTTAGGTTTCTGTTTGCTGTATTATTATATTGTATTTTAACTAATAAATATAACAAGGTGTATAACTATTAATATACATTGAAATGTATCAAAATCAATGATAAAAGATACTTACATTTTAGGTTAGGTTTTATGACTCATGCCCAGGCTTTAACTACGAGGTCATATCGCCTACTACCAGAGCGCTGATTCGTCATTCTGGTGGACATGAGCCCGACTCTACTGTGGGAGTCCTAAATTTTGCTGTACAGGCTCCGGACCATCGCTTAAAGTCCCATACAAAGGACGGCATGCTTAAGTTTATTTTACTTCCCAGATAAAATAAACTATGGGCCTCGGTTGGGTTTCGAACCCACGATCTTGAGCTCAGAAGACAAGCACGCATAACACTGAGCTACCGGCGCCCTCACTTATATTTTATAAAGCTAATACTCGCGTGTTTGATTGTTTCCAACATATACAACTTATCCACTTTGAAGTTCAATTACGCACTGAGGAAAGAAACTAGGAAAACCCCACCCCCAACTAGTCAAGGGAAGACTAAATATAGAATAGAAGGGGTTGAACAGGTCAACAAATCGCCTCCCTTTTCCTGAAAAACTTGAAAACGTTTGAAAAAACCAAACGGTGCGAGTGGCGGAAGGTTAAGCCCTCCAACCTCTTACTTCACCTCCTTTTTTGGCTTTAAAAAAAAAATTAGTAACTTAACTATACTAAAATACATTTATTGAAATTGGGAGCATTACGAAAACTATCCTACTCCCTAAAGCCTACTTACAGTCATATGAAAAAACTCCTTCAGCTCCAATATTCCCTTCTGAAATATAACTATACAGCGTTACTGTATCTGCACGCATGTAAATCAATTGGTGCAGTCAGGATTTGGATCTGCAGATAGCTAAGGCAACAGAAATTAATGCGTACTCTGATTGGTTGAGGTTCCATGGAATCCATGAGTTGTCTCAAATCATAAATCTTCTCTGGTATGCCAACGTATTAGTTAGAGGACTTGTGAAATTGGTTTCGCCTCTAATACCTGCGGCATCACATGTTACTACTCATCAATTGTTATTTGTATACTAACAATATCAGTTAATTGTTATATATGAAACTGTACGGGCTAACACTGTAAGGTAAACTAATAAATAATAAAGAACAGTAAATAAATAATGGAAGTTTTGACTTCATGTTACATTCGCCTTGAGACGAGATGACTGCCCAACTGTATGGCTGAATAATGTCCCTCTGAAACACGAAAGACCCTTGTGTATGTCTGTGAATATCATAAGTTCCGATAGGTTAAATCTGGTGTAATAATAACGTAACCTGGTGAGACGGAGACGGCGGAGCATGTCCTCCTCAAATGCCCCAGATTTGAGGAGGGAAGGGAAAATCTGGAGTGCAGCATGGGCGCCCCACTGACTGCCACCAGCTACGTGGACGCTATGCTGCGCTCCTAGGAGTCGTGGGATGAGGGCTGCGAATTTGCAGCATTCATCAAAGGTGAGTTGGCCCTCCAAGAGAGGGCTGACAAGAAACAACAGTAGCGGCCACAAGAGTAGAAGAAGGGGCGTTACCAGCCACCCATCCACCCTTCCGTGAAGTAATGACAGGCCGTCTGTTCCGCGGAAGGGTATCAGGATCGCCGAAGGAGGGGTATGGGGCCACGGCTCGAGTCCCACACTATCCAGGGCTATCTTCCCTGGATGTGCTTAAAGGGCATTCCCCCTCCTGACGAATTTTATATGTGTATCCTGACATAAAATTTCATATGTAAATTGAAAGTCCAATAAGGACGATCCCTATTAAGTTTCAGAGGAATTAGCCAAAGGGAAGGGGGGGGGGGGGGGGGGGGGAGGATCAGAGAAGGGGTTGGACTCAAATCCCTAAATAACTATAATGTATCGACACAAAATTTAATATAAGAATTTATTGTTCACTATATATGTCAAATATTGAGTTTCAATCCAAACGATCGATTGAATTTGCTGGGGAAATACATCAGGATTTTTTCTCTCACTTTTTCATTAATGGATACTCAATTTTTTTTTGTAATTAAGCCTTGAAAAATGTACTTAATCTCTCTTAAATCGAAATAATTTTTCAATTTCGAAATAATAACTTTTCTTTAATTAATGCTTAGCCTGGATCATTTGTATGCTTCGAATAAGTTAGTTACGAGAATTCACAGGATCCACTTTACGCAGCATGGAGCCGGAAATAAAGTTCATTTCATATGGATTCCTGGCCATAGTGGAATTGCAGGCAATGAAAAAGCGGACAAAGCAGGGAAAAAAGCACGCCATCTTTTAGAAGTTTCGTCAAGTAGTTTGACTGCGGCAGAGATAGTATTTCCCCTCCTATACAGTATTGCTGAGAATTGGCAACACCTGTGGAATGTTAGGGACAACAAACAGAATGATCAAAAGGGGCATCCTGCCCTGAACATCGTCTGAGAGAGGAAGTGGTCATCACGAGGCAGAGGACAGGTCCGCCACATCATCGGAAAGTGCCGGTCTTATATGGCCTCATGGAGCAGCACAGGATTTCAAAGAATTTATTTGAAGCTCTGGGTAATGATGGTGCTGCCATAGATCGGCTGGTCGCCTTCCTCAAGGCATCTCATCTATTCCATAAGCTGTAGTTCATGGAGATGTCTTTAATTCTCTCTGGAAAGTGTCCTTTACCTTTCACTTTACTTCGTTGTTTTTCTTCATTTTCTCATCTTATTATTCATCTGGATGCTTTATTTGTTTATTTTGTCTTATATCTGTTGTGAGGGACAATATATATAGATATTTTTTTTTTTCTCTTCTGGTTTCCTTTGTAAATAATTAGTTTTTCGTTCGATAACAATGACAGTTTCTCGTTCGATAACCATGACAGTTTTTCGCCCTAAAACCACAATCTTTCTCTCTCTCTTTAATTAATTGTTAAAAATGAAAGTACTAATTAGTTTAGGGTTTCAAATAGTATCTAACCTATATTTTTTTTTGCCCCCTGAGATGCATTTCTTCTGTAAACAGAGGTGAGAATATCAACCAATTACTTAAAACATAATGGAAAAAATGAAAAGTTCCTAAACATTTTTTGTTCTTACCTGACGTACAATAACGATTAGAAAAGAATTAATCGAAAGTAGACTAAAAAATCGTCAGTAATGTACTTCCTCAGCTCTAATTATTCGATTAAATGTTAACTCTTCCTCTGAAACCACAATTAGTTCCTTTAATGATTTATACTTTTTTCAAAAGAAGAGAAGCAATGTTTAGTTATCCGAAATTCTTCTTTCTTCCTGGTATCGTAATCGTGACGAGAATTGTAAAGAGGGAAAATATTCTTTTTCTAATAACCATAAATGTTTCAAATGTTAACAGCGCAGGCAAAGGCAGGATTTTAAGTTAATCTTTAAGTCTCTTGAGCTTGTCCTTTGAGTAATATTATTTATTATTCTTAGTGCTTTCTTTTGAAGTCTAAAAATATTAATACTAAAGCTCCACAATGAATTAAACCATAATTGATTAAAGAATGGAAATATGCATAATATAATGTAATTAACGTTTCCAGCCGTATGTTCAGCGCAAGTTAGTTTCGTATCAATATGGAGACCTAGGAATTTTATATTATCTTTAAATGATACAGAAAGAGTATTAACAGCTAACGAATGTTTTTCGTTTGATAATTTAAATATAGTTTTGAAGTTTAAAATAGTTATTTTAGACGCATTTGGCATTAGGTCATTGACGAGAAGCCATTCGTTTAATGATTCAAGCGCTTTAGATATGAATCCTTTCAAGGAGGTTGGGTTTTTCGCCGATACGAGAATATTATTATTATCCGCAAAAAAACTGAACTAAAGGGTAAGGGTGCTACCACGGGTGGTATCAATACCGAAAGTACTCCCATATATTTTATATATTTTGTGAAATAGACAATATTTTTTTAAAAAAAGTTTTTCTTTAGTTAGTTATTATGACTCATGCCCGGGTTTTAAGGGCTACAAGGTCATATCGCCTATTACTCATATCGCCTACTACCAGAGCGCTCTTTCGTCACTCTGGTGGACATGAGCCCGACTCTACTGTGGGAGTTCTAAATTTTGCCTACTCTAAATGTTTATTCATCTAGTGCAGGGAACTTTAACGGTTACCTGACATCGTACAGACTCGGCACCATTGTTTAACGACCCATCCGAAGGACGGTGTGCTTAAGTTTATTTTACCTCCCAGATAAAATACACTAAGGGCATCGGCCGGGTTTCGAACCCACAATCTTGAGCTTAGAAAGCAAGTTCGTTTTTCTTTATATTCTTTGTGTTTCAGAATAGCAGTGGCTCTACTTCTTTTGGCCTCTGAGGCTTTGCGACAGGCACACTAACCAACCCACCGTGTGTTGTGAGTTGTGTCGATACGTCTCTCTTGTTGACATCTATTGTTCACATAAATCCTCTCATATATTAAATTTAATGTCATACGGACATGACATCTTGTTCAACATATCATATTCACCCATGTTCCATTTGTATTTACATACTTATTCTAATTATAATTGATAATTAATAATTATTAATAATTTCCCATATTAGAATTTTCTCCCTTCTCTTGGCTTGAGTTGGTTTTCCAGGTAACCTATGCTTCGTCTAAATAGTTCTAAAAACACCAAGTAGTGAAATACTATAATAAAAAATTGTTTTGTTGTTACATAATTATACAACTGTTGTTATTCTGAGGACGTGATGAGTAGATTTCTTGAGTAGCGTGAGAGAGGCAGACCACCCAGCTCCAGGGATCCAGAGAGTTTTCTGGGATGTAGGCGAAAGGCAGCTAATACCGGAAGGAATGATCGCTGGTTCCAGGAATTCAAACTTTCTCATTGTTAAATCGTCTGCAAACGATGCCGACAATTTTATTGAGGTGAACATACCAGATGTCATTCTCTTCAGAGCGAAACTATCTACAAAATGATTACGGGCAAATTTTTTATTTATTTCTTTTTTCTCATTTATTGTCAATTTTTATACAATGTACATTCAATTATGCTAAAATCAAATAAAACAAAACATCTGGACCTTGAATGAGGCCGCTGACCAGCGTCAGTCCTCTTGATTAAGGTCGCTATGGTGCTTCCTCTTCAGGCGACGTTCTGGTCTTGGCGGAGGCAGGTGGAGAGGGACGGCACATAGCAGAGGGTTTTGATGATCTTGCATGGTCCGCAGTAGACTGGCGCGCCATGGCGTAGCAAATAGGCAGACATTTTTTCACCTCAGGGATCTCAAGATCATTGTGTATAGTTTGTTTCGGACAAACCAGGGCGCATCGGTGATTATTCTTAAGGCCCGATTCTGGAATGTCTGAATACATTTGATTTGAGAATCGGATGCAGTACCCCAGATAGCGCAGCCGTAAAGCCACATGGGCCTATTTATATTTTTTTTTACCACATAAAAAAAAATTCACAGCAATATTAAGTACATTAAAAAATTAATTCTTGATCGAAAGCATTTTTTAGAATTAAAAACAAAAAAGCACAAAGTATAAATATAGTCCGTCCTTTCACATATTTTATTTTATACTAGCCGGCTTTCGAGGTGCCCTCATCACTCGGTAGTTCACAAAAAAAAGAAACATCATGCAGTAAAAAGCTAAAAAATTCTAACCGCCAAGACAAGCTCATATAAACATAGGCTAAATGCGCTAAAATTCATAAATTTATAAACAAATAATTAAATGAATAAATAAGATAAAATAAAATAAAGAGATAGATAAACACTCAAAAAAACATAATTTCAAAAGTCATCGGTAAATCATCGGCAATGTACATCCCCAGAACGAATTAGTCAACACACTTCTCTCTCCCTCTCCAAAAAGTCGACTGTTTGTGCTAATATTCAACAGTTGACTCGCGTAGGGGCACCTAAATTTTGTGCCGATAAATTAGATACATCGGCAGTTATTAGGGTACTTGAATTCAGTCCCATCTCCGAAACCTCCCCTCCCTTCAGCCGATATCGTTGAATTTTAACAGTTTATGTCCATATTGTATTTTAACTCTAAATATGAAACTCGATACATTCATTACATCGGCAGTTATTGGGGTTTTTGAGTTGAGACAACACTCTGATCCCCTCTTTCCTTCGGCCGAATCCGCTGAAAATTGATGAGTATCGTCCTTACATTGTTTTGAATTCACATATGAAATTTTGTTTAGATACATTCATTACAGGTTTTGACTTAAACCTCTTCCCTAACCCCCCTCCCTTTTGATCGATTGGGCAGAACATCAGTAGGTGTTCTCCTTATGGGATTATGGCGACACATATAAAATTTCGTGTCTATAGATTCATTCTATCGGCAGTTATCGTGTTCACAGACACACAGACAGACAGATTTTTCTTTTTCATATATGGAATCTAAATCGGAAAACATGAAATTCCATATATTTTGTAGATAACCTGGTGATGAGTGCAACTCGAAAACCGGCTAGCATAAATTAATAAATTCTGTGAGGTCAGTACATTTTCATTTTGCAACCTGTGAAATAATTTATGATCTATTTTGATTTTCGGAGAAATTTTATGACTTAACCAATTACCATGTTTCGGTTTAACGTAAATATATATTATTATTATTAATTATTTAAGTGAAAATTTGCGCCCATCTTTTGCTGGAGTTAGTCATCAATTTATAGTGAGATCTCATCCTTTTCTCCAAGTTTTTACCAACGCCTTGCCTTGAAAGGTCTACAAGAAGACATCAAAAGTAGTGAAATATTCAAGAAAAATAAACCAGGAAAAACCAATGCTGCTGCCTTTGACACTAAATTTTTTATCACTTTGTCTTCGTTTGTTTTCAAATTTTTGTCCTTCTTTTTTTGGTTAACTCTTTTTGCACACTATGGTAGAGAAGGCATATGGTTGAAAGGCCTACAGTTTTTTGCGTTATTCTGGCAATGTAATTCCCCAGCACACATCATTTGCAATCTAAGTTTTCTTTTTCCCTATAAACTAGCAGTCTCATTTCTATGGGATGTCCCGTTTTTCAAGCACTTTACAACCCGTCTCGCAACAGTCCACATTTTAAATTAAATTGTTAATTTTTTTAACGTTTTTTTTATACATTCTACAGTACATTTCTCAATAGCTATTTTGAATTTACTTAAGTTATTTTAGCTCTATTTGTTAATTTTTTTACTACTAAAGCGCTCTTTCGTAGCTTCGGTGGACATGAGCCCGAATTACAGTGGGAGTCCTAAATTCTACCTACTCAGGTTTTTTTAAATTGACTTTTTGGCCTATATTGCATGCAGTTATAGTTTTTATGTTTAACCCCCACAAATCCCATTGTACATTGTACAACCTCTTTTGGGATTTGTAAGAAGATTCTGAATATATTTATAATATATTTAGCACAACTATGTTACTCCCATGTTTTTTATATTTCTTAAAACATTTTACATATAAGCAACAAAAATAACATCTTATGATGTTTGTCAGTAATTATAAACTATATTTCACTTTAACAATTTAAAAAAAACCAACTAACCTATAATTTATTTAGTCTATTTGTTAACATTTTTTTTGTAATAACAAATAATCAGTCTTGACTTACAGCTTAAACATAAAGGTTGACTCAATAAATATGTAATCGAAATATGTTTGGGATTTCAAGTGTAATACTAAATTACCATAAAAAGAAATATAAATGTTGCACAGGTTCTCTTCGGTTAGTCATTGTGACTCATGCCACTCGCCTACTACCAGAGCGCTCTTTCGTCGCTCTGGTTAACACTGGACTCTTCTATGGGAGTCCTAAATTTTGCCGACCCTAAATTTTTTTTCTCCTAGGTTAGGGGCCTTTAACGAGTACCTGACATCGTACAGAGCATTGCTTAACGTCCCATTCGAAGGACGGCTGGCTCATGGTTTTTTCGCCTCGCAGATAAAAGATTTAAGTCTCGGCCTGGTTTTGAATCGGTGTTCTTGAACATAGTATATTGATATTCAATACCTACATCCCCACTCCATATTTACTGTCTTTGTTACATTATTATTATTATTGTGTAATTATTTACTTTGTTTATACTTTTTTTATTTATTTATGATATTAATTTAGTTTGTTAAAGGTTCCTTTATATATATCATTATCGAGGGCGCCGGTAGCTCAGTGGTATGCGTGCTTGACTTCTGAGCTCAAGAACGTGGGTTCGTAACCCGACCGAGGCCCTTAGTTTATTTTATCTGGGAGGTAAAATTAACTTAAGCACGCCGTCCTTCGGATGGGACGTTAAACGATGGTCCCGAGCTTGTCCGATGACAGGTACTCGTTAAAGACCTCTACCCTAGGTGAATAAAAATTTAGGGTAGGCAAAATTTAGGGTCCCACAGTAGATTCGGGCTCATGACCTCGTAGTTAAAGCCCGGGCATGAGTCATAAAACCTAACCTAACCTATATCATTATTGTTCAGCTCATCAATCTATAATTTTGGAGATGTTAATGTTAATACTGTAAAAGTAATGATCACTGACTTAATTTTATAGGGGTGATCCCTTTAAACAATAAAAAATTATTATTATTATTATATTGTAATACATAGAACCTTACTCTTACTGGAATCTTACTCCGTTTTTTTCATCACACGCATTCTTCTCTGTGACATGGAAAGTATGGACTAACTAATCTCCATCGGATAATCACACCATTCATTCCTTCATTTCTTGTAATGGTAATTTTATACAATCGAGATTTTGTGGACTATTCTTATCTTTATTTGCATGAGATTGTTTTCCTCTATTAAAATTTCTCATCATCACAAAAATACCCCAGTTAAACCGGGTCACGATACAATCGCCCCCGTTAATAGAGTATACTTCATTTATGGATATTATTTCCCCAGTTATACAAAGTATAGGAGAATTTGTCTAAAATCTCGAGTTTTCACTGGAATTGTGTTCTCTGATCTGATTCCAAAAATGCAAAAAAAAATCTGTGCGTGTGCCTGTGAACACCTCCCGATATAAAAAAAATGTATCCACACGAATTATCATGTATGTATCCAGAACCTTCTAAGGACGACACCTATTGATTTTCAGTCAAATCGGCCAAATGGAAAAGAGGGATCAGAGGGAGGCTTAATAACAATCGTTCTAATAAATGTACATAACACAATATTAGAGATGTAAATTCAAAGCCCCACATGGACGATATCTATTAATTTTCAGCGGAATCTGCCAAAGAGGAAGGGGGATCAGAGAAAAGAGGGGCTCGATTTAAATACATTAATAGCTGTGAATGTAATGAATGTATCGACACAAAATTTAGTATGATTCGGAAGTCATTATGTTGTGATAATTAAAAAATGGTTTTAAATAAAAATGAAAATAATCGAAATAATAAAATTAATAATAAATAAACAAATAATAAAATTAAATAAAATCACCACATTTCCTGTAGAAATTATAACTGATCTTCTACTAAATTTTGATTTCCATATTAGTTTCCGAAAAGGGCCCTAAAAAAATATCGAAAGTTCAAGACTTGCAATTTTGAATAAAGTTTATAATTATTTTATATTTTGGGCATATACACATATAAATAAAAAGTACCTTTTCTCTTCTATGTACTTCCAATGTTATATTTTTCACTCCTACATCACCTCTCACTCAGACTTGGTCCGTACACCTTAACCCTAAAACAACTCTCTCTCTAGATTGTCCACTCCACAACTCACTATTAGAACGGCTGATCGTCGTCTTTAGTCCTCCATTCATTGGTTGTACACATTTTTTTTCAAACAAAATGCAACTAGTCCATTTTTGTATATTTATTCACTAATTAAGTTGCAACTAGTCCATCTTTGTATATTTATTCACTAATTAAGTTATTTCACTCCTAACACCTGTTTTTGTACAAATAATAATAATTCATTTTATAATTTTAGTAGTATTAATAATCTTAATGTGTGTAAATTTTTTTTACATAACAATGTAAGTCAAACATTGATTTACAAACCAAACGTCGATTTTCTTTCGAAGGAGAGTGACAATAATTGATCCTGGGGAAGTACATAGCCTCGTGATTCACCTGGTCTTCACTGAGTTCTGATTGGTGCATGTACAATGAAAATAGGAAAAGTTTTTTTTTTTTTTTTTTTTTTTTTTTTTTTTTTTTTTTTTTTTTTTTTTTTTTTTTTTTTTTTTTTTTTTGGCCTTATGTACGGTGCATATTAGCCAATAGGAAAAGTTAAAAACTAATCTAACTTCAGTATAACGAATAAAAAAATTCACAATTTGTTTTGTAGCTTCTGTTGATTGTTTTGTTAGAAACAAAAATTACTTGTTGTTGTTTTTTTGTTGGAATTTAAATCTATATTTATAAGATAATCTGCATTAAAAGTACGAACGAATAATAAAATATGGAATTACTAGCAGTAATACCCGGCGTTGCCCTGGGAACTTTGACTTTTCTCCCAATATCTCCTATAAGGCTATTCAGTTCCTCGACAGTACATTCATGATGTTATAATTTTCAATTATTCATACGGAATAAGGCATATAGTCCTTCAACTGTAGTAACGCTAGCTTTGGAGCTAAAACTAATTTATTCAAAAAGATTTCTCATTAATCGTTGCAATGGTTTTCGAGTTACAAAGATTGCGTGAGTGGATGCTGGGATGGACCAGGGGTTGATTAAAAAATAGACCTTAACCTTCCGGTAGATAAAACTGGAGGGCTTGCGAAAAGTTAATTGATTAATTCGTTGTGGGGCAGTACATTGCCGGTGAATCACCGACAACTTTTTTACTATTATTATCACTAAACACAATGTGTCCGACTCTAAGATTTATTAACTCTTTATGTATAAATAATCTATCTTGTGTGATTTGTAAAAATAATATACACATGATATTATTAATAATAATAAAAAAAAATAATTATATTTATTTTTTTATAAAAAGGAAAATGAATTAGTAAATAAATAATAAGAAACCATTTCTTTTAAAACAAATGCCAGTAAAAAACAAAACAGGGCCATTAGCTGTTTTTTTTAGTGTGTGTAGAGAGAGTCGAGGCCTGGTTGAGATGAGTCGGTCTGAGTGAAACATGGAGAGTGTGGTGTTTAGGCTTAAGAAATAAGAAATTAATTAGGAGTGAATTGACGGTGAAATTGATCAAAAAATAAGGTACTTTTATTTGTTTATATGTACAGGATATATGCCCAGAAATATATAACTTAAATTTAAAAAATGACCAAAATAAAGAACAAAAAAAGATTGAATTAGTGTTAAGAATTTAGTTTGAAAGATTTTTCTTTTGATTTTTGTTTGTTTCAATGTTTATTTTTTTTTTATTTAATAATGTAGATGATTTAAGGAAATAAACCCAAATTATTTGTTATTATTCTATTCAAATCCAGCGCATCCAATCCCTTCAATCCAAAATCCTTCGTATGATAGCCAATGCTCCTTATTACGTCTCCAACGAAACCCTTCACACAGACCGTAACGTACCTTGCATTACTGAAGTCGCTAAATCCAAATATAAAAAATTATTTTCCCTTCTTAGTTCCCACAATAATCCTCTAGTCCGTGCCCATTCTGCCATACTTCCCCAACGACGGCTTTAGCGTCAATGGCCTAGAGACCTCCTGAGCAGAAACAGTGACAGTGATTAGCTACAAACGAGAGAAAAACATTGACTAGGGAGTGTCACCACTGGGTGATTTCTCCCCTCATGACATTTTTGACATTGCCATTACCTCTTTATTAGCACATATGCTTGTTGTATTTATGTGTATACAGTTGTAAATAGCTATTTGTAAATAAAAAAAAAAAATTATTATTCTATTCTATTCATTTTCCCTGCTGGCCCAGATTATTTGAAAAACCTTTGGATTAGATGTAAATATATTTGAAAAATTTAGAAAAACATATGGCATCTCTTTAGAAATCCAAATGAAAAGTTGGTTAATTGATTTTTTTTTTTTAAATACATGAACTTTCTTCAAAATTGCACGTCTTCAACTTTTGATACTTTTTTAGGGCCCTTTTCAAAAAACTACTGTAGAAATCAAAATTTAGTAAAATAAAAGAGATCAAATTTCAACAGGAAATGTGGTAATTTATTGTTTATTTAATTATTATTTATATTTTTATTTATTTATCATTTATTTAAGTTTAACACTTAAACCTTAAAATTTTACCACATTTTATGTATATATCCTAATCCGGCCGAGGCCCTTTGAAGGCCGTCGCCCTTTGAAGGCCGTCCTTCGGATGGGACGTTAAGCGATGGTCCCGAGCCTCTACGATGTCCCCTACCCTAGATGAATAAAAATTTAGGTTAGGCAAAATTTAGAAGTCCCACAGTAGAGTCGGGCTCATGTCCACCAGAGTGACAAGAGAGCGCTCTGGTAGTAGGCGATATGACCTCGTACTCTAGCCCGGGCATGAGTCATAATAACTAACTATATATATCTTAATATATGTTATAGTTTTGAGAGTACAATATTAAAGATTTATCATAAATAAGGAAAGCTAAAGACCCCATATTTTCGTCATGCGTTAGGCATTAGCCCCCCCCCCCCCCCCCCCCCCCCCACAATAATGTAATGCCCCTGACTACATTAAACTGCTCTTTTCTTAATGGAAGTAGTAATCAGCCTCTCATTATTTTCTTAATAGAATTTTTTCCTCTCACTAATGTGTTTTTTAAAAACGATTTTAAATTTACATTACTTTTCCTAATTATTCATCTTTTGACAGGGTGAATTTTTGAAAAATATCTCGCTTTGTTCCACGGGTCTATTCATAGAAATGGTTTAATATGGGTATTTATCCAAATAGCTCCAAAAAAAAATCTCCTGCTATTTACTTCCCCAGTAAGAATTAATTAAGTATTCTCTCTACATTCAAAGTCAATTGACTGTTTGGGCTAAAACTGAGTATTCAATTTCGCGAAAAATTAATAGGTGCCATCCTTATAGGGTTTTGAATATAAATATACAATGTCATATCAAAACATTTATTACATCATTAGTTATTGAAATTTTTTAATTGATTCCCTTCCTCCCTTTTGGCGGATTGCGCTAAAAATTGATAGGTGTCGTCCGTATAAGGCTTTGAATTTACATATGAAATTTGATGTCGTTACATTTATTGTTAGAGTTTTTGTCCCTTTTCCTCTGAAAATCAATGTGTCGTCCTTAGAGGATTCTAGATACACACATAAAATTTTGTGTCGATACATTCATTCTGTCGTGTGTTATCATATTCACAAAAGGTAAACAACCTCTGATTTTTAAGGCTTCTTACACATCAAAGCCGAGCCGAGCCGGGCCGAGCGAAGCGATGCGAAGCCGAGCCGAGCGAATCTGCCTGCGTTCGCACCGAAGCCGATTCGCTCTCAGTAGGTTTTCTAGCTAGACTGAATGATGGAAGAAACCGCTTGGCAGAAAACGCTCGAAATGGCTGTAGGTAGTACTGCTCAAAACCGCTCGGCCTTGGTTTGAATACTCCCATGTAAACCCTGCGTATTTAGCGCTCAAGCGTTTTCCGCCCTTTGGTGTGAAACCCCACTAAGGCTGGCTCCTATGAGATAGTTCTCGTCTTCCTATAAGTCTCTCACTCCACTGGACAAATTGTTACTATATGTTTCATCTTCCCAGTTGAACCTCTGATTTTCTTTATAATTTAGATATAGAGGGCGCCAATAGCTCAGTGGTATGCGTGCCTGCCATCTGAGCTCAAGATCGTGGGTTCGAAACCTGACCGAGGCCCTTAGTTTATTTTATCTGGCAGGTAAAATGAACTCAAGTACGCCGTCCTTCGGGACGTTAAGTGATGGTCCCGAGCCTGTACGACGTCCACCAGAGTGACGAAAGAGCGCTTTGGTAGTAGGCGATATGACCTCGTATTTAAAGCCCGGGTATGAGTCATAAAATCTAAAAACTAAATATAATTTAGATATATAATAACTTATTATTGTTTACATTATTATTCTTACTTTGTTTTCTCAAAACTTTTCCGTTTTTCTTTTACTTTTTATTTTTCACTAGTCGCTAATTCTTAACCCCTCTTTTCTTTTTTCTTTATTCTTCTTTATTCTCAATTCGTTGATACTTATCTTCTTATATAATTATTCTTAGGGGATGTATGCCCCAGAATAAAGATTATTTTTCATTTTCATCTTCATTTAATACATATGCCCTGTCCACTTTTATTCATTTATTTTATTATATTAGATATTTATATAGATATATTTATTTTCGTATATTTCTTCATAATTATGCTGTTCACTTTATTTATTTATTTATTGTGGTCTAGTTTATCCACTGTAGCACATTTTTATTTATTTATGTGTATTTTCTGATATTTTATTTAATTGTTTCTTTTCTTTTTGACTCTATGTATTTATTCTTAGAGGACCTCGGTTTCAGAATAGTAAAATTTATTTTTATTTAAACATGAATTTCTGGAGAAAACGCAAAATCGAATTTCAGACCGAGTACTATATTTCGTTCGGAAAGTAAAAAACCAAAAGTAGCCTAAAATTGTTTCAGGGTGTAGTAGTGGGATTGGAAGGGTTCAGGAACTGATCATCCTATAGTCTAAATCCCGTCAAAGGATTTCATTGGACAATACCTGCCCCCTTGCTGGGATTTGATTGAGTGGTTGGGAGTCTGACGGACGGGAGTGGGGGTAGGGGGATGTACCTATTGTTCAACCTTGTGAATAGTAACCAACCATTCATTAGTCACCTGAAAGAGTCCTTCATTAGCTAGCTCTCATTAAACAGTCTCACTCTGTTACTAATAATCCACGCCTAGTACAACTTTAGGTGGGCTGGGTAATCAACATGCGGGGGCAAAATAGCAAAATATTTTATTTGCCATTTAAATTGTATACAAAATTAGCAGGTTATAAGGCTTCGCCCGGATTATCCGTTCCAGAGCTACATCATTGCAAAATTGAAAAACCACCCCTGACGCAGGATCGAAACTTTTATTAATTATTATTATCTACCCACAACATTCGTAAACATGGCACACACTGAGTGGACTGTATTCGAGATGTTCTAGTTCATGGAGAAACTAACTTTAACATTAAATAATGAAAAAAGATATTAGGGTGGAGGTTAAACATAAAACTCTAATAACTGCATGCAATATAAGTCAAAAGTCAATTGGTTTTGGAGGCATTTAAGTGATTAATTCATACTGGGGAAGAACACTTTTTTCAAATATATATTGACGTGAAAACATTTATTGGCTCGTTAAGCACAGTGATAGCCGGTCAAACTTCAAACAGCAGATTTCAATCGCTATAACTACGAGACTAATAATGCGATAACAACGATTGAGGTCACAATGGATAGAGCATGTCTTTACGTGTTTGTTGTGCAGTGTTTGTTTTGCCTGTGCTGTTATCGAACTAGTGTGGGCGCCGGCGGATGATTGTTGCGAATTAGCGTTGTGTAAAATTAGTGTAGCTTGATAACGCGTTTAGATAAGACGTTGATTCGGGTGTCACTGTAAAGAGCTAAAGAAGCACTACTAAGACTCAGAGTGAAACAATAAAAAATATTCACCGAAATATATGTAGAAATCGGTTTTAAATTGAAAATTGCAAAAAAATTTAAGATGTCGTCTCATATGAATCGTAAATATGCGCGGAATTATAGAAAACGCAAATAGGAGGAAAGCTCGCAACAAAAGGAATTTAAAAAACCTAAAAAGTCTAGTGCCGAGCAAATGCAAGAGCTACGGCAGCATCGAAAAGAAAATGAAAAATGATTTTATCCCGACGTTTTCACGGAAAATCTATGGAGTGGACCTTGACTACGCCTTAATGTTTTTTTATTTACTTTTTGCCCTACCTATCCTATCGCATCCCATTTCGTAATCAAATTTCTAAGAGGGGGGAAACTCCCGTCAAAGGAAAAACCTCAAGTTCCCCATAGATCCGCCACAGGATTTCAGATATATGTGACTTGTATGCAGATGGATTATTTAATTAAGAATAGACAATGCAGTCTAGAGAGAGATGTTTTGAATCTGAATTCTGAGTATGGGCCTGATAAATATTTAAAGAGATGGTAGGTACCAGGTGTGTATGGGAATCAAGAATGAAATTCCACACTCCAACAATGAAAATATATATTTTCACAGTGAAAATTCACAAACAATGAAAATAAACACTAAAGCCCCGATGAGATTGAGCGAGTTTACAATCTACTAGCCAGGGAGTTTACTATCGCGTGTGCGATAGTGATGATGATTCTAAACTTTTTCTGGGTGTTCTAGCGAAAAAATGAAGTGGAACGTAAATCATATTGTGGAATTTCTTAACTTCTATCAGCAGTACCTACGTTATGGAATATAGAAGACAAAGACTATTTGTATATTACCCACACTTTTCTGTGCCGTTTTGCTTTCCTTTTTAACTCCTTTTTGATAGCATGAGCTGAAATAACGACTCCCGCGCGAACTAATTCCGTCGGCATTTTGTATACAAATGAGATACTCGCAGCTATTTCACTTGCAACTATGATGACACACGGTTAGTTTACTAGCTAACAAGCCCACACGCCAGCGAGTAGCGAGCAAATTAGCCCGGCTTTCAACTTTTCTCGATAGATTGTTTACAATCTGCTAGTAACTAGTGAATATGATTACACTGGGCGAGTTTACTAGCAGATGGTGAATTCGCTGGCTAGTAGATTGTAAACTCGCTCAATTTAATCGAGCCTTAAGACAGTAAAACTAATACACATTTGTATTTCCTCATTCCACACTCTAATCAAAGAGCATACAAATAATTTATACCCACCTGATTGCATTACAATTGCATGAGGTGATTTGCTTGCATATCGTTAACTACATTAATAGCTAATTTTGTATTAATTATCTCTGGCTACATCATTTGGAATTAAGTGGAATTCCATTGGAAATCTAGGAATGAACATTTATGGAATTCCATGGCACGAGGCCACATTGAACCTAAACCACTACTGTTAATTGTTAGTTAATCTCTGTTTTGAGAGATTCAAAAGTGAGGTTAACAGATTTTCAATTTTTTTTTTTGTTTCTCAAAACGATCAAGATATTTTTTTATTCAGTATAAGGAAGTATTATAATCGTGACAAAATCCGAGATCGATTTTTCTACCAAAATTTCACGTTTCAAGGTTCCCTGACAACATATTGTGCATGCTCTAACTCAGAAACGCTTGTAGCTATGAACTTCAAATTTGAAATGAAGAAGTCACATGTGCTATCTATGATCTGATTAGTTTTTTGCTAAAATCGGACGAATCTTGAGCCCACTTCACCACTTTTATTTTATATAAATTACAATTTTTCATAGGTCGCCTGGTGAGATATACACGAAAAACTGTTTTAAAATGTCGTTTTGAAACATATTTTTTTAGATGATTGCTCGATTTACACGAAAATGGTTAGTCCAATCGAGAAATTGGTTTTAACCAAAAATGTTCCTTATTAAATTTCCAATCGCTATGTACCCTTAGATTTGAGATTTAACTAATACTCCCAAAGTTATACCACCCCAAAAAATACATTTCTGTAGGAAATATTTCTAAATAATATTTAAATCTTTCCGCTTAATAACGAATTTTAAAATATCACATTTACCCTTTTGTATCTACACAGCAGACTTACATGGAACCCTCATACAAAACTAAAAAGACAAGAACTGAATCAAAGATACGAACTGTTATGTCGACTACTTGGATCAAAATCAAAACTGACTACTTACAACATATTTAAGGAATTTCCTAATTTTTTTTAAGTACACCTCGCGATATCATCAAATGGATCCGTTGTTAATATTTAAAAAAAGTTGTTTTGAATGTAAAAATTATATGCAGTTGGTATTTCTATTAATTCATAAAAACTTCTAAGTTGAGGAACGCGAACATACAAATAAATAAAACAAACTTATTTTTTGAAATATTGTCTATTTCACTAAAGATATTTATAAAACTACCGGTTTTGGCCTCACACCATCGTCAGGTCTAGTTATGATCAGGTGTAGTTTAAGGTGTAGTTCATAACTAGACCTGACGATGGTGTGAGGCCGAAACCGGTAGTTTTATAAATATATTTAGTGGAATAGACAATATTTCAAAAAATAAGTTTGTTTTATTAATTCATAAAAAGCTCTTTCTGTAGTTATCGAATATTTTGCTGTACTAAAATGTATTTAACCGTATTAAAATCACTACACAAATTTTCCGCAACCCATCATAGTCCTATGGAAAAGTTCTTTTTTTTTTTTTTTTTTTTTTTTACAAACTAGCTGTTACTGGAAAAATATTTAACAAAGCTATCTAAGATTTATTTTCATTTTTTTTTATTTATTCTTCTTTTTTCGCTGAGACCAAAGCAACAGGTCCATAATTCTTAGAAATATTCCTGGCACCCCTTTTCTAAATACTGGAAAAACTTTCTTTTCATTTTAAAATCACAGAAAAATCTTGGCGCAGTAGATATCCGATTATTAAATAGAAGAAGATAATTCAATAAAAACGTTGAGACTGCCTTGGGGAACTACATTCCTTAACATTCCGATATCGATGGTTTTAGTTGAACCGATCTGTCTGAATGTTATCAATAACTCAACTCAGAGTATATTTAAGGGAAAACTCATTATAATAATCTTATTGGTTGTATATGAAGTTTTCGCTCTCTCTGCAAAAAAAAATCGACAGAAAAAATCAATCATTGACTTACATAGGGACTTTTGAATACTCATACTAAATTATGTATCGATACATTGAAAGTCATTAGAGATTTTGAATAGAACCCCCCCCCCCCCCCCCCCCAATGCCCATTTTCCCTTTGGTCGATTTGGCTGAAAATCATACGTGTTCTATTATGGGATTCTGGATACGCATATCAAATTTAGACACATTCATTCCATCATGGAGTTATCGTGTACAGAAACACAAACATACTTTTTTTTTTTTTCTATTTTGAAATTAGGGGTTGCATTTCTGTGAATACTCAACCCCTAAATTCTGACCGATTACATACCTTCCCCTATACTTCGTATCTGACCTTTCATATATTTTATTATTTGTGCTAGCCGGCTTTCGAGGTTACCCTCATAATCAAGCTGTCTGATAAAACATAAACATTTAAAAAATAATAAATAAAATGGTAACTTTGTAATGAATCTATATAATAAAAATAACTGGCTAATTTTGCTAAGCGCAAAACTTGAGAACGGCTGGACCAATTCGGCTAATTTTTTTTTTCAAATATTCGTTGAAGTCCCTAGCGTTCCTAACTTCGTACTAGCTACGGGGCCCGCCGTTGCAAGGTACATACGAGCTGTGATGCCCAGCGTTTCTAACTACTTACTAGCTGTGGGGTCCGCACATTTGTGGTCACAAGCGTTCTTAAGTACGCACTGGCTAGAACGGCCAGTTTTCACTAGCTATGGTTTCCGCCGTTGAATGGCGCGTACTAGCTGTGGTGCCCAGGGGTCCTAAAAAGTTACTAGCTAGGACGTCTGTCGTTGAAGGACTATAAGCCTTATTCCGTATGAATAATTGAAAATTATAACATCATGAATTCACTGTTGGAAAATTGAATAGGATTCGAACGAAAGATATCAGGAGAAAAGTCAAAGTTCCCCGGGCAACGCCGGGTATTACTGCTTGTGTGGAATATAAGTGGGCTTTGAGGTACCGTTTTGACATATTTTCTGAAAAACGAATTAAAACAGCTATGTTGGTAGATAGACAGCATCCAGCAACGAAGATGGTCAACCAGAGAAAGATTCAGATGTATCGGGAAAGTCCCATCCGAAGGACTACGGGCTCAAGTAATTTATAACCTAAATGAAATGTCACATACCCAGGTTTAGATTCATAACATACGACTCATTATCGAGTACCTGACATACAAAAAGGCCCTCGATCATAGCTTGAAGTCCAATCCAAAGGACGACGTGCTCAATATTTTTTTTGTCTTCCCGATTAAAACATCTGACCTAAGTGACTTGACTAGATTTCTAAATGGCGATCCTGAGCTCGGTAAACTCCATTCTTCAAATTTCTCGCTTTTAATCGGTTTTTAGTTTTAATATTTGTTAAAACTGATGAACAACCGGGTTATCTGAATCCTACACATAAATCGAAATAAAAATGTTGTTCGAAAAAGTCGGGCAAAATCCCATTCTTCAAATTTCTCGCTTTTTAACAGTTTTTAGATTTAATATTTTTAAAAACTGATAGACAGATTCAGATGTATCGGGAAAGTCCCATCCGAAGGACGACGTGCTCAAGTAATTTATAACCTAAATGAAATGTAACCTACCCAGGCTCAGATACGTAACATACGATTCATTATCGAGTACCTGACATACGAAAAGGCCCTCGATCATAGCTTAAAGTCCAATCCAAAGGACGACGTGCTCAAATTTATTTTTATCTTTCCGATTAAAACATCTGACCTAATTGACTTGGCTAGATTTCTAAATGGCGATCCTGAGCTCGGTAGATTCCATTCTTCAAATTTCTAGCTTTTAAACGGTTTTTAGATTTAATATTTGTTAAAACTGATAGACAGATTCAGATATATCGGGGAAGTCCCATCCGAAGGACGACGTGCTCAAGGTTATTTTTAACCTAAGCGAAATTTCAGCTACCCAGGTTTAGATACGTAACATACGACTCATTATCGAGTACATGAAATACGAAAAGGCCCTCGATCATAGCTTAAAGTCCAATCCAAAGGACGACGTGCTCAAATTTATTTTTATCTTTCCGATTAAAACATCTGACCTAATTGACTTGGCTAGATTTCTAAATGGCGATCCTGAGCTCGGTAGATTCCATTCTTCAAATTTCTAGCGTTTAAACGGTTTTTAGATTTAATATTTGTTAAAACTGATGAACAACCGGGATATCTGAATCCTACACAAAAATCGAAAGAAATGTGTTTTTCGAAAAAAGTCGGGCTAAATACCATTCTTCAAATTTCTCGCTTTTTTACAGTTTTTAGATATAATATTAGTTAAAACTGATAGACAGTTTCAGATATATCGGGGAAGCCCCATCCGAAGGACGACGTGCTCAAGGTTATTTTTATCCTAAGCGAAATTTCAGCTACCCAGGTTTAGATACGTAACATACGATTCATTATCGAGTACCTGACATACGAAAAGGCCCTCGATCATAGCTTAAAGTCCAATCCAAATGACGACGTGCTCAAATTTATTTTTATCTTTCCGATTAAAACATCTGACCTAATTGACTTGGCTAGATTTCGAAATGGCGATCCTGAGCTCGATAGACTCCATATGTATGATAAAATAAGTTACCGTTTGGTTCCAACTAAAATTATCAAGGAAGAAATGTGGAATACAAGTGGGCTTTGAGGTACCGTTTTGACATATTTTCTGAAAAACGAATTAAAACAGCTATGTTGGTAGATAGGCAGCATCCAGAAACGAAGATGGTCAACCAAAGAAAGATTCAGATGTATCGGAAAGTCCCATCCGAAGGACGACGTGCTCAATATTTTTTTTGTCTTCCCGATTAAAACATCTGACCTAAGTGACTTGGCTAGATTTCTAAATGGCGATCCTGAGCTCGGTAAACTCCATTCTTCTAATTTCTCGCTTTTAATCGGTTTTTAGTTTTAATATTTGTTAAAACTGATGAACAACCGGGTTATCTGAATCCTACACATAAATCGAAATAAAAATGTTGTTCGAAAAAGTCGGGCAAACTACCATTCTTCAAATTTCTCGCTTTTTAACAGTTTTTAGATTTAATATTTGTACAAACTGATAGACAGATTCAGATGTATCGGGAAAGTCCCATCCGAAGGACGACGTGCTCAAGTAATTTATAACCTAAATGAAATGTAACCTACCCAGGCTTAGATACGTAACATACGATTCATTATCGAGTACCTGACATACGAAAAGGCCCTCGATCATAGCTTAAAGTCCAATCCAAAGGACGACGTGCTCAAATTTATTTTTATCTTTCCGATTAAAACATCTGACCTAATTGACTTGGCTAGATTTCTAAATGGCGATCCTGAGCTCGGTAGATTCCATTCTTCAAATTTCTAGCTTTTAAACGGTTTTTAGATTTAATATTTGTTAAAACTGATAGACAGATTCAGATATATCGGGGAAGTCCCATCCGAAGGACGACGTGCTCAAGGTTATTTTTAACCTAAGCGAAATTTCAGCTACCCAGGTTTAGATACGTAACATACGACTCATTATCGAGTACATGAAATACGAAAAGGCCCTCGATCATAGCTTAAAGTCCAATCCAAAGGACGACGTGCTCAAATTTATTTTTATCTTTCCGATTAAAACATCTGACCTAATTGACTTGGCTAGATTTCTAAATGGCGATCCTGAGCTCGGTAGATTCCATTCTTCAAATTTCTAGCTTTTAAACGGTTTTTAGATTTAATATTTGTTAAAACTGATGAACAACCGGGATATCTGAATCCTACACAAAAATCGAAAGAAATGTGTTTTTCGAAAAAAGTCGGGCTAAATACCATTCTTCAAATTTCTCGCTTTTTTACAGTTTTTAGATTTAATATTAGTTAAAACTGATAGACAGTTTCAGATATATCGGGGAAGCCCCATCCGAAGGACGACGTGCTCAAGGTTATTTTTATCCTAAGCGAAATTTCAGCTACCCAGGTTTAGATACGTAACATACGATTCATTATCGAGTACCTGACATACGAAAAGGCCCTCGATCATAGCTTAAAGTCCAATCCAAAGGACGACGTGCTCAAATTTATTTTTATCTTTCCGATTAAAACATCTGACCTAATTGACTTGGCTAGATTTCGAAATGGCGATCCTGAGCTCGATAGACTCCATATGTATGATAAAATAAGTTACCGTTTGGTTCCAACTAAAATTATCAAGGAAGAAATGTGGAATACAAGTGGGCTTTGAGGTACCGTTTTGACATATTTTCTGAAAAACGAATTAAAACAGCTATGTTGGTAGATAGGCAGCATCCAGAAACGAAGATGGTCAACCAAAGAAAGATTCAGATGTATCGGAAAGTCCCATCCGAAGGACGACGTGCTCAATATTTTTTTTGTCTTCCCGATTAAAACATCTGACCTAAGTGACTTGGCTAGATTTCTAAATGGCGATCCTGAGCTCGGTAAACTCCATTCTTCTGATTTCTCGCTTTTAATCGGTTTTTAGTTTTAATATTTGTTAAAACTGATGAACAACCGGGTTATCTGAATCCTACACATAAATCGAAATAAAAATGTTGTTCGAAAAAGTCGGGCAAAATACCATTCTTCAAATTTCTCGCTTTTTAACAGTTTTTAGATTTAATATTTGTATAAACTGATAGACAGATTCAGATGTATCGGGAAAGTCCCATCCGAAGGACGACGTGCTCAAGTAATTTATAACCTAAATGAAATGTAACCTACCCAGGCTTAGATACGTAACATACGATTCATTATCGAGTACCTGACATACGAAAAGGCCCTCGATCATAGCTTAAAGTCCAATCCAAAGGACGACGTGCTCAAATTTATTTTTATTTTTCCGATTAAAACATCTGACCTAATTGACTTGGCTAGATTTCTAAATGGCGATCCTGAGCTCGGTAGATTCCATTCTTCAAATTTCTAGCTTTTAAACGGTTTTTAGATTTAATATTTGTTAAAACTGATGAACAACCGGGATATCTGAATCCTACACAAAAATCGAAAGAAATGTGTTTTTCGAAAAAAGTCGGGCTAAATACCATTCTTCAAATTTCTCGCTTTTTTACAGTTTTTAGATTTAATATTAGTTAAAACTGATAGACAGTTTCAGATATATCGGGGAAGCCCCATCCGAAGGACGACGTGCTCAAGGTTATTTTTATCCTAAGCGAAATTTCAGCTACCCAGGTTTAGATACGTAACATACGATTCATTATCGAGTACCTGACATACGAAAAGGCCCTCGATCATAGCTTAAAGTCCAATCCAAAGGACGACGTGCTCAAATTTATTTTTATCTTTCCGATTAAAACATCTGACCTAATTGACTTGGCTAGATTTCGAAATGGCGATCCTGAGCTCGATAGACTCCATATGTATGATAAAATAAGTTACCGTTTGGTTCCAACTAAAATTATCAAGGAAGAAATGTGGAATACAAGTGGGCTTTGAGGTACCGTTTTGACATATTTTCTGAAAAACGAATTAAAACAGCTATGTTGGTAGATAGGCAGCATCCAGAAACGAAGATGGTCAACCAAAGAAGGATTTAGATGTATCGGGAAAGTCCCATCCGAAGGACGACGTGCTCAAGTAATTTATACCCTAAATGAAATGTAACCTACCCAGGTTTAGATACGTAACATACGACTCATTATCGAGTACCTGACATACGAAAAGGCCCTCGATCATAGCTTAAAGTCCAATCCGAAGGACGACGTGCTCAAATTTATTTTTATCTTCCTGATTAAAACATCTGACCTAAGTGACTTGACTAGATTTCTAAATGGCGATCCTGAGCTCGGTAGATTCCATTCTTCAAATTTCTAGCTTTTAAACGGTTTTTAGATTTAATATTTGTTAAAACTGATAGACAGATTCAGATCGATCGGGAAAGTCCCATCCGAAGGACGACGTGCTCAAGGTTTTTTGAATCTAAGTGAAATTTTAGCTACCCAGGTTTAGTTACATAACATACGACTCATTATCGAGCACCTGACATACAAAAAGGCCCTCGATCATAGTCTAAAGTCCAATCCGAAGGACGACGTGCTCAAATTTATTTTTGTCTTTCCGATTAAAACATCTGACCTAAGTGCCTTGGCTAGATTTCTAAGTGGCGATCCTGAGCTCGATAGACTCCATATGTATGATAAAATAAGTTACCGTTTGGTTCCAACTAAAATTATCAAGGAAGAAATGTGGAATATAAGTGGGCTTTGAGGTACCGTTTTGACATATTTTCTCAATAACAAATTAATACAGCTATGTTGGTAGATAGGCAGTATCCAGAAACAAATATGGTCAACCAAAGAAAGATTCAGATGTATCGGGAAAGTCCCATCCGAAGGACGACGTGCTCAAATTTATTTTTATCTTCCCGATTAAAACATCTGACCAAAGTGACTTGGCTAGATTTCTAAATGGCGATCCTGAGCTCGGTAGATTCCATTCTTCAAATTTCTAGCTTTTAAACGGTTTTTAGATTTAATATTTGTTAAAACTGATGAACAACCGGGATATCTGAATCCTACACAAAAATCGAAATAAATGTGTTTTTCAAAAAAAGTCGGTCTAAATACCATTCTCCAAATTTCTCGCTTTTTAACAGTTTTTAGATTTAATATTTGTTAAAACTGATAGACAGATTCAGATATATCGGGGAAGTCCCATCCGAAGAACGACGTGCTCAAGGTTATTTTTATCCTAAGCGAAATTTCAGCTACCCAGGTTTAGATACGTAACATACGACTCATTATCGAGTACCTGACATACGAAAAGGCCCTCGATCATAGCTTAAAGTCCAATCCGAAGGACGACGTGCTCAAATTTATTTTTATCTTTCCGATTAAAACATCTGACCTAATTGACTTGGCTAGATTTCGAAATGGCGATCCTGAGCTCGATAGACTCCATATGTATGATAAAATAAGTTACCGTTTGGTTCCAACTAAAATTATCAAGGAAGAAATGTGGAATACAAGTGGGCTTTGAGGTACCGTTTTGACATATTTTCTGAAAAACGAATTAAAACAGCTATGTTGGTAGATAGGCAGCATCCAGAAACGAAGATGGTCAACCAAAGAAGGATTTAGATGTATCGGGAAAGTCCCATCCGAAGGACGACATGCTCAAGTAATTTATAACCTAAATGAAATGTAACCTACCCAGGTTTAGATACGTAACATACGACTCATTATCGAGTACCTGACATACGAAAAGGCCCTCGATCATAGCTTGAAGTCCAATCCGAAGGACGACGTGCTCAAATTTATTTTTTTCTTCCCGATTAAAACATCTGACCAAAGTGACTTGGCTAGATTTCTAAATGGCGATCCTGACCTCGATAGATTCCATTCTTCAAATTACTAGCTTTTAAACGGTTTTTAAGTTTAATATTTGTTAAAACTGATGAACAACCGGGATATCTGAATCCTACACAAAAAACGGAATAAATGTGTTTTTCGAAAAAAGTCGGGCTAATTACCATTCTTGAAATTTCTCGCTTTTTAACAGTTTTTAGATTTAATATTTGTTAAAACTGATAGACAGATTCAGATATATCGGGGAAGTCCCATCCGAAGGACGACGTGCTCAAGGTTATTTTTAACCTAAGCGAAATTTCAGCTACCCAGGCTTAGATACGTAACATACGACTCATTATCGAGTACCTGAAATACCAAAAGGCCCTCGATCATAGCTTGAAGCCCAATCCAAAGGACGACGTGCTCAAATTTATTTTTATCTTCCTGATTAAAACATCTGACCTAAGTGACTTGACTAGATTTCTAAATTGCGATCCTGAGCTCGGTAAACTCCATTCTTCACATTTCTCGCTTTTAAACGGTTTTTAGATTTAATATTTGTTAAAACTGATGAACAACCGGGATATCTGAATCCTACACAAAAATCGAAATAAAAATATTTTGCGAAAAAAGTCGGGCTAATTACCATTCTTAAAATTTCCTGCTTTTTAGCGGTTTATAGATTGAATATTTGTTAAAACTGATAGATTCAGGTATATCGGGAAAGTCCCATCCGAAGGACGACGTGCTCAAGGTTTTTTGAATCTAAGTGAAATTTTAGCTACCCAGGTTTAGTTACATAACATACGACTCATTATCGAGCACCTGACATACAAAAAGGCCCTCGATCATAGTCTAAAGTCCAATCCGAAGGACGACGTGCTCAAATTTATTTTTGTCTTCTCGATTAAAACATCTGACCTAAGTGCCTTGGCTAGATTTCTAAGTGGCGATCCTGAGCTCGATAGACTCCATATGTATGATAAAATAAGTTACCGTTTGGTTCCAACTAAAATTATCAAGGAAGAAATCTATATTAATAAAGCTGAAACGGGGTTTGTTTGTTTGTTTGTATGTTTGTTCCAGCATCACGCCCAAACCGCTGGACGGATTTTTATGAAACTTCCCATGTAGCATTCTTTTGAGCCCGATTGAATAATAGGCTATGTGGCGTCCCAAATTTTTAACGGGAGGGGGGGTTGTAAGGGGGGCCTAAGTATATAAATAGTGCTAACTCATTAACTAATGGTCAAATTGTCATGAAATTTCACGCGTAGTCTTTTTAAAAGCCAAACAGGAAAAAAAGGTGTGTGGCGTCTCAAAGTTTTGAACGGGAGGGGGGGTTGTGGGGGGGCCTAAGTATAAATATAGAGCTAACTCATTAACTAATGGGCGAATCGTCATGAAATTTCACATGTAGTATTTTTAAAAGCCAAATAGGAAAAAAAGGTGTGTGGCGTCCCAAAGTTTTGAACGGGAGGGGGGGTTGTGGGGGGGCCTAAGTATAAATATAGAGCTAACTCTTTAACAGTTGGTCGCATTGTCACGAAGTTACACATGTAGTATTCCTGAAGACCAAATAGAAAAATAAGGAGTGTGGCGTCCCGAAGTTTTGAACGGGTGGCGGGGTTGAGTGGGGGGGGGAGGGGGGACTAAGTATAAATATAGAGCT
The DNA here is from genome assembly GCA_963662175.1 of Aradus depressus. Classification (NCBI taxonomy): domain Eukaryota; kingdom Metazoa; phylum Arthropoda; class Insecta; order Hemiptera; family Aradidae; genus Aradus; species Aradus depressus. The sequence continues at coordinate 26,085,188 of OY759219.1, forward strand.
AGCTCATTAACGGTTGATCGTATTGTCATGAATCGGATTGTCATGAATTTCACATGTAGTAGTAGTAACTATGTATTCGCTGTGGGGTTCACTGTTGCAAGACATTTACTAGCTGTGATGTCCAGCGTTCCTAATATCGTACTAGCTGTGGGGTCCGCTGTTGCAAGGTACTTACTAGCTGTAGTGCTCAGCCCCAGCGTTCCTAACTATGTACTGGCTGTGGGGTTCGCTGTTGCAAGGCACCTATAAGACATTTACTAGCTGTAATGCCCAGCGTTTCTAATTACGTACTAGCTGTGGGGTCTGCTGTTGCAAGGCGCTAGCAGTGTGGCCCAGCGTATTTCACTCGTAGGTACTAGCTGTGGGGTCCGCCGTTGCAAAACTCATACTAGCTGTGATGCCCTGTGGTTCTAACTACATACTATCTGTGGGGTTCGCAGTTGCAAGGCACCTACTACCTGTAGGGCCCAGCGTTCCTAAAAACGTACTAGCTGTGGGGTCCGTCGTTGCAAAAGCATACTAGCTGTGATGCCCAGGGTTCCTAATATCGTACTAGCTGTGGGGTCCGTTGTTGCAAGGCATTTACTAGCTGTAGTGCCCAGCGTTCCTAACTATGTACTAGCTGTGAAGTTCGCTGTTGCAAGGCATTTACTAGCTGTAGTGCCCAGCGTTCCTAACTATGTACTAGCTGTGAAGTTCGCTGTTGCAAAGCACTTACTAACTGTAATGCCCAGCGTATTTAACTACATACTAGCTGTGGGGTCCGCTGTTGCAAGGCACTTACTAGCTGTGATGCCCAGCGTTCCTAACTTCGTACTAGCTGTGGGGTCCGCTGTTGCGAGGCACATACTAGCCGTGGTGACCAGCGTTCCTAACTACGTACTAGCTGTTGGGTCCGCCGTCGCAAGGCACATACTAGCTATGATGCCCAGCATTCCCAACTACGTACTAGCTGTGGTGCTCAGCGTTGCAAGCCACATACTAGCTGTGGTCACAAACGTTCTTAAGTACGCACTGACTAGGACGTCCAGCGATGCTATGTATTCACTAGGTGTGGCTTCCGCCGTTGAAAGGCGCATACTAGCTGTGGTGCCCAGGGGTCCTAAAAACTTACTAGCGTTACAACAGCTGAAGGACTATAAGCCTTATTCCGTATGAATAATTGAAAATTATAACATCATGAATGTACTGTCGAGGAACTGAATAGCGTTATAGAAGATATTGGGAGAAAAATCAAAGTTCCCCGGGCAACGCCGGGTATAACTTTGAAAGTCCCATCCGAAGGACGACGTGCTCAAGGCTATTTTCAACCTAAGTGAAATTTCACCTACCCAGGTTTATTTACATAACATACGTCTCATTATCGAGTACCTCACATTCGAAAAAGTCCTGGAACATCGCTTAAAGTCCCATCCGAAGGACGACGTGCTCATAGTTATTTTTCACTTCCCGATTATAACATCTGACCTAAGTGCCTCAGCTAGATTTCTAAGTGGCGATCCTGAGCTCGGTAGACTCCATTCTTCAAATTTCTTGCTTTTTAACGGTTTATAGATTTAATATTTGTTAACTGACAGAGCCATAGAGTGTGCTGGTTTCGGATTATGCCAACGTCAGCACAACGTTCAGACTGACTTTAAATATGGTGACACCGATCCACTATGGAAGAAAAATGCCAAAAAAAAAAAGATGTATGTATAGATATGAACACAAATTAAAACTTGTGTACATTGTGATATAATCTATATTAATAAAGCTGAAACGGGGTTTGTTTGTATGTTTGTTTGTATGTTTGTTCCAGCATCGTCCCAAAGTTTTGAACGGGAGGGGGGGTTGTGGGGGGGCCTAAGTATAAATATAGAGCTAACTCATTAACTAATGGGCGAATCGTCATGAAATTTCACATGTAGTATTTTTAAAAGCCAAATAGGAAAAAAAGGTGTGTGGCGTCCCAAAGTTTTGAACGGGAGGGGGGGTTGTGGGGGGGCCTAAGTATAAATATAGAGCTAACTCTTTAACAGTTGGTCGCATTGTCACGAAGTTACACATGTAGTATTCCTGAAGACCAAATAAAAAAATAGGCGGTGTGACGGCTCAAACTTTTTTACGGGAGGGGGGGTAGTGGGGGGGCCTAAGTATAAATATAGAGCTAACTCATTAACTAATGGGCGAATCGTCATGAAATTTCACGTAGTATTTTTAAAAGCCAAAGAGGAAAAAAAGGTGTGTGGCGTCCCAAAGTTTTGAACGGGAGGGGGGGGTAGTGAGGGGGCCTAAGTATAAATATAGAGCTAACTCATTAACTAATGGTCGAATCGTCATGAAATTTCACGTAGTATTTTTAAAAGCCAAAGAGGAAAAAAAGGTGTGTGGCGTCCCAAAGTTTTGAACGGGAGGGGGGGTTGTGGGGGGGCCTAAGTATAAATATAGAGCTAATTCTTTAATGGTTGGTCGAATTGTCACGAAATTTCACATGGAGTATTCCTGAAGGCCAAATAGAAAAATAAGGTGTGTCGCGTCCCAAAGTTTTGAACGGGAGGGGGGTTGTGGGGGGGCCTAAGTATAAATATAGAGCTAACTCATTAAATAATGGGCGAATCGTCATGAAATTTCACGTAGTATTTTTAAAAGCCAAATAGGAAAAAAAGGTGTGTGGCGTCCCAAAGTTTTGAACGGGAGGGGGGGTTGTGGGGGGGCCTAAGTATATAGAGCTAATTCTTTAACGGTTGGTCGGATTGTCACGAAGTTTCACATGTAGTATTCCTGAAGACCAAATAAAAAAATAGGCGGTGTGACGGCTCAAAAGTTTTTACGGGAGGGGGGGTAGTGGGGGGGCCTAAGTATAAATATAGAGCTAACTCATTAACTAATGGGCGAATCGTCATGAAATTTCACATGTAACATTCCTAAAGGTCAAATAGAAATATTAGGTGTGTGACGGCCCAAAATTTTGAACAGGAAGGAGGGTTGTGGGGGGGGCTAAATATACATATAGAGTTAGCTCATTAACGGTTGATCGTATTGTCATGAATCGGATTGTCATGAATTTCACATGTAGTAGTAGTAGTAACTATGTATTCGCTGTGGGGTTCACTGTTGCAAGACATTTACTAGCTGTGATGTCCAGCGTTCCTAATATCGTACTAGCTGTGGGGTCCGCTGTTGCAAGGCACTTACTAGCTGTAGTGCTCAGCCCCAGCGTTCCTAACTATGTACTGGCTGTGGGGTTCGCTGTTGCAAGGCACCTACAAGACATTTACTAGCTGTGATGCCCAGCGTTCTTAATTACGTACTAGCTGTGGGGTCTGCTGTTGCAAGGCGCTAGACGTGTGGCCCAGCGTATTTAACTACGTAGGTACTAGCTGTGGGGTCCACCGTTGCAAAACTCATACTAGCTGTGATGCCCAGCGTTCCTAAAAACGTACTAGCTGTGGGGTCCGTTGTTGCAAGGCATTTACTAGCTGTAGTGCCCAGCGTTCCTAACTATGTACTAGCTGTGAAGTTCGCTGTTGCAAAGCACTTACTAACTGTAATGCCCAGCGTATTTAACTACGTACTAGCTGTGGGGTCCGCTGTTGCAAGGCACTTAAAAGCTGTGATGCCCAGCGTTCCTAACTTCGTACTAGCTGTGGGGTCCGCTGTTGCGAGGCACATACTAGCTGTGATGACCAGCGTTCCTAACTACGTACTAGCTGTGGGGTCCGTTGTTGCAAGGCATTTACTAGCTGTAGTGCCCAGCGTTCCTAACTATGTACTAGCTGTGAAGTTCGCTGTTGCAAAGCACTTACTAACTGTAATGCCCAGCGTATTTAACTACATACTAGCTGTGGGGTCCGCTGTTGCAAGGCACTAGCAGTGTGGCCCAGCGTATTTAACTACGTAGGTACTAGCTGTGGGGTCCACCGTTGCAAAACTCATACTAGCTGTGATGGCCTGTGGTTTTAACTACATACTATCTGTGGGGTCCGCAGTTGCAAGGCACCTACTACCTGTAGGGCCCAGCGTTCCTAAAAACGTACTAGCTGTGGGGTCCGTCGTTGCAAAAGCATACTAGCTGTGATGCCCAGGGTTCCTAATATCGTACTAGCTGTGGGGTCCGCCGTTGCAAAACACATACTAGCTGTGATGCCCAGTGGTTCTAACTACGTACTAGCTGTGGGGTCCGCTCTTGCGAGACACATACTAGCTGCGGTGACCAGCGTTCTAACTACATACTAGCTGTGGGATCCGCCGTTGCAAGGCATATATTAGATGTGGTCACAAACGTTCTTAAGTTCGCACTGGCTAGGACGTCCAGCGAAGCTAAGTATTCACTAGCTGTGGTTTCCGCCGTTGAAAGGCGCATACTAGCTGTGGTGCCCAGGGGTCCTAAAAACTTACTAGCGTTGCTATAGTTGAAGGACTATAAGCCTTATTCCGTATGAATAATTGAAAATTATAACATCATGAATGTACTGTTAAAGGGTAAGCGGATTGGCATGAATTTCACATGTAGTAGTAGTAACTATGTATTCGCTATGGGGTCCGCTGTTGCAAGGCATTTACTAGCTGCGGTCAATAGCGTTCTTAAGTACGCACTGGCTAGGATGTCCAGCGATGCTAAGTATTCACTATCTGTGGTTTCCGCCGTTGAAAGACGCATACTAGCTGTGATGCCCAGGGGTCCTAAAAACTTACTAGCTGGGGTGTTTGACGTTGAAGGACAATAAGCCTTATTCCGTATGAATAATTGAAAATTATAACATCATGAATGTACTGTTGAAGAATTTAAAAGACTTTTAGGAGATATTAGTAGAAAAGTCAAAGTTCCCCGGGCAACGCCGGGTATTACTGCTAGTGTGGAATATAAGTGGGCTTTGAGGTACCGTTTTGACATATTTACTGAAAAACAAATTAATACAGCTATGTTGGTAGATAGGCAGTATCCAGAAACGAAGATGGTCAACCAAAGAAAGATTCAGATGTATCGGGAAAGTCCCATCCGAAGGACGACGTGCTCAAATTTTTTTTTATCTTCCCGATTAAAACATCTGACCTAAGTGACTTGGCTAGAATTCTAAATGGCGATCCTGAGCTCGGTAAACTCCATTTTTCAAATTTCTCGCTTTTAATCGGTTTTTAGTTTTAATATTTGTTAAAACTGATGAACAACCGGGTTATCTGAATCCTGCACATAAATCGAAATAAAAATGTTCGAAAAAGTCGGGCGAAATCCCATTCTTCAAATTTCTCGCTTTTTAACAGTTTTTAGATTTAATATTTGTTAAAACTGATAGACAGATTCAGATATTTCGGGGAAGTCCCATCCGAAGGACGACGTGCTCAAGGTTATTTTTAACCTAAGCGAAATTTCAGCTACCCAGGTTTAGATACGTAACATACGACTCATTATCGAGTACCTGAAATACGAAAAGGCCCTCGATCATAGCTTGAAGCCCAATCCGAAGGACGACGTGCTCGAATTTATTTTTATCTTCCTGATTAAAACATCTGAGCTAAGTGACTTGACTAGATTTCTGAATGGCGATCCTGAGCTCGGTAAACTCCATTCTTCACATTTCTCGCTTTTAAACGGTTTTTAGATTTAATATTTGTTAAAACTGATGAACAACCGGGATATCTGAATCCTACACAAAAATCGAAATAAAAATGTTTTTCGAAAAAGTCGGGCGAAATCCCATTCTTCAAATTTCCTGCTTTTTAGCGGTTTATAGATTTAATATTTGTTAAGACTGATAGACAGATTCAGACATATCGGGAAAGTCCCATCCGAAGGACGACGTGCTCAAGGTTTTTTGAACCTAAGTGAAATTTTAGCTACCTAGGTTCAGTTACAAAACATACGACTCATTATCGAGCACCTGACATACAAAAAGGCCCTCGATCATAGTCTAAAGTTCAATCGGAGGGACGACGTGCTCAAATTTATTTTTGTCTTCTCGATTAAAACATCTGACCTAAGTGCCTTGGCTAGATTTCTAAGTGGCGATCCTGAGCTCGATAGACTCCATATGTATGATAAAATAAGTTACCGTTTGGTTCCAACTAAAATTATCAAGGAAGAAATGTGGAATATAAGTGGGCTTTGAGGTACCGTTTTGACATATTTACTGAAAAACAAATTAATACAGCTATGTTGGTAGATAGGCAGTATCCAGAAACGAAGATGGTCAACCAAAGAAAGATTCAGATGTATCGGGAAAGTCCCATCCGAAGGACGACGTGCTCAAATTTTTTTTTATCTTCCCGATTAAAACATCTGACCTAAGTGACTTGGCTAGATTTCTAAATGGCGATCCTGAGCTCGGTAAACTCCATTTTTCAAATTTCTCGCTTTTAATCGGTTTTTAGTTTTAATATTTGTTAAAACTGATGAACAACCGGGATATCTGAATCCTACACAAAAATCGAAATAAAAATGTTTTTCGAAAAAGTCGGGCGAAATCCCATTCTTCAAATTTCCTGCTTTTTAGCGGTTTATAGATTTAATATTTGTTAAGACTGATAGACAGATTCAGACATATCGGGAAAGTCCCATCCGAAGGACGACGTGCTCAAGGTTTTTTGAACCTAAGTGAAATTTTAGCTACCTAGGTTCAGTTACAAAACATACGACTCATTATCGAGCACCTGACATACAAAAAGGCCCTCGATCATAGTCTAAAGTTCAATCGGAAGGACGACGTGCTCAAATTTATTTTTATCTTCTCGATTAAAACATCTGACCTAAAGCCGGGTCCACACTGAGCAAATGTTCGACAAATAAAATGTGTCTTTTGGTTTTTTCTACAATTTATATTTGAAAAAGGTTTTGATTAGGTCATGTTTATAAGCGGTATTTTGAATAAATGTACTTCAGCCGCTAAAGTGTGGTCTCAATTTTCGTTTGATTTCGGTCAAAATATCTAAGTTACTACATATGAAATTGGTCGGCACATATTCAGGGGACCTTGAAATGTAAAACTTTATTGAAAACTCGATCTCAGTTTTTGGCACGATTGCAATACTTTTTTACACTAAATATATAAAAAAGTAATATTATCTAGAATGAATTAATGTCCTACACATTCCACATTTAATAGGAACATTTTATGAAATTGTTTAAGAAGCCATTATTCAAAACAAAGATTCATGAGAGCGGCTTTTATTAAAAATTCAAAGTTGGTGAAGGTAAATCCGGAGTGACACCTGTAGGTTGCAAGCCCCATTTCTTCTTTTCTTTCTCGGGTGAGAAATGAATATGTGAGTACGTAAATTTGGGAAATGAACTGAGAAACCCCCCCCCCCTGGTGACATAAAGAGAAGAATGAAATGTTACCTTGGTTTTATTAAAAGAGGTACTTGGTGACATGTTAAAACCCACATTTCACATTTTAGAAAAAAAAGTAATATATAGTAATTAGTGTGTAGTAATAATTACTAATACGGATAAGCGACTACTACGGATAAGCGAGAAAGTAATTATTACTTTCTCGCTTATCCGAAGGTAATATAAACAAAAGGGTGGAATAGAGGGGGGGGGGGGGGGGGGGGCTAACACAAAAACTGCAATAACTGCCGATAGAATGAATGTATCGATACGAAATTGCATATGTGTGACGTGGACCGTATAAGAACCACACCTATTGTTTCCCAGTCAAAAGGGGAAGGAGGATTAGGGGAAAGGCTTAACTCTTTTTATTTTTTATTTTTTGTATTTACAAACAGATATTTACAAATGTATAAAAATAAACACAACAAGCAAATATGCTAATAGAGAGATAATGTCAAAATGTCAAGAGGGGAGAAATCACCCAGTGGTGACACTCCCTAGTCACTGATTTCCTCTCATTTGTAAATAGTCACTGTCACTGATGCTGCTACGGAGGTCTCTAGGCCATTGACGCTTAAGCCGTCGTTGTGGAAATATAGCAGAATGGAGGGCACGGACTAGAGAATTATTGTGAGAACTAATAAGGGAAAATGATTTTTTATACGTGGATTTAGTGACTTCGGTAACAAAAGGTACGTTAAGGTCAGTGTGAAGAGTTTTGCTGGAGATGTAATAAGGAGCATTGGCTATTTTAAGAAGGATTTTGGATTGAAAGGATTGGATACGCTGGAGATAAGAAGCCTTGGTAGAACCCCAGAGTTCAAGTCCGTAAGTCCATATAGGTTTGAGTACTGCGTTGTATATAAGTCGTTTTGTTTTCAAAGTTAATTTGAATCTTTTGTCTAGTAGTCTTAGTAAAACTTTATAACGTCTGTTCATTTCTTGTCTCTTCAGTCTCATGTGAGGATTCCAAGTTAGGTACACTGGAGGGCAGGTATATTTTCGACGAAGGGTGAAGACGATGTCAACTGATTTCGAAGCTTAACTCAAAAAATTCAATAACTGCCAATGGAATAAATGTATCGCCATATGTTACACAATTTATGAGTCTTCAAAATGTTCTTGGAGATGTAAGGACGCAAGGAATTGTTCGGGATTTGGGATGCGTAGGGATGTCAGCAGTATAAAATGTGTACAAAATGGGACCAAGGTTGTCTTCTTGATGGAAGCCCACCTCAATAGGTGGCAAGTTAGAAAAAGTTGAACCATTAGAAACTTTGAAACCTCATCCTCTCAAGTAAGATTGAAAGGAAGTAGGTGTGAAGAAGGAATCGCTTTAGTTTAAATAGGAAACACATCGATCGAAGTCTTGAGCAACATCGAGAAACGCACCCATGCAATATTCTTTACGTTCAAACATGGACATTCGGCCTGGATGTCGGCAGTATAAAATGGGACGAAGGATGTTGCCTTGAGGGACGCCTGCCTCAAAAGGGTAAATCAATAGGGCGAAGTTTGAAAAATTATGAAACTGCTGGGAAAATATAAGAAGTGTGTTATAATATGTAAGAATAATGTCTCGGCGCCGAAATGTCCACCCGCAGAAAACATCTTCACGGCGATGAAAGTGCTCCCGTAAATACCTGATCCCATTATAGGATCATCAATAAGTGAAAAGAAAGTCGTCGGTGAATCGCCGGCAATGTTCTTCCCCAAAGAAAAATAATCAATTAACTCCCCCCCCCCCCCCCCCCCCCCCCCTACTAAACCAGTCGACCGTCCTAAATCCTCATACTAAATGTTGTGCTGATAAATTCATTACAACGGCAATTATTATAGTTTTTGAGTTAAGCCGCTCCCCTAATCCCTCCATTCGTTTTTTGCCAATTTGACTGAAAATCGATAGGTGTCGTCCTTATGGGGTTCAGTTCACTTCATATACCATTTCGTGTCGATACATTCATTCTATCGGCGGTTATTATACTTTCTGTGATGAGCCTCTCCCCTAACTTTCCCATTCCTCTATGGTCGATTTGGCTGAAAATCAATACATGTTGTATAGACCGGTAGTGGTATCCAAAATAAGAGTTTCCAAATAACCGGCTACAAAGCTCTGGCGGTTCTGGAGGATCACTCCAAAATATTGGAGAATATATAAGAGTAAAGAGGGCGCCGGTAGCTCAGTGGTATGCGTGCTTGACTTCTGAGCTCAAGGTTGTGGGTTCGTAGCCCGACCGAGGCCCTTAGTTTATTTTATCTGTGAGGTAAAATAAACTTAAGCACGCCGTCCTTCGGATGGGACGTTAAGCGATGGTCCCGAGCCTGTACGATGTCAGGTACTCGTTAAAGACCCCTACCCTAGATGAATAAAAATTTAGGGTAGGCAAAATTTAGGACTCCCACAGTAGAGTCGGGCTCATGTCCACCAGAGTAACGATAGAGCGCTCTGGTAGTAGGCGATATGACCTCGTAGTTAAAGCCCGGGCATGAGTCATAAAACCTAATCTAACCTAACCTAACCTATAAGAGTAAATAATAAGATTGATGAAGTTTATATATAAAAGAATGTAATGAACAAAAGAAAACCTTAGGGAGATGGAGTTGGCCAGCTGAAAAATAATAAGAGATAACAAAATATATGATAAATATAACTAAAACTTAACTTCGAATATAACGTTGAACTTAAAAATAAAAGTTCAAAACAATGGTAAAATATTAATTTTCTTATCGGTTACGATGCCTTCTACGCCGCTCTGATGTGGAGGGGTGCTGCTAACTGTTGAAATGGTGGACATGATAGGATGTTGAGATGATCTGAACATCAGACGATGTGGTGATGGTTGAACAGATAGATAAAAGTTCGATGCGGTCTTGGTGGCTCCTGGCAGGGTACTGAGTGGCTTAGGTACAGCCTACTTTAGTAAACATTAGAGAATGAGTAGGATTAGTGGGTAGGAGACGGTAAACAGTCTGACTTCAGTCCAATAAACAATATAATAAATATTGAAATTTAAAATGTCATTAGTGGGTTTTGGATTCACATAAAAAATTTCGTCATTCTGCCGAAAGTTGTGTTCAAAAACACATAAAAATACAGCAAAACAGATTTTTTTTTTTTTTCATATTTGGAATTAAAAGGTGTGAAAACATGAAATTCCATTGAAAACTCCGCATCGAATTTTTGACCGATTACATAACTTCGTCTATACTTTGTATAGGTGGGAAAGTAAAAAAAAAAAAAAGTGGGAGAAGCAAGACAATTTGGAGAGAGAGAGAGAGAGAGAGAGAGCGTGAGGGAGGGAGTTAGGTAGAAGAGCTAGTTGGTGGTGGCCCTGTTCGAGAGGAGCAATTTGGCCTAAACATGTCACTGACAGGCCCATAGAATTACCGACTTATTTATGGTTTAATTTTGTCCAACGAGGCTTCCGGGCCCTTTGCCCTTTTGTCCCCCTCCATTACGGTGTCCTCAACCTCTTCTCTTCTCTCACCCCCTCCTCTAAAAGGTGTCTTTCTTTTAAACGGACAAAAGAAAAAAAATATATTTCCGATATTAGGGTTGTCTCTTGTGGTACTTCCAGTCTCTTCCTTAGGGACTTCATTTCCTTTTCTTTTTTTTTATATCTCCAACTACACGTACAGGGCGAAGGAACTGTAATATCCAAAAATATGGATATTAATTGCTTTGATATATTTAAATAAATATAATCATCAATATGGAAATATCAGAATTGGAAGGCAGGAACTTAGGAGGAAGTCGGGAGAAAACCATCAGAAGTCTCAAGTATGAAGGGGTGTGACCTGGGCAGCCAATAGCTGTACACAAAAGTTCCGGCTACGAAAAATGGATGCGAGCGAGCCGCACCCAGCTAGGGATCACTTCGTCAGTTACCTCCGCAGAGGGAGGATCTCACTTCTGGAGTCACCATCGAGGAGGAAGGTTCACACTCTGGAACCAGCCCTTGGTCATTCAACATCCCAGAGCTAGGACTCAGCCGGTCACCTTACTAGAGAAAAATATGCTCCCTATTGTTTGAGACGAACAGCAGAGGTTGAACAGTGAAGAAATCAATATATTTTAGGATAATAGTAAATATTAGAAAGGATTCTGAGACATAAATAATTATAAAGTTTAATATTGTTTTTCACAAATATATTTAGTCAAATAAGCATGGAGTAAGTTCCCTTTTATGCATTTTGCACCTAGAGAAGAAATAAAAGTAAAAACGTCCCGAAATGTCGTCGTAAAAAAGGCACTTCTGGAAAAATTTAAAAAAATTATTATCGTCGTTAATTCTAAATGAATTAAAAAAAAAAAAAAACTGGTATGGGAGTGCCCAAATCTGTCTGTGAACTGATTTGCGCACTCCTATATAACTTCTATTAGATTGAATTCATCAACATTTATATCTATCCAGAACACCATAATGAGAGCACCTATTGATTTTTAGAGGGCACCGGAGCTCAATGGTATGCATGCTTACCTTCTCAGCTCAAGGTCGTGGGTTCGAAACCCGGCCGAGGCCCTTAGTTTATTTTATCTGGGAGGTAAAATAAACATAAGCATGCCGTCCTTCGAATGGGACGTTAAGCGAAGGTCTAGAGCCTGTACGATGTCAGATACTCGTTGAAGACCCCAGCCCTAGGTTGAATAAAAATTTAGGGTGGGCAAAATTTAGGACTCCCACAGTAGAGTCGGACTCATGCCCACCAGAGTGACGAAAAAGCGCTCTGGTAGTAGGCGATATGACCTCGGAGTTAATCCCCGGGCGTGAATCATAATAACTAACATATTGTTTTTCAGCCAAATAGATCAAAAGGGAAGAGGGGATGAGAGGGGCCTCAACTCAAAACTCCAATAACTGTCGAGGTTAGGTTAGGTTTTATGATTCATGCCCGGGCTTTAACTACGAGGTCATATCGCCTACTACCAGAGTGCTCTTTCGTCACTCTGGTGGACATGAGCCCGACTCTACTGTGGGAGTCCTAAATTTTGCCTACCCTAAATTTTTATTCACCTAGGGTAGGGGTCTTTAACGAGTACCTGACATCGTACAGGCTCGGGACCATCGCTTAACGTCCCATCCGAAGGACGGCTTGCTTAAGTTTATTTTACCTCCCAGATGAAATAAACTAAGGGCCTCGGTCGGGTTTCAAACCCACGATCTTGAGCTCAGAAGACAAGCATGCATACCACTGAGGTACCGGCGCCCTTAATAACAGTCGATATAATGAATGTATCTTCACAACATTTCGTATGAGGATACAGAAGCCCCTATGTAAGACAATTATAGATTATATAGATACTTAATTTTGAAAATTGATAGTAATCATGAAAATGTTTTATATATTATTTTTAGATTTTGGATATAGCTATTGCAAAATTAATTTTTTTATTACATTATACAAAGATTTTAATTTACTTATTCTCTTTTTTTCTAAGTCGGGTTGTGGATCACGTACGTAGATGTTGTCTTTAGATTCGCCTGGACGATGGTGATTCGCGCATTACTAAACCTAATGTTCTGCTTATCTTCTTTTATTATTTATTATTATTTTTTTTTTTTTTTGAGATCTACTTGGATCAGGCTGAACCGACGGCGGAACGGGGACAGACTTCTGGGACAAACTGAGGAAAGACAGTCTTCCAGAACAGACATGAACACCCGCGGACTGACAGACGTGAACAGCTCAGCCAGACTAGCTTTCTCCTCTCCATTCATTCTGAAGCCTCCTCAATACTTCATATTATTACTTTATTTTTTTTATTTACTATTATTTAGGTACTGTTGTTATATATATAGAGATTTTTAGCCCAAATGGTGGATTGATTTGGGAAGAAGAGCAAAAAAAATTGATTTCGTGTTGGGAAAGTTGCTGGTGATTCACTGGCGTTTATTTTTCATTTTGTGAAATCAGGGCGTCGGAAAACATAATGTCATTAAACTTAATATCGATTTTCCGACCGATTACATAATTTTAGCTGTAGAAGGAAAAACAAATAAATTTTTCATTTATTTGTATGCTCTCTAACATTTTCTGAAATTATCTACTTTTGAACAAAATGTATTTAATCGCTTGAATGCGGAAGTGACGCCGCACTGCGGTCCATACCAGTACTGTGTTGATTGGTGTGAATTTAGAAACTTTTCAACACCTTCCCAAGACTGCAATGAACCAGACAAACACATCTAATTGAGCTGGTCTCCACACACCTTACAAAAACACCTTCCCATCCTACACATTCTCCACAGACAGACATACACACACAGAAATACAGGCATACACACACAGAAATACAGACATACACACACAGAAATACAGACCTTTGCAGAGGAAGACGGATGAAAAACCATTTGATTAATGGGGGCCCCCCTACTCTCCATCAAGAAATGTAATTAATTCTAGAGATGAGGAAAAATACTTGAAAATACTTCATATTTCCAGGATTTCTTGAGATTAGCAGAATGTACCTGCTTATTAAATTCCTTGTTTATTGTTTTGCTTAGAGAAGATAATATTTCGAAATGAACAGTTTAAGTCGTCGGTAAATCATCGGCAATGCGTTTCCTCAGCACTAATTAATCAATTAAATTTTCGCTTTCCCTTCAAAGCCCATTTGGGCTAATACTCAATATTTGACTTTCATGATGGCTTCTGAATCCTCATACTAAATTTTGTGGTTATTGGGGTTTTTCAAATCCTCCTCTGATCCTCCCCTTCTTTACGGCCGATTCTGCGGAAAATTAATAGATGCCGTCCTTGTGGGGTTTTGAATTTTAATGATTTCCCTGGCGCTACGGTCCTTGTAGATCCTGGGCCGCCGCAACGATCTCTGCAACGAAGGGTAGTACTTAGAGATAGATGTGCCCGCCGCCCTAAAGCTTTCAGAACCGACTAAGGAATATCATCTTTCTATTCCGATCTCAGAAGAATAACATTTATCAAAATGAGAATTTTTACTTGGAAGTAAAACAATGGGAAGACGTATTTTATTTTTTGGGAAGCCTTTATTAATTTTTTGAAAAAAAAACTACAAAAAAAACATTAAGGCGTAGTCAAGGTCCATGCCATAAATTTTCTGTTAAAACGTCGGGATAAAATCATTTTTAATTTTCTACGTCCTATCTAAACGCGTTATCACGCTACACTAATTTCTAATTTTACACAAAGCTAATTCGCAACAATCATCCGCCGGCGCCCACATTAGCCCGATAACGTTACAGGCAAAACAAACACTGCACAAAAAACACGTACAGACATGCTCTATCCATTGTGACTTCAACCGTTGTTATCGCATTATTAGTCTCGTAGTTATTATCGATTGAAATCTGACGGTATTTTGTAACACAAGAAAGTTTGACCGGCTATCACTATGCTTAACGAGCGAATAGACGTTTTCACGTCAATACGTAATTGATTAACTCGTTCTGCGGAAGTGCATTGATGGTGATTTTTTGTTTACCTTTTGTGGTGAAGCTGACGGTCACCCAAAGTGCCATTTGGCGAAAAAAGCAGGTTCCTTTTTTTTACGACCTCTCCGGTTTACCATACCCCGATCACGCGGCAACTTCTAAACGCCTCTGTGAGAAGATCAAATAATTGATATGAGAATTGATTGAAAGGAGGAAGACGTGGAGAGGTGGAGTGTTTTTGTAATTAGTGAATGTGATGGATTGAATTGATGGTTTGGAGATGTTGTCATTATCAATATGATTGATTCATGTTGGGAAGCCTGTCGGAGGTGGAGTTCATGACCTAATATACATAACAGAGAGCTTCTTATAGCTCCATAGCCCTCAACACTAAGCTGTATAGATGAGGAAGTTCATGAACAATATATCTATAACCAATATAATACACTTATATATAAGGTTCATGAACTTCATCATCTATACAGTTTAGTGTTGAGGGATGTGGAGCTATAAGAAGGTCTCTGTTATGTATATTAGGTCATGAACTCCACCTCCGACATGAATCAATCATATTGAGTATGACACCTTTTCCGAACTATATATATATATCCTCCTCACAGCTCCATGACACTAAACTGTATAGATGTGGAAGTTCATGATCCAATATACATAACAGAGGGCTTCTTACAGCTCCACAACACTAAATTGTATAGGTGTGGTAGTTCATGACCCCAATATACATAACAGAGCGCTTCTTACAGCTCCACAACACTAAACTGTATAGGTGTGGTAGTTCATGACCCCAATATACATAACAGAGCGCTTCTTACAGCTCCACAACACTAAACTGTATAGATGTGAAAGTTCATGACCCAATATACATAACAGAGCGCTTCTTACAGCTCCACAACACTAAACTGTATAGATGTGGTAGTTCATGACCCAATATACATAACAGAGCGCTTCTTACAGCTCCACAACACTAAAATGTATAGATGTGGTAGTTCATGACCCCAATATACATAACAGATACAAGTATAAGACACATTTTATAATCTACACATTTTTTCGAAGGTCGCTTGACTTTTGAGAAATATGCCCGAAAACAAATTAGTTAATAAAACAAAGAAAATTGCTGATGCCAATTCACTGTCTGGGGAGGAGAAGGGAGACTGAACTGTAAAAAGTGGTTTGTATAAGAAAGTCCTGTTATTACCAGATCCTATTTATATTTACAAGAATAACAATATATTATACTATTGTACAATAGTGTAATGAATAGAAATATCCAAGAGCGGTAAACATGGAAATCGAACTTGTATGTCATGATCGGTAAACTGTGTCAACATGTGTGTTTACTGTTCAAATAACAGTTGTTATTCAGAGCTCAATGTACCATGTGTGTTTTCGCCACAATCATATATTCTTGTTTGTTTTCTTGAATTTCATTCTTTTTAGGGTCCCGTTACTCGAAGGGAAGTACTTAGAGATAGATGTGCCCGCCGCCCTAAAGCTTTCAGAACCGACTAAGGGGTATCATCTTTCTATTCCGGTCTCAGAAGAATAACATTTATCAAAATGAGAATTTTTTACTTTCTCAGTACCTATAGAGGAAGTTATGACTAGAGAGAAATTAGCGATTCTGGGACAGAAAGTCAGGGAGGCGCAAGAAGGCGGCCACCCCCTCCCAAAAATATTCTGTCTCCCACTTAAGGAAAGTGAAATTCATATTCGGGCGTAAGCGTGTAAGCACTCTTATTAATTTCTTGGTAGTGGAACTTATTTTGAACTATAGCGTAGGAATAATTCTCGGTATTTTTCAATTGTCACATTTGATAAAATATTTTTATTATTTTTCTTTATTTGCAATATACATAAAGTCCGAAACTAAACTGGAGAAGTTTGTATTTACTATACCAGAGTACATACTAAAATTAGAAAAAAAATCTAAGAACCGTTTTCTAGAAATTAAGGTTTTAAAATACAGTAGACTCTCCCTTATCCGGTGTTCTGTTAACTGGCGCGCTCCCTTATCCGGCGCTCGCAAAATAATATAAAATTAGTTAAACTAAAATTAACATTCAATTATTGGATTATCAATTAGATGAGCCACGTGTATTTACTAGCACATAATAATTCCGTAACTCACGAATCTTTTATGTATTTTTATTGTACATACGTACATATGTACATTGTTTTATAATGACGGGAACGCTAATACAATATTTTATTACTTCACTAATATCCTATAAATAAATTATAATAAATACGTAGTTGAAAATCAAACATTTATAAAAAATGTTTCCTAGAATAGAAAAACAAAGGTACCGTCCCGTCCGTAGTGAAGTATGTACATATTTGTCAATTTAATAAATGTTATCAACAAAATACATACGTGTTTTATTCCTTAGCTCACCTAAAAACACTTTTTTATGCTTTAATTGATATATTTTTTCTCATTAATTGATGATTTCCGTTATCCGGCGTTTTCTGTTATCCGGCGTCACGTCGGTCCCGGCAACGCCGGATAAGGGAGAGTCTACTGTAATCCTTTTTTTTTGACATTTTTATAAGTTCGAAAAAAAAAATAGAATTTTAAAATTAAAAAAAAAATTGAAATTTTGCCGCCCCTAATTCATGGCGCCCAAGGCAAGTGCCTTGATTGCCTTATTGTAAATCTCCTTGCATATAGAGGATATTCAAACTTGAAATTCAGTTGAAAACTCGATATCGAATTTTGTATATGTACTTCCCCAATGCAACATATAGCTGGGGAAGTATATATAAATATTTTATATATGTTAAGGCATTGGGCCCTTAATTTTCTTATACTTATTCAAAATGTATTACAGGAATACAAAGACTTGGCCATTGTTGAGAAACATCAAAAGGCATAATTGGTAACCTTGTTTGTAGGTAGCCTAAGCTTCAACAATGTTGTTTCTGTTAACTGAAATACTTAAGTTGCCCAACTTATATTTAATAAGGGAGACAAGCATCCCTTATAAATAAATTTATCTTAATAAATGTTTTCAGAAGGCTATTCAACGCCCTTGGAATATTGTTCCACCTTTCCTTATTTTTACACTGTCTCATGTAATTGTTACAATTAAGTACAATTGCAAAAGTTACAACTTCGCTCACTTTTGAAGAAACTCAATAAAAAAAAAGTTGTAAAATAGTTGATCTGAAAACTTCATTTGGTACTTGATTGGAATGGAGTTTCTCAAAGTTCTTTAATTTTAATTACTTTTCGTGTTTTTAATTACGTATTTTACTTTTGTTAGTTCACTGCCTATTTTGGCACTAGATGAACTGTTTTATTAAGTGAATCGAACAAAAAAAATGTCAGTGATTCATTGGCAATGTACTTCATCAGATCGAATGAATCGAACTTTGCTTCTCCTCCAGAACCAGTTCACCGTTTGCGACAATATGAAACGAAATGAAACTTTATTTGTTATAGAGATACAAATCTCATAACCAGGGTTGACCTTATTAGTTCACAAATAAATGTAACTAGGTGTTCAATGCATTCTGCTGTTTGCAAAAACTGAGCTGAGTCAGTCTAAATTTATTGAATCATGCTGTTAATGTGGTCGGTTAACATACAAGTAGTGCATTTGAAATGGGGCATATGAACCGGTTTGTGATCACTGGATGGAACCGTAGGGTCTTCAAGTTTGGAACTGATATTAAAGTATTAATATGAATATATTAATACTTTAAATAGATTTCAATTTAATTCAATGTATTTTTTATAGCCTTTTTGTAGACAACAACAGCTGTTTTTGCACAAAATTCTTTTCACTATGTGTTCTCTGTATGTTGAAGAATATTTTTATCGAAAAAAAGTCGAAGTTTGTACGTTAGAACACTGAAAAAAAGGCTCAAAAAAAGTGGTGTCCGATGGTAAACCGAAAAGGGCTTCGCCCGGATTTTTACATTTGAAATCGAAAATTTTTATTTTGCGCTAGAATTTTGTCTCTCAATTGATTTCAATGGGGATTTCGTTTTTCAGCGATTATTCCTCCGTGGTATGTTCGATTTCAGATTTTTTTAGTAGTAAACCATCGTCACCGTGTTCACTATCATCGTGGCAAATTTCAATGTGATCGGTAAAGGGGTTTAGGAGGAGTACGAATACAACGAAATACATGAGTCGCCTAAGAAGGAGCTTCGTAAACTCAGCTCAATAATATATATATATATATATATATATATATATATATATATATATATATATATATATATATATATAATAACTAACATAATATATAAAAGTTCATATATCAATACAACTTATAATTAAAAATACAAAATATATATTTTTTTTTTTTTTGTCTTTTATTTACAAAGATACAACTGTTGCTAGGGTGCAACAACCAGCATCTATGATGGTAGGTATTGAAATTTTGGCGTGAATGGCATGTGAGAGGAAGGCCACCCAGTGGTAGGTCCTCGGGACGAAAATTTATCTTAATTGTTAGGACAAGAACAGAAAAAATAAATAAATAAAAAGGAATTGAAAGACAATTTTGATGGATGGTAAGAGAGATGATAAAAGTAAAGGTAAATAATGTAAAAAAAAGTAATAAAAAATATTAAGAACGAATATGATTTAAGGTGGCAGTAAGTCGCGGTTCCATCTTCTCTTCAACCTTCGTGGGGGTTTTTTGTGGTAAGTGTTGTGAAGATAAAGTACGTATTTCTGGGTTTGTATGTGTGTAAAGTTTTCTAAAAAACAGTATGTAAGTAGTTTGTATTGTGTCGAGTACTGTGTGTATCATAAGATCGTTATGAAGTGTTGTGTTGTTTATGTATGGGGGGCACTGTGTAATCAGTCCGAGGGTGTTTGACTGAAACGCCTGAATTCGTTTGATGTTGGATGTTTTTGCTGAACCGTATATCTGTGATCCGTATATAGAAAATATAACAAACTTAATCAAACAAAAAAAATTCATTTTGGAAGATACAACATTATAAATATGGGCCGAAGTAAAGAAAGAAAATAACAACTGTTGTGAAATGTGTTATATTGAAATTTATAAGGTAAACGAGAGGGCAAATCATAATAAAACTGTTTTTCTAAATTTTAAACTATTAGTTACGAAAATTAATATATATTATGGATTTTTTCATCGTCATCGTCATCAATATTTAACAAATTTATTATTTTATCGGAGATTGCATTATAATGTGAAATATATTTATTGATAAATTTGTCTGTATTTGTTTAACATTGGACAAGTTATGAGAAGATGGACTATGTTATCCTTGATCTTGGCTGGGTCTGTCGCTTCGTATTTCTGTAGACGCAACATGCCCTTAGGAGCAGATATTGATGAGCCCTTACGTCTAGCCCTAGAGGAAGAGATGCGCGGACAGTCCAGACCAGTGCGATGCAAGGACATCGTCCAGAATTGGATTGTGGAAAAATGGCAACAACGTTGGTCACGACGCCCGGATGGCCGAACGACGAACGCATACTTCCCGGACGTCCGGGTACGCCTTGACTCAACATGGGTACAGCCTAATCACTGGACGTCTCAAATATTATCAGGTCATGGTGATTTCAACTCCAAGCTGTTCTTCTTTCACAGGAAGAACACCCCGAACTGTTCGTGCGGCGGTATCGAGACTGCAGAACATGTGGTCCTCGAATATCCGCTTTACGACCAAGCTAGGGTGGAGTTGATTCATGGGACAAGATCATATTTGGGACTAGATCTACGGCAGATGGTTACGGAAACTGACTATCCGATGTTCTGCCGATTCGTCGGCTCCTGGCGGGAGCAGAAACAGGCAATGTAATGATCCCGAGCTTTGCCTAAACGTAGACTGGGTGATGTTGCTGCAACGCAAGGGCACCCTCTTTTAAAAACAACTAACTATGTTATCATTATCACTGTTACAAAGTGGACAAACAGAGTCAAGCTGAAATTCAGCTGGGTAATTTGTATAATTCAAATGAGTTGTATATTTTCCGTTTGCGGTAATATTCAAAAGTTGATTTACATTGGGGCAGTTAAGTCCTCAAACTAAATTTCGTGTCGTTACATTCATTACACCAGTTGTTATTACAGTTTTTAAGTTAAGCCTCCCCTTAATACCCCTCTTGGCTGATTTGGTTAAAAAAACATAGGTGTCGTTAGAGGGTACAGTATTCAAATATAAAATTTCGCATCAATACATGTATTCCATCAGAATTTATCGTACACATAGATACACAGATTTTTTTTTTTTTAATTTTGGAATATAGTGGTCGGAAAATATCAAATTTCGTTAAAAACTTCACATTGCATTTTTGATCGATTACATAATTTCCCCTATACTTTGTATAGCTGGTGGGGAAGTAAAAAAATATAATGCAAGCTTCAAGCACCTTTAAGCTTATTTTATGAGATGCGGAAATTAGGTTGAGGTCAAAGAGGAAATGAAAAAATATGAGATAATGACAATAATGAATTACATTAGTATTTTTCTCAAAGAAGATGGCTGCTTATATTTTCATTAATCACATACAGGAACTTACCTTTGGTAATATCTCATTAATTTTCTTTCAAAAGATCTCATCATATAAGATACGAAAAGGTCTAGAGTAGCTGATGAAAAATGACTTTTCGCTCCACAAAACTTGAGTATGATACAGAGCATGCTTGACATCTGATCTCAAGTTCTTATCTGGGAGGTGAAAAAATCATGAGCATGTCGTCCTTCGGATGGGACGTTAAACGATGGTCCCGGGCATGTACGATGAAAGACCCCTCCTCTAGGTGAATAAACCGTGTATAATTTAGGACTCCCACAGTAGAGTTGCGGCGAAAGAGCGCTCTGGTAGTAGGCGATATGACTTCTTAGTTAAAGCCCGGGGATGAGCCACAATAACTAACTAATGAATGGAAGAAGGGATCAGAGGTGTGCTCAACGCAAAAACGATTGTAGCAATGCATACATTTTGCAAGATCCCACATATCTTTTATGACAAATTTTTTTTTATCTTTTATTTATTCTACAATCTACTCAAAAACAATAAGCAGATTGGTTGACATGAGAATAAATGATAAAATAAAAGGTAATACAAATTATTTAAAACAAAACAAAAAAGGTAGTATCTACAATGGGTTTTAAGGACTATGGATTGGAAGGATTGCATTCGCTGGATTTTTGATGGCTTGGTATGACTAATTAAACATTTTATCTAGAGAATACGAAAGGCACAGTTTATATTTAATTGAAAGAGGGCGCCGCACAGTGTTTCCAGAACAACGTTTTTTGGAAACAACTATTTTGGACTGCGAATATTTATATGAAATTTAAAGGTGAAAAAAAAAGTACCTATAAACAAGGGGTCGCAAATCAAGTCTTGATAGGTTTTTGGCAGTACTTGAGTATTTACATTTTTGACAGTTTATTTACAGATTTGCACATTTTACCAGTACAGTTTATAGTCCATTTCATATGTGGTGAATAAATCAACGGTTCAGATAGTTACAATTCTTTAATTAAACATAATGCTTGTTCGCTTAGTGGGAGCGTTGAAGGTGTTGAACCTTGTACTTTCTCGCCTTATAACCGCTCTCTAGGAAATTTTTAGTCGGCCTCCCTCCACTGTTTACTTCATCGAGTGAATATTCTGACTTTCCACCACCACTCACAGGTAGAGTAACAATAAAATTACCTTTTAACCATTCACTATATCTTTGAAAACATTTGGTCTTATTATAATAAACGTCTTTTAACTTTTTATTATATTTTGGAATGAATCGTTGTTTACTTATCATAGATAGTTCATTCTCCTCGAGATGTGGGTACAACAATTGAAAATACAATTTCAAGTTGGGTTCATCTTTCATGAGTTCCTCGCAAACTATTCGGTACGGAATTATAAGGGTCCCCGACTCGCACATTTTTACAACGCGACCAATGATAAAACAGTACTAAACATTCCCTATTTAATTTCTTAGGTCTTAGATAAGA
This sequence comes from Aradus depressus, assembly GCA_963662175.1. Classification (NCBI taxonomy): domain Eukaryota; kingdom Metazoa; phylum Arthropoda; class Insecta; order Hemiptera; family Aradidae; genus Aradus; species Aradus depressus. The sequence continues at coordinate 26,107,892 of OY759219.1, forward strand.
TCAAATGTTGTTTACACTTCCCATAACGTTCTCCTGCTAATAGGCATCAACAGACTTGTGATTATTTTCGTACATACTCGTATTCACGCATTCAAATCTGTGCGAAGGTCACAGCCGGCAACCGCCGGTCCTGAAACTTTTACCGTAATTAGTTCAACATCATATCTATAGAAAAAAATTAGGGAGAGACTGGAGGAAGGTGGAGCTGATTGTGAAAGCCTTTACAGAAATCGATAAGCTTTTTTTTTTTTTAGTGTCTTATACATCCCTTATTTTTGTGCATATTTCCAATATACAAGGAAGCTGACGCATGGCTTTTATCTTAAATATGTTGGGTAATTAACATGCAAACTTTCGTAATTTTAATTAAAACAACAGGCGTCCGAGGTAGAATAGAAGTTGCGAAGCGAAAACGTACGATAATCAGTACTCGTCAAAAGGCACTTTTTAAATTCTCTCAACGATCCTCCAAAAAATCTAGATGGAAAATTGGTGCAGTACATTCATTTTTGACTATTAACCTTTGCAAAACTCTAAGAATTTGTCAAAAATAAAGAATTTCATGTTCGAGGTTTTTTCCACCTTGGAAACACTGTGCGCCGGTAGCTCAGTGGTATGCGTGCTTGACTTCTGAGCTCAAGGTCGTGGGTTCGTAGCCCGACCGAGGCCCTTAGTTTATTTTATCTGCGAGGTAAAATAAACTTAAGCACGCCGTCCTTCGGATGGGACGTTAAGCGATGGTCCCTGAACGATGTCAGGGACTCGTTAAAGACCCCTACCCTAGGTGAATAAAAATTTAGGACTCCCACAGTAGAGTCGGGCTCATGTCCACCAGAGTGACGAAAGAGCGCTCTGGTAGTAGGCGATATGACCTCGTAGTTAAAGCCCGGGCATGAGTCATAAAACCTAAACCTAACCTATTTAATTGAAGGTCGCGAGATACATGTCGAAATGACGTCTCAAAACCCATTTTGTTTTAGGTTTTTGCTTGGTTTCCACGAAAAACGAAAAAATTTACTCAAAAATCGTGTTTTCTATCGTCTTTGCAATATTTCCTTCAAATGGTCCCGAAGATCCAGGTGAAGTGTGATCAAGAGACCCCCTGACTGACACGGCAAACCTTGCAACTATAAACCTGTTATTAATCAGTTCAAAGTTAAACTTTGTGTCCTCAGACTTGCCTAATGTTCACCAGTTAGAAACTTGTGATTTGATCAGGTCAACACTCGAGAAATTTACTTGCTCCGGGCGGTTTAACTTCTCAACCCCAGAAAGTACTCTCCCTTCAAAACTAGTTGACCGTTTGCGCTAATATTTATTTTTTGAATTACATAGGGGCTCTTAAATCCTCATACTAAATTTAATGTCGATAAATTCATTACATCTGCAGAGTTCCTCCACCCCTTAAAGGTCAGTCCAATGAACGTTATTGTTTTATTTATTCATTTATAATTTTTTTTTATTGAGACTTTTTTATACATTCATTTATAATTGATTATAATATATATAATTGATTAGAGGGCGCCGGTAGCTCAGTGGTATGCGTGCTTGACTTCTGAGCTCAAGGTTGTGGGTTCGTAGCCCGACCGAGGCCCTTAGTTTATTTTATCTGGAAGGTAAAATAAACTTAAGCACGCCGTCCTTCGGATGGGACGTTAAGCGATGGTCCCGAGCCTGTACGATGTCAGGTACTCGTTAAAGACCCCTGCCCTAGGTGAATAAAAAATTTAGGGTAGGCAAAATTTAGGACTCCCACAGTAGAGTCGGGCTCATGTCCACCAGAGTGACGATAGAGCGCTCTGGTAGTAGGCGATATGACCTCGTAGTTAATGCCCGGGCATGAGTCATAAAACCTAACCTAACCTATAATTGATTATAATATATATTGTAGCGTGTATTAGCTTACATTTTAATTGTTTCCTTTTCGGGAAACTATTTTATGTAACTGATCTTAATTCATTTCTTTGTTTAAAGTTACAATCTTTTACTATTCTATTATTTCAATTGTGGTTTTAATTTACTAAATAAAAAGATCACATATTAGGGTATTACATTATTTTATTGTAATTTATTTTAAAAAATGTTAAATGAAAAAGAAAGGGTTAGTCACAATTTTTTACACACATGCAATTTACCGTAGTACATTATGCTTGCATGTTTTTTTTTTTTTTCTTTTGAGTTGATAATATGATGAGTACTATTGGTGAGATGGTTTGTTGAAATGGGTTGCGGAGATATCTATCATGCCATCTCTTTCGTTCTGGAGCTGGTGTCTTCGCTTATGGCATTTTTCTCTTCTTGCTTCTATGTTCTAAAACAAATTAGATCTGTCATCTGGGATCACTGTTGCATATTCCGGGACACACCCTTCGTGTACTTTGAAATTTTTTATTGATACATTCGTTGTAATGAAGTTATTACAGTTTTTGTGTTAAGCTTTCCCCCCTACCCTTTGGTAGATTTGGTTGAAAATTATGTAATCCCTATGTAAGTCAACTATTTAATATTACCGTAAACGGTATATTGGTTTTGAAGGAGAGAGCGATGATTCACCGACGACATTGCTCTTTATTGTGTCGGGTGCACCTCATGTAAAAGGGCAGCTCTCTGGGCTTGCAACAGAATCATGCCCTGCCGTTTCGTGGGGCGATGCCACCAACCAGCAGCACCTTGCTACAGCCACGAATACTCCGGTGTAGATTGACTAACACGCAGAGTAGCCGAGGTCCCACGACGCGCGGGCTAGGCGGCTCAGGGCGTTGAAAGTGGCTGTTGTCCTTTCTTTAATGGCTACAACGTGCGGCGTCACTTTCAGCCCCGGCGCTATTCGCACCCCTAGGTCTCAATGTGCCGCCCGTGGATCGGGCCTCACTCTCATCAGTAATGCCGAGGTTTTACTAGGTGAAAGGGCGAGTTGCTTATATCAATTGTCTCTTAACTATTGTTCCAAGACTTGTTTTGACAAAATTGATCTTTTCAAGGCGCCGAAAGTGGGAACAACACATCGCTAAGTAACAGAGAATAATAAAAAATTGGCAATTTTCAATGCAAATTGTCATAAAAACGAAGTGTCATTTGAGAGGCTCTTAAGAGCAGAGGGTGTCTTAATGAATATGAAAAGGGGTTCTCAAGAGCAAATATGACCCATCGAAGAAGAGCTTTAAAGCCGAAAAACAATGGAAACATCTTTCTATTTACGAGATGGAATTCTCCAAGAGAACATAGCTCGGATAATGTGGGAGATGTTTTCAAGATTCCTTTATGTTAAGACCCTTTTCATCTTGCTAATATGAATCTCAAGTGGCGGAGTGGATCTCTTCTTAACTCTTATGAGGACCAAATTGACTTCAAAGAGTGAAAGTACCCAGATTATAATATACTGTATAATGCACTAACTTCATTTTATACATGTCTACTTTCTTTCTATGTCACAATATATTTATGTGGGTTCGAAACCCGGCCGAGGCGCTTAGGATGATGAAAAATCTTGAGTATGTCCTTCTTCGAATGTGACGTTAAGCGATGGTTCCGAGCATATACGATGTCAGGTACCCTAGGTGAATAAAAAGTTAGGATAGGCAAATTTAAGACTCCCTTGTCCATCAGAGTGACGAAAGAGCGTTCAGGTAGTAGGCGAAATGACCTCGTAGTTATAAGCACATGAATGAGTTATAACTAACTACATATCTGCGATTTGTGTCGATATAGTAGAAAGCTAGTGTAAAACGTCGTCCTTATTACAGTTTTTTTATTAAATCTCCCCTAATCTCTCCTTCCCTTTAGCCGACTTGGCTGAAAATTAATAGGTGTAGTCATTAGAGAGTATTGGAATCACATCTGAAATTTAGTGTCTATATATATTCATTGTATCGGAAGTTACAATGTACACAGACAAACACACACACAGAGACAGACAGAAATAATTTTTTTTTTTCCAAAAAGTCTAATAACTACCGATAGAATGAAAGTATCGACACGAAATTTTATATGTGAATCCATGACCTTCTAAATACAAAACCTATTGTTTTTCAGGAAAATCTACCAAAGGAAAAGAGGTATAAGGGGAAAGCTTAACTCAAAAACTGTAATAACTGCCGTTGTAATAAATGTTTCGACACAAAATTTTATATATGAATTCAAAACTCCATAAGGACGACACTTACCACGTTTCCATGGCACTTCAAAACATTTTCGAAAAATAATTTTGGTTCAAACCAAAAGTGTTTCCATGATGAGTTTTGGAAACTGTTTTCAAAACAGTTTTGAAAGGTATAAACTCCTTGCCCTCTCGAATAGGTTATGCTACTTGTTTGTTCTATTTTCGCTTTTTTTGTTTTAAAAAGTTTATTAATCTTTTTTTTATAGTTTGATAGTAATTGATATTAACTATTTTTTATAGTATAAATAATTATAATCGGTTTATAACTTTTGTAATGGAACGATCAAAAAAGTTAATAGTAGTGCTTCTCATTACGCAGTTGGTCCTATCTGTTTGTGTTATGAGAAATGAAGTGCTGCAGTTTCTAATGAATCAATGAAAGTAGGTAACAGTAGCAAAAAGGTTATAATTGAAAGACAATGTTACTTATGTACGTGGTTGCTGCGCATGAACCAAAACTGTTTCGAAATCACCGCTTCCATCGGATTTTGAAAACCAAAACAGTTTTGAAGTGCCATGGAAACGTAGTAATTTATTAATTTTCAGCGGAATCGGCAGAAGGGAAGTTCGAGGGATAAGAGGGGTGGGGGTAAAGGACTCAATTCAAAAAGCCTAATAACTGCCGATGTAATTAATAAATCAACACAAAATATAGTATGAGGATTTAAGAGTCAATATGTAAGTCTAATAATGGTCTTGAAGGGGGAGAGTTTTTTGATTAGGTCGTTCTGGGGAAGTACATTGCCAATGATTTTTTTAAACAATGTAAAATTTGATTTTTCATCATCCATAGGTTGGCATCCCTTTTCAATACTTAAGAAAATCACAAAATGGCATAGAATATTGGCAGAGTGCAGGCGGATAACGTCGCAATATAGGAGCCACAGGAGTTGTCTTTCATGTCTCTCGAGTTATTAAACGTATTGGAATGTAATAATGAGACTATGGGAAATTCTTGCTCTTATACGAAAAGCCCTTTGTATCCCGGAACATTCCTCCTAAATCCTATCTAAATACACTTTGCGGTTTTGGGGAAACTATTACCAGTATACGAAAATACATTGTCTTATAAAAGAAAAATACTTTTTTTTTATAGGTTAGGTTAGGTTTTATGACTCATGCCCGGGCTTTAACTATGAGGTCATATCGCCTACTACCAGAGCGCTCTTTCGTCATGACATGAGCCCGACTCTACTGTAGGAGTTCTAAATTTTACCTACCCTAAATTCTTATTCACCTAGGGTAGGGATCTTTAACTAGTACCTGACATCGCACAGGCTCGGGACCATCGCTTAACGTCCCATTTGAAGGACGGCGTGCTTAAGTTTATTTTACCTCCCAGATAAAATAAACTAAGGGCCTCGGTCGGGTTTCGACACTGTATATATAAAATTAAAGTTTTGTGTGTACACGGTCGAAATGATTTTTTGTTTGATCAAAAATCCGTTTCGTGTTGTACAAAAGCCTTAGAAACCATAAGTTCTATTTCTATTCGCATGTTTGTTTGAGCTTCGCGGTAAAATGGCCGAACGTGGATACACAAAATTTTCACGGAATTTCATGGGTCCTCATAGCATAAAGGCTATGTAGCATCATCTCGAGTTGTGATGGACCCCAAACATAAAATTTCTGCTAGCATCTTGAACACTTTTTTATCAAATTTTCATAAATTGATACTTAGCATTCTAATAAGCTCGATTACAGTTACTAACCGGGACGGTAACTTACAAACCTGCTTTAAGTTACTATCCTGCCAACGCTGGGTAACCCTGTAGTATTGATATAAAAAACACTTTAATTTATTTATAATTAATATAATATAAGGACATATTTACATATAATAATTATTATGATTTAATTTAAATTTAAAAACGTTTCTAAAGCCATCATGAGTTATTAAAGTACCAAAGTTACTTCATTATGTACATACATTCCTGGCACCGAATTTATTTTTAATTATTTTTCTTCTCCAAGTTCTTTCTTACTCACTCCATTGTTTTCTCTCTCTCTTTCATAATTGTAATTGAAAAAAACATTTTTAATTAGTCTTGAGACTTGAAATTTACCTTTAAAGGGAAATACAAGAAAATTTTCAGGAAAATATGACACGTGATTTTTACTTTATTGTACCTTAAGCCTGTTTGTCTGTCTCAAAAACGAGACAAAAATTAAAACCACTTTCGTACTTAAGTTCATTTTATAAGATACCATTTAGTTAGTTACTATGTCTCATGCCTGGGCTTTAACTACGAGGTCATATCGCCTACTACCGGAACTCTGTCACTCTGCTTTACATGAGCCAGTCTCATAAATTTTTTCTAGCCTAAATTTTTATTCACCTATGGTAGGGTTCTTTAACGAGTACCTGACCTGAACGTCCCATCCGAAGGACGGCGTGCTTAAGTTGTTTTTACCTTCTAGATAAAATAAACTAAGCGCCTCGGCCGGGTTTCGAACCCGTCATCTTGAACTCAGTTAGCAAGCATGCTAACAACTGAGCTATCGAGCTGTTTAATTTCTATGTAAAATATTACAAAATAGCTACACTAAGAAAAATGTTCTTGCGACAAAGCAAATTTCTTCTCGCGGCGAAAATGTTTTATTCTGTATTTTGTGTCGGTAATAGAGAATAGTATACACCACTCGGTGATAGGGAATAGTAGTAGACACCAGTAGGTGATAGGGAATAGTAGACACCAGTAGGTGATAGGGAATAGTAGACACCACTAGGTGAGAGGGAATAGTAGTAGACACCAGTAGGTGATAGGGAATAGTAGACACCACTAGGTGATATGGAATAGTAGTAGACACCAGTTGGTGATAGGGTATAGTAGACACCACCCAAGCTGTACAAAGTACGAAGAATGTTTTTTAATTTTAATTCTGTAAAAAGATATCTTCTTGCCGCTCATAGTTTTCTCCGTGTAACGTATATAGAGGGCTCCGGTAGCTCAGTGGTATGCGTGCTCGCTTACTGACCTCAAGACCCCGAACTTCGAAACCCGGCCGAAGCCCTTAGCTTATTTTATCTAGAGGTAAAAAAACTTCAGCACTCCGTCCTTCGGATGGGACGTTCGGTAGGGTAGGTATTATTTAGGACTCTCATAGTAGAGTCGAGCTCATGTCCATATATATATAGTTTAGCTATGAGATTCATGTGAAGGATCATCTGGGTTCTGTCCCAGCCAACAGTTGCCAGACCACAACAGGCGTGCCAACTGTTACTAATTTGAAAACAATTACACCAAAGCCGTGATGAAGGAACATTATGGACTACTGTCCGGAATTTAAATAGAGAAAGATACGATTTTGTACACCTGGCTGTATCATATAAACAGACATATATCATTGGTTTATGGAGAGATCAGCCATTCTTCTTCATTTCAGGTACTCTCTATTTATTGGCACAATGAGAAATTCATACAAATATGGCAAACAATGAATGATATGGTCATATCAGGACATTTTTATACCAACCCCTGTTGTACAGCACCCTCTCCTTCCCCACTCTTAAATTCATTTCATTACTATGTATATGGAAGTAACAGTTTTCTTTGTTTCATTATACAGACTGTTTCTGAGAGTGACGTTCATATAGAGAGTAATGCCAGAGTGATCTGTACAAACGTGGCTGGTATAAGAAAGTCCTGTTATGTTAAAAACTACCAATAATAAAAAGTCGTCGGTGAATCACCGGCTATGTACTTACCCAAAACGAATTTATATAGTGATATTTAACATTTTTGCAGAGAGATTGTGAAACACTTAATAAATTATAAAGAAAACACGAATGTTTTTTAATATTGAATATCAGTATTTGTTAAGTCGTGGCTGAAGATGGTAACAATACCGAAAGTACTCCCTTATATTTTATACTAGCAGTAATACCCGGCGTTGCCCGGGGAACTTTGACTTTTCTCCTAATATCTCTCGTTCGAATCCATTTCAATTCTTCAATAGTACATTCATGATGTTATAATTTTCAATTATTCATATGGAATAACGTTTATAGTCCTTCAACGGCAGACATCCCAGCTAGTAAGTTTTTAGGACCCCTGGGCACCATGGCTAGTACGCGCCATTCAACGGCGGAAACCACAGCTAGTGAATAATTAGCATCAGTGGACGTCCTAGCCAGTGCGTACTTGAGAACACTTGTGACCACCAGGTTGATTAAAACATAGACTTCAACCATCCTGGAGCTAAAACTAATTTATTCAAAAAGATTTCTCATTAATCGTTGCAATGGTTTTCGAGTTACAAAGATTGCGTGAGTGGATGCTGGGATGGACCAGGGGTTGATTAAAAAATAGACCTTAACCTTCCGGTAGATAAAACTTATCTCTTCAAAAAGATTCCTCATTAATCATTGCAGTGGTTTTTGAGTTACAAAGATTGCGTGGGTGGATGCTGGGATGGACCAGATATTGAGGTACTAATACGCCTATAACCTTCCACAGACGATGACGAACAAATTTTAAAAAAAATTAATCAAATCCGTCAAGCCGTTCGTGAGTTAAAGCGGTACAACGCACAGACATTTTCAGCTTTATATATATGATATTTTGTGAAATAGACAATATTAAAAAACATTCGTGTTTTCTTTATAATGAATTAATACAGCTTATAACTTTTTGCTTCCCCTCCAAAACGTAGTCGACAGTTTGTGCTGATATCCAATATAGTAAACTCTCCCTTATCCGGCGTTCTGTTAACCGGCGCTCGCAAAATAATATCAAATTTGTTAAACTAAAATTAACATTCAATTATTAGATTACCAATTATATATAGAGCCACGTGTATTTACGAGCACATAATGATTCCGTAACTCACGAATCTTTTATGTATATTTATTGTACATACATATCTACATTGTATTTATAATGAAGGGAACGCTAATATTTTATTACTCCACTAATATCCTATAAATAAATGATAATAAATACATAGTTGAAAATCAAACATTTATAAAAAATGTTTCCTAGAATAGAAAAACAAAGGTACCGTTCCGTCCGTGGCACAACAATATCGTCTTATCGGGAAATGAACACTTAACTAGTAAAGTATGTACATATTTGTCAATTTAATAAATTTTATCAACAAAATATATACGAGTTTTATTCCTTAGCTCACCTAAAACCACTTTTTTTATGCTTTAATTGTTATATTTTTTTTCATTAATTGATGATTTCCGTTATCCGGCGTTTTCTGTTATCCGGCGTCACGTCAGTCCCGGCAACGCCGGATAAGGGAGAGTCTACACAGGGACTCCTAAATCCTCATACTAAATTATGTGTCGATAAATTCATTACATCGGGAGTTATTAGGGTTTTAATTTCAGCCAGAATCTCATCAGATCTAAGTTATCACATGTGACATCTTGATTTCAAATTTCAATAGCTACCAATAAAAAGTATCTGAGTTACTGCGCCCACAATTTTCCTGGTAGACGATATGACCTCGGAGTTAAAGCCTGCGCATGAATCTAACTAACTCACAATAATTCATTTCTATGTGATACAATCTAAACATTAATTTAAAATATTTTCCAAGAACATTGTTGACGTGAAAACGCCTATTCGCTCGTTAAGCACAGTGATAGCCGGTCAAACTTTCTTGTGTTACAAAATACCGTCAGATTTCAATCGATAATAACTACAAGACTAATAATGCGATAACAACGGTTGAGGTCACAATGGATAGAGAATGTCTGTACGTGTTTGTTGTGCAGTGTTTATTTTGCCTGTGACGTTATCGGGCTAGTGTGGGCGCTGGCGGATGATTGTTGCGAATTAGCGTTGTGTAAAATAGATAGGACGTTGATTCGGATCTCATTGTAAAGAGCTTGAGGAGCACTACTAGGACTCAAACAATAAAAATATTCGCAGAAATATATGTAAAAATCGGTATTAAATGGAAAATTGAAAAAAAATTTAAAGATGTCTCATATGAAACGTAAATATGCGCGGAATTATAGAAAACGCAAATCAGAGGAAAGCTCGCATCAAAAGGAATTTAAAAACCCTAAAAAGTCTAGTGCCGAGCAAATGCAAGAGCTATGGCAGCATCGAAAAGAAAATGAAAAATGATTTTATCCCGACGTTTTCACGGAAAATCTACGGTGTGGACCTTGACTACGCCTCAATGTTTTTTCTATTTTTTGGGGCGCCATAACTTTGGTAGTTTTGGTCTATCTCAAATCTGAGGACGTACAAGTGATGGTGAAATAATTAAGAAACATGTTTGGTAGAGTCAATCTTTCGATAGGACGCGTAAATCGAGAAAACGTTTAAAAAAATATGTATCAAAAGATTTTCAAGACCGTTTTCGAAATTTTTCTGGCAAACCGGGCAACATGTGAAAGTTCATATTTCATGTAAAATGTAAATTGTAGTTCTCTCTATAACTTTTATTTTAAATGTTTGGTTAGGTCATAAATATAAGCTGTACCTTGTCAAATATACTTAGACCCCGAGTGGTCTCAAGTTTCGTCCAATTTTGACCAAAATGTAATGAGATCTAAATCAGCAGATGTGATATCTTTATTTCAAATTTCAAGTGCATAGCTACAATCGTTTCTGAATTATAGCGCCCACAAAAAAATATATCCAATCGCATACATACAGACAGTATTATTTATATATTTGTACGGAAAGCACTGACTTGGTATACCAAGCAAAAAATGTATATTATTCAAATAATAATAATAATAATATTTTATAATTGTAAAGCAAGAATAATATAATATTAAAGCTCTTTTCTTGCATTAACAATAAATCCCTCTAATTGATGTGTACCTAGCTATTTCTCAGCGTTATTTATTCAATGTATTAAAGCTCTTCCTTAACAAGGGAGCCTTGATTTGTAGTTTCCTAAGCGCGCTCGCAACGAGCTCCTTTGTAGAGAATGGCCCAATAACCTCTTTGTGCGTTATACAACTTAAGTGACTTCCACTCTCTCCAAATAGACTTAGACTATAGCAAAATTAAGTGATAATTAACTATTAAATATTTGTCAAGAAAAAAAAAAAAAAAATTAATGAATCAATTGATTCTTCGATCCTCCTCCAAAACCAGTCAACTGTTTACGCTAATATTCGATAATTGACTTACATAGGGCTCCTAAATCCTCATACTAAATTTTGTGCCGATAAATTAATTTGGCAATTATTGGGATTTTTGAGTTGAATCTCCCTCTCATCCCCTCCTTCCTTTCTGCCGATTCCGCTGAAAATTAAAAAGTATCGTTTTTATGGAGTTTTGGATTCACATATGAAATCTTGTGACGATATATTCATTACAACGGCAGTTATAAACATGTTTGAGTCCCCTTTGGTCGATTTGGCTCAAAAACAATAGATGTCATCGATAGAGGGATCTGGATTCATATAAAATTTCGTGTCGATACATTCATTCTATCAGAATTTATCGTGTTCACAGACAGACAGACAGACTTTATATATATATATATATATATTTGGAATCTGGAGGTCGGAAACATAAAATTTCGTTGAAAACTCCGCATCGAATTTTTGACCGATTACGAATCTTCCCCTATATTAAAAAAAAAAAAAGGATGGGGCCAAAACCTGACTTTACCAACGGGTGTTTCGAGGGGTCTCGATTTGATAGTTGTTTTGTTATTTAATTATTACATTTATTTTGTACATATTGTATATATTTATTTTTGTATATATTTTATTATTTTCTACATATTCATATTCATTTCTCTCTTGCTTCTTATTATAATGTTTTAACTATTTTGTATTACCTGTATACATGTATTCTTATAAGCACTTCTACTTATTGTTATTGTACAGATTGTAGAATAAATAAAACATAAAAAAAACTTTTGTTTATTTTGTTTTATGATTTCTTTACGCATTTTACTTTTTTCACATTTATTTAATTTATTATTTTGTTTAGATGTATTAATTTGTATAAACTGTATATTATTATTCTTGTATTCTTTATTATTATTTTATTTTATCTTATTTTGTGTATATTGCCATTTATTATTTTTTATTTATTTTTTAAACTCGCTGTCATCAAATTTACTTATTTCAACTTACTATTTAACTGATTGTAAATATACCACATAAAGAAGAAAAAAAAAAATATATATATATATGTATATATATATTGTGATATATCGCATATCCCAGAACGATTGTTAATTATAGTTATGAGAGCGACCACGAGAAGCGCACTAGTGGAAGATACATGAAGTGGAGGGGATGGAAATTGGAGGATTCCTCGCTGAAGTGCGGTATGAAGAAGAGTCGTAGTTGAAGTGTCAGAGGAGGTAGTCGGTCCTAGTTGAGCTGTCGGGACAGACAGACAGAGAGTCGTGGCTGATGTGTCAGAGGAGGTAGACAGTCTTCAGTCAGCTATCAGAGGAGGTAGTCGGTCCTCGTTCAGCTACGAGAAAGGAGTCAGAGTTGAGCTATTGAGGGAGAAGACATTCCTGGCTGAGCTGTGGGAAGAAGGAGACTCCTGTTTGACCGGACGTAGGAGACCGAAGACTCTAATTTTGCTGCTAGAGGGAAATCATCCCTGCTGCCTACTTCGAAGGGACTGGAAGTTCCTCAATCGTCGTGGATCCTGGAGGAGAGACCACCGACTTAAGTGTGGTTAGAAAAAGAAGACTTACAAGGTAACGGAATCATTTATTTTACATTTCTCCGACATCGAGACGAATGGCTGGCTGATCATCAATAGACACCTTTATGTTGCGGGAGTTACCAGAACATTTAAGTCTATATAATTTATTTCATGTTTGATAGATATTTTATTCCAGATGTGCGATTATGGAGGGACGCCTCACTAATATATGTCAATAATTTTGTTAATAAATGTATGTTGTCTTATAAATTGTTCTCTAAATTCTCTACAGCCTAGTTCACCTTCTGAGTACGCATGTTAACCCCAAAAGTAAAATCATTTTCATAGTAATTAATAAAAGTTTAAAGCCCCCAAGCAAAGGTCACTTCAATTTATGGTGGATTGTGCCGGGTACGAAAGAAATCCGGTGAGATAAGAGAACAATTTATAATTTATATTGATTTATATCTATTATATTATTTTGTATTTTAAAAATGGCTGAAGGGACAAGGTCAAAAATACGTGAGTCAATGACAAAGGGTGACCAGAGGGAGGACGAAGAGACGAATGAAGAATTAGTATTAGAGACAAACGAAACAACAAAAAAAACGACAGACAGAAACATAAGTAGTATAGACATAGAAACATTCATGAAAACAATGACAGAAAATAGTAAATTATTAATGACAGAAATAATATCAATTAGGACGGATAATAAGAAAATAAAAGAAAGTAATGAATTAAATAATAAATTGTTAATGACAAAGATGACAGAAAAAATAGAATCAAATATGACATCAATTAGGACGGATAATAAAACGATGACAGAAAGTAATGAATTAAATATGACAAAAATGACAAAGATACTAAAGACAGATATACAAGATGGCCTCCAAGAAATGAACATAAAAATTGAGGACATGACCAGTCATTATAAACAATTACAGACTGACATGGACATTCAGGAACAAGAATTAACTACGAAAATTGTGCAACAAGGGGTCAAGATAGAAAAAAATATATTAGACACAAAAACAGAACTGACAGACGAGTGCGTACAAAGGAATGAGGAGACAAAAAACAGCATGAAGCAAAACATAGACAAAATCGAAAATAAAGTGACGGATATAGAAATAGAAATAGTAAACTTAAAGAAGTCGAAACAAATTACCGACGATTACAGAGGAATAACAGGACAGACAGAAACCATAATATATCGATCGGAAAACCAACCTGCAAAATTTACATTCAAAAACAGTAAAAAGGACTTACCGCTACAATTTTTGGAAGACTTAGTTTCAGAATATCAGTCACGCAGACCTAGTAATTTCAGTAGGTTTATTTTGGAACATTTAGAAGCAGAAGCACAGTGGTGGTTTCTAAGAAAGAAAGATGAAATAACAAACATAGACACTTTTATACAAACATTCAAAGACAAATTTCATGGGGAGACATACGATAATATAGTGTCCCTGGAATTGGACACGGAGACGTTCAAAGAACACATGGACCAGTCGCCGGTAGAATATTTTGTAAAGTTAGTCGCTAGAATCCGCGAGAGAAGTACAAAAAGTAGTGAGACTTACATCTGCCAAAGAATGGCCCGACATTTTGGGAAAACGGTTGAAACAAGCGTAATAGTTCAAGGGACAAAGACAGTAGATGCATTCGCAGACATCTTAGAGAACGTTGGAGAAAAGGTAATTAAGAGAGAAATTCTCGGGGACAGACAATATAATTCAAACTTTAGACAGAGAGAACAATACAGACCCGACTTTAGGAGGAACAACAATTTAATCCAAGAAATAATTTTGAAAATACGAATGATCAAAATGATTACCATAGGAAATACATAATCAGGACACGAGACTATTTTAACAATAGATTTAATAATAATTACCGAAGACCAGATAACCAATTTAGGACAGTACAACACGAACAAGCTGGGCAACAGAACCCAGCACGGGACAGTAGATATTATAAAAAAGAAACTCAAACTAACTGCATAAATAGACAGGAGGAAGAAAATAGAGAAGAGACAAAAAACTAGAAATCAGACAGATTCAGGGGCGTGAGTCTGTCGATGTTCCACCAACGCCCACCATTCTTAACCCTACAGCAATGCCCTTCATACCAAAAACAATAACGGACAGACAAAGTCGACTCTTGCCAACTAAAAACTCCATAGCATCATTACAAAAAGAATTTAATAAATTATTGACAGAAGACAACTATGAGGACGTAGACAGGAAAGCTAAGTGTCCGGAAATTAACATCACTTTTAACGACAATGAAATAGTTACCTTAATAGACACCGGATCTGAAATTAGCTGTATACAAGAGAGATATTTCGGTAAACTACGTGAACAAGAAAAACAAAATACAGACGGACAAAGAATTGACATACTTCCCGTACAAAATTTAGCAATAACGACCGCTACAGGCAAAAAATCGAAAGCCATCAAACATCAGATAGTAATAGAAGCAAATTTGACAGACAATTATAGACAAATACTACATTTATATGTTGTTCCAGACCTAGCACATAAAATAATTCTTGGAGTAGATACCTTAAACAAATTAGAGACAATAATTAACCTAGTAAAGTCACAATTAATTATTCAATCAAGTAATGAGAAAATAGAGATACCCTTTATAAATACAGAAAGAAAAAGAAAAAGTGCACATCTAAAATTAAACACAGAACCTAAAATGAATAAAGAAGACAAAATAGCAAAAATAGTCGAACAATTTAGTAACTTATATCCGAAACACACTGAACAATTTCACCAATTATTAATAAAATTTAAGGACATTTTTAGCAAAAAACCAGGTTTAATAAAAAATTTCCAGTATAGGTTAGAAGTGACAGATGATAGCCCATTCTTTCTTAAAAATTATCCTATTCCATATTTCAAAATGGACAGAGTCAGGGAGGAAATACAACGACTATTAGATTATGATATTATAGAACCGGCAAAAAGCCAATACATATCTCCACTGGTATGCATACACAAGAAGGATGATACTATCCGCATATGTACAGACGGTAGACATCTAAACTCAAGAATTAAATCAGACCACGAACAAACAAACAGAATCGACAATATTTTTGCAAGCTGTCACAATACCAGATACTTTTCAACAATTGACTTAACAAAGAGTTTCTATCAAATAGGATTACAACCACAATCGAGACAGTATACGGCTTTTATTTTCAACGGAATTACATATCAATTCAAACGAGTACCATTTGGCCTCAAAATTAGTTCAGCCGCCTTAAATCGAGCATTAAATAACATATTTGAAGAATTTAAACCCCAAGTACAGTTATATGTAGACGACATTTTAGTAATTACAGACACACTTGAAAGACATTATGAAATTTTAAAAAAAATATTCAACCGATTTACTGAATACAACATTACGATAAATATTGAAAAATCAAAATTCTTTTGCCAACAGTTAGATTACGTAGGATTCGTACTTACTCCAAACGGAATACAACCACAACCAGAGAAAATTAACTTAATACATAACTTCCCCATACCAAAAGACAGAAAACATTTAAGATCATTTTTGGGACTGACAAACTACTATCAAAAATTCAACTCAGATTATTCCAATAAAGTTAGCCAATTAAAAAATTTATTGAAAGAAAAGAAGAAATGGCAGTGGACAGACAAAGAGACAGCGACTTTTAACCAAATTAAAGACCTTTTTGTAGAAAATATTCAACTAAAATACCCCGACTTTTCTAAAGTCTTCTACCTTCAATGCGATTCGAGCAATTTTGCACTTGGGACTCAACTTTTTCAGAAAATAAATGGAGAAATTCACGTAATACAGTATGCTAGTCACATGTTGGGAGACCGAGAAATTAAATACAGTATAACAGAGAAGGAGATGCTCGCAATAGTTTGGGCAGTTAAGAAATTTGAAGTATATTTATTAGGTAGAAAATTCATAATTCAATCAGATCATAAAAGTTTAAGCTATTTCACTAAATGTAAAAACTTACCAGCGAGACTACAAAGATGGGTCCTACTTTTACAATCATATGACTACACAATAGAGTACATAACCGGCACAGAAAACAAGGCTGCAGACTTTCTTTCTAGATATAGTCAAAATAGTTTCCTCGAAGAAAAACGCTCAGTAATACATGTATCCGAATTACACAAGGACAGTAACAAATTAGAGGACATACTTACAAACTTCAGTATTCAATACAAAACTGACGAAACATTTAAAAAATTCAAAGAAAAATACGATGAACCAAAAGACGATGTATATCCACAAGTAACTCTTAAAAATAACCTTTATATTCTAAAATTTAGTAAAAAGATGAAACATAAAATATACGTTCCAGAAAATTCGGTTAATAAACTTATTACAATATTTCACGAAAAACATGGACATGTAGGAGGATCCAAGACGTACCATTTATTAGAGTCCTCGTTTTATTTCCACAATATGAGAAAGAAAATACAAAAAATAGTTTCCTCATGTGAAGTATGCCAATTATATAAAATCACCAACCATACATTATATTCCGAATATGTATTCTTGACAAATACCAGACCGTTAGAGACTGTATCTGTTGACTTAATGGGACCATTACCGAATGCAAGAGGAAATTATAAACATTTATTCGTAATGGTAGATAACTTTTCAAAATTCACCAAATTATATCCTATAACCATAGCCAACACTAAGAATGTCATCATATGTATTCATAAATTTTGTTCAGAAATAGGAACCCCGGATAGAATAGTATGTGACAATGGAACGCAATTTACTTCATTAAAATTTCAAGAGGAAATAGTCAGATTAGGGATCAATTTAGTATTCACTTCAATTCGTCACCCAAAGGCCAACCGAACTGAACGAACAAACCGTGACTTGGGTGAGTACTTACGACCAATATTACAGGGGCAACGACATACACTTTGGGCAAAGAATTTACCATGCATAGAATTTTTAATTAATAACACGTATCATCACAGTATTGAAGGATATCCGATAGAGGTACATTTTGGAACTAGGGCACAACATTTATTTACAGAGACTTTACAACCATACATAGGGACCGAGCCAGACTACGACACAGACGAACTAACTCAATTAAGAGAGACAACTTTCAGAAAATCATTCAAAAAATCAAGTGAAGCCAAACTAAAACATGACAAACAACATAAAACTCAAGAATTAAGCATGGGGGAATCAGTATTGGTCAAATCATTAAGGATACCGAAAAACAACAAAGAAGTTTCTAAACTATTGCCATACTGGGAAGGACCTTATGTAATAATAATTAAACATAGCCCCTCGACATATACATTAGCTAACCAAGATACAGGACAAAAAAGGGGACGTTTTCATATTTCTCTTTTGAAAAGATATAAGAACAAAGGGTCAAAATTGACGCAGGGAATTGACCAGGGGAGAGCCCGGGACTAAATCAACGCCGCAGACGGAATTGACCAGGATTCTTGGGGTCCCACGAACCCCCGGCTAGTTGAGTGCAATTGGGTATTTTTCGGAATTCAGGAAAATATCCATACTGGGCATGTTTGTAAATAAAAATTGTAAATAAATATTATATAGTTTAGCGTTCATATATTTTTCGTTTCGTTTTGTGTTAATATTTTTGTTAGTTATTCATTTTGGCGGGCTTCAGGTCTAAACCTGACAGAACAGGATTGTTCAACATTTGTAGATAAGTAAGAAATCAAATTAATTCTAAAACAGTATTGTTATAAAGGCGGGCTTCAGGTCTCAACAGGACGAAACAGGACATTTCGAGATAAAGTAAAAATCAAATTAATTTAGAACAGTGTTAAGATAGCGGCTTCAGGTCTCAACATGAACAGACAGGACAGAACATTAGTAGATACGTAGAAATTAAATTAACTTCGACGCATTGTTATAACGGCGGGCTTCAGATCTAAACACAACAATACTAGACAGGACAGAACATTTGGAGGTATTAAGATAGCGGCTTGCAGGTTTCAACATGACGATACAGGACAGGACATTTCGAGATAGTATAAAAATTAAATTAACTTCGGCACATTGTTAGGATGGCGGCTTCCACTTTGGAAAGATAACTCAACAGAGTATTTTGATTCTTTTGACTGTCGGCTGATTAAATATTGAAAGATAAATAAGGAAAACTTTATTAACATTGTTACTCTTGGATGCCTTAATGATTAAATATGGTGCGAAGTAAAGAAAGAAATGGTATTGGTAATTATTATACAGAGAAGGATATTGACGATAAATAATGATATGAAAGTTTATGGAGAATTTTGTGAGCCGAAATAGGGCCAATCTACGATGTCAGGAAAGACATTCTTCGTCGATATTTGTGGTAGTAATTGTGGATATAGATGCGTTGAGAGCATATTTCGTCGTTATTAGTATTTTAATGCTGTGGAAGCATTCTTCGTCGATCGTCGTTAATAATTGATACCTAAGTGGGGTATTTGGAATGAGATATGATAGCAGGAAAATGAAGATTGATAGTTAAAGAAAAAAAAAAAAAAGGAATTTTATTACCAAGGCACATGTATCGATGAATAATAAAGAATTTAAGGAGAATATGAGGAGTAAATAATAAAGAATAAATAATTTAAAGTAATAATTAATTAAAGAAGCCGACAGTACAAAGCTGATAAAATATGAGACAGACAGACAGGACGAAGTTGATAAAGTACGAAACAGACTAACATATACAAGCCATTTTTAAATCCATCGTTATATATTGTAAAAAATTGTAATATAGTATAAAATTGTACAGTGTAGTATAAGAAGTGTTCAGAAGTGAGTGAAGTTAGAGCCAAGTGTAAAAAAAAAAAAAAATTACGTCGCTACCTTAACTAATGTATCTCCGCAATTTTTTTAATCAAAGGGAGGCAATTGTGATATATCGCATATCCCAGAACGATTGTTAATTATAGTTATGAGAGCGACCACGAGAAGCGCACTAGTGGAAGATACATGAAGTGGAGGGGATGGAAATTGGAGGATTCCTCGCTGAAGTGCGGTATGAAGAAGAGTCGTAGTTGAAGTGTCAGAGGAGGTAGTCGGTCCTAGTTGAGCTGTCGGGACAGACAGACAGAGAGTCGTGGCTGATGTGTCAGAGGAGGTAGACAGTCTTCAGTCAGCTATCAGAGGAGGTAGTCGGTCCTCGTTCAGCTACGAGAAAGGAGTCAGAGTTGAGCTATTGAGGGAGAAGACATTCCTGGCTGAGCTGTGGGAAGAAGGAGACTCCTGTTTGACCGGACGTAGGAGACCGAAGACTCTAATTTTGCTGCTAGAGGGAAATCATCCCTGCTGCCTACTTCGAAGGGACTGGAAGTTCCTCAATCGTCGTGGATCCTGGAGGAGAGACCACCGACTTAAGTGTGGTTAGAAAAAGAAGACTTACAAGGTAACGGAATCATTTATTTTACATTTCTCCGACATCGAGACGAATGGCTGGCTGATCATCAATAGACACCTTTATGTTGCGGGAGTTACCAGAACATTTAAGTCTATATAATTTATTTCATGTTTGATAGATATTTTATTCCAGATGTGCGATTATGGAGGGACGCCTCACTAATATATGTCAATAATTTTGTTAATAAATGTATGTTGTCTTATAAATTGTTCTCTAAATTCTCTACAGCCTAGTTCACCTTCTGAGTACGCATGTTAACCCCAAAAGTAAAATCATTTTCATAGTAATTAATAAAAGTTTAAAGCCCCCAAGCAAAGGTCACTTCAATATATATATTTTACCAACCACATCTTTTCAGAACTATGCTCAACCATGAAAGAAAGAAAACCGCTGAGGAGATGGGGATAGTCTTCTGTAAAATCATGTATAAGAATGTTCTGTACTTCAATGTGTAGCATTAATTTTTTTTTTTTTTTTAAGTGATAAGGCTATAATAGGACTTTCTTATACGAACCAAGTATTACAGATCACTGTCCCTCCCTTTCTCCCTCTCATATTGTTTTCAAACTGACATTACTGGCTATAGGTTAGGTTAGGTTTTATGACTCATGCCCGGGCTTTAACTAAGAGGTCTTATCGCCTACTACCAGAGCGCAATTTCGTCACTCTGGTGGACATGAGCCCGACTGTACTATGGTAGTCCTAAATTTTGCTTACCCTAAATTTTTATTCATCTAGGGTAGGGGTCTTTAACGAGTATCTGACATCGTACAGGCTCGGGACCATCGCTTAACGTCCCATCCGAAGGACGGCGTGTTTAAGTTTATTTTACCTCCCCGATAGGTTATGAACCCACGATCTTGAGCTCAGAAGTCAAGCACGCATAATACTGAGCTACTTACCGGCTATATAAATTTCTTATACTCAGAAAGGTAATACATGTACATATTTCACTGTGAAGCAATAAATTTATTTAAACAAACATATGTCAAGTCGTGTGTAATCATGTACAGATCACTCTTTCATACTGCCACTCACTAAAGTCACTTTCAGAATTATCAGTACAATGAAATTATTAGGGTCACCGATAGCTCACTGGTCTGCCATGCTTACTGAGCTCAAGATCGCTGGTTCGAAACCCGGGCCCTTAGTAAGTAGGTATTCTATCGGGAGTTGTGTTCATAGACACACACAGACAGGTTTTTTTTTCTTAATTTTATGAAATCAGTTGGAAAACATGAAATTCCATTGAAAACTCCTCATTATTTCTGATTTATTACATAACTTCCCCTATACTTTGTATAGTTGGCGAAATAAAACATTGTTGAGAAAGGAACACGAATTCCTTACATCATAAAGCGGTCAGAGAAACAACATGAAAAGGAATAAATATATCCTAAAATTATAATAAAATAATTATGAACAAAAATATATTTAAAAAAACTTTGATTGACTTTGAACCTCAGAAAGATGTTTTTAGCGGTGAGTGCTCTCATTTCAACAGAAATGAAAGATGAATATTTTGAAAGAATTTTCTTCAGGAATTGCTTCTCATTACTTGTAGAAGTAAAAGTATTTCACAGGTTGTCAAACAAAAATTTAGTCTGACATCTCACTCACAGATTTTATTATTACAATATACTAGCCGGCTTTCGAGGTCCCCCTCATCTAGTAAAAATAATATTTTCTAAAATAATATTGATGATGATGGTTTGAAACAAACACAGATTGTCTTCAGACTCCCCAAAAACGTTTAACGTTTCGCCTATGATAATAAAGAATAATAAAAAAATAATAAATTACCACATTTCCTGAAGAAATTGGCTGGTCTTATATTAAATTGCGATTTCTACAGTAATTTCCGTAAAAAGTTTTAAGTCAAACTATTAATCTTTACAACGTGCAATCAGGGGCGTAGCCAGGATTTTGAGCAGGAGGGGGCAAAGTTAGGTCACAGGGGGGGGGGAGGGGGGGGGTATAGCCTCCCGGGGGCACAGCCCGCAGTTTCCGTGGTTAGCGTTGCAGATTCTTTGTTATTAATTTGGGAGACTCGGACCTCTAGAAGCTCCCCCTGAGGTAACCACTGACCGTAATACTTAAGCTGACTTAACATGAGCAGCAAAAATGCAAAGCGCAGCAGCAGAAAATGCACGCTGTGGTTTCTGTGCTTTTAGAATTAAATGACTCACAGCCAATAGCGTGCATTTGCTGCTGTTGCGCTTTGCATTTTTACTGCGAATGTAAAATCAGCTTTTAGAGTATAAAGTATAACATAAATGAAGATTTTGAGCGAGGAAATGAAATGATCGAATTCATATATATTTAAATAAATGTAATATGACTTGTTTTGTACATGTACATTTAAGTTAAGCACAATTTGCGTTTATCGTACGAAAATCGTGACAGAACTTCCTCTTTGAAGTGTTCTCGATGGTTTTCCAGCAACTTTCTGTGCACGCTTAGCATGCAGAGACCATTGAGACGGAATTTTTAATCTAAAATTGTTTTAGTTTATTTAATTTTTCTTGGTTTTTTGCTCTGGCCAGGGGGGACACGCCCCCCCCCCTGGCTACGCCCCTGCGTGCAATTTCGAAGAAAGTTTGGATTCTTCTAAAATATGATTCGGGGATGCTTGAAAATTTTCTAAACTTGGCGAATTTTCAATTATTTAATCCAAAGATATTTCCATTTGGTTTACAGGAAAAATTATTAGAATATAATTGAGAACAAATAACCTTCCAAAAAATGTAAAAATATCGATTTTTTCTGAAATCCATCATAATATGGACATATTTAAATATCGATATTGCAAAATTGTAGTAATTGCGTGGGGTTAGCAGACTAGTACCGATTTACATTATTTTAAACAGTTGGCGATGAGAACCATTACAGTCTTTTGCCATAAAAACATAATATCTCTCCATTTTCACTCTCTGGTTCAAAAAATAATCTCTTATTTCATATTAGGAACGTATCCTATTGTTGACGCATTTTAATGTTTGCTTATTCTTTTGTCGGCAGGTACATCGCAGTGACACAACCAATCAAGTATGCCAAACACAAGAACAACCGACGGGTGTGGTTGACCATCGTATTGGTGTGGGCCATCAGCTGTGCCATAGGTAGCCCTATAGTCATGGGGCTCAACAATACTCCAGACAGACAACCTGAACTCTGTCTATTCTACAATTCCGACTTTATCATCTACTCATCACTATCATCTTTCTACATTCCCTGCATCATCATGGTCTTCCTATATTATAGTATATTTAAGGTAAGTCAATTTTTTTTTTAATTAAAAAATTAGTACAGCTGAATATGTTGTAGTAATAGAGGTATTTACGAATTATAATAAGAAACGAAACGCAATACTGAGAGTGACTTTCTTATACTCAGTAATGCCAGTATGAAACTAATTTGAGAGGGAGAGAGGGGAATCTGTATAAAAGTGATTGGTATAAGAACGCCCTGCCCTGTATTTGCCACAAAACATGAATTTATTTTTATTTTTAATGAAAACTACAACTAATAGAGGGCGCCGGTAGCTCAGTGGTATGCGTGCTTACCTTCTGAGCTTAAGAAAGTGGGTTCGAAAACCGACCGAGGCCCTTAGTTTATTTTATCTGGGAGGTAAAATAAACTTAAGCACGCCGTCCCTCGGATGGGACGTTAAGTGATGGTCTCGAGCCTGTACGATGTCAGGTACTCGTTAAAGACCCCTGCCCTAGGTGAATAAAAATGTAGGACTCCCATAGTAGAGTCGGGCTTATGTCCACCTGACGAAAGAGCGCTCTGATAGTAGGCGATATGACCTCGTACTTAAAGCCCGGGCATGAGTCATAAAACCTAACCTTTGAAATATTTCTTAACGAAATTTAATTTACATTCTTTGAGACGCTATAACGTTGGTTCTATTGACCTTATCTCCAACATTAGTGATTCGAAATTTAATAAGAAAATATGTTATAGGACTAACCCTTTTCATGTTAGTCTAACATAGAAGAATATGTGTTTCAAAACGTCATTTAAGGATAGTTCGAAAATATCACAAAAACCGGACGATCTGCGAAACGTTTACACACGTTCATATACGAGGCACGTCCAGAAAGTAAGTGTACTCAATTTATGTAGGGTTCAAAAAAAATGTATTTAAACAAAAACATACTTGGTTACACTTGTACATATGTAAGTTATTTTTCGACGTAGTCACCATCCCTCTCCATGCAAGTGGTGAGCCGCGGCATCAATTTTTTCATGCCTGCCTCGAAGAAGTCTCCCGCCAGCTCTTTCGCCCACTTCTCCACCTCCCCCTTCACCTCCTCGTCCGTTGAAAACTTGTTCCCACCCATGTGCACCTTAAGGGAAGTGAAGAGATGGAAATCTGAAGGGGCCAGGTCAGGGGAATACGGGGGGTGGTTCAAAACGTCCCATCCAAAGAGTCCAGGAGTTGCTTCGTGGCGTTGGCCGCGAGGTCTGGCATTGTCGGGCAGCAGGCAGACTCCCTTCGTCAGCATACCCCTCCTTTTATTCTGAATCGCCCTTTTCAATTCTGAATCGAGCTTTTCCCTTCGCAACGAGGTAGCGAATGACGGCGCGAATTTCGCACTTGGCGGGAGATACAATCGACATTTCTCGCGAGAGATGCTACTGCGTCAAGAGTTTTCAACACACTAACCTCGGATTGGTCTCGTTTTGAAGGGGAGGGGTCAGGCTACGCGGCAGTGTTGCCAACATGTCGAAAAAGTATTCCCTACAGCTGTGAGAGTACCACTTACTTACTTTCAGGACGTGCCTCGTACATAGAGAAGGTTGTCTAGTGTGGAAAGGGGCAGCTTGATAGTTGTATGCTTCTTCTTACAAGATTTTCCCCTTGCGAGCAATAGATAAAGAAATGTTAAACACTACTACATAAATTCAATGCTAGCTTAGTGTGCTATAGGAAGAATTCCTATCACTAACTGACACTAGTTTAAGTCACAAATTTCTTGTCGGATAGTAAGTTGCTATGTTAAAATATAAATAAAAAATGCATAAAATAATGAACAGTTAGACAGGATAAAAGGGTATAAGACGTTGTCCAGTGTATATATACTGCAATATCTGTTAAGAAGATTGTCCAGTGTGGAGAGAAGCAGCTCTATGAATTAAGCTTCTATTCGGAGTTACACAATAGAAGCAGTCCTTTCCTCTTCTATTCAATGAACCTCCTTTCATTGTGCTGTAAGCTCCTTCACAAAATTTTTTATTTATTTTTTTTTTTTTTTGACGGAATCCAATTCTTTATCACTTTCAGCAAAATCCATCTTTCTTCTTTTCAGCGGTTGAAAGAGAATGAATTACTTAAAACGCGTGTATCATGTTAATGCTTACTTAGGGTTTTAACTCAATAGAATATAAATAAAAAATAGTCATCTGTGATTCACCGGCAATATACTTGCTCAGAAGGAATTAATTTTATGCTCTCCGTCTAAAACTAATTCACCATTTAGGTTAAAAATTAATAGTTGAATTACATTGGGGCTACAAAATCCTCATATATTTTGTGTTAATACATTCATTAAGGCCGATATCGCGACAAAATTGATAAATGTAGTCTTTATTGATTATTGAATACACACATACACCACACACACAGGCACAGAAAAGCAGAAATATTATACAGAAATTCGATGCCGAGTTTTCTTCGGAACTTCATGCTTTCCGACCTCCTGATCTCAAAAATGAAAAAAAATAATTGTGTTTTAGCCCTATAAGGACGGAATGGAGGAGAAACAGAGAGGAGGCTGATTTGGACCGGAACCCTTCTGAGGGATCTCCGCAAGGGCGGCAATAAAACGTTGGTTCACCAGGAGTCATCCAGTTCTGGAGAGGGGTCCCAAAGCATATGAATAAACACCTGCACAATATGGGCATCGCTAGAAACCCTCTGTGCAGGAAATGTGGCGAAGAAAATGAAACTCCTGTTCATATTCAAGCACTAGAAAATAAAAGTAAGAGATTTCACCGCTTGCCATAACAGAACCAAAGCAGGTAATGGAGAGAACCTGCAGCAGAATCCTGGACTTTATTAAAGATAGAGGGTGATGAGGCTGAATTCAAAAATCCCAATAACTGCCGATGTAATGAATGTATGAACATAAAATTTAATATGACGATTCAATGTGATAAAAAAAAATATATAAATTATAATTAAATGAACAAAATTAATAATAATTAAAACAAAAAGAATAAAGAATAAATATTATCACATTTCCTGTAGAAATTAAAGCTGGTCTTCTACTAAATTTTGATTTCTACAGTAATTTCCGAAAAAGGCCCTAAAAAATATCGAAAGTTAAAGACGTGCAATTTTGAAAAAAGTGCATGTATTTTAAAACATTTCAATTAACAAATTATTTCATTTTGATTTCTTCTAAATATAATAATGAAATAAAAAATCAAATTACTTACAATAAAAATCTTACAAACCAATTTCGACATCTACTTTAGTCTCTTTTCTTCTTAAATATTGTGGCCATTCTTTAATTAAATGTTATTCTAGACATATAAACACATAGATATAGTAAGGAAAGGGGAAAAATCGACATTTGCGAAACATATAAATGATATGGGTCTCTCATTCAACGAAACATCCGGCATAAAATACCTCCACTTATGTGAAAAAGGTAGACCATTAGATTCTCTAGAACAGCTAGAAATTAATATGACTCGAAAAAATGGGAATTGTTTAAACGACCAGACACTTCAAATTTTCTCCTTTGCTAATCCCTTTCAGATAACAAATATCCATTACAACATTTATCTAGGTTAAATAACTTCCTACATAGCTGCTATATATTGTACATTTGTTGTATTGTTTTCTTGTAATGTTAGTTTTTAGATCTATTTTAATTTTATTTTTTTGGTTTTCAAATAAGTGCACAGTTAGCTATTACAGTTAGAATATAGACTTCCACCCCCCTGGTTTTACCAGAGGAAGGGGACCCTTTCACCTCATGTACTCTTAGGTTAATATAAATATGTATGCCTGCCAAATATCTGAATTATTGTTGAACATTGTGCTGACGATGGCGTAAGCAGAAACCGGTACACATTTAAGTATATGTTTGTGGAATTAGACAATATAAGTGTTCAACAAAGTGTTTTATCTATCATTTTATTTTATAAACATATAAATAAATAAAAGTATCTTTGCGCATCTACTTCACTGTTATTTTCACTCCTACATCTCCTCTACATCTTCTCTCACTCAGACTGGTTCAATACACCTTAACCCTAAAAACAACTCTCTCTCTCTAGACTGTCCACTTCCACATCTTTCCTTAGACTGTTTCTCACTACATATTTAAAACAGCTGATCGTCGTCTTTTGTGCTCCAATCATTGGTTGTTCCCATTTCTTTTTAAAACAAAATGCGACTAGTCCATTTTTGTATATTTATTCACTATTTAAGTTACTTTACTCCTAATGTTAGGAGTGTTAGAAGCCACCATATAGGTCAAATATTGAGTTTTGGCCCAAACAGTCTATAGACTTTTAGAAGAAAAGCGTAAACTTAATTAATTAATTCGTTCTGGGAAAGTACATAACTGGTGATGCAACGACGATTTTTTTTTTCATCTCATTCTTTTGAACAAACAATTTCTTGAAAAAAATTAATTTCCTTACTAAATATAAATAATATATTAATTTACACTCTTTTTTTTTAAGTAATTTAAATTGACTCATAATTAGAAATGACCTGACTCAAAAAAAAAAAAAAAGGGTGCTAATAAAAAATTACCCTAACCCTTCTGAGTAGAACAATAAAAAAATGGGTCGGGACAGATGACGGTGGGGCTCGTCGGGTTATCAAAGATTCATACCCCAGCGGAACAAAGGTTCACTGCATATTTTAGCACCCACAAACCACCTACCTACCCACTTTTTACGTTTTAGCCCAATTTTCTCTTATTATTTTTGGTTCCCAGCCCAAAACCATAGGGCGTCTATACCCTCGCATGGTTCCTTCACCGGATCATTCCTGTATTTATGTAATTAAATATATATAAAAAGAACTGGTTTAACTTTTATATTGTCTAATTTCACAAAAATATAAACATAAAGTGTACCGGTATCGGAATAGGCCATCGTCAACCCAATGTTTAAGTTTGTTAGCCAACCCCTGGTAAAGTGCGAGGGATTGTGTGTGTCACAGTCTTAACCTTCTTCCTAGGGATTGTGAGTCACAGTCTTAACCTTCTTCCTAGGGATTGTGTGTCAGTCTTAACCTTCTTCCTAGGGATTGTGTGTCACAGTCTTAACCTTCTTCCTAGGGATTGCGTGTCACAGGCTTAACCTTCTGCCTAGGGATTGTGTGTCACAGTCTTATGTAGGGTCAATTTATGTCAATTTATGTAGGGTTCAAAAAAAATGTATTTAAACAAAAACATACTTGGTTACACTTGTACATATGTAAGTTATTTTTCGACGTAGTCACCATCCCTCTCCATGCAAGTGGTGAGCCGCGGCATCAATTTTTTCATGCCTGCCTCGAAGAAGTCTCCCGCCAGCTCTTTCGCCCACTTCTCCACCTCCCCCTTCACCTCCTCGTCCGTTGAAAACTTGTTCCCACCCATGTGCACTTAAGGGAAGTGAAGAGATGGAAATCTGAAGGGGCCAGGTCAGGGGAATACGGGGGGTGGTTCAAAACGTCCCATCCAAAGAGTCCAGGAGTTGCTTCGTGGCGTTGGCCGCGAGGTCTGGCATTGTCGGGCAGCAGGCAGACTCCCTTCGTCAGCATACCCCTCCTTTTATTCTGAATCGCCCTTTTCAATTCTGAATCGAGCTTTTCCCTTCGCAACGAGGTAGCGAATGACGGCGCGAATTTCGCACTTGGCGGGAGATACAATCGACATTTTTCGCGAGAGATGCTACCGCGTCAAGAGTTTTCAACACACTAACCTCGGATTGGTCTCGTTTTGAAGGGGAGGGGTCAGGCTACGCGGCAGTGTTGCCAACATGTCGAAAAAGTATTCCCTACAGCTGTGAGAGTACCACTTACTTTCAGGACGTGCCTCGTACATAGAGAAGGTTGTCTAGTGTGGAAAGGGGCAGCTTGATAGTTGTATGCTTCTTCTTACAAGATTTTCCCCTTGCGAGCAATAGATAAAGAAATGTTAAACACTACTACATAAATTCAATGCTAGCTTAGTGTGCTATAGGAAGAATTCCTATCACTAACTGACACTAGTTTAAGTCACAAATTTCTTGTCGGATAGTAAGTTGCTATGTTAAAATATAAATAAAAAATGCATAAAATAATGAACAGTTAGACAGGATAAAAGGGTATAAGACGTTGTCCAGTGTATATATACTGCAATATCTGTTAAGAAGATTGTCCAGTGTGGAGAGAAGCAGCTCTATGAATTAAGCTTCTATTCGGAGTTACACAATAGAAGCAGTCCTTTCCTCTTCTATTCAATGAACCTCCTTTCATTGTGCTGTAAGCTCCTTCACAAAATTTTTTATTTATTTTTTTTTTTTTTTGACGGAATCCAATTCTTTATCACTTTCAGCAAAATCCATCTTTCTTCTTTTCAGCGTTTGAAAGAGAATGAATTACTTAAAACGCGTGTATCATGTTAATGCTTACTTAGGGTTTTAACTCAATAGAATATAAATAAAAAATAGTCATCTGTGATTCACCGGCAATATACTTGCTCAGAAGGAATTAATTTTATGCTCTCCGTCTAAAACTAATTCACCATTTAGGTTAAAAATTAATAGTTGAATTACATTGGGGCTACAAAATCCTCATATATTTTGTGTTAATACATTCATTAAGGCCGATATCGCGACAAAATTGATAAATGTAGTCTTTATTGATTATTGAATACACACATACACCACACACACAGGCACAGAAAAGCAGAAATATTATACAGAAATTCGATGCCGAGTTTTCTTCGGAACTTCATGCTTTCCGACCTTCTGATCTCAAAAATGAAAAAAAATAATTGTGTTTTAGCCCTATAAGGACGGAATGGAGGAGAAACAGAGAGGAGGCTGATTTGGACCGGAACCCTTCTGAGGGATCTCCGCAAGGGCGGCAATAAAACGTTGGTTCACCAGGAGTCATCCAGTTCTGGAGAGGGGTCCCAAAGCATATGAATAAACACCTGCACAATATGGGCATCGCTAGAAACCCTCTGTGCAGGAAATGTGGCGAAGAAAATGAAACTCCTGTTCATATTCAAGCACTAGAAAATAAAAGTAAGAGATTTCACCGCTTGCCATAACAGAACCAAAGCAGGTAATGGAGAGAACCTGCAGCAGAATCCTGGACTTTATTAAAGATAGAGGGTGATGAGGCTGAATTCAAAAATCCCAATAACTGCCGATGTAATGAATGTATGAACATAAAATTTAATATGACGATTCAATGTGATAAAAAAAAATATATAAATTATAATTAAATGAACAAAATTAATAATAATTAAAACAAAAAGAATAAAGAATAAATATTATCACATTTCCTGTAGAAATTAAAGCTGGTCTTCTACTAAATTTTGATTTCTACAGTAATTTCCGAAAAAGGCCCTAAAAAATATCGAAAGTTAAAGACGTGCAATTTTGAAAAAAGTGCATGTATTTTAAAACATTTCAATTAACAAATTATTTCATTTTGATTTCTTCTAAATATAATAATGAAATAAAAAATCAAATTACTTACAATAAAAATCTTACAAACCAATTTCGACATCTACTTTAGTCTCTTTTCTTCTTAAATATTGTGGCCATTCTTTAATTAAATGTTATTCTAGACATATAAACACATAGATATAGTAAGGAAAGGGGAAAAATCGACATTTGCGAAACATATAAATGATATGGGTCTCTCATTCAACGAAACATCCGGCATAAAATACCTCCACTTATGTGAAAAAGGTAGACCATTAGATTCTCTAGAACAGCTAGAAATTAATATGACTCGAAAAAATGGGAATTGTTTAAACGACCAGACACTTCAAATTTTCTCCTTTGCTAATCCCTTTCAGATAACAAATATCCATTACAACATTTATCTAGGTTAAATAACTTCCTACATAGCTGCTATATATTGTACATTTGTTGTATTGTTTTCTTGTAATGTTAGTTTTTAGATCTATTTTAATTTTATTTTTTTGGTTTTCTAATAAGTGCACAGTTAGCTATTACAGTTAGAATATAGACTTCCACCCCCCTGGTTTTACCAGAGGAAGGGGACCCTTTCACCTCATGTACTCTTAGGTTAATATAAATATGTATGCCTGCCAAATATCTGAATTATTGTTGAACATTGTGCTGACGATGGCGTAAGCAGAAACCGGTACACATTTAAGTATATGTTTGTGGAATTAGACAATATAAGTGTTCAACAAAGTGTTTTATCTATCATTTTATTTTATAAACATATAAATAAATAAAAGTATCTTTGCGCATCTACTTCACTGTTATTTTCACTCCTACATCTCCTCTACATCTTCTCTCACTCAGACTGGTTCAATACACCTTAACCCTAAAAACAACTCTCTCTCTCTAGACTGTCCACTTCCACATCTTTCCTTAGACTGTTTCTCACTACATATTTAAAACAGCTGATCGTCGTCTTTTGTGCTCCAATCATTGGTTGTTCCCATTTCTTTTTAAAACAAAATGCGACTAGT
Organism: Aradus depressus; assembly: GCA_963662175.1. NCBI lineage: Eukaryota > Metazoa > Arthropoda > Insecta > Hemiptera > Aradidae > Aradus > Aradus depressus. The sequence continues at coordinate 26,139,791 of OY759219.1, forward strand.
CCATTTTTGTATATTTATTCACTATTTAAGTTACTTTACTCCTAATGTTAGGAGTGTTAGAAGCCACCATATAGGTCAAATATTGAGTTTTGGCCCAAACAGTCTATAGACTTTTAGAAGAAAAGCGTAAACTTAATTAATTAATTCGTTCTGGGAAAGTACATAACTGGTGATGCAACGACGATTTTTTTTTTCATCTCATTCTTTTGAACAAACAATTTCTTGAAAAAAATTAATTTCCTTACTAAATATAAATAATATATTAATTTACACTCTTTTTTTTTAAGTAATTTAAATTGACTCATAATTAGAAATGACCTGACTCAAAAAAAAAAAAAAAAAAGGGTGCTAATAAAAAATTACCCTAACCCTTCTGAGTAGAACAATAAAAAAATGGGTCGGGACAGATGACGGTGGGGCTCGTCGGGTTATCAAAGATTCATACCCCAGCGGAACAAAGGTTCACTGCATATTTTAGCACCCACAAACCACCTACCTACCCACTTTTTACGTTTTAGCCCAATTTTCTCTTATTATTTTTGGTTCCCAGCCCAAAACCATAGGGCGTCTATACCCTCGCATGGTTCCTTCACCGGATCATTCCTGTATTTATGTAATTAAATATATATAAAAAGAACTGGTTTAACTTTTATATTGTCTAATTTCACAAAAATATAAACATAAAGTGTACCGGTATCGGAATAGGCCATCGTCAACCCAATGTTTAAGTTTGTTAGCCAACCCCTGGTAAAGTGCGAGGGATTGTGTGTGTCACAGTCTTAACCTTCTTCCTAGGGATTGTGAGTCACAGTCTTAACCTTCTTCCTAGGGATTGTGTGTCAGTCTTAACCTTCTTCCTAGGGATTGTGTGTCACAGTCTTAACCTTCTTCCTAGGGATTGCGTGTCACAGGCTTAACCTTCTGCCTAGGGATTGTGTGTCACAGTCTTAACCTTCTTAACCCTCTAAACTTTCTTAATCTTCTTCCGTGTGTCACAGCATCATATCTTTGGTAAAAAGAAAAAAAAAATTAAAGAAACAAACATGTATTTTCATTATAAGGAATGAGTATGCAATTCATTTTGTTATATACACTATTTATTCTATTATAAACCCCATTCTCTAGTTCTTTTTTACACTTAATTTTTTTAGTATTTTTTATATTAAAAAAATTATATTATTACTGACAACTCAAATATTCATAAATGTTATGTTAATGTGGTGTATTGACACTTAAGTTCGTATGTAAATTTAAAACTCTATAAAGAGGACACTCATTAATTTTCAGCAAAATCGGACGAAGGGAAAGGGGTGATCAGAGGGGGTGCTCAAATTAATAACCGCAATAACTCCTGAAGTAGTCAGTTCATCGATGTGAAATTTTATATTTAAATTCAATACTCAATAAAGACTACATTTATCAATTTTGTCGCGATATCGGCCATAATGAAGCGGAGGATCATAGGAAAAACTGCCAATTTATTGAATGTATCAACACGAAATATAGTATGAGGATGTGGATACACATTGAAAATATTCATGTCGACACATTTATTCTATTGGATGTTATCGTGTGCATAGACACACGCACAACAGAGAAACATTATTTGGAATCAGGTGTTCGGAAAACAAGAAATTCTGATGAAAACTTAAGAGTTTAGTCAATAAGTTGAATTTCTGACCGATGAAATAATGTCCTCTATATGAGGTACAGCTGTGGAAATAAAATGTTCTGTGTAGTGGTAAAAAAAATTATGTTGTTAAATAAAAATATATAATTAATAATTGAATTAATAACAATGAAATAATAATTAATTAATAAACAATAAATTCCAAATTTCCTGTAGAAATTGTATAACTCTGGTCTTTTACTTCAGAGGGCGTCGGTAGCTCAGTGGTATGCGTGCTTGACTTCTGAGCTCAAGGATGTGGGTTCGTAACCCGACCGAGGCCCTTAGTTTATTTTATCTGGGAGGTAAAATAAACTTACGCACGCCGTCCTAGGGATGGGACGTTAAGCGATGGTCCCGAGCCTGTACGATGTCAGATACTCGTTAAAGACCCCTACCCTAGATGAATAAAAATTTAGGGTAGGCAAAATTTAGGACTCCCATAGTAGAGTCGGGCTCATGTCCACCAGAGTGACGAAAGAGCGCTCTGGTAGTAGGCGATATGACCTCGTAGTTAAAGCCCGGGCATAAATCATAAAACCTAACCTAACCTAGTATGAGGATTTTGTAGCTCCCAAGTAATTCATCTATTAATTGTTAACCTAAATGGTGAATTAGTTTTAGACGAAGAGCATAAACTTGAATCCCTTCTGAGCAAGTATATTGCCGGTGAATCACAGATGACTATTTTTTATTTATATTCTATTGAGTTAAAACCCTAAGTAAGCATTAACATGATACACGCGTTTGCATATTGACAAATTATGACTCAGCTGCAGTTCATTTATTGTTTCTTATTTTAACGCAGACTTTGTTTTCGTTCTCCTGTAAAATCAACGATCATGCACTTACCACATTTTTGCTCTAGCCCATCGATATATAAACTTTTAACATTCCTGCAAACCCTTTGAAAATTATATCTATATTTTAGGGATTCCGGTCACTTTTACAGATAAAAGAGAAATACAATTTTTGCTTTCAAAGAATTTTCTCACCCATTCAGTATTCATTGAGGGAAATTCAGCTTTCTAAGAGATCGTTTTGTGTAATAAAATGAAGAGATCTTCATCCTTTCCGGCGACCACTGGGAAGATCCCTTTGTAAGAAGGAAATAAGGGATGAAAGAGGGTTAGTATAAAGATAAGGATATCTTTTTTTTCTGTATCTAAGGATACATGGGTGTCTACTTGTGTCTATGAGGTCAAAGTTAACTCCTTTTTGTCGGGGACCACTCGAGTTAGCCCATTGTGCTACGTCAAGGGTTCGTAATGCTCCGTATGAATAGTACTTGTCTGTTCCGTCTGTTGAAGGGTCATTCTACTGTAAATCTTCTCTTATCCTCTTATTTTGACTTATATTGATGTTCAACTTACATTTGAAGTTTATACTTATCTAACCATAATAATTATTGTCATAGGAACAAAAGATATTTTCTTCCCACTGTTTTATTTTTAACCAGAACCGATTTTTTTAACGCAGCAGTGTTATCATCAGTGACACATCTATGATTGAATAAATTTATAAAATATAAATAATGAAAATGGTCGAGCTATAATGCGAGCAAAAATGTAAAAGTATACAATAATAAAAAATATATAGATGTATGTCTGTATATGTGTATATATACAGTAGACTCTCCCTTATCTGGCGCTGCCGGGACCGACGTGACGCTGGGTAACGGAAATCATCAATTAATGAGAAAAAATATATCAATTAAGCATTAAAAAAAAGTGTTTTTAGGTGAGCTAAGGAATAAAACACGTAGGTATGTATTTTGTTGAAAACATTCATTAAATTGATAAATATGTACATACTGAACATTGATTTATTATATGTACGTACATATGTACATATACTTATCCAAGCATTAAAAAGATATCTTGAAATCTGCGTTTAATTAAGTGAAGTAATAAAATATTGTATTAGCGTTCCCTTCATTATAAATACAATGTACATATGTACGTATGTATCAATAAAAATACATAAAATATTCGTGAGGTACGGAATTATTATGTGCTCGTAAATACACGTGGCTCATATAATTGATAATATAATAATTGAATGTTAATTTTAGTTGAACAAATTTGATATTATTTTGCGAGTGCCGGATAAGGGAGCGCACCGGTTAACAGAACGCCGGATAAGGGAGAGTCTACTGTATGTATGTGTATATGTATGTATATATGTGTGTGTATGTGCATATGTATGGGATATATATAGAGTTTGGTATATATATGGGATATATATACCAAACTCTTCTAGTTTCAGTTTCTCTTATAACTATTTTTATTAACATTGGTACAGGGTAGGAAATAATTTAATTCAGTTAATTTTTTTAATCATATAATATGTTGGTAACAATTTTTTATTTACAGTTAAGGTTAACAATATAACATTTTAACAACTATTTTTGTTTATTAACTTTCGGAATTTTAGAATAGAATAACAGTTATAAAACAAAAATCAACTAATTACCATTTTTATCTCCATTTTTACTGTCTTTAATTTTAGCTCGATACTCTCTCATGAACTCAGCCATCGATTGTTTTTGTTTATTATCTAAAAGTAAATTCGATTATTGTAAACTCGTAAAATTGTTTTCGGAATTGTAGAATAGAATAGCGGTTATATAACAAAAATCAACTACTTACCATTTGTATCGCCATTTTCACTTGTTATGTTTTTTCATTTTATTGTGTACATTTTACACGATGCACAAATGTAGATTTAAAGCGTTGCACAGTCAAAACAACTGCATTAATTCAAACACAAACGGTTAAGAAATACACGTGTTGTATTAAAGCATCAGAAGTGAAAGGTGCGCAGAAGTATGCACAGTCTGCTCAGTGTACGTCAAGAATATTACAATTTTTCGTTTGCATTTCGGAGGGGAAAATCGCTGCATCTACCTCAAAACGTCCTGCAATAACTAAGTTACACTTCAAAAAAACGTGTTTACCCCACCCATACAGTGTAGAGGCTAAAGAACTACTGATATAGCTCAAAGGGCTGAGGATAGCGAGTTTCACTCACTCTACGTGCAAAAATCTTCTATTCAAATATACACAATAATTTAAAAAATAAATATCTACATAATAGTCAAATGTCTCTGCAATAGTATATCATTCAACGTATAACCAATGGAATTTTTGTCATAAAATATAAGTACAATATTAATTATATATCCGAAGGACGGCGTGCTTAAGTTTATTTTACTTCAACATAAAATAAACAAAGGACCTCGGCCGGGTTACGAACCCACTATCTTTAGCTCAGTTAGCAAGCACGCATACCACTGAGCTATCGGCCCCCTATACATATATATTAATTTTTTTTATTCAAAACGAAAAAAATAAAGAAATGTTACAATGATTTTTTAATTAGAACTCTAACATCTGCAATCACGTACACGCAGAGAGAGGAGAATCATTGCTAAAATGGTCAATACGTATTAAGATGATTTTGAAACGTGAAATTTCATTGAAAACTGGATATCGTATTTCGAATATTATAAAATATGTACAGTTTAATATTGGTATATTCTAGGGATGGTCCCTTGTAATGTTTGAAGTGAACGTGTGACCCATGTTTGTGCGTGATGGGATGTGACACAAATGCGGTGAGCTGATCCTAATGGCCATGTTGAGTTGGCGTTTAGATTAGCTCAGACCCTGATTACGAGGTGATCCTGATCTGTAGTTGATGATCTCCCGGGATTTAAGACTCAGATACCCCATTCAGCCCATACCACCCCTAACATAAAACACACCCTAACTACCCGCTTTCACTGCTGCTTTTTTTTGTACGCTGCTTACATCAGGATGACATCTGTACCTTAAGTCAGTGGTCTCCAAAGCGGGGTACGCATACCCCGGGGGGTACGCAAAGTGATACTTGGGGTACGCCAAAGAAGTAGGCTCACGACAACTTGCGAGTGTATGATCGTGTATCATGTAGGTGCGAGATTCTCTCATTGCTCGTTGGGTCTGGTTTCACGTCCCGGCCGCTCAGTGCGCCATTGTGCAAGTGGCTGGTAGGTCGTGTATCATCATCCAGAGAATTTTATGAACTGTAGGAACTAATATAAATAACAGTGTGTATTATAATAACTATGTTTAGTTGCCTCTTAAATGCTATTGATTTTAAACGTCTCAAAAAATGGATTAATGATTTTAAAAAACGCCAGCAAAGAAATCGCCGGTTGAAGGTTATTTTGATAGTGCTTCTTACATTATATTTAGTGACCGACCGAAGATTCGGTTTCGGCCAAAAATCAGCCGAAACTCAGTTTTCGTGACTTGTGCGTCGTTCGACTAACTTCGGATGAGTTGTGAGTCGTGTGTGGTTGCCATACGAATACTAAAATTAATTAGTAATCTAATAATAATATTTCGTTTTTTTTCTTTTGATTTTATAACTGTTTTTTGAAATTAAGCAATTACTTGATAGTCGTACAAATTATTGTAATCGTTGTTAAGACCGATAATTAGGTAATTCTTTAACCACCAAGTGCTAAATACAAGATCTCAGTAAATAATAAATTAATCTTAAGAATATTGTGAACACAATTAAAATAGGTACTTACTTAATTAGGGAGTCTGTTCTTTACATCTAATCTAATGTTGATTTTGACAAAGTTTACTTACAAGGCAGGTCTTTACTTTAACATGTTTATTATTTTTGTTCATGTTAAATTGTTAATGTAACATAAATAAATAACTATTTTTGTTACATACTTCAATTATTGTTTTTTATTTCATTTAACACGAGTCCGTAGGTAGGTGGTGTATGTGTAAAAAATACACTAAATTTCAGAATACAAAAGAAATTTTAACATGTCTAAATAAGTTTCGGTTTCGGCTGAAATTCCTGTTTCTATCGGCCACTAATTATATTATATTATAGGGGGTACAACTAATAATTATTTTCGTCTAAGGGGTACGCGATCAAAAAAGTTTGGAGATCGCTGCCTTAACTGATATAATCATATTATTTGGAAATGATATTCACTCACACAATCCCTCAAGAATCGATCTGTCAATCTATATTAATAAAGCTGAAACGAGAGTTGTTGGTGAGTTTGTTCCAACATCACGCCCATACCGATGTTCGGATTTTCATAAAACTTCACATGTACCATCATTCCAAGCCAGATTGAAAAATAGGCTACATGAAATGTCAAAATTTGACATGCGAGGGGGGGGTTGTGGAGATCCAAAACTAAATTGAATGCTAGTCATCTGCTCACTAACAGCTGATTGGAATTTCACATGTAGCATCCATTTGAGATAGGCTATGTGGTGTCTCAAAATTCTTAACGGGAGGAGGGTTATAGGGGGGCCTAAGCATAAAAATAGTACTAGCTCATTAACGAATGATCGGTTGTAAGAATATATAACAAATAATTTAAAATAAATAAAACTGGATCTAATTTAATGAGCATATGAAGAAATAATTTAACATTTACACATACACATTTTGACATTTTCAAATTAATTTATTAAAACATTTAATATGTCAAGAAGCCTTTAGAAAATGTTTTATAATGATGAATTATTTATTCACGTTTAGCTGTTACAATATAAGTATGAAATTACATTTACCTGTTATACGAATATAATATATTCGTATAACAGGTAAATGTAATTTTATACTTATATTATATACTAAAGGCTTCTTGACATATTAAATGTTTTCATAAATTAATTTGAAAATGTCAAAATGTGTATGTGTAAATGTTAAATTATTTCTTTAAATGTTCATTAAATTAGATCCAGTCGGACTCATGTCCACCGGAGTGTCGAAAGAGCGCTCTCCACTAAACCTAACCTAATATATTATATTAGGTTAGGTTTAGGTTTTATGACTCAAGCCCAGGCTTTAACTACGAGGTCATATCGCCTACTACCAGAGCGCTCTTTCGTCACTCTGGTGGACATGAATCCGACTCTACTGTGGGAGTCCTAAATTTTGCCTACCCTAAATTTTTATTCACCTAGGGCAGGGGTCTTTAACGAGTACCTGACATCGTACAGACTCGGGACCATCGCTTAACGTCCCATCCGAAGGACGGCGTGCTTAAGTTTATTTTACCTCCCAGATAAAATAAACTAAGGGCCTCGGTCGGGTTTCGAACCCACGAACTTGAGCTCAGATGGCAAGCACGCATACCACTGAGCTACCTGCGCCCTCACGAATATATATTGATAAACACATGTGACATCATCTGAAGGGAGGAGGGAGACCTGGCCAGTTTGAGAACCACTCCATTAAGGTATTCAAATCCCGGAAGTGTTAATTCTTATTCTGAATTGTAAATGCTTGTATAATTTTAATAGCAACGATGTCTGCCGTGCGCCAGTCGGTTGCACGGTGAGTGGGTTGGGGGTCCCGGATTCAGCTGGGGCCCCTCGGGGTTTCGGGTCGGTCGGGCACACGTGGACACATGGTGTATTGTATTGGTAACAACGGAATGAGTGACGGTCAATGGCGCGGGATTAAGTTCCCTCAAAACCTAAATGTTGTTATGTTACCAGAGTTGGGAAATGATGGTTTTGTATTTCGGGGTTGTGTGCTCGACGGGTTGGGGGCCCTGGTGGGTCGCGGCCGGTTCGGGGCCTCCGCTCCTCTGCTGTGTGGTTTTCTGGCGTCCGGATCGGCTCGCTGCTCGCCTTCATGACTGTGCGTGGCCTCATTCCTCTTCGAGGGCATTGCGCGTCCATATTTTGCTTTTTTGGAAACTTATTGCTATAAATTTTACTTTGAATTAATTTCTGTAGTTGATTTGTCCTTAAACCAATGTGCCTGTGAAAAATTCCAATATCATCATCGTGGTAGCTAGCCGATATACCTCAGCGTAAGGTCATAACTCGAAAAAAAAAAAAAAATTACTTATGGCTTCAAAAATGTAGAAAAACTTCTATAAAGATGTCTTCTGAAGCATAGAAATCAGAGTATGATTGGAGAAATATTTCTTATCGCTTCAAACATAATTTAACGGAGCTTGATCCTCTACCTAAGTATAGTGTATTTATTTTTTGTAGTCAATTTTGCCCCAACTTGAGTAGGGTTCAGAAGATGGATGAGGCAAGGAGGGCTCATATAGTTGGATCATTACGTAAGGTCGTCAGGGGGTTCCTTTCAGGGTCAATTAGTCATAGGGTGCGGCCATACGACACTTCACTTCACCTTCAACGTCACTACCAACAAAAAGTGTCATACTTGACATTGAAGTTGGCCCAACTGTAGGGACTTAGTACTCTGGTCATGAGATCATAAGTTAACTAAGTATAAAGACACAAGTCATAGGACGCGGCTAATTGCACTTCACTTCACCTTCCACATCAATACCAAAAAAAAGTTGATATAACCGGAAATATTTTGTCTTCTGCTTTTATGGTGAAAGTTGGTTGCTGTTAGCAATCCATAAAATTGAATAAGAATCTTAATTTCAATGTCACTATTGATATGTTTAAGTTACTTGTTCCATGTCACCAAAACGGTATAAGTGATTTGCCACTAGATCTCAGCACTGGCTAGGATTTCACTAATACAACTTTTTCTACAACTATTATTTTTGTACAAGATTACTTAACGAAAATTTTTCAAAAATGTCACTTGGACCTTTTTGATTCTAAACCCGTCATATGAGAAGTCATACCCCATTTATTTTTTTATTTTTATTTTTTACTTGCTAAGAAATTGTGAGCAGAGTAATCAATCAATTCACAATCAATTTCCCACGAATTTTTCTTTATATGAATTTTCCGTTAGGCAAATTCATGAGTAAAGCTCTTCCGGTAATACTCAGCGTTAGGCATCACATTTACCCACCTTTGATGTCCGCTTTTCAAATTTATTATTTTTTAAATCACGTTTTTCCTCTACACCCACATACAAATAATGTCATGGTATTTATTAATAATATGTTAGCAAGAAAAACTCTAGAGATGAAAGGTGTAGAAAATTATATATTTTTATACTCAAAGTACAGAGAAAATGAGAAAAAAAATTCGTCAGTGAAACACCCGGCTTTTTACTTCCCCAGCAAGAATTAATCAATTATGTTTTCGCTCTCCCTCCAGAGCTAATCGACCGTTTAGACATAAACTGAATATTTGACTTACACAGTCTTCTAAATCCTCATACTATATTTTGTCTCGATACATTCATTACATTGGCAGTGATTGGTCGAGCCCCTTTTTTCTAGTTCCTCTTCCCTCCGACCAATTTTGCAGAAAATGAATTGGTGCAATCCATATGGGGTTTTGAATTTAAATATGAAATTTCATCTCGATACATTCATTACATCGGTAGTTATTGGGATTTTTGAATCCCCCTCCAATTATGGTCAATAATATATTTACACTCTATTCAAAATAATTGTAAATTTTTTATGAGCTAGTATAATCTATATAATAAAAATAAATAGCTAATTTTAAAGCATAAAAATAATACTGACTCATTAAAGGTAATCGGATTCTCATGAAATTTCACATGTAGTAGTAGTAACTACGTACTAGCTGTGGTGTTCAGCGTTCCTAACTACATACTAGCTGTGGGGTCCACCGTTACAAAGCACATACTAGCTGTGGTCACAAGGGTTCTTAAGTATGTAATTAGCTGTGGTTTCCGCCTTTGAATGGCGCATACTAGCTATGGTGCCCAGGGGTCCTAAAAACTTACTAGCTGGGATGTCTGCCGTTGGAGGACTATAAGCCTTATTCCGTATGAATAATTGAAAATTATAACATCATGAATGTACTGTTGAAGAATTGAATAGGATTCGAACAAGAGATATTAGGAGAAAAGTCAAAGTTCCCCGGGCAACGCCGGGTATTACTGATAGTATATAATAATAATAATGGTTTTTTTTTCAGTATTTATTTGTATTAATGACAGAGTTTCAAACATCCTAATGAAAATAAATATTTTCTTAATTGAGAGTCATTAAATGTTTTACATTTCTCTCTCACTTTTTAACTGTACTTCATTAATTTAATTTTTTTTTATTTCTCTTAAGTAAATATTTGCATTGGAAGCTTTGAAGCTAACCATTCCTCTCATTTAGTCAAAAATACGGTAAAATTAGAATCAGGATGTACGAAGCGACACCAAACATAATATTATATATATATACATATATTTTTTTTAATTTTTATTATATACTTTATTTATCTGTTGTATTTATTAATATTTATTTATTTATTTCATTTTATTTTTTTGTAGTATTGTTAATTTTTATCCATGTGCGTCAGACTCTAAGAGTTAATAGCTGTTTATGTATCTAATTTATAAACTATCTTAATGCATACATTCTTATGACGTATCCTGTTAGCATGTTATGGTATAACGGAAATAAATATTATTATTATTATAAGCCCGATATAAGTTACTAACCTGCTAAAAGTTATTTTTCTGACTACGGATAAGCCAACTAGTTATATAAGCAATTTTGTGAGATAATTTTTCACTTATTTTTACTTTACAAAGTAATATTTTTAATGGGATTTTTTTTTTATCCTAAGGCCATCTTTGGCATTTCAGCAATGCGGTGTCTTGCAGCCCCATACAATGACTTCTTACATTTATCATAGGACATGTTATCCCATGCTTGGATAACATCAACCAGCGCAGAGCAGGTCGGAAGCTCTCGTTCAATACTCATTTTTTATTTAAAAATATCTAGTTTCATAATTCATCAAGAAACATATTTTAGTTTATGACTCATGCCCGGGCTTAAGCTATGAGGTCATATCGCCTACTACCAGAGCGCGCTTCCGTCACTCTGATGGACATGAGCCCGACTCTACTATGGGAGTTCCAAATGTTGCCTACCTAGATTTATTCACTTATGGTAGGGGTCTTCAACGAGTACCTGACATCGTACAGGCTCGGGACCATCGCTTAACGTTCCATCGGAACTGCTATGCTGGATATATGTATTTAAATGATTAACTGTATTATATTTTTTAAAAATACAACATTAGTATCAGATGAGTTTACATTTAATGAACATAGTTATTGGGTTGCGAGCTATGTGTGTGAGGTTCAAAATATATCAGTATTATAGTTATAAAGTCCACGTTTTGATTTAAAAACAATAATATAAATTTTATACAAAAACAACCAACTAATGAAGAACAAAAGACGACGATCAGCTGTTTTTTATAGAGTGGACCAGTCTAAGTTGGGTGTGGAGGTGAGAAGTCTGAGGAGAGATGTGAAGGTGAACAGGCTAGTCACATGTGTGTAACAACATTGAATTCGATGCGCAAAGGAGATACTTCTATTTATTTATACAAATATATGCCCAATTTTCTTATTATATTCTTATATTAATTATACATTTGATAACATTTGGTGTTTTTTCAAGTAAAAAACAACGATTTCATATTTTGTCAAATCTTATTTAAAAGGGTTCCAAAAACGGTTCACTTTTAAGAATTCCCAAATTCTATTACTGTGTAAACTGAAATCGTTCTAAAGAAAATAGAAAATTGTAAAAGTTGACTGTTTTATGAAATATTTATGTGTGAGACAAATGCGAAGAGATTAGATTCCCCGTCCCCCCTGTTCCGGGCAGCTCTTCACAACTTTATGGGCTATAAATCCCTTTGAACTTATGCTGTTATATCCAAACTTTGTCAAGTATTTCTCTGGGGACTTAGCTCTTGAAGGAACCCATTTTCAACTGTAATCTCATACTTAGGACAGGAGGCTTTGTGACCTACTTATTGCAGATGTATTGAGACATTGTTGGCTCACTGAAGGAAATTTAATATCGTTCATAGAAGCATCGCAAAAGCCTGTACTCCATGGTGAAAGTTCCTTTACGTTTTCTTGCTACTAGAAATCACTAGCCTCATGCTTTTCTAGAAGCTACGAGGGGTGATCAAAAAGTTCCAGGACTTTTTGGATTGAGCGCCAACTGAGCGTCAGAGAGCATTGGCAACATTAGTTGTTGTGACTCTTCCTAAGATCAGTTGCTTTTGTAGATTCTCTACAACCTACTTTGTTGTGAAGTAACAGAGGTTTTTGTGAAACAAGTTTTTAGTGTTTGGCTATTTTGTGATATTTTTTGCCAAATGAATCAAAAAGAAGAGCAACGCGTTTGTCTCAAGTTTTGTGTGAAGTTGGGTAAAACTTTTATAGAAATTGTTCAGATGTTGCAAGAGGCTTTTGGGGATGAATGACTGAGTCGATCACGGTGTCATGAATGGTACCACAGATTCAAGGTTCAGAGACCTGACCGGCGGCGTCTGTTCATTCTGCGTTGCTCATTCGCGATTATTGCACACAAAACGCCATGGCCGTCATCCCTCAGTCTCCGCACTCACCAGACCTGGCCCCTGCGGACTTTTTCCTGTTTCCGAAGCTCAAGTGACCCTTAAAAGGGTAGATTTCACTCAACTGACGAAATTAAATGCAAATTTAGAAAAACTATATGGCATCTCTTTAGTGAATTTAGAAGAAATCCAAATGAAAACTTTGTTAATTGAATTTTTTTAAATACGTGTTTTTTGTTCAATATTGCACTTAAGGGCCCTTTTCGGAAGCTACTGTAGAAATCAAAATTCAGTAGACCAGCTATAATTTCTACAGGAAATATGATAATTTTATTTAATTATTTATTCTTTTTGTTTTCATTATTATTAATTCAATTATTTTAATTTTATATTTATTAATTTTATTTTACTTTTTTCTTAATTATCTTTCTAGGCGACTCTTGTATTTCGTTGTACTCGTATTCCTTCTAAACCCCTTTACCGATCACATTGAAATTTGCCACGATGGTAGTAGACACGGTGAACATACCACGGAGGAATAATTATCGAAAAACGAAATCCCCACTGAAATCAATTGAGAGACAAAATTCTCGCGCAAAATAAAATTTTTCGATTTCAAATGTAAAAATCCTGGCGAAGCCCTTTTCGGTTTACCATCGGACACTTTCAACGTACAAACTTCGACTTTTTTTCGATAAAAATATTCTTCAACATACAAAGAACACATAGTAAAAAGAATTTTGTGCAAATACAGCTGTTGTTGTCTACAAAAAGGCTAGAAAAAATCCATTGAAATCTATTTAAAGTATTAATATATTCATAAAGAACATACAAGGTAAGAAGTTAGGCCTGGTTTACACGTTGCCAGTTACTTGCATGCCAGGCACTGGCACAATAGGCATGCAAGTAGTTGGCATTGCCAGTGGCTGGCAACAGGTGTTTACACTTTGCTGCACTGGCTTGCAAGTTGGAGGTTACTTGCTAGTAGCTATACATTTTGCAGTGGCAACAGAAAAAAACAAATGGCGTGTGTGTGTGTTTCTAGAGGAATTAAAATATCCCGAATCGCTGAAGAACGTAAATCAAGATTTCGATATTGAGGTACGAAAATATTCCATAAACTCTCGTGTTGTTTATATAAACTCACAAATTTGGATGTTTCTTCATCATTCATACGATACGCTTTCGGAGCACGTGTACGTTTTTTAGCATTTTCAGTCATGATTTAAATGAGTTAAAGATTTAAAAAATAATACAACTACGAAAACAGGACAGAAAACGTGATTTGTTTACTTGCACTGGCATGGGTATGAACAGGCAGGCTGTTTACACGGTGCAAGTAGTGGCATGACAGTCCAAAAGAGTGTCCAAAAGAAACTCTACATTACTGATAATTATTAAAACATTAACTGAGTTTTTTATACAGATATGCCTGACTCAGCTCAGTTTTTGCAAACAGCAGTATGTATTGCACACCTAGTATATAATATGGTTGGAGAAATAAGAAAAAAAAGGTAGTTCCTTTCGTATGTAACGATTTGAACTGCCTAAAAGAGAGATATCCTGGTGTGAGAAATGGATTGAATTTAAGTAAGACAAAGAGGATAGGTCGGCTAAGCTAAGGACGGCAGCCGTTCTACACCGAGTAATCTTCTCCAACAAATTGCTTGTTGTTGGACCTATCTTCTGTCTGTCTTTACCTTCTCCAACTTATTTTATACTTATTTGTTTCTTCTCCACCGCTGTAAAAATCACTAGACAAGTTTTGCACTCGGTCAGAAATTCAATGAGTTCTTACTTGAAATTCATTAATCTCCAACCCCATGATTCCAAAAAATCTATCATTCAGCGTGTCTGTGAACGCAACTTGATTCATAGTTCCCATTATTATATTATGTATTATGAATAAATATATATATTGTTATTATTTATTTAACTTTCCTTGTCGCCTTGAAATATCGTCTTTTCCAAGACACTTTTGGAAGGATTATAAAATATATTCTTCATAATTTAAAAATTTATCTATAGTATTCCCTTCCCCTTTGATCTCATAGTCAGTAATAGTATAATTATTTTTACACTATTTTGTTTTCTATTATTTTTTTTTACTATCATATATATAAAGCTGAAAATGTCTGTGCGTTGTACCGCTATAACTCACGAACGGCTTGATGGATTTGATTATTTTTTTTTTAAATTTGTTCGTCATCGTCTGTGGAAGGTTATAGGCGTATTAGTACCTCAATATCTGGTCCATCTCAGCATCCACCCACGCAAACTTTGTAACTCAAAAACCACTGCAATGATTAATGAGGAATCTTTTTGAATAGATAAGTTTTATCTACCGGAAGGTTAAGGTCTATTTTTTAATCAACCCCTGGTCCATCCCAGCATCCACTCACGCAATCTTTGTAACTCGAAAACCATTGCAACGATTAATGAGAAATCTTTTTGAATAAATTAGTTTTAGCTCCAGGATGGTTGAAGTCTATGTTTTAATCAACCTGGTGGTCACAAGCGTTCTCAAGTACGCACTGGCTAGGACGTCCACTGATGCTAAGTATTCACTAGCTGTGGTTTCCGTCGTTGAATGGCGCATACTAGCCATGGTGCCCAGGGATCCTAAAAACTTACTAGCTGGGATGTCTGCCGTTGAAGGACTATAAGCGTTATTCCGTATGAATAATCGAAAATTATAACATCATGAATGTACTATTGAAGAAATGAAATGGATTCGAACGAGAGATATTAGGAGGAAAGTCAAAGTTCCCCGGGCAACGCCGGGTATTACTGCTAGTTATTAATATATTATTATTATTACTAATCACATGTAGGTCCGACTCCAAGATTCAATGGCTGCTTATATATCTAATTCATAAAGTGTCTTTATGTACACATTTTTATGGCGTACCTATCCTATTACTATGTTATGGTTTAAAAAAAAAAATATTATTATTAATATTGTAATTAATTATTTTTATATTATTGCATAAAGATTTATTTTACTATTATTATGGATATTTATGTTAGTTATTATGTATATAGAGTGAAGTGAAAAATCGTATCCCTTCCCCTCTGAGTTCATAGTCAGTATTTCTTTAGACTGCATACTGTAGGAGTGGTTTAAGTAAGTTTTATTTATTTTTTGCTTCAGATTGTAAAACCCTTCAAAGGTTCTATTTGTGCTATACGGCTTTCGTGGTTGCCTTCATTATCAGTCCATACAAAGACGAACATTTATTAAAAATGAAAAAATATAGTTAGTTATTATGACTCATGCCCGGGCTTTAACTACAAGGTATTATTGCCTACTACCAGAGCGCTTTTTCGTCACTTCGGTGGACATGAGCCCGACTCTACTGCGGGAGTCCTAAATTTTGCCTATCCTAAATTTTTATTTATCTAGGGGTCTTTAACGACTACCTGACATCGTGCAGGCTCGGGACCATCGCTTAACGTCCCATCCGAAGGACGGCGTGTTTAAGTTTATTTTAGCTTCCAGATAAAATAAACTAAGGGCCTCCCTCGGGTTTCGAACCCACGATCTTGAGTTCAGAAGGCAAGCACGCATACCACTGAGCTACCGGCGCCCTCCTTTCAAAATATATAGGATACGTTAGGTTCATACGTTAATAAGTCCTCGGATTTATGATAGGATCAATAATATGACAAAAGTTATAGCGCCCCGAAGAATGTAAACTAAATGTCTATAATGAATATAGGTTAGGTTAGGTTTTGTCATTCGGTCTTTCGTCACTCTGGTGGACATGAGCCCGACTCGACCGTGGGAGTCCTAAAATTTGCCTACCCTAAATTTTTATTCACCTCTTTAACGAGTACCTGAAATCGTACATGCTCGGGACCATCGCTTAACGTCCCATCTGAAGGACGGCATGCTTAAGTTTGTTTTACATTTTAAATATGTTGCTTATTTCTTTTAGCTGTTAGAATCATTATTACTTTTTATTGTTTTTACATTTTTACATAATGTTGGTTTTTTTGTAGAGAGCGCATTGATGAGGGCAACCTCGAAAATCGGCTAACCATAAATTTATAAAAATTAAATCTATGGGCTATAATATTTGTATTTATTGATAGCTGCATGTTGGTTCTGTCACATGGGCGAGGTTTCACCTCATAATACTGACGGTGTAAGCCGGTTCATCCTAGTGATCACCAAGAAGCAAAAAAAAAAAAATGTAAATTAAATATCCAATTCCAGCGAAGTAAAAACGAGGTAGAGGATGCTGTGTGGAAAGTAACCACTGCGGTTAGTGGTGGATTGTGGGAGCCTTCTGTGGTTACTAATGAGATGGGGAATGTATTTTTTTCCTCAACCATTTCAGCCATTCTTAAACACCATAGCATAGGTCAAGCCCTTTTCAACATGTATTTTATAATATACTAGCTAGTTACACGGGGTTTGCAAACAGATTAATGATGTTATCTGCACGGTTAATAACTTTGGTTAGTTATTATGACTCATATCCGGGCTTTAATTTCGAAGTCTTATCGCCTACTAACAGAGCGCTCTTTCGTCACTCTGGTGGACATGAGCCCGACTCTACTGTGGGAGTCCTAAATTTTGACTACCCTAAATTTTTATTCACCTGGGGTCTTTAACGAGTACCTGACATCGTACAGGCTCCCATCCGAAGGACGGTGTGATTAAGTTTATTTTACCTCCCAGATAAAATAAACTAAGGGCCTCGGGCGGGTTTCGAACCCATGACCTTGAGCTCAGAAGGCAAGCACGCATACCACTAAGCTACCGGCGCCCTCGTTATTAAGTTTAAATTACATGACTATAAAAATAACTTGAGTTTTTCAATGATTTTGAGACGGGGGTTAGTTTACTTACAACGCCTCCACCCCCACGCCTCCCCCCCCCCCCCCCTCCCACGCCTCCCACGCCATTATTTAAAATTCTTGATACCTCACGGTCTACGTAAAAGCTTTAAAGCGATGTTCTACTCAATACCGTATAATAGTGCCTTATGTGTCCACCAGAGCCACGAAAGAGCCCTCTGGTAGTAGGCGATATAACTTTTGTACAGATCACTCTCTTATTTCATATTTATATTGCTGGTTATATGAAAGTAATATGTTATGCCAGTTATATTCCAACCGCTGTGCTGCTAGGGTGGGATGAACCACTGATGATGGCGCTGTTGCGTCGAAAACCGGTTCTGGTATAAAATAAAACAGTGGGAAGACAACGTCTTTTATTTCTATTAGAAATCTCGTCCCACAACATCTTACTATCACATATGATAATATGTTGGCGTTTTTATTTGTTTCATTGTATTTTGAGGAGGAAGGGGGACAGGAATAAAAAATATGTGATTTGGCCATAGAAGGGATTTCTTATACCAACCACTTTTGTACATATATGTCACTACTAAATTTATGAAAGTAATGTGTTGACATCAGCGACTTTCTTTTTACAGTAAAATTCTGATACTGATTTTCGTATACTTAGTAATGTCAGTATGAAATGACTTTGAGTGAAGGTAGGGAGAGTGATCTGTACAAGATAATTATATATTTATACCTTGAGCACGCCATCCTTCGGATGAGACGTTAAGCGATGGTTCCAAGCCTGTACGATGTCAGGTACTCGTTAAAGACCCCTATCCTAGTTGAATAATTTAGGACTCCCACAGTAGAATCGGGCTTATGTCCACCAGAGCCACGAAAGAGCGCTCTGGTAATAGGCGATATGACCTTGTAGTTAAAGCTAGGGCATAAGTCACAATAACTAACGTATATTTTTTATGTTTTTTAACTTATAAAATTGCTCATAATAAAACCATATTTTAAAATTTCGATGCTATGCGATAACATTGTATTTATCTCAAATCTAAGGCTACATTAGTGATTGTTACTCTAACAAGGAACATTTTTGGTACAACCAATTTTTCCATACGACTAACAGTTCAAAAATTTCACGTTTCCTTACATTTCTCTCAACTAGGACGTTCTTATACTAACCACGCTTACAGATCACTCTCTCTCCCCGTACCCCTTCATTGTACATCGTATTTCTGAGAATAACTTTCTTGTACCTATGATCTGTAAGAACGTCCTCTAAATGGAAATTTCCACTGTTTTAGTAAATTCTTGTTAGAAATCCCATCTGACTCTCTCTAAGGGTAGAGCTAAAAGAGAATACGAGGGTCGTTCGTCCCTCTTTTGTACTTCAATTAAATCTGGGTAACTGTTCAAAATAAGTCAACCAAAATAGACAAATCCTTCTCTAGGGGTACTAAACTTGCTAAGAATTTAACAGGGATCCGAGTTCCATAGAAGTCCCCAATTTAGCCATCTTTTGTTCTCTAGAACTGATTGGCCTGATTCTCTATTGTCCAGGTATATCCTTCTGTATTCCCCGACACAGTGTCAGAGCAAACGGGGCTTCCTTGTAACAGTAGAACGACCAACCAAACCTAGCTTCCCAATTGACTTGAGTGGTCAGCCAATCACAGTGAAGCCTTGAATCGAACAGCCAATTCGAGAACACTTTTATAAAAAGCTGAACCAAGTGAACGTAAGGGACATTCTATCAGACAATGAAACATCAGAGTTGAGACTTGTCAAGACCAAAGCTATCTACCGTATTTACTCAAGAAAAAAAGGCCGTCGGTGGATCAGTGACGTTTGTGCTAATAACCAATAGTTGACCAAAATCCTCATACTAAATGTTGCCGATAAATTCATAACTTTTTCTTTTAATCAAAATTGTCTATAACAAAAATAGTATTTGTTGAGTAATTGATAATAATGTATTTATTTATTTAAAACGACATAACATTGTCATTAGTAATTGTCAGGGGCGTAGCCAGAATTTTGAGCAGGGGGGGGGGGGGGCAAAGTTAGGCTACGAGGGTGGGGGGTATAGACTCCCGGGGGCACAGCCCGCAGTTTCCGTGGTTAGCGTTGCAGACTTTTTGTTATTAATTCGGGTGGCTAGGACCTCTAGAAGCTCTCCCTGAGGTAACCACTGACTGTAATACTTAAGTTGACTTTACATGAGCAGCAAAAATGCAAAGCGCAGCAGCAGCACATGCACGCTGTGGTTTCGGTGCTTTTAGAATTAAATGACTCACAGCCAATATCATGCATTTGCTGCTGCTGTGCTTTGCATTTTTACTGTGCATGTAAAATCTGCTTTAAGAGTATAAAGTATAACATAAATGACGATTTTGAGCGAGGAAATGAAATGATCGAATTCATGTATATTTAAATAAATGTAATATGACTTGTTTTGTACATGTACATTTATGTAACAGCTGATTGCTGATTTAGGAACCAGACGCACGGGAAATTTGAAGATCCTATTGGTAAATTGCAAACAATCCATTTTTAATAAAAACAATTTTTTTTTAGTTTAGTTTATTTAATTTTTATCTTGGTTTTTTGCTCTGGCCAGGAGGGGGGGCACGCCCTGTTAATTGACTAGTGGCAAGTGTGTCGCTGTACTGCTGAGGTACGTGACCGAAGAGGAGTCCAGGCTAGTCCTATATATATACCCGCTTGAGACGTCCTGGCGGATTTGTGGGGAGAGTGTTTGTGGATAATTGCAGAATAAGAAGTGGATTGGCGTGATGATGGAATTTGTTTTGAAAATGTTTGATACCATGTCCTGATAACAGAGGGTACAAATGGGACGTTGAGGTCATTATGCAATGTGAGGTTGGAGACGTAATGAGGCGCAGTATAATGGATTGCATCGATTGAAGACGTTGTAAGCTTGATTTTTTGGCTGATCCCCATATCTCGATGCCGTAAGTCCAGAAGGGTTTTTGTATATGAGAAGTTTGTTTGTAAGATAATGTCGTCTGATGATTGATTTCAGTCGTCTAAATCGTGTTTTGAGGTCTGTGCGTTTCAGTCTGATATGAGTTGTCCAAGTTAAACGTCTGTCTAAATATCGGACCTAGATATCGGACAGTGTCGGATGCAGTATTGTGCTGGTTGTTAATGTAAACAATTGTCTGAGAGTGAATTTGGTTTGCAGTTTTTTGTCTCATTTAATTTTTATTCTTATAATAATAAGTCCCAAAATTTCTGCACGAAAATATCATTGTTACAGAATATATCCAATATGGCGGCCAAGGCTGTTCAAAACATCGCCCTTCCATTGACCCCCTCTCTCGAAGTCCATCATCTTGTTGCATCTGATATTCAAACCTATATTCATTAATCATTTTGATTAATGTCACGGTAATAATTTAAAAACTAAACATGTAAAATGAAAATATCAAGCTAAAGTTGATCTTTATTAACCCTTGGTCCAAAGGAATGAGACAGTATGGTAGTAATACCCCGGCTTAACTTGGACCATAAATCCCAATTACTTAAGCACAGGGGTTAACTTAACAAGATAAGGGAGAAAACTGCCTTCAAAATTTAAGTCCTAGCTCAGAGCCCCGGGTAGGTTCCGTATTAACGGATTTGAAATTTCAGTATTCAGCTATGGTTATTAGAGAAGGGAACTTGGATATAGTTGGGATATGCAATATTCGATTATATTAATAATAAGAAAAGAATATTCGGTTTTTTTGAATAATCTACTAATAGAATATTAATATTCTATATTATTAACTATTTATTTACTACTTCATGGCTTTATTATAACTAGTGTGAACAACCAATGAATGGAGAACAAAAGAGGACGAGCAGCTGTTTTTAAATAGTGAGAAACAGTCTAAGTTGTGTTGTGGAAGTGGACAGTCCAGAGAAAGAAGTGTTTTTGGGGTTAAGGTGTAGTGAACCAGTCTGAGTGAGAGAAGATGTAGAAGAGAGGCCAATTTTTTGGCGCGCTCTAGCGGCCAAACGGTTAGTAGTACAAAAAAAACTTTAGAAAAAAAAATGTAGGAAATTTCATCTACTTTAATTTTGTACATAATGACTTTTGCCAAAAAACGCATACTTTTTGAGATATGGGCAAAAAACTGGAAAAAGTGCCAAAATGTTGACTAAAATTGCAAAAAAAAAAAAACATGTTCCGGGCAAAATTTCTGTCAGCAAACTTCATATTCGTTTTCAGCGACCCAAAAAACATAAAGGGTGAAAAAATTACGACTGCATCAAAACTGTCCCCTAAGAATGCCAGAATGACTGGCCTACTTTGCTAACTTTAATTATTTGTTGTATCCCCTCAAATATGGGAATTGAATTTAACATCCTATCCGAAGGATGGCGTGCTCAAGGCTCTTTCACCTCCTATTTAAAAAAACCTAAGGAACTCGGGCGGGTTCCATGGATGCCGGATACATAATAAGTAAATAAATAAATAATTTGGATATAATCAGCAAGAGGATTATCATAAAATATAGGTAATCAGCAAATAGATTGATGAAAAGCAAATATTGAATCAATTACAGATTCATGTGGTATGTTATCAGTCCGTATTGACCAATGGGCTCATCTTGTTTCACAACTATACGTCTCCATATTATAAAAAAGTTGTTGGTAAATCACCGTCAATGTACTTCCCCAGTACGAATTAATTAACGCTCTCCAGCTCAAACTAATTGACCGTTTTGGCTACGAATTAACAGTGAAGTTATTCAGAATCCTCATATTATATTTCGTCACTGTGGATATAAGACGTCGAGCGAATGGGCCATCCTTATTGTAGAAAATGCTGAAAAAACACATTTTATATCAAAAACTATTTTTCGCAGGTCCCACATTTGCGAGACTCATGACGAAAACCGTCCTGAATTGTCGTTTTGCAACCAATATTTTTAGAAGTTTCCTTGATATACGCGAAAACTGTTGGTCTTATGGAAACATTGGTTCTACCAAAAATGTTTCTTAAAAGAGTAACAATCGCTAATGCAGCCTTAGATTTTAGATAAATACAATGTTATCGCATAGCATAGAAATTTTAAAATATTGTTTTCTTACGGGCAATTTTATAAATTAAAAAGCATAAAAAAAAAAAAAAATTAATAAATAAAAAATTGTGACTCATGCCCTAGCTTTAACTACGAGGTCATATCGCCTACTACCAGAGAGCTCTTTCGTGGCTCTGGTGGACATGAGCCCGACTCAAATTTTTATTCAACTAGGATAGGAGTCTTTTACGAGTACCTGACATTTTACAGGCTTGGGACTACCACTTAACGTCTCATCCGAAGGATGGCGTGCTCAAGGTACATATACGTGATGCGGCCATTACAGGGCTTTCTTGTATTATATTATCTTGTACAGACTCATATACGAAAGTCAGTCTCAGAATTTCGCTGTAAAGAGAGTCGCTGATGTCAACACATTACTTTCATAAATCCAGTAATGACATATATGTACCAAAATGTTTGGTATAAGAAAGTCACTTTTTTGTGTGTTTGTGTGAAGTTAATCAGTTACGTTTTCGCTCTCCCTCCAATGTTATTCGACCGTTTGGGCTATGCTCAATATTTGACTTCCATGTTACACCTACATTACAACGTTAGTTATTCGAATTTTTGTACTAATTGTTAGCGAACCTTTTAGTTATTGACGTGAAAACGTCTATTCGCTCTTTAAGCACAGTGATAGCCGGTCAAACTTTCTTGTGTTACAAAATACCGTCAGATGTCAATCGATAATAACTACGAGACTAATAATGCGATAACAACGGTTGAGGTCACAATGAATAGAGCATGTCTGTACGTGTTTGTTGTGTAGTGTTTGTTTTGCCTGTGACGTTATCGGGCTAGTATGGGCGCCGGCGGATGATTGTTGCGAATTAGCGTCGTGTAAAATTAGAAATTAGTGGAGCGTGATAATGCGTTTAGATAGGACGTTGATTCGGGTGTCATTGTGAAGAGCTTGAAGAGCAATACTAGGTCTCAAAGTGAAACAATCAAAATATTCTCTGAAATATATGTAAAAATCGGTATTAAATTGAAAATTGCAAAAAAAATTAAAGATGTCGTCTCATATGAATCGTAAATAAGCGCGGAATTATAGAAAACGCAAATCAGAGGAAAGCTCGCATCATAAGAGGAATTTAAAAAACCTAAAAAGTTTAGTGCCGAGCAAATGCAAGAGCTACGGCAGCATCAAAAAGAAAATGAAAAATGATTTTATCCCGACGTTTTCACGGAAAATCTACGGCGTGGACCTTGACTATGCCTAAATGTTTTTTTGACTTTGTTAAAGGTATATTTTTTATGTTTTCTTTAATTAATTCTAATAATTATTAATATTATTATTACCATTATTGTCAATATTATTTCTATAATTTATTATTAAGTTTCATTTTACATAAACTGATCATATTAAAAATTTGTGGGAGGAGCCTATGAATGTGGGAGTGGGGAGAAGTTCGTTCTATGACCGCTAGACAGTGTTGGACACAGAGTCTTCCAACGTCCTTCAGCCTGTTGACATCAGGGCACTACTCAAGGCCACCAACCCGCCGACTTCTCTCGTCAACCCGGATCGCCTTTCCGTGGACCTCTGAAGTCTGGTACCTGGTCTTCTCGGCCTTATTTGAAGATCAGTTCATCAGCCCATCTTCCCTATTCTCCCCTCCACATCAGGAGAGTTAATTTTTGTTTTTCTTATAACTAAGCCGACTGGCCCTTGTATTTGAAATTAAATATATATACATATGTTACTGTTAATTTGATAAATTTAGTTATTATACATAATAACTTGTTATTTTACAAAATAACTACCGTTCTTGGTTATTATGACAAATTATTCACAGTTTCTAAATATTTATCATATTAACCAGTTATTATACATAATATAAAACTCACCTTGTTAATATGATAAATTTTTTACTTTTGTCACAAATTAATCATATTAACTGGCTATTATGCATAATAGCTGAAAACCTGTGGCTTTACACGGTTAAAATATATGTTAAAGCTAGAACCTGTACTACTTCAAATATAGGAACGACGGGAGGGGCAGATATATCGTCCCGCCGGCGGAACGCCGGCAAATACGCCCCCAAATTTTGTAGTATTTCGATTTATGTTTGTTCTAGGAATTTATCTACCCAGATGAATGATTATCGCTGTTAGACAGCTTACAACAGTGGAAATTGAGGTGTGGTCGAGCTAATTAATAAGTACCTGATCTTTATTTGTTCACATAAATAAGTGCCTACCTAATATTTGTCTTATTTATTTATAATAGCAACAATTATGTATAATAGCCACACTAGTTTGGCTATTATACAAAATAACCAGTTAACTTAGTAAATTCAACTAAATTAATCCCTTTAGCTGTTCACGTTGGATATTTTACAAAATAACCAGATAAAGTAATAATTTTTTTTTCAATTTGCCATATTAACCAGTTTTTTGGTTATTATATAAAATAACCGGTGATTATACATAATAGCAGATTAATCAAATTAACAGTAACATATATATTTTTTTTTAAATATAGTCTATGTTATTTATTAACTAATCCCCCCTTTCCTTTTGAACGATTTGGCTGAAAATCAATAAGTGTCGTCCTTGAAAGGGTTCTGGATACACATATAAAATGTCATGTCGATACATTCATTATATCGAGAGTTATAGAATGAATCTACAACACACACAGGTACAAAGACAGGCAAATTTTTTTTTCGGTTTAGGTATCAAGAGGTTCAAAACCGAAAACTCCGCATCGAATTTGTGACCGATTACATAACTTCCCCTATAAGAAGTAAAAGTAGTTCATTTTATTTATAAGAATTATTTTTGGAACTACGAACAGTAAACATTTAGACGATAGGACGACTATTCTAGAATAATAAAAAAACTTTTAAAGTTAATTCAACTATGAAAATTGTCATTTCGACATAAATGATAACATACTCACGTACGGTCTGTCATATTTTGGAGTTTCGCTTATTTGTATTCCAAGTTGTTTTGAAGAATAAGGAAACATTTCATTTCCCTAGTATAGGGGATGTTATGAAATCGGTCAGGACTTTCTTATACAAACCATTTTTGTACAGATAATTCCCCCTCTCAAATTCATTGCATACTGGCATTACTAGTTAGATAGGCAGCAACCAGAAACGAAGATGGTCAACCACAGACAGATTCAGATATATCGGGAAAGTCCCATCCGAAGGACGAAGTGCTCAAGGTTTTTCTTAACCT
Source organism: Aradus depressus (assembly GCA_963662175.1). Taxonomy (NCBI): domain Eukaryota; kingdom Metazoa; phylum Arthropoda; class Insecta; order Hemiptera; family Aradidae; genus Aradus; species Aradus depressus. The sequence goes on from OY759219.1 coordinate 26,165,857, forward strand.
AAGTGAAATTTCACCTACCCAGGTTTAGTTACATAACATACGACTCATTAACGAGTTACCTGTTGATAGTTAAAAATAAGTTAGATGCTTAGTTACCTTGACTCATGCCCAATTGTTTCAATTATGAGGGACAGCGATCTCAAGTTTTTTCTCTTCCCAGTTACATTGTCTAAGAGTTTTTAAGGAGTACCTGATGTCTAACAAGTTCGTCACATCACATAATGTCCGGCCCGAAGGAGGACGTGCTCAAGCATATTCTTCCTTCCCAGTTAAAACAAATAAGAGCCCTGTCTAGATTTCCAACTTGCGATTCTGAGCTCATTAGACACCAAATATAAAGAAAAAATACGTTTCCGATTGGTTTAAACTAAAATTATCAAGGAAGAAATATTATTATTAGTCAGTCTCAGAATTACTCTGAACAAAGTCGCTGATGCCAAATCATTACTTTCATAAATCCAGTAATGCCAGTATCAAATGATTTTGAGAGGTGGGAAGGGGAGGGAAAGTGATCTGTAAAAACGTGATTGGTATAAAAAAAGACCTTTAATGGCCACATTATATGTTTTTTCTCTTTAGTGTTCGACATTATATATTTTTTTTAATGATGGACATCTTAGTGCTTGCTTTGATAACAAAGTTGAACATCCGTTTGGCTTGTTCGATCTATGATATTCCTTAAGGACCCCTACACTTTTTATTTCTTGATAGACCAAATTTTCACCATCAAAACGATAAAAAAGCGCTAGAGGTTTGGTGATTTGAGCTTTTAGTCGAAGCCCGGGCATGACGAACCAAACATAATAACAACCATCATAAATCGAGTAATGCCAGATCTGTACAAAAGTAGTTGGTATAAGAAAGTCCTGTTATGGCCACATCGCACATTTTTTATTTAATGTTTATCCTTTTTATTATTTTTTTTAGAAACGTTAATTGTAATATCATTACACATTGTAAAAATACTCGTCTGATTTCAGGCGCTGGAGACGCGAGCGAAGAAAGCGAGAGCAGCGCGGAAACCCGAGTCAGAATTGCGGCCGGGTATAGTGATAGAAAACGTGGCGCAGACGAGAAGACTTGCGGAAACAACCCTGGTGGCATCTGCGCTTCTCCCAGGGTCCAGTGTGGACGAAGAGAGGCCGACCAACACAGGGTCTGGGAGTCAGGTAAGAGTTTATTGGGGTTTGTCCTAAATTTTGCCTACTCTAAATGTGTTCACCTAACATCTTCAACGAGTACCTGACATCGTACAGGACCGCTTCCTCAAGTAATTAATTTATTAATTTAACTACGAAATAATATCGCTCACTACCAGAGCACTATTTCGTCGCTCTGGTGGACATGAGCTCGAAACAACTATGGGAGTCCTAAAATTTGTGTACCCTAAATTTTAATTCAATTAGGATTGGAGTCTTTAGCGAGTACCCTTCATACAGGCTTGGGACCATCCGAAGGACGGCTTGCTCAAAGTTTTTTCATCTTCTTTATATTGTTTTGTCAATTATGAATCCGCACCTACAATTTCTTGTCGATATATTCATTAGTTTCGATAGATAACTAAAGTAATCTCATCCTTAACACAGAGACTGTACATTCTTTTGATTTATCAATTTGGATTCAGAAGATCAAGAAAAAAAATCATGGAAAAATGTTGTAATAAGCATATAGTTTTTTTGTTGTTTTGTTTCTAAAAAAAATCATCTTTGAAGGACGTCTTATTTTCAAAAAATTCTAAACAAGATACATAATTGGTTAAATTACATAAGATAATTTTACGTAATAAGATTTTATGAAGTGAAGATTTATTGTAAATATTTTACGCTAGACTAAATTTATTATATCCTGGAACAACTGAAGTTAGTTTTCCTACTCAGTGAGCAGAAAATTACATTTTGAATTTTAAAAAAATTGTCATTCTTGTCTTTTCTTTCAAAAATCTGAGACAGATTGTTATGGTTCATGTGCCGAAAATAATTCTTAAAAATGTCTTCAGTGAATCGCCAGCTATATACTTCCCCATCACGAATTAATCAATTTTGTTTTCGCTCTCCCTCCAAAGCTAATCGAGAGTTTGTGCTAAAACTCAATATTTGACTAACATAGTGACTTCTGAATCTTCATACTGTGTACTACTCTCAGATACATTATATCGGCAGTTATTTAGGGTCACCATGGCAAGATATGACGAAGCAAGATTAAAAGAAAACACATTAAAAGAAAAAAACAAATAACATTGGAAATAATAGTAAAATCAACAAAATGAAAAGTGAATAGTAATTTTTTATTGATTGGTACAGTAAAAGTAGCTTAAAATTTTGCCCAGAGTTATTTATGTAATTTTTTTTTTAGCCTCATTCAAGATAATGTTTATTGAAATTTCTTTTTAATTATTAATTATTATTTTTTAGGTGCAGTAAATTCAAATCCGATTAATAACCATTTATATTCATTGCATATTTACATAAATTCATTTAGGTTTTAATTTAATTAACTTCAATTATTAATTAGTAAATTCATTTAATTTTTATTTTATTTTTATTTAACTAGTATTTTGCATTAAACATTAAATAAACCTAACAAATTGGCATATCCTTTGTGTGGAAAAATAAATTCATTTCATTTTATTTTCATATTATCAAACATCCTTTTTATTACAGCAATAGGGAATGAAACATTTTTTAGCTGCCTTTTTAATGTAATAAGGGAAAGGAAGGTATGATGGATCCATGTCAGTCTCCTGTCTAGTGTTCTAAATAGCTCTCAATTTGAATTAGGCAGCGTTCTAATGTGAAGATAAATAAATAAACATGTGATGTGGTCATTATAGGACTTTCCTATATGGTCCCAAGCCTGTACGATGTCAGGTACTCCCCTGCCCTAGGTGAATAAACCTATATGTATAATTTAGGACTCCCACAGTAGAGTTGCAGTGAAAGAGCGCTCTGGTAGTAGGCGATATAACCTCTTAGTTAAAGACCGGGGATGAGCCACAATAACTAACTAATGAATGGAAGAAGGGATCAGAGGTGTGCTCAACTCAAAAACGATTGTAGCAATGAACTTTAATTTTTACAAGATCCCACATATCTTTTATGACAAATTTTTTTTATCTTTTATTTATTCTACAATCTGCTCAAAAACAATAAGCAATAAGCCCGTTAAAGATCCCTGCACTAGGTGAATAAAAATGTAGGGCTCCCACAGTAGAGTCGGGCTCATGTTCACCAGAGTGACGAAAGAGCGCTCTGGTAGTAGGCGATATGACCTCGTAGTTGAAGCCCGGGCATGAGTCATTAAATCCAACCTAACCTATATATACTGTGTCTTGAAATATTTCCTACAGAAATGTAATTTTCATTTTTTGATGCGTTATAGATTTAGTAGTATTGATCGTATCTCAAATTGGAGAGTTTTTAAGCGATTGCAAATATAATAAGAAACATTTTTGCTAAGAACCTATTTTTCGATAGGACTAACCGTTTTCTGGTAAATCAAAGTCTAAAAATATGTGTTTCAAAACTACATTTCAGGACGGTTTTCATTTACTATCTCGAAAACCGGACCACATGCGAAAAATTGCATTTCACATAAAATATTTATTCTAATTTTCTCTATAACATTTGCTTTGAAAGATTTTTGATTAGGTCATAAACATAAGCGATATCTTGTAAAAAGTACTTAGGCCCCGGAGGAATTCACATGAAATTTTGGTCGATACATCCATTACAACGGCAATTATTAGAGTTGATGAAGCCGATTTGACTGAAAATAGATAGATGTAGATCTTAGAGGACCGATTACATAACTTTCCCTATACTTCGTATTGCTGAGGAAGTAAAAAATTGTGTTTACTTTTTTTCCTGTGAGCTATGAAGAATTAAGATCAACTATGATAAATGTGTTCAAGTTACCTTCACTCTTCGAAGGCAAAACTGTCCTCCTGTATCTATGAACAATGCTCTCATTCCAGCCTCCAACAACGTACGGTACCTCGGGTTTTACTTAGACAGCAGACTAACGTGGAATCCCCACACAAGACTCAAACGACAAGAACTCAACAGACGATAGTCTTTTAAGACTACTCGGATCAAAGTCAAAACTATATGTTGAGAACAAACTTACAATTTACATTGTGGACATACGGAATAGAACTATGAGGCTCAGCCAAGAGTTCCAACATTAACAGAATACAAACTTTTCAGTCATGAGTCCTACAACAAATTGTCAATGCTCCCATTTATGTCACCAACAAAGTCCTATACAAAGACTTACGTCCAAGACCTAATCCAACTCCGCTTCAAAAAATTCCATTCCAAGTTGAATATCCATCCCAATCCTGTCGCTCAGCACATGTCCTCTCAGTTCCCGACAACCCTCCACACCGCCTAAGACGACGCGATCTTCACTGAATAACGAGACTGTCTAAGGGAGTGTCAGCACTGGCTGGCTTCTCCCATCAATTGTACATATTTATTTCCTGTTCACTTCTACCTATTGTAAATTTTGTACAGATTGTAGAATGAAAAAAAAAAAAAATTATTTCCAATGGGAATGGCAGGGTTGATGGAAAACACCGCAATGCAGGGGGCCCCCGAGCGAAAATATTTGAAGAATTCGAATTTGATATGATATTAGCTCTCTTGTGTACTTTGTTCGCCTGTACTTTGTACGCTTATACTTTGTACGCTGGTTTCCCCCTTTCTAATAAGCCTTTACGTTACTGTCTCCTACCTGAAACAACTTTCATTTTCCAACCTCCATTTTATATTTCCTTTTATCTTTCCCCTTAAAAATATTACTTTGTAAAGAAAAAAAATAAGTGAAAAATTATCTTACAAAATTGCATATAGAGAGTAATAACTTTTAGCAGGTTAGTAATGTTATCTGCCCGGTTAGTAACTTTAATCGGGCTTATAATTATAATAATATTTATTTCCGTTAAACCATAACATGGTTATAGGATACGTCATAAGAATGTATACATTAAGACAATTTATAAATTAGATACATAAACAGCTTATAACTCTTAGTCTGACACACATGGATTAAAATTAACAATACTACTGTTGGGTTTGGGTACAGGTTAATGAGAACTTAGAGTAGAGCAACAGATATATTTATTTGGACAACACCCTTATTACAAAACCGCGTGGTAACGATCACAAAGTCAGTTGTTTAATAATAAGTCCCATACCGCGTGGGAACTACACAAGTCACTCACTTACTGTGCTTGGTAACAGACGACTCACTTTATACCCGCGTGGTAATAACCAACTCACTTCCGCATGGTAACTAACGACTCACCTTATACCCGCGTGGTAATAAGGACGAATCTATTCCGCACACCGCGTGCTGGCTCGACCCAGACTCTCAGTCCACCCCGCGTGGCGACCAACTGGTCCCTCTCGTTGTTAAGAGACGACTCACTTTATACCCGCGTGGTAATAACCAACTCACTTCCGCAAGGTAACAAACGACTCACTGTATACCCGCGTGGTAACAGCCAACTCATCCAACTCAGTCCACTCCGCGTGGTGCCCAACTGCTTACTCTCGTTGTTAAGAGACGACTCACTTTATACCCGCGTGGTAATAACCAACTCACTTCCGCTTAGCATAACGACTCACCTTATACCCGCGTGGTAATAAGGACGAATCCATTCCGTACACCGCGTGCTGGCTCGACCCAGACTCTCAGTCCACCCCGCGTGGCGACCAACTCAACGAACTCAGTCCACCCCGCGTGGCGCCCAACTGCTTACTTTATACCCGCGTGGTAACAGCCAACTCCACGAACTCAGTCCACCCCGCGTGGTGACCAACTCCACGAACTCAGTCCACCCCGCGTGGTGCCCAACTGCTTACTGACTCAAGTAGTTCATCAACAACAAATCGATTGTCTCGGCGTGTTCCCGAACTCACCCACACTCAACTCGCGACTTAACAACTACTAAAAAATAAAATGAAATTAATTAATAAAAATTTGAAAATAATAGTATAAAAATAATATTAATAAATACAGTAGATAAATAACTGCCCTCCAGTGTACCTTAACAAAAATCCCATCCCTTTAAAAAACGAAGTCCGCTATCTAGGCCTCATACTCGACAAACGACTAACTTGGAATCCACACACGAGACTGAAAAGACAAGAAATGAACAGACGTTATAAACTTCTACTACGACTGCTAGACAAAAGATCCAAACTAACTTTGACAACAAAACGACTTATATACAACTCAATACTCAAACCTATGTGGACTTACGGACTTGAACTTGGGGTTCTGCCAAGGCTTCCAATCTCCAGCGCATCCAATCCCTTCAATCCAAAATCCTTCGTACAATAGCCAATGCTCCTTACTACGTCTCCAACAAAACCCTTCACACTGACCTTAATGTACCTTTCATTACTGAAGTCGCTAAATGCAAATACAAAAAATTATTTTCCCTTCTTGGTTCCCACAATAATCCTCTGGTCCGTGCCCTCCATTCTGCCGTACTTCCCCAACGACGGCTTAAGCGTCAATGGCCTAGAGACCTCCTTAGCAGCAGCAGTGACAGTGACAGTGATTAGTTACAAATGAGAGAAAATCAGTGACTAGGAAGTGTCACCACTGGGTGATTTCTCCCCTCATGACATTTTGACATTGCCATTATGTCTGTATTAGCATATTTGCTTGTTGTATATATTTTTATACAGTTGTAAATATCTCTTTGTAAATAAAAAAAAAAAAAAAAAAAGATAAATAAAGTAGGTATATAATATATATATATATATATATATGAGGAGCAAACATTCAAACCATGTTTTCTCCTTCGGATACAATTTTTCAGGAAACACAAAAAAACTAATATATTAGTAAATAACTTATTTAAGACCCTAATTATCGTTTGTTTAGTTGTATTACTGGTTTCTAGGAAGATTTGTAGGCCTACTTTACCTAATGAACTTGAAATTAATTAGAAAAATGCATTTGAAATTTGGAGAAATCATGTTTTGACCGAACTCAGAGGAGGAAACATGTTTTGAATGTTTCCAATGTGGATAAAACACATACATATGCACCATCTATTATTTCTTCCTATCCTAAATTATTAACTAATAAAAACTTAGCTAAAAGCACACCGCTCTAAAATAAACAAACCAATATAGCACCAAACAAACAATAACATGACCTCTGAAACACTAGAAACATCAGGTAATAGCCGGGTCACGTGACCAGTAAGAACAATAAGACTGATTGGCTGACTGGAGGAATCACTGTTTGACTGAAAACTGACTCTGGAGGAAACACTTTTGGAATGAAAACTGAATTTTCTAAAATAGGTTTATAATGGGATACAACTTGTTTTGGTTGAAAATAATAGTATATTTTTGTACCATTTAATGTTAAGTTCAAAGAAAAATCACTAACTCATTTTTTTTCTTTTTTGGAGAAAACACGGTTTGAATGTTTGCTCTATGTGTCTGTCGGTATGACTGTGAACACGATAACTCTCGGTAAAATGAATGTATCTACAGGAAATTTCATATGTGTATCCAGAGCCTCATAAGAACGACACCTATTAATTCTCAGCCAAATCGGCCAAATGGAAAAGGGAAATAAGAGGGACCTTAACCCAAAAACTCTAATAACTGCCGATCTAATGAATCTATCAACACAAAGTTTAGTATGAGGATTCAGAAGTCGTTATGTGAGTCAACTATATTTTTTTAGTCCAAGCGGTCGATTAGTTTTTGAGGGAGAGCGAATTGTTGATTAATTCCTGTTGGAAAAGAATATTGCCAATATTTCACCAATGACTTTTTTTTAATCAATTTTTAATATATTTATTTTATTAATATTTTCTTTATTCCTGTAAATTCAGAATAGTTGAAATAGAATTACCCCTCCGGCAGAAATCAAAATTGACAAACGACCAGGAAGTTACTCTGAATCGGTTTCGAAGATTTATTAAGGAAAATATCAGTCACATAATTCCCAGCCCTCTCTCCATATTTCATTCTAGTTTTATTATTAAATTTTGCATGAATAATTCTACTTTTAAAGAGATCATTATAAATTGGCTTACAGTAAGGTGACCAACTATTTTTTTAACAAAAGGAGTACGGATGGAAATTCATTGGATAAGGTGATTGGGCTTGTGAAAAAAAACATTAAGTCGCAACCATTCGGCTAAAAATAATATAAAAATAATAGAAATTTAATGATTTTGTATACCTACATCATTTTAATTCTTGAAATCATATTTTACTTTTCAATGAATTTTTTTTGTTAGTTCTGAATTTTCTTCTAAGAGCACACTTATATCAAAACAACTGAACTTTACAAGTTACAAGATAAATGTGTTTTTCAATGCTCCTGTAATCATTTGCAAGGGAAAATACCCTCCCCACAGCAGACGGGGCAACACATTGCAAAATCAATTAATAATTTTAAAAAAAACAGTCACAACTAGCACATCGATCTACTATTTACAATCGATCATGTTCGATACGGCTGGTGGATGTTTCATCCTTTCCGACGTCCCGATTCCAAAAATGAAAAAAAAGTTGCTGTCTATGAACGATAACTCCCGATAGAATGAATGTATCGACAAAAAAATTTATATGTGCGTTCAGGACCCTCTAAGGATGAGACGCATTGATTTTCAGTCAAATCTGCTAAAGCAGGGGGAGGGTTTTTGGGGCCTCGACACAAAAAATGCTGTTGTAATGTATTGGCACGAAGTGTATATGTTACGGGTAATGTCCAAAATTGGGTAATGTACACATTACCCTATCGATGTGGGTAATGTGCAAAAACTGAATAAAAACACACTAAAATTGGGTAGTGTGTACATTAGCCAGGGGTGTTTGGGTAATGTGAAATATTCATCAGTACCTAAATATGTAATTGCTAATCTACAGTCAGAGGATGACTTAGAGCTTGCTATTCGTGAAGCTTCTGTAGGGGGGGAAACTGAAACTAATGACAACGAGAAAGATGAACAAGATATATGCGAAATTGAAGACCACGAACCAATAGATCAATGTCATTTATGTGATGATGGCGGGCAATGCGAACTATGTCGCAAGTCTCAAGATATTGCGGGTAATCGTAGAAAAGCTGTGGACTGTTTGCAAAATCAAGCAAAAAATATGCTAACAACTTCCATCACCAAATTCCCTCCCGCTATACAAGGGCAAACTGTTCGCATTCATATCCCCGAGGTAGACAAAGCAAAGGGCGATTTTCGTAATATCATTGCTACAATTGTGGATTTTGACTCCAGCAAGGGCTTATACAAACTAGCAAATGAAAATGGGACCTGTAAAGACCTATTTACTAGAAACCAGTTTACAGTTAGTCCAGAACCACTAATCGAATTATCTTCAGTAAGTCATGAAACGATGTCTTTACGTCAGATGGCTACTGCACAATCGTTCTCTGGCGGACAAGGATTTACTAAATGTCATTGCAAGTTTATGTGTTCAACCAAAAAGTGTAAATGCAGAGCCTCAGGTATGTTGTGCAACTCCAAGTGTCACGGCAGCAACCCTTGCAAAAATAAGTCATATTAAAATTTTGAGAATTGAAATTTTGTTTTTGTCACATTTTCACTCACTTTACCCAACAGGCCTTGGGTAAAGTGCACACTACCCGGGTAACGTAGTTTTCATCGGGCTTTACCCATCCTTGGTGGGTAATGTATACAATACCCGGGGGAATGTACACATTACCCAATTTTGGACATTACCCGTAACATATACATGTAAATTCAAAGCCCTCTTGGGTCAAAACCTAATAATTTTCAGCCAAACGGGGGGATTAGGTGAAGGTTTAATACAGTCCTATAGAACGTCACCTATTAATTTTCAGTGGAATCAGTCGAAGGGGAAGGAAGAGAAATGGAGCTCGATTTAAATACCCTAATAACTATCGATTATGAAATTTCGGAAGCCACTATATAAGTCAAATATTGTGTTTTAGCCCAAACAGTCGATTGGCTTAGGAGGGAGACCGAAAACGTAATAAATCAATTCATACTGGGGAGGTACATAGCAAGTGATTCACCGACAACTTTTATTTTTTTCTTCAAAGGTTTTTTTCGCGTTTCTTTGAATTTTTACGTAATTTCTGAACTTCCTTAAATTGAGCATAAGACGGTGAAAAAATAAATTATCTTTGAAATATTTTCTATATTAAGATAAAATGGAAAGTCTGATTAATGAGAAAACACCTTAAAGTTCTCATTATTATTCATTATTCAACGATATAACGCTTTTAACTTTGTTCCTTCTCACTTTTTTCTGTTTTATTATTCTTTTTTTTTTTTTTTTTTTTTTTTGTATCTTCTTCAACAAGCTGCTTGATGACATTGACCTGACTTGAGTTTTCCATCAACAACTGAGTAGATTGTGGAGTCTCCTGGAAAATTTAGATATTTTGAAAATTTGATTTTTACTTTCCCAAGTATACAAAGTATAGGGGAAGTTATATCATCGGTAAGAAATTCGATGTTGAGTTTTGACTGGAATTTTATATTTTCCGATTCCCTGATCCTAGAATGAACCAGTTTGCCCTTTTGGGCTAAAAGAGTTGACTCTCCTGAGGGCTTCTGAATCCTCATATTAAATTCTATGTCGATTGGCAGTTATTAAGGGTTTTCAATTGAGCCTTCTCTAATCCCCCCTACCCTTCGGATTTTGCTGAAAATGTGTCGTCCTTATGGGGTTTTGAATTTATTTATGAAATTTCATATCAATATATTCATTACAACGGAAGTTATTGGGGGTTTTGAGTGTTCACAGGTAGAAACACACAGAATTTTTTTTTCCATTTTAGGAATATATTTATTATATTATTAACAAATAATAAAATATCACATTTCCTGCAGACATTTTTGGCTGGTCTTATATTAAATTTTGATTTCTACAGTAGTGTCCGAAATTAAAAATATAGAAAGTATATAATATAGTCATATATTATATGATTTTGCAATTTTGAAGAAAGTCCACGTATATAATAAAAATTTCAATTTGTAATTACTTCATTTCGATTTCTTCTACAATATAAGCCAGCAAATTTTTCTAAATTTACAAAAATGTTCAATCTAATTCAAAGGTATTTTTATTTGGTTGAGAAGGAAAATGAATAGAATATCATTCTTCTCCATTGAGAAGAAAATATAGAGTTTATTAACACTGTTTTGGCCAATTTTATATTTTGTTATTTGAATCGATTTGTTGATGTTGCGTATCAATAGCGCCCGGGCTTTAGTTTGTTGTGAGTCCTAATCCTTCCCCTACCTTAACCTCCTTGGACTCAGTCATGTTCCTGCCTCCCTCGAGTCGTGCTCCTGCCTCCCTCGAGTCGAGCCACTGCCTCCCTCGAGTCGTTCTACTGCCTCCTTTGGAGTCGCTCTCCTGCCCCTTTTACGTTCAAGTTCTGATAAGTTCATTTTTTTTAGTTGTGATTCAAGCTGCCCTATTATTTCTTACTCTATTAATTTTTCGGGAGTTCACTAAAATGTCGACCTTTCGACCACCTTTCACCAATTTTCTGGGGTTCGGACGGAACCCTATTTTAGCTGTCTAGATCATCGAATTATCTCCGGCCGGAGTTACCTGCGGTGATATAGGCTCTAAGCTAGGCCCGAACAACCCCAAAAACGGGATTGGCAAACAATTTGGCCTCCAATTAGTGTAAGATTTCCGGTAAGTTTTTAGTTGTCCTCACATTTTAAATACAGTCCACTACTAACCTTTTTAATTTGCCACACGGCAAATTTTAGTTTCTTTTGCAGCCCTGCGACCATACCAGCGCACCCGGCCATTTTAGCCTGAACAAACACTTAACCTACATCATAAAAACAAAAAATAAATTTCGAAAATAAAAAATCAATTATATACAAAAAGTTTTACTACTAATAGCTCAAATTACATGTCTTTTTTTTGTGGCCACTTCTTATGGGGCATATATAATTTAATTTAAAAAAAAAAAAAACATTACTTTCTTTTGTAGCTCACTCTCATAAATTCTTCTTCAATCATCTATATCTTGCCATTTCTTTACCGATGATGGCTACTTCATCTTAAAATGTCAAGTCATTTTCTATTTACACTTTTATACACTTATGTCTCTATCATCACTTCGATCTCTATCATTACTTGGTTCATGTCTCCATTAACACTTATGAACTGCCTCGCTTCATGTCTGGAACTTGACTTTCTTGTGTCTACACTCTCATATCTGATATGGTCGGCTTTTCTTTCAACTGTCTTTTAATAAAAGCTAATATATTTTATCATATATATAAAGCTGAAAATGTACTGTGCGTTGTACCGCTATAACTCACGAATGGCTTGATGGATTTGATTAATTTTTTTTAAATTTGTTCGTCATCGTCTGTGGAAGGTTATAGGCGTATTAGTACCTCAATATCTGGTCCATCCCAGCATCCACCCACGCAATCTTTGTAACTCAAAAACCACTGCAATGATTAATGAGGAATCTTTTTGAATAAATTAGTTTTAGCTCCAAAGCTAGCGTTACTACAGTTGAAGGACTATAAGCCTTATTCCGTATGAATAATTGAAAATTATAACATCATGAATGTACTGTCGAGGAACTGAATAGCCTTATAGGAGATATTGGGAGAAAAGTCAAAGTTCCCCGGGCAACGCCGGGTATTACTGCTAGTATTTTTATATTTATAATTTTTTTTTTTTGTCTTGTATTTATTAAGAAAATTTATCTTAATTAATAATTTATAATCGATTATCCGAGGCAATGGGGGGAGAGGTCGCACTGATAAATGAAAACCACGGTTAATCGAGACACCTCTTATTTAACGAATATGTGTGTACAATGTTATATACATATCTGTGTACATTGTCATGTTATAACGTTATCAGAGCTTGAAATATGAAGTAATCCTTCTTTGATTTTCCTTACTTCAGTTCTAATTTTCCTCAAATTCATGATGTCATAGAAGTCAAAATTTTCCTGTTCGCAGAAGTTCAGGAGGACATGAACTGCTTCCATTGCTGTCTGAATGTTTTTTTTTCTTTAGCGCCAAAACTGTCATCATTGTCACTCTACTCTGTCTCGTAAGTTTCTAGGAACCTATACTTCCTGCTTACACACCACGGTTAATCGCGAACACGGATGGATAATCGAGGTTCTACTCTATTACACTATATGGATATATTATAGGATATATATATATATATTTTTCGGAATACATGAAATATTGGTAGAAAATACATAATTTTCTAAACGATTACATAACTTCCCCTAAACTCATGTTGTTTTTATGTTAAGCCTCCCCCCCCCCCCCAATCCCCTCTTTACGTTTGGCCTTTTTGGCAGAAAATCAATAGGTGTAGTTTTCATGGGGTTCTGGATACACATATAAAATTTCGTTTTGATGCATTCATTCTTTCGGGAGTTATCGTGTTCACACATGAAAATTTTGTTTTTCATTTTTGGAATCAGGGTGGGAAAAACATGTAATTCCGGTGAAAACTCAACTTCGAATTTTTGACGGTTTACATAACTTCCCCTATACTTCGTATAAAAGGAAAAATAAAAATGGAGACAACGGGGAAAAAAAACTAATTAGAAATAAAATTGCTTTATTTAACTAAAAAACGCCATTCAGAGTAATTATGTCCAGAGTGAGGATTTTGAATTTCAGATTCAAAATAAAAATAGTCGTCTATGAGTCACCGGCAAAGTACTTTTCCAGAACAAATTAATTAATTAAGTGTTAATTGCTCATTTAAATTAATGACATTTTGTGTCGATACATTCATTACTAACTCGATTTTAGAGCTTTCATAAGCCTCCTCCCTATCTTGATCAGATTTGACTGAAAAGCAATAGGTGGCGTCCTCATGAGGTTCTGGATACACATAATATATTGTAGCAATGTTACAATATAAATATCATACAAATAATATAAATGTCATTTCTAATGCTTGCCTAAGAATTAATATTATTTCTTTTTTTATAGAATGCCCCACGTTGGGCGCCAATGAAAAGATTCTTAGTTACTTTGAATTTAAATTATTCCTTTTTATTTATCAAAGGCCCCCCACGTTGGACGCCAATGTAAAAATTAATGTTTAACACAAAATATTAACTGACCAATTACTTTTTTCTTTTTTTATTTTGAACTGCCCCACGTTGGGCGCCAATGAAACATTTATTATTTCTCCGGTTAACATAAATCTAAAAAGGGGTGGCATTATTTTTTTTTTATAGAGTGCTTTGGTGAAAATCAAAGAAAAGAATAACAAAATACATATTTTAATCACAAATTTTATAAGTTATAATTTTTATTTTCTTTTTCTGTAAATGATTTAAAAAAAAGGTTAATGGATTAATGAACAAAATGATTTTTTTTACAATACATTAAATAAATCTCTTATAATTATATTTTTTTTTATATGTAATTTTGGCAAATGACAAAATAAAAGATTACATGATATTTATCTGGATTATAACAATTCTGGCAACTCACGGCATCCTCGTTTTCATCTTTCCTTCTTCCAAGACACACTCCTTCATATAACTGTGCTGTCCTCCATCTTATCTGGGATACCTTCGGCAGTTCTTCTTTGCTCTTAGATACTACAAAATCATACTACCACGAGTCGGCTTCTTCTGCTCTTCTCGCCATTTTTTCCCCCACCATATATCCATCAGGTTTGTCTTTTCTTTTATAGTTAATCATACTTTTTTCTTTTAATATCTTTTGCCAAGATGTTCATTTTATTTATTTGGATTTACTATTTCTTTAATTAATATTTCTATACATTCTTTATATTTTTTATTACATAAAGAATAACAATTTCTTTCATCATTCTTTGTGACTCCCCCCCCCCCCCCCCCCCCTCCATTCTACAAGTCACAATATATTAATAAAATTTCGTTTTGATGCATTCATTCTTTCGGGAGTTATTGTACACAGAAAATTGGTCGGAAAACATAAAGCTATAGTGCATCGAACATCGAATTTCCGATCAATTAAATAACTTATCCTGTACTATGTATAGCTACGGAACTAAAAAAAAAAAGGGGGACATTGGGGAAAAAAAAAACTATTTACAAAAAAAATTGCTTTATTTAACTAGGAAAACGCCAATCAGAGCAATTATGGAGATGTGTGGAGTGAGTATTTTGAATTGCAGATCCTTCCAGCAGGACCTCTGTACCCTGTTTTTTGCTCCCATATTTCTTCTTTTTTTATTTTACTGGACATGAAATTAAAAGTGAAAATATTTCTTTTTATTCATTTTTCTTGTCTGTCAACAGTTTAATTTTTTTTTTTTTTTTTTTACGAAGTGTAAGGAAAGTTATAAATTCAGTAAAAATTATAATAAAAAACATAAAGAAAAACATTTTTTTAAATAAATATTTTCTATTATATAAGAAAATATATACCTATGTATTGCTACCATCTTCAGCCATAACTTAACAAATACTGTCAGATTCATTAAGAAATTTTGATGTTGATGCCCCCCATACATAAACAACAGAACACTTCATAGGTTAGGTTAGGTTTTATGACTCATGCCTGGGCTTTAACTACGAGGTCATATCGCCTACTACCAGAGCGCTCTTTCGTCACTCTGGTGGACATGAGCCCGACTCTACTGTGGGAGTCCTAAATTTTGCCTACCCTAAATTTTTATTCATCTAGGGTAGGGGTCTTTAACGAGTACCTGACATCGTACAGACTCGGGACCATCGCTTAACGTCCCATCCGAAGGATGGCGTGCTTAAGTTTATTTTACCTCCCAGATAAAATAAACTAAGGGCCTCGGTCGGGCTACGAACCCACGACCTTGAGCTCAGAAGTCAAGCACGCATACCACTGAGCTACCGGCGCCCTCAAAACACTTCATAACGATCTTATGATACACACAGTACCAGACACAATACAAACTACTTACATACGGTTTTTTAGAAAACTTTACACACATACAAACCCAGAAATACATACTTTATCTTCACAACACTTACCACAAAACCAAACAACAAAGGTTGAAGAGAAGATGGAACCGCGACTTACTGCCACCTTAAATCCTATTCGTTCTTAATATATATATATATTTTTTATTTTTTTTTTTATTTTTACATTATTTCCCTTTACTTTTATCATCTCTCTTACCCTTCCATCAAAATTGTCTTTCAATTCCTTTTTATTTATTATTTTATTTTGTTTTTATGTCTTTATTTACTTATTTATTTTATTTTATTTTTTTTTTTTCTGTTCTAGTCCTAATAATTAAGATAAATTCTCATCCAAGGACCTACTATGGCCTTCCTCCCACATGCCCTTCACGCCAACATATCAATACCATCATAGAGGCTGGTTGTTGCACCCTAGCAACTTTATTTATAAAGATACATAAATAAAAGAAAAAAAACAAAAAAAAAAAAAAACGGAATTTTAAAATCGTTCTAAAAAAAAGTCACCGATGTACTTTATTTATTTATTTTTTATTAATCAATGATGTTTATGCTCTTCCCTAAGCCAATCGACAGTTTGGGCTGAAACTCAGTATTTGACTTTCATAGTGCCTTTTGAATTCTCATACTAAATTTTGTGTCGATACATTCATTACATCGCCAGTTATAAGAGTTTTTGTGTTAAGATTCTCTCCTGGCTGATTCGGTTGAATGAATAGGTGTCGTCCTTAGAGGGCTTTGAATTTACATTTGAACTTTCATATGAATAAAATCATTGTGAGTTATCATGTTCACAAACACACCCACAGACCGAGAGAAATTTGTTTTCATTTTTGGAAACAAAAGTTCAAAAAAATTGAAAACTTCGCATCGAATTTCTGACCGATTACATAACTTCCCCTATACTTCGTATAGCTGGTAAATTAAAATACCAGTAACTACTGAAGTAATGAATGTATGGTGACACGAAATATTACTTCAAAAACCAATGCCCCCATAAGACCGATACATATTAAGTCGAATCGAGTGAAGGGATGTAAAGGACCGGGAGAAGGGGACCAAACGCAATGACCTTAATAACTATCGATGTAAAGTGTCTATCGATAAGAAAAGTATGTTCATTCAAAAGTCTCTAAGTAAGACATCTATTGAGGTGTCATTCAAAACGGTAACTGGGTTCAGAGGAAGTGCAAAAACTTAGTGAACTAATTCGCCCTGAGGAAGTACATTGCAGGTGATTCGTCGACAATTTTGTGATGTATAAAAAGTTGAATTTTGTTTCTGGGGGTCAATTTTAGGGCATAGATTAGGAAATTTAAAAAAAAAACAATTTTAAGGGCACCGTGTAGCGAGTCAAATGAAAGTCATATATGATGTATTTTTTTGTATCTATTTTTTAAAAGAATTACGGGAAAAACTCTTAAAAATCACTGACCTCCACCCCCCACCCTTATCACCAAAAGGATCGCTCGGAAAAACCTGAAAAAAATCATGAACATTGAAAATTAGGTGTATATTGAGCCACAATTATCAGGATTGAAAAATGCTAGCGCGATCAATTGTTATAAACTATTTAATTGTTTATTTCCTTATAACTGGGGAGCTGAACACTAATTGTGCAAGTATAGTTTGCACTTGACCGTTTTTTTCAATTTTCGTTTTAATCCTTTGAACACGATTTGACCATTTTCTCAATTACATCTGTGGTCATGTGATTGAAATTTTATGAGCGCTCTATCTCAAAAATGGCCACACCGGGCATTAGGCATTTTGAGAGAAATAGGATATGATTGTCCTTCTGCAATTCGAAAATTATCTTGTTGTAACGGGAAAATAGGATGTGTAAGAAAGAGACACAAATCGAATATCGTTATATCGGAGTACCGAGAACTTCAATACTTTGCTGATTTGCCAAAAAAGTTTCATTTTTATCTGCTTCTTGTTCACAGGACGAAGAAGACGAGGGAGAAAGATCTCCTGGTTCAGAAGACTGCCATGTGATTTCGAATGACAAAATCACAGATTTCATTCTTTCAACAGTAGCAGAGGAGGCAGGAGGGTAAGAGAAATATATTTATATCATATACTTTTGTAGTTAGTTATTATAACTCATGCCCGGGCTTTAACTACGAGGTCATATCGCCTACTTCCAGAGCGCTCTTTCGTCACTCTGGTGGACATGAGCCCGACTCTACTAAAGGAGTCCTCAATTTTGCCTACTCTAAATTTGTATTCACCAATCGCTTAACGTCCCATCCGAAGGACGGCGAGCTTAAATTTATTTTACCTCCCAGGTAAAATAAACTTAGGGCCTCGGCCGGGTTACGAACACGCGATTTTAACCATAACAAACCAGCACGCATACCTCTGTGCTACCGGAGCCCTCTACATTATGAATAATATATATATATATATATTCTGGAAATAGCTTGGAAGGTAATCATAAAAAAATATTAGCCTACAGTCAAGCTGGTGAATCACGTCCCTCGAATGGCTGGAAAATGAGGATGGAAGAGGTGAGCTGCGTGTTGCCGCTTGTTCAATCCGTTGAAAGCTCGAACCTGGACTTAATATTATGACGATTATAATATAGGTATAAGAAACTAAAAAGTTAAAAACGGCAGCTATCAGGCGACTGAGGAGTAAGAAGAGAGTGCAATGCTACTACAGATCGGGAAGTGCGGCAAGGTTGAACTTAGGGATCTATCGATACATGTAAATACAAGTAAAGTATCGATGCTTTTATCCTTTTACAAAATGAACGTTTCGATCTCAGCGACTTGCAAAAAGTCTTTCAAAAAAGTGGAATATTGTGGGAACACGAATAGTCTCCAGTAGTATCGTATTTATATACTTGGTAAAAAGAAATTGTATGTTTATTTTATAAGGCTTTTTATTATTTTATCATTATTTTTTATTATTAGTCTCCAATACTTTTATATTCTTAGTAAAAATAAATTGTATGTTTATTT
Source organism: Aradus depressus (assembly GCA_963662175.1). NCBI lineage: Eukaryota > Metazoa > Arthropoda > Insecta > Hemiptera > Aradidae > Aradus > Aradus depressus. Next base: position 26,184,798 of record OY759219.1, read on the forward strand.
TATAAGGCTTTTTATTATTTTCGGTATGTTTTTAATAATATAATCTTATCTTATTCGATTTGATTAATTTGTTTCTTATGCCCAGTACAATATTTCATTTATACCTTTCAAATTTTATTGTGTTTTTTATCATTATTATTATATAGGTATATATATATATAATACATACATGGTTTAAAAGTAATTATAACGAAGTACTCGATTGAATCGATACTATTTTTATTAATATCTATATAGATTTATACATTTTTAAAAATTAATTATAACGAACTACTCGATTCAATCGATACGAGTAGGTATCGATACTTTTTATTCGATACTACTTATAACTACTATATAAAGTATCGATATTCTGTGATATCGATAGAACCCTAGTTGCACTATTGCAACATGACACAGGCGTCACATGCAAGCGTCTTGTCATTCCCCTTCCACACCCCACCAGGTCCTCCAGGTTCCAAGGAATGATGATTCACCATCCTCATTTTAGTGTTCTTTGAATTCCGTTTGTCAAACAATTCATCTTTCCTGGCTACAGTCCATTCTCCACATATACATAAATTTGGCAGGTCAAGCTGGAAATGGTAACTAGGTCCCATGACTGCTTGGTTGAAAATGGTTTACAGCGCTAAGTCCTATCATAAAATCTGGATCTTCACATATACAAATCACAAATAAACGACCAGAGACCCTGTATTTCTTCACTAAAAGGATCGAGAGGAGAGTAAAATATTCTGTCGAATAGAAGACATGATTTGTGAAGACCCATTTCACTAAACCGGAGAATCTGTCAGAGGTTATATTCTCAATGTTTTTTGATTTCAAAAATGAAAAATTGTGTCGATACATTCAGCCAATCGACCGTTAGGACTAAAACAGTATTTGACTTCTGAATCCTCATACTAAATTGTGTGTCGATATATTCAGTATATCGGGAGTTATTATAGTTTCTGTGAGCGTCCCCCTAACCCCCGGCCATAAGGCGGATTTGGCTAAAAATCAGTAAGTGTCGTCCTTGGAATGGCACACATATAATATTTCGTGTCCATACATTCATTCTATATGGGTTTATCGTATTCACACACACACACAATTTTGATATGTAAACATCTTAACTCTCGGTAGGAGCTATGTCAGACGGACGGAGCGTGTCTTGTTGATGTGTGTGGGTGTCGGATGGTTCCACGCGCAGCGAACAGACACAACTACACACTTCTTTATCTGTGATTTTTGAGCAATTCTATGTTCATGGAATAAGAAAGTGTGTAATAAATTTCGACTGCATTTGACTTTTTATGTGGTACTTTTAATGTTGTGATCATCGAAGAAAGTGTATTATATTTCGTCACAATGTGTAAAGGTAAATATATAATAAAACCAATAACAATAAAATATATCTAAAAAACATGTTTAGATATAACATTGTATTTTTACAACATTATTGATCGTATTTACCGTTGTAGTGAATTTAACTAAAATATCAATATTACGAACTATAAAATGATATTTTATAGTAAGTGTACTGTGATCATCTGCCAAGACATCTGCGCGCTGTGAAGAAGTTGGGAGCTTAGGACTCTAATACTTTCGAAATTATAAAGATGTGGGTTTCTTGGTATCTCGTAAAATTGTCTTCTTTGAGGAAGCATATATATATATTCACTACGGCAGACTATTCCAAGTAAAGAGGGTGTTTTCGGTGAGGCATCATTCACAAGTATTTCAAAAAGTATTGTAAATAATTAGGTAAGTGGACAATAGTTAGGTAAGTGGACAATAGTTAGGTAAGTGGACAATAGTTAGGTAAGTGGACAATAGTTAGGTAAGTGGACAATAGTTAGGTAAGTGATGGGGAATGATTAGGTAACTAAGGGAAAATCCAAGAAAGGATTAACAATATTCATTTGTATTCACTCCTATAGATTTAGAAGGTATATGATTAATAATGATGCAAACATAATTTATTTATTTCAAAAACTTGATTTTCACGATTAATGCAAAAGTAAAAAAAGTGCTGCTCTGAAAAGTTACGAATTTAGACACCAATTTATTCCCTGTGACCAGAGATATATTTTCAGTTATTTTACATATTTGTAATTTGACAATGACGATAACAATATGATAACCTACCGGTATCTTACTATGATTAGTCGCTAGTGTAGTTATAACTTTAACTCATTTAGGCCCGTTTCCACCAACTTTGATTAAAATGTTGATTAAGCAATCATGATTCAAGTTTAACAGAGAATTTAATCAGGGTTAATTGTAAGTTGCTTCATTTTTAAATTTTGGTCTATGATGAGTTCAACTGGAAAGTCGTTTGTTAGAGCTGATTGGTTGATAGTTTCCCCAGGTGACGACAGAGTGCATTAGATGACTGATAATATTTGTCTATGTGTGCGAGTGTGAGACTGTGAACACGATAAAATGAATGTATCGACATGAAATTTTATATGTGAATCGAGAATCCTCTAACGACAACATTAATTGCTTTTCAGCCAAAATGAAGCCATGAAGAATGTAAAATAAATTTCCAAGTATAGGAAATAATACTAATTTTTAAATTGTAACTCATAGCAAGGATTATATAATATTTTATATTGATAGTTTTTTATTAAAACTATATACTAACTATACTAACCCCTTTTTTAATAATCACTCTCTCTTCCCCTCTCCCCCCTCAAATTCATTTTATATTGGCATTAGAATTTTTACTGGACAACATTCCGTCGTCAGCTCTTATTACATAGACCTCATCAATTAAAGTTAAACTTAAAATTAAAAAAATCATTTGGATTATGAATCCTCATATTAAAGTTTGTGTCGATACATTCACTCTATCGAAAAGTTATCTTGTTCTTCATTTTTGGAATCATGGGGTCAGAAAACATTAAATTCCGGTGAAAATTCAACATCGAATTGCTTCTTCTTAGCAAACCCCAGACAATGAGGGGTGCCAAATTTTGGTCTCACGCCGGGCGCCATATTATCCAAAACTACCCCTTCTTTACCCTTATAATTAATGATTAAAATTTAAAAGATCAGCGAAACTTAAATTTCTCTTGCAGCGCCAGTAGATTTCAGAATATTACAGTACTTAATTTGAAGAATTCTTCAAGAGAACTAAATTATTTTAGAGACAATATATATCCGGAATCTCTGTGTTTATTCAGACTTTCATTAAACTCGAGATTCGGAGTCCTTTTGTGTATTTTATTTCAATGTTTCATACCAAAGCAATCTCAAATATAATAAATAATATATGAAAAGATTTTCACTTTCTTATACCTTGAGAATTAGAAAGTATTGTAAACGTGAAAATTTCAGATCGAAAGAAATTTTACGTTTCACGATTTTGACCATTCTCAATAGTGTTTGTGTGTGTGTATGCGAGTAAGTAGCTATGAATTGGAAATTTGGAATGAAGACATCACATGTGATAACTAAGATCTGATTAGATTTTGGCTAAATTCAAACGAAAATTGCGATCAATTTACTTAAGGGCTTAAGTACATTTTACAAAATACCGCTTATACTTATGACCTAAAATAAAACTGAAAGATACACTTTATATGAAATAGGATTTTTTTCAAAGATCGCCCGAGATACACAAATTTGTTTGAATGTTTGTTTGATTTACGCAAAAAGTTGTAGTCCTATCGAAAAATTGATTCTCAACAAAAATGTTCCTTATTAAATTTTAACACCTAATTTACCCTTAAAATTTAAATAGCACCAATATACCTCATACAGCGCCCCATATACATACTGGTGTTAGTATATGAGAAAGTTGCTGTACTCTCGGAATTTCGCTGTACCGCTGACGCCAACACATTATTTTTATATACCCAGTAGTGCCAGTATGAAATGCATTTAAGAGGGGGCAAGTGATCTGTTAAACCGTGGGTAAAATATAAAAGTTCTGTTATCGCCAAATCATTTTTTCTTTGCTTTTAGTCACTATTTTTACTGACGAACCTGCAGAACATCGGGTAGTCTGTTTCCGTCACCATCTGCCGTACATCCAGTCCCAAATACGATCTTGTCCCATGAATCAACTCCACACCCTAGCTTGGTCGTACAGCGGACATTCGAGGACCACATCTTCTGCAGTCTCGATACCGCCGCACGAACAGTTCGGGGTGTTCTTCCTGTGAAAGAAAAACAGCTTGGAGTTGAAATCACCATGACCTGATAATATTTGGGATGTCCAGTGATTAGTCTGTACCCATGTTGAGTCAAGGCTTATCCGGACGTCCGGGAAGCATGCGTACGTCGTTTGGCCATCCAAGCATCGTGACCAACGTTGTTGCCGTTTTTCCACAATCCAATTTTGGACGATGTCCTTGCAGCTCACTGGTCTGGACTGTCCGCGCATCTCTTCCTCTAGGCCTAGACGTAAGGGCTCATCAATATCTGCTCCTAAGGGCATGTTGCATCCAAGATACTCAAGGGAACCAAACTCAACTTTCAAGAAAATAACTTTGATACTTATATTATTTATATTGTATTATTCGTTTACAAGATGTATTATCATTGGTAAGTAATTACGATTAATGTAACGAATAGTTGTTTGGAAGTCGTAAATATCCTACAGAAAACAAATACGTGAGTTAGGTACCCTCACGTATCTCCATCGTATTCATTCATCGTCTGATATATAGCTCTAAATAATTTATCCTGTGCCCCCATTGATTTTGAATAGAAACCAATAAATTATATGATAAATAAACCATATTTAATGATCTAACTTTTGGAACTGGGATTGATGAGGGGAGGTAGTTTAAACTGAAAATTATCATCTAAACGATTTATTGGTGTCTCACTGAAAACTGGTATCATTAGTTTTTAGCTTTCTTAAACCTATAGTATAAGAAAGTATTGAAATTTTGCGAAAATCAGAGATCGAGTCTGCCAATCACATAGACGTAGGTTTTCCTATCACATAGACGTAGGTCTATGTGATTGGAACTTGTGCGAAAATCAGAGATCGAGTCTGCGTCTGTGTGTATGTGATTGGAACTTGTAAATTTCTAATCACATACACACAGACGCAGACTCGATATCTGATTTTTGCACAAGTTCCAATCACATAGACACAGACGCAGGTCTATGTGATTGGAACTTGTGCGAAAATCAGAGATCGAGTCTGCGTCTGTGTGTATGTGATTAGAAATTTCGCGAAAATCAGAGATCGAGTCTGTTTTTATGTGATTGGAACTTTGTGAGCGCTCTCACTCAGAGATGATTATAGCTATGATATTGAAATTTGATATGAAGATGTCACAAGTGCTAACTTAAATCTGATTAAATTTCCAACAAAATCGGACGAAAAATAAGTCGAATTTACTTCGGGTCCCTATGAACATTTTACAATTTTTACTTTCTTATTTAGTATAAGGAAGTATTGTAATCGTGTGAAAATTCGATATCGAGGTTTCAACTGATTTTCACGTCTCAAGCCCCTGAATATGTTTTCATCATTTTCGCGATGATGTCTGTCTGCGTGAGTGTATACCGCAAAAACGATTGTAGCTATGAACTTGAAATTTGGAATGAAGGGGTCACATGTTATAACTTGGATCTGTTTAGATTTTGACCGAAATCAGACGAAAATTAAGTCACTTTCCTCCGGGACCTAAGTACATTTTAGAAGATAACGCTTATGTTCCTGACCTAATCAAAATTCTTTTCAAGCAATAATTGTATAGAATATTGAAATACATTAATTATATACAATACAATTTTTCACAGGTTTCCGGTTTTTGAGATACATGCCGGAAACCTTCTTGAAATGTAGTTTGGAAACATATTTTTAGACGTTTCCTTGAATTACCCGAAGGGTTAGTCCTATCGAAAAACTAATTATTACCGAATGTTCCTTATAAAATTTCCAATCGCTGTAAATCCTCAGATTTGAGATAGAATCAACACGACAAACGTTATAGCTCCTCGAAGAATGTAAACTAACAATGGATAATATCTAAGACATTAAACATTTTGGTGACCAACCCAATACAGATATATGTTAAATGTTATATATCGATTTGAAAGTTTACTTTAAATGATTTCATTAAGACATTAAACAAGTTAGAAATGATTGCTTAATTAAGCTGTAAGATTTACGGGAACATTTATCAACTAGAGTGCAAAATTGAGCTTTAATATAATAAAAAGCTGTGTTATAAGATTATAAAAAAATATAAGAGGAAATTAAAGTTACCTAAAGGAAGATTCTGTCTTGGTTCATAATTAATTACTTCTCTTAAAAAATAAGGAGAGAATAAGAATGCGGCTGGAGGCAAAAAACCTAATTTATATTAAACGAAAACCCATGTAAAATTGACTCTGCATAAGGTTTAATTTATGCATTAGTCTTATGTATCAAAGGACGAAAAGTTGTGAACTAAGACGAGTTAATGAAGAGAATAATTCAGTGAAGGCTGACTTACCTGAGATCTACTTTATTTCTAATGAACTATTTTATTATGGATGAGTTCTTTCTGATTAGCTATAGTTAGTTCGTTATTATGATTCATGCCCGGGCTTCAGCTACAGGGTCGTGTAGAGGGCGTGCTAGCCTACTGAGCTCAAGATCGCGGGTTCAAAATCCGGCCTTCTGGAAGTTGAAAAAACATTGAGCACGCCATCCTTCGGAGATGATTTTGAGCCGAGTGAATAAACCTGGGTAAGCTAAATTTAGAATTCCCAGAGTAGAGTCGGGCTCATGTCCACGGGCTCATGTTTTCCAGAAGTGTATTTTTGACGGCGACATTTCGGAACGTTCATAAGTCCCTTCATCTGGTCAAAATGTGCGAAATATAGAAAAGTCAGGGAGCGTGTACATTTTCTGTGCTACACAAAAAGAAAAAAACTCACAAATGGAAAACACTGAGAAAGAGAAATGGGAGTGAATGGGAAATAGGATTTACTGGAGGTGGGGCCGGGTGTGATATGAGTATTGTGAAAGGCAGTGTATGCAGTCATGTCACTGACGGGATTTGATATTCTGACATGGAAGTAGGACGGCATCCTCAACACTGAAGAGGTGATAACCAGGTGAGACAAAGAGACCAAATCTTCGGTTGAGTCGGTTCTCTCCAATCTTGACTTTGTTCATAGACCATCCTATTGTCTTCAAGATACTGTCTTCGTCTGTATCACTCTTTTCAATGTATACCTTCTGTGTCTGTCTTCATTTACATCGTTGTATCTTGAGGACTTATATAAGTCTTATACTACTCTTCACAGTTTTTATATCAGTTCTAAGCACAACTTTCTTTTGTATAATGACGTCTCATTTTTATTTTACATTTTACTCTTCCCAGTTATACGAAGTAAAGAACTTACATAAAGGGACAAAAATTCAGTGCGGAGTTTTGTTTTCCGAACTCCTATTTCCAAAACCCCCCCAAAAAAAATTTAGTCTCTGTGTGTCATGAGTCCTAAATTTCGCCTACCCTGAATTTTTATTCAACTAGGGTATGGGTCATCATCTGTCATCGTACAGACTAGAGACTCATCGTTTAATGTCCCATCCGAAGGACGGCGTGCTCAAGGTTTTTTCACTTTCCAGATAAAAAACTTAAACGCCTCGGCCAGGTTTTGAGAGAGAGTGATCTGTAAGCGTGGTTGGTATAAGAAAGTCCTATAATGGCCACCTCACATTTTTAAAACTTTGAAGAAACTGTGCATTAAGTTCTTAACTGATTTAAAAAATCTATAATTTATCGAAACCGGAAATATTTTATCTTCTGCTTTTATAGTAAACGTTGCTGTTAGGATACCATAAAATTGAATAAAAATCTCAATTTCAAGGTCACTATTGATATATTTAAGTTACTTGTTCATGTCACCAACAAGGAATAAGTGATTTGCCACTAGATCTCAGCACTGGCTAGGAGTTAGTTATTATGAATCATGCCCGGGCTTTAACTGCAAAGTCATATCGCCTACTACCAGAATTTTTATTCACCTAGGGCAGGGGTCTGAGTACCTGACATCGTACAGGCTCTGGATCATCGCTCAACGTCCCATCCGAAGGACGGCGTGCTTAATTTTATCTGGGAGGTAAAATAAACTAAAGGCCTCGGCCGGGATTCGAACTTACGATCTTGAGCTCAGAAGGTAAACATGCATACCAATGAGCTACCAGCGCCCTCGCACTGGCTAGGATTTCACTTGTACATTTTTTTTTCCTCAACAGAATTATCATTTTTGTACCCGATCATGCACATCATTAACTACAGTAAGTTCAACGTTCATGGTTATCATCAGTGTTGAGGATGCCGTCCTACTTCCATGTCAGTGACACGACTGCATACACTGCCTTCACACAATACTCATATCACACCCGGCTCCACCTCCAGTAGAACCTATTTGCCATTCACTCCCATTTCTCTTTCCTCCCTCTTTCTCAGTGTTTTCCATTTGTGTGTTTTTTGTGTCGCACAGAAAATCTACACATTCCCTGACTTCTTTTGGGTTTAAGGGTTGGGTAAGAAGAACAAATATTTACACAAAACGCCTTCAAATGGATGCCTCGAAGGGCAAATGTATTCACAGAAAAACTTTTTCTTGCTACGTTACGATTCAACGATTTTCTGAAGGATATTTTTCATATTGTGGCTTTAGATCTCGGCACTTTCCAGGAAGATCAATAACATATTATTTTGTTTATTTTCAAAACTGAAAAATTTTATTATTGTACAATTGGCTAATTTCATGGTTTTAGACCTTAAAATTCAGAATTTAAACAAATAAAAAAAATCCTTGGTTTTAATCCTTTACTCCCTCAGCTATAAGAAGTATAGAAATTTGGTACATATCCCTCAAAATTTGAACCAGATCAGTCCAGGGGTTCACCGTCTATCTTTTGTGGGTGATCATTTTTTCTGACGTTTCCTTCATTTACTATAAAACCGTTGCTTCTATAGAAAAATAGATTCTTGCAAAAAATGTTCCTAATGAAATTTGACTGAAGATTTGTATGAAACTTGAAATATGATTAACATGCACAGAGTTATAGAGACACAAACATATGATGGGTTTTTTTTCCCTCAACTATAGGAAGTATAAGAGGAATCGTCACGAAAGTTTATATGTGAATAACGGAACCCTCTAACGACGATACCTATGGTTGTTCAGCCAAATCGACCAAAGGGAAATAGGAGATTAGGGGGGAGGCTTAACATAAAAAATCTAATAACTACCGAGGGAATGAATGTATCGACACGAAATTTTATATGTGTGACCAACAACGCCATATGGAAAACACTTATCGATCTTCAGCTGAATCAAAAACTCAAAAATTCGAATAACTGCCGTTGTAATGAATATATCGAAACAAACTTTCAAATGTGAATTCAAAACCCTATAAGGACGACACTTTTTAATTTTCAACGAAATCAGCAGAAGGGCAGGGGTGAATCAGAGGGGGCTCTACTCAAAAACCCAATAACAGCTGATGTAATGAATGTATCGACATGAAATTTCATATTTATAGTCAAAACCCAATGAGAACATAGCTTGTCAAATTTCAGCAATATCGGCTCAAGGGAAGGGGGGTTTAGGGGAGGGGGCTCAATTCAAAAAGCCTAATAACAATAAATATAGATGTAACGAACTTATCGACACAAAAATTAGTATGAGGATTAAGGAGCCCCTATGTAAGTCAAATGTTCAATATATTTCGCTGCGAAAAGTTAATTGATTAATAATTCGTTCTTGGGAAGTACATTGCAGGTGATTCACCGCAGTTTTTTTTTTTTTTTAAACATTGATACAGTTGTATCGTCCAGGATACAGGATAACAGCCAGCCAATATTTGGCAACCTTGGTGACCCTATGAAGGTCCGGGGGTACATTTGAAGGAACCTGGGTCGACCTCGCTAGTCTGAAGCTCTGTCTGCATCTCCGGGAAGCAATGCTGTTCCACTTCGTGAGAGTCGGCTGCGTGACTCTGTAGCTATTTGTCTGGGTCGGATGGAGGCCTTAAGATCTCTCGGCTTTTAACTTTGACCTTAAGGTCTCTCCTTGTCTTTTTTCTCGGGTTCAAAGTGTAGCATTGTAAAGCAAAACTTACCTAGATTCTGGTGACAGATCTTGGCTGGTACTACTCGTTTCTGTTGGTAGAAGTATTGTATTCGACTGGAATTCTAGGGTAATTCTAGGAGGGGTAGGCCTTTCTGTGAGTTGACTTACTGTGTCAACATAAAAAATCGTCGATGAATAACCGCTCGAGTTAATCAACTGTTTCCACTCTCCCTCCGTAACCAATTTACTGACTTTGTTGAACAATATGTGTCTTAGTCAATCAATATGTGTCTTAGTCAATCAATATGTGTCTCAGTCAATCAATATGTGTCTTAGTCAATCAATATGTGTCTTAGTCAATAAATTTCGTGTTGAGAGATTCGTTACGTCGAGAAATGCCCGGTGCCCCCCCCAGAAAAGTGCGATCTAATTAAAAAAAATTATAATATATAACGAAAATTCCACCAAACATTACTATCAAGACTATTATATATGGAAAGCTTTAGTTCCCAGTCAAAAGTTATTCGGATTCAAATTACGCTTTCTTAAATTTTGGACTCCAACGAATACTGCCAATCGGCGAAGTATGAGAGTTTTCCAAACGCATCGTCGTGCGTGTCACAACAAAACGCGTGGCAATTTTAAAATCTCTCCCAAAAACTCCGCACGGCGGTGCAATGTTTACCAAAGACTATTAAGACTAATTGCATATTTTAGAATGTATTCAATGAAAGCCATGAAAAGAGAAAATAATAGTTTTTTAGTAGTACATTTAGTGCTATCAGCTGAACGAGAATAATATAGTGAAGAATAAAATTTCAGCTGAAAAACTGTTTGACCGATTTGCTGAAAAAAAAGGAAATATAAACTATTGTTTTATTATCTCGATCGTGTTGACTGACTGCCCCCCCCCCCCCCCCCCCCCAGAGAATAACGCCAATGCTGGTTCCCCTCTTCCTGACTAATACAAGGCTGAAAATCAATATGTGTCGTTTTTATGAGACGTTATTATCCCCCACGTCTTCTAAAACGACGTTGAAATGAAATGAACCCTTTAAACTAAATTGAAATTAGGTTTGTAGTACAAAGATGAAAATAATTTAATTGATTTTTAGGGTTCCAGTTCGAAGGGACCCCAATGGGAACAACGACAGCGGCTATGCGCCTTCCAGTGGGGAACCTCAACATCCCGATCTTACCGCACCAGATGACAAAAAGGTAAACAATCTTTATTTACATTTCATATTTTCATATTTTGGAAAGTGCAGATACGCCTCGACTCCATGAAAAGTCCTCAGAACCATCCTTGAAGCTCCCTATTATGTTTCAAACCTTAACCTCCACAATGATCTCGAAGTTACTTTTTGTCGTTGACCTTACTAAGTCCCCGCTCTTCAAAGTTTCGCCTCCCCTGAACCTCTCCTTCCCTTCAGCCGATATTTCTGAAATTTGACACATTATGTCCTAATTGGATTTCGAATTTAAATACAAAATTTCATGTTGATACATTCATTACATCGGTAGTTATTAGTATACGGATCTTAATAAATATTATTCCTCTTTTGTTTATTTTACATATTTATATATTTCTAACATTCATTTATTTATTTATTTTTTATCTTATTTTATTTTATTGCTATTTTTATTTTTCATCTTCTTTCTTCCCACACTTTTCTATCTAGCTCCTACTTTCTAAAATTAATTGTATTTCAATCCTTTTCTGGGCATCCTTCCTTCTCTTTTATAGTTAACCTTCATTGTATTATTCCTTAAAGTCAATAGATACAATCAAAAAAAAAAAATAATAATAATTTAAATTTCAACTAAAAATGTTCATGTTAGAGGAAACCCTTTACACGGAAACGGAATTTTATTCTCATTGTTCAAAAAGAATAATATCATCACAATAAAGAATCGTGTTTCATATCCAAAAACATTATTTATACAAAGCTTAAACCGAAACATCGTTGGGATAAAGACACTTTCGAAGAGTTTTTTTTGAAAAATAGTTATCTTAATTTTTATTTAATTGAAAAATGTGTCTACTTATAAACGTATCTTGTATTAATTTTTTTTTAAATACTCATATATTTTTAAGTACTTCTTTGTACAGTTTTTATTAATTTCATTTTACTTTTTTAAATAGTTTTGTTATTACTACTAATCATAGATGTGTTAGACTCAAGTAGTTATAAATCTAATTTATAACCTATCTTAATGTATAAATTCTCTTGACGTATCCTATTACCATGTGTTGGTTTAACGGAAATAAATGTATTATTATTATTAACATCCTCTATATTTTGTATACCTGGGGTAGTAATACTACGGTAGCAGTGTTAGGCTCTCATTAAATATTTCTCCTTTTTCACCAACCCCTGTCTCTTGGTATGCAGGAAGCCTCTTTCGACCGCTGCCAGAGCAGCTTGTTCTTGGCCAGATTATGCATAAATTATCAATCATGCAACAGAGTTTTTGCTTTTCTGCTAATGTGTATGAAGGGAGGAAAAAATACATATCTAATTTGATAGTAAGATGTTACAGGGTGAGATTTATTTTAAATACAATTGAATATGTTGTATTTCCTCTGTTTTATTAATCTCCAGAATCGGTTTTCAACTCATCAGTGGGTACATCACCAGTTAGTATGGCATTAAACCGAACACTAACTTGATACAAACTGGTGATGTACCACTGATGATGACACAGTTACAACAGCTATACGAAGTATAGAAGAAGTTATGTAAACAGTCGGGAAGTTATGTAAACAGTTGTTTTCACAAGAATTTCATGTTTTCAGACAATTTGATTCCAAAAATGAAAAATGTCTATGTCTGTGAAAACGATTACTTCTAATAGAATGAATGTATTGACAGAAAATTTTATATGTGTATCCAAAACTACATGAGCACGACACCTAATTTTCAGCGAAATCGGCCATAGGAAAAGTAGGGCTTAGGGGAGAGGGCTCATCGGCCCTTATCGGTCGACAGGTCGACCTATTTTGGGGAGGGAGCGAAAAAGTTAATTGAATGATTCGTTCTGGGGAAGTACATTGCCGGTGGTTCACCCACGACTTATTTTTAATTATAATTAATTAATTATAATTAAATAGTTATAGTTTACATAACTTCTTCTATACTTCGTATAGCTGTTGTAACTGTGTCATCATCAGTGGTATATACGGTGGCCCGTGAGGGGTTAGCTAGTCCCCCAACGGGCGCCTCCCCAGGTGGCGGATAGGGGAATGCTCGACAATATGTAGGGTACCAGGGAAATAAAATACCTGGGGCGGACCAAAACTAGCATGAAAATCCAGGAGCGTCTGACCTATAGTAGGCGGCTACTTGGTCTGCGTCTGATCCCAGAGGGACGGCAGTTTGAAAACCTGGCAAGAGGTCATAAATTGCACGGGAGAAACTATGCGATGGACAAAACAAACAATAATAATACCCCAGGTAGCAGACCATATAATTTGGAAAATCTACCCTCCAGTATGGAGGTCGGCCCTACGGATTCTGGGGAGGGCCAAACCACGCATACAAATCCACTACGAGTGAGATCATCTTCACTAGCAGCACAACTGGAACAAACGAAACAAGAATCTGGATTGAAAAAAATCAAAGAAAAGGAAGAAGAAGATCAAGGGAAAGCCAATATGCAAAAAAAAATAAATGAATTGGAAAAAATCATGACACAAATGAATGAGCAGGTGAAAAAACTGACAGAAGAAAATAAACAGTTAAAAGAACTAGTGATGGCTCAAGGAGAACCGCCAGTACATGGAACAGGTTCTATAACTCCATTAGAATATCACACGGATGAAGAAGAACTAGCCAGAGAAACAGATTGGATTATTAAGCAAAGCAAGAGACGCAGCAAAAAGCGGAAAGCTGAATACTCACCAGAAGGAGCAGCAGATAGCTCTCCAGGCACTAGAAAGAACAGGACTGACAATAATGGAGAGAAAATAAAGAAAGATCACAAGAGAGATGCTCAAGGAAACAGAGAAGGAACAACAGGAAGTAGTGAAGGGAAAAAAACAGAATGCCCCCCACCAATTCATATAGCTGGTATAACCAACTACGCAGAAATTAAAGCATTGATAACTCCAGTTGCCAACGCGGAATACAAAATTGTAGCAATGAATAACAATATATGGAAAATTCTAACAACGACCTCGGAATCGTACAGAGCGTTGGCGAAAAAACTGGAAGAAGAAAATAAGCAATGGTACACGTACGAAGATAAGACCTGTAGACCTACGAAGGTGATGGCTAGAGGTCTCCACCCGACGTGCGATAAACAGGAGATAATAGATGACCTCCAACAGAGAGGATATAAAATAACTGATGCAGTGAATATAATTAAAAAAGAGAGAAAAAGGGACGAGCAGGGGGATGAGAAGATCAGTAAGAAAGGACTCCCTCTGTTTATGCTTGCATTCGATAAAGAAGAAAAGATGGACAATATATATAACATAAAATCAATTCTCAGCATGAGAGTTAAAATCGAACCGCTTCGAAAAACAACGAATCTAATACCGCAGTGTAAAAGATGTCAAGGATTTAACCATACACAAAAGTTTTGTCATCGAGAACCGAGGTGTGTCAAATGCTTAGGCAAACACTGCACTAGTGATTGCAAACTTAACCGCGATATGCTGCCTACCTGTGTCAACTGTCAAGAGAATCATCCTGCCAGCTACAGAGGATGCGAGGTGGCCAAGCAGCTTCAGCAATTGAAAAATAAAAAGAAGAATATACAAATATATGTACCTCAAACAAAAAAGCCGGCCATTTCATCTGCTGTGCTCCCAAGAGACAACCAAAAGGTAACTGCAGCGAAAGGTAAGAGAACAAATTATGCAGAAGCACTGAAACCACATCAACCTAAGCAAATTGAAAAGACTCAAAAAACGGATCATGTATTTAGCGAGGTAATCAAAAGACTGGACATACTAAATAAGGTAAGCGAAGAACAAAAGGAATCAAATAGAAAAATTCTACAATTACTTGATGAACAAAGGAAAATAAATGAAAAACTATCAAAAAAAATTGCTTTGGTGGACGAGCAAGTGAAAAAAGTATACTCTCTATCAAAGACACAAAATGTCACTGAATAACTTATTAAGAATTGCAACGTGGAACGCAAACGGGCTTCAGCAACAAGCTTCAGAACTAGAAATATTTTTGAATGCGGAAGAAATTGACATTTGTCTAATCTCGGAAAGCCATATTACCAAAAATGCGGTCATCAAGATACAGGGATACAGCTGCTACCACGCTGCCCACCCAGCGGATAAAGCGAGAGGAGGCTCAGCCATACTTATAAAAAGTTCCATAATACACTATGAAGATATAAAAATTGAGGAGGAATCAATGCAAGTGGTAACTGTCAATGTGCAGTTGCTCTGTAAAGGAAATTTCAAAATTGCAGCAGTATACTGTCCACCAAGAAATAATTTGAAAAAAGAAGAATACGTCAGACTATTCAATAAGCTCGGGAATCACTTCATAGTTGGAGGTGACTTTAACGCGAAGAACACTTTCTGGGGTTCGAGGCAAACTAACACCAAAGGCAGAGAACTATATAAAGCTGGGTGTGCATTGAGACTGGACTTCCTCTCAAGCGGATCGCCAACGTACTGGCCTACAGATAGCAATAAAATACCTGACTTGATTGACTTTTATGCTGTGAAAGGGATATCCAGCAGGTACATCGAAGTTAAAAATAGTGAGGATCTTTCATCCGACCATTCACCGGTTGTCATGACTGTTAAAGAAGAGGTAGTTACACAGTCAAATCTGCCCCGACTAACGAGTAACAAGACAAACTGGAGCCTATTCAGACAGCTACTGGATGAACAAATAAACCTTCAAGTCCCATTGAATAACAAATATCAGCTTGATGAAGAAGTAGAGAGACTTAACACTGATATACAAAAAGCAGCATGGGAAAGCACTCCCCAGAATCACAGAAAACAGAAACAAAGAATAATGAAGCCTCCTCCAGAGGTGAATAAACTCCTAAAGGAAAAGAGGAAAGCACGGAAAAACTGGCAAAGAATTCGTACTCCTGAAAATAAAAGAGCACTAAACTCACTTTGCAATGAACTCAAAGAATTAATTAAAAAAACTAAAAATAACGGAATTGGTAAATTTTTAAGCAACCTAACAGCCCAGAAGGACACAGACTACTCACTCTGGAAATGTACGAAAGGACTCAAAAGACCGAAGATCCACTCTTCACCAATCAGACAGGAAGACGGGACATGGGCGAGAAGTGCGATGGAGAAAGCAGTCGTCTTTGCCGCTCATCTCGAGGAAACCTTCCAGCCGTTAAATAGACAAACAGCAGAGGAAAACACTACCTTTGAGCTGAGAGAGGATAGGAAAATAATACTAAAGATTACGTTACAAGAACTTAAAAATGAAATTAAGAACATAAGCGCGAAAAAAGCTCCGGGATTCGACTTGATAACAGGACAAATTCTAAAGGAACTTCCTGAAAAAGCTTTGAGAAAACTACAACACTTGATTAATGCAGCTTTCAGATTAAAGCACGTACCTAACCTGTGGAAAGTGGCTGAAGTTATCATGATCCTGAAACCTAACAAACCACCAACAGACAAAAAGTCCTACAGACCAATCTCTCTGCTGCCGATGATCTCAAAACTATTTGAAAAACTGCTCTTAAAGAGATTAAAGCCTCTGTTAGAGGAGAGAAATCTGCTACCGGATCACCAATTCGGATTTAGAGAAAAGCATTCCACTATAGAGCAGGTGCACAGAATCACCCATGAAATAGAAAAAGCTCTGGAAGAGAAAAAAATATGCTCAGCTGTCTTTCTAGACGTTTCGCAAGCATTTGATAAGGTCTGGCATCGAGGACTTGAGTACAAGATGCATAGGGATCTCCCAGAAGAATACTACCTGATATTAAAATCGTACATTTCAGACAGGCATTTTAGGATAAAGCATGATAATGAATACTCAGTTCTAAAGAAAATCTCAGCGGGTGTCCCACAAGGGAGCGTCCTGGGCCCTATCTTATACTTGTTATATACAAGAGATTTACCAATCGGAGTGGACACAACAACGGCAACGTT
Organism: Aradus depressus; assembly: GCA_963662175.1. Taxonomy (NCBI): domain Eukaryota; kingdom Metazoa; phylum Arthropoda; class Insecta; order Hemiptera; family Aradidae; genus Aradus; species Aradus depressus. The sequence continues at coordinate 26,201,944 of OY759219.1, forward strand.
TGCAGATGATACTGCGGTATTAGCTACAGACGAGGAACCTGAAATAGTAACCAACAAACTGCAGAATTCAATCACGGAAGTATGGAAATGGACCCAACGCTGGAGAATCAAACTAAATGAAACTAAATCAGTAAACATAAACTTTACCAATAGAAATGTAAAAACACAAAAGATTTTCATCAATGATCAAGAAATACCGTACTCAAACACTGCTAAGTATCTGGGTATGACACTGGACACAAAACTCAAATGGAAGGAACATGTGAAAAAAAAGAAAGAAGAACTCAACATTAAATTCAGGAAAATGTATTGGCTGTTAGGCAGAAACTCGCAACTAACAGTCGAAAACAAACTGCTGCTGTACAAACAAGTATTAAGACCGCTGTGGACCTATGGAATTCAACTCTGGGGTTGTACTAAAAAATCTAACTTGCAAATGATCCAGATCTTTCAAAACAAAGTACTAAGAAACATTGTGAATGCTCCTTGGTATATAAGAAACGACCATCTACACAAAGACCTTAATGTAAAATATGTCAGTGAAATTGTGACCAAATATGCAGACAACCACGACAAAAGAATTCAGACACATGTAAATCCGAAAATGCGCCATGTGAAAGACGAAGTTCCGCGCTCTGTTAGGCGACTTAAAAGAATGAAGCCGCAAGATTTAGTGTCGCAATAGCAATAATGTAACTCTTATGTAATTCTGTACTAATGTAATTCTATAGAACTCTAAAAGAGAAAAATAAAGTTAATTAAACCTGGGGACAGGCCAATGGGCCTCACCTCACAAAACAAGATCATAATATGAAAGAAGAGCAACTTGTTGGGCCCGCTCAGTTGTTGCAAGGGAGGTGTTTTTAGTGGAGTTAGAGTCCCACACTACCTCGGAGCTACGGAGGCTCCAGGTGTCTATGAGATTTTCACCGACCCACGTAAAAAAAAAAAAAAAAAAAAAAAAATCAGTGGTATATCACCAGTTAGTATTAAGTTAGTGTTCGGTTTAATGCCATACTAACTGGTGATGTGCCTCCTGATGAGTTGAAAACCGATTATGGACATTAATAAAACAGTGGAAATACAACATATTTAATTGTATTTAAGATAAATCTCATCCTGATACATCTTACTATCACATTAGATATGTATTTTTTCTCCCCTTCATACACATTAGCAGAAAAGCAAAAAATCTGTTGCATGATTGATAATTTATGCATAATCTGGCCAAGAAATGTTCCGTCGGAATGTTTAGTAGCTCCATGGATTACTAGCAACGTGGCTTAGAATAGTAAATGTGGATTAGCAAAGTTGTTATTAAAACTGGATATCTTGATATATAGGGACAACGTTTAGTAATGATAATATAAGAATTAAATGCAAGTTCGTGTAAATCACGACAGATGAAAGAGTTCCGTATATTTAAATGATATGATTTTAAAGATATACCAAAAATTTAAATAATTAACTTAGAAGTTCAGACAAAAAGGCGTCGGTGAATCACCGGCTATAGGTTAGGTTAGGTTAGGTTTTATGACTCATGCCCGGGCTTTAACTACGAGGTCATATCGCCTACTACCAGAGCTCTCTATCTTCACTCTGGTGGACATGAACCCGACTCTACTGTGGGAGTCCTAAGTTTTGCCTACCCTAAATTTTTATTCACCATGGGCAGGGGTCTTTAACGAGTACCTGACATTGTACAGGCTCGGGACCATCGCTTAATGTCCCATCCGAAGGACGGCGTGCTTAAGTTTATTTTACCTCCCAGATAAAATAAACTAAGGGTTTCGAACCCACGATCTTGAGCTCAGAAGTCAAGCACGCATACCACTGAGCTACCGGCGCCCTCTCACCGGCTATATACTTCCCCATCACGAATTAATCAATTTCGTTTTTGCTCTCCCTCCAAACCCAATCGACCATTCAGACAAACTCAATATTTGACCTATATACATTCATAAATAATGGTCAAAATTATTAATAATTTTTACAATGGGAATTGTATGTTTTTCATGCCATTGCCTCAGAATAATTGTTCAAAGCCTCGATTTTCAATATGAAAAATTAAATGAATATACACCTGATTTTGAAATTTATGAATGGTTCATTTTATATTTATTCCAAATTAATTTTCCGTCACATTGTGTATTGTAAATTCTTTATGAAATGTCCTGACTTCATTGATATGTACAGATGAGAGGCTGCAACAGTTCATATGTATAAATGAAGTAAATAATGTTGGACATATTAATATTGATATATTATGTATCCTACATTATTTATTAGTTGATGAATCACCGGCTTTGTACTTCCTCAGCACGAATTAATCAATTACGTTTTCGCTCTCCCTCCAAAGCCAATCGACAGTTTAGGCTAAAACTTAATATTTAATTAGTGGCTAACATCGGCAGTTATTAGGATATTTAAGTCGAATTCCTATTCTTTGGTACACCCTTCCCTTCGACCGATTTCGCAGAGAATTAATAGGTGTCGTCCTCATAGGGTTTTGAAATTACACATGAAATTTTATCTCAACACATTCATTGTTGTTATTATATTTTTTGTGTTGTTACCTTTCCCCTAAACCCTCCCCTTCTCAATTTTGGTTCGATTACATAACTTCCCTTATACTTCTTATTGCTGAGGAAATAAAAATCCTCTTTTTTTCTGCCATTTAATTCTTCTTCTCCTCTTTTTTTCTGCCATTTAATTCTTCCTCTCCTCTTTTTTTTCTGCCATTTAATCCTTCTTCTCCTTTTTTTTCTGTCATTTAATTCTTCCTCTTCTCTTTTTTTTCTGCTATTTAATTTCTTCTCTCATCTTTTCTTCTGCCGTTTAATGCCCCCTCTTCTATTTTTTTCTGGCATTTAATTCCTTCTTTATTCTTCACTTCTTGAAGGAGTCCAAACTCCAAAATCCACTTAGACTATGACACTAATCATAGAATCAATCAATAATTACCAACAATGGCAACTTGAGAAAGCCATGAAACTTTGAAATGGATTCGGCAGCTTACATGAATCAAATGGAAATATATTCCAGGTTCATCTTACCTGTGTACACTGACTTGAACAAACAGTCGTCTGTCTGTTCAAATTTGGATTGTGCAGCTTGTGGATGGGAGGGGGGGGGGGGGGGGGGGGGGGGGTTTGAAGTTAGATTTTAAGTGGTACTTAGTCTAGATGGGAATCAATGGAGCGGTACGCAGTCAATGTCTGTATTCATGGGGCTTATAGGGACACTGTCAGTAACAGGAGCCAATGATGTGCTTAAATAAATCGATGAATAACATGTTTTAACATCGTATTGGTCCTATCCCATATCTGAGGGAATTTTGATAGTTTGAAATTTATTAAGTAAATAGTGTATTATAAAAAGCGCCTATGCAAGGGAAGAGGTTCCTAGGGTTCCATGATATGAGAAAATTTCAAACTTAGTTATTTAAAGTAGATGAGTTCAAGTCACAGTCTATTAATTAATTTTCAACTACAAAATCATTTGAATAAAAATTTTATATTATGATAATTAGCTGCTTGACGTAAAAATGAAGATTGACATACTATATGAGGATTCCCTTGATTCAAAACTGGACTTTTGCAACAAAACAAATTTTACATGCAGTACAAAAAAATGTTTTCACTATGCTAACAAGAAATTTTTCACTATTAGTTGTAACTACTTGGGTACAGAAATAATAATCCAATATTTCATATTTTTTAATTGATCTAGTAATTAATTATGGATAATTAAATTTTTTTAAAGTCCGATTTTGAATCTAAAATTAATTTAAGTATAAAATAAAATGCATTTTTTTTAATTTTTTTTTTTTTGGAATCAGTAGGTCGGAAGACATGTAATTCCGATGAGAACTTCGCAACGAATTTTTGATCGATAATATAACTTCCCTAATACTTCACGTAGCTGAGGAAATGAAATGCATATAAAGCTGTCAAAGGTATGAAACTAAGAGAAAAAAATTCAATAATATAATATTATATTATAAATTATTATGAGCTGTGACAGAGGTAGAAGAAAAACTTTTAAGATGTCATTAAGTGTCTTTCTCAGTCAGAACAGCTTCTGAAAGGGCACAAAGAGACGCTTGGAAAGTTCAATAGCTGTGCCATCGTCTACCATTTAGGGTTTTATAGAAGAGAAGGCTTTCAATCAAGGAAGTACTAATTATGGGCAATTCCGTATCATTTTTTTTTTTACTTCATCAGCTGTACAATGTATAGGGGAAGTTATGTAATCAGTCAAAAATTTGATCCGGAGATTTCGACGAAATTTCATATTTTCCGGCCTCTTGATTCCAAATCATATATATAAAGCTGAAAATGTCTGTGCGTTGTACCGCTATAACTCACGAACGGCTTGATGGATTTGATTATTTTTTTTTTTAATTTGTTCGTCATTGTCTGTGGAAGGTTATAGGCGTATTAGTACCTCAATATCTGGTCCATCCCAGCATCCACCTACGCAATCTTTGTAACTCAAAAACCACTGCAATGATTAATGAGGAATCTTTTTGAATAGATAAGTTTTATCTACCGGAAGGTTAAGGTCTATTTTTTAATCAATCCCTGGTCCATCCCAGCATCCACTCATGCAATCTTTGTAACTCGAAAACCATTGCAACGATTAATGAGAAATCTTTTTGAATAAATTAGTTTTAGCTCCAAAGCTAGCGTTACTACAGTTGAAGGACTATAAGCCTTATTCCGTATGAATAATTGAAAATTATAACATCATGAATGTACTGTCGAGGAACTGAATAGCCTTATAGGAGATATTGGGAGAAAAGTCAAAGTTCCCCGGGCAACGCCGGGTATTACTGCTAGTATAAAAATAAAAATGTCTGTCTGAAATGGAAACTTTATTATTCTGGGACCTAGGTCCCCTAAGAATAAAAACATAGAGTCAAAAATAGAAGGAAACAATGAAATAAAGTATCAATATGACGTACAAAAAAATAAATACATAAATAAATAAATTAGTGCTACATTGGAGAAAAACTAGACAAATATAAATATAGATAAACAAAAAATTAACACGTAAAAACATATGTATGTAAGTAGAAGAAAATATGTAAAAAAGAATCTATATAAATGTGAATAAAATAGATAAATTAATAAAAATCTTCAGAGGATAATAATAAATGTATTTCCGTTAAACCAATACATGGTAATAGGACACGTCAAAAGAATGTATACATTAAGATAGCTTATAAATTAGATTTATAACTACTTCAGTCTAACACCTCTATGATTAGTAGTAATAACAAAACTATTAAAAAAAGTAAAATGAAATTAATAAAAACTGAACAAATAAATACTTTAAAATATATGAATATAAAAAAAAATTAATACATAGATACATTTATAATAAGTAGACACATTTTTCAATTTAATAAAAATTAAGATAACTATTTTTCAAAAAACTCTTCGGAAGTGTCTTCATCTCAAAGATGTTTCGGGTCGTTCTTACGTCCCATCATCAGGTCCCAATGTGCAAGATATAGAAAAGAAAAAGAAAATAATGTAACTTTAACAATATATAAAAAAAATTAAATTATATATATGTATATATACATCAATTATAAATTAAAAATAAAACAATAACGTACATTCGACTGACCTTTAAGGTGTGGAGGAACTCTGCCCAAAAAATAAAAATGAAAATGTTACGAAATCGGTCAAAAATTTGGATGTTGATTTTTACCGGGAATTTCATGTTTTCCCATCCACTAATTCCAAAATGAAAAATATTCAGGCTGCAATGGGCTACGTAAAACGTCTTATGCGTGTTGCAGAAGGTGTACGGGCACAATACTCGGCGACACAAAATAAAGCAGGTGGGTGGAAATGCAGCGTTGTCTCATGTGGTGCTTTCGGAGCCGGCCACGCCCCTTTCCTCGATCTTGGTTCCAAGTGCGGCAACATGGCATATTTTTTCGAACCGCCTTATTTCGTGTCGCAGGGTATAGAGAGAGAGAGAGAGCCTATGTTACCGGATGTTTGGATTAAATTTTAACCCAGCTCCAAATTAATTAATTAATGATTACATTTAGTTTTACCTATTTTAAATATACATGCGCTCGTATATAATTAAAAGCCCTACGGCAACTTTACCACTTCCCACTAAAAGTTGAGCAGAGCCCAGGCCAGCATTGACTTCCATTAAGCCCTCATTATGTATTTAAAGAGACAGGTGGAAATTCGATGTTTCACGACCAAACCGACTTCTATATTTAAGTAAATGTATCTTGTACAGTATACTCTCCCTTATCCAGCGTTGCCGGGATCGACGTGACCCCGGATAACAGAAAACGCTGGATTATGGAAATCATCAATTAATGATAAAAAATATATCAAGCATAAAGAAAAGTGTTTTTAGGTGAGCTAAGGAATAAAACACGAATGTATTTTGTTGATACCATTTATTAAATTGACAAATATGTACATACTGAACATTGATTTATTATATGTACATATATTTATCCAAGCAATAAAAAGATATTTTGAAGGGTTTCTGTGGAAAAAAATTACACTTTGACTTTACTAGTCAAGTGTTCATTTCCCGATAAAACGATATTGTTGTGCCACGTACGGGACGGTACCTTTGTTTTCCGATTCTAGGAAACGTTTTTTTATAAATGTTTGATTTTCAACTATTTATTTATTATAATTTATTTATAGGATATTAGTGAAGTAATAAAATATTGTATTAGCGTTCCCTTCATTATAAATACAATGTACATATGTTTTATAAACAATAAAAATACATAAAAGATTCGTGAGTTATGGAATTATTATGTGCTAGTAAATACACATGGTTCATATAATTGATAATTTTAGTTTAACAAAGATATTATTTTGCGAGCGCCGGATAAGGAAGCGCGCCGGTTAACAGAACGCCAGATAAGAGAGAGTCTACTGTATTACGTTTTTAAGAAGACTTTTAAGAAAAAATTAAATTAATTTAAAAAATTTATAAAGTAAATTTAAATTAGATTATTTTTAAAAATCTTTCTTTCTCAAGCACTAATTAATAAATTTTCGCTCTATCTCCAAAACCATTCGTCAGTTAAAGCTAAAATTCAATATTTTACTTATATAGGTGCTTCTGAATCCTCATATTAAATTTTGTGCCGATACATTTTTTACATAGGCATATTTGTGAGGTTTTGAATTTGAAAATAAAATTTCATGTCGATATACATGATTCATCTCCATCCTCCCTCCTTCCCTTCGGCTGATTCCGCTAAAAAGTAATAGGTCTCGTCCTTGTGGGGTTTTGAATTTATATATGAAATTTCGTGTCGATACATTCATTACAACGGCAGTTGTTAGAGGTTTTTTTTTTACGTCTCCCTCTAATCCTCCCGTTTCCTTTGGCCGATTTGGCTGAAAATCAATAGGTGTCGTCCTTACGGGGTTCTGGATACACATATAAAATTTCTTGACATTTCAACTACTCTTCAGTCTCCTGGTGGGTTATGTAAAAATGTTCAGAGTGAAAATATGAAGTAATTTTGTCTGAAAAACCTGTATTTATTATAGGTTTGATCATTTAGCTGAACCAAACAGTATGAAATATATATCGGAGTATTCGGTGTACCACTGTCGTTTTTCAGACGTGTCGAATTTCTATCGTCTGTGCTACAGCCCCGTTCGTTGGTCTCTTCCAGAGACTTCCCTCAAACATTCCTCTCAGGAGCCGGAGTTTTCCAGTTTCACAGCCGAAGGATTCTTATGTTCCCATCGACTGCGTTCATCCATCTCTTCCTGGGTCGTTCTCGTCGTCTCTGTCTCTTCGGAATATAAGCCATCGCAGAATGTCAGCCTCCTGTACACCCATCGAATCCTTGCTAGTCATAAGCTAAATGGGACGCCTGGTGTGCCAAAGAGACATTTGATAGAGAAATGTATCCTCCCTTCCAAAACTACAGAAATGATCCTACATTAGTTTTGAAAAATATTTTGGTTTTCATTCATTAATAAAATTAAAGGATCGATTTTTTTAAATCATAGATTTCTGTTTCAGTTTGATCTAATGAACTGAACCAATATAAAATGTGAAAAATATGTTTAATTCAAGATTTTTTAACAGTTTAAAAAATAAAAACCGATCGACCCTTCATTTAAATCATCATAATGAGGCAAATGCAGTTTTCAGATTAAAAATTGGTTGATTTTTACTAAGCAAAAAAAGGGGGACAAAGTTAACCCCTGACAGTGGTGCCATCTATTACCTCAGAAACACACTAAACTGCCTTCCCATTTCACCATTATACGTCTGTAACTTTGGGCTTCCCTAACTCCAGAAGCGGCATTATTCTTGACTCTAAACAAGCCGCATAGAGTGCTTTGAATCGTCGCTTAAGTGTGATTCGTGACAGACGTCTACAGGGGAATCCATGTCAGCCTTCTGTCTAAAGTTAGTCTAAGGTGTCGATCGGTACGGTACTACTTTGTAAGATATATTTACTGTTCTCGTAATGTTATGTAAGATTGTTAAATAAATGAATTTATAATAATTACTTCTGATAAAGGAAAAATAATTAACGCGATTGAGAACAAAAGAATGAAATATCTCAACATTTTCATGAAAACAACCCCAATTTTTGACATAATCCATCCCAGCTTATTATTTTTTTGACAATCCTTTCCCAAGTTCATTAACAAAAGAAAGAAAAAGTACATTGATTTTTAATTTTTTATAAAGATATAATGAAGTCTGTGACATAATAAATATTTAATTAAAATACATTATAATAAATATTTAATGTATTTATATTTAATTTAATGAATTAGGATTTATAGGAATTTTTAATTCCAGTTAATAGCAGGAGGGCGCCGGTACCTCAGTGGTATGCGTACTTGCCTTCTGAGCTCAAGAACGTGGGTTCGAAACCCGACCGAGGCCCTTAGTTTATTTTATCTGGGAGGTAAAATAAACTGAAGCACGCCGTCCTTCGGATGGGACGTTAAGCGATGTTCCCGAGCCTGTACGATGTCAGGTACTCGTTAAAGACCGCTGCCCTAGGTGAATAAAAATTTAGGGTAGACAAAATTTAGGACTCCCACAGTAGAGTCGGGCTCATGTCCACCAGAGCCACGAAAGAGCTCTCTGGTAGTAGGCGATATGACCTCGTAGTTAAAGCCCGGGCATGAGTCATAAAACCTAAACCTAAGTTAGTTAACATCTTGAAATTAATGAATTGTTAGAAATGTTATTCGTAAGTTTGCCTTTTGAGACAATTCTCAGATTGTCTCACAGGCAATCCAACTTATAAAATTTTCGGTTCCATGCAAACCAATGTTTGCTTCAAATTGTTCAGATATTTTTCATATAACTACCCCAGGTACATGAAGTATACGGATAGTTGTATAATCGGTCATAAATTCCAAATTGAATTTTTACCGGAGTTTCATGTATTCCAGGGTGTTGGAATTTCAAAAATGAAAATATATAATAATACCTGATAAAATGAATGTATCGACACGAAATTGTATATGTGTGTCCAGAAATCTATAAGCACGAAAAATATTGATTTTCAGGCAAATCGGTCAAAGGGAAGGAGGCGATTAAGGGAAAGGCTTTTTGACGCGAAAACGTCTATTGGCTCGTTAAGCACAGTGATAGCCGGTCAAACTTTCTTGTGTTACAAAATACCGTCAGATTTCAATCGATAATAACTACGAGACTAATAATGCGATAACAACGGTTGAGGTCACAATGGATAGAGCATGTCTGTACGTGTTTGTTGTGCAGTGTTTGTTTTTCCTGTGACGTTGTCGGGCTAGTGTGGGCGCTGGCGGATTATTGTTGCGAGTTAGCGTTGTGTAAAGTTAGAAATTAGTGTAGCGTGATAACGCGTTTAGATAGGACGTTGATTCGGGTGTCATTGTAAAGAGCTTGAGCACTACTAGGATTCAAAGTGAAACAATAAAAATATTTGCAGAAATATATGTACAAATGGGTATTAAATTAAAAATTGCCAAAAAAATTCATATGAATCGTAAATATGCGCGGAATTATAGAAAATGCAAATCAGAGGAAAGCTCGCATCAAAAGGAATTTAAAAAACCTATAAAGTCTAGTGCCGAGCAAATGCAAGAGCTACGGCAGCATCGAAAAGGAAATGAAAAAATGGCGCAAAGACGTTTTCACTACGCTTTATTAGACATAAAAACTAGAATAACTGCTATTATGAATGTATCGAAACAAAATTTTATATAGAAATTCAAAACTGCATTAGAACGAAACTTATTAGTTTTCAGCGGAATCGTCCAGAGATAAGGAGGGATCAGAGCAAAGTCAAAATCTCTAATAACTGCCGATGTAATGAATCTATCGACATGAAATTTCATATTTAAACACAAAATGGAGGATAATACCTGTGAAATTTCAGCCAAATCGGCGAAACATCTTCATACACTATAATATAGTAAAGTATGGATACATTACTCATAATATGAGTAATGTATCCATACTTTACTAACAGTTTCGGATAGAAAGATGAACTTTACTGTGAATTTTTATATTAGCCCTTTAAATTTTTTGAAAAAAAAAATATATAAATTTTTTTACATCTCTTGGTATATTATTTAACGTGAAGCTGATCACGTGCGATGCTCAGACAAAGAATTAAAAGCTTTTTTCTGCCCCCCCCCCCCCACCCCACCCCTCCCCTCCCAAATAAAAACTAAGTTAATATTCAAGTGACCAAACTGAAAATAATCCGTTTCGTGAATATAAATCTAAGCTGTATCTTATTAGTTAGTTATTGTGACTCATGCCCGGGCTTTAACTACTGCCAGAGCCCTCTTTCATCAGACTGGTGGACGTGATCCCGACTCTATTATGCGAGTTCTAAATTTTGCCTACCCAGGTTCTACTAGAACGGCTCGGTTTCGAACCCGCAATTTTGAGTCCAGGAAACAAACACGCTGCCTTGTGAACTGCGGACAAAGAATGAAACATTTCACTTCTACTAAAGAATTAAAAGCTTTTTTGTGTAAGAATCTAAAGTAACTGAAGGCGCCGGTAGCTCAGTGGTATGCATGCTTGTCTTCTGAGCTCAAGAACGTGGGTTCAAAACCCGACCGAGGCTCTTAGTTTATTTTAACTGGAAGGTAAAATAAACTTAAGCACGCCGTCCTTCGGATGGGACGTTAAGCGATGTTTAAACGACTCGTTAAAGACGTTTGCCCTAGGTGAATACAAATTTAGGGTAGGCAAAATTTAGGACTCCCACAGTAGAGTCGGGCTCATGTCCACCAGAGTGACGAAAGAGCGCTCTGGTAGTAGGCGATATGACCTAGTAGTTAAAGCCCAGGCATGAGTCATAAAACCTAACCTAACCTCTAAATTAAATTTGAATATAAAACGACTTATTTACAACGCTTTGTTGAAACCGATATAGACTTACGGATTTGAACTCTTAGGTTCTGCCAAGGTTTCCAATCTGCGGCGCATCCATTCCCTTCAAACCGTTAAACCCTAATTACTGCCATATAATCATTGTATATAAGGTTTCAGAAGTCCCTAATTAAGTCAACTATTACTTTCTAGCCCAAACGGTCGATTGGTTATGAGGAATTACATATTTGTAATTAATTTATAAAACTAATTTATAAACTATCTTAATATATAAATTCTTTTGACGTATCCTATTACCATGTATTGATGATTTTACGGAAATAAATTTATTATTATTATTATTATTATGCGTTCATCTTGGGACCTGATGAAGGGACGTAAGAACGTCCCGAAATATCGTTGTGATAAAGTCACTTCCGGAAGGTTTTAAGAAATACTTATCTTAATTTTTATTAAATTGAAAAATGCATCTTCTTATTATAAATGTATCTATGTATCAATATTTTTATTTTTGTACTCATATAGTTTTTAATATTTATTTATCAAGTTTTATTAATTTCATTTTCTTTTTTTTTTAAATAGTTTCGTTATTACTAATCATACGTGTGTTAGACTCAAATAGTTATAAATTTAACTTATAAGCTATCTTTATGTACACATTCTTATGACGCGTATCCCATTACCACGTATTGGTTAAACGGAAATAAAATTATTATTATTATTAAACAAAATGCTTAAAATAATTTTTTTAATTTTATTTAAAATAAAAATATATATAATAAATAGAATATATCTTTTTTAGTTATTATTAATTTGATATCTTTTCCAGAAGTCTCTTTTTCATATTTCGGGACGCTCTCACGTCCCTTCCTCCGGTCATAATGTGCGAAATATAGAAAAGAGAAAGAAAACAAAATAACAATAACAATTATGTATAAGTATATATTATACATATACTAGGCACATATATATGTGCCTAGTTTTCAGGACATGCATGTATTTTCAAGATAAGTCGCAGTATAATCCGAACCGGCTTATTGCTCATTATTATTAACCTCACACATTACCACAGAACCGCGTTATATAAATTATAGGCTAACATGAGGCATCGTTTTGACGCTTCATTTAGTTCTCCGAATTGTTTACTGTATAAACTATATATCCAGAAAACCACCCAAAATCAATAATTTCATATCAAAATTCCTTGTTATAGCAACATATCGCGGATCCTTGGGACTTTCTATGTGGGCAATACCAAAAAAAAAAAGATTGTCAGTAAATAATCGATGATGTATCTACTTCCTTAGAATGAACTTTTTGCTTCCGTTCCATAACCAGAAAAATTCATTACATTACACAGTTATTAGAGTTATTGAGTTAAGCCTCTCCCCTGATCCTCTCTTTCCTTTTGCTGATTTGAATGAAAATCAATAGGTGTTGTCTTCATGGAGTTCTGGAAACACGTATAAAATTTCCTGTCAATACATTCATTCTAACGGGACTTATCTGTGTTCACAGACACCCAGATAGCCAGATTATTTTGATGCGAAAACGTCTATTCGCTCGTTAAGCACAGTGATAGCCGGTCAAACTTTCTTGTGTTACAAAATACCGTCAGATTTCTATCGATAATAACTACGAGACTAATAATGCGGTAACAACGGTTGAGGTCACATGGATTGAGCATGTCTGTACGTGTTTGTTGTGCAGTGTTTGTTTTGGCGCCGGCGGATGATTTTTGCGAATTAGCGTTATGTAAAATTAGTGTAGGACGTTGATTCGAGTGTTATTGAAAAGAGCTTGTGGATCACTACTAGGACTCAAAGTGAAACAATAAAAATATTTGCTGAAATATATGTAAAAATCGGTATTAAATTGAAAATTGCAACAAAAAAAAAATTAACGAAGTCTCATATGAATCGTAAATATGCGCGGAATTATATAAAACGCAAATCAGAGGAAAGCTCGCATCAAAAGGAATTTAAAAAGTCTAGTGCCGAGCAAATGCAAGAGCTACGGCAGCATCGAAAAGAAAATGAAAAATGATTTTATCCCGAAGTTTTCACGGAAGATCTACGGCGTGGACCTTGACTACGCCTTTATCTGTTTTTTTTTTTTTTAAATTTTTGGAATCTGGAAATTCCAGGGAATTTCTGGCAGATTACATAACTTCCCCTTTATTTCTTATAGCTGCGAAAGTAATTACAGGACTCTCTCATATACCAACCACTTTTGTACAGATCACTCTTATCTCCCCATCCGTATTAATGCGTTGGCCTCAGCTTTCTTTTTTTCATTGTACACTGTAATTCTGAGAGTGACATTCTTATACTCCATAATACCAATATAAAATCAATCTGAGAGAATCAAGGGGTAGAGTTATCTGTACAAAAGTGGTTGGTATAAGAAGTCCTGTTATGGCCACCTCACATATTTTTTTGCACATCCCAATGGTTGTAAATTTAATGAGGAACATTTGTGTTGAGAAAGAAATTTTCGTTAAAACTAGTTGTTTACTCGTAAATCAAGAAAATGTCTAAAAAAATGGGTTTCATGGGGACATCTTAGAACGATTTTTGGCATGTATTATCCGAAACCCGGGCGACCAGCGAAAAATTATATTTCATATAAAATGTACCTTTTAGATTTCCCAATAACTTTTTGCGGAATCCCCTTCCTATATCATCCCCTTCCTATATCATCCCCTTCCTATAACATCCCCTTCCTATATCATCCCCTTCTTATATCATCCCCTTCCTATAACATCCCCTTCCTATATCATCCTCTTCTTATATCATCCCCTTCTTATATCATCCCCTTCCTATATCATCCCCTTCCTATATCATCCCCTTCCTATATCATCCCCTTCCTATAACATCCCCTTCCTATATCAACCCCTTCCTACATCAACCCCTTCCTATATCATCCCTTTTCTCCTTAATGAATGAAAGGACTGTGTGGTAGATCCGCCACTGCTGCTCAAATCAACCAAAGTCAACCGACAGCCCTTTGTTCAGTGCGATTGTTCATAATTGTTTTTCTTAATTTGGCAGGGTGTTCGGAGGAACGGATCCGCGGGAGACAGACGTCGGACGGTGAGGACCGCCTCTGAAGATGAGAGTACGACAGGTAGCAAAAAGGAGAGGAAAGCCTCGGCCGCCTCCAGGTTCACCATATATAAGGTGAACAAGGCCAGTAAAAAGAAACGAGAGAAGTCTTCCGCGAAGAAGGAGAGGAAGGCTACAAAAACATTGGCCATTGTCTTAGGTGAGTCATATTCTTCTTATAAAATAAAAAAATTAAGAGAGTACCTTAGTAGTATATAAAAGTCGGTTCTAGCACAGGAGAAGCGCTCTGACCTTGTCTACGCCACTGACGTAAACGTAGTTGATTAATTCAAGTTGTGGAAGTACTTTCCCGGTGATTTACCAACAACTTTTTTTAAGTTGTTTCCTCCAAAATGTCAGTAACAAGAATCCAACCCCAATCTTCCCAAATTTGTTGCCGACACTTACTCGGCAAAGACGGGGCACAGTTCGCCTGAGGCAATATATTCCGAAGTCCCTACATAAGCTCCAATATAGCCAAATTCGAGGAAGCTCTTTAAGTCGAGAAACCACTTGTCGTAAGTTATACTTAAGGTGATTAACTCAGTAACTTAATTCCAATTTTGGGGCCCCATTTGATATTATCAACCCTAATTGAGAGACCTAATAAATAAATTTATTATTGGTTCATTGGTATTTTTTATACTTTCTCAGTATATTTTTACCTTCTTGCACCTTTACTATGAAAAAGTATTGTAATTGTGCGAAAATTCGACATCGAGTTTTTAATGGAATTTCTTATGTGTGGGATTTTAGCAATTAACTTGAAATTTGGAATGAAGATATCATATGTGCCAACTTAGATCTGATTAGATTTTGGCAGAAATCAGAATATCACAGTACTTCGGGGCCAAACTATATTTTACAAAATACAGTTTATATTTATAACCTAATTAAAACTCTTTCAAATAAACGTTGTAAAGAAAACGAAAATGTCCATTGAAATAATGGCGAAAACCACCCTGAAATGTCGTTTTGACTCCCATTTTGTAGACGTGCTTGATTTCTGCGAAAACGGTTAGCCCTATCAAAAAATTGATTCTCATCAAAAATGTTCATTATTAAATATCCAATTATCAAAAATGCCCTCCATCAACTTTAAGATAAAACTACTATAAACAATATTATAATGATTCAAAGAATATAATATATGAATATAATATCAAAGAATAATATATAATTTATACACATAGCAAAAAAATATAAAATAATCACTTTTGTGCAGATCACTCGCCTTCCCCCTCTCAAGTTCATTTCATACTGACGTTCCTGGGTATGAGAAATATGCTGTAATATAAAACAAAAAGAAGCCGCTGACGCCAATACATTACTTTCATATACCAGTAATGACAGTATGAAATGAATTTGAGAGGGAGAGAAAGGGATTTGTATAAAGGTGGTTGGTTGAAAGTCCTGTTATTGCCACATCACATGTATTTTTTATATGTATTTATTTTTTTTTATTTTTTGGTTTTATTATTATTATATTTTATATATATATATATATATATATATATATTTATATTTATTTATATATATTTTATATATATTTATTTATATATATATTATAAATAAATAAAATATATACCCGAGGGCGCCGGTAGCTCAGTGGTATGCGTGCTTGACTTCTGAGCTCAAGAATGTGGGTTCGAAACCCGACCGAGGCCCTTAGTTTATTTTATCTGGGAGGTAAAATAAACTGATGCACGCCGTCCTTCGGATGGGACGTTAAGCGATGGTCCCGAGCCTTTACGATGTCAGGTACTCGTTAAAGACCCCTACCCTAGGTGAATAAAAATTTAGGGTAGGCAAAATTTAGGAATCCCACAGTAGAGTCGGGCACATGTCCACCAGAGTAACGAAAGAGCGCTCTGGTAGTAGGCGATATGACGTCGTAGATAAAGCCCGGGCATGAGTCATAAAACCTAACCTAAACTTAACCTAAAATATAAACCTATATATAAAATATATCTTTTTTATTTTATTTCATTTTTTTTTTTTTTTAATGTATCATTCCTCAAATTTACTTATGGTTTATACCAATTGTAAATATTCAAAATAAACAATTATTGAAAAAAAAAAAAAAGTTTATTATTACTAATCACATAGATAACTGTTTCACTCTAAGATTTATGTATCTATTTTATAAGCCGGTAAGTCCTTTTTACATCAAATAAATAAAACAAATTTATTTTTTGAAATATTGTCTATTCCACTAAAGATATTTATAAAAATAAAACTTAGTTCATAACTAGACCTGACGATGGTGTGAGGCCGAAACCGGTAGTTTTATTTTTATAAATATCTTTAGTGGAATAGACAATATTTCAACAAATAAGTTTGTTTTATTTATTTATTACAGATTCTACAATATGTCCGCGTTCCTCAACTTAGAAGTCCTTATTACTTTGTTATGGTTTAACGGAAATAAATATTATTATTATTATTAATATTATTATTTGACTTATTGTTAGATAGGTAAGGAGGGCTGGTATACGCCTAGGGATCTTAGTGTCCTATGCTCTTATCCCTTTCTTGTTAGCTCTTCTGTTGATATGTTTCCTATCCAGGTTTCGTTACTTAAAGTGGGGTTCTTTAATGAATACTTGACGCTTAACTTCCCATCCGAAGTACGGTTAGTTTATATGCAGTCTTTTGGATCAGCCAGACTTAGTTACTGTGGTTCATGTCCGGGCTTTAACTACAAGGTCATATCGCCTACTACCTGAGCGTTCTTTCGTCGCTCTGGTGGACATAACCCTGTGGGAGTTCTAAATGTTGTCTACCCAGGTTAACTCACCTATAGTAGGGGTATTTAAGGAATAACTGACATCATACAGGCTAAACACCAACCCTTAAGGTCCCATTCCAAGGACGGCAAGGTTTTACATCTTATTGTTACATAAAAAACCTAAGGGTTAAAGTTAAAGCCCCTTATCCTAGATGAATAAAAATTTAGGGTAGGCAAAATTTAGGAATTCCTTGTTTGTACAGACAAACCTGAACATGTTTGAGAAAGTCAAAGAACGACCAGACCAGAAAATCAAAATTGGATTTATTGAAAAAACGCTAGAAATTACACTAAAATAATAATGTTGAGATAATTGCAAAAAATACGACAACCAGAGACAACATGAGACACTACTATCCAACGAAAACACATTTCTTCAAACAATAGCTAACATTAATAACATAGAAAACATTAACAAACTCATTAAATTTATTACCAAATCAAAAATAGAATTGTAATAAGATCAATAGACTACTACATACTCGCTCCGGCTTTATAGGACTACAATTAGTCTTACGGCATAATAAAAAAAAAAAAAAAAAATTTTTTTGGAGATATTCGGAAGATATATAAATTCTCCAAGATCTTAGACTTACAGACAGGACGTTGGTAGCGTGCTGGCCTACTGAGCTCAAGATTCGAAACCCGGCCGTTTTTTTTATTTGGGAGGTGAAAAAACCATGAGCACGCCGTCCTTCGGACGGGACGTTAAGAGATGGTCCCGAGCTTCTCGTTAAATACCCCCTACCCTATATGAATAAACCTATTCAAGTTAAATATAGGTCTCTCATACAGTCGGGCTCATGTCAACCAGAGTGATGGAAGAGCCCACTAGTAGTAGACGAGTTAAAGCCCGGGCATGAGTCGTAATAACTAACAGTAACGAGGAGAGGTTTGAAAAGCTAATTCTCTCTGATCACTGCTCCCATTGTAAAAGTTGTTATTGTGATAGAATAATCTAATCTTTTTTTTTTTTTTTTTTTCTGAAAGTTGAACACAATAATATCTGGTCCCTTTTGTCCACTCAGATCTAATCAGTCTCCATCACTCCTTGAAAACATAACACAACTTTGACTGAATTTGTTTCTTATTACTAACATTTTACCGGTAGAATCATGGTAAGGAGAGTCATGACCCAATCATAAAATATTAAATAATTTCCATTAATATTTGTTATAAATAATGGAACCATTAAAAGAGGAAGTGTTTTAGTAAAACCTTTGTTATAGTAAAACCATTAAAAGAAAAAGTATCGAAAATAACCTTTGTTATAATAAAACCCT
Source organism: Aradus depressus (assembly GCA_963662175.1). Taxonomy (NCBI): domain Eukaryota; kingdom Metazoa; phylum Arthropoda; class Insecta; order Hemiptera; family Aradidae; genus Aradus; species Aradus depressus. The sequence goes on from OY759219.1 coordinate 26,220,516, forward strand.
TTTTTTTTTTATTAGTTGTTTATAATAAATAAATTTATTTCCGTTAAACCAATACATGGTAATAGGATACGTCAAAAGAATTTATAGGTACATTAAGATAGCTTATAAATTATATTTATAACTACTTGAGTCTAACACACGGCAGTTACAACAAAACTTAAAAAAAAAAGTAAAATGAAATGAATAAAAACTGAATAAATAAGTACTTAAAAATGTATGAGTATAAAAAAAAATTAATACAAAATACGTTTATAATAAGTAAATACATTTTTCAATTTAATAAAAATTAAGATAACTATTTTTCAAAAAAAACTCTTCGGAAGTGTCTTTATCCCAACGATGTTTCGGGACGTTCTTATGTCCCATCATCAGGTCCCAATGTGCGAGATATAGAAAAGAAAAAGAAAACAATGTAACTATTACAATATTTGAAAAAACTGTTTAAAGTCATTGAAGTAATAAACGAATAACAGCTGTTACGATAACCCAATAATATTATCAGATACTAGTAATTGTTATTATAATAAAAGAGTAGTCATTGTTATTATTATAAAACAATAGCCATTGTAAAACAATAATCATGTTATTATAAACCAATAAATAAATATAATAATATAAATAATTAAGAGAGAGTGTCTCAAATAACCATTCTTTTAATAAACCAATAACCATTGTCATAATATACCATTGTTATAATAAAACCATTAAAAGAAAAAGCGTCTTAAATAAACTTTAAATATAAGTATAATAAACTAATAGCTATTGTTATAGTAGACCAATAACAAACTGTGGGTTGGGTGTGGCAGGTGGAGCCTCCCCCTCCTCTATTGTTATAGTAGACCAACAACAAACTGTGGGTTGGGTGTGGCAGGTGGAGCCTCCCCCTCCTCTATTGTTATAGTAGACCAATAACAAACTGTGGGTTGGGTGTGGCAGGTGGAGCCTCCCCCTCCTCTATTGTTATAGTAGACCAACAACAAACTGTGGGTTGGGTGTGGCAGGTGGAGCCTCCCCCTCCTCTATTGTTATAGTAGACCAATAACAAACTGTGGGTTGGGTGTGGCAGGTGGAGCCTCCCCCTCCTCTATTGTTATAGTAGACCAATAACAAACTGTGGGTTGGGTGTGGCAGGTGGAGCCTCCCCCTCCTCTATTGTTATAGTAGACCAACAAACTGTGGGTTGGGTGTGGCAGGTGGAGCCTCCCCCTCCTCTATTGTTATAGTAGACCAATAACAAACTGTGGGTTGGGTGTGGCAGGTGGAGCCTCCCCCTCCTCTTTTACTAGAAATAAACTAATAGCTATTGTTATAGTAGACCAACAAACTGTGGGTTGGGTGTGGCAGGTGGAGCCTCCCCCTCCTCTATTGTTATAGTAGACCAACAAACTGTGGGTTGGGTGTGGCAGGTGGAGCCTCCCCCTCCTCTATTGTTATAGTAGACCAACAAACTGTGGGTTGGGTGTGGCAGGTGGAGCCTCCCCCTCCTCTATTGTTATAGTAGACCAACAAACTGTGGGTTGGGTGTGGCAGGTGGAGCCTCCCCCTCCTCTATTGTTATAGTAGACCAACAAACTGTGGGTTGGGTGTGGCAGGTGGAGCCTCCCCCTCCTCTTTTACTAGAAATAAATAACGGTGGTAACACCATCAAGCGTCAACAGAATTAAAGGAAAAAGTAATAAAAAAAATATATATAACAAGTTATTTCTATTTTATAATCTTTATTATCGGGTGTAACCAAGGGTTGGGACTATAGGAACAGCAGTGGACTGTATAAAGACAAGTTTAAAGAGGGCTCAGACATAGGTTATTTCTTTTTTACGAACACTTGAGGGTGTGTTAATGTTGAAGCTATACACTCAACCAGGGCGGTCATTCATTACCTCGCCTTTATGGGGCTCTATCAGCCCTGAGTCGGCCTTGTATCAAAATTTGTTTGGGGGGGGGGGGGGGGGGGGGGGGGCTTTTTTTTGGAAAAAATGTGTAATTTTCGTACTTAACTCTTCTAGTTTCAGTTTCTCTTTGTGCTAATAGACTATATTTTTATTTTAACTATTTTTATTAACATTGGTACAGTCTGATCCCCCCTCTGCTTTTAACGATTTCTCTAAAAATTAATAAGTGTCGCCTTTATCGTGTTTTGAATTCACATATAAAATTTTGTGTCGATACCTTTATTACAATGGTAGTTATTAGAGTTTTTGTGTTAAACCTCCCCCCTGATCCGCCCCTTTCCTTAGACCGATTTGACTGGAATTCAATAGGTATCGTCCTTAGAAGATTCTAGAAACACATATAACCTGTTATTTCGAAACCATATAAGGACGAAGTAAGCAGAAGGGAAAGTGGGATCATGCGTGCTTGTCTTCTGAGCTCAAGATAGTGGGTTCGAAACCCGACCGAGGCCCTTAGTTTATTTTATCTGGGAGGTTAAATACGTTAAGCCATGGTCCCGAGCCTGTACGATGTCAGGTACTCGACCCCTGCCCTAGATGAATAAAAATTTAGGGTAGGCAAAATTTAGGACTCCCACATTAGAGTCGGGCTCATGTCCACGAGAGTGACGAAAGAGCGCTCTGGTAGTAGGCGATATGACCTCGTAGTTAAAGCTCGGGCATGAGTCATAAAGCCTTACCTAACCTAACATCAACAAAAAAAAAAAAGGAACCTATTGATATTTAGACAAATCAGCCAAAGAGAAGGATAATAAGAGAGAGGCTGAACACAAAAACTCTAATAACTATCGATCTAATGAATATATCGATAAAAAATTTAGTATGAGGATTTAGGAGCCCCTATGTAAGTCGACTAATGAATATTAGCTGAATCGGTCGACTGGTTTTGGATGGGGAGTGAAAAGTTAATTGAATAATTCGCTCTGGGGAAGAGCATATTCCATTGAAAAGCTTCAAATTTCTGACCGATTAAATATCTTTGCCTATACTTCTTATAGATGTAGAAGAAAAATATCGAATTGCTTTTAGATACAGAATAATTCATGTAGAAATTCGGTTTTATTGAATAATCTGAGGTAGAATATAATCCCTTTGTTGCCCGGAGGCTTTCATAACTTCTTGGTGGGGTAATTTCAGTATCAATTGAACCCTGAAATTCCGACCGAGTAGGACTTAATATTGTTTAACACCTCCTGTCACGATTCATGGGTCAGGATTCTATGAGCAATGCCTGTTTTCACTTGCACATACAATTATATTTCTTACAAATATCTATTAACTATATATATATATATATATATATATATATATATATATATATATGTGGTGAGCTTGTGTTTTACATCTAGGGCCCTAAGCATCCAGTGCTCTTATCCTTCTCTGGAAGCGCTGGGCTTCCCTCTTATTATATTACCTGTATGTTTATACTACCTAAACCAAGCCCTTCATGAAGTGCTCAGTCTCCCAGTTTCCTTAATGAACCTGAGAATGCTCTCATAGTCCAATCTTCTAAAGTCCTCCTCTACGATTACATGTCCACCAAAGATGCGGAATCTCGTTCGCGCATATCCCGAGCAGATGCCCAGGAAGTGTGTCGCCGTTTCGTCTTCTTCCCCACATACATAGTCATAACTACATACTAATTTTCCACAAAATCGAACGAATGGAAGGTTGGGGTATTAGATAAATGGGGCTCGATTCCCTAATACCCGAATGAATGTCTCGACAAAAAATTAGTATAATATAGATTCAGAAGCCACTATGTTAGTCAAATATTTAATTTGAACCAAATCGGTCTTTTGGCTATGGAAGATTAATTCATTCTGAAGAAAAACATTGACGGTGACTCACCGAATTTTTAAATGCAATTTTTATGTGAAAAACAATTTTACATGCGTTTCTAAATATGGTACCCATCCTTAAATTCCCATTGTAATAAAACATATTAAAATTATAGATGAAATAAATGTTCAAATGACATTAAAAAGTCAAATAAAATTATAGATTAAATAAATGTTCAAATGACATTAAAAGTCAAATACATGAAGAAATAATGGCAATTTAGGCAGAGTTATGTTGTAAGGAATACCTTTTGCTAACGGTGGCGCTGCCAAGTGGCGGGATGCCAGGAACACCTATTCTACGCATAATCATTAAATTTTCCCTCTAGACACCTAGCAGACTCTCTCTCATCCGGTGTTCTCTTATCCGGCAGCTCTCTAGCAGATGTTTATCCTTTCCGGCTATACGAAGTATAAGGGAAATTATATAATCGGTCAAAAATTATGAATGAAATTTCTTGTTTTCCGACCTCCTGAAGGACGACACCTATTGATTTACAGCTAAATCGGTCAAAGGATTAAGCGGGAGGTTGCTGACCACAAAAATTCTATTAATCGCCGTTGTAATGAGTGTATTGACATAAAATTTCATGTACAACTTCAAAACCTTATATACCTATGAATTTTCAGTGAAATCGGTCGAAGGGAGGATGGGTACCAGAGAAGAGAGTCGACTCAAATACCCTAATAATCGCCAATGTAATGAACTTATTGACCCAAATTTTATAGTAGGATCTAGAAGCCACTAAGCCAAATATTTAATTTTAGCCCAAACGTCAATGGGCTTTGGGGGGAAACTGAAAAGTAATTGAGTAATTCGTGCTGGGGAAGTACATAACCGGTGATTCACCGACGGTTTTTTTTCATATATAAAAGAAAATAATATAGCAGTATAAATCTAATAAAATATAATATATAATATTTCAATATATTATTATGTAATATTATATAATATTATTATTAATATATAATAATAAATGCTGAAAATATCGATCAATAAATAATATATTTGTTGTCATATTGTCACAACAAATAATATGTTTTTACCCATTTTAGAAGATACCAAACTGCTTATTTCATTTTTAAATGACAAACTTACAACACTATAATCACAGAGGGCGCCGGTAGCTCAGTGGTATGCGTGCTTGTCTTCTGGGCTCAAGATCGTGGGCTCGAAACCCGACCGAGGCCCTTAGTTTATTTTATCTGGGAGGTAAAATTAACTTAAGCACGGATGGGACGTTAAGCGATGGTCCCGAGCCTGTACGATGTCAGGTACTCGTTAAAGACATTATAAAAAAAATTTTAATCAAAATCAATGCACGTCAGCAAATTTTTGAAACTAAAGCAGATGTTTACCCATCAATTCTCGAGAGTACTTCTTTTTTCTCTTCATTGGGTTATTTTCTCTCCTTGAGTTAGATTAAAAATTGAATTTCCTATTTCCTATTTCCTATTTCCTATTTCAATTGTACTTTAATCTAATGCAATTCAAAATGAGATTGACGAACAGACAGCCTATATTGGTGTGAAGACTAAAGGGCAAATTAAAGTGGCCCAATCTGTCTCCGGGAGATAACTGCCAACATTGGCATTTACACCCTTAACATTTAATTGACTTACATAGTTTCCTGGCAAAATTCAATGTTAAAAGTTGTACATTTTTGAGGTAGTGCTTTCATTCGTGGGCCCATTTTTACTTCCTGAGCTATACAAAGTATAGGGGAAGTTATGTAATCGGTCAACAATTGGATGTTGAGTTTTCAATGGAATTTCATGTTTTTCGATCTCTAAATTCTGAGATGATAACTCCCCGATACAATGAATATATCGACACGAAATATTATATATGAGTTCAGAAACCTCGAACGACGACACCTGTTTTTTTCAGCCAAATCGGCCAAAGGGTACGAGAAGATTAGAGGAGAGGCATAACTCAAAAACTGTTATCGACATGAAATTTCATATTTAAAGTCAAGACCCAATAAGGGCATAACCTGTTAAATTTCATTGATATCGGCCCAAGGGAAGAGGGGGTTCAGGGGAGGGGGCTCAATTCAAAAACCCTAATAACTGCCGATGTAATAATCGGTGAACTGTTGAATATTAGCGCAAACGGTTGACTGTGGTTTTGAAGGGGGAGCGAAAAGTTAATAGATTAACATGAGAACTAAGTTGAATCAGACTACTTTTCGTGCTTGCCTACTGAGCTCAAGATCGTAGCCGACCGAGGCCCTTAGTTTATTTTATCTGGTAAAATAGGTAAAATAAACTTAAGCACGCCGTCCTTCTGTCGGATGGGAAGTTAAGCGATGGTCGCGAGTGTGTAAGATGTCAGGTACTCGTCAAAGACCCACCCTTACCTTAAATCTGGGTAGGCAAAATTTAGGACTCCAACAGAGTCGGGCTCATGTCCACCAGAGCAGAGCATAATCAATGATTAGGATTACGATTATAATTTTTAAAAATTGTGTGATTACTTGATTACACGATTGTAATCGTAATCACGGTCATTATTATAATTGTAATCGAGTAATCATGTAATCGTAATCATGTAATCATAATCACAATGTGCACATAATTACACAGCGCAAATCATCTGCCTTCGATTTCCTTGCATTTTAATTGTTTTATTTTTTACACTAATAAGTAATTGTTTTTAAGTTTATTACGTAACCAAAGTGCTATTACCATTTTTTTAAATTTGGTACCCACGAAATCCCAAAATTGTGATTACATGATTACTTGATTATGATTACATGATTGCAATCGTAATCACGATTTCCGATTACGATTATAATCATGTAATCATGTTTCATTTTAGCTAGATTCACAGTGCTATAAGTTTTATTTTCTCTGGTAATCATGTAATCATTGATTACGATTATGCCCATCTCTGCACCAGAGTGACGAAAGAGCGCGGTAGTAGGCGATATGATCTCGTAGTTAAAAGCCCGGGCATGAATCATAATAACTAATTAACCTAATAATTGCCATTGTAATGAATTTATTGACATAAAATTTACTCTTAGGATTCAACTAATTATTGATTTGTAACCCAAACGTTTGTTTTTGGTGGGAGAGCAAAAACTTAATTAATTCCTGCTGGGGAAGTACATAGCCGGTAATATACGTTTTGTATATATATTACATTGAGTGTCTTCAACAGTGTACATAATGTGATGTAACTATCGTATAATATTGGATGGGTGTGCTATATACCACGGATTGGAGATCCAAATGAGAGTTATCACTGTAGTATGGTAACACATGTCTCCATAATGTCCGGTCAAACCGTGCTATGTCACATATCATGATCCTATAATCCAACCGTCTCTAACTATAATTACAAATGCAATTTCACATAAATTATTAATGACACTTGCACTGTTAACCAACTTTACATACATTTCAGGCACAAATGTTATTTAACATTTTCCTTCTAAGAACATAAAAAAAAATGTAATTAATGTAACCTCACATATTATTCTTTTGAAAGAAATTTCTACTATAATCGTGCAAAAATCCGAGATTTAGTTTTGAACGGCATTTCATGTTTTGAATTTCCCTGATTTACCAATACCCTGAATACCACTTATATGAATAAAACAAACTTATTTTTGAAATATTGTCTATTCCACTACATCTTTAGTGGAATAGACAATATTTCAAAAATAAGTTTGTTTTATTCATTTATTACAAGTTTCCACAATATGTCCGCGTTCCTCAACTTAGAAGTTGTTACCACTTATATGTATGACCTAATCAAATTCTTTATAGAGACCAAACTCCTGATGCTAAAAGGATCCTTTATATAAAGCTGTATATCCGTCTATCCCTCTTTATAGAAACCAAACTCCTGAAGCTAAAAGGATCCTTTATATAAAGCTGTATATCTATCTATCCCTCTTTATAGAGACCAAACTCCTGAAGCTAAAAGGTTCCTTTATATAAAGCTGTTTATCCGTCTATCGCTCTTTATAGAGACCAAACTCCTGAAGCTAAATGGTTCCTTTATATAAAGATGTATGTTCGTCTATCCTTCGTTATAGAGACCAAACTCCTGAAGCTTAAAGGTTCCTTTATATAAAGCTGTATATCCGTCTATCCCTCTTTATAGAGACCAAACTCCTGAAGCTAAATGGTTCCATTATATAAAGATGTATGTTCGTCTATCCTTCGTTATAGAGACCAAACTCCTGAAGCTTAAAGGTTCCTTTATATAAAGCTGTATATCCGTCTATCCCTCTTTATAGAGACCAAACTCCTGAAGCTAAAAGGATCCTTTATATAAAGCTGTATATCCGTCTATCCCTCTTTATAGAGGGAGAAGTCATGCTGAAATAATATGTTATACATAAATTAAGAATCTCCTTACAGACCCAAAAAGCTGTATTTTTTTAAAATACTGTTCAATGCCAGGAAAATTATGGAGAAATATTTTATGTGATAACTGAGCAGAATGTCATATAGAATGGTTAATGTGGCTATATATCAAATGTATATATTTTTTTCTGTATTTCTTATATTCAATACAGCGACCGTGGTAGTGCAAAACATTGTCCTTCATAAACTCTCGTAATAAATAAGGAGAATTTTTTTAAATGATCATCAGTCTGAACATTTTTTTTTAATTCCCCAACTAAACGAAGTATAAAGGAAGTTATGAAATTGGTCGAAAATTCAATGCAGTTTTCATGTTTTCCGACTAGATTCCGAATGATTCTAGGTTCCAAATACGAAAAGAAAATTCTATGTGTGTGTGAAAACGATAACTCTCGATAGAATGAAAGTATCGACACGAAAATTTCTATGTGAATTCAGAACCCTTCAACGACAACACCTATTGTTTTTCAGTCAAATCGACCACAGAGGAGGGGCTTAACATAAAAGCTCTAATAACTGCCGATAAAATGAATGTATCGACCCAACCTTTTAAATGTGTAGCCAAAATCCCATAAGGACCACACATATCGAGTTTCAGCTAAATCGGCCGAAGGGGAGGGGGGATTAGGGAGAGGCTTAACTCAAAAACATAACTGCCGTTGTAATGAATGTATTGAGACAAAATTTCATATGTGAATTTAAAACCCCATAAGGACGACACATCAATTTTCAATCATACAGGCGCGGGACCATCGCTTAGTCTCCCATCCGAAGGACGACGTGCTCAAGGTTTTTTATCCTCTCAAATAAAAAAGAGCCTATATGCTGTCGGGTACTCGCTAAAGGCCCCTACCTTAAGTAACTACGACTACAGCCAGTGACGATGGTTTCCATCGAAAGGATCAACAGTAACTAAACTTGATAAGCATACTAAGCTAGAGAGTAGAGTCGGGCTCATGTCCACCAGAGCGACCACAGCGCTCCTGGCATAAATCGCAGTAACTTACTATTAATATTAATAATTATTTCAAGAGCTTTCCTAAAACGTACCATAATTCGACAAAAGTAAGCCAGGGGCAACTCAGAATAAGGAAAATTAGTTAAAACGGTCTTTATTTGAAGAAGGAACCTTAAAAAAAAAAAAACTAAAAATGAAGAACCGTACGGTTTGTATTATGAAAATACATAACTAAATTAGGTTGACAAATTGAACACAAAACGTAGAATAATAAAATAACCAGAAGGGACCAAAACAAGGAGAAAATGAGAAATGAATAAATTTGAATAATGCAAGAATTTAATTGCCTACCTTGGAATAAGAATGACATAAATGGCAAAATAAAAGGCTGAATGTTAATTCTAAATAAAAGGAAACGATAGAATGGAAGATTGGCTTCCATGAAGTGATTGCGATATTTTTTTCAATTTCTTCGATGTAGAATTAAATCAATTTTAGTTTCATACTTATAAAATTCAATGTGACACGATTTTTTTTTTTTTTTTTTTTTTTTACATCGATACTACATTTTTACATCGATACTACATGTTTACATCGTTACTATAGTTTTACATAGATACTACATTTTTACATCAATAGGTGTTGTCCTGAAAAGGTTCTAAATACACGTATGAAATTTCGTGTCGAAACATTCATTGTATCGGGAGTTATCGTGTTCACACACAGAAATTTTTTTATCATATTTGGAATCTTTAAATCGGAAAACATTAAATTCCGTTGAAAATTCCGCATCGCATGTCTTTGTGCACGATAACTCGCAATAAGTTTAATGTATCGACATGAAATGTTATATATATATATATATATATATATATATATATATATATATATATATAATATATGTAACAATTATATATCTGTATCCAGAACCCTGTAAAGACGTTACCTATTGATAAGGAGGGATTAGGGGGAAGGCTTAACCTAAAAGATCTGATAACTATCGATGTAATGAATATATCGACACGAAATTTAATATGAGGATTCAGAAGTCTGTATATGGGGGCCATGGTGGCCGTGCAGGCTAGAGCGTAGGGCTTTGGTCGCATGGTCAGCGGGTTCGAATTCCGCCCGGGAGTGAGTTTATTTCGTCGATAGAACTCCCTCCCGGGGCCATGGATGTCGTAAATAACTAGGTAACACATTGACATGGCTAATATGCACCGTACATAAAGCAAAAAAAAAAAAAAAAAAAGTCTGTATATATCAACTTAATTGATTAATTCGCATTGTCGGGGATTTACCTTTTTGTTTCTTATTTAAAAATTTTTGGAATCAGGTGTAATGTTTGACTTCATCAGGTGTAATTTTTGACTGATTACATAACCTCCCCTATACTTAAAAGGATTCCCTTAACTAAAAAAGGAAAGCCTCCATTTGCTCTATAGGAGGGTTGAAGCTTTTAAAATGTGAAGTTTAATTAAACTAGGGGGAGAAAAAAAACTGAAAAAAGGACGGAGTACATGAACTGAGGAGGTTTATAAGCCCTGTATTACATGTTGCCTAAGCAACAACAAGCAACTGGCTCAGGCAATTAGGCAACATCAGCAACACGCCATGTATTTAGCAACAAATTTAATTAGGTGCGTCAGGATTCAACTTATACGAACCATGTCCGTACCTCGTAACATTCCAATGTTTACTTGGTTGTATTTTTTGTAACTCATGCCCAGGTCATAAGAGGTCATATCGCCCACTACCAGGGCGCTCTTTCGTCCACCCCGGGCTTAGTTAACGAGATTAGGACCTAAATACATTGGTTCAAGAATATATTTGGAAAGTCGTTAATATTTTTGTGAAAACATTCTTTTGGGTCAGATGGCTGGCGGGAGCTCCGCCCGTAGACTTGGTCTTGGCCGGGCCGGTCGCCTCCCACTTTTGTTGACGCAATTTGCCTTTAAAAGCAGATAGAGATGAGTCTTTACGTCTAGCCTTGGAGGAAGAGACGGCTGCTGGTGACGGAAACCGGCTACCCAGTGTTCAGCCTTTTTGTCGCCTCCTGGCGGAGAAAAAATAAAACACTTTAACCCGGCGCCGGGGACGACTGCAGGCACGCCGATGGTCGCCCCCGGCGCACCACCATACTACATCCAGCCACCACCTTACATTTATCCCGAGCTCTCTCGGCATAGCAGCGCCGCCAATAGAATTAATGTGGCTGGGGGGTTTGCTTCTAGTCGACCACGCAACAGACTACACAGGCGTGCAAAATTCAAGTCATCAAAAACTTTTTTCAAAATTTCTTCTGTCTGTACATATTTTTTGGGTGACTGAATCTTAAACAAATCTCAGTTTTTTTTTTATCACATCAGATTTTTTCACAATCTTCTCCTGTACTCTAAACCTGTTTTTTGATTCCGCTAAATGATTAGGTTCCATAAAATTGAATAAAAATCCTTTGAAAACCAGTACTTTTATTAAATTTTTCTCATTTTTACTTTTACTTATAAATGTTTACTCAATAGCCTTGAAGTCCCTTTTTCTCTTTGTCGTGAAGGACCGAGTGTAGCTTTTTCGCTTGTGTGAAACATTTCGGTTCTCTCGGTGTAGGGTGCAGTAGTATCATGTCATGTTAACGTTCCAGCGACCCCGGTAACGTTTTTCCATTTTTTTTATGTCTTGATGGAATCTTTCTCCCTGCTCTTCACTCACATCACCAAGGTTTTCCGGAAAAAAATTCAAATGTGCTTTCAAAAAATGGAGCTTGAGGCTCATCGAGCATCCCAAGGTTTTGAACTTCTGAAATAATAGCTATTATCAATAAATAACCGTGTTAGGCCCTCTTTTCCGACGATTCGTCGGCAACCAAAAAAAAAAAAGTATATAAGCCTCCCCCCTAAAATTCCCCTTCTCTTTGGCCGATTTAGCTGAAAATCAATATGAGTCGTAGTTGGAGGGTTCTGGCTACACAATTTCATGGTGAGGCATTCATTCTACCGGGAGTTATCGTCTTCACAGACACACACAGACAGACAGACTTTTCTTTTCAATTTTGGAATCAGGAGGTTGGGGAAATAAAATTCCGTTGAAAATCGTCGCATTTCTGGCCGATTACATAGAAAACTTCGTATAACTGGGAAAGTAATCTACTCATCTCTGATCTGCGTTTGTGAGGAGTCCAACTTGCCCTTCAACCGTACACAACTATTACTCTCTTCTCTGATCTCTATATGTTATTTATAAGAGCTCCTGATCGGACCTAAGTAGATTTTAGAATGAAGTTTATCCCCAGCTGCGAGGAAACATCATTTTCTCTAGGAAAATCCTACCTCTCTCCTTCACTTTTTATTTATTTATTTATTTATTTCATCCCCTTTAACTTTATATATTTATTTTTTTACTTTTTTATACCTACAATATAAGGAAATATTGTAATCGTGCAAAAATCCGAGATCGAGGTTTCAACAGATTTTCACGTTTCAAGGTCCCCTGAATACTTTTTGACCATTTTCGCGGGTGTGTATGTGATTGAAAAGGTGTGAGCTCTTTACCGCAAAAGTGATTATAGCTATGAACTTGAAATTTGGAATGAAGAGGTCACATGTTCTAACTTAGGTTTGATTAGATTATTAAGAGACTTAACGACATTTTACAAGATACGCCTTATGTTTATGACCAAGTACCTAATTTATATGAAATATGATTTTTTACAGGTCGTCCGCTTTTCGAGATACATTCCGAAAACCATATTGAAATGTAGTTTTTAAACACATATTTTTAGACGTTTCCCTGATTTACCCGAAAACTGTTAGTCCTATCAAAAAATTAACTATTACCAAAAATGTAATAGTAACTAATGAGTTGCAATGGCAACTAACTTTAAAATATTGTTCATGCATTGGTAGTTTTTTTTTTTTTAATTATAAAATTAAGAAAAAATAGGTAGTTCTTATAAAAAATTATAAAAATGAAAAAAAATATATATAGGTATATGTATATGTATATGTATATATATGTATATATATATATATATACGTGTGGTCATTACAGGACTTTCTTATACGCTTACAGATCACTCTCTCTCCCTTCTTAAAATTATTTCATAACGCTGTACAATGAGACAAAATGAAATGATTTTGAGAAGGAGAGGGGGAAACAGAGTGATCTGTAAGGGTGGTTGGTATAAGAAAGTCCTCTAATGGCCACATCATATATTTTGCTTAATTTTTATAATTTTTCAAAAAAACTACCAATACTTAAATCATATTTTAAAGTGCGTTGCTATGAGTTACGAATGAAAAATTACTTAGATATATTCTCTATAGATATTTAGTTTACATTCTTCGGGGGGCTATAACTTTTGTCGTATTGATCCTATCTCAAATCTGAGGTTGTATAGAGATTGGAAATTTTATAAGAAACATTTCTGGTAAGAATCAATTTTTCGATAGGACTAACAGTTTTGGGGTAAATCAAGGAAATGTCTACAAATATGTGTTTTGAAAAATTTTTGATTAGGTCAATTCCGCTTTTCGATTCCGTTGAAAACTATACTAAGGTATGAGAAAGTTATTTGTTCAATAAGTAACACAGTATACACTCCCTGTTCCCACTTAGTATATTATAAATTGTATATATACAATATCTAACGGTGGTCTGTATGGTTTCAGGTGTCTTCCTGGTCTGTTGGGTGCCATTCTTCACGTGCAACATCCTGGATGCCCTCTGTTCCAAGCTAGGTGCCGAGTGCCAACCCGGAGTTGCCGCTTTCATCCTTACAACATGGCTTGGCTACATGAACTCCTTCGTGAACCCTGTCATTTACACCATTTTCAATCCAGAATTTAGAAAGGCTTTTAAAAAGATTATGTCCATCGGGTCATGACCACCAGGTTGGAGTCATCAGCCAAGTACCACAGGTTGATATCTGCCAAGTACCACCAGGTTGATATGCTCCTACTTGACTTGATGATCGTTACCTGTATACCGTTGACTATATGAACTCCTTTCTTAACCCGGTCAATACCATTTTTAATCAGGAGTTCCGTGAGGTAGGAAGAAGAACAGTAAAATAAGGCTTGTAAGAATGCTGAGTACAGTCCCTATCAAAAGTGATACTTAACATTTTTGCAGAGATATTGTGAAACACTTGATAAAAATAAAGAAAACGTATGTTTTTAAAAAATATTGTCTATTTCACAAATAATATATAATATGGGAGTACTTTCGGTATTGCTACCATCTTCAGCCACGACTTAACAAATACTGTATTTGTTAAGTCGTGGCTGAAGATGGTAGCAATACCGAAAGTACTCCCATATTATATATTATTTGTGAAATAGACAATATTTTTTAAAAACATACGTTTTCTTTATTCCTATCAAAAGTATTAAATTACCTTTAGGGTCATCCATAAAATACGTACGCAAAAAGAGGGGGGCTATTGCCTAGCGTCGCGATATGTGACGAGAAGTGGGGAGGGGGTTCGAACAAACGTGACGTGATGCCACGTTTGAAATACCTACATCAATTTTATTCCTATTTTTTCAAAAACTATAGATTGTGTTTTTCATTTGCGATATGAAGGAGAACTTTTTCGTTGGATCTATCATTACTGTCTTGTATGTTTATACTCTTAGTATGGCTTATGTTTGGTTTATATTATATTAATGTAAACGAAGAATGACAATACTGAGAAAATATATTAAAACATTAGGACAAAGAATGGATGGAATCATAGAGACATGAAGAGATGCCAATGGGATGATATTGGGCAATGGTTCGACATTTAGGGCTAGAGTTGAATTACAAAGAATTGAATATTATCCCATAAATCTACATTAAATTAGATACTTTTATGAATAATATACTATTAGTTATTATCTTGAAATTATATCTTAAAAATTATTTTATTATAACAAACTATAATCAAACCCCTGCAGATATAAAGGACGTTGTTTTTATTAATATAATAATAACTGATGCGGCCGCGAGGCTGGCTGGTGCGATGCAATGCAGTCTTCGTAGATAAGCTCTCAAAAAAAATACCGCCCGTAATAGCTGTCTCGATGCCTATCACAGAAATGTCTGAGCTCTTATAGAATCCTCTTCTGATGAATAAATAAATTATTGACGTTTATTACTAAAAGAATAATAATATCAATATTAATTGCTGATTGCTTTGGATTTTACAATTTAATCAATAGTTTTTATATTAATAACCAGTGCAGTAAATCGCCAAAGAATAACAAACATTTTGTATTAACAAAAATTATATGAATAAATGAGATTGCTTAGATATAATTTTTGTATGTTACTAATAATCATAAAAACAATCATTCATTTTGGGGGGAGGTTTTATGAAGTTTTATTAGGTATGGGTTGAAAAAAGTTTGATGAATCGTGACAAAGGGGAAGGGAGGGGTCAAAAATGCGTGAAATTTGCCTGACGTATTTTATGGATGGCGCCTTGAGACAAACGAGAAACAGAATTAGTCTATATAACACAGTTGATCTGCGCAGGGATTTTCTCTTTATGCTGTTCATGCTATCTAACTCCTACCTAATCTACCATATGATTTTTATGCACTATGTCCACTCCAAGCTGGGCGTCAAGTGCCAACCTCTCCTGACATAATGAACTGATCTTCGTTTATACTACTGTTCAAAAAATATTATAGTGTAACTTCTATAGTAAGGGTCAATAATCTTTTTTTTAGGGGGTTCAGTAGTATGCGTGCTTGCTTACAGTGCCCAAGAGCGCGGGTTCAATATCAGGCCGAAACCCTTAGTTTATTCCATCTAGGAAACAAAATAAACTTAAGAACGTTAAGCGATGGTCCCGAGCACATACGATGTCAGGTACTCGTTAAAACCCCTACCCTGGGTGAATATAAATTTAGAAGCCCTTTAACGAATGTCATCGCTTATTTATTATATATTATATATATATATATAACACAAAACAATGAAATGTAAATTGTTCTGGGTTCCAAGGGAAGAAAAGAAAAAAGGAAACTGTTTTAAAGATTTACTGAAAATACTCATTAGAGAAAATGGACTGGAAACATCCCCATTATTACGTGATTTTTCCATCTGAAAATTCAATCGATAGTAAATTTTCCATTTATACTTTATTCTTCATTAATTCTTTTCTTTCATTTTAAGTCATATTATTAAATTTATATTTTTCTATAGATTGTTGATCAAAATATGAACAGAAAATAATAAAAATTAAAGGAAAATTATTTTTAAAAATAATAGTTCTAATTTACTTATTTTTCTTATTATTATAATATATATATATATATTTTTTAGGTCTTATTATTTGTACACATTGGCCATCAGTAAATATACATTTTAATATATTTTTCGAAATATTGATAGAAAATGTATGTCCAAGTATCCAGGGACGATATCACAAAAATTGCTAAAGCTATTATGACATTCTACTGACTAAGACACTTAGAACGAGTCGAAAATTCCACTATATTTATATAATAAGACAGTGCTTGACTTCTGAGCTCAAGGTTGTGGGTTCGTAGCCCGACCGAGGCCCTAAGTTTATTTTATCTGGGAGGTAAAATAAACTTAAGCACGCCGTCCTTCGGATGGGACGTTAAGCGATGGTCCCGAGCCTGTACGATGTCAGGTACTCGTTAAAGACCCCTACCCTATATGAATAAAAATTTAGGGTAGGCAAAATTTAGGACTCCCACAGTAGAGTCGGGCTCATGTCCACCAGAGTGACGAAAGAGCGCTCTGGTAGTAGGCGATATGACCTCGTAGTTAAAGCCCGGGCATGAGTCATAAAACCTAACCTAACCTAACCTATAATAAGACACAATATATTTCACTGGTTAGAGCATTGTCAAATGTACAGGATACAAACTTATGACCAGTCATTGAGACTTATGACCGGTTATAAGTCTGTATCCTGTATTGTACACTTGACAATGCTCCACAAGATCTCTGGCGAAAACATCTCTATTATGACATTGTTTTTTTTTATGATATTTGAATTAAATTTTTGCGTTTTTTCGACTAAATCATAAGTTTAACATTGCAAAAAAAAAAAAACATGATGAATCATGAGTATGATCTGAGTCAGTTTAGGTTTTCATATTGCACCATTTTTTTTTTAAGCTATGTACTTTTATTCTCTGAAAACACTGGTGTTATTAGTTGTTCATTTCGTAAAATATGATAAATATTGAAATATTTTCATTATATGAGTTTAAGATTATTCATTATTTATTATTATACAATTTTTTCACAAAATAATAAAATTTGTGAGAACTCAGAGTACAATTTTTATTTTGCAACTTGTGAAATATTATGTATACTACTACAAACATAATATGTCTACAGAAATGAAACAAACTTCTGTTTTGTAATATTGTCTATTACATAATAAACTGCAAATTTGGGCATTAACTAATATTATTTTGGTGTGTGAGTGGAGTAGCCACTATCTCAAAACAGAAGTTTGTTTTATTTATTTATTACAAGTTTCCACAATATGCCCGCGTTTCTCAATTTAGAAGTTGTAATATGTTTACTACTGTAAACAAACATTTTATTATCTAATTGTTTACTTGATATGAAATGTTTACTTTATTGTTTTTAATCTACAAGATTTTTTGACGAATGATTACAACAAAACCAGCGTGAAATTCACTTGAAACTGATTCTGAAATATAATTACGAGCTATCTGAAATAGACCAATCCTTATATAGTCTCTATACATTATATATTGTCTATTTATATAAAAAGGAGAAACAAATGTTGTATAATTCTAAATGTACATATACTAAATTTGTAAAAATATTTGTATACATGCTGTTTATATACACTTTACATTTATACATTATATAAATAATTAGTAATAATAATTGTGAATTTTATATTGTTAATTGAATGTACATATTACATACACAAAAATGTCTATTCATCACAATGTAGGAATATTTTATTTTAAAAAAGTACTCGGTATGTGGAGTACTGATGAATTATATTTTTGTGATAATCTCATAACTATTTTAAAACTATTTCTGAACCACCTACGCCTCTTCTGTATCGTTCTATACAATAATTAATATTTATTTTTTGTTTTATAATATGTAAATAGGTTTTTTTTATATAAAAAAAAATTGTCTGATGTTCTGTTATGAGCCGATAGAACGACAGACGTACATATTTACATGATATGTATTTTATTTATTAATATTTTTGGAACATTCCATATCAATTAAGTCACCTTACCTATTTTGTTGAAATCACTTGCATTTTATTTATATATTTATTTTTATATATTAATGCAATTAGCTACTTCTCAGTTTGTAAAATAAAAGTATGACCACACATAGATTTTATTTTTTTGTGATTGCCAGCTTTCGAGGTTGCCCTTAACATCAAGCTGTCTACATAATTTAGTAAAAAAAGGTACACAATTCTAATGGCTAAAATAAATAAGTACAAATATTGGCTACATGCGCTAAAATGAATTGATCATATAAAAACAACTATAATAAATAATATAAAATAAAATTATTAAGTAGGTAAATGAATAAGTAAAATAAATTAAAAAAATTAACTATTTAGAATTGATTTTTTATTATGGTAAATATTGGCAATTAGGTATATTTAATTTTCAATAATACTTTATTTATATCCTTAGACGTTTCGACTTACAAGTCATTTTCAATTCTAAAAACAAATTCCATTTAATAATAACAACATGAAATTTTTTGATTATCATAACTATTTTTTTACATACAATGTTACGAAGAAAGACAGATAAGGACTCACCCAAATACAGATTAATCATAATTTATTTTTCCATTCCTATATTCTACAACAGGCATGGAAAAATGAATTTTGAATTGAAAATGACTTGTAAGTCGAAACGTCTAAGGATTGTAATATTTTTAAGGTGCGCGTCGCGGTTTTAATAATAAAAACTGATATTGGAATTTACTTTTAATCTTAACTGCGGAGATTTTCTCAAAAATACTTCGTCTTTACTAATTTAAAATGTCCAAAGGATGCCAGATCTCCTATGTAATAGAAGATCATTTAAATTTACTGATTTTAATATACAAATTGGATTTCTATAGTCCATAGGCGAAGATTCGCTCAGCGAAAAGAGTTTTGAAAAACCAAATTCTTAAATCAATATTGACTTGCAATGGCATGGGAAACAAACTACTGAAAAATTAGCAACTCATATTTAAACATGAATATATTTACAATAAAAAATTTAATAATTAAGAATAAAAAAAATATAATATAAAATTTAACCTTATGGATAATTGTGTATGGATGCTGGGGCTGGAGGCTGATCGGAGGATGAGGGCTGGACGGCTCTGCGAGTGTTTGAGAGTGGAAGAACGAACTAGCGGCTGAGTTCCTCCTGAACTTCTGGAGTTGGATGATGGGGGCTGGAGCTTCCCTCGAGGGCTACTGGATCAGGACTCAGACTGCAACTGGTGTCTTCCTCTCCTCACTTGGAACTCTAGGAAGTGGACTCCAAGACTCCGGGATCTAGACTGACTGACTCTCCCTGGTGGATCTCGACTGACTGACTCTCCCCGGTGGATCTCGACTGACTGACTCTAGGAAGTGGACTCCGAGACCCTGGGACCTCAACTGTCTGAAATGAACTCCAGACTTGAACCTCTTCTTGAGCTCTGCACTTCCCCCACTACATTTGCGATACTCCCTGCCGGAGATCCGGGAGCAGACTTCAAAGGGGGAACTTTATCCATTGAAGAGTGGATAGGTTGACACTCGAGGCAAATTTATGTGAGCCCAGGTGTGCACCCTGGAGGTTTATATGGCCCTAACAGAGGGCTTGGAGCTCTTATCCGGTACCTGATTGTAGCCAGATTGTAACATCCGGGTAACTATCTTTATTCTTCTGTCAACTGGATTGCCAAAATATCTGTACAACCACCCCTACAGGTAGTTTATTGAGGTCATATGGTACCCCTTGTACTCCACCCTTGGATACCTGAGCCTCTTGGTCATCTCTCACCAGCCTCCAAAACTTAAGGGTTCATTTCTCCATAATATATATTATACAGATTTGAAGTAAAAATACATTTTACAATATATTTGACCTAGTCGCATATTGCCTACATTACAGGATATACATAAAGTATTATTGAAAATTAAATATACCTAATTGCCTATATTTACCATAATAATAAATCAATAATAAGTAAGGTATTATTAAATTCACATTTAAATATTTAAAATGTTATCTTGTGACTCAGATGGGAAACAGGAATAACATTTAAATTGTTATATTTTGAGTAGTTTTATATATTTTTTTAATGTATTGGACTGTTTTATTTAATTTATTAATTCACTATTTTAAAATTTTGTTTTCATGAATGTTTTGTCAGGTTTGTTAATTGTTAAAGCGTTCTATATTAATTTATTTTATGTTACTTATTTATTGAATGATTTGAATATAGTCAATATTTTATGTATCTATTTATTTGATTTATTTTAAACATTAGAATTGTACACTTTTTTTTTTTTTTGAGAGAGAAAATACTCCTGTCTCCAGTTAAGTCCCCAGTTGGCGAATACGCCTCTGGTTAATTGAGAGTAATAACATTAAAAATACAAGACTCTTCTTAAGAGACGTTTGACCTCTCACAGATTTTATTAAATGGGATAGACGGCTTTCGAGGTTACCTTCATAATCAACCTGTCTACAAAGATAATTTAGTAAAAATGGTTAAATAATTAATTATATTATTTAGCCTGATGATGAGGACAACCTCGAAAGCCAGCTATCACATTAAAATCTATGAGAGGAGTAAAGGTAAAGTCGCAACATATCCCACTTGACATGGAATGATCCATTTATATTATTTATACATATTTTATACAATAACTATGTATGATTAGAATATAATAAATTTTTATTTGTATTATATAGTTGTTCGGGACATAACGCGGTAATAACACTTATCTCTAAATTTTTGAAATGTTAAAAGGGATAAAGTGTTCTTTTTTTGTACTTATATACATTTAGAAAAAGAACGGTTAGATTAGTTTTGTCCAAAAATACCTATTTTCCTTGTAGAAAAATATGACCTATTTGTATACAATTTTCAGTCTTGATACTGTATCTCATGTCCATTGGCTGTGACTATCTTTCCATGTATCATATCTAGGTTCCAGCCGAAAAATGTCTTCTTAACTACATTAGCTTTTAATGATTATTTTCTATGATGGAGCTTGATAAACGACACTTAATTTGCATTAAGTTCTTGCAAATATAGTTATTTTTAACAAATTAGTTAACGTTTCGCCCATTCGGTCTTTTTCAAAACTATAAAATCAAGAATTTACTGAGTTGTCAATTATCTATTGCTGATAAGTGCATTTTAACTCATAGGAACATATGTAAATATATACTTTATTTAGAGGGCGCCGGTAGCTCAGTGGTATGTGTGCTTGACTTCTGAGCTCAAGAACGTGGGTTCGTAACCCGACCGAGGCCCTTAGTTTATTTTATCTGCGAGGTAAAATTAACTTAAACACTCGATCCTTCGGATGGGACGTTAAGCGATGGTCCCGAGCCTGTACGATGTCAGGTACTCGTTAAAGACCCCTGCCCTAGTTGAATAAAAATTTAGGGTAGGCAAAATTTAGGACTCCCACAGTAGAGCCGGGGGAGTTAAAGCCCGGGCATGAATCAAAAACCTAACTTAACCTATACTTTATTTTTTTCGAGTCTAGATACTAATGTCGTTCATAATATCCAACATTTTATATTTTTGTCTTCATAATTGATATTTTTCTGGCCACTAATATTATTATTATTATTATTTTGTAATATAGGTTATATAATAAGCAAATATGTGGTCAAAAAGAAAAATATAACGTCACTTGATGGGAGAAGCCAGCCAGCGCTGACACTCCCTCGAAAGTTGTCATTCCTCTCCTCAGAGAGCAGATCGCGAGGCCACCTCCTGTTCAAGCGGCGAGGAGGATTGTCTGAATGGGAATGAGAGGAAAGGTCCTTTCGGATTCTTTTCGGATTGCTTTTCTGATTTCTTCTGTTGAAAGAGCAGTAGACTCGAAACGAAAGGAGAGCCTTCTTTTTCTCTAAAAGAATGTCAATAAAGCTATTCTAGGTTAGGTTAGGTTTTATGATTCATGCCCAGGCTTTAACTACGAGGTCATATCGCCTACTACCAGAGCGCTCTTTCATCACTCGGACATGAGCCCGACTCTACTGTGGGAGTCCTAAATTTTGCCTACCCTAAGTTTTTATTCACCTACGGCAGGGGTCTTTAACGAGTTCCTGACATCGTACAGGCTCGGGACCATCGCTTAACGTCCTTTCCGAAGGACGGCGTGTTTAAGTTTATTTTACCTCCCAGATAAAATAAACTAAGGGCCTCGGTAAAGCTATTTTATTTTTATTTTTTATTCATCAGCAAAGTAATGTAAATATGATTAGTTGTCAATAACTCAGTACCTTCTTGTTTATAGTTTTGAAAATGCGCAAATAAGCAAAATATGATATGTCAAAAATAAACATATTTGGGAGACCGTAAGCCCAATTAACGATGGTTGCTCCTATTTTTTTAAATAATTTCTCCAAGTGTACATGCCAACAACTGTTTTATGTTATTGATTTTTTTCCTCATTCAGGTTTATTGCAAATAATAAAAGTTCATCAGTTATGTACTTCCCCAGAGAGTATTAATGAACTATTAATAGTTTTTGAGTTAGGCCCCCTTCTCTGATCCCCCACTTCCCTTTGACTCATTTGTCTGAAAATGGTTATGTAACGTCCTTAAGGAATTCTGGACACATATATAAAATTTCGTGTCGATACATACATTCTATGGCGAGTTATCAAGTATTTATTGGCTTAAAAAGACACACAGATAGAAAATTTTACAGGAATCAGGGGGTCGGAAAATGTGAAATTCCTAACATCAAAGTGTCCGTATACTTCATTTAGCTGGGGAGATTAAAGTACTTTTTCTTCAAACAATAATTTTTAAGTAATTATTTCTATCTGCATATTACGATATGAAGTTTCATTTTTCAAATTCTCAAAAACTATCCTAAATATATATTCTACATTATGGACTATTGCAGTAAATTAAAAATATACTAAAATAAAATATACTAAATCAAGAAATAATGAAGGTTTTCATAAGTATCATTTTATATTACCTATCCTTAAATTATATGATTTTAGTGATATACTGAAAATTTCAATAATTTGGGGTCTTTAAAAAGTTGTTTTACTTCCAAAAAATAAAAAAAGACTTCTTGAAGTATATATTAGTTTACCAGAATGCCACTAGAATGCGGGGTTGTTATAGAAAGCAATTCTTTACATCAACAATTTTGCTAGTAAAAAAAAATTATTATGTATTTTCAGCTAGGATTTATTCAAAATGATGTTTAAATAGTGTAAATTTCAGTTCCCATTAATGGGGGATTTCTTTGAAACTAAACAATGTTAAAAATATATATACACTTACACGTCCCTTCTTCTGGTGAACGAAGGTTCATAGTGTCCCGAAATATTGTCCAAAAAATAAGAAGACATCTCTGGAAAAAAATGCCAGAAACAACCAACAGTGGAACATCCCAGAGAAGTTTAAGAAACACACAAACATATATCTCCTTAAATAATTTTATAGGAAAGTTCTATGAGCCAATATGAACAAAAAAATATATTCTGATATATTTAATGGCTGTAATATTTTTTATATAATATTATAATAATCATTATCTTTCATTTGATATTCCTTTTTTTTTTAATGCCCTTTTTTGGCCCTCTGCCCTAGTATGTACTTGAACAGAGGGAAAAAGTCATCGGTGAATCACCGTCAATGTACTTCCCCAGAACGAATTAATCAATTAAATTTTCTTTCTCCCTTGATAACCAATCGAAGATTTGGGCTAAAAATTAATATTTAACTTACATAGGGACTTGTGAGCTCATACTAAATTTTGTGTCGAACCCCCTTCCCCTTCAGCCGATTTCACGGAAAATTTTTCATTCTTATAGAGTTTTGAATTTAAATACTAAATTTCATATGGATTCATTATTTCATTACTTTGGCAAGTTATTGGGGTTTTTGAGTTAAGCCTGATTCCGCAGAAAACTTACATGTGTTGTCCTTATGAAGTTTTTGAATTTACATAAAAAATTTCGTATCAATACATTCATTACAAAGACAGTTATTAATCTTTCAATACGTAATTCGAGGCAATTGAGGTATATATTATATATTAAAAAAAAATATTTTCTTTATTTCATGTAGACGTTTCGACTTCTTGTCATTATCAATTCTAAATACAGAATGTTATATAAAATATCTTCCAATCATATATTATTTAACATTGATTGTCGTCAAATTTTCTATTAATTCACATTTGTCAAATTTCACCCTTACATTTTTTTAAAAACCAATATTATAAATAAAACAAAGAGAGAGAGTGTTGGTTTTAAAAAAATTTAAGGGTAAAATTTGAGAAATCTGAATTAGTAGAAAATTTGACGACAATCAATGTTATAATATATGATTGGAAGAGTATTTTATATATCATTCTGTATTTATTTAGAATTGATAATGACAAGAAGTCGAAACGTCTATATGAAATAAAGAATATATATTTTTTAAATATATATATACCTCAATTGCTTCAAATTACTATATTGAAAGATTATAAAAAGTAAGGTATAATTAATTCAACTAGTTATTAATATTTTTGAGATAAGCCCCCATCTAATCCCTTCTTCCCTTTGACTGATTTGACTGAAAATCAATAGGTGTCGACTTTATGATGTTCTGGATACACATATAAAAGTTTGTATCGATACATTAATTCTATCGGGAGTTATCGTGTTCATAGATCCATATATTCACGCTAAGCAACCTGTATTTTGTCGTATATTTATTTATTTATACTAAGCATTTTCTAGACCCTTCTACATTTCAACTACTCTCCAAAGACGCCTATGGATCCTTAATATTATTATTATTATTATTATTATTATTATTATTATTGAATATTTGATCGATGCAGAATTTTATTTTAATTTGCCTTATTTTTTCGAGACAAACATTTTCTCAGTTAGGATTTTTTGTATCTCTTGAGATAGGAATGGCAGTTAAACAAAAACAAAATACAAGATGTTTGACACGAAAAAATAAGGTAAATTAGAATATTATTCTGAATCGATCAAATCGCCAACTACCAGAGCGCTCTTTCGTCTCTCTGGTGGATATGAGCCCGATTCTACTATGGGAGTCCTAAATGTTGTCTACCCTAAATTATTATTCACCTAGGGCACGGATCTTTAACGAGTACCTGACATCGTACAGGTTCGGGACCATCGCTTAACGTCCCATGTGAAGGACGGCATGCTTCAGTTTATTTTACCACTCATATAAAATAAACTAAGGGCTTTGGCTGGGAGTATCGTTCGCATTCCCTATCGTTTGTTTGCAGTTAGAAATGAGATTTAAACGCAGTAACGGAGGCGTTTCGATTGGGGCATAGTGGGCTTATTCGAATTAAGAAAGCGTCTCTTTTGAGCTCAAAATGGGTCAGACAAGTTGTGTGCACCTAGGGGCTTATGCATCTACGTGCTCTTATCCCTTCTCTACTGTATAGGCTAAGACCTAAATATTAAATTTTTTATCTTGAGAGGGGTCTTTAAGAAGTACCTGACATCACACAGGCTCAGGACCGTCTCCTTGAAGAATGCCATACTCAAGGCTGTTTTTCCTTTCGGATAAAAAATCCTAGTGGTCTTAGCTGGGTTCGAACCTATGATCTGCTGAATAGGAAAACACGCTACCCCTGATCTACTGGCATCTTCAGGCACGTAGATGTACGCTAGTGACGTAGATGACATGTAAAATTGTTTTTGAATTATTATATATATATATATATATATATATATATATATATATATATATATATATATATATATGGGGATGTTATGTAATCGATCAGAAATTCTAAGTTCAATTTTCACCTCAATTTCATGTTTTCCTACATCCTGATTCAGAGAAAGGTCTGTCTTTATGTGTGTCTATGATAACTCCCGATACAATGAATTAATCCACACGAAATTTTATATGTCAATACAGAACCACATAAGGACGACACCTATAAAAGTTGAGGGCGTCGGTAGCTCAGTGGTATGCGTGCTTGTCTTTTGCGTAACCCGACCGAGGCCCTTAGTTTATTTTATCTAGGAGGTAAAATAAACTTAAGCACGCCGTCCTTCTGATGGGACGTTAAGCGATGGTCCCGAGCCTGTACGATGTCAGGTACTCGTTAAAGACCCCTATCCTAGGTGAATAAAGATTTAGGGTAGTCAAAATTTAGGACTCCCACAATAGAGTCGGGCTCATGTCCACCAGAGAGACGAAAGAGCGCTCTGGTAGCAGGCGATATGACCTTGTAGTTAAAGCCCGGGCATGAGTTATAAAACCTAACCTATTAGAGGAAAAGAGGGTTCAGGGGAGGAGGCTTAAATCAAAAACCCTAATAACTGCCGATGTAATGAATTTATCGACACAAAATTTAGTATAAGGATTTAGGAGCCCCTATGTAATTCAACTATTGATTATTAGTTCAAACTTAATTAATTTAATTAATTAATTTGTTTCTGGGGAAATATATAGCTGACTGACAAATTATTTTTCGTTCAAATGTATTCTCGAAATTTCATTTATTAATAATAAATCTTTTTACATCCCTTATATGTACATTGTAAATATACTTGTAAATTAGTTAATAGAATACATAATAATACTGTAATTAGAATCCATGTATCATATATGCTAGTCAGAATATACAGTTTATTATAATGGCTTATATGCGATATATTTATATATGTAAAGAACAGGGTGTTACGCTATAATCAGTATTGTATCATTTGTATTGTAAATACTTTTATTACCAGTATTAAAAAAAAAAAAAATAATTATACAATTTTCTACTAAAATTATGTCTTAAAATAATAACTAAGTTTTTAGAGCTCCGCAGTTTGATAGCCGAAAATGGAACCTTGAGCTGTGTGTCTGTCTTTCTCTCTCGAAACCAAACCATCTGAGTTAAAATGTTCCAAATGCAGGATAATGCGACGTTAAGAAAAGGCTTCTACCTCCATTGAAGGCGGAAATTAGTATGTGGCAAAAACAAAATGATATTCTAAGAGAATTGAGTAGGATGTCGAAGCCATCCACCGGTGAATCTCGACAATCACCACATTTCCATCTTTCATTGTAATATTTATACGGAAAAAAATTTTTTACATATACTTTTTTTTTGTTTTTAACAACGCCCACCCCATTTGGCAATTTCTGTCCAATTTTATTTTGGCAACATAGGAGCGGGCTACATTACAGGGGGTTATTTAATAATATGAACTGG
Source organism: Aradus depressus (assembly GCA_963662175.1). NCBI lineage: Eukaryota > Metazoa > Arthropoda > Insecta > Hemiptera > Aradidae > Aradus > Aradus depressus. The sequence continues at coordinate 26,248,101 of OY759219.1, forward strand.
ATAGAGAAATATTATATATGAAAACATAAATCTTCCCGGACGGGATTCGAACCCGAACCCGTGGTAAGTCCATGCAATCAAATCCCTACTAGCCACCAAGGCCCCTGCTTACAAACCCTGAAACCATCCCCAAATTGTATTTCTCTAGCTATACTGCCGTTATGATGAATATATTGATACGAAATTTCATAAATATATACAAAACCACATAAGGACGACACCAATTAATTTTGAGCGGAATCGTCCCTAGGGAAGGCGGTATTAGAAGAGGCCACAACTCAAAAACCTTAATAAATGCCGATATAATAAATGTATCGATATAAAATTTAGTATGATGATTCAGAAGTCGATAAGTCTAAATAATCGGTCGAAGAGTGGTGATCAGGGGAGCGAAAATAACTCAAAAACCCTAATAACTGTCGATCTCATAAATCTATCGAAACATAATTTAGAGGATTCAGAAGATCCTATCTAAGTCAACTATTGACTTTTAGTTCAAACTGTCGATTGATTTAAACTTAATTGATTCATAAATGCTGGGGAAAACGCTTCAAGTCATTATTGAGCTGAGTTTACGAAGCTCTTTCTTAGGCGACTCATGTATTTCGTTGTACTCGTACTCCTCTTAAATCCCTTTACCGATCACATTGAAATTTGCCACGATGGTAGTGGACACGGTGACGATGGTTTACTAGTAAAAAAATCCGAAATCGAACATACCACGGAGGAATAATCACCGAAAAACTAAATCCCCATTGAAATCAATTGAGAGACAAAATTCTCCCGCAAAATAGAATTTTTCGATTTCAAATGTAAAAATCCGGGCGAAGCCCTTTTCGGTTTACCATCGGACACCACTTTTTTTGAGCCTTTTTTTCAGTGTTCGAAACAAACTTCTATTTTTTTTCGATAAAAATATTCACAGCTGTTGTTGTCTACAAGAAGGCTAGAAAAAATCCATTGAAATCTATTTAAAGTATTAATATATTCATAAAGAACATACAAGGTGAGAAGTTACTGATAATTATTAAAACATTAACTGAGTTTTTTATACAGATATGCCTGACTCAGCTCAGTTTTTGCAAACAGCAGAATGTATTGCATACCTAGTTTTATATAACAAAAATTGAATGCATATAGTGTTTATAGTTTAAAGGTTAGAAAGCAGTGATAGACAGACACACGAGCGAGAAATAAGGTTCTACAAAAACCTTCAAAAACAGGTTTTCTTTATTCTTTAGGAACTCAAATTAAGTCAAAAAATCACTCTTATCTTTCAGTACATTCGACGGATGATCATATCGAAAAAAGGTTTCATTCCTAGACCTTTTTTTTTTTTTTAAACTTCAGAGTCGTAATCTCTGCCTAACATTGCGTACAAGGTTTTCTTATGGGATTAAACGCCTATATTTCAAACATTTTTTGAATAATTTTAAAATGTTCTTGAGAAATTATGAATAAAAATATATACTCTCATGTACTTAAAAGAATATGCTCATGTACTGATAAAGGCTGGGCGTCCTCACATTAACAGCTATATAATGTGTCACTTTTTTTTGTTATTACATAATAAATGAAAATTTAAAAAAAATAACAATATTTATGTACAAACCTCATTAATTATAAGTTGTACCTATGCTATTTTGTTTTATTTTCATGTTTGTCTAAAAATGTAATAACTTCATGTAATGATAATATAAAATATATAAACTTTATTACAAAATAACTCATTTTTATTAAATTGTTTACACTAACCTTCATGTCCATTGTCATTTTTTGCAAATAAATTCAAAGGCAAAAAAATATATACCTATATATTTATATACATATCGTTGACCTGTGAGCGCAGACGAATCTGAATAGTCTGTACAAAGAATATATGATCTGAATAGTCTTTACGAAGAATATTTGATCTGAATAGTCAGTACGAAGAATATATGATCTGAATAGTCAGTACGAAGAATATATGATCTGAATAGTATGTACTTAGAATATATCATCTGAATAGTCTGTACAAAGAATATAATATATTCTTTATGATATTATGTTCTGAATATCTGAATAGGCTGCACGAAGAATATACTATCTGAATAGTATGTATATATGAGGAGTTTGGAGCCAGAGCGGACCAACCCACAATTTTTCGGAAAATGAGTTATTACCATCCTGATGTTGGCATAGGTTCCCTTTTTCAAAACCAGTGTGGATCACTTAGTTTCTTCACTTCAGTGATAGATAGCAGCACTTTAAGTTTAGTCCACAAGTATTTTGTGCATATATTTTCAAAGTCACAATGGATCAATCGGCCTTCAAAAACTTTATAGAACACAAAAAGGGATCACTCATCCAATACTATTCTAAAATTTCAAATATAAATAAATATTTGGGGCCCATTTATGGAGATAAACAAAATGTACTCAATTTTCAATTGCCATTTTCTTCCTGTTCAGTTTCAACCAGTTGGTCCGCTCTGGCTCCAAACTCCTCATATATGACAGTTCAGTTTTTCCGCTGTACTTCCAATAATTCCTACCGATTTGGATGATGTCATGTATTTTGCAATTATCGCTTGTATAAGTAAAAATAAAAGACGGAAAAGAAATAAGCGGAAACCAATTTTCACATCTCAATTTAATCAAATGATTTGATATTTTACGCTGATGATTTAGACAATTACCTCCGTAAAAACGAGATATTTGAATACATTATGGTTGGTACATCGAGTAAATTGAAAAATAAATGTAAATACATTAAAAATAAAGAAAAATGAATTGAAAATATATTATTTTCAAAATAGTATCTAATTCAAAAATACTCTACTTATTAAGTATGGCTAAAAAAAAAATTAAAATTAAAAGATTCTAATTGTAATTTTAAGCACCCTAGTGGTCACATGTGAAACTAAACCTAATCTGTAATCTGCTGCATTCTATCGGACAACACTTCATACTATCTGGAGAAAAGATCATTGAAGTGTTTTCCGATAGAATGCAGCAGATTACAGGTTAGTTTTAGTTTCACATCTGACCACTAGGGTACTTTAAATTACAATTAGAATGTTTTTAATTTACAATATACATGTATGTATATTTCTTTTAGTTATTTAAGATTAATGTCCTTATGTACATCTACTAGAACAGAAAGATTACTTAATTAAGTTTCCATCCAACTCTAACATCCATTTTGCTGGTTATAGTTTTCTTATAATGAATATATTCGTCATAAATTCAAGATTCATTCTATCTAAAATATATATAATATTTAAAAGCAATTCTGTCAAATATGTACACTCTTAAAATAAGTTCCTGCAACTAAAATAATGGACGAACAATATATATTTTCAGGCAAATAAAATTAATACAAATTAATTGAGATACTCATGATGGGAGTACATCTAGATATATTATACCGAAATCTATATATTGATCCAAAGCCCTATATGGATGACACGAAATGGTTTTCAGCCAAATCAGTAAAAAGGAAGAAATGAAAGTAGTTTCTTTTGTACATCAGTAGCTCTAGATGTGCTCAACATTTAGTTATATTTATTTATACACATATTATATATGTATGATGCACGGACATTAACTATAAGGGCATATATTTTATATCGACAACTCTACTCGTTAACAAAGAAAAAACAATTTTCTTGACATATGTTTTACAAACTTCTAATAATTCCTTGTCCAATTTTTCTTGAAATTGTAAGCGCTTATCAAGATAAAATCGATTCTAATCCACTTTCATTAGGTGGATTTGCATTAATAAAATGCCACCAAAACGGCAAAACATTTCGACGTTAAACTCGAATATACCGAAATGTAAGAAATAATGAAACTCAAAAACAGCACGAACAACGCAATCAGTCGTATTTAGCCTGTTCACATGTTGGAAAACCATGAGATTTACATGTATATGCACCAGATGGAACAACTAAAAATATTGTGTATCTAAGCATTTGAATAATGTGACATAAATAATATTTTTTGTCTGTGTGAGGCTTATAGGATGCGAAACTGTCGAAGCTATTGGGCTCAAACTTATGGGTTATGTTTGACATCACTGGAAAGGTTTAAAAAGTGGTTTGACAACTTTTAATTTTAATTTTTTTTTTTTTTTTTTTTTTAATCACAAAAATAGCCATTGCAACGCATGGCGGGTTTAGCTAGTTACCAATATTACTCAAAAATAATGTACGTATTAAGTCACGGCTGATGCTGGTAGATGACACATAAATAATACATTAAAAAAATTGAATGTACTTTATTTGGTTTTTATTAAAATTAAAAACATGCTAATAATTTTAAAATAGATATTTGTTTGGATAGAGCCTAGTGGCTAAATGTGAAACTAAACCTGTTCTGTAACCTGCTGCATTCTCTCAGACAACCCTCGAACCATCTATTCTTGTCTTGTATGTATGTTACATTTTTTGTACTTTTAACGCACCACTGGGCTTCCGGCGCCCTGCATATAATATATATTTATACATATTTTTATATTCCGCTATTTTTTTTTTTTTTCTCTCTATATTCTCTTCGTGACCTGAGTAAATATCGTCGGAAATTGTAATATCGTCCTGCAAGAGACACATGGAAATATCAAATATTGATAATTAAAAATATAAATGGTGTCTATTGTATTAAAACTTTTGTATTTATTTATATTCTATTATTTCTTTATGTTTTAATATATTATTTATTTATTACTACATTGAAGCCTATTAAGGCTTATTGTAGAGAGTTAGGGTACAAATGAATATACATCCGATATAATAATAAAGTAAGAATATTACAGCTTAATAAATTTCTAAATATCTAAATATTATAATAAATGCGCACATTTACTTGTATACATACACTTTGTACTTAAACTGTAAATAAGTATTTAACAAAAACTTAAATGAAAATCTCAACTTTAATTCATTTTTCTTTATCTTTATTATTTTTTTTTGTCCTATATTCTTTTTTTTCCCCTTTCCCTTTTTTTCCTTTCCCCCTTTAATTTTTGTTGTAAGTTAGATTTTTTAATGTTTGCTATTTTTAATTAATAGAATTTAGAATATAGTAATAGACATCATTAATTTGCTCTATAGAGACAATCTCTAATATTCTAATTATATTCCTTTCATCTTCATCAGAGTTCTTAATATATTTAGATAAATATCTTTCTCTAATATCATTATAATAATATTAGAGAAAGATATTTATCTAAATACAAAGGACAATTTAGTAAAAAATTATTTTTTAATATACTATTCATCACATTTGTTGGTGTTCTATCAGTTGTTCATATCGGTGGATATATAAAGTGTTTTATAAATATTGGAGGTTTATTTTATTATGTTATATAATCGATATCTTCTTTTGAATATTTTATGAGGTAGGATTTTGTTAAATTTAAGCTTTATATCACTTATTTTTATGATACTTTTTGTTGGTTGAATTATTTGTTTATTTATGTTTAGTAATTTTAGCGCTTATCACCAGTGATTTTGTGAGCTTGTTTTGTCGGATAGAACTTTTTTACTATATGATACGAGCCTCTCCGGTCAGAGGCCATCCTTCCCCTGAAAATTAATATGTGTCGTCCTTAAAAAGCTTTATTTATTTATTTTTTTTTTTCACAATTCATTTGACAATTTTCAACTGTGAGAACACAATAAAAAAATATGAACATAAGAGAAGAAAAAAAAAACACTTGAGTCTCTTGATGAGTCGGCTGGTCAGCACCACCGTCTCCTCAGGTAAGAGGTCATGCGGTCAACGACGATTCAGTCGTCGTAGAGGACCTGCCGACATTACTTCCACCAGTGTGTTCGTATGAAGTGTGAACTTTTCGTGCAAATTTGTGTATAACTGTTGTGTGACTTCGTGTGAGGATGCTATGTTGAGATCGTGGTGTAATGTTATGTTCAAAATTTAGTACGGATATTGCGAGAATGTGAGGAGGCTGGCAGGATAGTTGAGGAGACTGGCAGGACAGTTGAGGAGGATGGCAGGCCAGTTGAGGAGGATGGCAGGCCAGTTGAGGAGGCTGGCAGGACAGTTGAGGAGGATGGCAGGCCAGTTGAGGAGGATGGCAGGCCAGTTGAGGAGGCTGGCAGGCCAGTTGAGGAGACTGGCAGGATAGTTGAGGAAATTGGCAGACCAGTTGAGGAGGGTGGCAGGACAGTTAAGGAGGCTGGCAGGCAAGTTGAGGAGGCTGGCAGGCCAGTTGAGGAGACTGGCAGGACAGTTGAGGAGGATGGCAGGCCAGTTGAGGAGGATGGCAGGCCAGTTGAGGAGGATGGCAGGTCAGTTGAGGAGGCTGGCAGGCCAGTTTAGGAGGCTGGCAGGCCAGTTAAGGAGGCTGGCAGGTCAGTTGACGAGACTGGCAGGCCACAGACAGAGCTGAGATTGACGCCGTCAGGTATCTAACCTATTTAGTATTCCTGAGCCCACGTTCCCTTAGTTAACATCCAGAGCTCCTCTCATCCCTCAGGAAATCCCATCCACATTTCTTCGAAATCATATCTATCCAACACCACACCACTGCTGTCTACAGACAAAAATATATGTGATGTGGCCATAACAGGACTTTCTTATACTGACTGACTGGGTATATGACAGTTATGGTATCAGCAGCTTTCTTTGTTTCATTGTTCAGCGTATCTTTTAAACTTTCAGTAAAAGAAGTGGTTGGTAAACGTGATGTTATGGCAACATGACATATATTTTATTTATATAGAAATAATTCAAGGTTCTGTCGTGTAAATAGTGTAAAAACTCAATATTTGGCCAACGTTTCGGAAACTATTTATTTCCTTCATCGGGCCTACAGAATACAACAAATTTTTTTTTGTTATATTCTGTAGGCCCTGGAGAAGTAAATAAATAGTTTCCGAAATGTTGGCCAAATATTGAGTTTTTATTTACACGACAGAACCTCAAATTCCTTCTATTTTGAAAAGATACTGGTCGACTCTATTAATCAATATGTTTTATCGTTTCTTTATTTTTTATCATTTTTAATAAAAACATTATTCAGGGACGAAAATCCAAAATCGTGCCAAGACATCGAGGATTTGAGGACAACGATGCTCGCAGATCGGCATCCAGCTTTACCAAGTATAGGAGACGTTATGTAATCGGTCGAAAATTCGATGCGGAGTTTCCAACAGAATTTCATATTTTCCAACCTTCAGATTTCAAATATGAAAAAAAAAATATGTGTCTATGAACACGATAACTCCTGACGTAATGAATGTATCGACACAAAATTTTATATGTGAACCCAAAACCCTCTGGCGAGGACACCTATTGTTTTTCAGCCAAATCTACCAAAGGAAATGAAAGGATTAGGGGAGAGGTTGAAGACAAAAAATTAATAACTGCCGATAGCATAAATGTATCGACACAAAATTTCATATGTGAATTCAAAACCTCATAAGGACGTCACTTATTAATTATCAGCGATTTCGGCTGAAGGACAAGGGAGCTCAGTGGAGAAGTTCAATTCAAAAACCCTAATAACTGCCGATGTAATGAATTTATCGAGAAGGATTTAGGAGCGAACATTTAATTAATTCGTTTTGGGGAAGTATATTGCCTGTGATAATCAGAATTTTGGAAAACATAAAAATTCCGGTGATAACTCAACTTCGAATTTATTATCCTCTATACTTCGTGGAACTGAGACAGTAAATCAGGAAATAACTACAATCTTCAAAAAAATACTAGACAACTGTCAGGAATTCTGATTTGACCACTCTACTGAAATATATTTCCTGATAGGGAGGAGGGTGGAGTTTCACGGTAGTTACTAGAAACTAGTTTTGCTAGACTGCGTTTCAACTATGACGAATTTTCACTTTCACTGACTCCTGTCTTAATTGAGTCTGCAAGGAAGACCTCAATTACTCAGTACACCCACACGTTACACTTTACGCTTTTTCCTTTCTCTGTAAAAATTCTTTTCTTAATACCGAATATACAAATGGTGTGTTTTAAATATACTTAGCCTATTTTAATAAGGTATTATTGTACCAGGAATCTATAAACTTTTAAAAAATATTTTTTCAGTTAGTATTTAATGGTTTTCTGAAGGCGTATGAAGAATTGGACGAATTGACCAAAAGGGTTTAAAAATGAAGAATGATTTCAATAGGGTAAGTCGTCGCTGAATCACCGGCGATGTACTTCCCCATCACGAATTAATATATAATAAATTGAGCCCCCTTCTGAACCCCCTTCTCTTCGACCGATTCCGCTGAAAATTAAAAAGTGTGGTCATTATGGGATTATGAATTCACATATGAAATATTATGTCGATACATTTATTCAATTAGAGTTTTTATGTTGTCTTCCCTAATTCCCCTTCCCTGGGAATAAACAATAATAAATGTCGTCTTTAGAGGGTTCTGGATTCACATATACAATTTCGGGCCAAAACATTCATTCTATCGGGATTATCGGGTTCACAGGCGCTGATGTTTTTTGTTTTTTTCTGGAAACTAGAGGTTGGAAAACATGAAATTCCGGTCAAACCTCAACATCGAATTTCGGACTGATTATATAACTTCCCCTATACTAAAAGTACGAAAAGTAAATTATTACAGAGTGTCGTCAAGCCGAAGATGATCCTTATATTGGGTGGATTCCCTCTTAACTTTTTTTTAAAAAAAAATTGGGTGAAACTAGACCGAAAATGGAGTAGAATGCCGCCAACCGCACCTTTCTACCTCAATCCGTTGCCGAGATATGATGTTTTAAAGGTTGAGAAAACCACGTTTTTTGCCATCAATTCCCACATTTCTCCCCTTTAAATCAACTTTTGACCACATTTTCGGATTCAGCGTTAAATTTCCTATCAGACTAGTGTACTTTCAACTTTGAAAATCACAAACTTGGAACCGAAATAACAGCTAAAACGTTAACATTTTAGATAAATTAAAATTTCGGGAAATACTTCCACGTCAACTAAATAAGTAAATCAGAAACCTGGGTAAAAAATGTGATAATCGCATTTTGAAAATCTGTATTTAGTATTGAAAAAATAAATCAAATGAACCCTTCATTTTTTAAGTTACCAGGGAATCACCCTGTATAATAAATGTAAATTAATAAAATCTGGTTTAGGAAAACATATCAAATTTGAAAGACAGATAACAAGGCTGAGATACACAATAGCCCCAATAGAATGCGCTGGCATTTCAAATACTACAGCTTCCCATTGAAAACTGCGTGTTATTACCCGAAGGCGAAGTTTTTTTTACTTCCAGATATACGAAGTATAGGGGATGTTATGTAATCGTTCAGAAATTTGATATTGAATTTTTATTCTCAGAGTAGAATCGGACTCATGTAAACCAGAGCGATATGACCAGGCATGAAGTCACAATAACTATCTAACTGAACATCTATTGATTTTTAGTACAATTGTTCTTTGGGGAAGGTGGAATCAGAGATAGCGCCACACAATTTTTCTTTACCATCCCTCTGCTGGACATGAGCCCAACTTTACTATCCCTCTGCTGGACATGAGCCCAACTTTACTATCCCTCTGCTGGACATGAGCCCAACTTTACTATCCCTCTGCTGGACATGAGCCCAACTTTACTATCCCTCTGCTGGACATGAGCCCAACTTTACTATCCCTCTGCTGGACATGAGCCCAACTTTACTATCCCTCTGCTGGACATGAGCCCAACTTTACTTTGGACCCTGAAATTTTATTTAGGCAGATTTATTAAAATTAATAGAAGTTATCAGTAAATTTAATTCTCATGGTAACAATTCCTATCATTTTAATTTATTTCTAGGATTTCGTAGATAAACAAAAAAATTCTATTGTTTCTGTTGGAAGGTCTGTCTGTCGCACTTCCCACAGCCGAGATCATCTAACGAAGAGCCTTCAAACCTGTTATATACGCGGGGAGAATTCGAGAATTAAGTACATTTCCCTGAAAAATTCTCCACCGGAAAATATGCACACAATACAGGAGAACCTCTTTAAGTCGAACCTCAATAAGTCGAAAACCTCCAAAACTCGAAAAAAAGTTTTGTTCCTTTCCCTTCAAGCCCCAAAACCTCCATTACTCGAAATCTCAACCCTCTATTAGTCGAAATAATCAGTGAGTCCCTACAAGCCATTTTGGTACATATTTTCCCTCTATAACTCGAAAAAATAAATTGGACCTCTGTATCTCGAACATAGCAATGTTTTATTTTACAACCTTTACAACTCGATTATTTGAAACTTATTACCTCTATAGCTCGAAGAAAAATAAGTTACCGACTTAAAGAATTGGCTGAAAACGTACACCATTGTTTCTTAGAAAACAATTTAGGAGTATACAATAAATAGGATTCCCAATTATCTAAAGCAAAAAAAAATTACTGACTTTTTTTAATATCTACATATACTACGTATTTTTTATTTTAAGGATGTTTTGAAATAATGTTGATTTATAATAAATATAAATATGCATGTTACCTCTGTAACATGAATTTTTATTTATTTCACCTCTCTAACTCAAAATTAGTTAGAATGAATCTTAACCTCTACAAGTCGAATCAAAATCCGCCTAAGTCGAAATCCTCCATAAGTCGAAAACTCTATAACTCGAATTTTTTGGCGTCTCCCTTGATGTTCGACTTATAGAGGTTCTACTGTATTTCGCTCTCCCTCCATCCCCTATTGACCGGAGGGGCTGAAGATCAATATTTGTTTTACATAGTTACTTTTGAATCATATTAAATTTCATGTTGGTACATTCATTAGGTAGGTACCTCGGTAGTTACTAGGGATAGTGGATCCCTGTTTTTCAATGTCCCCATTCCTTCGCGCAATGTCGCGGAAAATTAATATGTGACGTCCAAATAGGGTTCTGAATATATGTATGTTCTTGTCAATATATTTATTACAACGGCAGTTATACTATATTATATATTATAGCCCATCCCTAATTCCCCCTTTTCATGGCCCGATTTCGCCGAAAATCAATAGGTGTCGTCCTTATAGGGTTCTGGATAAACATATAAAATGTTGTGTCAATACATATACATATTCTATCCGGAGTTATCGTGTTCACATACACATAGACTTTTTACCCCAATTTCAGAATTAGAGGGTCGGAAAAATCATTAAATTCCGGTAAAAACACCTTATTTCTGATCGATTACATAACTACCCCTATAAGCCCCTATCTCAAATCTGAAGACTTAATAAGATAGAAAATTTAATAAGAGACATTTTTGATGATAAACAATTTTTCGATAGGAGTAACAGTTTTCGGAAGGAAAGTCTATGAATATGTTTTCCAAGATTTCAAGACGGTTTTCGGCATGTATCTGAAAAACCGGACGATCTGCGCTAAATCATATAACGTATGAAATATGTATTTCAACTTTCTCTATAACTTTTACTTGTAAAAAGTTTTAATTAGGTTATAAACTTAAGCGGTATCTTGCAAAATGTACTGAGGCTTCGAAGTAAAGTGGTCTCAATTTTCGTCCGATTTCGACTAAAATACATTCAGATCTAAGTTAGCACATGTGACCTCTACATCCTAAATTTCAAGTTGATAGCTAAAATCTTTTTCGCGGTAGAGCTCTCACAACTTTCCAATCGCGAATATGGTCTAAACGTAATGTACGAAAAAGCCAGAAAGAACTAAGGAAGTATTGTGAAGGTCGGTCGGAAAAACCGCTAGACGGAGAAAGTCAGGTTACCCAAAGGGGTTTTTCATGATTTCCCTTTCAGAACTGTGGAAAGCGGAGGGCAGTGCCCTCTCTCGGCTCTTTGTAAAAGTGGTCTTCTATTCAGTACGTTGACGACTATCTTTTCCATTTCCTTGAATCACCGACAATGTACTTCCTCAGCAGGAATTAATCGGCTAAGTTTTCGCTCTCCCAACAAAACCAAATGACCGTGTAAAATCATTAGTTTAATAACATAGGAAATTACATAATAATAAAATATGGCATTGTGAAACTGTCGTCACCCAGTGGTGACACTCCCTAAGCACTGAGTGGCCATAAAATACTTACACAAATGAGGAGAGGCAATTGATATGTGACAAGGGGAGAGAGGGGGTCCGAACAAACGTGACCTGACGTTTGAAATACCTACATCAATTTTATTCCTATTTTAACTTATAGTTGAATTTTATTTGCGATATGAAGGAGAACTTTTTCGTTGGATCTATCATTAGTGTCTTAAATGTTTATACTCTTAGTATGGCTTATGTTTTGCGGCAATACTGAGAAAATATGTATATTAAGACATTAGGACAAAGAATGGATGGAATCATAGAGACATGAAGTGATGCCTAGGGGATGATACTTAGCAATGGTTCGACACTTAGAGCTAGAGTTGAGACGTCTTGTCAAATCGAGATTTTAATAATAAAGAATTGAATATTGTTCATTAATTATCCTATAAATCTGAGGGCGCCGGTAGCTCAGTTCTATGCGTGCTTGACTTCTGAGCTCAAGAATGTGGGTTCGAAACCCGACCGAGGCCCTTAATTTATTTTATCTGGGAGCTAAAATAAACTGAAGCACGCCCTCCTTCGGATGGGACGTTAAGCGATGGTCCCGAGCCTGTACGATGTCAGGTACTCGTTAAAGACCCCTTCTACCCTAGGTGAATAAAAATTTAGGGAAGGCAAAATTTAGGACTCCCACAGAAGAGTCGGGCTCATGTCCACCAGAGTGACGAAAGATCGCTCAGGTAGAAGGCGATATAGCCTCGTAATTAAAGCCGGGGCATGAGTCATAAAACCTAACCAAACCTCCTATAAATCTACAATAAATTAGGCAATTTCATGAATAATATACTATTAGTTATTATCTCGAAATTATATCTTAACAATTATTTCATTATAATAAACTATAATCAAACCCCTACGAGATAAAGGGGGTTGTTTTTATTAATATAATAATAATTGTTGCTGTGGCAAGACTGGCTGTGCGATGCAACGTAGTCGGTGTCTTTGTAGATAAGGTGTCAAAAAAAATACCGCCTTCGCTCTCTCTTCTAGTCAATAACAATCGAGTTATTAAAAATGTTTTGTTTTAATCGTTATTTAGCAGAATAAAATTTAACTTTTTTTTTTTTTTTGGGGGGGGGAGGTCCAGTTTTTGTGATTATTATTAGGTACTATGGGGTTGAAAAAAATGTGAGTCATCGTAACAAAGGGAGTGGGAGGAGTCAAAAATGCGTGAATTTTGCGTGACGTATTTTATAGATGGCCCCTTAAGGCGACGTAGGGGATGTGTGGCAGAATGGAGGGCACGGACTATGGGTTATGGAAACATAGCAAGGAGCATTGGCTATTCTATGAAGGATTTTGGATTGAAGGTATTAAATGCGCTGCAGATTGGAAACCATGGCCAGAACCCCAGAGGTCAAGTTCATATCGGTTTCAACATTGCGTTGTGTAAGTATATCTGAATCCTCATACTAAATTTTGTGTCGATAAGTTCATTGCATCGGCAGTTATTGGAGTTTTTGTGTTGAGCCTTCCCAAAGGTATGAGCTGCACGGAACTTTACTGTAGGGTTTGAAAAATGTCCCCGTTAGAAGGTTAGTTTTTCAAACAAAATAGTGCGGATATATGGAACTCCGTAATAAAATTGCATTGACTGATTTAAAAAGAGCAGAAATCAAGGCTAGAACTTTTAGTTTTAATACCATGTATAATTTGGTTAAATGATTTAATAAATGAAGCTGCATATTTTAATGATAGTTTAAAGAATGAAGATGTTAGCTGGATATTTAAAATAAGAAGGGAGGGATTAAATTTGAATTATAAAAGGCACAACAAAGAGGATCAACAAATATGTTCATTGTGTGCTACAGATGAAGTAGAATCAGTTTTTCGTTTTATGTGCAGCTGTCCGGCCTTGCGGAAATATAGGATTATATATTTTAGTCATGATTATTGGTCAAAATGTGAATTGTTGCTGTAGTATTTGAATGGTGAAAGCTGGTCTGTTGTTCTGAAGTATTGTAAGGCGGCCGGTCATTTAGACTTAAATTTATTAATTAATAAATATTATTATTAATTATTTTTTGTATTTAAAATGTAAAGGCAGGGATTATTTTTATTTGTATTTATTTACTTTCTTATTTTTTAAAATTATGTTACTTGAATCTTTTGTTATATATAGAAAATAAAGTAAAAATTATAGCCTTTGAACTTCTCCCGATGGTATGTATCAGGGGTATCTGTCAAAATGTTATCCATAATTTTGAATTGTATTTGTATTTTTGGCAAAGTAATAAAGACAGTTTATTATTATTAGAAGATATTTATAAATATTTTTTCTCTCAACAAAACAAGATTATACCAGGAAAAAAAGATATTCGAATAACTCAGCCAGCGCTGACACTCCCTAGAAACTAGTACAATGTTTAGTTTTCCCTTAGAAGATCTCGAGGCCACCTCCTATTCAGACGGCGTGGAGGATTGTCAGGATGGGATTGAGAGGATAGGACTTGTGCAAATGGGTTAGCATGGAATGAAAGTTTATTGTGGAAATTTAAGAATCGGGATTGGACGAGTTCTTGGACGGTTGGGATGTTTAGGTCTTCATGGACTAATTTATTGGTGACGTAGAAGGGAGCATTTACAATTCGACGAAGGACTTTGGACTGGAAAGCTTGGATGCGGTTTATATTGGATTGTTTGGCTGTATCCCATAGTTCGAGGCCGTATGTCCATATTGGGCGTATTATAGTCTTGTAAATGGTCAGTTTGTTGGCAGTAGAAAGTTTTGATTTTGGTCCAAGTAGTCTACGTAGTAGTCCGTAACGTCGATTCAACTCTTGTCGTTTAAGTCGTGTGTATGGGTTCCACGTCAGTCGGCTGTCTAAGTAGAACCCGAGGTAACGCACCTGGTTAGAGGAAGGAATTAGAACGTTGTTGATGGTGACGGGAGGGCACGATTGATGGCGAAGTGCGAATGTAACCTGTACACATTTCTCTTCATTTAATTTCATCCGCCGAATCGAATAACTAAACATTGTTCTTCTCTTTTTGAAAGAAGTAAACTCATAAAGGAATCAACATCTTTATAGCGCTTCCCCACTTCTTAAAAAATTGATATAATAAAAAAAATTAAAATGCAATTAAAAATAATTACACGATAATAACCTAAGTAGTTGTTGGCCCCAAATAAAACAGCCAACATCCATTCATTATATAAAACAGACTGGTTCGACTCGAATTTTAATTTCCTGTCACGTTTTTTCCATCCCAGTTATACGAAATATAGGGGAGGTTATGTAAACGGTCATAAATTCCATGGGTTATGTTTTCCAACCATCTAATTCGAAAAATGTAAGAATTAATCAATTAAGTTTTCGCTCTCCCTCCAAACTCAATCGACCGTTTTACTTATAGCCCCCTTCTCTGATCCCCCCTTCCCTTCAGCTGATATTGCTGAAATTTGACAGGTTATGTCCTCATTGGGTTTTGACTTCAGTTCAATTTTATGTCGATACATTCATTAGATCGGCAGTTATTGGGATTTTTGAGTTGAGCCCCACCCTATGACCCTTCCTTTCTGCCGATTCCGCTGAAAATTAATGAGTGGTTTTGATGACTGATTTGACTGAAATAAGTATGCGTCGTCCTTAGAAGGCTCTGGATACAGATATGAAATTTTGTTTCGATACATCCTATGAGATAGTTCTCGTCTTCCTATAAGTCTCTCTCCACTGGACAGATTGTTGCTCTTCTGTTTCATCAGTCCAGTTTTTTACAATTCATTCATATACAAGTCATTATTGTTAACATGTTTCACATTATTATTTTTCACTAGTTTATTATATTGTTTTACTCATTGCCTATTTTTAACATTTAATATTTATTCCTAGATACCTCCTTTATTTTATTTTTATTCTTTTCAACTGGTTGATACTTGTATACTCTTGTTTATTTTTTATGTTATTATTCTTAGGGGACGTATGTCCCAGAATAAAGATTATTTTTCATTTCATTCTTTCTTTCGGAAGTTATCATGACCGGCAGAATTGTTTTTTTTTTTAATTTTTCGAAAAAAATACTGTTGAATATTTGTCATCGAATTTTTGGCTGGGGAATTAAATAACAAAAAGTTCTCTTTGTGTCTGTGAACACGATAACTCCCTATAGAATAAATGTACCGACACGAAATTCAGTAAAGAATTCGGAAGTTTGTATATAAGTCAACTAAAGATTTTTAGTCAGAACCGTTCGTTGTAGTAAATACATTATCAGTGATTCATCAACGACTGTTAATTGTGTCCCACTGGCCACTGGTGTGTAGGAGCCCCATTCATTAATCCAACTCTCTAGCTAGCATATATAATTTATCACGGGAACCTTACAAAATATAATATATAGTGTCCCAAAGACAGAAGTAGTCAGTCTGGGAACCATTGGAGATTGTCACTATGTTAATATTTCTAAATTAAAGATCCACAGACAACCAACCGCTTATATATAAAATTTATGGACACACAATTTAGAAAACTGTTTCTCCACCTGGGGAATTTCCGTAATTAATCGTAAATACTTACCCAGGCCGTTTGTTTACCCTCGTAACGTTATATTTCTCACCTTTACAAAGTATAGGGAAAGTTATGTAATCGGTCAGAAATTGGAAGTTGAGTTTTCACCAAAATTTCATGTTTTCCGATCCTTTAATTACAAAAAATAAAATAAAAAGACTCCTATTTAAAAAATAAGGGGTAGTCAAGGTCCACGCGATTTTCCGTGAAAACGTCGGATTAAAATCATTTTTCGTTTTTCTTTTTGATGCTGCCGTAGCTCTTGCATTTGCTCGGCACTATACTTTTTAGGTTTTTTAAATTCTTTTTGATACGAGCTTTCCTCTGAATTGCGTTTTCTATAATTCCGCGCATATTTACGATTCATATGAGACATCGTTAATTTTGGTGCAATTTTCAATTTAATACTGATTTTTACATATATTTCGAATATTTTTATTGTTTCACTTTGAGTCCTAGTAGTGCTCCTCAAGCTCTTTACAATGACACTCGAATCAACGTCCTATCTAAACGCGTTATCACGCTACACTAATTTCTAATTTTACACAACGCTAATTCGCAACAATTATCCGCCGGCGCCCACACTAGCCCGATAACGTCACAGGCAAAACAAACACTGCACAACAAACACGTACAGACATGCTCTATCCATTGTGACCTCAACCGTTGTTATCGCATTATTAGTCTTGTAGTTATTATCGATTGAAATCTGACGGTATTTTGTAACACAAGTTGGACCGGCTATCACTGTGCTTAACGAGCCAATAAACGTTTTCACGTCAAAAAACCGAGACACCGGCAATGTACTTCCCCAGAACGAATTAATTAAGTTGTCTCTCTCCCTCTGAAAATTGTTGATGCATTGATTCTTTCGTGAGTTCGACCGAATTCACTAAAAATTCATGAGTCATACTTATAGTTTTGAATTTTCATATGAAATTTTGTGTCGTTACATTCATTAGATCAGTTATTTTTGTGTTAAGCCTCCCCCCTAATCAACCTTCCCTTTGTTCGATTTAGCTGAAAGATAGAATGTTTTTGTTTTCATTTTT
This sequence comes from Aradus depressus, assembly GCA_963662175.1. NCBI lineage: Eukaryota > Metazoa > Arthropoda > Insecta > Hemiptera > Aradidae > Aradus > Aradus depressus. Next base: position 26,265,698 of record OY759219.1, read on the forward strand.
GGAATCACGGAGAATTACAGACCAATTACCTAACTTTCTCTATACTCCACATATACGTGTAAATTTTATGTGTATTGTGTGTATCCAGAACCCCATAAGGAAAACAACTATTGATTTTCAGTCAAATCGACCAAGAGAAAGATGGGGTTTAGAGAGATTCAACACAAAAACTGAAATAACTGACACAAAAATCTAATGTAAATTCAATACCCCAAAAGGACGACAAATATTTATTTCCAGCAGGAATCAGAGAAGGGCTTTTGACTAAAAATCATAAGAATCTAGAAAAACTTAATATCAGGATTCAGAAGCCTATTCGTCAATTATTTAATTTTAGCTTAGAGGGCGCCGCACAGGGTGAAATTTATGAGTTTTGATTTCCAAAATTCGAGCCCCTGCTCAATTTTTGATCAATTTGGATGAAACTAGGTGGAAAATATTTGTGAAAGCTGGCTTTTTATCAGATAACTGCGGGTTTCACAATAAAGGTATTATATACCAGTGATAAAAATAGCCAATATATTGAATTTGGACCACTTTAGGCCAAAATGACATTAGGACCACTTTTGGCTAAAATAAATATTGAATTCGTAATCAGCGACCCAAAAAACATTCATTGAAGTTGTAAAAATCCGTTAACAAAAACTTAGACAAAAAAAATTAAAATTTTAAAATATTTTCGTGGGGTTTTGGCAGCTGTCAATTGGCATATAATACCTTGATTGTGAAACCCGCAGTTACCTGATAAAAAGCCAGCTTTCACAAATATTTTGCACCAAGTTTCATACAAATTTATCACAAATTGAGCGGGGGCTCGAATTTTGAAAATCAAAACTCATAAATTTCACACTGTGCGGTGGTAGCTCACTGGTATGTGTGTTTGTTTACTGAGCTCAAGACTGCGGACGAGGCCCTTAGTTTATTTTATCTGTGAGGTTAAATAAACTTAAGCACCCCGTCCTTCGTCTGGGAAGTAAAGCGATGGTCCCGAGCCGGGTGTATGTCAGGTACTCGTTAAAGATCAATACCTAAGTGAATAAAAATTTAGGATAGGCACAATTTAGGACTCCCATAGTGGAGTCAGGCTCATGTCCACCTGAAAGAGCGCTCTGGTAGTAGGCAATATGACCTTGTAAAGTCAATGAGTCATAATAACTAACTACATTTAACCTAAACGGTCAATTGTTTTGGAGGGAGAGCAAAAACTTAATTGATAAATTCGTGCTGAGGAAGTACATCCCCGGTGATTCACCGGATCATGGTTATAGACACTGGTTATAGTGGATGTTCTACCAGCAACGTTTCATAACAAAAGAAAGTAACATTTTGTACGCTAATAAGGAACAAATTTGTGAAGTAAACGTTTCGTAATCCTCGTGACCTGGTACAAAAAGTCGTAGCTCAATCACTGACTATGTACTCCCCCAAGGCAAATCAGTCAAATAAGTTCTCGCGTTCCCTCTAAATCAAATTCATCGAATTGGTTGAAAATCATTAGGGGTCTTATTCTGGGGGTTCTGAATCATCATACTAGATTTCAACGGCAGTTATTATGGTTTCTGTGTGAAATTCCAGATCGACCAAAACGAAGAAGGAACTAATCCCAAAAACCCTAATAATATATATATATATATATATATATTTTTTTTTTTTTTTTTTTTTTGGGTGCCCCTGACCCCCTGAAGGGGGTCGGTCACATCACCCTATTTGTTCGGCGGAGAAATGGGTAACCTTTTTCCGTTTTTATTAACAATTTACAAAATTGGTGCTATGGACGACAGTGGACCGGCTCGATGGCTACGGTCCGCAGTCGTCCTTGGTTTCTTGACACCACTTTGCGCCGAGTGAGCTCGAGATTCTGCGGTGGGTTCTGTTCTGCCTACTTCCCGGAGCCGGGTGCCCCGCCGACCGCCGACAGGCGCCGGGTTAGAAGGCTTTTTTAATTTTCCCCCAGGAGGAGACGCTTTTGGTCGCAAAAGCCAGGTAACCAGCCTCCGTCATCAGTCCCAGGTACGATCCTGCCTGGCGAATAATGAGAATCCGTATGCTAGCCAACTATTAAACCTGCATTAGGCTATCCCCCCACAATCGCAAAATCAAAACGGGCATATCGCACACGATTTAGTGCAATTTATGTGCTAATTTGTTGCTCTGTTCCCGATTTGGTTGCTCTATCCGTTTAGCAGGAACTTTCGGTCATAGGAGATGGGAACGAGCTCGTTATCCTAGACAAAGTTATTAATCGAAATTTTTTCAATCACATGATTTAGTGCTCATTATGTGCTAAATGAATCTTCTAATCCCGATTTTGTTGCTCGATCCGTTTAGCAGGAACTTCCGGTCATAGGAGATGGGAACAAAGCAACAAATTAGCATACAATCAGCAGAAAATCATGTGTTAATCAAAATTCGTTATATAATGGGGTGCACTCTTGTTGTTAAGCTGGTATGTGCCCACCACTTATGACCGGAAATTCCTGCTAAACATATAGAGCAACAAAATCATTAGGGATTAGAATATTCATTTAGCACATAATGAGCACTAAATCATGTGATTGAAAAAATTTCGATTAATAACTTTGTCTAGTATAACGAGCTCGTGCCCACCACCTATGAACGAAAATTCCTGCTAAACATATAGAGCAACAAAATCATTAGGGATTAGAATATTCATTTAGCACATAATGAGCACTAAATCATGTGATTGAAAAAATTTCGATTAATAACTTTGTCTAGTATAACGAGCTCGTGCCCACCACCTATGAACGAAAATTCCTGCTAAACATATAGAGCAACAAAATCATTAGGGATTAGAATATTCATTTAGCACATAATGAGCACTAAATCATGTGATTGAAAAAATTTCGATTAATAACTTTGTCTAGTATAACGAGCTCGTGCCCACCACCTATGAACGAAAATTCCTGCTAAACGGATAGAGCAACCAAATCGGGAACAGAGCAACAAATTAGCACATATTCTAAACTAAATTTTGTGTTCATCAAAATTCAGATTAATCATATTTCACTAGGAGGTGGGTCTAGCTTAACGTTAACCTGCCTCTTACCCACCACCTATGACCGCAAATTCCTGCTAAACAGTTCGAGCAACACAATCAGGGATAAAGCAGTAAATTAGTACATAATCTGCACTAAATACTGCGTTCATCAAAATTCCGATTAATTAAATATTTTTCAGCACGTGGCCGCACATATGACCGCAAATTCCTGCTAAACGGTTGGAGCAACAAATTAGCACATAATTAGCACTAAATCATGCGATTAAAAAAATTTATATTTTGAACAACATACATTATTGACTGAATACATAAATTCTCTTATTCAAAAATGTACCGCAATAAAATATTCAAGACGCTCTTTTGTTCTTTGTCGATAGATAAAATAATCCTCTTTTGGGCATATATATTTTTTTATTCGAGAATACGAGGAACAGGCGATAAAATAGCGTCATCCCGGAGAGGAGACTTTTTTTTTTTTCTCTGGATTGTAGTCTCTCCGAAAAACTCCACATTTAACCGAAACCGGTTTTGAGACAACCGAGAAACCTTGAGCATGGAGCTCCAACCTGTTATGGAGGCTACAAAGCCAGCAAGGAAAAGCCACCAAGGTTCTATCGATTTCATTCCAAGAAATTTAATGCCACCATTTACACCAACACTTTTATTACGTTATATCTAGAGCCCGGATCCCTGTGCAATTGAATTTATTTTTTAGTAATAAACCAGTTTAAAAAGACTTTGACAAGGAGGAATGATCTCTCAAATATTGAAGATAATTAATATTTTTTTGCAAAAATATTGTGAAACACTTAATAAAAAATAAAGAAAAATGTATGTTTTTTAAAAATATTGTTTATTTCACAATATAGATTAGGTTTTATGACTCATGCCCGGGCTTACACTACGAGGTCATAACGCCTACTACCTCTAGAGAGCTCTTTCGTCACTCTGATGGACATGAGCCCGACTCTACTGTGGGAGTCCTCAATTTTTATTCACCAAGGGCAGGGGTCACGCCTCCCTTTACGGATTAAGTTAAAAAAGAGTAAATTTATCATATATAAGTCTAAATTTTAGACTTATATATGATAAATTTACTTACATTATGTTTGAGTAAAATGACTTTGAACTTAGGCTAGACATACTCTGGTAAGGAATATAAAATCATATTTGTTCAAATACAAATTTTAATTACACAAATCATCGAAAAAATCACAACAAAATATCATGGCCGGACGCTCACTTACATTTTATTGAGTTAATAGCTATAAAGAAATTTCAATGATTGTGTGTTTGTGTCCAGAATCAAATTCAATTTTTTGTTGTTGTAAATATACATGAAAAAAACAACTGTTTCAAAAACTACAAACTTATTTAATTTTTTTTAAATAGCGTGCTGCTGCTCTGCTTTGCATTTTTACTGAGCATGTAAAAACAGCTTTAAGATTAAGAGTATAAAGTATAACATAAATGACGATTTTGAAATGATCGAATTCATATATATTTAAATAAATGTAATATGACTTGTTTTGTACATGTACATTTATGTAACAGTTGATTGCTGATTTAGGAATCAGACGCACGGGAAATTTAAAGATTCTATTGGTAACTTGCAAGCAATCCATTTTTAATAAAAAACATTTTTTTAGTTTATTTAATTTTTATCTTGTTTTTTTGCTCTGGCCAGGGGGGGGGGGGGGGGGGGCACGCGCCCCCCCTGGCTACGCCCCTACAAACAGGGCGTTATTCAAATGCAAGGAGAATATGATGGATATTCAACTAAATTTGTATCCTATTTTTGGTTTCACACACACAAATCAGAAGGAATTTCTTTGAAGATAAGTTCCCCCTCCCCCTGAGCGAAAACCTAGATCCGTGCCTTGTTCTGGTAGTAGGCGATATGACCTCGTAGTTGAAGCCCCGGTTTCATTAGTCATAATAACTAACTAACTGCTTTTCAACCAAATTGGTTTCAGAGAGAGCGCGAAAATTTAACTAATTCGCTGTGGGGAAGTACATTGCCCATTGATTCAACGACTTTCTCGTCTACTTAGTCCAGCTCCATGACTGTTTCTCCGACCCTGAAATTCATTTGTTGGGATTGGTTATCATTAATTGATATCTAGAGAAGGGAATACTTCCCTGTAGAATTAAAAAGAGAGGGGAGACATGAGGCCAGACTTCCGTGACACCTTGAACCAGCCCCCGCGAGGAAGTCGACAGCTCCAAGACCTTCTGGAGGCAGAATAGGACATCCTGCAGTTTAATGGGCCGCCATGAGGAAGACAAACTGCCTAGGAAGTTACCATACATGGAGGGTGCGGAAGAGTGATCCCATCAATACATGGCGATGTATCGATCAATTAAATTCCTGATATTGGTTATACCGCAAGAGGTATTTCCAATTTACTGTTATTACTGACACAGCTAAACAAAGTATAGGGGAAGTTATGTAATCTGTCAAAAATTCGATGCGGGGTTTACAACAAAATTTCTGACTTAAAAAAATTTACACACATTAAGATCATTAATATATTATAAAATCAATTATTATTATTTGTATAAAAACAGTAACAGAAGTAACTTAATTAGGGAATAAATATACGAAGATGGACTGATCGCATTTTGTTTCAAAACGAAATGTGAACAACCAATAAATGGAGACAAAAGACGACGTTCAGCTGTTTTAAATAGTGTAAAAGAGTCTGAAAAACTGTGGAAGTGGACAGTCTAGAGAGAGAAGTTAGGTTAGGTTTTATGACTCATGCCCGGGCTTTAACTAGGAGGTCATATCGCCTACTACCAGAGCGCTCTTTTGTCACTCTGGTGGACATGAGCCCGACTCTACTGTGGGAGTCCTTAATTTTGCCTACCCTAAATTTTTATTATATATTATAGGAGTCTTTAACGAGTACCTGATATGCGTGCTTAAAGTTATTTTACCTCCCAGATAAAATAAACTAAGGACTTCGGTCGGGATTCGAACCCACGATCTTGAGCTCAGAAGGCAAGCACCCATACCACTGAGCTACCGGCGCCCTCTAACAGGGAAGTACATAGATGCGAAAATTTATTATTTATTTATATGTATATATGCCCAAAATATAAATAGTTGCCGCTATAAAATAGAAAAAAAGAGACTAAAGTAGATTTAGAAATTAGTTTGTAATATTTTTTTGTTGTAAGTAATTAGTAAAGTTTAAGTAAGATAAACCCAAATATTTGTTCTCTTATTCTATGCTATTCATTTTCCCTGCGAACCCAGTATGATAATTTATACCTTTGGATTTGATTGAACATTCTTTGGATTGATTCATACTTTCTTCAAAATTACGTCTTGAACTTTGATAATTTTTTAGGACCCGTTTCGGAAATTACTGTAGAAATCAAAATTTAGTAGAAGACCAGCTACAATTTCTACAGGAAATGTGGTAATATTTATTAATTTAATTTTTATTATTTCCATTATTTTTATTTAAATTAATATTATATTTTATAATTATCATATTTTGTCTGTGTGTATTTCTGGGGACACGATAACTCCCGATAGAATGAATGTATCGACACGAAATTTTATATGTGTATCCAGAACGCTCCAACGACAGCACCAATTGTTTTTCAGCTAAATCGGGAAAGGGAAGGGGGGATTAGGGGGAAGGCTTAAGTAAAAAAACTACCCGCTGTGATGTAACGACACATTAATGCGGGAATCTGCAAAAAAACACAATAACTGCCGATGTAATAAACGTTTCGACATGAAATTTAATATTTAGAGGTCCAATGAGGAAGTAACCTGTCAAATTTCAGCGATATCGGCCGAAGGGAAAGAGTGGTTCAGGGGCGGGGGCTCAATGCAAAAACATCAATAACTGCCGATGTAATAAATGTTTCGACATGAAATTTCATATTTAGAGTCAAAATCCATTGAGGACATAACCTGTCAAATTTCAGCCGTATCGGTCGAAGGGAAAGAGGGGTTCAGGGAAGGGGGCTCAAAAAAAAAACTGTCGATGTAATGAATTTGTCGACACAAAAATTAGTTTAAGACTTTAGGAGCCCCTATGAAAGTCAACTATTGAATATTAGTGCAAGGGTAGACTGGTTCTGGAGAGGGTGCGACAATGTAATTGATTAATTCATTTTGGGCAAGTACATTGCCGGTGAATCACCGACGTCTTTTCTTTTGTTCGAATGAGGATAGACAATTTGTCTTGAATTTCTGCTGATTCTTCTGAGCACCACGTCCTGTACCAGACCCCAGAGTACCGTTATATTAATTATATATTGCTATTATTGCCCACATATCATTATAGACAGATGAGGAAGGAGCGAATTTGCGGTGAGGGAGTTTCATGTGGCCTTGTGTCACCGACAGGAAACCAAACAGAGATAAAACCCAGGAAAGAGGAACTCTCATTAAAGACACAACACAGAATATTTGTTTCGTATCCCAACAGTTGAAGGATACATCCATTTTTGGGATTCTCCAAAAAGGAACAGATAACACATCAATGTTGGTATCCTGTCAACTAATAATAATGTTTTTTTGTTGAGAGTGTTTCAGCAGATGTTTTTTTTCTTACTTTCCTAGTTATACAAAGTATAAGGGAAATTCTGTAACAGGGCACAAATTCGATTTTGAGTTTTCCCTGGAATTTCATCCTGTATGTAATAGGGCACAAATTCGATGTTGTTTTCACTGGAATTTCATTCTGTAATAGGGCACGAATTCGATGTTGAGTTTTCACTGGAATTTCATCCTGTAATAGGGCACAAATCCGATGTAGAGTTTTCACTAGAATTTCATCCTGTAATAGGGCACACATCCGATGTAGAGTTTTCACTGGAATTTCATTCTGTAATAGGGCACAAATTCGATGTTGTTTTCACTGGAATTTCATCCTGTAATAGGGCACAAATCCGATGTAGAGTTTTCACTGGAATTTCATCCTGTAATAGGCCACAAATCCGATGTAGAGTTTTCACTGGAATTTCATCCTGTAATAGGGCACAAATCCGATGTAAAGTTTTCACTGGAATTTCATATTTTTGGAACCCATGACATCAAAAATGAAAAATGTGCTATGTACTTCTCCAACAAGCTATCCCACCCTTTTCTTTGGGCGATTTCGCTGAAAATCAATAATCTTTAGTTTTCATAGGGTTCTGGATACACATATAAAATTATTCATTCTATCGGAAATTTTCGTGTTCACATACACACACATTGTGGAGGGCGGATGACATGAAATTCCTTTGAAAACTCCGCATCGAATTTCAGAGTTTATGTTTGTGACCTTATAGACATAATGCAAAATAAATAAAAAACAAAGTAAATAATTGAGAACATAAAAAGCAGACTCAGGAGAAGTAAAATAAAGATCTTTCATGCGTATAAATAATAGAAATGGAAATGGGGGGCCATACGTTAATACGCACTATGGTTGAGGATAACGTACAAAATAAATGATCCCGAATGAATATATAAACATGAAATGTTTATATACGCTTCCAGAATCCCATAACGACATACATCCGCAAAATCAGTCGAAGAGAAGAGAGAATCAGAGAAGGGGGCTGAACACAAAAATCCCCAAGACACCAATTTTATAGTACATTTCGGTGGAGAAACATTTTGTGATGTTAGCGAAAATCAAGTTACTTTTGTGATTAATGTCCAGGGCTTTAACTAAGAGGTCATATCGCCTACTACCAGTGGACATGAGCCCGACGCTACACTAGGAGTAATAAATTTTGCCTTCCCAGGTTTATTCACCAAGGATAGGAGTCTTTGTCGAGTAGCTGACATCTTACAGGCTTGAGACCATCGCTTAATGTCCTATCTTGAGGTCAGTAGGCAAGATCATGTACAAACTAATACAAAGCCATGATCTAGGTTACTGGGGAAGCCGAGAACGAAGGCAAGGAGCCAGCACTCAGGCTAGTTTAGATTGATGTTGATTTGAGAACTTTCGACAAAGATTGCGTTATACTTTGCGTTTGAGCAACAAGTGAAGGGAAATTGTAGCTTTCCCGAACTATTGCGAATTTCACTCTTCTGACTCGACTAAAAGATTTTCTTTGACAAAGAATGGAAAAAGCAGTTCCCAATCAAAAAAAAATCTTCTTTTCGAGTAATAGTTGTAGATAATACTGGAATAGTAATGTAATTTATATGAAACATGTTTTTTTACAGGTCGTCCGTTTTTCGAGATACATGCCGAAAACCATCTTAAAAAGTCGTTTTGAAACACATCTTTTTAGACGTTTCCTTGATTTACCCGAAAACGGTTAATCCTATCAAAAAATTGATTCTTACCAAAATTGTTCCTTATAAAATTTCTAATCAAATCAATACGACAAAAGTTATAGCCCCTCGAAGAATGTAAACTAAATGACTAACAATAAGTCATTTTTAAATCGTAACTCATAGCAACGAACTGGAAAATATGTGATATGGTCATTACAGGACTTTCTTATACCAAGCACGCTTACAGATCACTCTCTCTACCCCTTCTCAAAATTATTTCATACTGGGTATAAGAATGTCTACACTCAAAATAACACTGTACAATGAGACAAAATTAAATGAGTTTGAGAAGAAGAGGGGGAGAGAGAGTGATCAGTAAGCGTGGTTGGTAATAGTCCTGTAATGTCAATTCAAAGTCAAAAATTCTGTCTGTGTGTGTGTTTGTCTGTAAAAACGATAACTCCCACTAGAATGAATGTATTGACATTAAATCTTATTTTTAAATTCATAACCCCATAAGTACGGCATCTATTAATTTTCCGCGAATTTATTCTAAGGGAAGAGGCCATCTCTGGAGGAGGTCTCAACTCAAAGACTAATAAGTGCCTGCCGATATAATGAATGTATCGATACAAAATTTAGTATGAGGATTCAAAATCCATGTCAACATTCGATTTTTAGGAAACAATTGGTTTTGGTGGGAGAGCGAAAACTTAATTAATCAATTCATATATCTTTTTAATTGTCCATATTTATGGGCGATTTCACGCCCTTCCCTCACTTCATAAAGAGTAAAATATATTTTAAAAATATATATATATATGTATTTATTCATTTATTTATAGGTTTAGGTTTAGGTTTTTATGACTCATGCCCGGGCTTTAACTACGAGGTCATATCGCCTACTACCAGAGCGCTCTTTCGTCACTCTGGTGGACATGAGCCCGACTCTACTGTGGGAGTCCTAAATTTTGCCTACCCTAAATTTTTATTCATCTAGGGTAGGGGTCTTTAACGAGTACCTGACATCGTACAGGCTCAGGACCATCGCTTAACGTCCCATCCGAAGGACGGCGTGCTTAAGTTTATATACTTCGTGTATATGCCCTTATAGCCTAAGGGATATGCTCTTGCAGTCGAGTGAGGTTGAAAGTGATACTCCTATATTCGACGAGGGTCTGAGTCTGATTCGACTGGAGTTGCGCGGCGAAGAACTGGCAACCCTGTTATCAGCTGTTGGTGCACTGCTAACCTTGACTCCTGGGTACCGGTTCAATCAGTCTGTAATTGTCCATCTCACACAACACCACTTGCTGGGGTCTATTCTATTGTGCAGACCTACTAGTAAAAGTGCATTTAAATATTGGAGATGCAACTCAATCGAAATAATAATAGAAATTATGAACAATGGTGAAAGCTGAGGCTTTTACTTTGAAGGTTGCCTTCCCGCAAAAATGTATTGAGGAAATATCATCGTATTCCATTTTACATCCCCAAGATACACGAAGTATAGGGGAAGTTATGTAATCGGTCAACAATTTGATGTGTTTCGAAAACATTAAATTCCACATCGAATTTTTGGCCATCTACGGCCAGAGCGCAGATAAAAATTAATCCCATTTTTATACGTCGAGAGCGCGAAGCCTCTATACGGCGAGAGCGCAATGGTTTTAATTAAGTTTTTAATTTATTTTGAAGTTGCCCGTCTCGCCCGCCACAAAGGCCGCCACTGCAAAGGCCTACTGATTACTCGGCCATCTCAATTTCCATTGTTGTAAGCTGTCTAACAGCGATAATCATTCATCTAGGTACATAAATTCCTAGAACAAACATAAATAGAAATATTACAAAATTTGGGGGCGTATTTGCCGGCGGTCCGATATATCTGCCCCTCCCGTCGTTCCTATATTTGAAGTAGTGCAGGTTCTAGCTTTAACATACAGCGGTCTTATCTTAGCTTTAACATACAGCGGTCTTATTGATAATTAAAATCAGCTTTGTGCTCTCGCCGGCCAACGGCTTTGTTTGAAGTTCTGTGATAAAAAATTAATTAATTTGCCAATTTGCGCTCTCGTCGTATAGTGACCCTCATAATAAAAATCAGCTTTGCGCTCTCGCCGACCAACCCCGAATTTTTGGAATCAAAACGTGGACATACGTGAAAGTATGTGCTTGTGAACACGGTAACTCCCGATAGAATGAATAAATCGACAAGAAATTTATTATGTGTATCCTAAACCCTATAAAGAAAACACCTATTGATTTTCAGCTAAATCGGTCGAAAAGAAGGAAGGGAATGGGGGCAAGATTTAACGCAAAAACTCTAATAACTGCCGTTATAATGAATGTATTGATAGGAAGTTTCATATATACATATCAAAGCCCTATAAGGTCAACAACTATTAATTTTCAGCGGAATCAGCCAAAGTAGAGGGGGGCTCAACTCAAAAATCTCAATAACTGCCGATGTAATGAATATTATACATATGTATGGTAAAAAATAGGGGGGGCCCCACTTTTGCAATCACCTAGGGCCCCGCAGAAGCTTAATCCGCTACTGATTATTACTGCTACAGAAAATTCCATTCTACCCTTATCCTTTACTCCGCATACTTGTGACAAGAACCCTTCCTAATGTTCATGTTAGGAGGCTGAGGCGGCAACGGCCTCGAGACCTACTAGTTGATTGAAGACTTAATCATCTAGACACTTATTTAGTCATGTATCACATTTGCTTGTTATATATTGTATATAAATATATAGTTGTAAATATAGAATTTAAAAATGGTTTTTGGCATGTATCCGGGCAGCCTTCGAGAAAATCTATTTCATATCACTTTTTTTTTCACAACTTATATTTGCTGAGAATTTTTTTTTTATGTCAAAAATACTTAGGCTCTGAAGTAAGGTGGTCTCATTTTTTGACTATTTTCGGCCAAAATCTAATCAGATCTAAATTAACATACGTGAAGAGATACGTGCTCACAAAGTTCCAATCACAGACAGACATCATTGCGCAAATGATCGGAGTTCAGAGATTTTGAAAATTGAAATTCCATTGAAAACTCGATGTCGGATTTTTGCACGATTACAATACTTCTTTATACTAAAGTAAAAATTGTCTGCCGTACATAAAGTACGATGGGTTGGAAACATCTCAAGAAAGACTATTAATTTTACGATGTTATTTAATTTAATTAAATATTAAATTTACATTTATACATACATGAGGTAAATTCCATTATTCATGGAAACATCATTAAATAAATACAAAATAATAATAATAATAATAAAACTAATATAAAGTATACAAGATGGCGCCGAAATTAATGTCCGAGACATGGAGATTCTTCTTTTCCTTTTTATTGATGACTAGCAGGTTACCCGGTGTTGTCCGGTTAAGTAATTTCAAGAACCCTTGCCCTAGATACCAAAACCTGAGCCAGCAAAATTTACGAGTAGAACTTCCTTAGTAGTTGAAGCCTGAGCATAATTACAATAACTAAATTGTAAAATTTCCTAAAAATTCTTTTAGCTATTAATTCATTTATGTTTTGGGTTGTTCATTCCCGAACTTGGGCTTGTAAGCAAGCACGCATACCACTGAGCTACCGGCCCCCTCAAACCCCCTCCTCCCCTTAGAGGGTTCTGGATAAACCTATAAAATTTCGTGTCGATACATTCATTCTATCGGAAGTTATCGTGTTTACAGATTTTGTTTTTCATTTTTGGAATCAGGAGATTGGAAAACATGAAATTCCGTTAAAAACTCCGCATCGAATTTCTGCTCGAATAAATAATTTCATTTATACTTCATATAGCTAGAGAAGTATATATGTATTCAAGATTTAACATCCAATAAGATCTCCAAATTTCTGATCGAATACATAATTACATTTATACTTCGTATAGCTAGAGAAGTATATATGTATTCAAGATTTAACATCCAATAAGATCTCCAAATTTCTGATCGAATACATAATTACATTTATACTTCGTATAGCTAAAGAAGTATATATGTTGTAGCATGTCTACCCTATAGATAACGCTCAGAACTGGCGATGTCTACGAGAGGATCGCGATCGCTAGGAGCAAAGTATGGGTTGTGTGGTGTTGAATAAACGAGAATTGCATTTGGAAGAGAATGCTCGGAACCAATGATGCCTGCGAGAGAATCGCGATCGCTGGGAGCGGAAAATAAAGAATAATAGAGACACAATGGAAAGGAAGCCAAGATAATTGTCTACATCCGGTGTATAAGGAATAAGCAGTAAAGGTTTTTTTTCTTACTCCAGGTTTTCACACAACTAGAGGCAGATGTTAATTGGTAATATGCGATTGGCTGGAAATAAAATGGGCGGAGTCCGACGACGAATCAAGTCTCGAGAACTGTCCCCTACCACGGTCGGATATCGGAAGCCACTCCCCGTTTTACTCATTCTTCGTTCATATCTTGGTGGATCACCACGTTCCTCTCTTTGTAAAGCCTAGTTTCTGTATGTGAAAGTACTTTCTTCGCTCATGTCTTGGCTGGTCACCACGTTCTTTTTATATTGTACAGTTGAGTTTAAATATGTGAATTGAGTCACTCTGCGTCCATGTCTCGGGTGACCACCACGTATATTGTCTGTTTTAATATCAGTTTGAATATGTGAAATAGTCAGTGAAATACACATTTTGAATTCGGACGCGCCGGGTCAGTGAGGGGCGTGAGTTCTGCCGTGACATCGAAACTACGCAGATCTACAAGGACTATGTGAATAGACGATTTCTACGGGAAGTCCAGAAAGGGTGATCACGCCGTCATTCGCCATGGATATCGTATCCGAGGTACCTCGTAATTGAGTTATAATTCAGTCCTTCAGACACACGGCCAAATTATATATATATTCAATTGTTGTTTTGTAAATATGTTCTCATTAAAATAAATATGTTAAAGTTATAGGTTTGATTCATTTCATTTCCCCCCCCCCACTCATGCTTCTTCTGGTTGACAACAGTAATTAATTATTGTTAATTACTGATGTCAACTAACCGTTAGGATCTTGTAACCGTTCTTCCCGTGGGAGTGCTTTCAGCTATTCAGGCATTGTTTAATTAAAGTCGCGATTTAAATAATTTTCAATTTTAATAATTTTTCGATCTCAATTTTATTTATTTTATTAATTACGTGATTTGCACTCACACGAGAGGGAGAGATGGTTATAATTGGCGCCCGAACAGGGACTTGATTTGTTTATTAATTATGCCAATTAGTATAATTAATGAACCCCACTAATCGGTCCCTTATTAATTAATTAATTTTTTTAATTAAAAAAAAAAAAAAAAAAAAATTTTTTTTTTTTGCTTTTTAACGTAGATTCCAGCCTATTAGGCCACAATGTTATATTTTCACTTAAAGTCGGTATTTAGAATCAAAACTGAAGAAGGATGGGTGAGGGTAGGGACAATGAATGACATCATTTATTGAAATAATTTTATTTTTTTTTGTTTTTGATTTTTTTTTTAATGTAGATTTAGTAGGCATTTATTTTACATATTATAACTATTGTTGTATTGTGATGCCATCTGACAGGTCACCATAGAAATTAGGTTAGCACCAGACCTCCCGTATAATTCATTTAATTGTTTTGATATATATTTCTTATCAGAATGGAAGGGAAAGAGAAGTCGGACTTAGAGCCGATACAGACACGGTCTAGGAAAACTATCCGTACGCCCCCGGAGTCCCCGGTAGAAAATCCTAAATTTGACCTAGAGGCGATGTTTAAGGCCATGCAGGAACAGATAGGACAGCAGGGAAAGGCCATGCAGGAACAGATTTCGGGACTAGGACAACAGGGAAAGGCCATGCAGGAACAGATTTCGGGACTAGGACAACAGGGAAAGGCCATGCAGGAACAGATAGGACAGCAGACTTCGGAGATAAAGGAACAAATTTCGGCAATGGCAAATAATATCGAATCCATTAATCGCGATATGGGCACTCTACGATCTGAGTCCGGAGAATTGAGAACTAGACAGGATAATTTAGAAGGGAAATATGACAAACATGTTTCTGAAGTTAGGGACATGGTAGATGTCTGTTATCATGAAATGACAGGTAGGATCATGTCAGAAACACAACGTTTAGATCATGAAATGACAGGTAGGATCATGTCAGAAACACAACGTTTAGATAAGGAGGTCGAGGAAATAAATTCGAACCAAAATCTTTTTCGTACCGATTGTGAGAAGAGATTCGCCAATATCTCGAAGAGAATAGATACTGTTTCGGGTCAAAATCAGGTCTCAACCCCAAAACATAATGACCAAGTGACGTTCACCATCCCTGAAGAACATAAGGATTGGTATACAGGTCAGACCTTTGCTCGCGAACAGCCTAGTAACGTCACTTTCCGAAATACGTATATAAAAAATTACGAACGTAACAAGGTAACGTTCCGTAACAATGTGTTGGATTTACCCAACCATTTCATATCAAATTTAGAAATTGCATATAGTCACATTGGAGAATTTTATAATCTGAACGAATTTATAAAGTCACATTTAAAGGGCGAGGGTCTGGATTGGTTCCTTGTAAAGTCAGGAAGTATCCGCTCTTTTGATGAATTCGTCAATGCGTTCAAAGATAGGTTCTGCGGGGAGAAATATGACGTTATAGTCCGTAGGGAACTTGATACCCAAGGCTATGCCGATCATATGGATAAAACACCCAGCGAACATTTTTCAAAATTAGTATCACGACTCCAGGATAGTACATATAAAATTCCGGAAGGCTACGTATGTGAACTATTGAGCAAACATTATGGAGAGACGGTCGAAAATTCAGTTAGGATCCAGGGAATAATCTCTATTGAGAGACTACATGAGCAAATAATTAGGATAGGTACTAACATAATTAGACGTGATTGTAAATTAAAGGATAGTTCTTGGAAAGGCGGGGAAAGACAGTACCGACCAGATAGTCTTCCGAAAAACAATAACTTTCCCAAACAAGACCTACCTCGTTACAATTCTGGGAATGCACGGGGAACCTCTCACTACAATCAAGAGAGAGGGAATCAATTTAGCCAAGGCCCTTCCCGCCAGTCAAATCCAAATTACGATCGGCCACGTAATTACTATGACTCAAATCAGAATTATAATCGACCACCTAATTATAGGGATAACCAGTCGAAGCCTAACGTAAGAAACATGGAGGTAGTGACCGACAACAATGTCAATACAGACATGAAAGAAATAAAGCAATCCCTTGGAGAGTTGGCTAACAACCTGAAACCAATTGTTGACCACTTGATAAAAAACTAAGTAGCAGGAGTGGGATGAACAAACTTAAAACTATGGGGGGAGGTAAATTTAAATTCAAGGGGGACGTACGCAGTTTGCTTGGTACAGAAATGATGACGAGATTGACAGGGGACATTGACCTACATACTAACGTTGACAATAGATGTCCCACTCCTGTAAAGTTAAAGACAGACAGTAACAACGGACTGACATTGATGAAGCTACAGGGGTACCATGAAGGTAGCGGTTTAGGAAGACACGGCAATGGACGTTTGGAACCAGTTTTTATCAGCACGAGAAGACCACTTCAAGGATTAGGTTATGAGTACAAATTTTTTGATATCAGATCACCAGTTAACGTAGAATCAATAGCAAAGACATCCTTACCAATCACTGCTAAGCAGGAAGAGCCCATCGACAAACAAACATACCCCGACAATACTATGACTGCCCCAGATCACGTAAATTCATCAAGCATAAAAGAGGACGAAATCACAGACAGACTGACAGGCAATGAAGAAAACATAACTTCCCTAGACGACGTCAGAATATCATCTCTGATGCAGGAGTTTTCTGACCTACTTAGAAACGAGGACGAAGTAACAGACATATCGACAGACAATGACCACATAATCCGCTACCCGACTAATGGCAACCCCACTTGTGAAGAACATCCGCAGGTGAACTTCATCAAAGACAATAGGATAACTGACATTTCGGGACTACACCAACAAACATACCAATTTACAGAAAAACAGGCCGAAAGACAGAAACAGAACTTTGAGGTACGACACCAACAGACTACGTTAGAAATTGGCGATCAGGTGTTAGTACAATCTCTGCGGATATCCACCGGTAAGAGGGAAATATTACTATTACTATTCTGGGAAGGACCTTACCAGATTTTAGACAAGGAAAGTCCTCAAATTTTTATTTTAGGACATCTCGGCAGCGACATAGCGGAAGGAGGAATCTTTTATATGACCTCACAGAAGCCGTGTATTAGCGGATAAATTTACAAGCAGGCTAGAGAAGCGCTAGGGCTCTCTTTGAGATTAACGATCTTACTTCAGCCGAGTTAGGGGGGCGATTATTGCAGACGAGATCGCGGCCCTAGAGTCAGGGAAGAGATTTGTGACGTCTCTATGGGTGTCCATCCCCAGCTATCCCAGGAACAGTTAGACAAAGTCACACACACATAAAACAGACACTATTTTTATTATTTGGGAATTATTTATTATTTTACACTAACGGCCAACACCTCATTATACAACAACACACAAAGAATCACACATACACATTTATTGGGGACACGGGATTTATTATTTAGTTATTTTTTTTTGTAAATAGGATAAGGCAGACGGGGACATTCTGGCACTCCCCTGGGGCTTAACATCGAGCATACCCCCCTTAGTCGAGCTCAAAGATTCCGAAGTGAATCGCCAGGTTGTAAATAGTAATTTTAGATAATAAGTTAGGTTTAGTTTTTTTTTAATTCTAGATAATAAGTTAGGATAATTTGTTTATATTTAGTAATAGGATATTTTTTTTAATAGTATTAGTAAGTATTTTTCTTTTATATTGATAGTTTGGGATAAGTTAATTTAGGTTATGGTGTCATTTTAATTTAACGTAATTGTAGGAGGGGCAGAAGAGGTATGGACTGGCCATCCATAGGAATTTCCTACGTATTTGAGTTTGATTAGTAAAGCAGATATGACTAGGCTGACAGCGAGGCGATGGCACACACATTTGTAGGTAGTCACGTATGGTAAATGTACTTTCAATTGTATTTGTCTGTTTTGTTTTGTATTTTTGAGTAATATTTGCATTAGTATCCGACCTATGTGCCATTGATAATGTCACATTGACACATATTTGTTTAATTGACCACTATGTTAACCCAATGATAGCCTTGTAAATATATTTGTCACATATATCCAGGTATGGACCTTACTTATTATGATAGAGTGTCGACCACGGTAGGTCAAAAGGTCAATTTTTTTATTTTAGTTAAGAAATCCTAAGGCAAGGAGCCGAAGCATACATGACTGGAGGGGGAGATATATTATAAACTGCAGGGGATACCCAGAATTGAATATTTAATTATCGTACACACGGAGAAGGGGCCACTCCATTGATGCTTGTAGAATCCATTTAAAGGGGCGGGAGTTTGTTTAATTATTTTTTTTTATGCCATGAACTGACTGTTGAACTGAAGAAAGGGTTTCGCTACTTGATTAATGCGGATGCCGGAATTTACATATATTTATGAAACTGAGATGGGATTTGAGTGGGCTTATTTTTCTATTTTATATTTCGTCGTCGTTCCGGCAGAAGGTAAATACCTGTCGAAGGCCTAAGGAGGCATATGGTTAGGGTTTGGTCAACCCAAATTTTTGTTGAAGCGGATTAGGTATATGGGAATTCAGTTGAAACATTGTCGAGGCGTGGGGCCTTTTTGGATGTTTTAACTAGTCAGTGAATGTATGCTAGAAATAGAATCATCGTTATTTGCCAATGGAGAGGGTTAACTCCAAGAAGTACAGCGTAAAGTAAAATCATGCTTTGGTCACGCATGCATAGGCAAGCCATGCCGATTCGAAAGGAAATTTAAAATCATGTTTTGGTCACGCATGATAATGAGGTCGATACCTGAGTATTTGGTTAAGTGTATATGCTCAGTGAACGAGCAAGTGTTAAGTGAAACTAATAAAATATGTGACTTCCAATGGTCATTTAGCCGACATATTTTATTTTAACGGGAACGGGGGATATTGTAGCATGTCTACCCTATAGATAACGCTCAGAACTGGCGATGTCTACGAGAGGATCGCGATCGCTAGGAGCAAAGTATGGGTTGTGTGGTGTTGAATAAACGAGAATTGCATTTGGAAGAGAATGCTCGGAACCAATGATGCCTGCGAGAGAATCGCGATCGCTGGGAGCGGAAAATAAAGAATAATAGAGACACAATGGAAAGGAAGCCAAGATAATTGTCTACATCCGGTGTATAAGGAATAAGCAGTAAAGGTTTTTTTTCTTACTCCAGGTTTTCACACAACTAGAGGCAGATGTTAATTGGTAATATGCGATTGGCTGGAAATAAAATGGGCGGAGTCCGACGACGAATCAAGTCTCGAGAACTGTCCCCTACCACGGTCGGATATCGGAAGCCACTCCCCGTTTTACTCATTCTTCGTTCATATCTTGGTGGATCACCACGTTCCTCTCTTTGTAAAGCCTAGTTTCTGTATGTGAAAGTACTTTCTTCGCTCATGTCTTGGCTGGTCACCACGTTCTTTTTATATTGTACAGTTGAGTTTAAATATGTGAATTGAGTCACTCTGCGTCCATGTCTCGGGTGACCACCACGTATATTGTCTGTTTTAATATCAGTTTGAATATGTGAAATAGTCAGTGAAATACACATTTTGAATTCGGACGCGCCGGGTCAGTGAGGGGCGTGAGTTCTGCCGTGACATCGAAACTACGCAGATCTACAAGGACTATGTGAATAGACGATTTCTACGGGAAGTCCAGAAAGGGTGATCACGCCGTCATTCGCCATGGATATCGTATCCGAGGTACCTCGTAATTGAGTTATAATTCAGTCCTTCAGACACACGGCCAAATTATATATATATTCAATTGTTGTTTTGTAAATATGTTCTCATTAAAATAAATATGTTAAAGTTATAGGTTTGATTCATTTCATTTCCCCCCCCCCACTCATGCTTCTTCTGGTTGACAACAGTAATTAATTATTGTTAATTACTGATGTCAACTAACCGTTAGGATCTTGTAACCGTTCTTCCCGTGGGAGTGCTTTCAGCTATTCAGGCATTGTTTAATTAAAGTCGCGATTTAAATAATTTTCAATTTTAATAATTTTTCGATCTCAATTTTATTTATTTTATTAATTACGTGATTTGCACTCACACAGGGAGGGAAATGGTTATAATGTATTCAAGATTTAACATCCAATAAGATTTCTAAATTTCTGATCGAATACATAATTTCATTTACACTTCATATAGCTAGAGAAGTATATATGTATTCAAGATTTAACATCCAATAAGATCTCTAAATTTCTGATCGAATACATTTATACTTCGTATAGCTAGAGAAGTATATATGTATTCAAGATTTAACATCCAATAAGATCAAATTTCTGATCGAATACATAATTTCATTTATACTTCATATAGCTAGAGAAGTATACATGTATTCAACATTTAACATCCAATAAGATTTCTAAATTTCTGATCGAATACATAATTTCATTTACACTTCATATAGCTAGAGAAGTATATATGTATTCATCATTTAACATCCAATAAGATCTCCAAATATCATTAATTTGACGCCATTTTGCAGAAAAAATATGAAACAGTTGACGGAGTGGTCCGAATTGCGAACAAGGAACATATGGAAGAAATATTTTTGTAATGGATAATACAATTCCCAAAGAAACTAACCCTCTTCGCTGCTGGAGACTGAACCCGAGGAAGGGAATGTGTTATGATTTTTTCGAGATGCTGACTGAAGTGGAGCCTGCGCAGCCGCAGACAAAAAGTGCGTTCCCGATGGAAGATACGGATAAGCAGGTATCCCAAAATTTCCTGAACTCTCCATATAAGGATTTGTTGTACTTAATTTTTTATATTTTTTTAAAATTTGTAAAATTTCACACTTTGCATCAGATTTAAAATCGTCCGATACTCTTTTTAGATCCCCCTCCAAAGACAATAAAAATAAGCGATCATCATCTTTCTCTTCAGGAAACTCTTCACATTCTCCCTTGACAACTCTTCGTTCTGTACTTGTGTACTGTGGTACTTGAACTTGAGTTATACCTCGCTCTAGTACTTGACTTAGTATCAGTTCCTCCTTCTTTATTGTTTTCTTCCTCTTGGACGCCCGGGGTGGTGGAGTGACTGTCTCACACTCAGGGGCTGTGTCCTCGGTGGTCTGCTCTTCCAGTGCAGAAGCTCTTAGTTCTGCCAGAGGCTTCAAAAAAAGTAACTGATTAAAATACATATACTGTTTCCTAGAAGAAAACCCACCTTTCGACTTATATTTTTTCATTTTGTTTAGTTCTCGTGTGAAAGAATCTCTCAGACTTTTCCATTTGCGTTGTAGTTGACTAACTGAAATAAAACAAAAACAAAAAAATTATTCATATGTGATAATAAGATGATGTGGGAAGAGATTTCTCATAGAAATATAGAATTAAAATAATTTTTACTTTCATACATAGTTTTTAGTTGGTAAATGTACGTGCACTTTTAAAAAAATATTATTTATTAGTTTATAAGATTTCTTTTTTAAAAAAATTAATTAATTTAATGGGTTTTTTTATGTTCCAATCTTTGACTTTAATTTTATAATGTAGATTTAAGAAAATAAACCCAATATTTGTTCTCGTAATTTCTATGCTATTCATTTTTCCTGTTGGCCCAGTAAGGTAATTTGAAAACCTTTGAATTAGATTTATATTTTTGCAAAATTTAGAAAACAAGTTGGCATCTCTTTAGAAATCCAAATGAAAAGTTTCCTAGTTGAAATTTTTAAAAAAATTACGTGCACTTCCTTCAAAATTCTTGAACTTCTAATATTTTTTTCAGGGCCCTTTTCGGAAATTACTGTAGAAATCCAAATTTCGTAAAATACCAGTTATAAAATTTCTACAGGAAATGTGGTAAAATTTATTGTTTATTTATTTATTATTAGTTGTATTATTTCGATTATTATTTATACTTATATATACATTTTTTTTTACATAATTTTTTATTATCACAATGGTAACTTCACATAGGTCACTATGGAGAGCAAATTCGTAATTTAGTATAGTTTTGGGAGGGCGCCAGTATCTCAGTGGTATGCGTGCTTGCCTTCTGAGCTCAATAACGTGGGTTCGAAACCGACCGAGGCCCTTAGTTTATTTTATCTGGGAGGTAAAATAAACTTAATCACGCCCTCCTTCGGATGGGACGTTAAGCGAGGTGGTCCCGAGCCTGTACGATGTCAGGTACTCGTTGAAGACCCCTACCCTAGGTGAATAAAAATTTAGGGTATGCAAAATTTAGGACTCCCTAAGTAGAGTCGGGCTCATGTCCACCAGAGTGACGAGAGAGCGTTCTGGTTGTAGGCGATATGACCTCGTAGTCAAAGCCCGGGCATGAGTCATAAAACCTAACCTAGTATAGTTTTGGAAGGAGAGAAAAACCTAATTGGGTAGTACAATGGCGATTAATTCACCATTTTTTCACCTGATATTGTTATAATTAACCACAACATATGACATATTCAAAAATAATTAGTTAACTGATACGTTTTTCGATTATATAATAATTATTAATTAATAAGGAAAAGCAAGTAACAGAAAGTTGAGTTGAGGGGAGGAAGTGTAGCCATTGGCCCCACGTGGAGATCCCAAGGATAGCGGGTTGATTTCACTTCTCAACAAGTATAGGGGAGGTTATGTAATCTGTAAGAAATTCAATGAAAAAACAAATTTCTGTCTGTCTGTGAACACGATAACTCACGATTGAATGAATATATCGACACGAAATTTTATATGTGTAATTAGAACCTCTTAAGGACGACACCAACGGAATCAGCTAAAGGGAAGAGGGGAACCAGAGATGATACAACACAAAAATCTCAATAACTGAGTTAGTTATGATTCATGCCCGGGCTTTTAACTACGAGGTCATAAAGACTACTACCAGAGCGCTCTTTTGTCAATCTGGTGGACATGAGTCCGACTCTACTATGGGAGTCCTAAATTTTGCCTACCCTTAATTTTTATTCACCTAGGGAAGGGGTCTTTAACGAGTACCTACCTGACATTTTTTTTTTTTTTACATTTTTTATTTTGGACTTATGTACGGTGCATATTAGCCATGCCAATGTGTTATTTAGTTCTTTTTACGACATCCATGGCCCTGGGAGGGAGTTCTATCTACGAAATAAAACTCACTCCCGGACGGGATTCGAACCCGCAAACCATGGTCTCACATGCGACCAAAGCCCTACGCTCTAGCCCGCACGGCCATCATGGCTCCCAGTACCTGACATCGTAAAGGCTCGGAACCATCGCTTAACGTCCCTTCCGAAGGAGGGCGTGCTTAATTTTATTTTACCTCCCAGATAAAATAAACTAAGGGCCTCGGCCGGGTTTCGAACCCATGAACTTGAGCTGAGAAGACAAGCACGCATACCACTGAGCTACCGGCGCCCTCTATATTATATAGATATATCTGTCTGCGTCTGTGTCTGAACTGTAACTCTTGATATAATAATGTAAACGAAATTATGTAGGCACGAAATTGACCAAAGGGAAAAGAAGAATATACAAAAAGACATGTTTAACTGCTCTTGTAATTATTGTATAGACATGAAATTTCATATGTAAATTCAAAACTCTATAAGGAAGAAACCTATCAATTTTACGTGGAATCGGCCGAAGGGAAGGGGGCTTAAATAAAAAATCATAATAATTGCCGATGTAATAATGTATGTCTTTAACGAGCACCTGACATCGTACAGGCTCGGGACTATCGCTTAACGTCCCTTCCGAAGGACGGCGTGCTTAAGTTTATTTTACCTTCCAGATAAAATAAACTAAGGGCCTCGGGGGAAAAGAAGAATATATAAAAAAAACGTGTATAACTGCTCTTGTAATTATTGTATTGACATGAAATTTCATATGTATATTCAAAACTCTATAAGGAAGACACCTATCAATTTTACGTGGAATCGGCTGAAGGGAAGGGGGGCTTAACTAAAAAATCATAATAACTGCCGATGTAATAATGTATGTCTTTAACGAGTACCTGATATCGTACAGGCTCGGGACCATCGCTTAACGTCCCTTCCTAAGGACGGCGTGCTTAAGTATATTTTACCTCCCAGATAAAATAAACAAAGGGCCTTGGCCAGATTTCGAACCCACGATCATGAGCTGAGAAGGCAAGCACGCATACCACTGAGCTACCGGCCCCCTCAATAATAATAATGTCGATGAAATGATTGTATCGAAATAAAATTTTATAATAAAATGGGATCGGAGGAAATATTGTTCTTTTAAGAATTCCCCATAACGATTCGTGGTGGGGAATACATTACTGGTGATTCATCGACGACTTTCAAATCAATTAAGTTTCCGCTCTCCCTTCAACAGTAATCGACCATTAGGGTCAAAGATCAATAGTTGACTTAAACAGGGACTTCTGAATCCACATACTAAATGTTGAGTCGAGCCTATGTTCCCCTCCTGATGCCACAAAAAATTAATAGGTGTCGTCCTTATAGGGCTTTGAGAATGAAATACCGTTGAAAACTCATCATCGACTTTTGTCTTTTAGTACGATAACTACCAATAGAAAGAATGAATATATCAACACAAAATTTGATACGTGTATTCAGAACACCATAACGACACGTAGAGAGGTTTAGAGGCAGCTCAACACATAAACCCCAATAACTGCCGATGTAATAAATGTATCGACATGAAACTTCATATTTAAAGTCAAAATCCCATGAGGACATAACCTGTTAAATTTCAGTGAAATCGGCTGAGAGGAATGGAGGTTCAGGGGAGGGGACTCAATTCAAAAACCCTAATAACTGCCGATGAGAGCCTCTATGTAATTAAACTGTTGAATATTAGCGCAAGATTAATATATTAATTATATATTTAACAATATATAAATATATTACTTACCAATTTCATGCTGCTCACTGTTGGTCAGATCTTGGAAGTTACTATGGAACACTTGACAAACATACTCCCAAGCCTTGGTCTTGGAGATCTTATTACTATACTCCTCAGACTGGTAATTCCAGATGGCCGGCTGTGCTTGGATATGTCCTATGAAGTTGTCCGTATCAAAGGTTTCCATTGGCGCGGTGTGGTCGAACGAAGGAGACAGACTGAAGGGGGGAATAGTGTGTGGTTGTCAAGTGGTCCGTGTGAACGCTGCAGTCGGGCTCAGGGGGGAGGGAAGAGAGGGGGGGTGGTTGAAGAACCACAAACGGACTGGCAACGCCGGGTTGTGGTCGACCAACGTTGCCATTCCCCCACTTTGTGGTCCAGACTCCTCCCAATCCGATCTCCTGTTTCCCTCTCATACGATCGTTATTCTGTTCGCCCACACTGCTTCACCCCCGCCCGCCCTGACCACTTTCTGTAGTCTCAGTCACGGTTTATTATTTTTTGCGACCGAGATTTTATTCAGTAAGAATTTTATTTCTCCAGCTGTACGAAATATAAGGGAAATTAAGTAATTGAGTTAAAACAAAAAATTCGATGCGGAGTTTTCAACGGAATTTCATTTTTTTCCGATCTCTAGATTCCAAACATGAAAAAAAAAACTGAAAAACCGAGGTATGAATACAAATAAAAATACATTAAGGCGTAGTCAAGGTCCACGCCGTAGATTTTCCGTGAAAACGTCGGGATAAAATCATAACAAGTGTTTCGTATTAATATATAATTTAATTATCAATCTCTTTAATACAATGGTTATACAGAGTAGTATGGTTACAGAATAGATAAATCACAAGTTTATTGCATGTAGCAAGGGTCTGTGGTAGCTAAAGTAACACACGTACACCTCACACCGTATTTTCACTTTCTTTTCGATGCTGCCGTAGCTCTTGCATTTGCTTGGCACTAGACTTTTTAGATTTTTAAAATTCCTTTTGATGCGAGCTTTCCTCTGATTTGCGTTTTCTATAATTCCGCGCATATTTACGATTCATATAAGACGACATCTTTAATTATTTTGCAATTTTCAATTTAATACCGATTTTTACATTTATTTCTGCGAATATTTTTATTGTTTTACTTTGAGTCCTAGTAGTGCTCCTCAAGCTCATTACAATAACACCCGAATCAACGTCCTATCTAAAGGCGTTATCACGAAAAATACCAATAACTGCCGATATAATGAATTTATCGACACAAAAGTCAACTGTTAAATATTTGCGCAACGGTGGACTGGTTTTGTTGGGGGAGTGAAAAGTTAAATTATAATTTCGTTGTGAGGAAGTACCGAAAACGCTTTTTTTTACGTGAAAACGTCTATTCGCTCGTTAAGCACAGTGATAGCCGGTCAAACTTTCTTGTGTTACAAAATACCGTCAGATTTCAATCGATAATAACTACGAGACTAATAATGCGATAACAACCGTTGAGGTCACAATGGATAGAGCATGTATGTACGTGTTTGTTGTGCAGTGTTTGTTTTGCTTGTGACATTATCGGGCTAGTGCGGGCGCCGGCGGATGATTGTTGCGAATTAGCGTTGTGTAAAATTAGAAATTAACATAGCGTGATAACGCGTTTAAATAGGACGTTGAGTCGGGTGTCATTGTAAAGAGCTTGAGGAGCACTACTAGGACTCAAAGTGGAACAATAAAAATATTCGGCGAAATATATGTTAAAATCGGTATTAAAATGAAAATAGCAAAAAAATTAAAGAATCGTAAATATGCGCGGATTTATAGAAAACGCAAATCAGAGGAAAGCTCGCATCAAAAGGAATTTAAAAAACCTAAAAAGTCTAGTGCTAAGCAAATGCAAGAGCTACGGCAGCATCGAAAAGAAAATGAAAAATGATTTTATCCCGACGTTTTCGAAAATCTACGGCGTGGACCTTGACTGCGCCTTAATGTTTTTTTTTTTTAAATTTGGAGTCTAAAGATCGGAATTGTTGACCGATTACATAACTTCTCCTATACATTGCATAACTGGGGAGTAACATTTTTTGCTATGCGTTACAATTTAAACATATAAATATTTTAAAGGGAATTTTAAAGTACATTCTCCAGGGCTCTTAACTTTTACCTTATTCATGGATTCACCCACAGTTTCAGAGGGTCGGTACCCTTGAAATTCCAATAGAAACTCAATATCGAACAGCTGATCTAATACATAACTTTCTCCATACCACATCTACCTCCGGAAGTAAGATATTTTAGTTAATAAAATATTTCGAATGTTTTATTCCAGATGTTATTTGAAGTAAGCAGTTAGTGTGCTGTTGATGTGCCCCATTTGTTGGCTGTGATCCCAACCTACGGGGAAAATTTCGAAGAGGAGTCAACACTGGCACTCGTTGTCGCGGGGACAAAAAGAAAGTCGACACACGTGTCTGGGAACGATACACGTGGCATCCATTGTTTTTTGGACTACAATAGCCCAGTTACGAAACTTGATACACAATGTACTACAAACAAGATATTGTTTATATTTAGTTCCAAATAAAGGGCTTAAAAATGCAAGGAGACAGGCACCCAATGGACTGTTTGAGCTACAACTTTTTTTTCTCGAGGGCTGATTAGTGTCATTGCGGCCAGAGTAGGCCTATTGTGTGCCCTGTATGAGTTGGTCCCTACATCAGCCCTGTATCTTTAATAAAGTCCAGGATTCTTCTGCAGGTTCCTTCCATTACCTGCTTCGGTTCCGTTATGGTAGACCCGAAGCAGTAAAATCTTCTGCTTTCTAGTGCCCCGCACCGGCTTAGAATATGAACCGGAGTCTCATTTTCCGCCCCCCCCCCCCCCCCTTCCTTTCGACTGATTTCGCGGAATATTGTTAGGTATACTTCTTATGGGGTTTTGAATTCAAATATAAAATTTTATGTCGATATATTAATTATATCGGCAGTTATTGAGATTTTTTGAGTTGAGCCTTCCTCTAATCCATCTTTAACTGATTCTGCTGAAAATTAATGAGTGTCGTCCTTATAGGTTTTGAATTTACATAT
Source organism: Aradus depressus (assembly GCA_963662175.1). Classification (NCBI taxonomy): domain Eukaryota; kingdom Metazoa; phylum Arthropoda; class Insecta; order Hemiptera; family Aradidae; genus Aradus; species Aradus depressus. The sequence goes on from OY759219.1 coordinate 26,294,040, forward strand.
GAAATTTCATGTCAATACATTCATTAGTAGGGCACTTATAAATATTTTTGTGTTTCCCCCACCCCCCGCCCTTCCATTCTAATCTCCTATTTTCCTTTGGTTGATTTGGCTGTAACTCGATAGGTGTCGCCCTTTGAGTGTTCTGGACACATATAAAATTTCGTGTCGATACATTCATTTTATTGTGAGTTATCGTGTACATCACACTCGAACAAGGACAGAGAATTTTTTTTTTCATATTTGGAATCAGGGATCGAAAAACATGAAATTTCTGAAATATTATATAACTTTCCCTATACTTTGTTATACGAAGTATATTAATCTGACAGAAATGTTAAGTTTTCAACTGAATTTCATGTTTTCCGTACCGTGATTCCAAAAATAAAAAAAATAAATTAAAAGACGCTATGTATGAACACAATTTCATATTGTTTAACGTCAATTAAAAAGAGATTGATATTAATTCAGTAGATTGGTTTCAGCCGGAGAGCGAAAATGTAGATGTAGATTCGAACTGTGAACTAGTACATTGATGGTGATTCACCGATGATTTTAAATATCACAAAATAACCACAATAACCTTAAAATTCTGGAAAATATAGATATAGTGACTCATTGACTTTTTTTTTTTTTTTTTTCTGCGAGACGCTGATATTAAGTAAAACCTTAAGAATGAAGATTGGCTGACTCACAAGTCACGAAAACAGCTTAAATCAACAATTTTGTTCAAAATTGCTAGTTCATTGAAATACAAAACTTAATTTTGTCAAACTTTCTTCGTCTATACATAGTGTAAGGGAAGTTATATAATCGAACTAGAATTCAGTATTCAATTTTGACTGTGTGGGGGGCCATAGAGGATAGTTTCTCCAAAATCTTTAGTTTCCAAGGGAAATCGACCCCTTTTATAGGGAATATATACGATTTTTGAGCTGGGGAAGTTCATTGTCGATGAATTAATGGTACAGGGGAAGTTATGTAATCGAACAAAAATTCAACAGAAATTTTTAAGCCCTCTGAATTCATGCTGATTTCTTACACGAATTATTTAAAAGGGGGCAGTGCAATCACTGGCGATATACCTCCCCAGCTCGAATTATTTGTAATATAAAGTTTTCTCTCTCCCTATAAAGCTTTATCTGTGTCCTCATTCTTTGGATGAAGATCAACAGGGACATTTAATGTCGGTATATAATTCATTATAACCAAGTTATTTGAGTTTCTTAATTGACGTTAAACAATATGAAATTGTGTTCATACATAGGGTTTTTTTATAGTTTTTTTTATTTTTGGAATCACGGTACGGAAAACATGAAATTCCGTTGAGAACTCAATATTTCTGTCAGATTAGTAATATACTTCGTATAACAAAGTATAGGGTAAGTTATGTAATCTTTCAGAAATTTCATGTTTTTCGATCCCTAATTCCAAATATGAAAAAAAAATTCGCTGTCCTTGGTTGAGTGTGATGCACACGATAACTCACAATAAAATGAATGTATCGACGCGAAATTTTATATGTGAGAACACTCTAAGGGCGACGACACCTATCGATTTACAGCCACATCAACCAAAGAAAAATAGGAGATTAGAATGGAAGGGCGGGGGGTGGGGGAAACACAAAAAATATTTATTAGTGTCCTACTAATGAATGTATTGACAGGAAATTTTACATGTAAATTCAAAACTATAAGGACGACACTCATTAATTTTCAGCAGAATCGAGGGATCAGAGGAAGGCTCAACTCAAAAAATCTCAATAACTACCGATGTAATTAATATATCGACATAAAATTTTATATTTGAATTCAAAACCCCATAAGAAGTATACCTAACAATATTCCGCGAAATCAGTCGAAAGGAAGGGGTGCTCGAGTCAAATACCCTAATAACTGCCAATATAATGAATGTATCGACACAAAATTTAGTATGAAGATTCAGAAGCCACTATATAAGTCAAATATTGAGTTGTAGCTCAAACAATTTGGTGCCGAATATTCGAGGTATATATATATATTTTAATTTTTTTAATGAAATAAATAACGAAAACAATAATAATTCTACAAGTCTCCTCTAGTTCTATGGACCTCCAATAATTTTATTCATTCATAAGTTCAATCATTATTATTCTTATACCTATACATATATATAATTTCATGCACAGAATGTTTTACTTTCCCAGTTAGATGATGTATAGAGTAAGTTATCTAATCGGTCAGAAATGTCATGTTTAGTTTTCACCGGAATAATATTTTTGTGTCTGTAAACATTATAATTCCAGTTAGAATGAATGTATCGACACGAAATTTTATATGTGTACTCAGTGCCCTCTAAGGGCGAGATTATTGAATTTCAGCTAAATAGATAGGGGAGGGGGGGGGGGGATTACAGAAGAGGCTTAACACAAAAACTCTAATAGGTAACTGTAATATGAATATGGCTGATGTAGTGAGAAGTGATTATTGCACAGGTTTGTCAAATAAAATGTAGTATGACCTCTCACAGATTTTTATTATAAGTAGCTAGCCGGCTTTCGAGGTTTCCCTCATCATATATTAAATTTAATATATTTATCTTTGTTGCCTTTGATGAGGGAAACCTGGAAAGCCGGCTAGCTACTTCTAATAAAAATCTGTGAGAGGTCATACTACTTTTTATTTGACAACATGTGATCTAATAACTGTCTTTTTAATGAATGTATTGACACAAAATTTTATATGCACATATGTGATAGTAAGATGTTGTGGGACGACATTTCTAATAGAAATAAAAGACGTTGTCTTCCCACTGTTTTATTTTATACCAGAACCGGTTCTCGACGCAACAGCGTCATCATCAGTGGTTCATCCCACCCACACTATAACTGGCCAGTTATCTTCCAACCGCTGTGCTGTGTGGGTGGGATGAACCACTGATGATGACGCTGTTGCGTCGAAAACTGGTTCTGGTGTAAAATAAAACAGTGGGAAGACAACGTCTGTTATTTCTATTATAAATTTTATACGTGTTACTCAGTGCCCTCTAAGGACGACATTATTGATTTTCAGCTAAATAGGTAAGGGGACATTACAGAGGAGGCTTAACACAAAAACTCTAATAACTGTCTTGTATTGACACGAAATTTCATATGTAAATTTAAATTCCTATAAGGGCGACATCGATTTATTTTCAGCTGAAACAGCCAAAGAGGGGTAGGAAATCAGAGGGGCGATCAATAAAAATTACATATTACTGCCGATGTAATCAAAGTATCGATATGATATTTTATGTTTTAATTCAAATCTCCATAAGGATGGCACATAATATTTTTCCGCGAAATTAGTTGAAGGGAAGTGGAGATCAAAGAAGGGGACTCAACTCAATAACTATCGACTCAAAATTTCGTATTTCAACTATCGATTTTCAACACAGACCATCAATTGTTTTTAGAGCGAGAGTGAAAACTTATTTGGTTAAATCACGAATTTCTGATTTATTACATAAAATCGCCTATACTTCGTTTAGCTGGAGAAGTCAAATGTTGTTCAATGTTCTCAACATGACTTTATTTACTGTGAGAATGCAAACTGCATCACTGCATATCCAGTTGCATTTTATTTCTATTTTTTTTTATTATTCTGACCAAGTCTTCGCCTCAGTTACAAGTTAGGATGGAAATGAGTGTTGTGTTTCCTTATGATAATGTTGAGTTTTTTCAGTTGACTCAGACAGTACACCAATCTTTACATATTATCTTCACGGTTAAGTAAGATTCATTTTTCATTTTATTTTATTAATATTTTTTTTATTGTTTTGGTATGTTATTTTTTATTTATTTTATTTTATTATATATAATTCAAGGTTATTAACTGCACGCATCCAGGCACATCTATATGGATATAATAAATCTTTGGCCCAACCAACTCGGGGAACTTATACCCATTGTTGTCGCGAGTTGAGTGCGAGTGAATTCGGGAACACGCCGAGAATCGATACCTACGGTGTGTTCCTTGAACGACCTGTGGTGAGTGACTTGTTGATTCTTTGAACTACAGGATTCAGTCGTCTCTTAAAGAGGGACCAGTTGGTCGCCACGCGGGGTGGACTGAGAGTCTGGGACGACAACGCTCCGCCGCAATCATGGAAGCTCGGACGGATCACCAAGCTCTACCCGGGGCAAGACGGGGTCACGAGAGTCGCGGATGTCGCGACGACCACCGGGGTCGTGCGCAGACCCCTTTCGCGACTATGCCCGCTCCCAATGCAATAATGAAGCCGAGCCTTCATGGGGGGCGGGATGTTGAGTCTTGAAGAGTGATGGTGAATACGAGAACTCGGAACGGAGATCCGTTCCGCGCCATTTCTCGCGATTCGCACGCTACATGAGCTAGCTAATCGGGAACTACAACGGTACCCGCTCGCGTCAGAAGTGTTCTTGAAGGAGACCCACGGGGACGACAACGCTCCGCCGCAATCCTGGAAGCTGGGACGGATCACCCAGCTCTACCCGGGGCAAGACGGGGTCGCGAGAGTCGCGGATGTCGCAATGACCACCGGGGTCGTGCGCAGACCGCTTTCGCGATCATGCCCGCTCCCAACGCAATAATGAAGCCGAGCCTTCATGGGGGGCGGGATGTTGTCGCGAGTTGAGTGCGAGTGAATTCGGGAACACGCCGAGAATCGATACCTACGGTGTGTTCCTTGAACGACCTGTGGTGAGTGACTTGTTGATTCTTTGAACTACAGGATTCAGTCGTCTCTTAACAACGAGAGGGACCAGTTGGTCGCCACGCGGGGTGGACTGAGAGTCTGGGACGACAACGCTCCGCCGCAATCATGGAAGCTCGGACGGATCACCAAGCTCTACCCGGGGCAAGACGGAGTCACGAGAGTCGCGGATGTCGCGACGACCACCGTCTAGCATTGTTCCTAAAAAGTGTTAAAACTAAGTTCGCGGTGATAAAGGGACTTATTGTGAATAGTAACATTATATTCGTCATTACGCGGTTTGTCAAGGGACTTATTGTGAATAGTAACATTGTTTTCGTCATTACGCGGTTTGTTAATAAAGGTGTTGTCTAAACATATATTAAGTGTTCCAAGCGGCTTATTCTTTAACCTGTACCCAATTCCAACACCCATCATACGACCTAATATCCTCAAAGAACAAAAAAGTTGTTGAATCACCGGACAATGTACATCCCCAGCGAGAATTAATTATGTTTTTACCTCTGACATTTTTCGATTTGATTGAAAATCAATAGTTGACTAACATAGGGAGTTCTGCTCAAACTAAATTTTGTAAAATTCATTATAACAAAAAAATCACCGGGAAAATCAAGGTTTTGTTTCTGCGTCATTATCAGTGGCACATCCCACCAAAACATCTCATAATACAACTGGCCAGTTACTTTAGTCTCTACGCTGTATGGGTGGGATATGCCATTGATGATGACGCTGTTATCTGAAGTTCGCTTTTTCTTTTTGCATTCTTTACATCGCTTCAACTTCTTAGCCCCCAACATTTCTATCGAAATGCTCCCACAGATCCGAATGATTTTTCCGTTTCACACCGCTCATACTATCGATACTATTGGTTGGTCCGACTATCGATAGTTTGACACTAGTAAATAAAATTAAATAAAACTAGATGGAAAAAAAGTTGTCGGTAAACCACCGGCTAAATATTTCCCCAGGACGAATTAAGCCAATCGACCTTAAGGGCCAAAACACATTTTTTGATTTACATAGTGGCTTCTAAATACTAAATTTGGTCTCGATACATTCATTACCCACACAAATGAAAGATGTTGTTTTCCCACTGTTTTATTTTAGACCAGAAACGGTTTTCGATCATCAGTGGTTCATCTATCATAGAATAACAAAATATACAAATAATCAAAATTATAAATAATTCTTAAAACATCAGGGTACTGGGTTATTTATACTTTTCATTATTCGTATATTTTGTTATTCGATGATAGATGAACCACTGATGATGACGCTGTTGCATCGAAAACCGGTTCTGGTCAAAAATAAAACAGTGGGAAGACAATGTCTTGTATTTGTATAAGAAATCTTGTCTTACAATCACATATGAATTAATCAATTAATTTTTCGCTCCCCTATATGTATATATTCAATAATTGATATAGGGGCTTCTCGTAATAAATTTTGTGCCAATATATTAATTACATCGGCAGTTTTGGGGTTTTATAGGGCCCCTCTGATGTCACCCTTTCCTTTGGTCGATTCCGCTGAAAAGACATAGGAAATTTTATGTCGATACATTCATTCTATCGGCACTTATTGGAGTTTTTGTGTTAAGCCCTTCTCATAACCTTCACTGCCCCTAGACCGATTTGGCTGAAAATCAATAGATGTTGTCCTTATAAGGTTCACGATACACATATCAAATTTCATAATGATATATTCATTCTATAGGGAGTTATCATGTTCAAAGCCATACAGACAATGTCTTTATCTCTGTTTGTGTGTGTTGTGTGAGCACGATAACTCTCGATAGAATAAATGTATCGACACGAAATTGTATATCTATATCGAGTACTCCATGAGTTGATTATCAGCCAAATTAGCCAAGGGGAAGGGGTGAGACTCGATTCATAAAATCTGAAAATTGCCGATGTATTGATATAGAATTTAGTATGAGGATTCATAAGTCAACTATTGATTTTGAGCTCCAAATGAATTTGTTTCATATTTGGAATCAGGTGGTATGAAAACATGAAATTTCGGTGAATTTCCAAAATAGAATTTCTGACCGATTATATATTATCAAAGTCAACTGCGCCGGGGGCTCAGTGGTATGCGTGCTTGCCTACTGAGCTCAAAATTGCGTGTTCAAAACCCTGTATTTTATTTTATCTGGGAAGTAAACAAAACTTAAGCATGCCGTCTTTCGGATGGTTTCGAGTCTGTACGATGTCAGGTACTCTTTAAAGACCTGAATAAACCTGGGTAGACAAAATTTAGTCCTTCCACTGTCGAGTCGGGCTTTTTGACCCACCAGAGCGACGAAAGAGCGCTCTGTTAATAGGCGATATGACCTTGTAGTTAAAGCCCTGGCATCAGTCTTAATAATTAACGGTATTAAAGTCAAATTTCTTCTTTTGTTCACTAATTTTCACCTACATAATTCCTGAGATAGAAAGACCATATTAGCATGAAACTTTCTTGAATATTTTTTGATAAGCAGCCTTCAAATGCGTCAGAGAAACCTAAATCAGGTACGAAATGAGTCAATTTGATTACATAATATATTTTTCTTTATGAACCCAAGTTATATCCTACTTCCGGGGAATTTAAAATTCAAACTACACCCATCAAATGCTTCCATGAAATATTTTAAATGGCTTTTGGGGGTAGGAGGGAAAGAGTGAGAGGGGGGGGGGGGGGGGGGGGGGGGTTAACTACCATACTATATCACAATTTAATCAGAAAAATAATTAAATAATATATCTCAATATTAACCTATTACCTACATCACAATATTAACCTATTGACTAAGTCTCAATAATAACCTACTATCTATATCACAATTAAAAACTAAATAACAGACACTACTAGATCACCATAAATTGAAATAAAAACACTGTTCACAATTAATACTTTAATGTTTAATGTTACAGGTGTGCAATATATTTTTATTTCAATTTACGGTGATCTATTAGTGTCTGTTTTTTAGTTTTTAATTGTGATATAGGTAATAGGTTATTATTGAGACTTAGTTAATAGGTTAATATTGTGATATAGGTAATAGGTTAATATTGTGATATAGGTAATAGGTTAATATTGAGATTTAATTAATAGGTTAATATTGTGATATAGGTAATACGTTAATATTGAGGATATATTATTTAATTATTTTTCTGATTAAATTATCATATAGTATGGTAGTTACCCCCCTCCCTCACTCTTCCCCTGATGGTGTTATAATTTGATGATGTATCTTTAGGATGAATGATGAGCCAATATAATTTTCGCTCTCTGACTTACACAGCGACTTCTGACTCCTCGTACTAAATTTCTTTTCTATACATCGATTAGATCAGCATCATTGAAAATTAATAGGTGTTATCCTTATGAGGTTTTGAATCTAAATAAATTGTTTTATACAAATAAAGAAACGATGGTTTTTGTTATAATATGGTCAATTTCACAAAATATATACCAATCGTGGGACGGGTTTTCCGGTATTACTACCATCTTCAGTCACGACTTTGACGAATACTTTTTTTAAAATAATTTTTTGCATATTTACAATCGGCTACAAATAACCATAGATACATTTGATGACTGACTACAATATAAAGTATATTCACAAAATAATAAGAAAGAAACACAAGAACAATAATAATATAAAGAATGTAGACAATAATAAATGAAGGTAAAATAAAATAAATAAAATAAATGGGCAATGATAAAGTAAAATACATAATACAAATAAAATAAAATATACAAAAACTATATCCAAAATATGATTTTTATTTTTTTATTTATGTTTTATTTTGAATATTCACAATTCGTCAATACACACTAAATTTGACGAATAAATATTTTATTTATCAATAAAGCCTAATCCTCCCACTTCCCTTCGGCCGATTTGACTGAAAATCAATAGTTGTTGTCCTTTGGATATTCTGAATACAATTTCGTGTCGATACATTCGATCGGTCGGGAGTAATTGTGTCCACACAAGCAATATTATCCATCCATATTAACTCTCAATAGAATGAATATGTCAACATAAAATTTTATATGTACAACCATGATTTTCAGCCAAATCGGCCAATGGGACATGGGGAATTACTGGAGGAGTTTAACACGAAATTTTGAAAAACTGCAGAGGTAATGAATGTATCGACCCGAAATTTAGTAATAAGTGTGCTAATTATTCGTTTTGAGCAAAAACTTAGTTAATGTAATTCATTAGTTGGTAATTGAGACTCATCCAGATCCTAACGCCTACTACCAGAATGCTCTTTTGTCTCTCTTGTAGACTTGAGCCCGATTCGTGTTGGGGAAGAAACATGGTGTGGTAATTGCCTCAGATTTATTGCCTAGATAAGAGCCCTCTAGAAGACTGAAACTTATAGCCCTTAGAAACCCTATGATGAATTTTGAAATTCTGAAAGGCCTCCTCGTGTTGCACCATACCAGAATCAGTAATGCCTCGTGGAGACTGGGCCTGACGTCGTCAGAATGATAGTGTATCGTTAGTATGAATGATGAGCCAAGTCATAGCGCCCAGTTGCGTAACTAACTCAGCTGCAACTGGCTGCCCAGTCACTTGACTATATATCAAATTGGGACAAATATATTCATTTTTTATAGTAGTATATATATTTGTTGTTAGAGCTGGTACACCTAGGGACCTAAGCATCCAAAGCTCTTATCCCTTCCCTGTTAGCTCTACCATGGGAGTCCTACATTTTGCCTTTAAAAGTCTTTAACGAGTTCCTGACATGGAACAGGCTCGACTTCATCGTTTAACGTCCCATCCGAAAGACGGCGTGCTCAAGTTATTTTTTTTTTAACGCCAAGATAAAATAAACTAAGGGCCTCGGCCGGGTTTTGAACCCGCAATCTTGAGCTCAGTAAGCAAGCACGAATATCACTGAGCTACTCTTATTAAAGTCTGACACACATGGACTAGAATTAACAATACTACTAAAAAATAAAAATAAATGGATAAATAAATACTTGAAAATATGAGTACAAAAATAATAATATTATACATTAGATGAAGTGTATAATTATTTAAAATTAAGATAATAATTGTTGATTATTTTTCCGGAAGTGTCTTTTCACGACGACATTTCGGGACGTTCTCCCGTCGCTTTCTCAGGTCACAATGTGCGAAATATAAAAATAGAAAGAAAACAAAATAACAATAACAATTACAAAATATATATATATAAACAAATGAAATAAATAAATAAAATGCTAATAAAAGTAATAAAAGAGAAAAATAAGTTAGTATATAAATAATAAAAAATAATGACTAGAACGTAGATTCGACAGATCTGTGAGGAACTATCTATCTATGGAGGAACTCTGTCAAAACAAATAAAAATGAAACCTATATATCAAATGATGTTTTTGAATATAAAACTAGATTTATTCATTATGGTTATTTTGAACAATGAGAAAAAAAATCCTTTTCCGAATAGGTTTCCTCAAACATAAACGTTTTTAGTTGAAGTTTAAATTTTCTTTTTGTTTCTACTGTTTTCAAGAAGTGGGGAAGGACATTAAAACAATTAATTCCTTTATGAGTTATACTTTTTTTCAAAAAGAGAGGGGAAGTTGATCTGAGTTTTGAACAGAATTTCATATTTTCAAACCCTTAAAAGTCCTAATGGGTTTTTGAATTCAGATATGAAATTCCATGTACATTACAAGGGTAGTTTTTAGAGTTTTTGTGTTAAGCCTCTCCCCTAATCCTCCCTTCCCTTCTGCTGAAAATCGTAGAGGGTTCTGGATTCAAATACAAAATTTCGTCTTGATACATTCATTCAATAGAAAGTTGTGTTCACAGACACACACAGAATTGTTTTTTGTAATCAGGAGGTCGGAAACATAAAATTTCGATTAAAACACATCAACTTTTTAATCGATTGTATAACTTCTCTTATACTAAAGTATGAGTATTATATAATAAATATTATATAGGAAATTCTGGGGGTATTGAGGGTCAGTCAATGATGAAAACACTATTCAAATGCCAACGTTTCGATATATTTCATATCATCATCAGGGCCTAACAAACATGGGGGAATCAAGATTACAAAAATATAATGAGTAATTGATTAAAATTATATATAGGTACATAAATATACATTCACACATACACAAATCCACATAAATACATATGTACATAAATATACATCCATATACATACTCATAAATATACATCCATATACATACTCATACATATAGTATATGTATGAGTATGTATATGGATGTACATATGTATTTATGTGGATTTGTGTATGTGTGAATGTATATTTATGTACCTATATATAATTTTAATCAATTACTCATTATATTTTTGTAATCTTGATTCCCCCATGTGCTAGGCCCTGATGATGATATGAAATATATCGAAACGTTGGCATTTGAATAGTGTTTTCATCATTGACTGACCCTCAATACCCCCAGAATTTTGAATTCTAGAGTCGCTAGCAAACATCTACATTATATAGGATATATATTATATATCCTCGTATATATAAATATGTACATATATATATTACTATATTTATTGTTCGTTATTTCTTCGACGAAAAGTATAGTAACATAAAGAGGTAATTCGCGTCTCATCGAAGAGTGAAAACTAAATAAAATGAAAAGTGATGTCGTCCAAATCAGTAATGGAGGGGCGAAAGAGGGGGAATAAGTAGGGGAAAATTGACCTTGAAATTAGTCCTATCCCCACTCCTATATATAATAAGAGTGGGGATGGGAGAGAGGGGTGGGTGGGGGGGTAAGGGAAACTCTCCTCTTGTCGACGACGACTTCTCAGTTCAGTAGAGTCAGAGAGGCCAAACCGGGCCGTGCCAGGAGATCAGTATCTATGTGCCACTGTTGCCTGTCCCCGAGTCCCATTCCGCGAGTGAAGTGATTACAAAAGAAAATATATATATATACATATATTTGTTTGGATTATCAATATGTCGTCCACCGCTGTTATGTCCTCAAGTTTGTACGATATCAGTGAACTTATTCACAAGGTAAGTTCTCCCTCCCCCCTTACTTTACAAACTGTCACTATTTCAAATTTTCATCAAAATTTGTCAAGTAGATTAGGATATTCTCCTTAAATTGTTAAAAAAATTTCAATAAAAATTAATCATATTCTTTCCTTCGTAAACCATAATATTTTCGATACTTTCAAATTATTCACCTAATTTTTATTAATATATGATATTCGTAATATATTATTGTTATTCCTAACTTTTTGGAATAAATTTCATACTTACCCTTATAAGCTCATTTTGAAAATACCATTTTAAATACTTACGAAACAGGTCCAATTTAAAAACAATTCAGTATCTTCTATTATTTATTCTTGTATATATTTTTAAATTTTACAAATGCCACGCTTTCAGTGTAAGACTTTTTTTTATTATATGTTTTATTATGAAGCAACAGTTTGTTTACATTGTGATTCTGTCGTTAAGTTGCGTGTTGCGTTATTCAATGATTTTCTTGTTTTTTTGAATTATTTTTTTAGACAATTTGTATAATATTCAATTTACAGAATACTTTGATGTCTCTGTAAATGTTTAGAGAATTTTTTATGATTTCATGTGTGTTGTGTATTTTTTCAGAAAAATTTGAATATATTTTGAAATTGAATAATAAATAAATAGTTTGTTTCTATTTGAAAATTTTAAATCTCAATTTATTCGGAATTGGTTCAAATTATCGGTTGCTATGCGATGTTATTCATTTGTTATGTTTCACTGTTTCGAGTTAATAATGTAAAAAACTCATTGTTTCTAACAATTCTTTGCTATAACTTAACCCTTACAAAATAACAGACAAACTGTTTTCAAATTTTGATTAGTTCCTCGCAATTTATTTTCTGTTGTTTTGCCATTAAAATTTTAATTGGTAAAATTTACTATGTTGAAGATTTAATATTTTAGCGTTGAAATTCATTTTATTTGTAATGTTTTCGGGAAATCAAGAAGGTTTATGAAATTTAGTTAAAGGTACTTGATATTTTTTTTTACAATAAAATTTATTGTTCGGCATAATTTCGATTGCTTTCTTTTGGACAAAACTATAAATAACCGGTGGAACTATTCGAAATTTTAGTTCCGGTATGGAGGTATCTAATTAAACCCCGGAAACACTTCATTAAAGAAAGCATTTCAGAATATTCCATACAATTTCTGGAATTTCAATATTATTTCCCCAGTCATGCGAATTATAGCGGAAATTACATAATCTGTTGAAAATTGAGTTTTACTTAGAATTTCATGTTTTTCAACCTGATTGGAAAATTTAAAATCAATTCTGTCTCTGCGATTACGAGTGTCCGAAAACCCTTAAGGACGACACCTGTTGATAGTCAAATCGGGGTTGGGTAAGAACAGAAAAACTGTAATGAATGTATAACGTTAAATTTTACACGTATATTCAAAACCTCTTAAGGATGGCAATTATTATTTTTTGCGGAAACTGCCGAAGGGAACTCAAAAACTCGTAATAACTACCGATATATAACTATACTGAAAGGCTTTATGGAAATAAATTATTGATTATTAGCCCAAACTGTTAACTGGTTTTGGAAAGGGAGCGAAAAGATATTCACCAACTTTATTTAGAATTTTATGATAGAACTTACAAAACTTGCGAACTATTCACAATTCTATTTATAGAAATTTTCCATTAAATTTTGCAAAAAAAATTATGTAAACGAAATATTGAATTTTTTCTTATAATTTGAAAATAAAAAAATATTCTGGTACTCAAAAGCCCGTTAAAACTAAAAAGTTTGGACCAAAAAAAATATATATAAATCAATATATAGTAGGTACATTTTGCCCTGTTCTGCATTTCGCTTTGCAAAATTTTGCAAATGATATATTTGACGAGACATATTAATATATATATTTTATTATATATATATATATATATATAAAAAATCTGCTTTGAGAAGTTGTTGAAAAGTGTCCCAGTTTATTAGGTTAGAAATTTGCCGTTTACGACTTATTGAATTTGATGAAATTTGTTGAAATTTTGATTTTGTGACATTAAGGTGAAATTACAGATATTTTAATTTATGTACAGAAAATATTTTTTATTCATATCGAAGTACAATCCCTCAGTATTTTGTATTTGAAATTTATCTTGCGTAAATTTTCATTTCATACTACATAGAAGAAAATAATATATCCTGAGAGTTTTCCACGTTTAGTTGTGTTAATTTCCAGTTGTCAGCGACTGAGTGATTATATATTTATAAATATATGCACACAATTACATGTATTGGCATCAAAATCAGTAGGCCTGGATCGAGGCAGAATTTAAAAAGGATAAAAAATTTGTAATTGTGCATTTTTTCTAAGTTATCGCGAACGGAAGTCAGTTCTACAACCGGAAATCTCTTATCCCTACGTTTTAACGGTAGAAAATATTTTGTCCACTTCACAATATAATTCGTCAGTTTTTTCTTTATTGGAAGTTTATGTACTACATAAAAAATATTACTTATATCTCTATCTATGTATGTTTATGGAAAAAATTGTATTTATTTTCATAGCTAGGGCTTCAATATCTATTCTACTCGCACAGCCGCCATGCGGAAAACCAAATTTTCTGAGACAAATTTCATATGTCATAGTCCACTTCAAAATTTTATTAATTTCCTCCAAATTCAAAATGGCTTGAACAGCGAAATTTATAAATTTTAGACAACCTCAGTTCATACATGATTTCCGGGACTATGTCCTTGGACTCCCTAACATTATGTAATTTCTCTAAAATTATAAATTTCAGTTTTTATCATAGAAGTATAACATTTAATGATGCAGACATCAAATTGTGAAGTTATTAAGTTAATTTGATAAATGTTTTTAACAGGGCAGTTAATGAGAGATACAAAATGAAAAAAAAAAAAATTGTCTGGATCATCGCCCAGCGCGGAGTTATTTATTAGTTAACTTAATATGGACCTGTGTATTCTCTTAGTAAATTGTATTGATACATTCATTACATCTGCAGTTATTAAGTTTTTTGAGTCGCACCCTCAAATCGCTCACTACTCTTTTTTCGATTTCGCGGGAAAGTTATACTAGATGCTTGTAACTAAAAAATCCAAATAATGTGTCAGTTATTATGCCTCATGCCCGGGCTATAACTATAAGGTCATATCGCCCACTACCAGAGCCCTCTTTCATCAGTCTTGAATTGATTAATTCGTGCTGGGAAGTAGTTGCGGTTGACTCACCGACAACAATGTTTTCGTTACTGCCGCAAACCAGAAAAGGTCTCTTTCAACAGAGGAATTATCAATAATTTCATTATTTGAGATAATTAAATTGTCAATACATTGTTGTTCATTCCAATATGTTTTTTTTGTAATTAAATTTCCAACAAGAATGATAAATGTTGATATCTTCTTTTACAACACATTTGCCGGTTGGTCGAAAGTAATTGCGTTGTATTTCATTATCTGAACCTGATAACAAATAAGGAAAAAAAATTACTTACCCAGCTCTATTTGATTAATTAAGTTTTCGCTCTCCTGAACCAATTGTTGGTGTTTTGGTTAGGAATCAATATTGAACAATGACTTCTGAAATCTCATGCTCTGCCAATGATATCATTGATGGGACTAATTGGTAGTCTAGGAGGCGATTGATAGAAATTTTGATTGAAGGTACAAAACAAAATAACAGTAACAATAACAAAATATATATAGAAATAAATAAATAGAATGCTAATAAAAGAGAAAAATAAGTTAATATAAGACCAGACCTTAGAGAGGAACTATCTATCTATGGAGGAACTGTCAAAACAAATAAAAATGAAAGCTATATATCAAATGATGTTTTTGAATATAAAACTAGATTTATTTATTATGGTTATTTTGAACAATGAGAAAAAAATGCCTTTTCCGAATAGGTTTCATTAAACATAAACATTTTTAGTTGAAGTTTAAATTTTCTTATTGTTTCTACTGTTTTCAAGAAGTGGGGAAGGACATTAAAAAAATTCATTCCTTTATGAGTTATACTTTTTTTCAAAAAGAGAGGGGAAGTTGAATTGAGTTTTGAACAGAATTTCATATTTTCAAAACCTTATCTTATGGGTTTTTAAATTCAGATATGAAATTCCATGTACATTACAAGGGTTAGTTTTTAGAGTTTTTGTGTTAAGCCTCTCCCCTAATCCTCTCTTCCCTTCTGCTGAAAATCGTGGAGGGTTCTGGATTCAAATATAAAATTTCGTCGAATTGTTTTTTTGGGTAACTTACGAAATTTTAAAAAACGTCAACAACTCAAAAAGAAGCAGAGAATCCAGCGATGTCACGAAGTAGTGCGTGGAATGGACATTGATAAATGCGTAGAATTAAAGCTCGAACCTGTACTAGTATATTGATCTGAACGAAAGGAGGGTCAAAATTTTCGTTCCGCCGGCAAATACGCCCCGAAATTTATTTAAAATCACAAATTTATGTATGTTGTAGATTATATTAAATTCATTGATAATCTGACCCTCCCGTCGTTCAAATCATAATAGTTAGTTCTGGGTTTTAAGACACTATATGTTTTTGCATTTGCAATGCATGTTAGACAGGTTACAACAATGGGAATTGAGGTGTGGTCGAGCTAATTAATAAATACCGTTTTTTGTAATCAACAGATCGGAAAACATGAAATTTCGATTAAAACACATCGAAGTTTTAATCGATTATATAACTTCCCTTATACTTTTTATAGCTGGGGGAAGTAAAATTAACAGGTTCATTAATCGGCAGTAAATTTTTTTTTTATGGACCCCCCCCCCATCCATTTGGACCGATTTAGCTGAAAATCAATAGTCTTCTCCTTGGTGTTGTGGATACACATATAATAATATTGTATGTTTTGTCGTTGTACTTCTGTACAAAACAAGATTAATTAAAAATGCATTTCGCGTTGCGATAACTAGACTATTTCTTTCATAGTGAAATTGGATTGCCAACCCATTTTTCGAATCAATCATAAATACACGTCTGATGTGGATAATGGTGTTTCGTTGGTTGGAAAAATCTAGTTATCCGTTGGAAAGATGTCTTTATCTCAGGATTGTGTTTCACAAAAATGTGTAGTTTGTGTGGTATTTTGTTGTGTATCACATGTGTTAAGGAGTGACAAGTGTCTACCACCTGTAGCCATATTTCACCCTCACATAGTTGTTGGAGGGTGAAGTGTGTCCTAGTACCCTCACTGTGTGCTTAGGTTTATATATATATATATATATATATATATATATATATTGAAAGGGCTGGTCTAGGGACCTACGCATTCAATTCTCTTATGTCTGTAGTTACCTTAAGTCTATAACGAGTTGCATGGCACATGTTCGTGACCTTCATTTAATGACCCATCCAAAGGACGGTGTGCTGAAAGAGTTTACTTTCCAGATAAAAAAAAAAATTTAGAGTTAATACTGGGTTTCGAACCCCCGGTCTTGTGCTCACTTGGACTTTGAAGGTACCGGCGCCCTCGGCTTAGGTTCCAAAACTAGCTTCTAGGGAGACGCGCTTCTGAAATTGAATTAAAATTTTGGATTCCCTTCGGATGGGACGTAAAGCGATGGTTCCGAGCCTGTGGGATGTCCTAGACAACAAAACCTGAGTTGGCAAAAATTAAGCGTTCCCACTTGTTCACCATCTGACGCAGTACATAGGGAATTAGTTAATTCGCTCTATGGACGCACCGTGCCTGTGACTCACCGACTGTTTTTGGTCATCCAGCTAGCTATACGAAGTATAGGGAAAGTTATGTAATCATATAATAAAAAAAAAATTTCGGTTAGGTACTCTTTAAATAATGAATGTACCGACATGAAATTTTATATTGTGTATTCAGAACCCCATAGGATCGAAACTTACTAGTGGTCACACTATCGATAGTCGGCCAAATCGATAGTTCTATCGAAATTCTGAAACATGAATTTCTAACAAGAAAATCAAAAAAACCATGAAAAGAGGTTTCGTCCTAATCAGTATTATTAGTTCCTTTAACCTACTAGAATATATTTTTATTTAAAAAAAAATGTTTTTATTGAGAAAAACAAGTTTTTAAAAAATGTATACTTCAGTTACCAGTTTATGTAAAATGAACAAGTACGTAAACCAAAAATCTATACTGGGAAAAAGGGAACATATCTATTTTATTAAAATTTAGCATCATATGTGTTGTTTTATTTTGTGGTCCTAAGATCATCTGCTTGTGGTAAGATGGAAAATGAATAAATTAGGTGCTTAACTTATTTACAAAGAATTTACAGTTCCTCCTTACAAGTCTGATGCAAATCATGTTTTTGTCATCCCAGCAAAAAATAGTCAAAAAAGTGTAAAAATTCAGTAACTTTATCATAAAATATAGAGAATATAGGTGACAAATTAGAAAGTAGTACTATCGATATGAAATATAACTTCGATGATTAAATTCAACCTATTAATCGATAGTAATGTCGATAGATCGACACCACTAACAGCTACTCATTTCTAGCCAAATCGATCCAAAGGGAAGGAGGCAAAATGTTGGACTTCCACAGTAGTCGGGCTTCATGTCCACTTTAGCGACGAAAACGCACGAGTAGGCGATATGTCCTCGAACCACAATAACTTCATGATTCACTTTGTACATTTGGCTCTTAAATGTTGGCTTTACATCGAATCTTTGTATAGTTTCGCCTTCAAGTCGGCGATTTGTTCTGTGTAAAGTAGTCAGAGTGCTCGATTCAAAATGACCCTGACAATCTCCAGGTTACATTATCCGTTCTCTACGTTCAAGGCATTCTGGCGTAATATGCACCTCCATCTAGCCTACACAAGTCACGTTTAACCATATAAATGCATGTATGGCAGGCCAGGGGCATATGCGGAAATATGCAGTCCGCATATATATTTTAATAATTTATTATATAATCAGAAGTATTCCAAAAGAATTTATCTCAATGATCACAATTTTCATTATTTTCCATGTAGTCTGGATAATCCGAACACTATTTTTGTGTGTAGATATTTAAATCTATCCCTTCAATCTTGGTATATGAGTGGAGAATTAATGAACGTCAAGAAGTCCGTTCACATGGTATTCACTCTTCGACGAAAATATACTTGTCCTACCGTCTTCCTTAACAGTAATTCTTTCAAAAAACTCAGTTGGCTATGTAGGCCTCATACTTACAAACGGAATGACATGGAATCCTCACACCAGTCCCAAAATCCTTCGTACAATAGCCAATGCTCCTCACATCTCGACAACACTGATCTCAATATTTCCTTTGTCATCGAATAAGCTAAATCCATGCATAAAATGTTATTTTTCTCTCTTTTAATCTTCTAATCCGTACCCTCCCTTTTGCCACACTTCCCGAGGTCTTCTAGGATCCCCACCACATTCTCTTTGTCCGATTTCGCTGAAATTTCATATCAATTCGTTCATTACAATTATATTTACTCGGGTTTTTGTTTCTGTGTTTAAGTCGTAAGGAGGTTCTAGAGTCATGTATAAAATTTCATGTCGAATATATTCGACTCTTCGGAATTTCAGGGCGTCGGAAAACTCAACATAACATTTTTGACCCATTGTAAAACTTCCTCACTAGTAATAGTAACAAAAAGGAGGCAAAACTATTACTATACTTGTACTAGTGATTCACTGACCGTTTTTTAAATATTTTTTTATTCATTTCTTATTGATTCAAATTATTCAATATTTTCTATAATTTAGATCAATAATATTATTATTATCATTGTATTTTTTTCACGGTTCACAAAACATGTTATTATCGTATCAATGGTTGTTCTTGATATTTCAGTTGTATTTATTTTAAATATATCGACTTGTTTACCGCTTGTTTGATTACCTTTATGTATTCATGTAATATATATTTTTTTATATTTGATTGAATG
Organism: Aradus depressus; assembly: GCA_963662175.1. NCBI lineage: Eukaryota > Metazoa > Arthropoda > Insecta > Hemiptera > Aradidae > Aradus > Aradus depressus. The sequence continues at coordinate 26,313,688 of OY759219.1, forward strand.
CCAAAAATTAAGATAAAGTTCCAAAGTTCACTACAGATAGCACTGTTCAATGTTTAGATACACTCAATTTGTTTTCACATTTGGGATAATAGACCAGTAGCTCTTTAGCCTTCGACAAGTGCACTTTTAGCTAATTTTATTTTAAATTTTAGCTAATTGATTTTTCATTTATTTAAATATGACGACCGGATCGCTGTACGATTTTTGTAATGTTATGTCACAATATCAGGTATGCAATTTTTTAAAAATATTTTTACAATTTTAATTTCCAGGTTATTCAAATAAGTCTTAACGAAGTACGTAATAATGTTTGAATAATGACATAAGGATTTTATATTTGTTTCTAAAGATACTATTGAAGTTTTCGTGAAATTTTTTGTATTATAAGAAAATATTTTAATTTTAATAAATTATCTTTTATCCGCAGTATAATATAATTACATATTAGCAATATTTGATTACTTTAAAACTGGCATTAGATATATTAATAGGGCTGGTGTGTACACCTAGGGACCTAAGCATCCAATGCTCTTATCCCTTCTCTGTTAGCTCTACTTTAGGATTCCAAAAATTTGCCTACCCAGGTTTAGTTATTTTTAACGAGTTCAAGACAGCGTATTGGCTCGGTACCATTGCTTAACGTCCCATCCGAAGGACGGCGTGCTCAAGATTTTGTACCTTATAAGTAAAAAATGTAAGGGTGGTGGTGGGCTCACGCTACCTGTGGGCTATCGGTCCCCTCATGTAACGCTAGTATGGAATGATTTAGAGAGAGGTAAAGTGTCAAAAGGTTAGGTTTTATGACTCATGCCCGGGCTTAACTACGAGATCATATCGCCTACTATCAGAGAGCTCTTTCGTTACTGGTGGACATGAGCCCGACTGTACAGTGGGAGTCCTAAATTTTGCCTACCCTAAAATTTTATTCAACTAGGGCAAGGGGTCTTTAACGAGTTCCTGACATCGTACAGGCTCGGGACCATCGCTTAACGTCCCTTCCGAAGGAGGGCGTGCTTAAGTTTATTTTACCTTCCAGATAAAATAAACTGAGGGCCTCGGTCGGGTTTCGAACCCACGATCTTTAGCTCAGAAGACAAGCACGCATACCACTGAGCTACCTGCGCCCTCAGTGTCAAAAAGTGATTTGTACAAGACAGTCCTATTATGGCCATTAATTTATTTTTAATACTTTTTTTAATAAATAAAAAATATATTTTAAAATTTGTTGCTATGCTTTAAAATTTAAACATTACTTTAAAATATTTCCTAAGGATTCTTTGCAGCACTAATTTCGTTCGTATTGATCGTGCATGTACAATTTGCATTTTAAAATTGTTTTCGGCTTGTATCTCGCAAACCGGGAAGTCTTCGTATTGAATATAAAATATGCCTTTCAGTTTTGTCTAAATGTTATTCATATAACGATTTCATGTTCGTTCTTAATTTCAAGTTTATAGAAAAATCGTTTCTGAATGCACAAAATGTGGATTCAAGGAACCTTGAAACGTGAAATAGCGTTGAAATAATTCCATAATTTTTTTTCATCAACTCAAAAATGTTAATTGCACAAAATTGCATGAATATTTACAATTGTAATTGTAATGTACATTATTTTTCATACACTGATGAAAAGTGAGCATTTTTTTTCAATTCACGTTCCACTCCCAAAAAATAAATTATAAAAATCCCACAATTAAAAAATGCCGACATTTTATCCGTAACATATCCGGCAAAAAATTAATTATAATATTGTTATTTCCCTGAAGTGATAAACAATAATTATAGAACAGGTTAGGCGAGTTTTATAAATAGAAATATTAGTAAAACTTTCAAATCAGTGAGATCTCTAACTGTTTACCATAATTGCTGTTTGCGAAGGACTTTCCATTTTAACGACTTGGATTTTTCCATTCTTTGTTTTTACTTCCCCCCAGCTAAACGAAGTATAGGGGAAGTTATGTAATCGGACAAAAAATCGATGTTGAGTTTTACCGGAATTTCATATTATCATGTTTTCGCTCTCCCTCTAAAGTCAAATCGACCGTTTTGTCTAAAACTCATGTACTCTAGGATGTTGAGTTGTTGGTTTTTTCCGGCATTTATTCCAGAGGTGTCTGTCGTGTGTGTGTCCCGAAATATTGTCAGAAAAAAGAAAACACCTCTGGAAGAAATGCCGGAAAACCCCAATAAAACTCAGTATTTAACGGTATATACGGTGGCTTCTGCTCTGGTTGTCATGAGCCTGATTCTACTGTGAGAGTCCTAAATTTTGCCTACTCTAAACATTTTTATTCACTTAGGATAGGGAGGTGTCTGTAACGAGTATTTGACATCGAAACCATCGCTTAACGTTGCATCCGAAGAAAAATACTTAATGTCTCGCTCTCTCGACTCTAATCTCTAGTTTCTCTTCAGCACATTTGGCTCAAAATTAATATGTGTCGTTCTCGATAGACATAAATTGTTTTTATTTTATTGTTCATCCTATCGGAAACAATACTTCATAGGGACATATGGAATTTTGTTTTCATTCTTGGGGCGTCAGAAAACACCAAATTCCATTGAAAAATCAACTTCGAATTGCAGTCAGATTACACAACTTCAACTATACTTCATATAGCTCGAGGGAAGCAGTATAGTAGTATCTTCCATCTTGCTTACATATTAGCTGAAATATCAAAAATATATATTTTTATTTATTTTGGCCGTATGTACGATGGATATTGACCATTTCACACCATTATCTAGTTATTTACGACATCCATGGCCCCGGGAGGAAATTCTATAAATAAAACTTACTCTCGGGTGGGATTAGAACCCGCAAACCAAGATAAGATCATGCAACTAAAGCCCTATGCTCTAGCCCGCACGACCACCATAGGTGTCTGTATAGTTAATAAATTGAATTCGAAACAATATTTTAAATAATTGTAAGGTAAAAACAAATCAATTCTATAATAAGGCAATTAGGTTATCTAGCATAATTGTAACACTCAATGGCCACTTATACATGCAAATGGTAAGTGTTCTAAATTAATACATAATTATAGAGGTCTTATTTAACGCATTCCACTTTTTTTTATGTTCAGTTAAAAATAACAATTGTTATCGTTATACACAACTATAACAGCAGGTTGCCTGGCTTCGTTCGAAGTATCCTTAAACAGATTAGTAACCTTATTTTTGCCCTCTTAAGTAACTTCAAATGACATGATTTTAGAAAAATTTCAAAGATTTTAAGATAGGTGGTTGCTGGCATCCCCACTTCTCAGCATAAATTGAATTCAAGAATTGAAGCCCATTTTAGCAGTGTCATCTTCCCTCCCTACCCCCTCAATATATAATATATATTAGGGTCAGAGGAAAGATCCTGTAATAATATATTATATGGAGGGTCAGAGGAAGGATCCTGTTATAATATATTATATGGAGGGTCAAAGGAAGGATCCTATAATAATATACTATATGGAGGGTCAGAGGAAGGATCCTATAATAATATATTATGTGGAGGGTTAGATCATGTAATAATATGTGTGTATTAAGAACCATGTAAGGACGACACATATTGATTTTCAACCAAATCTGCTGAAGAGAAATTTGAGATTAAGAGTCAGAGAGAGACTTAACATAAATTTTTCAATAACTGCCGAAGTAATAGCTCAACTAACTCGGACAAAGGATAGTGGAGGATAATATATAACTCAATAACTACCGATATAATGAATGTACCGACAAGAAATTTTATATTTAAATTCAAAACTCAATAAGGACAGTTCCTATTATTTTTCTGCGGAATTGGCCGATGAGAAGGGGTGGGTCCCCCCCTTTAGAAAAGGATTCAAAAGATTCTATTTAAATCAACTTTTGATTTTTTGTCGGAGAGCGAAAACATTCTGGGGAAGTACATTGCGCATTATTGTTTGGTTTCTGCTCTCAAGATTACTAAATATATTTCGTCTTACTTAGAGGGTTCTCCGTTGGGTTAACCTAAATCGCTCTATTTCAGGCCATCCAACTGGATTACTTTATGTTATGTCATTAAAAATCGTTATTGTAATATTAATTTTTATGAAACTTTTTTTTTTAATATTTTTTTAATTAATTGAAGTGTTTTGAAAGATCTTCACGCCCCAGTTGAAAGTTTATGTAACCGACCTGAAACTGACATTCTCTGAAGAAATGGGCTCAATTTCGTTTTCCCTTATATTACAAATAATATTAATGAATTGATTAACATTAGTGCCTATCCAAAATATATTTGTGCACCTAGGGGCCTAAGCATCTAATATTTAAGTATAATAATCTTTCATTTACTATGGGAGTCCCCCATCCCAGCTTTAGTTAACTCAGTTTGGGTGTTTCATGAGTACCGCACATCGGGGCCGACAATTTAACTTCTCCGAAAGATGGCGTGCTCAAGGGTTTGCTACATTTCGAATGAATAATGGAATGAATTTGTAGTTATCGTCCTTATATTTATTAGTTATTACAAATAAAAAGTCTTGACGAAGTACCTAATGATGTTTGAATGATGATGTAAGGATTTTATATTTGTTTCTAAAGATAATATTGAAATTTTCATAACCTCTTTTTTTTTTATGAAAATTCATTTTGTATTATAAGAAACTATTTTAATTTTAATAATTTATCTTAAATTTTATAGTTATATTATAATAACAACATATTAACAAAATTTGATAATTTTAAAACTGGCATTAGATCTATTGAGGGGGTTAGAAGCAAAGGGATGTAAGTGACAAAAATGTAATTTCGAGATAATTACCTTCAAAGTTATAGTAACATCATAAATTCAGGTATTACCCAGGTATTTTCCACTAGATAGCATTACTGGTGCTAACAATCGTTCTGATCATTAGCCAGTAGTCAGGGTAGGTGTCAAGGAAGATGTTAACACACATAACTCAATTTCAGCCGAATTGTCACTTACATCCCTTTGCTTCTAACCCCCTCTATTGATAGGGCGATGTGTACACCTAAGAACCTAAGTATTCAATGCTCTAATCCTAAAATTTGCATATCCAGGTTTAGGTACTTTTAAAGAGTACCTGAAAGCATACAGGCTCGGAAATATTGCTTAACGTCCCATCCAAAGGACTGCGTGCTCAAGATTTATGTATATACTTTCATTACTTGAAGTTCAGTGGGTTTCGTCCTTATAGAGCACTGAATAAACATATAAAATTTCATGTCGATATATACATCTTTTCTATCGTGGGTTAGTTATTGTGTTTTTGAAATCTAGAGGTGGAAAACATGAAAATTCGATGAAAACTCCACATATTATAACTTCATATCGCTAGGGAATTAAAAATAATTGTTTTCACTTCAAAAGTACAAGAGAAACCTTAGTAAAAGCGGAACGGGAACATTTTTATCTCAAAAACATGTACCCATACATACGTATTAGCCACAATTCATAAAAGTGCAGAACCATTGTTCTCTGTATCTTAAAAGTAACAATGAAATTACATTTTGTAGTAATCATAACTATTCTAATTTTCACTTTTACCTGAATAAAAGTAATGCACTATTTCCTAAGTATCATTTATGTAGAATCTTATTTGAAAGGTGGGCGCTCTTCGGTTTTTTATATGGAAGGTGAAAATATCTTGAGCACGCCGTCCGTTGGACGATAAGCGATGGTCCTGAGCCTCAGCGGTATCAGATACTCGCTTTTAATATCTAGAATGAATGTATTGTATTTATTCAAGACACCTATTGATTTTCAGCCAAATCGTCAAAAGGGAAGATAAAAGTAGAATTAGGGAAGGGGCAAAACACAAAAAACTTAATAACTGTCGATGTATTGAATGTATCCTATTCCAAAAATGAAAAAATCAAAAATGAAAAAATCGATAGAGAACACGATAACAAGAAATTGTGTATTTGTATCAAGAATCCTCTAAAGGCGACACCTATTAATTTTCAGAGGAATAGGAGGAGGCTTTATAATTTACTTTTGCATTTTGAGCTGGGGTAGTACATAGCCGGTGATTCACCGCTGACTTTCATGTATTAATATAATATAACAAAAGTTTTGTATCCTGACATGAAACAAAGGTATTTATTCATCCTATGAATCATCAGTTCATTACAATAAAATTCACATCATCTCCTTCATTAGTGTGTTTAATGATGAATCAGATGCTTGCTTAAAAATTCATTTTTCAAAACGGTTATGAGGCTAGTTTTTACATAAAATATAGACTGATTATAAATTCTGTTTTATTTTCAAATGTCTTCCTTAACTAGAACTCATTTAAACAAGATTAATTTTAATTTTGATATTTTTTTTAGGCAAAATTATATTAAAAGTGGCGTATTATCATATGTAAGACATTCAAAAATACACAAAAATATGTTTTTCATAATTTCAGATCATTAGAGCAAGAAATAGTTATTGTGACTCATGCTTGGGCTTCAGCTATGTGGTTCTACCGCCTACTACCAGTCTTATATATATTTATTTATTTTATCTGGGAAGTAGAATAAACTTGAGCACGCCCTCCTTCGGAAGGGACATTAAGCGATGGTCCCGAGCCTGTAAGATGTCAGGTACTCGTTAAAGACCCCCTAACCTAGGTGAATAAAAATTTAGGTTAGGCAAAATTTAGGACTCTCACAGTAGAGTCCGGTTCATGTCCACCAGAGTGACGAAAGAGCGCTCTGGTAGTAGGCGATTAAAGCCCGGGCATGAGTCATAAAACCTAACCTAACGTCACCTATATTTATTTTTTAATAGATATACATTTTATACAGGTAGGCAAAATTTAGGACTCACAGCGACGGAAGAGCGTTTTGGTGGTAGGCGAATGACTTCGTAGCCACCCGAGTCACAATTAGTTATTACTTTATTAATTTAGTATGATGATTGATAAGTACCCTGAGTAATAAGAAACCTATTGAATTTGAATCAAATCTCGTAAATTTGGCTCAGAGTAAAAACGTATTGTATTTAACACATTCTGTAGTATGTTGCCTGTTTTTAAGGAAATATATAACGTTGAGTTTTGCTCAGTTTCAGTCATAGCGACTGTGACGTGTGGTGATACTCTTGCCCTCGGCTTACATAAGTGTCAGGGATGGTTGGCAGCTATGGAGGGTATGACGGCAATTAAACGTTCACTTTCTAACCTGTCCCCGATATAGCCAGCCTTCTAGCCCACCTCGGTCGTTCACCTCTCTCCTCTCCTCTTGTCTGTTCCTTTAATCAAAGGTTACCTCTGTCGCCCTTCCACGTCGGTTACCATTTCAATGAATGATCTATATCATGATCAAATCAGCAGCAAGTGTACTTTCCCCACCGCGAACCAATCAACGTAAGTTTTCGCTGTCCGTTTGGAACCAATTTGCCTGATAATAATGTGGTAATCGTCCTTTCGGTGAAAATTCAACTTCGTATTTCTGACCTATTTTATTTAGAACCCCATAGGGACAACGAAACGATTTTCAGCCAAATCGCAGGGAAGTGGGGCAAGCTTAACCCCAAAACTTCAATAACTGCATATCAACATAAAATATATATTTAAATACAAAACTATAAGAACACAACTATTAATCTTCCGCGAAATTGGCCGAAAGATAGTATGGCTAGGAGTAATGAAAGTATTAGTATTATATTGATTTTGAAGGGAGAGCGAAAACTTAAAATAATTAATCCATTCTGGGGAAGTACTATTTTTTGTAATATTGTTATTTTTTATTCACATCAAAATAAAATAATTCAAGTAATAATTATATTATTTCATTTTTTTAGACTGATTGTGAGAGAAGAATGGAACAAGTTGTATTACTTAAGAAAATAGCCATGCTTTCCAACATAAGTCAGGTAGAATTTTATTTTTTTGAGATACAAAAAATTTTTTTTTCTTTTTTCTAAATTGACTTTGGGTATTCATTTGCTTTTTTTTTTTCTCTCTCTGTATTTCCTTCTTGAATTATATTTCATCATTATTATTGAATTATATAAGTAATAAGTTTTTCATTTCGTTTTATGAATTATATACAGTAGAACCTCTATAAGTCGAACATCAAGGGAGACGCCAAAAAATTCGAGTTATAGAGTTTTCGACTTATTGAGGATTTCGACTTAGGCGAATTTTGATTCGACTTGTAGAGGTTAAGATTCATTCTAACTAGTTTTGAGTTGGAGAGGTGAAATAAATAAAAATTCAAGTTACAGAGGTAACAAACATATTTACATTTATTATAAATCAACATTATTTCAAAACATCCTTAAATTAAAAAGTACGTAGTATATATAGGTATTAAAAAAGTCAGTAATTTTTTTTTGCTTTAGATAATTGATAGTCCTATTTATTGTATACTACTCCTAAATTGTTTTCTATGAAACAATGATGTACATTGTCGGCGAATTCTTAAAGTCGGTAACTTATATTTCTTCGAGCTATAGAGGTAATAAGTTTCAAATAATCTAGTTGTAAAGGTTGTAAAATAAAACATTGCTATGTTCGAGATACAGAGGTCCAATTTATTTTTTCGAGTTATAGAGGGGAAATATGTACCAAAATGGCTTGTAGGGACTCACTGATTATTCCGACTAATAGAGGGTTGAGATTTCGAGTAATGGAGGTTTTGGGGATTGAAGGGAAAGGAACATAACTTTTTTTTTCGAGTTTTGGAGGTTTTCGACTTAAAGAGGTTCTACTGTATATTTTTAGTAATTCTGTAAAATATTTTGTGTATATATTTCGAGTTATGTATTTTAGACTTTTATTTTACTTGAGCATGTTTCTATTGATGTATACATTTTTAGATAAATTTTAGATGATATGCTGGAAATCCCGATTTATTAGTATATTTTGATCATATTTCATACTACATATTATCATATTTCATACTACATATTACTGTACATTTTTTTCAAATTGTCCTATGTTAATAAGTTGTTCTAAGTTTGTATTGGTCGTGATTATTGGCCCTAAAATTAACCCTCTACGGACCCTCTCTGTAGGACCCTAATAATGAAGACACATTTGCTAACTTAAATCTAATTAGATTTTGGGGCGAAATCGAAGGAAAATTAAGACCACTTTATTTCGGAGCCTAAATAAATTTTACAAAATACCACTTCTGTTTATGATTTGAATAATAATCTCTGCAAAAAAAAGTTGTAGAGAATGTCGTTTTGAAACCCATTTTTTGGGGCCTTTGCTCGATTTACGCTAAAATGGTTTATGATATCAAAAAATTATTTTCTAACAAAACTTTTTCTAATTACATTTTTAATCGCTTATGTATGTTTCCTGCGATTTGAGATAGATCCATGCTATCAAAGTTATTGCGCCCCAAAGAATGAATTTATTATTGGCAGTTTTTTTATTTAAAAAAAAAAAAAAAAAAAAAAAGTGATGTGACCACTACAAGACTATTTACACCAACCTCTTTTGTTTTCATTTTATACTGGCGTTACTGGGTATAAGATAGTCCACTAAGAATTCCCCTGTACAATGAACATAGTCGTTGAATTATCGGATCCATGCGAACGTACTCTTCTAAATACTCTAATACGCAAAAATAAAAAATTCTTTTACATTGTTTTATTTTGGTTCAGAACCGGTTTTCAACGCGATAGTGTCTTCATCAGTGGTATATTCCACCCGTAGAGTGTAGTGGGTGAGGGAATATTGGTAGATTGTACGCATGGGATGTGCCACTGATGATGACACTGTCTCGTTGAAACCTACGGATTTCCACTCTATATACACTTTTGAAGGACGTAACTCCCTGTGAGGGACTGAGGACTCCCGCGGTGAAGTGAAGTGGTTTCATCTAAGAGACGACGGGCGCCTCCCCTCGTGTTATGAAAGCGGTGAAAGTTCCTTCCTACACAACGTAAAGAGCTTTCCCTTCTCCTCTGCCTTTCAGACGATGATTAATTAAGAAAGCGCACACTTTTATCTGCATTATATATACACATTTTATAATTACGACGGCTCTAGACTCATGTCTGCTTTGCGACTCGTTAACTAATCTAAAAAATTAAACAATTAGAATGACTTTCTCAAAATCCCGTGATTTTTACTTTTTATTCCCCCAGCGATATCCAAAAATATTTACTCCCAGAACGAATTAGTCAATTAGGTTTTTGTATTTTTTACTTTTTCCTTCCGCAAAAAATTATTATGTGCCCTCCTTATAGAGTTTTGAGTTTATATATGAAATTTTGTATCGATAGATAGATTCATTACAATGGCAGTTTTTGTGTTAAGCCTTTATGAGATTCTGGATACACGTATAAAATTTCATGTCGATATATTCCATTCTATCGGTAGTTATCGTGTTCAAACACACAAATATTGTTTTCATGGGGAGTCGGAAAACAAGAAATTTCTGTTAAAACTCAACTTTTTCTTTTTTAATTGCTTGATTACATATTTTCACGGTACTTCGCATATCTCTGGTAGTAAAAAAAGTATCGATTAGAATATATCGACATAATTTGTATCCAGAATCCGATGTTAACGACACTTGATATGTCAAAACACAAAAAACCCAAAATAACTGCCCCAGAAATGATTTTCTTCTATCACAAATTTTATTTATTGTGACAAATTTAAGCTATCGAAGCATCTTAATCTAAAAGTTTCTTACCGAAAGATCATTTTATAGTTCATAATATTCATATTTTAGTTAAATTCACTACAATGGTAAATATGATAATAATATAAAAATTCCATGAACGTAGAAATTTTCAAAAATAGCTGACACACAGATAAAGAAGTGTGTAAGTGCGTGTGTATGCCCCGCGCGCTACCGTCCGACACACACACTCACACATGCACATCAACGAAACTTACTGTGTGACATTGCCCCTACCGAGAGCTATGATGTTTACACACGAAAAAAAATTTAGCCGGGAGAAGGGAATTTTGAAAAAAACTTTGAATTAGTCATCGGTTCGTCTACGTCCATTAGAAGCCGAGATATGACGCTCTGAACACTAGCACCCCCCAGGGTGTAGCATTATTCACAATTGACTGACAGAAAAATCAATTTATTGATTCATTAATGAAGCAAGTTTTGCAATAGTTTTCGTTTGCATTATTACTGAGTTGTTAGAACATTGCATGACTATAATTGCAATATTCCTTATTCACTTAAATCATTATAGAATGCGAACATGTTGCAACATTATAAAAGAATTTCGTGAACTTGGAATTGAAGTTGTGCAATTTAGAAACACTTTTGTGCAATTTAGAAAAAAGTTGGTGAATCTCCGGCGATGTACTTCCCCAGGATGAATTGGGGCTTAAAATCAATAGTCAACATATGTAGAAGCTTCTGAATCCTCATATTAACGCTGTATTAATACATTCATTATTATGGCAGTTATGGTTTTTGAGTTGAGCCCCTCAGATCTTCTCTTCCTTTCAGCCGATTCTGCTGAAAATTGATAGGTCTCGTCCTTAAAGGGTCTTGGATACACGTATAAAATTTCATTTCGATACATTCATTTTATCAGGAGTTACCGTGTTCAAAGACAATTTTTTTTTTTTTTTTTTTTTTAATTAGAGAACTTGACATGAGATTTTCTCTGTGTCCAGAATCCCCTATGAACTGCTTCTATTGCTTTTCAGCCAAATTGACCAGAGAAAAATGGGGGATTGGGCCTGAGCTAAACACAAAAAAACCCAATATCTGCCGAATTAATGAACAATGTTTATCAATTTTCAGCTTTATCAGCTGAAGTGAAAGGGGAGGGGACTCATTCCAAAAACCCTAAAACTGCCCATCTAATAAATTTATCAACATAAAATTTTATAAAAAAATATAAAGAAAAACGTATGTTTTTTGAAAATGTCAATTTCACAAAATATATGGAAGTACAAAAAATGTTAATTATCAATAATGACATTTTATATTTTAATTTCAAAACCCAATAACGGCTACTACACATATATTTCCGTGAAATTGGGCGAAGGAAGGGGGGGGGGGGGATTAGTGGAGGGGGCTAAACTCAAAAATCCCAATAACTTCTGATATTTTGAATGTATCGACTCATAGTTGAGGATTGAGAAGATATACCCTTATATACATATTGTATATCAACTATTAATAATTGGTCCAAAGGGCTAATTTTTTTTTGATGAGGTGCATTTTCAGGACAATTTCCTACCAAGATAATATTTTTAATACTTTAATATATAATATTTAAGTATAATTTATATTTGAATTATTTTTTTAAATGTCTCCGCTATATTTTTAGATATATTTGCTTCCCTGTTAGTATACTGCCATGTTTACGTAGGACTGATATAGAATTTTCATCTGAGATTGTCCAGTTGTGTTTTTGATTAAGTGTTTCGTATTTGTCTTTCCTTGAAATTTTGGATTCGGTCCAACATTTTTTTCTTTCTATATATTTATATATTTCTTGTTTTGAGTACTTCCTTGTAAACATAAATAAACTACAAAAAAAAAAAATTGTCGGTGAATCACCGCAATGTATTTCTCCAAAATCAATTTAGGTTTTTTCCTCCAAAACTAAAAAAAAAAAAAATCAGATCGGTATATTAAGCGAGTTAAGCCCCTTCTCTGATCCATCCCCCCTTCACTTCGGCTGATATCGTGGAAAATAGGTCCTGTCTTTAATAGGGGTTTTGAATTTAAATTTCATGTCGATACATTCATTACATCTTTAGTTATTATGACTCATGCCCTGGCTAAGTTTTTATTCATCTAGGGTAGAAGTCCACCTGATGTACAGGCTCGGGACCATCGCCTAAGGACGACATGCTTAAGTTTATTTTACCTCCCAGATAAAGGTCTCGGCCTGTTCGAGCCCGCGAACTTGAGCTCAGTAAGCAAGCATGCATACCACTGAGCTACCGGCGTCACCCTCTACAGATATGTCGGTAGTTATTCGGGATTTTGCATTGAGTTCTCCTAACCCCTTTCCCGATTTTTTTTACACTTTGTAGTTGTTTCTCTTTACACACAATCACGAATATAACGAAGAAAATATGAGATAAATTATTTTCATATATTTTGTTGATCTTATTCTCCATAGCAGCAAAATAGTAAAAATGTTGCTATTTCAACTGAAATTCACCGTAATTTCATGTTTCCTCCGACCCCTGATTCCAAAAGTTTAAAAATTAGTCTGAGTATGTTAACTCCTGATTGAATGAATATATCGACACGAAATTTTATATGTGTATATAGAACAACATATGGACGACACCTATTGATTGTCAGCGGAATTGACCAGAGGGAATGGGGTTACAGTGGCGCCTCAAAATCATAAAAACTGCCCATTTAATGAATATCAACACAATTTGAGGGGAGAGAGAATATTAGTTAATAAATACATAATGGGGAAGTACATTGCCGGTGATTCACCGTCGAAAACATTTAATATTTATTTTGAATACTGAAATCAACAAATTATTTTTATTAATTTATTTAGCAAATAATAGTTGTCCTGAGAATTAAATAAAAAACTTTAATCATTTATTTAAACAAAAAATTACTCTTATCGTTTTTTATGATATTTATTTATTTTCTTATCATTTAAGTTGTGGATTATATCCATATGATAGATAATAATAAAAATTCAACTAATCTCCTTTTTGGAAATTTGTTTTTACTGTTAAACTATCATAATGTTATTTATATATGTATTTTTGGGTTTTCTGTTGCAAATTAACATTAATCCAAGTACATATTTAGTTATTATTGTGACCCCGAGGTTGAACTATGATATCATATCGCCTACTACCGATTCTACAGAGGGAGGCCTAAATTTTACTTTCTAGTTACTTGGGGTAGGAGTCTTAATAAGTACCGTTCGCACAAGCTCGGGACCATCGCTTCACGTCCCATTCTACATCCCGAGTTTCGATAGGTGGGATAAGTGTTGATTATATAAATAATAGACATTGAAAAAATATATTCCGACATAAATTCGCATTTTATGTTGTAGAGACAGGTTGCAGTCAAAATCATGCGACATAATAAATCGGAGTTTATTTATTTTATGAAATGTAAGGTATATTTTTGAAAAAAAAATTTATTTAGTTATAATGACTCATGACTGGGCTTTTACGAGGTCTTATCGCCTACTACCGTCGCTCTGAGGGGACATGAGTCCGACTCTACTGTGGGAGTTCTAATATACACCTCCCCAGGTTTCACCTAGGTTATAGGAGTATTTAAGGACTAGCTAACATCTTACAGGCTCGGGACCATCGCTTAACCTCCAACCTTGTTCAAGGTTTTTATATATCCTAGATAAAAAAAACCTAAGTGGTTCGCCTGGGTTCCGCAGCACACTACCAACTAGTATTAAATTAAAAATATATAAATAAATTCACTAAAATACACTTCTATGAAATTTAATATATTTTCCTTATGTGAATCATATTAAAATAATATAAATCTTCTAATTAAGCTTATTAACCAGATACCGAATACAAAAGAAGAGAATTTTTTTTTTTTATTCTCAAGAAAGTGAGTACGAAATCAACGTATGGACAAACGTTTCATGAGAGTGGCCTCGCTCAATGAATAAAGAAATTAGTTTGAAATGAAAGTAAGAACTGGATTTTCTCATATATTCTAGGGAAAAAAAATATATATATATGTATGTATATTTTTATTTATTTATTTATTTTTTTTTGAATCACCGTCAATGAACTTCTGATTTTCACTGGAATTTCATATTTTTAGACTGATTTCGAAAATGAAGAAAAATTCAAGATATATAATATATAGGTTAGGTTTTATGGCTCATGCCCTGGCTTTATATAAATATGATATTTTGATTTTTTAATATACTTTTTTTTCGATTAATATAAGCCAGGGTCATTTTTGAATCTGCCAATTTGAAATTTTCACTCAGACAATATGGTGCCAATGTTAGTCAAGTTGTCCATAAGGTATGTACTAAATTAGAATTCAAGGTTTATTTACTTCTAGCGTTTACATAATATTGTTTTCAGTTTATGTATAAATATTTCACATAGTAACTCTAGAGTCGTGAACCATCAGTTTGAATATTAGTGGCGAAATATTTTTATGTAAACTTGAGCACGCCGTCCTTTGGATGGGACGTTAAGCGATGGTTCCGAGCATGTACGATGTCAGGTACTCGTTAAAAACCCCTACCCTAGGTGAAAATTTAGGACTCCCACAGTAGAGTCAGGCTCATGTCCACCAGAGTGACGAAAGAGCGCTCTGGTTGTAGGCGATTTTGACTTCGTAGTTAAAGCCCGGCTATGAGTCATAAAACCTAACCTAACCTGTATTCATTACAGACATTTAGTTTACATTCTTCGGGGCGATGTTACTTTTGCCGTATTGATCCTATCTCAAATCCGAGGACTTATTAGCGATTGGAAATTTTATAAGAAACAATTTTGGTAATGATCAGTTTTGCGATAGGACTAGCCGTTTTCGGGTAAGTTTAGGAAACATCAAAAAATATGTGTTCAAAACTACATTTCAAGATGGTTTTCGGCATGTATAAAAACCTGACGACCTATAAATAAAAAATATTTCATATAAATTATGTATTTCAGTATTCTCTACAACTCTATTACTCGAAAAAATTTTTGATTAGGTCATAAACATGATCTGTATCTTGTAACATACTGTTAACCACAATCGTTTTTGTGAGAGAGCTCACAACTTATCAATCACATACACACACACGCACAGACATCACCGCGAAAATGCTCAAAACTTATTCGGGGACCTTGAAACATGAAAGTCAGTTAAAATTTCTATCTCGGATTTTCGCACGATTACAATACTTAATGATACTATAGTTATAAGAAAGTAATTAAATGAAAAATGGTTATGGTATGTATTATAGAATATTTGTTTAAAAAAAAAAATGTAAATATAAAATAATTCCTTTTCGAGGGTTTTTGGAACAGTAAATTTCAGATTTTGAGAAGACGGTTGGGGTATTGGGGAGAGAGGAGGGGAGGTTTCTTCTAATGGTGCTTTTCACCAGATAGTTTTTGTGTACCCTAAGCCCCTAGCAGAGGTCGTCAGGTGCTTTCCAACTACCTGCCTTCACCCTCACAAAACCTCTTCTACTACCTGCGTTTTTACCTGCTCCGAAGGGCTTAGGGATCTTTCTACCTGCTACGCCTCCAATTCAAAAACCTGACAAGGCAATTTTCAAGGAAGAAAATCCATTTTGTTCAATTGTTGGAACAGTTCGTTCAAAGGTCTAATGGAAAAATCTTTTTTTTTTTGTATTTTTATTTCTTTAGAGAAAATTGCACGTGAGTTTCTGGTTGAGTTTTCCATCAATGGCTTTTAAAGTTTCCCCAAAATTCTGTTGTTTTTAAGGAAACGATTGACATTTTTTAAAAACTCCTGGGCCCATACATTTTTGCTTTAAATTTTAGATACACTGATGTATTTGTGATATTTACAAATACATTAATGTAGTGTTCTACAATAATTGATGGTACCGGTAGCTCAGAATTTTGCTTGCCAACTAAGCTCAAGATTGTGGATTCGATATCCTGATTATCTAGGCGATGAAAAAAATCTTGACCACGCCTTCAGAAGGTACGTTCAGTGATGGACCCGAGCATGTTTGATATCAGCTACTCATGAGACATGCTCATGTCCACGAGAGCAACAAAAGAGAGTTCTGATAGTAGGCGAACCTTGTAGTTAAAGCCCTTTTTCTCTTCCGATTTTTCACTACTAAGGGAAGATTTGTTCTTCTCCAGATATACGAAAACTAAAGGCAGTTTTCATTATCATGATATCCGACTCTAGTTCCGAAAATTCCTATTTTGGACACGTTAACTCCTGATTGAATGAGCACATCGACTCCAAATTGTATGTGTATTCAGAATCCCTGGGGACCAGAGAGAAAACCCTCAACAGTCGAACTACGATGAAGAATTTGGTGGATCAATTTGCGCTGGGTAAAGTACATTGTCAGTAAATCACCGATGCCAGATGTCCCTGGGGATACGTGGATCGCCGCGTATTTCCATAAGTCTCTGATCAGATGGTTCCCTAAACTCCTCAATCACCCACCGACCCCTTTAGAAGTCCCTGAATAAGAATGGCGACCTGTGGATCGCCGCATATTTCCATAAGTCTCTGATCAGATGACTTCCTAAACTCCTAAACCACCGTCGCCCCTAGATGTCCCTGAATATGAATGGCAACCTGTGGATCGCCGCGTATTTCCATAAGTCTCCAATCTGATTGCTTCTTAAACTCCTCAATCATCGCCATGTGGATGTGGTTCCACGAAAGGTGTTTTCCTGGCAGGGATTCCCCCACTTGGCGTGTCTTGAGTGGAATGTGAAAAGAGAAAACGGTTGATAACCGCCAACTCCCTGTATTACTCGACATGTGGCAACAGTCTGTCTATGGTCGGTTACCGAACACCAGGCTTTCATCTCTTGAGCTGTTGGAAGAGTATACGCTAACATAAACAGTTTATGTAACTGGTCTTGGAATTCGATGTTGATTTTTCACCGAAATTTCGCGACCCCTGTCTTCGGTAAGTCACCGGCAATGTACTTTCACAGAACGAATTAACCAATTTAAGTTGTCGCTCTCAATCTAAAACCAATCAATCGTTTGGAGGGTTTGAGAATCCTCATACTATATTTTGTGTCGATATATGAGTTTTTTAGTAAATCTTTCTCTGATCCCCACTTCTGCCAATTTCGCGGAAAAATAATAGGTGTCATCCTTATAGGGTTTTGAATTTACAAATGAGATTTTGTGTCAATACATTCATTACATCAGCATTTATTGATTTTGTGGCAGTTTTGGCTGAAAATATGGAGTTCTTGATTTTTTTTTACCCGTTTTTTGGAATCAAGGAATTGGAAAACACGAAATTCCACTGATAACTCGATATAGAAACTCAGACCTATTACATAACTTCCCTTATACTTCGCATAGCTTCTAGATTTTCAGCCAAATCGTCTAAAAAAAGGGTCGATCGGTGTTGAGAGAGGGAAAAACTACAGGGCGTCGGAAAACATGAAATTCCCGTCAAATTTCAACTTCGATTTTTTGACCAATTAACTAATTTCCCCTATACTTATATAAAATCTGTAAAACACTATTTATCATAAAAATTCATCACTTTTATTCTCATGCCATTCAAACCCAATTTTTATATCGATGCATTTTTAGTTGTTGCAGTTTCGTTGCGACCTTTCCATTCCAATTTTATAGACTGTTATATCCATTATTTTTAGAATGTTACAACTCTAAAACTGGGGTGGAATAATTGTTAAGAATGTTTCGTTAAATAGATTCTAAGACTAAAATATCTGAGTTTATGTACAATTTTATAGGGAACGAATCTTTTGGCTGAATTTCAAAAGTGCAGTAATATGTTTCGAAATAAAATTTTCATTCGTCAATTTCAGAAAATTCCTAGTTTTATTAGTATTATTAATATGTAATCGGTTAGAAATTCGGTATTGAATTTTCATCGGAATTTCTCGTTTTTCGACCTTTTGATCGTCCACTTTCTTTCGACTGTAATTATCGTCCTTATAGTGTGTTTTGTATTCTCATGATCTCATGAATTTTTAATTTATTGTTACTATTTTTATATTTGTCGTATTTTTTTGTTTTTAAAAATTGAAAAAATATTAATATTGTTTTTTTAAAATATATATCTGTCGTTTACTACTAGAACAAAACGACTAATATATAACTGTAATACTTTTCTTCTTTTTTCATATACAAAGCTTTCAGTCTTCAGTGCATTCAATAATTGCAATCCAAAATCCTTCGTAGAATAGCCAATGCTCCTTATTACATCTCCAACAAAACCCTTCACACTGATCTCAATATTCCCTTTGTCATCGAATTAGCTAAATCCAAGTACAACATATTATTTTCCTCCTTTACTATCCACATTACTCCTTATGCTCTCCCTTATACCACACTTCCCCAACGACGCCTTAAATTTAATGGCCTAGATATCTCAGATCAGGCAGAGCCATAAATGAGTGCAACTCTGTGCCTAGGGAGTCTCACCACTGGGTGATTTCTCCTCTAGACATTTTGACAATTTTTTCTTCTTTAGCACATTCGTTTGTTCTATATATTCTTTATTCAGTTGTGAATATATCTGATTTAAAAATTAAATCGGGACATTTAACGTCACGGGA
Organism: Aradus depressus; assembly: GCA_963662175.1. Classification (NCBI taxonomy): domain Eukaryota; kingdom Metazoa; phylum Arthropoda; class Insecta; order Hemiptera; family Aradidae; genus Aradus; species Aradus depressus. The sequence goes on from OY759219.1 coordinate 26,332,860, forward strand.
CGTGGGACAAACGTCAATAATAAGGGACAGTCCCAAGAGAATCAGGACGGGAAGGCCACACTGAAGTTCAAGCCTCAAAAAAAAAAATTTATAATTGACCCACAAAACTCTGTGTGGGCATTAAGCACACTTGACTCTAATATTTTTGACTTGATTTAGGTCATTCTATTTTTAAATAAAATTCATAAAGATTATATTCTAAAATTGATAATTTATGGTGGTGACCTTTACTTATCCGTAAATCCCATTCCCTTCTGATACCATGAAAATAATTATGTGGATTACCTTGTTAATCCGTTATGTAACTTCATACATCCCCGGCTTTAAGAACTATATGGGAACTTTTGTCGTCGAGCAGGGGAATTATATTCAATCTTGTTTTCCGAAGCCGTGATATCAAAAATAAAATTTCTTGTATATATTTGAACTTAATTTCTGATGGAATGAATATATTATCAACAGAAAAGGCGTACTAATGGCGTACTACGCTGGTAGCTCCAGAGGTTCCTAGCATTCTTGTCAGGTTTGAAATCCGGCGGAAGTCGGGCTCATTTCCAACAGAGCGACGAAAGAGCTTTCTGGTAGTAGGCGATGTGACCTCATGCCCGGGCATGATTCACAATAAATAACATTATTAAAAGAGGGCCTTAACACAAAACTAATTACTGCCAATGTAAGAATGTATCGACACAAAATTTAGTATGATTCAGAAGCCCCAATGTAAGTCAACCACTGATAGTAATAACAAAATGGTCGATTGGTTTTTAGAGGGCGAGCGAAAACGTTTTGTTATCCAAATCTTTTCAAACCATGTGGCCATTATGTAAATTTTGTAATTTCATAGCTATATATCAGTATTTCTCAATACCAAAATTAGCAGAAATGCGAAATTTCAGATTACCTATATTTATCGTTTTAATTGTTTAATTTATTATAGTTTACATGCAGTTGGCAACCCTGTTGTACATTTTTTCATTTTTATAATTATTCTAAAATTAAATTTCACTAATTAGGTATGCTAATTGTTAAAGTCTTACATAACACTGTATTTATTATTTTTGATGAGACCATTCACCTAATTGATTTCATATTATGTATGCAGCACTCAAAAAAAAAAAAAAAAGTTATTCGCTTTAGAAAAAAATTGGTATTAATAATCGAATTATTAGAAGAAAATATATTATATATTTATAAGTGATGCATGTATTATGAATACGGTGAATCATATTTCATGTACTGTGGAAAGATGGCGTGAGGATGAGTTGGGATGTTACGCAACCCCTAAATTTTACCTATTTATTGACTTAGCCTTTAGTAAATAGCCTTATTTGTCAGCCAAAATAAAAATAAATTTATCGATGTTTTACCGTATGTATTATCGTTTACCCCAGTGTGTATTAATTTTTGAATCATACTAAATTTTATGTGGAAACTTGTGGAAAGTTATACCGATAATTAGGCTATTTAGGTTGTTCCCCCCTCCTTCCACACACCCCTCATACGATCCAACACTTGCCTTTAGCTGATCTGGCTGAAAATTGATAGGTTTTGTCATTATGGGGTTTTGAACATCGGCATAGATTATTAGTTTTTGTCTTTAGCCCCGCCCTCATCTCCCCCTTTCATTTTGAGCCTTTTGACTGAAAATCATGAAAATTCTGGAAACATATTACAGTTGACTCTCGATAATTTGAAACTCAAGGGACCAGAGGAAAAGGTCAAATTACCGAGAGTTCAAATAACCAAGACGGAGTTAGGAAAAAATTCCAATAAACAGGAGTGTGATTAAAAGTATGTAAGCACGTGATATTTACTTAAAAATTTACAAAATAATATAGATATGTACGTACGTGATATTTATTTAAAAAATAATATAGATATGTACGTACATAATTATGTTCATATATAATTATGTACGTATATGGTACAAAAACATAAAAATATTATAGGCAAATGTTCATTTTGAAAAGAAGTCCGTAATTTTCTTTTGAGTTACCGACTTCCATCTTGCATTGCCCAGGGAGTTTTCTGTAGTGATGAGAGCTGAGAAAAAATCATTCGTTTCTGTTCTGAGGGCGTAGGAGCGTAGAGTGTCAAGAGAAGACCTTGCCTCGCTCAATGTGACCAGATTTGGCGGTTGCTCTTCTTCAATTTCTTCCTGACAGGCCATCAGTTAGGGCATCATGGACGCCGATGTCGTCAACTTGAACGTAATCTTCCAAATGTGAACTCTCCAGTTAGGTAGAAGTGCCCATCTCGAGTCTGGCGGAATATAATTTGTAATTTTTGGCAGCTCAGTTATAAAAGGGGTTTTGATTTTAAAAATTAGAAAAACGCTGTTTAAATTTTACTATTGATATATACTTCGTATAGTTGGGTGAATAAATCAATCTGACAGGAGTGCAATGCTACTATAGACCGGGAAGTGTGACGCTCTTGTCGCTCTGCTATTGGCCCCAAGCAGCATGTCTTTCCCCATCCATTTCTAATCATAACTCAACAGCCTCAGTTTTCTCTCATCTTAACTTCTCCATTATTTCATGAAAAAAATGAGTGAAATTAATGATTTAACAAGATAATATGAGTTTTGAAAACCACTCACCTCGTTGTATTGCTGAAGTTACCTGCTTCCTATATAATAGATAATGTTTTGTAATCCCGACAAGCAAGACTTGCGTGGTTCGTTTCAAGTAGACAAACCGGATTGGTGCCAAGTAACTGGTTTTGAACCCTTTTTGCAACAACGAAATGTACCCAATATCTCCACAAATGTGGATACTGAAACTTTCAAAATATTTGTAATGTGTTTGCTCCAATTTTTATTTAACCCAATACAAATTCTTAATTTTGCAATTTAAAGTTCTCCGATTCTCAAATTGCAAATTGAAAAAAGTCGGTGAATCACCGGCATTATACTTCCCCAGAAAAAAATTAGTTAGTTAAATTTTCGCTTCACTACCAAAATCAGTTGACTGTTTGCGCTAATATTCAACAGTTGAATTATAGACAAAATTTTGTGTCGATAAATTCATTACGTCTGCAGTTAATAGGATTTTTGAATTGAGCCTCACGTGAACTCCTCCTTTCCTTCAACCGATTTCGCTGAAATTTAACAAGCTATATCTTTATTGGATTTTGAGTTTAAATATGAAATTTCATGTCGATACATTCTTTACATTGGTAGTTATTGTGGTTTTTGAGTTTAGTCTCTTCCTCCCCCCGATTCCCCCTTCCCTTCTCTCGATTCTGCTGAAAATTAATAAATGTCTTTATGGGATTTTAAATTCACTTATGTCATGTTATGTCCATAGATTCATTTGTACAACGGCAGTTATTAGAGTTTTTGAGTTAAGCCTCTCCCCTAATCCCCTCTTTCCCTTTGGCCGAATTTTCTAAAAATTGATAGGTGTTGTCCCTTTGGGCTTTTTGGTCACACATATAAAATTTCGTGTCGATACATTGATTTTATGGGGAGTTATCTTGTTCACAGACTCAAGACAGACAGAATTATTTTTTTTCCATATTCGGAATTTAGAGGTCGGAAAACATGAAATTTCGTTGAGAACTGCGCATCGAAATTGTTGAACGATTACATAACTTCCCCGTGTCTTTTCAATCCCTATGAGGACATTTTCACCCAAATCGGCCTAAAGAAAGTGGGACCTTAACACAAAAGTAATTAAAGTATCGATGTATCTATTTTTTGTTTAATTATCTATTCATATTTATTAATGTACGATTTTTCTTCACATTAGCACAAATTTAATTATTTTTTGACTTTCTGTGTATTTATTCTTTACTTCTTTTCATTCAGGACAGGCGGACGTATGAGTGCGTTGTGTAGCACATTTGTGTTTTTATAATATTTTTCTTGAGAAGTGAATTGAATGAGTAGAGTCTGGTGTATGCATTTTAAAATAATATAACTTTGAAACTTTTTCTGAAAACTTTATGCTTATATTTTTTTGTTTTTCTTGTTTTTTTTATAGCAGCACCAACAGCAGGAGACTGCCAAGCTGAATTGGGAAAATTCGGAAAATGAAAGGCCGATCCCTTTGTCGTTGATGACCTCGTTTTTCCTGGACAATATCCAGCCACATCGAAGGATCGAGCGAACACAAAGCGAACCCACCTCCAACAAATCAAGCCCTGCCATTAGCGTCAATACCTCCAGGTAATTTTCAACTTCGGTTATTTTACGTAGACATTAAGAGGTGACAGGCCAAGAACCAGCGTGGCTCTATGAACGTCCATTGGTGATATTCCTTTTTTTAAGGCACTCAAGTGTACATATCCTCACGTTCTACTAGTGACTTAATAAATAATCCATACTACAGTGAATAACTCGTTTATTCACAATTTTCCAATTGTAGTCTCGCACAATGACCCAAGCAGGAGATCTGTGAGGAAAATATTCATATAATCAACAAAAAATTACTCTTATTTCAAAAAACGACGTTACTTACGTACTTAAAAACATAAAGAAAACTACTTTTAAACACAAAACTAACCCAAAATTTTATATTTTAATAACAATGAACAAGTTATGAATATAACAGTCGACTGGTTTTGGAGGGAGAGCGTAAACTTAATTGGTAACTTTTAACAACCGACATGTCCCCGTTTCTCAAGTCCCAAGTACTGCCGCCATTCAGCGAAGGTGGCTGTCATTTTCTGTCAAGTTTTACGTAGGTAAGTTCAGGTAATTTTTCGCAGACACTTCCAGGTAATTATTTCGCAGACACTTCCAGGTAATATTTTAAAGATAGGCAGGGACAAACGGCACCCTTGAACTGGGAATATTGTCAGGTAGTTTTCGCAGAAGGTGGTGTTAGTTAGTCTCATTAGTTGTAATTCCTCACAAGTTGACAAGCTGTTGATTCAGGTAAAAATTGGATTGATCAAATTTCGCCGTCATTCAGATATGAACGGGACAAGTTCTAAGTAATCAAAATCTATTCAACTCAAATTATTGGAAAATCACACTGCATTAGTTAGTTATTATGACTCATGCCCGGGCTTTAACTACGAGGTCATATCGCCTACTACCAGAGCGCTCTTTCGTCACTCTGTTGGACATGAGTCCGACTCTATTGTAGGAGTACTAACTTTCTCTAAATTTTTATTCACCTAGGGCAGAGGTCTTTAACGAGTACCCGATATCGTACACGCTCGGGACCATCACTTAACGTCCCATCCGAAGGACGGCGTGCTTAAGTTTATTTTACCTCCCAGATAAAATAAACTAAGGGCCTCGGTCGGATTTCGAACCCACGATCTAGAGCTCAGAAGACAAGCACGCATACCACTGGCGCTCTCACACTGTATTAAAGTAATACGGTAATAAATAACATAGTCCTTTAGTCTCTACGTTGTACGGGTGGGATGTGCCATTGGTGATGAAGTTGTTGCGTTGAAAACCGACAATGGGAAGACGGCAATTGTCTTCCGTCAATCGTCGACTATATACTTCCCCAGCAAAAATTATTCAATTAATTTTTTGCTCTTCATCTAAAATCAATCGACCGTTTGGACTAATCATACTAAATTGTGTGCCGATATATTCATAACATTGGTTGTTTTGATTTTTTGACATCGACATCGGTGAAGTCCCCAACCGAATCTACCGATTTAATTGAAAATCAATAGGTCTCGTTCTTATGGGGTTCTGAATCGACATTCTATGGGATGGATATCGTGTCTACATCATGCCATGAATTTATTTTATTTTTGAATTCAGGGGCTCGTCGTTCTTGAAATTTTGTTGAAAACTCAACATCGAATTTCTGACCGATAAAGTTAGTGATTTTTTAGCTTTGTTTTTGATATTTGTCTTCAAAGGAATATTGGAACTGTCCAATGAATAATGTCATGCATTCAGTTCCTCATATTGTTGTAGTTCTGTATTTGTGTAAAGTGGGCATAAACTAATTTTATCTTAACAAATATTTTATTTATCAACGATTACGAAAATATAATAAATTATCAAAAAGTAAGAATTAGGTAACCTTTTCTATTTAAATTAAGTAGAGAATTTAGTGAAATTATAATAACTGGATCCAGTTTTGTGTGGGCATCCTCTCCTAAAACTGGTTTTCTGTCGAAATATCCCTGGCCATCTTGTTTTAAATCCCAAAAATTAAATATATTTTAATTATCTCAATTGAAACTCTTTTCCTCCTAAAAAAAAAAAAAATGTATTATTCTTATGAAATCATATTTTATTTATATTTCTTTTAAAGTTGAAAAATTTAAATTTATAAGAGATTTGTGGGAATTTTCACCGGAATTTCATGTTTTCCAATTACTTGATTCCAAAAATGCAGTCGTATCACCGGGAAAACCATCGTTTTACTTTTGACAAGAACCAATTTTCAACGCAACAGTCATGAGTAGTACATCTCACAATACAACTGGCCTTTAGCCTCTACGCTGTATGGGTGGGATATGCCATTGATGATTGCGTTAAAATCCAGTTCTGGTCAAAAATAAAACAGTTGGAAGACAAATTTGTATAAGAAATCTTATACAATCTTAGACAATCACATATGAATTAATCAATTAATTTTTCGCTCCCCTATATGTATATATTCAACAACTGAAATAGGGGCTCCCCACTCTTCATAATAAATTTTGTGTCGATACAATAATAACATCGGCAGTTATTACTGTTTTTGTGTTGAGCCAATCCCCCACTTCCCATCGGTCGATTTGGCTAAAAATCAATAGCTGTTGTCATTGTAGGTTTCTGGATACATATATAAAATTACGGTATAACGAATGTATCGACACGAAATTGACGACACTTACTGACTTTCAGCCTTTTTAAGGGACTTTGACCGTTTTTTCAACAAAAAACCTTTAATTTTTCTCTTCTGAACTTCAAATTAGTCTGGTATCTTCCCTGATCGGTTTCCTTCATAATTGGAAGTACAAGAAAAAAAAAAAAAAAATAGTTATGCTACTAGCCTACTTTCGTTGGTCTATTCATCAACAATTAGGGATTATTTATAATAATATTTTTTTTTTTAAACTACCCCTCTTAACATCGCTCCATTTAGCGGAACGAGGGTTCTTCAAGAAGTACGTCATGCAAGAAACTATCAAAAAACTTTTAAAAACCGTTTTCGAAAACTTAACTTGGATGTATTATGTTATTAAAGATTATGTAATTAATATTAAAAATATTTAGGTGAATTTACTTGACAATTTCAGTACTCTGAGAGAGTGACGATATTCTTTTCATTGAAAATGAGTAGTGATGATAGTCTTTTAGTTCCAAGGAACCTTGTCTAAATAAAGCAGCAATTAGATCATCATTTATTAGAATAGGAAAAAAATTAGTGTCTGCATTTATTTTTATTTATTGTGCACTTAAAAAAGTATCAAAGGCGCCAGTTCTCTGTTTTTACAAAATATAGGGGAAGTTCTGTAATCTGTCTGAAATTTTGTATTCACCGAAATTTCTTGTTTTTCGACTCGTGATTCCAAAAAAGAAAAAGAAAAGTCGTATCGGTTAACACGATAACTCCCGTTAGATTGGTTGTATCGAAACGAAATTTTATATTTGGTTAGGTTTTATGACTCATGCCCGGGCTTTAACAACGAGGTTATATCGCCTACTACCAAAGCGCTCTTTCGTCACTCTGGTGGACACGAGCCCGACTCTACTGTGGAAGTCCTAAATTTTGCCTACCCTAAATTTTTATTCATCTAGGGTAGGGGACGAGTACGAGTACCTGACATCGTACAGGCTCGGGATCATCGCTTAACGTCCCATCCGAAGGACGGCGTGCTTAAGTTTATTTTACCTCCCAGATAAAATAAACTAAGGGCCTCGGTCGGGTTACGAACCCACGTTCTTGAGCTCAGAAGTCAAGCACGCATACCACTGAGCTACCGGCGCCCTCAATTTTATATTTGTATCCAGATCCCCATAAGGACGAAACCTATTAATTTTCCACAGAAGGGGACAACTCAAAAGCTTTGATAATGCCGATGTAAATTTATTTTATTTTTTGGTTAAAAAAAAAATTATATGGCCTTACTCTAAAAATATTAGAAAAATGTAAATTTGTTAGCAACTCATGGGTTGCTGCCCTGATTTCATTGAAAACTATTGTTCTGCTGTGTGCCAGTTTTCTCACATACTTGAGTCGTGAGAAACACTATAAAGAAATATTGACAAAACTCTGAGAACTACATTTAGATGTAAACAAAGAAAAGAATTGTGGGCAATTTATTTTTTGAAAATTTTACTTGGAGCTTACTCTTGTTTTACTAATAAGTACTAGGTCATATCGCCTACTACCAGAGCGCTCTTTCGTCGGGCTCTGGTGGACGAGCCCGAGTACTGTGAGAGTACTAAATTTCACCTAGGGGTGTTTAACGAGTACTTGACATCGTACAGACTCGGGACCATCGCTTATTATTATTATTTATTATCAGTGTTATTAATGTATCCACAGTACATATATGCGATTTTTCCCTCTCAGTTTTCATCAAAATTTACCCAGTATTGTGATGTATATTTTCGGTTGTTTAATGGTCCGAGGGCGCCGGTAGCTCAGTGGTTTGCTTACTGAGCTCAAGATCGCAGGTTCAGAACTCGGCCGAGGCCTTGAGGTTTTTTATCTGGGAGGTGCACGCCGTTCTTTCGATGGGACGTTAAGCGTTAGTCCCGAGTCTGTACGATGTCAGGTACCCGTTAAAGACTCCCCCTTGGTGAATAAAAGTTTAGGATTTCTCAGTTGAGTCGGTTCATGTCCACCAGAGTAACAAAAGAGCGCTCTAGTAGTAGGCGATATGACCTTGTAGTTAAAGCCCGGGCATGAGTCATAATATAGTCCAAATATCAAGTGATCCAGTGATTAACTCATGCGAAATGTTGACAAATCATATTTATTTCCTTCTTTGATATACTCATCAGAAAACTATTTAAAATAACATTAAACAATACTTTATTTTATCTGGGAGGTAAAATAAACTTAAGCACGCCGTCCTTCGGATGGGTCGCTAAGCGATGGTCCCGAGCCTGTACAATGTCAGGTACTCATAGACCCCTATCCTAAGTAAGTAAAGATTTTGGGTAGGCACAATTTTGGACACAGTAGAGTCGGGCTCATGTCCACCAGAGTGACTGAAGAGCGCTCTGGTAGTAGGCGATATGACCTTGCAGTTAAAGTCCGGGCATGAGTCATAAAACCTAATCTAACCTTAAACAATACTTATTAAAAGACTGTTGCACCTGCACTTATTAATGAAAGGATGCACCATTAGGTTGAGCTACCATTTTGAGAAGTGGCTAATATATACGGAGATAGGCTTCAGGACACATGTGAAGGGTTGAATGCATTCTTCATAAGGACAGGTTCTGGGGGTGAGCAAGCCACGCCTTTTATATCATCAGGCCTCTTCCTGTGTAGAGCGGATTTTTGGGGAGGGGAGAAAAACCTGTTTAGTTTTTATATTATTTTACTTCTCATTTTGTCATGTCCCCCTATCTTTGTCTTGATTCCAAAGACGTCTTATATAATACATATATTATCAGCTTGTATGATAATCGGATAAATGCTTGTATAACATAACTTTTCTAAAAACATTTGTTTCTCGAGCTTGTTACTGTCAATATCGATGTTTTCTTTTGGAGGTTTGTTTTTACTTCCCCATCTTTATGAGGAATAGAGGAAGTTATGAAATCAACTCAAAAATTGTGAGTTTTACAGGAATTTTATTGTTTTCTATACTTCCCGATCCAAAAATTACAAAAAAAAAAAATTGAGATCTGGCCATTACAGGACATTCGTACACCAACCACGCTTACAGTTCACTCTCTCCTCGAAATTATTTCGTAATGGCATTATGGGGTATAAGAATGTTTACTCGCAAGATAACGCTGTACTAAGAGACAAAATGAAATTATTTTAAAAAGGGAAGAGGGAGTCAGAGTGATCTGTAAGTGTTGTTGGTATAAGAAAATCCTGTAATATTAGTTACAATTTAAAAATTTCTTATAAACATTTAGTTTACATTCTTCGGGGCGCTTTAACTTTAGTCGTATTGATCCTATCTCAAACCTGAGGACTTACAGCAATTGGAAATTGTATAAGAAACAATTTTGGTATAATACATTTTTCGATAGGGCTAACCGTTTTCGGGTTAATCAAGAAAACGTTTAAAAATATGTGTTTCAAAACTTCATTTCAAGATTGTTCTCGGCAGGTATCTCGAAAATCGGACGACCGATTAGGGTTAGGTCCCGGAAGAAAGAGGTCTCAATTTACGTCTGATTTTACATCATCTCAATTTACGACGCCTTCATTCCAAATTTCATGTTCATAACTACACTCGTTTTCGCGGTAGAGAGCTTACAACTTTTCAATCACATACATACACACACGCTTATGTATATCGTCGCCGAAAATGGTCAAAATGTATTCAGGGGACCCTTGAAACGTGAAAATCAGTTAAAACCTCGATCACGGATTTTCGCACGATTACAATACTTCCTTATACTAAAGTATAAGAAAGATTATTAATAACATATTTAAAGAAATTTTATGGTCAGAGCCAAAATGATAGTGATCTGTAAGCAGTGGTTGGTATAAGAAAGTCCTGAATGGCCACCTCACATATTTTCATTTTGTATTTTATTAATATTTGGAAATAGTGCATAATGTAATACTGAACCAAACTAATTCATATAATTATTCATACATTTATATTTATATATATTGCCTCAATTTTCCTCTTAACTTTGCATATTATATAAATATTTAAATTTTATCAATAATTTCAGTTCTCTTATGGACAACATCTGTTGTCTCTCCTTGTTCTTGTGTTGGTGAGATATATATTATTCTGTATAGTTATTTTATTCAGAAAATTAATAAACAAGACCTCATTAATAATTTATATTTTTAGTTTTTCTTTTCTTTATAAAATTTTCTTTTTGGATGAAATAATAATTTTTAGTCATTATTTTTCTTTCTTTAAAAATAGTAATTAACGACATATTGAAATTTAAGAACTTTTTTAATTAATTTTTTTATCGTATTACCTAGATAAAGTGCATATAATAAATTTTTGCAAGACATTTTATAAGGGTATTGAGTTTCGTTGAAATCGGCCATATGGAGGAGGGCTTGAAACTATCAACTCGAACAACTGGTGAAGTAATAAATACAATGACACAAAATTTCATAGTAAATTTTAGAAAAGCGAAAGGACGACACCTATTAATTTTCTGGAAACGGTTGATAGCTGAAGGGAGAGCGAAAAAGCTAATAATTAAGTAATCGGTTGTATATTCGATGCGTTACCAGGAAATTTCATGTTTTTTCGAACTCTTGATTCCAAAAATGAAAAAAAAAAAGTGAACTTCAATTTAGTATTTGTTAAGTCGTGGGTGAAGATGGTAGCAATACCGATAGTACTCTCATATTATATATTATTTGTGAAATAGACAATATTTTTTTAAAAACATACATACGTTTTCTTTATTGTTATCAAGTGTTTCACAATATCTCTGCAAAAATGTTAAATATCAGAGAAAAAAAGTGTCTCGTGTCTGTGACAGGTAGAAGAACGTATTGACACGAAAGTTTATATGTGTAAGCCAGAACCCGTCAACGACATCTATTCCTTTTCTGCCAAATCAGCCCTAAGAAAAGGGAAGAGGCTTAACACGAAAACTTGTAATAACTGCCGTTGTAATATGTAAATGAATTGACACGAAATGTCATATGTATATTCAACGGACGACACCGAATAATTTATAGCGGAATCAGCCGAACGGGGGGCTTAGCTACATATAAGGATAACATCTGTGAATTTTCCGCAAAATCGGTCGAAGGGAAGGTAGGCTCGACTGAAATACCCCAATAACTGCCAATGTAAAGAATGTAACGACAAGAAATTCAGCATGATTATTTAGACGCCACTATGTGGCTTAGCTGTCCCCTTAGCTACATATAAGGATAACACCTGTTAATTTTCCGCCAAATCGGTCGAAGGGAAGGTGAGCTCGACTGAAATACCCCAATAACTGGGAATGTAACGACACGAAATTCAGCATGATTATTCAGACGCCACTATGTAAGTCAAATGTTAAGTTTTAGCGCAAACAGTCGTTGGCTTTGGAGGGAGCGCGAAAACGTGGGTAATTAATTCGTTTTAGGGACATCTTTGAAAACATGCTCTGACCTTTTCCTAATATCAGACGCCAATATCACTTATAAAAACGCCCACAACACTTTTTGCAACACACTTCAGTTTTTTTTTTTTTTTTTTTTTTTTTTGTCAAAATATATATGCAAATTGATCCCAATCTCCTTGGATTGATATTTGGAAATACAAGTTTCATCAATACAATATAAAGTATACACAAGATATTGTATCACGATGTACCTATCATAAACAACATGCATACAATGCTTTGTGTACAGTGTGTTGCGCGTTGCGCCATTACTATGTTCTTCTCTTGCGCAAGTTCCCTTGAGGATGCTGCTTTCGACACAAGGGCAACTTGTATCTTGTCAACCTTCATATTTATTTTATTTATTTATTATTATAATTTTTTTTTTTTTTTTGTCTTGCTTATATGTATTTTTTCGCGAAATTTCTCTTGAAACACGTTTGGCCATTATATGTAGATAGCCCCAGTTGCCAAAAGGTCTCGTTGCATAAATGTTTGTTCCCATTTTTTTTTTGACACGAAATTTTATAGGATTCAGACCTCCCTCAGTATAACACCTATTGTTTTTCAGCCTGTTGAAGAATTGACATGAAAAGGATCTAAGTTGTGACACAAAAACCCAAATAACAGTTGAAGTAATGAATGTGTTAACACGAAATATATATGTGTGAATCCAAATCCCACAGTGGCGATATCTATCAATTTTTAGCCGAATCGGTTTAGGTGAAGGGGGGGGGGGGGGGGGGGGGGGGGGGTCAAAAACCCTTATAGTTGCTTATATAATGTATGTGGAGGGCGCCGATAGCTCAGTGGTATGAGTGCTTGCCTTCTGAGCTCAAGATCGTGGGTTCGAACCTCGTCCGAGAGTTTATTTTATCTGGGAAGTAAAATAAACCTAAGCACGCCGTCCTTCGGATGGGACGTTAAGCGATGTCAGGTACTCGTTAAAAGACCCCTGCCCTAAGGTGAATGAGATTTAGGACTCTCACAGTAGAATCTGGCTCATGTCCACCGGAGTGACGAAAGAGCGCTCTGGTAGTAGGCGATATGACCCAGTAGTTAAAGCCCGGGCATGAGTCATAATGTCGTTGTTTTCCGATTTCAAAAAAAAAGTTGCTCGATAACTCCCGAGCGGCACGAATTTGAATATGTGTATCCAGAACCCTATAAGAATGATTAATTCTCAACCAATTCGACCAAAAAGAGTGGTGGAATATGGGGGAGGTTCAACTCGAAAAGCCCCAATAACTGCCGATATAGTGAATGTATCATATTTTATATTTAAATTCAATACTCCCATAATGACACCTCTTAATTTTCCGCGAAATAGGCTGAAAGGGGGAGGGGGATAACTGTTGATATAATAAATATTATTGATAATTAGCTCAAACCGTTAATAAGTTTTGATTGGAAATCATCGTTGAAACCGAGGCCCTTAGTTTATTTTATCTGGGAGGTAAAATAAAGTTAAGCACGCCGTCCTTCGGATGGGACGTTAAGCGATGGTCCCGAGCCTGTACGATATCAGGTACTCGTTAAAGACCCCTACCCTAGATGAATAAAAATTTAGGGTAGGCAAAATTTAGGACTCCCACAGTAGAGTCGGGCTCATGTCCACCAGAGTGACGAAAAAGCGCTCTGGTAGTAGGCGATATGACCTCGTAGTTAAAGCCCGGGCATGAGTCATAAAACCTAACCTAACCAAACCTAACCTCATCGTTGAATTTGTTCTGGGGAAGTACAATTACCGGTGATTCAGAGGAACATGAAATTTCGGTAATATTTCCGAATTTCTGACTCAAAGCTTGCAAGAACTTTTTCCTCCATCCTAAAACATTATCAGTTTTTTTTTTCTCCCTTATCATGTAGTGGGTTGTTTGTCGGTGGTAGAGCCGACTATCTTATCACGAAATAAATCTATTCTAGTATCATACTGTTTTCAACAATATTATCTTTGTTTATTGTTGCTAAAGCCCCTTTGTTGTTGCTAATGCGTTTTTACTGAATGTACGTACCTACAAAAAAATTGTTGTTTGGTGTTATTGAGAAAAAAAGAGTTTACGGTAAAAAAAATGGAGCTTTCCCCTCAATTTATATAAATAAATAGTTACTGTGACTCATGCCAGAGCTACGAGTTGTTATCGCCTACTACCAGAGCGCTCTTTAGTCTCTCTGGTAGACGTGAGCACGACTCTACTTTGGGATTTCTAAATTTTGCCAATCAAGGTGTGGGTCTTTAACGAGTACCTGACATCCACAGGCTCGGGACCATTTATCCCCTCATCCGAAGGACGGCGTGCTCAAATATTGAGTTTTAGCCCAAACGGTCGATTGGCTTTGGAGGAAGAGCGAAAATATAATTGATTAATTCTTGCTGGGGAAGTACATAGCCGGTGTTCATCAACGACTTTAAATTTTTATTATTATTTATTTTTTTTTTAATTGAAACTCCTCACCTATGTTTTGCATAGGACACGGTCGTTGAGTCAATTTGTTTTTGTCTCTCCTGGTTCTGACTGGTTCGAATTCCTGTTTTCCCAGTTTTGCATACGGATGGTTGTTGAGGACGTCCTCCAATCTCTTGCAGCTAGATTGCAGATCAGTGACATTTTCTGTTTCGTACTGGTTTTTCTTCAACCTACACACATTCACATTCCCACACATTTTACAAACTTATTCCTTCTTGCCAGTATTTCCACTGATTCTATTACAGGTTCAGGTTTTATCTCTCTCCCAGTATAGGGGAAGTTATGTAATTTCAATAATGAAACAAAGTTGGCAGTGAATCACCAGCTATGTACTTCCTCAGCACGAATTAATCTCTTAATTTTTACTCACCCCCGTGTTCATTTCCCAACGGTGCCAAGGACGGGATGGTACCTTTGTTTTTCTATTCTAGGAAACATTTTTTATAAATGTTCTATTTTGAATTATGTATTTATTTATAGGATATTAGTGAAGTAATAAAATATTCATATGTGATAGTAAGATGTTCTGGGACGAGATTTCTAATAGAAATAAAAGACGTTGTCTTCCCACTGTTTTATTTTATACCAGAACCGGTTTTCGACGCAACAGCGTCATCATCAGTGGTTCATCCCACCCACACAGCACAGCGGTTGGAGCGTCGAAAACCGGTTCTGGTATAAAATAGAACAGTGGGACGACAACGTCTTTTATTTCTATTAATAAAATATTGTATTAGCGTTCCCTTCATTATAAATACAATGTACATAATATTATGTACGTACAATAAAAATACATAAAATATTCGTGAGTTACGGAATTATTATGTGCTCGTAAATACACGTGGCTCGTATAATTATTGAATGTTAATTTTAGTTTAACAAATTAGATATTGTTTTGCGAGCGCCGGATAAGGGAGCGAGCCGGTTAACAGAACGCCGGATAAGGGAGAGTACTATATCCACACATTATACTTTTTAGCAAATTTATAAGAAGCTCTAGTTACTACCATTTCATTGACACCTGTGGGTTTCCTGTTAAATCATAGTTTCAATGAGTGAGAGAGTGGAAACTTATAAATTTGTGCTGGGGAGGTAGCAGTGTGTGATCGTTGTTCCCTCCTGTGACTGGCACATTAGACAAGTGTTTTGGCCTCCCCATGGGTCATCAATCCCACACAATTCGCTAACCTTCACTCTTAGTTTCATTGCCAACTATTTAATTAATCCCTATTAACAATCATGGCCAATTTATTTAATAATTAATTATTTTTGTCAAATTGCTATTATTATGGTCCTATTTTCCCATGTTCAAAAATTTGAAAAAAGAAAAAACCTAAATTATTCCCATTTGAAAATTTTATTGCCATTGACTGAACTATTACAGAATTGTTTTTATTTTCGCAGCTAAATGAAGAATAGGTGAAGTTATGTATTCGCTCAGAAATTTTATGGTTTCCAATGCGTCAGTCTGTAAACACGATAACCCCGAAAGAATGGACATATCGACACGAATCAGTATGTAAACACGATAACTCCGGAAAGAATGAATTTATCGACACGAAATTGTATATACTTATATATAAAGTCGACACCTATTGATTTTCAGCCAGATTGACCGAAGGGAATGGGGTTTTAACTAAAAAGTCTAATAACTATTCGATGTTTTGAATGTATCGAAACGGAATTTAATAAGAGTATTCAGAACTATCATTGATTTGCAACAAGTAGACTGGGTTCTGACGAACAGCAAATACTTGTGAAGTATTGAATGCTAAATTTAATTTTTACTGTGCAAATTTCTTCAGTAAAAAAGAGTAGTCGGTGATACACAATGTTATGTACTTCCCCACCACGAATCAATCAATTTTTAAGTTTTCGCTCTCCCTCCAAAGCCAATCCATCGTTTGGGCTAAAACTCAATATTTGACTTATATAGTGGCTTCCGGATCCTCTCATACTCGGTCAATACGTTCATTACATCGGGAGGTATCGCGCATAAAGTTTTTTTTTTTTTTAATCAAATTATATTCCGTTCACTATCTAGGGACTTATTAATTGAGAGACAGACTAAGAAACAAAAATGTAATATATAAACCACAAACGAAAGATACGACAACAACAATTACCTTTCTCTATTGACAATCTATTTGTAATTTTCGTAACCTACCTATTATATATTGCGTTGTAATTTTCGGTGGATTATTTCTGAATGATCTCTTAGGAAAAGAGCCAGAAATTAGACAATTTTATCTTTGAACGGAGGCTGAAAGGAAAACTGAATTTAAAAAAATAAAAACATTTACCCGAGAAATAGATTCGAAGAATTGTGCCAAGAAAAAGTCCTTAAACTTTCAGAATAAATTTGTTATTTTATTTTATTTATTTGTTATTATTTATTTATATATTACTTCCCCAGTTATACAAAGTATATGGGAAATTATGTCGGTAAAATAAAGTTCAATGCAGAATTTTGAAAAGGATTTCATGTTTTTCGATCTCTTGATTCTAAATGTGAGAAAAAAATAATTTCTGTGCATCTGTGAACACGATAACTCCCGATAGAATGAATGTATAGACGCGAAATATTATTTGTGAGTCCAGAACCCTCTAACGACAACACCTGTTGTTTTTCAAGGTGTAAACTCTAATAACTGCCGTTATAATGAATGTCTCGACACAAAACTTCATATAGCAATTATAGGTTAGGTTTTATGTATGACTCATGCCCGGGCTTTAACTACGAGGTCATATCGCCTACTACCAGAGCGCTCTTTTGTCACTCTGGTGGACATGAGCCCGACTCTACCGTTGGAGTCCTAAATTTTTGTTTACCTAGGGCAGGGGTCTTTAACGAGTTCCTGACATCGTACAGGCTCGGGACCATCGCTTAACGTCCCATCCGAAGGACGGCATGCTTAAGTTTATTTTAACTCCCAGATAAAATAAACTAAGGGCCTCGGTCGGGTTTCGAACCCACGATCTTGAGCTCAGAAGACAAGCACGCATACCACTGAGCTACCGGCTCCCTCTATAGCAATTATATATTTATTACGAAAGTACTCTCATATATTTTATATATCTTGTGAAATAGACAATTTTTTCTTTAAGGCATTTCGACCACGAGAGGGGTCATGGATGCAGGACTCTGGGGATCCTAGCGGGCTAATTTGGATAGGTGCAGATTAATAATAAAAAGGTCGATATTTCTGTATAGGGAATAGAAAGGCTACGTGATGAATTTTGTTTTAAAATATCTATATGAGGTTTGTGAAGTGCAAGAAATGAAATAGTTCGGTAATTTGGGATCTATTATTGGATAGAATTTCGGAAATATCCACCGCAAGGTTGAAATTCTCACGCTGGAGACTATATGTTTTGTTTTTATGTTATGTATGACATTTTGCTCTAGTTTGTTGTTTGGAGACTTATGGTATGTTGGTTGTGTTGGTGTTGCAGGTACAAGACGGAACTGTGCCGGCCCTACGAAGAGAGCGGAACGTGCAAGTACGGTGAGAAGTGTCAGTTCGCCCATGGAGGACATGAACTTCGATGTCTGGTCCGACATCCTAAGTACAAGACAGAGCTCTGTCGTACCTTTCACAGTGTTGGCTTCTGTCCCTACGGTCCTAGATGTCACTTCATACACAACGCTGACGAGGCTCGTGCTTCGTCCCTTTCCCCTCGTCCTCGAGCCCTCTCTTCACCCACCTCTTCCATTTCTTCCTCCTCTCCTGGTTACTTCTCCTCCCCCCCACACTCTCCCCCACCACCTCCCGCCTCTCCTGAGAGGCTCCCCGTCTTCAACAGGATCTCCAACAATTTTCTTCCTTTCCGTTTTGGGTCTGAGCAGCTCATCGCTTGAAAGTTCTCCACTACCCATGTTGAAAAAAAAGTTTTTAATTTATTTATTTCTCTTTTTTCTTTCTCATTTTTTTTCTTTATTTTTTATTAAAAAAAATAAAATAAAAAATTAACAAAATAAAAGTTTAAAAACAAAAAAAAAAATTGATCAGTTGTGTTACATTCCATAGCGGAGTTACCGCTTAACAGGGATATAAAGTGCCTTACTAAAATAGGATTTTTTAAATATAATTATTAATGTTATATCAGGAAAAATAGCAATTAATACAAAATTTCAACAAGGGTTTTTAAAAAATTAAGATAACCCCTGGCAAATTCTGTTGTCATATTTTTAAATTTTCAAAGTGACGGTATTTAGGTGAAATACATTTAAAAATCTATTTTCTATGAACATTTATTTTATTTACTTTTATTATTATAACCTGGTCCGCTCATGCACCATCATCGGCTGTGATGGTCCTTTTTTAAAAAAAATTGAGATATCTTCATAGATCAAAATAAATTTAATGGAAAAGTGAAATTTCAATCCCTTTTCCAGCTTATAAATGGTCTAAATTTATATTTTAAAAAAAATATGACATCTTCCCTTTTTAGTTAACAATTTCTTTTTATAGTTTTAGACAAAAATAAAATTCATCTTTTTGGCAATGTACATAATAGTTACAAGATAGTTACTATATTGAAGATAAAAAAATATAAAAATTGTAAAGTTCCAATAATAATCAAGACTATTCGACTTACGAAACTTAAACAATAACCATTTTACCTGAAGAATAAAATATAATATAAATACATAAATAAACGCAACTGAAAATTTATGTGATAATATAAAAAAATATGTATATTAAAAAAATTTGAATATTTGATTTAATCTTAAAACATTTTTTAAAAAAAATATTTATATATCTAATTTAGGTCTTTTAATATATTTGTTATTATTTGAGATTTTTTAATAAATTAAAGATTAAAGAATGAAAAACCCAAAACCCTCCCCCATTTTTTATTTTTCCTATATTATTATTTATTTTTTTGCCTCAATTTATTTCTAATTTTCTTGAATTATATAAATATTTATTTTAAAAAAGAAGAAAAGAAAAAAAACTAGTATTTTTGATTACCAAGCTATAGTCAATAATTTTTTTTTATAATTATTATTTAAATTTTGGGGAAATTTTGAGGTAAAGGCTCAATATATACTGTCATGCTTATAATTAAAGTATAACGACTCTCAATATTTTCGTTCTTCCAGTTTATTTTAATTATTCATTTTCATAAATACTATTATGTTTTTTTCCCTCTAATATAAACATTTGATAGAAGGTGCTCTTGGTTTATTCTCACATTATTCTTTATATATATTTTTTTCGTTTTCAATTTTTTTTTTTTATATATCAAATAGATATTATTTATAATTTATGAAAGTGAATATTTTGTAATTATATATTTATGTATATTGTCAAATTTATTTCATTTAGTCGATAATAATTATTATTATTAACAATTTATATTTTCATTAAAGTTTTTTCTTATTTTTTTTATTATCATTATGCCTAATTATATCAAACTTTGCCTTATTTATTTGTATTTTTATACAAGTTGTTAATTATTATTTTTTTTTACTATCGAGTTCTACTTTATTTATTATGCTGTTTTCCTTAAAGATTTTTTTTTTTTAATGTTCTCATGAATGATTAGGATAGATGCTTATTTTATGGGATATTATTTAATTAAATTCTGCATTTATCCCTTTCACTAATTTTTCTAGTAATATTCTCTTACCTCCAATTTTGATAATATTATTTAAAAGAGACTATTATTATGATGCTTAAATTTCATTGAATAATTTTGACGTATTTTGTTTAGAAAATTAATAATAATTTTTTTTTACATAATTGTATTGATGCAAAAGTTTAATAAATTCAGTTTCTGTTTGCGTTTAAAAAAATTTATTTTTATCTAGCTTTAATGGGAGGGGGTTGTCCCTTCCATCTGTGTGCTTCCATGCAAGGGTTGGTTCATTTGAACGAGGCGGGGGGGACCAAAGCAGTCCATTCATAGCTATGGTACATATGAATGACAAGGCTGTGTTCTGGGTTTAGTGTTTGGTTTATGTTTGAATCCTTTTATCTTCCCCACCCTTACTATATCTCTAACCCCCCCTACACCCTTCCACCATCTTATCCCTTATCCCCCTACCCCTTATCCCCTCCTCCACTAAGTACCCCATTTTCCCCACTACACCTTTGGTACCTCATTTTTAAACACGACCATGCTATATAAATTATAGAATTTTCATTTATATATATATTTTTTTTTCTAATATTTAGTTGGCTACATTGTATAAATAATTATTTAACCTCTGTGTATTTAGAGTGATTAATTTATTTTTTTCGAGGACATTTACTATGTTGTATTTATTTTTTTTTATTAATATATTTCGATTATTTGTATCACTTTTAGATTGGGTTTTTTACAGGAGTTTTAACAAATTTTAATTATTTTCAATCAAGATTTTATAAATATTTAACGAACATTAGTAATTTAAATATTAGGTTTTTTTTACATCAGAAGACCACCTTTTTTTTTTTTTTATTATTTCATTACTTCTATTAATCCATTCTAAAAGTTGTATATAAATAATCAAGAGTTGTAAAGATATAGTGTATTTGTTGTATATGTAGTAAAACATTATGTATTTTTTTCTGTATATCTTTATTATATTATTTCTATGTTATAGTTTCTGTCTTTTTTATTTGTGTATTTATTAAAAATATTATTTATTAATTATCTCAAAAAAAAAAGTTTTTTATTATTACAATATTTATATAATGGTTGATATGTTTACGTCGTTTATAAATAAGAACACATTTACCTTTATTAGGTCGATGTATGATAAAATATTTTTAAAAAAGTTAAAAGCATTATGTATTTATCAAAAAAAAAATAAGAAGAAAAAACAATTAAAAAAATCATATTAAAATGTTTAAAAATTATAATGGTGTTTTCTCTTAATATCCCTTTACGTTTATTACAAATAAGAAATAAAAAGGTAGTAATAAATTATTTTTAAAAAGTTGATCGCTCGTCTGGCAAGAAGTTAATAAAATTAGGAAAATACTGCTAGAAAGTTGATGTATTGAAGATGAACCGGAATATGTTGAAGTGAATGAAATAAAGTGATGTGCTGAAAGAGAATTTATTGAGTTAAACGTTAAGAGAGAATAAAATAAAAGTTGATTTATTGAAGATGAACCGGAATATGTTGAAGTGAATGTATTGAATACTGAATGCAGTAAAGTGATATGCTGAAAGAGAATATATTGAGTAATATGTTAAGAGAGAATATAATAAAAGTTGGTTTATTGAAGATGAACCGGAATATGTTGAAGTGAATGTATTGAATACTGAATGCAGTAAAGTGATATGCTGAAAGAGAATGTATTGAGTTATGTGTTAAGAGAGGATAGAATAAAAGTTAATGCATTGAACGTGTTAAGAGAGAATAGGACGAAAGTGAATGTTAACTTGTTAAGAGAGAATAGGACGAAAGTGAATGTTAACTTGTTAAGAGAGAATAGGACGAAAGTGAATGTATTGAACGTGAACATCTTAAGAGGGAATAGGATGAATGTATGAAAATGAATGTATTCATTCATGGTCAAGCTGAAAGGGACCGTATACACATTTAAGTGATACGCTAGAAGAGAATGTATTGAGAGAGAATAGAATGAAAGTGAATGTGTATGTTACGAGAGAATAGGATAAAAGTGAATATATTGATCAAGTGGAAAGGGAAAATGTAGATGAATGTATTAAAGCGACAGGCTGGATGAGAATATATTGAACGTGTTACGAGAAATGAATAAAAGTGCTGTATTGAACGTGTTAAGAGAGAAAAGGATAAAAGTGAATGTCTTAAGAGGGGATAGGATAATAGTGAAAGTATTGAACATGATCAAATTGAAAGAGAATGTAGATAGTGAATGCTTTAAAGTGATACGCTGGAAGAGAATGTATTGAACGTGAATGTGCTAAGAGAGAATAGTATAAACGTGAATGTGTTAAGAGAGAATAGTATAAATGGGAACGTGTTGAGAGGGAATAGGATAAAACCGAATGGGGATAGGATAATAGTGAAAGTATTGAACATGATCAAGTAGAAAGAGAATGCATGTAGTGAATACATTTAAGTGATATACTCGAAGAGAATGTTTTGAGAGAGATTAGGATAAAAGTGAATGTTAAAGAGGGGAGGGAAGTTCCTCATTCCTTTAATGGTTTATCGTAAGATTTATGAAAAAGAAGAACGCCAATTACAGGGATATTAAAACGAATGTACAGGTAAGAACTAATTGTAAGTCAAATTTAATGAAACGGCACTAGGTTAATTGTATTTTTGACTTATTTCAATTCATGAAATAATTATATAGAAATTGGACACTTTCCATAAAAGATGTCATCAATAATCTTGTTTGATACTCTACTTTCAAATATGTAACAATAGTTCAATTAACATTCAGTTATTTACTAGCTCTGAAATCAAAACAATTTATAAACAATCCTAGACTACACGGAGAAAAATATATTCTTGCCGCAAGAAAAAATGTTCTTGCGGCAAAAAAGTTTTATTCTATATTTTGTGTCGGAAATAGGGAATAGTAGACACCAGTCAGTGATAGGGTATAGTAGACACAAGTAGGGGATAGGGTATTGCAGACACCACTAGGTGTTTCTCTCGTTGAGAATAAGATCTACCCAAGTTATACAAAGTATGACAGTTTTTTTAATTTAATTCTGTAAGAAGATAATGTCAAGATTTTCTCTTGCCGCAACAATATAATTTTCTCCGTGTAATTGAAAAAGAAATGACGTGTTTCACTTCGACTATACTTTTTTCAAAAAGAGAAGAGCAATGTTTAGTTATTCGAATATAACGTCGTAAGAACGTTTAACGGTCACAATAACTACATTAGGCGATTATGAACGATTTCTTCTATAAGTTTCAATGAACTCATAATGTTCATTATACACGTAACGATTTGCGCAATTCTGTGTAATTTTCAAAGTTCTTTGACCTCTTGACTATTATAGAAAATAGAAATAGACAATTACATTGTGGAAGAAGCGCGACGTCTTCATAAAATTGTTTCTTACTGTTAAATACATTTTTTAATGTTCTTTCACATTTTAACTACTATCCAAGCATGTAAGATAAAAGGGATATTTTTTTTTTATTCTGATATTTATTTGTTAACTCTACGTTTATATAACAATCCATCATTAATTTTATTTCTTTTTAGAATCAGAAGAGCCTCACTTTAACAAAGGAACAATTCCCAGCCATTATTTCTTACATTTAAATTTATCTTAGTAACGAGTTGTACTTGTGGTCGGTGAATCTCTGGTAATGTACTTCCCCATCGCCAATATTTTAACAAAATTTGGTTGAAAATCTATAGTGCGCCGGTCGCTTTAGACCGCGGGTTCAAACCCCGGCCTAGGCCCTTGGGTTTTTTATCTGGAGGTTTTGAACTTGAGGTCAGTAGGCAAACATGCTACCTTTGATACAAGCTATATACAATTGCGTATTGGGTAACTTAAAATAAATTATGTATTGATTAAAGAACTATGAAATCTCTGCAGTCAGATCAAATCATGGACTTTGTCGTAAATATTTGTATAGGATCGACAAAAATGAGACTGCTTTCTGTGAGGACTGTGCAAAGACCGAGGATCCAGAGCATATTATCATGTTAAAATAAAGAAAACTTATGGTTTTTTAAAAATAATGTCTATTTCACAGATAATATATAATATGGGAGTACTTTCGGTATTGCTACCATCTTCAGCCACGACCTAACAAACTGTCAGTATCCATATTATATACTAGCAGTAATACCCGGCGTTGTCCGGGGAACTTTGACTTTTCTACTAATATCTCCTAAAAGTCTTTTAAATTCTTCAACAGTACATTCATGATGTTATAATTTTCAATTATTCATACGGAATAAGGCTTATAGTCCTTCAACGTCAAACACCCCAGCTAGTAAGTTTTTAGGACCCCTGGGCATCACAGCTAGTATGCGTCTTTCAACGGCGGAAACCACAGATAGTGAATACTTAGCATCGCTGGACATCCTAGCCAGTGCGTACTTAAGAACGCTATTGACCGCAGCTAGTAAATGCCTTGCAACAGCGGACCCCACAGCGAATACATAGTTACTACTACTACTACATGTGAAATTCATGCCAATCCGCTTACACTTTAACAGTACATTCATGATGTTATAATTTTCAATTATTCATACGGAATAAGGCTTATAGTCCTTCAACTATAGCAACGCTAGTAAGTTTTTAGGACCCCTGGGCACCACAGCTAGTATGCGCCTTTCAACGGCGGAAACCACAGCTAGTGAATACTTAGCTTCGCTGGACGTCCTAGCCAGTGCGAACTTAAGAACGTTTGTGACCACAGCTAATATATGCCTTGCAACGCTGGACACCACAGCTAGTACGTAGTTAGGAACGCTGGGCACCAGAGGTAGTATATGCCTTGAAACGGCGGATCCCACAGCTAGTACGTAGTTAGAACGCTGGTCACCGCAGCTAGTATGTGCCTCGCAAGAGCGGACCCCACAGCTAGTACGAAGTTAGGAACGCTGGGCACCACAGCTAGTAAGTGCCTTGCAACAGCGGACCCCACAGCTAGTACGTAGTTAGAACCACTGGGCATCACAGCTAGTATGTGTTTTGCAACGGCGGACCCCACAGCTAGTACGTAGTTAGAAACGCTGAGCATCACAGCTAGTATGCTTTTGCAACGACGGACCCCACAGCTAGTACGTTTTTAGGAACGCTGGGCCCTACAGGTAGTAGGTGCCTTGCAACTGCGGACCCCACAGATAGTATGTAGTTAGAACCACAGGGCATCATAGCTAGTATGAGTTTTGCAACGGCGGACCCCACAGCTAGTACGTTTTTAGGAACGCTGGGCCCTACAGGTAGTAGGTGCCTTGCAACTGCGGACCCCACAGATAGTATGTAGTTAGAACCACAGGGCATCATAGCTAGTATGAGTTTTGCAACGGCGGACCCCACAGCTAGTACGTTTTTAGGAACGCTGGGCCCTACAGGTAGTAGGTGCCTTGCAACTGCGGACCCCACAGATAGTATGTAGTTAGAACCACAGGGCATCATAGCTAGTATGAGTTTTGCAACGGCGGACCCCACAGCTTGTACCTACGTAGTTAAATATGCTGGGCCACACTGCTAGCGCCTTGCAACAGCAGACCCCACAGCTAGTACGTAATTAGGAACACTGGGCATCACAGCTAGTAAATGTCTTGTAGGTGCCTTGCAACAGCAAACCCCACAGCCAGTACATAGTTAGGAACGCTGGGGCTGAGCACTACAGCTAGTAAGTGCCTTGCAACAGCGGACCCCACAGCTAGTACGATATTAGGAACGCTGGGCATCACAGCTAGTAAATGTCTTGCAACAGTGAACCCCACAGCGAATACATAGTTACTACTACTACATGTGAAATTCATGACAATCCGATTACCCTTCAATGATTCAGCATTATTTTTATGCTTAGCCTCCCCTCCCAAATTTTTAAAATGTCACATAGTGTATTTTTTTATTTGACCATCAAGAATACTACATGTGAAATTTCGTGACAATCCAATCATCCGTTAATGACCTATCACTATCTTCAAATTTAGGCCTACCCCCCATAACCCCCCTCCCGTTCACAATTTTTTGACGTCACACACCCTATTTTTCTATTTGGCCTTTATTCACATACTTCATGTGAAATTTCGTGACAATCCGATCATCCGTTAATGACTTATCACTATACTTATACTTAGGCCCCCATCAACCCACCCTCCCGTTCAAATTTTTGTGACATATACACCCTATATTTCTATTTGGCTTTTAAGAATACTACATGTGAAATTCCATGACAATACGACCAACCGTTATTGAGCTAGCACCATATTTATACTTAGGCCCCCCCGCCACTACCCCCCCTCCCGTACAAAATTTTGAGCCGTTACACCGCCTATTTTTTTATTTGGTCTTCAGGAATACTCCATGTGAAACTTTGTGACAATTCGACCAACCGTTAATGAGCTAGCTCTATATTTATACTTAGGCCCCCCCACAACCACCCCTCCCGTTCAAAACTTTGTGACGCCACACACCTTTTTTTCCTATTTGGCTTTTAAAAATACTACGTGAAATTTCATGACGATTCGCCCATTAGTTAATGAGTTAGCTCTATATTTATACTTAGGCCCCCCCCACAACACCCCCTCCCGTTCAAAACCTTGGGACGCCACACACCTTATTTTTCTATTTGGCCTTCAGGAATACTCCATGTGAAATTCCATGACAATACGACCAACCGTTAAAGAATTAGCTCTATATTTATACTTAGGCCCCCCCCCACAACCCCCCCTCCCGTTCAAAACTTTGAAACGCCACACACCTTTTTTTCCTATTTGGCTTTTAAAAATACTACGTGAAATTTCATGACGATTCGCCCATTAGTTAATGAGTTAGCTCTATATTTATACTTAGGCCCCCCCACAACCCCCCCTCCCGTTCAAAACTTTGGGACGCCACACACTTTTTTTTCCTATTTGGCTTTTAAAAATACTACATGTGAAATTTCATGACGATTCGCCCATTAGTTAATGAGATAGTTACTACTACTACATGTGAAATTCATGACAATACGATCAACCGTTGATGAGCTAGCTCTATATTTATACTTAGCCCCCCCCCCCCCCCTCAACCCCGCCACCCGTTCAAAACTTCGGGACGCCACACACCTTATTTTTCTATTTGGCCTTCAGGAATAATATATGCGAAATTTCGTGACAATACGACCAACCGTTAATGAGCTAACTCTATATGTATATTTAGCCCCCCCCCCACAACCCTCCTTCCTGTTCAAAATTTTGGGCCGTCACACACCTAATATTTCTATTTGACCTTTAGGAATACTACATGTGAAATTTCATGACAATTCGACCATTAGTTAATGAGTTAGCACTATTTATATACTTAGGTCCCCCCTACAACCCCCCCTCCCGATCAAAACTTTGGAACGCCACACACCTTATTTTTCTATTTGGTCTTCAGGAATACTCCATGTGAAATTTCGTGACAATCCGACCAACCGTTAAAGAGTTAGCTCTATATTTATACTTAGGCCCCCCACAACCCCCCTTCCCGTTCAAAACTTTGGGACGCCACACACCTTTTTTTCCTATTTGGCTTTTAAAAATACTACATGTGAAATTTCGTGACAATCCGACCAACCGTTAAAGAGTTAGCTCTATATTTATACTTAGGCCCCCCCACAACCCCCCCTCCCGTTCAAAACTTTGGGACGCCACGCACCTTTTTTTCCTATTTGGCTTTTAAAAATACTACATGTGAAATTTCATGACGATTCGCCCATTAGTTAATGAGTTAGCTCTATATTTATACTTAGGCCCCCCCACAACCCCCCCTCCCGTTCAAAACTTTGGGACGCCACACACCTTTTTTTCCTGTTTGGCTTTTAAAAAGACTACGTGTGAAATTTCATGACAATTTGACCATTAGTTAATGAGTTAGCACTATTTATATACTTAGGCCCCCCTTACAACCCCCCCTCCCGATCAAAATTTTGGGACGCCACATAGCCTATTATTCAATCGGGCTCAAGAGAATGCTACATGGGAAGTTTCATAAAAATCCGTCCAGCGGTTTGGGCGTGATGCTGGAACAAACATACATACATACATACATACATACATACAAACATACAAACAAACAAACAAACAAACAAACCCCGTTTCAGCTTTATTAATATAGATTATATCACAATGTACACAAGTTTTAATTTGTGTTCATATCTATACATATATCTTTTTTTTTTGGCATTTTTCTTCCATAGTGGATCGGTGTCACCATATTTAAAGTCAGTCTGAACGTTGTGCTGACGTTGGCATAATCCGAAACCAGCACACTCTATGGCTCTGTCAGTTAACAAATATTAAATCTATAAACCGTTAAAAAGCAAGAAATTTGAAGAATGGAGTCTACCGAGCTCAGGATCGCCACTTAGAAATCTAGCTGAGGCACTTAGGTCAGATGTTTTACTCGGGAAGTTAAAAAAACACTTTGAGCACGTCGTCCTTCGGATGGGACTTTAAGCGATGATCCAGGGCTTTTTCAAATGTGAAGCACTCGATAATGAGACGTATGTTATGTAAATAAACCTGGTTAGGTGAAATTTGTAGGATTCAGATAATCCGGTCGTTCTCTATCAGTTTTAACAAATATTAAATCTATAAACCGTTAAAAAGCGAGAAATTTCAAGAATGGAGTCTACCGAGCTCAGGATCGCCACTTAGAAATCTAGCTGAGGCACTTAGGTCAGATGTTTTAATCGGGAAGTGAAAAATAACTATGAGCACGTCGTCCTTCGGATGGGACTTTAAGCGATGTTCCAGGACTTTTTCGAATGTGAGGTACTCGATAATGAGACGTATGTTATGTAAATAAACCTGGGTAGGTCAATTTCTACTTAGGTTGAAAGCCTTGAGCACGTCGTCCTTCGGATGGGACTTTCCGGATAAATCTGAATCTGTCGTATCAGTTTTAACAATTATTAAGCCTATAAACCGTTAAATAGCGCAAATTTTTTGAAAAACATTTTTATTTTGATTTTTGTGTAGGATTCAGATAATCCGGTCGTTCTCTATCAGTTTTAACAAATATTTAATCTATAAACCGTTAAAAAGCGAGAAATTTCAAGAATGGAGTCTACCGAGCTCAGGATCGCCACTTAGAAATCTAGCTGAGGCACTTAGGTCAGATGTTTTAATCGGGAAGTGAAAAATAACTATGAGCACGTCGTCCTTCGGATGGGACTTTAAGCGATGTTCCAGGACTTTTTCGAATGTGAGGTACTCGATAATGAGACGTATGTTATGTAAATAAACCTGGGTAGGTCAATTTCTACTTAGGTTGAAAGCCTTGAGCACGTCGTCCTTCGGATGGGACTTTCCGGATAAATCTGAATCTGTCGTATCAGTTTTAACAATTATTAAGCCTATAAACCGTTAAATAGCGCAAATTTTTTGAAAAACATTTTTATTTTGATTTTTGTGTAGGATTCAGATAATCCGGTCGTTCTCTATCAGTTTTAACAAATATTTAATCTATAAACCGTTAAAAAGCGAGAAATTTCAAGAATGGAGTCTACCGAGCTCAGGATCGCCACTTAGAAATCTAGCTGAGGCACTTAGGTCAGATGTTTTAATCGGGAAGTGAAAAATAACTATGAGCACGTCGTCCTTCGGATGGGACTTTAAGCGATGTTCCAGGACTTTTTCGAATGTGAGGTACTCGATAATGAGACGTATGTTATGTAAATGAACCTGGGTAGGTGAAATTTCACTTAGGTTGAAAATAGCCTTGAGCACGTCGTCCTTCGGATGGGACTTTCCGGATAAATCTGAATCTGTCGTATCAGTTTTAACAATTATTAAGCCTATAAACCGTTAAATAGCGCAAATTTTTTGAAAAACATTTTTATTTTGATTTTTGTGTAGGATTCAGATAATCCGGTCGTTCTCTATCAGTTTTAACAAATATTAAATCTATAAACCGTTAAAAAGCGAGAAATTTCAAGAATGGAGTCTACCGAGCTCAGGATCGCCACTTAGAAATCTAGTTGAGGCACTTAGGTCAGATGTTTCAATCGGGAAGTTAAAAAACACTTTGAGCACGTCGTCCTTCGGATGGGACTTTAAGCGATGATCCAGGGCTTTTTCGAATGTGAGGTACTCGATAATGAGACGTATGTTATGTAAATAAACCTGGTTAGGTGAAATTTCACTTAGGTTGAAAGTAGCCTTGAGCACGTCGTCCGTCGGATGGGACTTTTCGGATATATCTGATTCTGTCGTATCAGTTTTAACAATTATTAAGCCTATAAACCGTTAAATAGCGTGAATTTTTTGAAAAACATTTTTATTTTGATTTTTGTGTAGGATTCAGATAATCCGGTCGTTCTCTATCAGTTTTAACAAATATTAAATCTATAGCAGTTATACCCGGCGTTGCCCGGGGAACTTTGATTTTTCTCCCAATATCTTCTATAACGCTATTCAGTTCCTCGACAGTACATTCATGATGTTATAATTTTCAATTATTCATACGGAATAAGGCTTATAGTCCTTCAGCTGTTGTAACGCTAGTAAGTTTTTAGGACCCCTGGGCACCACAGCTAGTATGCGTCTTTCAACGGCGGAAGCCACACCTAGTGAATACTTAGCATCGCTGGACGTCCTAGTCAGTGCGTACTTAAGAACGTTTGTGACCACAGCTAGTATGTGGCTTGCAACGCTGAGCACCACAGCTAGTACGTAGTTGGGAATGCTGGGCATCATAGCTAGTATGTGCCTTGCGACGGCGGACCCAACAGCTAGTACGTAGTTAGGAACGCTGGTCACCACAGCTAGTATGTGCCTCGCAACAGCGGACCCCACAGCTAGTACGAAGTTAGGAACGCTGGGCATCACAGCTATTAAGTGCCTTGCAACAGCGGACCCCACAGCTAGTATGTAGTTAAATACGCTGGGCATTACAGTTAGTAAGTGCTTTGCAACAGCGAACTTCACAGCTAGTACATAGTTAGGAACGCTGGGCACTACAGCTAGTAAATGGCTTGCAACAACGGACCCCACAGCTAGTACGAAGTTAGGAACGCTGGGCACTACAGCTAGTAAATGCCTTGCAACAACGGACCCCACAGCTAGTACGATATTAGGAACCCTGGGCATCACAGCTAGTATGCTTTTGCAACGACGGACCCCACAGCTAGTACGTTTTTAGGAACGCTGGGCCCTACAGGTAGTAGGTGCCTTGCAACTGCGAACCCCACAGATAATATGTAGTTAGAACCACAGGGCATCACAGCTAGTATGAGTTTTGCAACGGCGGACCCCACAGCTAGTACCTACGAGTGAAATACGCTGGGCCACACTGCTAGCGCCTTGCAACAGCAGACCCCACAGCTAGTACGTAATTAAAAACGCTGGGCATTACAGCTAGTAAATGTCTTATAGGTGCCTTGCAACAGCGAACCCCACAGCCAGTACATAGTTAGGAACGCTAGGGCTGAGCACTACAGCTAGTAAATACCTTGCAACAGCGGACCCCACAGCTAGTACGATATTAGGAACGCTGGACATCACAGCTAGTAAATGTCTTGCAACAGTGAACCCCACAGCGAATACATAGTTACTACTACTACATGTGAAATTCATGACAATCCGATTCATGACAATACGATCAACCGTTAATGAGCTAGCTCTATATTTATACTTAGTCCCCCCCCCCCCCTCAACCCCGCCACCCGTTCAAAACTTCGGGACGCCACACTCCTTATTTTTCTATTTGGCCTTCAGGAATAATATATGCGAAATTTCGTGACAATACGACCAACCGTTAATGAGCTAACTCTATATGTATATTTAGCCCCCCCCACAACCCTCCTTCCTGTTCAATATTTTGGGCCGTCACACACCTAATATTTCTATTTGACCTTTAGGATACTACATGTGAAATTTCATGACAATTCGACCATTAGTTAATGAGTTAGCACTATTTATATACGTAGGCCCCCCTTACAACCCCCCCTCCCGATCAAAACTTTGGAACGCCACACACCTTATTTTTCTATTTGGCCTTCAGGAATACTCCATGTGAAATTTCGTGACAATCCGACCAACCGTTAAAGAGTTAGCTCTATATTTATACTTAGGCCCCCCACAACCCCCCCTCCCGTTCAAAACTTTGGGACGCCACACACCTTTTTTTCCTATTTGGCTTTTAAAAATACTACATGTGAAACTTCGTGACAATGCGACCAACTGTTAAAGAGTTAGCTCTATATTTATACTTAGGCCCCCCCCACAACCCCCCCTCCCGTTCAAAACTTTGGGACGCCACACACCTTTTTTTCCTATTTGGCTTTTAAAAATACTACATGTGAAATTTCATGACGATTCGCCCATTAGTTAATGAGTTAGCTCTATATTTATACTTAGGCCCCCCTTACAACCCCCCCTCCCGATCAAAATTTTGGGACGCCACATAGCCTATTATTCAATCGGGCTCAAAAGAATGCTACATGGGCAGTTTCATAAAAATCCGTCCAGCGGTTTGGGCGTGATGCTGGAACAAACATACATACATACAAACAAACAAACCCCGTTTCAGCTTTATTAATATAAGCTCTATATTTATACTTAGGCCCCCCCACAACCCCCCCTCCCGTTCAAAACTTTGGGACGCCACACACCTTTTTTTCCTATTTGGCTTTTAAAAATACTACATGTGAAATTTCATGACGATTCGCCCATTAGTTAATGAGTTAGCTCTATATTTATACTTAGGCCCCCCCACAACCCCCCCTCCCGTTCAAAACTTTGGGACGCCACACACCTTTTTTCCTGTTTGGCTTTTAAAAAGACTACGTGTGAAATTTCATGACAATTTGACCATTAGTTAATGAGTTAGCACTATTTTTATACTTAGGCCCCCCTTACAACCCCCCCTCCCGATCAAAATTTTGGGACGCCACATAGCCTATTATTCAATCGGGCTCAAAAGAATGCTACATGGGCAGTTTCATAAAAATCCGTCCAGCGGTTTGGGCGTGATGCTGGAACAAACATACATACATACAAACAAACAAACAAACAAACAAACAAACCCCGTTTCAGCTTTATTAATATAGATTATCTGTGAAATAGATAATATTATTTAAAAAACATACGTTTTCTTTATTTTATCAAGTGTTTCACAATATCTGTGCAAAAATGTTGAATATCCTATTATCATGTGTTGCAGTAAGTATTCGTATGCAAGGACCAGATTTATAGATAGGGTATGGAAGATCACAAAGTATACCTCTAGTTACATGGACCTGCTCAAACTTCCCAATCTCCATTCCGATAGTTTATATTCCCATTTTTCCAGGAGATAGGAGTGGATTTTTAAGTTTCACTTTTTGGAGACTATTCATATATAAAATTGTGGCTAATGGCTGAACGCTAAGGTTAAAACAAAAGAAAAAGAAAAATATATTGTGATAATTATATTTGAATTACCACATTTCCTGTAGAAATTTGATCTCTTTTCTTTATTTAAATTTTGATTTCTACAGTAGTTTTTCGAAAAAGGCCCTAAAAAAATATTATCAATAATTTAAGACGTGCAATTTTTAAGAAAGTATACGTATACAACAAAAAAATTCCATTTAACAAACTTTACACTTGGATTTACAAAGAGATACCAGTTTTTTAATAACTTTAAATAATATTAATTCTAATCCAAAGGTTTTCAAATGATATTACCGGGCCAACAGGGAAGATGCATAGAATACAATTTTAAGAGGACAAATAATTGGGTTATTTTCTTTATTTACACATTATAATTAAAATCTGAACATTGAACAAAACAAAAATATAAAAGAAACAAAAGAACAAAATCATTAAAACTAAATACTTAAAAACTATTCTTTTTTTTGTTTGGGCATATTGAAAAAATCTAAATGGTTAATTGTACCTCCTTGACGCCTCTACCACACAATCCAGACCCCGACAACTTTTCACACTTCGATTCCACCTTTAGACATATTTTAAATTATTGTTCAACTTCACTAATTAAAAACAACTCAATTTACAGTGAACTATCCCAGAGCTAGCTCTCGACTCCACTCCACTATTTGTTTCACAGCTGTTTTCTTTTTATTATGTCCCTTGTTTTTTTCAAGACCTTGATATATATATAATATATATAGGTTAGGTTAGGTTTTATGACTCATGCCCGGGCTTTAACTACGAGGTCATATCGCCTACTACCAGAGCGCTCTTTCGTCACTCTGGTGGACATGAGCCGGACTCTACTGTGGGAGTCCTAAATTTTGCCTACCCTAAATTTTTATTCATCTAGGGTAGGGGTCTTTAACGAGTACCTGACATCGTACAAGCTCGGGACCATCGCTTAACGTCCCATCCGAAGGACGGCGTGCTTAAGTTTATTTTACCTCCCAGATAAAATAAACTAAGGGCCTCGGTCGGGTTACGAACCCACGACCTTGAGCTCAGAAGTCAAGCACGCATACCACTGAGCTACCGGCGCCCTCTATAATATATATATATTATAGTAAAAAAATTTACTTTTTATTCATAAAAAAAATGTTCCGTGGTTTACATCACAATATATATATATATTATTTTATTTATTTACCTATTTGTTTCTTCCAGTTATCTTTACTCGTTTGATAAATAGTTATTTACTTCCATTTAATGTTATTTACCGCATAAATATACCTCTCTATATTCTCATTTAGGAATAAATAATAATAAGGAAAATTGAGATGGGTAGCGTGCTTGCCTACTGACCTCAAGATGGAACAAGAAAAACCTTGTGGACACCGTCCTTCGAGTGGGACCTAGGTAGGCAACATTTACTAGTCCCACAGAGTCTGGCTCATGTCCACCAGAGCGACGAAAGAGCGCTCTGGTAGTAGGCGATATGGCAAAATAACTAACTAAAACTATACGTCGCAGTCAGGTTTTTGTGTTAAGCCCCTCTCTAACCTAAACCTTTTCCTTCGGCCGATTTTGCTGAATGTTAACAGGTATCGTTGGAAAATTTATAATTTTTATGTTAAGCCTGTCCCCTAATCCGCCCCTTTTCTTAAGCCGAATTGGATAAAAATTAATAGTTGTCGTCGTTAGAGAGTTCTGGATACTCATATAAAATTTCGTGTCTATACATTCATTCTATCGGGAGTTATCGTGTTCAAAGACACACAGACAGACATTTTTCGCTGAGGGAATGGGGGAGGCTATGCATAGAAGCTTTAATAACTGAATGTATCGATACAAAATTTTCTCATAATCACACCTAACGATTTTCAGCGGTTTCAGCAGAAGGGGAGGGGGTAGAGGAAGGATAGCCTATAAGAGGAAGGATAGACCGAACTGTTCGTGCGGCGGCATCGAGACTGCAGAACATGTGGTTCTCGATTGTCCGCTTGACAGGTCTAGGGTGGAGCTGATCCGCGCGACAGGATCGTATTTGACCCTGCCGGAGTTGATGACGGAGTCGAGCTATCCGGCGTTCGGCCAATTTGTCACCTCCTGGCGGGAACAGAAGAAAGCCCTTTGACCCGGCGCCGGGGGAGATTGACGGGCCAGGCCCGAGTTCTACCCCCGGCGACCGCGATGTAGAAGCAGCCCCACTCCACCAATCCCGAGCTCTTTCGGCGCCGCCAGGCAGCCGCAACACAAGGGGGTCTGGGAGCGCCGGTCTGTCCCGCAATGGACCAGAGGCTGTCGCCCCCAGACACCCATAGCAACAAATTTTTATTCAAATAAAAGAAACTAAATTATTTGTATTACCTCCTTCCCCGTCGATGAACGGGTCGGGTGATTAGCCGGAGCACCCGAAAAGAAAAAAAAAAAAAGGGGGAGAGGGATCTCTACTCAAAAATTTCAATAACTGCCGATGTAATAAATGTGTCGACATAAAATTTTATATTTAAATTCTAAACCCCATAAGAATGTCACCTATTAATTTTCTGCGAAATCATTCGAAGGGTCGTGAGGAACCAGAGAAGGGGGTTAGAATTCAAAAAACCCCAATAACTGTCGATGTAATGAATGTATCGACACAAAATTAAGTATGAGGATTCAGATGCTTCTATGTAAGTCAACTATTAATTTTTAGCCCTAACGGTCAACTGGTTTTGGAGGGGGAGAGAAAAATTAATTGATTAATTCATGCTTTCGGAAGTTCATTGGTAATTCCACAAACAAGTTGTAAGTTTTGAATCGATACAGGAAGATAACGAGGAAGCATATTCCGAATGATCAATATACTTTTCTTTCTTTTATTCCATTAAACAAATGTTAAATATGTTCCATTTTTATCTTCCGCATTTGTACAAAACGTAGAATATAAAGGTTACTTGGGAACCTTGATGTTCAGGAATTGAAAAACAGTGCGTAATTATTCAAATATAACTACCGTGGTGCTGTGAATAGCCAACCAGATATGCAGAGAATCGGATCTTAATAATAATATTTATTTAAAACCTTGTAATATGGTCTTATGGTAGTTAGTTATTATGACTCATCGAGCATGGCCCGGGCGGATTTAACTACAAGGTCATATCGCCTACTACATCAGTGGTGCGGTGAATAGCCAACCAAATATGTAGAGAATCGGATCGTCAATGCATCTTAATAATAATATTTATTTAAACCCTTGTAATATGGTCTTAAACAGCTGTTAGGAGTAAAGTAACTTAATAAATATACAAAGATGGACTAGTCGCATTTTGTTTTAAAACGAAATATGAACGACCAATGAATGAAGAACAAAATACTACGAACAGCTGTTTTAAATAGTGTGAAACAGTCGTAAGTTGTGTTGTGGAAGTGGATAGTCTAGAGAGAGAGGTGTTTTTAGTGTTAAGTTTGAATGAGAGAGAAAATTATAACATTGAATGTACGTAGAAGAGGAAGTGGCCACGATAAAACAGAAAAAATACTGATATAGTTTTAAGTACGTAATTACTTCGTAAGATTTTTTTTTGTAAATATTTTTTTTTTCTATACTACCTATTTATTCAATTTATAATATATATTAGTGTTAAATTAACCCAATATTTATTCTTTTATTTTATGCTATTCATTTTCCCTGTGAACCAAGTAAGATAATTTATACCTCTGGATTAGATTTAACATTTTTTCAAATTTAGAAAAACAATATGACATCTCTTTAGTAAATTTAGAAGAAATCATCGTTCACAGACCACAGACAGATATTATTTGTCTGAAAAACTTGAAAACTCATCTAATTTCTGATATATAACTTTCTCTACACTTCGTATAACTGCAAGCATTTTTACACAAAATAATGATTGTTTTTTGTTAGTAAATAATGGTGTTGTTAAAAATGTACATCAGTAAATATTTTTTTGCCAATAAAAATGAGCTTATTTTAAGCTGTAGTTGTTTTGTGATAAGCTATATTATAGCTTTCCAAGCTAACTTTTAATCTTAAGCTAATCTTAATATTATCCCCCCCTCCCCATCTCATAATTATATTCTATTTTTTAAAATAACTATAATAACAGATAAGAGAGATTGTCATACAATATTTTTTAAGAAAAAAAAAAATGGAGGAAGAACACTCATTAAAAAGATAAAGAATAAAGTAATTAAAAATAAGGAATATTCCATTCATGTCTCATTGAACTGAAAATTTAACAAATATAACAGTACAGAAGGGGCAGATTTTGATAATATGGCGCCCGGTGTGAGGCGCCACACAAAATTTCTCTATGAGTTTTGTTATTAAAATTTGGAAAATAAACCTATCATTTTTAGATACTTTTACTCTCCCGGGTATACGACGTATAGGGGAAGTTATGCGACACCTTTTAATTTTCATCTGAATTGACCAATGGGAAGGGTGGGGGGGGGCTCAATACATACACCCCGAATAATTGCCATGAATGTATCATATCAACATGACATTTTATATTTAAAATCAAAATCCCAAAAGGAGGAAACCTATTATTTTTCTGCAAAATGGACCGAATTGAAAGCGAAGAGGGGTGGGGGGAAGTTGTGAGAGGGTCCACACAAAAACCTTAATAAATGCCGATGTAATTGCAACGAAACGCATATCTAATTGTTCTTTTCGGGCGCCAAACAAAATATAATAATAATTTTAATATAATTTTCATAACTCAGTTTAATTTTTTCACCCTCATAAAAACATAAAAACAAAGCTTCTACGTCAACGTTCACAACAATACTGAAAGATAGCGTCCCCACGCTTGATCGGCCATCTTTCTTAATAAGAAAATATTACTTGATTGATAACTTATACGAAATATCTAAATAAACTAATAAATACTATTTTTATTATATTTAAAAATAATATGAATTACCTAATTCAATTTATTCAAAATTATATACATAATAAAGATACTATAATACATAGGTATATAAAAAAATATAGTTCCTTTAAAAACAAACAGGTAAACAATGAATTGAAACTATTAATATAAATAAAAAAGAAGGCTCCGGTAGCTCAGTGGTATGCGTGCTTGCCTTCTGAGCTCAAGATCGTGGGTTCGAAACCTGACCGAGGCCCTTAATTTATTTTATCTGGGAGGTAAAATAAACTTAAGCACACCGTCCTTCGGATGGGATGTTAAGCGATGGTCCCGAGCCTGTACGATGTCAGCTACTCGTTAAAGACCCCTGCCCTAAGTGAATAAAAATTTAGGGTAAGCAAAATTTAGGACTCCCACAATGAAGTCGGGCTCATGTTCACCAGAGTGAGAAAAGAGCGCTCTGGTAGTAGGCGATATGACCTCGTAGTTAAAGCCTGGGCATGAGTCATAAAATCTAACCTAACCTATAAATAAAAAATATATATAATTCTAAAATTACCATTAATGAAAAGTGAAGCGATCCTTCACATAATGAATGTATCGAGATAGTATATAGTATCGAGTACTCAGAAGCTCCTATGTAAGTCAACTGTTGACTTCTAGACTGGGGTCCATTGGTTTGGGTGGGGGAGAGAAAAACTCCTTTATATTTCTCCCTATCTATTATAGCTTATTAAGCTATCTGTTTAGTTAATCTTACCCTTATTAAGTTAATCTCCTACCCTCCCTCTTCCTCCCCCCCCCCCCCCCCCCCTCCCCCACCTCATAAATTATATATTTTATTTTTCAAAATAAGTAAAATAACAGAATAGAAAGCGGGTAGTAATAAAAAATAAGGAATGTTCCTTTCGTGTCTTCAATGACAACTGAAATTTTAATCATTAATTATGAGGGTAATGAAGGGGCAGTCTTGGATTATATGGCGCCAGGCGTGAGACCAAAATTTGGCACCCCTCATTGTCTGGGGTTTACTGAAAAGAAGAGCGGTCAGCTACTTTGATATTGTTTGTTTTTCAGCTATAAACAGTATAGAGGAACTTCAGCTATTAGCAGTATAGAGGAACTTCAGCTATTAGCAGTATAGAGGAACTTCAGCTATAAGCAGTATAGAGGAACTTCAGCTATAAGCAGTATAGAGGAACTTCAGCTATAAGCAGTATAGAGGAACTTCAGCTATAAGCAGTATAGAGGAACTTCAGCTATAAGCAGTATAGAGTAACTTCAGCTATAAGCAGTATAGCGGAACTTCAGCTATAAGCAGTATAGAGGAACTTCAGCTATAAGCAGTATAGAGGAACTTCAGCTATAAGCAGTATAGAGGAACTTCAGCTATAAGCAGTATAGAGGAACTTCAGCTATAAGCAATAGAGGAACTTCAGCTATAAGCAATAGAGGAACTTCAGCTATAAGCAGTATAGAGGAACTTAAGCAATTCTATGTTGAATTTTCACCGCAATTTAATGTTTCCTGACCCCATGATTCCAAAAATGAAAAAAACAAGATAACTTTTCGATAAAGTGAATGTATCAACACAAAATTTAATATAAAGAATCATAATCCAAATGATTTTCTTAATTTTAAGTTTTCAACTTTAATTGATGAGGTCTATGTAATAAGAGCTGACGATGGAACATTGTCTAATAAAGATTTGAATGCCAATACAAAATGAATTTGAGGGGGGAGAGGGGAAGGGAGAGTGTGTTGTAAAAAAGGGGTTAGTATAAGAAAGTCCTGTTTTTTTTTTTTCTGAGATGGGCAGATGGTGTGGCAGAAGATGCCCGAAACAGGCTCCGCACCAGGAACTGGATGGCAGCCGCACAGGATCGGGACAATTGGCGGCTGTTGGTGGAGGAGGCCAGGACCCGTCACCGGGTTGTAGCGCCACGATAGATAGATAGATAGAAAATTTTTATCCGTTTTAATAAAAAACTACTGTCGTTAGAGGGTTCTGGATACACATATAAAATTTCGTGTTAATACATTCAATCTATCGGGAGTTATTGTGTTCATAGACAGATACAGTTTTTTTTTTTTTTTTTTTTTTTCATTTTTGGATTCAGTGGGTTGGAAAATATCAAATTCTAATGAAAACTCAACATAAAATTTTCGACCGATTACATGACTTTCTCTATACTTCTTATAGCTTGGGAAGTGAAATTGAGTCACTTATTGCAATGAGACTTCAGAGACAGAAAATATATTTAAAAAACACCTAAACATTAATGGTTTGATTCAAATTTTATTGTTGGCAAAACAATTGTTGTCAGAGAAGTAGAAAGGAAACAAACATTGTTATCAGAGGGTACATAAAACCTGGTATCTTTATGGGATATTATATATAGTTTGATGATTAATTTACAGCTTTGTCATCAAACAATGACCTTTTCCAACAACATCCAGTCCAATAAGAAATGGTACTTTTTTCAGGTCTTCATTTGTTTAATAACAATGATAAAAAAATTCAAATCTAAAAAAAATTACATTGTGATTATGCAGGAAAAAATAAGAAAAAATATTGCAGCGAAGAACCTCTCTTTTTTGCATTTTTTTGGTTTTTTTTTTTGAATTTGGTTTCATTTTGGTTGCTATGGGTGTCTGGGGGCGACAGTTTCTGGTCCCTTACGGGCCGGACTGGCGCTCCCAGACCTCCTACGGTTGCGGCTGCTTCTCTTTTGCATCTAGGGATTCAGCTGTTCTCCTGCGTTCGTTTTCTTCTTCCTGAAACCTGAGTCAGCCACTGTGTCTTGTCCCGAACCTTGCACCTTCCATCTATGTTTTATTTCTTCTCTTCCTGACAAGGCGAGGAGCCTATGAACATGTCTGCTCTAGAGGTGCAGTGGTAAGCGTGTTTGCTTACTGACCTCAAGATTGCGGGATCGAAATCCGGCCAAGGCCCCTTTAGTTTATTTTATCTGGATGCAGCCTCCTACGGATGGGACGTAAAGCGATGATCCCGAGCCTGTATGATGTCAGGTACTCGTTAAAGACTCCTATCCTAGGTGAATAAAAATTAAGGTTTGGGCAAAATTTAGGACTTACATAATAGAAGTCGGGCCCATGTCCACAAGAGTGACCAAAGAGCGCTTTGGTAGTAGGCGATATGACCTTGTAGTTAAAGCCCGGGCATGAGTCATAATAACTGTCTACACCAATGCAGCAGTGATTTCCCCCCAAATGCCCGCCCGTTTCATGAGATGTATCCTATCTCGGACATAGCATATTCCCTTTATCTTTCAGTCCTATTCTTCTTGCTGACTGCAAGGACAGTTAAGATCTTCCTGCGCCAGTGACTGCCCCAATGGAGCAGTGACTTCCACTTCCCGAATGTCCATCCACCTGATGTGTCGTATATCTCAGGCATCGCAGGATCCGTCATCCTCCATTCTTACTCCTCTTGCAGACATGGCAAGGAGACTATGAACCTGTCTGCGCCAGTGACTGCCCCAATGGAGCAGTGACTTCCACTTCCCGAATGTCCATCCACCTGATGTGTCGTATATCTCAGGCATCACAAGGTTCCGTCATCCTCCATTCTTACTCCTCTTGCAGACATGGCAAGGAGACTATGAACCTGTCTGCGCCAGTGACTGCCCCAATGGAGCAGTGACTTCCACTTGCCGAATGTCCATCCACCTGATGTGTCGTATATCTCAGGCATCGCAGGATCCGACATCCTCCATTCCTATTCCTCTTGCAGACATGGCAAGGAGACTATGAACCTGTCTGCGCCAGTGACTGCCCCAATGGAGCAGTGACTTCCACTTCCCGAATGTCCATCCACCTGATGTGTCGTATGTATCAAGCATCGCAAGTTCCATCATCCTCCATTCCTATTCCTCTTGCAGACATGGCAAGGAGACTATGAACCTGTCTGTGCCAGTGACTGCCCCAATGGAGCAGTGACTTCCACTTCCCAAATGCTCGCCCCTTCCACCAGATGTGTCCTGTCCCGGACAATTGACCCTTGTTAGTCAGATCTGCCTTCTTCAATTTACATCAATTGAGTCTCTTAGCTGAGCCAGCCCCGCTCCTCGCTCGTAGTAAACAAATAGAACCCGAACTCCTCATCAGAACTCACTGGCTTATTTATTTCGAGACTGTCTCTTCCTAGCAAATCGTATCAATCAACGATTAAACCAGTTGCTTACCAGCTCTATATATAGTTTGTCCTTTGTCGAACACATCTTCTGCCGCTTCTATAACTTCAGTCAGCTTCTATAACTTCAGTCAGCTTCTATAATTTCAGTCAGCTTCTATAATTTCAGTCAGCTTCTATAATTTCAGTCAGCTTCTATAACTTCAGTCAGCTTCTATAACTTCAGTTAGCTTCTATAACTTCAGTCAGCTTCTATAACTTCAGTCAGCTTCTATAACTTCAGTTAGCTTCTATAACTTCAGTCAGCTTCTCTGTTTCCTCTCCTAGGTTTTCCTGATACTATTAAACTGAAACACGTAAATGGGTATATCTCGTTTGTCTGAAATAAGACTCCCTGCATTTATAGAAACCATGATTTATCAGAAGCTTTGCCAGGTATCTTTTACTTTCTTGTACCTTTTGAAAAATATTGTAATTGCACAAAAAGCCGAATTCGAGTGAGTATTCAACGAAATTTTACGATTCAAACAGGTTTTGACAATTTTCGTGCTGATGTCTGTCTGTGTATGATTGGAACATTGTGAGCACTCTAACTACGCTAACTTAGATCTGATTACGTCACCAGACGAAATTCAAGACCTCTTTACCTCAGTGCATAAGTAAATTTTACAAGATATCGCTTATATTTATAATTTAATCAAAC
This sequence comes from Aradus depressus, assembly GCA_963662175.1. Classification (NCBI taxonomy): domain Eukaryota; kingdom Metazoa; phylum Arthropoda; class Insecta; order Hemiptera; family Aradidae; genus Aradus; species Aradus depressus. Next base: position 26,376,243 of record OY759219.1, read on the forward strand.
AGTTTTTTTCAAATAAAAGTAGAGAATGCTGAAAGACGATATATGCCGATTAACGTCCTACGATGACGTCCTGATACCTATTTTTTTTAAAGTTTGCTCGATTCACGCCTAAACGGTTAATCCTATCGAAAAATGGATACTTACCAAAAATGTTCCTTATTAAATTTCCAACCAACAGTTTGCTATTTAGATAGCACCAAAAAGGCAAACAAACCACGTCCTACAATGACGTCCTGATACCTATTTTTTTAAACGTTTGCTCGATTTACGCCTAAATGGTTAATCCTATCGAAAAATGGACACTTACAAAAAATGTTCCTTATTAAATTTCCAATCATCAGTATATTTTTATAGCACCAAAAAGCAAATCATCCTCAGAATTACTCTATACAATGAAACAAAAAAAATCGCTGACGTCAACACATTACTTTGAGAGAATGATGTGTACAAAAGTGGTTTGTATAAATGTTATTATTATTTATTTATTTTTTTTGACCCTTCAGAAATTTGTTTCCCTCTCCTTGGATATTAAGGGAAAAAGATTTCAGGAATAGATAGAACCCGGAACCCATTGGTTAGCTAAATTCATTAGCAGCTACTCGATAACTGGGAGCCATAGTTCCTCGGTTCATCTTGGTTCTTTGTTTTCTATCTCCGGAGCAAGTTCATTGCGCCTTCCTACATCCTAATTGAATAAGGAAAATACATTATCCATTTTTCAATGTATTATTTTGAATATAAGATATATTTTTGAAAAAAAAAAAAAAATTATATAGCTAATTTTCTAATTATATAATTAGAAGTAAATGCTATACGAAGTATGGGGGAAAATATGTAATCGGTCAGAAATTCGATGCGGATTTCGACCTCCAAAAATGAAAAAACAAATTTCTTTCTGTGTGTCTGTCTATGAACACGATAACTCACGATAGAATGAATGTGTCAACGGGAAATTTTATTGTGAAGCGAACTTCAGGTAAAACGTCGAACGAAAAGATCAGTTAATTTATTTTGATACTACTGAAGACGATGGAAACGATCCACTCAAACATTTAGATCAGTGACGACAATTCAGTAAACTTATCATAAAATATAGAGAATATAGGTGAGAAATTGGAAAGTGCAAGACCGCTAATTATAAATAACAATTCAAGAAAGTACAATCGATATTAAATATAACTATCGATAATGATAAATAAGTATACACTGTATATTAATCGATAATATTATCGATATTCCTAAATTTATTAGTCAGAAATTTCAGGAGAGGGACCATGTGTGCAAGTTATATTTCATAGATGCATTGTCCATAAGACAAAAATCACTCATACGTCTGAAAAAAAATAAGACAAATTTCCTTATAACTGGCGAAGTAAGTAATATATCAATAAGAAATTTTATTCGTAAATTCATAACCCCATAAGGACGACACCTATCAATTTTCAGCGGATTTGGCTCAATACAAAATTCCTAATGTAATGAGTGGTTTGAGTAAGCCACCTTACTGATTTTCATTAAATTAATTTATGATGGGGAAGTATCTTGCCGCTGATTTACTGTTTTCAACTCGGGTAAGTTTGAAATAGGCCCTCAACGTTTTGTCAGCTATGAAATAGAAGTTGAAGAAAGCAATTATTGCAGACGGGCGAACAAAGGGACTGGGACATACTCGTATTGCCTCTGGGATTGTGGAGCGAACCTTGTCGTAAGATGTTTAGCAAATGAACCTTTCAAAGCTAACAATACATTTTTAGTGAGCCTGTATATGTCGACATTTTTTTTTTTTTTTTGAAGTATTGCCTCAACCCAAGGACAGCTTTTGAAAAAAATCAAAAAAATCGAATCATATTGGGACAACCGTGAAACCTTCAGAGAAGACAGACTGGCGCCTAGCTGGGGGGGTCACTTTCCCAACGCTGTAGTGCAATAGGGAAAAGTCGTGAATCACCGCCAGTATACTACGCCACAACGAATTAATCAATTAAAATTTCGCACCTCCCCCACCATAACCAGTATTTGTTAAGTCGTGGCTGAAGATGAAATTACTCCCATTATACGGAGGTGTGTTAAAAAAATAACGGGATTTTCTGTTTTTGAAAAGAATTTTATTTCATAGAAATCTAACCGCTGTGCTGTGTGGGTGGGATGAACCACTGATGATGACGCTGTTGCGTCGAAAACCGGTTTTACAGTTGTAAATTTCTATTTGTATTTTATTTATTTATTTTTTTTTTGTCTTTTATTTATAAAGAAGCAACTGTTGCTAGGGTGCAACAGCCAGCATCTATGAGGGTTGGTATGTGTAAAAAAAATGTGACGGACTGGGGCGACCACCGATCGCCACACGTTGGTCGACCGGCCCACCAAAACCTCAATTTAAGCACTAGTCAGATCCCGAGCTCCCTCTACAGACACGACGAGTGATGTTGCACAAAAGCAAAGTGCATCCAAAACAATAAAGAGCAATAATATAAAACGTTATTATCTGAAGTATGCTCTGACATTTCGTATATTATATCGTATATTATCAGAGCATACTTACTACCAGATAATAACAATCGAATAACAATTAATAGGAACTAATAATAACAATGAGAAACTAGTCCCACTTGAAAAAAAATGTTTGTAAAATATAAAAAAATAAAAAAAAGTTCATAGCTACAACCGTTTCTGAGTTAGATCACAGCGAAAATTGTCAAAACATGATCCGGGGACGTTGAAAACTCGATCTCGGATTTTCGCACGATTACGATACTTTTTTTATACTAAAAAACGAAGAGTGTGTAAAATAACGCTGCGTCGTGAGTGTAACGCCTAATGGTAGATCCCACCCTTACCAACTAAGGTCGTTCACTGAACGACTAGAGTATCAGTTGAACTGTTTTAAATAATTTATAGACTGACTCGTTCCCCAACAGTCCGTTTTTGGATTTTCCTCTCTAGACTAAATTGATTATTACGTTCTGTGAAAAACTCGAAAAACCGGTTTTCTCTTACAGAAAGGATCAGTTAAGAGGCCACAAGATTTATTTTACTTCAACGCCAATAAAAAATACTTTTGTAGATTCAAGATATATTATAGAGATAGGGAAACAAGTGACTACTCATTCCTCTCTCTCATGCGAAAACTAGCATTAGGCAGATTTTGGAGAGGAAAGGCGATGTCTACGGTATACCCACTCTGTTTTTACAGTTTTTCTATTCTGAACATTGATAGGTGGAAATTAATATTGATTATGACGCATCTCAACGTGAGGATACAACTTTCCCACATATACGAACTTTAGAGGAAGTTATGAAATCGGTCAAATGTGGCGTTTTCAACGAAATTTCATGTTTTCCGACATGTCGATTCCAAATATGAGAAAAAAAAGTCTGTCTGTGTGTCGAATAACGATAACTCCCGATAGAATGAATATATCGAAACGAAATTTTATATGTGTATCCAACACCATCTAACGACGACACCTGTCATTATTTCTTATTATTTATTTTTTATCTATAGTTTCTCAGTCATATCGACCAAAGGGTAGGGAGGGATTCGGGGAGAGGCTTCAACTCTAATAACTGCCGATAGAATGTATGTATTGGAATAGAAATAGAAATATTTTCTCTCTCAACAATACTAATCACGATTTCGATACCAGGAAGAAAGAAGACTTACGAATAACTAAACATTGCTCTTCTCTTTTTGAAAAAAGTAGAATTCATAAAGGAATTAATTTATTTAATGTCCTTCCCCACTTCTTGAAGTTAATAGATACAATAAAAAAATTTTAATTTCAACTAAAAATCTTCATGTTAGATGAAACCTTATACACGGAAACGGAATTTTATTCTCACTGTTCAAAAATAATAATATAATCACAATAAAGAATCGTGTTTCATATCCAAAAACATTATTTGATACAAAGCTTTCATTTTTATTTTTGGGGTAGAGTTCCTCCACACCTTAAAGGTCAGTCCTGGGATAAAAACACTTCCGAAGAGTTTTTTGAAAAATAGTTATCTTAATTTTTATTAAATTGAAAAATGTGTCTACTTATTATAAACGTATCATGTATTAATTTTGTTTATGTACTCATATATTTTTTTGTATTTATTTGTTCAGTTTTTATTAATTTCATTTTACTTTTTTTAATAGTTTTGTTGTTATTACTAATCATAGGTGTGTTAGACTCAATTAGTTATAAATCTAATTTATAAGCTATCTTAATGTATAAATTCTTTTGACGTATCCTATTACCATGTATTGGTTCAACAGAAATTATTATTATTATTGACAAGATATTTTATGTGTTACCAAAACCTCATAAGGCAATACATATCGATTTTCAGCGGAATCGGCAGAGAAGGGGTTCAGGGTAGGTGGCTTAATTTAAAAACCTTAATAACTGCCGATGTAATGAATTTATTTCCACAAAATTTAGTATGAGGATTTAGGAGCCCCAACGTAAGTCAACTGTTGAATATTCGCTCAAAGGGTCTACTGGTTTTAGAGATGGAGCAAAAAATTAATTGATTAATTCGTTCTGGGGAAATACATTGCCGGTGATTCAGCTACTACTTTTCCATGACTTTTTTTTCGAGTAGAGAAATCAAATCTCATTTATCCGGACTGGGAAAAAGAGACTTGGCCACGATAACGTTTTTCATTTCATGAAGCACTTTGGCCATGATCATTTTCTTTTCCCAGTTTCGTAAGTGGCTCAAAAGTGAAATAGCACTTATGACTGCAACACTTATGTAATGTCTAGTTCAGTGACATGTTGGTTAAGGTCTCGCCTTCACTTCTGTCGAACAATGGTCGCTTCAGGGTCAGACCAGATCTGGAGGTGGCAGGAGGAAGGGGGGGGGGGGGGGGGGTCCCGGGACAAAAATGGTCATAATTCGTCGACAATACCCGGAGAGCAGAATTAAAAAAAATAATAGAACCTGCATTGTGAGGGATTGTCGGGGCTGAGGACAAAGAGGACAGAGAACATGGAGTGAACAAGGACACGATTGATAACACGTGGTGCATATTGTGTGAGAAAGTGAGGACAGCGCAATATAGGTTGTCTGTCCTACTGCACTCAGCAGAGGGAGAAGAGACGCAGATCCTGAGGACATGCAAAGATAAAGACACGTGGTGCATATTGTATAAGAAAGTGAGGACAGCGGCCAATGTAGGTTGTCTGTCCTACTGCACTCGGCAGAGGGAGTAGAGACGCAGATCCTGAGGACTTGCAAAGATAAGGACACGTGGTGCATATTGTATAAGAAAGTGAGGACAGCGCAATATAGGTTGTCTGTCCTACTAGAGGAAGTATACTAGAGGAAGAGAAATGGAGAGGAAGCAAAACGTGGTACATATTGTGCAAAAATGTGACGAAACATTGACCGCACAAAATAAAGAACAGAGACGGACATGAAGTCAATGACACGATGAACTGTGGTTACAAAATGAAAATGGTCAATACAGGTTGTCGTCTGTTTTACGACAGAAGAAATAGGGACACCGATCCTGAATTCTTGCAAAGAAGAGAGAGAAGACGTCAAACATGTCCTTGCGTACACCCAAGGCACGACACGTGGAGTGGATGTTGAAAGAAGGTGTGGAAAGATAGTATTCCACCGTCCGTCTATTGCATGCGGCGAAAGAAGTCAGGGTCAGGAAGAACAACCTACATAATAATAGAAGTCTGCACGATGCAACGGGTTTGAGCAAACCAGAAACTAGTGACCATGAATTTTTTTTTTTTTTTGGCCTTATGTTCGATACACATTAGCTCTTATAATGATGTTATCTAGTTATTTATAACATCCATGGCTCCAGGAGGGAATTCTATCTACGAAATAATACTCAGTCCCGGACGGGATTCGAACCCGCAAACTATGGTGAGACCATGTGTCAAAGCTAGTCTAGCCCGCACTGCCACATGGCTCCCATTGATGGAAGTCACTCAGTTCCAAGAAAGTAAGGATCGCGATCTCTATGGCCATGCCTTAATACGCATTTATTGGCGAAAATAGATTTTTCGAAAGAAGGATCCGAATCTTTCTCTTTGAAAAAATTAGTTCTTGCCGATCGTTATTTCCATAGCCTGTTTATGGCAGGAGATGGTAAAAGATGTTCTCCATTAAAAAATAAATCAAAGTGAATTGAACGCGTAAGTTTTTGCTATAAATCAATAGTCAACATCTGAATCCTCATATTAAAACATTCATTTTATCCGTAGAAAATTCATAGGCATCGTCCTTATGAAGGTTTAAATTTAAATAAAAAATTTCATGTCGATATTATTAGGGTAGTTTTAGCCACTGTCAAAGGGGTGCTAAAAGTCGTTTTAAAACCCAGTTTTTTTAGATGTTTGCTTGATTTACGCAAAACGATCAGTCCTATCGAAAAATTGGTACCTACCAAAAATGTTTCTTATTAAATTTCCAATGTTGGTATACACTCAGAATTTTGGTAGATTTGATATGAACCAGGTTATGGCGCCTCAAAAAACGAACAACAAATTTTCGTGAAAGGACATTCTTAGACCTATCACTTTTTTATAGATCACAATCCTCTCTCCCCCACATTTCTGTCAATTTTCTTACTGGCGTTACTGGGAATATGAAATCTCTGACTCCAACACATTCACAGTAATGCTAGTATATGAATGGTATAAGAATGTTATGGTCACACATTTGACCTCCCCAGCTAATAAAAACATAGATGCTGCGATTTCAACGGACTTTTATGTTTTCCGAACCCCTGATTCAAAAAATGAAAAAAACATTTCTGTCTGTCTGTGAACACGATAACTCCCGATAGAATGAATTTATTGACACGAAATTTTATATGTGAATCCAAAACCCTCTGCCGACGAACCCTATTGATTTTCAGTCTAAGAATTTATCGACACAAAATTTAGTATGAGGATTTAGGAGCCCCTATGTAAGTCAACTGTGGAATATTAGAGCAAACAGTCGACAGGTTTTATAGACACAAAATTTAGTATGAGGATTTAGGAGCCCCTATGTAAGTCAACTGTGGAATATTAGAGCAAACAGTCGACAGGTTTTATAGACACAAAATTTAGTATGAGGATTTAGGAGCCCCTATGTAAGTCAACTGTGGAATATTAGAGCAAACAGTCGACAGGTTTTATAGACACAAAATTTAGTATGAGGATTTAGGAGCTCCTATGTAAGTCAACTGTGGAATATTAGAGCAAACAGTCGACAGGTTTTATAGACACAAAATTTAGTATGAGGATTTAGGAGCCCCTATGTAAGTCAACTGTGGAATATTAGAGCAAACAGTCGACAGGTTTTATAGACACAAAATTTAGTATGAGGATTTAGGAGCCCCTATGTAAGTCAACTGTGGAATATTAGAGCAAACAGTCGACAGGTTTTATAGACACAAAATTTAGTATGAGGATTTAGGAGCCCCTATGTAAGTCAACTGTGGAATATTAGAGCAAACAGTCGACAGGTTTTATAGACACAAAATTTAGTATGAGGATTTAGGAGCCCCTATGTAAGTCAACTGTGGAATATTAGAGCAAACAGTCGACAGGTTTTATAGACACAAAATTTAGTATGAGGATTTAGGAGCCCCTATGTAAGTCAACTGTGGAATATTAGAGCAAACAGTCGACAGGTTTTATAGACACAAAATTTAGTATGAGGATTTAGGAGCCCCTATGTAAGTCAACTGTGGAATATTAGAGCAAACAGTCGACAGGTTTTATAGACACAAAATTTAGTATGAGGATTTAGGAGCCCCTATGTAAGTCAACTGTGGAATATTAGAGCAAACAGTCGACAGGTTTTATAGACACAAAATTTAGTATGAGGATTTAGGAGCCCCTATGTAAGTCAACTGTGGAATATTAGAGCAAACAGTCGACAGGTTTTATAGACACAAAATTTAGTATGAGGATTTAGGAGCCCCTATGTAAGTCAACTGTGGAATATTAGAGCAAACAGTCGACAGGTTTTATAGACACAAAATTTAGTATGAGGATTTAGGAGCCCCTACGTAAGTCAACTCTTGATTTTTAGCCAAAACAGTTGGAGCAATAAGTTAATTGGTCAATTTGTTTTATATACATATATATATATATATATATATATATATATATATATATATATATATATATATATATATATATATGTATATATGTATATGTATATATATATATATATATATATATATATATATATATATATATATATATATATATATATATATATATAATATATATATAAATGTATCGATATTGTGTATCTGACCGAACATGACTAATTTAAGAGTGCAATTAGAAAGTATGATGAAAGATGAAAAGAGGGCCATCCCTTCAAATTGGTCTGTAGAAGGACGCATGAAGAAGCCCTCTTGTGAATTCTCAATAATAAGTTCGGAATTGCTGCAATCTTCTCAGAAGTCTTCAAGGGCTTCTCTACCCAACACCAGCTTACGTCACTTTGCATACCCACAAAGTGCTCTAGTCTCGTTAGAGTCCTATCAAGCTCCCTTGAGTACCACAAACCGAATACTAAATTTACAGTATTGTGCACATTTTTTTGAAAATATGACACAAAAATCATAACTTCTTCGACACTTCGCGTAACTGGGAAGCAATGTCGATAAATTCATTACATCGCCAGTTATTGAGGTTACTCAATTGAGCCTATCCTCTGAGCCCCCTTTTTTTGAGGCCTATATCGCTGAAATTTGACAAATTATGTCCTCAATGGGTTTTGGCTTAAATATGAAATTTCATGTTGATACATTTATTAGGTACAACCGCAGTTATTTGCGTTTTTGAGTTAAACTCTGCCCTAAACTCCCTTCCGATTTGAGAGGAGGGAAAATATGAAATTCCTCAACTAATTTTTGGCCGATTTAACTTCGACTATACTTTGTACTAGTTGGGGAAGTAAAATTTTAAGGGTACCGAACTCTTATCGTTCGACGCCGGAATCGCTCTTGGTGTTTTTCTTAGTTGTCCTACATGAGAAGGTTAGGTTAGGTTTTATGACTCATGCCCGGGCTTTGACTACGAGGTCATATCGCCTACTACCATAGCGCTCTTTCGTCACTCTGGTGGACATGAGACCGACTCTATTGTGGGAGTCCTAAATTTTGCCTACCATAAATTTTTATTCACCTAGGGTAGGGGGTCTTTAACGAGTACCTGACATCGTACAGGCTCGGGACCATAGCTTAACGTCCCATCCGAAGGACGGCGTGCTTAAGTTTATTTTACCTCCCAGATAAAATAAACTAAGGCCCTCGGTCGGGTTACGAACCCACGTTCTTGAGCTCAGAAGGCAAGCACGCATACCACTGAGCTACCGGCGCCCTCAACACATGAGAAGGTAAATACTGTATGTTAAATATAAATTTTTCTTTTGATAAATAAAGAATTACTTACTTATAATATGAAATTGGTCACTGCTGTATATTTTGTCCACCTACGTAAAACCGATTCCGTTGTGTTTTTCAATGTTATTGTAATTTCGTCTAGTCTCCTATATAACGCCCACAGTCACTCAATTTATTTTTATTTATTTTATGTCCTGTTGCATGTATACATGTTGCAGTTGTTGGGAACTAACTATAAAAAGTTGTTGCATGTTGCTCACTGACAACACTAATGGTTGCCGTGTTACAAATAATTAGAGAAGTCATGTAATAAATATTAATTAATTTGGAAATTAATCTTTTCTGTAATTGTATAGACTGACGATAGGGGAGCTAGTGATATAACTATTGTATATTCCTAGTGCCTCAGCTATGTATAGAGAAAGTTATGTAATCAGTCAGAAATACGATATTGAGTTTTCTGGAATTTCATGTTTTCCTAATCCCTGGTATCAAAAATTAAAAAAAAAATAAAATTCGCGGTGAATGGCTGGTAGTGTACTTCCCCAGATCGAATTAAGCAGATAAGATTTGAATTATTGTGACTCATGCTAGGTCATATCGCCTACTACCAAATAAAAGCGCTCATTCATCGTCCTGGTGGAGCTCGATTCTACTAAGAGAGTCCTAAATATTGCCCACTCAAAATTTTTATTATATAGGTCCTTAGAGGGGATACCTGACATCGTACAGATTTTGGACCATCGCTAAGACCTGTCTGGAGAACGGCATGCTCACCTGGGAGGTGAGAAACCTAAGGGCTTTGGCCAGGTTTCGAACCCCACCATCTTGAGCTACCTCTGAGCTACATCATCATCATCATCAACATCAATGTAGCCACTACAACCCCCTGACGAGTCCCGCAATCGCCATGTGTCTCTGTTTTGTGCTGCTGTCATCTTCGGGATCATATCCTCATGCATTCTGGCGACATGGCCGGCCCATCTAAGTCTGCCTAGTTTTACCACAGTAGTAATGTCTGGCTAGTTGTATAGCTCGTACACCTCCTGATTGCTTCTGCGCCTCCATTCTCCTCGACGCAGGACTTTTCTTTCAAATATCTGGAGGTCCCGGTCCTCGGCTACCTCTGAGCTACGGGCGCTAAAAATGATTCTGAATGAAGTTTATGCTTTCCCTCTGAAACAATTTACCGATTTGACTTAAAATCGATTGTTAATATTTCCTATCGATATATTCATTACTTCGACAGTTATTACAGTTTTTGGGTTAAGCTCCCCCTAAATGCTCCTCTTCCCCTTGGCAGATTTGGCCGAAAATCATTATATGTTGTCCTTATTGGGTTCTGAATACATATATATGATTTTGTGGATATTCATTCATTCTATCGGGAGTTACCGTATTCACAGGAACACATACATTTTTCGTATTTCAAAACCCTATAAGGATACAAAATTCGGCAAAGAAAAGGCTCAATTCAAAAACCCTAATAACTGCCGATATTATGAATGTATTGACAGAAAATGTGGTACGAAGATTCAGAAGCCCCTATGTAAGTCAATCTTTAGCCCAAAACAGCAGATTAGTTTTAGAGAGAGAGCGACAACTTCTATTAATTCGTACTGGGGAAGTACATTACTGTTTTTAAGATTACTTAGGAAGGTGGCTAAGTTTGTACTTTACTCTCTACCCGATATCTATGATATACCCAATACAAAATTCCGATACGTTGCTTGCTAAACGACTACGAACGTTAAATAGATCACCATATCTATAGATCAGATGCTGGCCAAAGACGAGATACCCCGTCTGTGTTGATCCGATGTTCTCTGTACGTGACAAACGACAAACTGAGCTCAGGTCACGTACCGAGATGTGGGCTACAAGAACTAGCACAAATGTCGACCGCTATCAGAACAGAACGCTTCATAGCGTCTTTCCGCTGTATCATATAACAAAGCTATAACCACATCGACATTAACTTTAAACAAACAATAGTTATTTTCTCTTTTATTGATGATTGTTAAAAAGAGTAATAAAAAAAAAATTGATGTCGGTGAATCACCGGCTATGCACTTCCCCTGATTGAATTAATCAATTAAGCTTTCGCTCTCCTTCCAAACCGTTTGGGCTAAAAGTATAGTGACTCCTCATACTAAATTTTATGTCGATACATTCATTACTTCGACAGATACAGTAGAACCTCTATAAGTCGAACATCAAGGGAGACGCCAAAAAATTCGAGTTTTAGAGTTTTCGACTTATGGAGGATTTCGACTTAAAAATTCAAGTTACAGAGGTAACAAACGTATTTATATTTATTATAAATCAACATTATTTCAAAACACCCTTAAAATAAAAAAATACGTAGTATATGTAGGTATTAAAAAAAAGTCAGTAATTTTTTTTTGCTTTAGATAATTGGTAATCCTATTTATTGTATACTCCTAAATTGTTATATAAGAAACAATGGTGTACATTGTCGGCAAATTCTTAAAGTAGGTAACTTATTTTTCTTCGAGCTATAGAGGTAATAAGTTTCAAATAATCGTGTTGTAAAGGTTGTAAAATAAAACATTGCTATGTTCGAGATACAGAGGTACAATTTATTTTTTCGAGTCATAGTGGGAAAATATGTACCAAAATGGCTTGTAGGGACTCACTGATTATTTCGTCTAATAGAAGGTTGTGATTTCGAGTACCTAATGGAGGTTTTGGGCTTGAAGGGAAAGGAACACAACTTTTTTTTTGTGTTTTGGAGGTTTTCGACTTATCGAGGTTAAAGACTTAAAGAGGTTCTACTGTACTAGGTTATTTGAGTCGAGCCCAGGTCAAAAAACAAAAACGAGTTTCTGATCGATTTCATAACGTCTCCTAGACATCGTATAGTTAGTAAAAAACTACGCTCACGTCGTAAAAGCGCAAAACTTCCAATAGTCAGTAATATATCCTCTTATGTACGTTAATTGAATACATTTCATTTAATTTCTGTATATTTTCCTCTTATTTATGCAAAACGTTAGCAGCTGAACATATATTAACGTTGTTGTGTATTCAAAGCGAAGCACACCCAAGTCACAAGACACAAAAACAAGTCCATGATGAAAAATCAAAACACATACGACGAGACCTTGGTTGGACCTCGAAAGAGAGGAATTTGAAAACAAAAAGAGAAGAAGTGGGAAGTTAAAAGGAAAAACAAAAATAAAATAAAATAAAGTGTAGATGGAATTTTTTGGGATGAACATAAATTGTAAGTGGATGGCCATTGTTGGTGAGTTTAAGGAGAGGCAGGCTGGGAGTGTTGAAGGTCGGATGGGATTTGTGTTGCTCGGAGCTCGCTTCTTGGGAACTTTTGTAACTACCAACTTCTATACCCATCTGTATCTATTTGTGTTGTTGGTACCATGCTATGTATTGCTGAGACAATGTTGTGTCTATCTACGAGGAGCCACGGACGTCCCTATTAACCCTCCGAGTACTAGGTGGAACATCTGTACATATAGTACTAGCTGGGGTCCGTGCAGACCCCAACACGGTATTCATAATCTAACTGCTGTGGGAGGGACGAAATAACCTGAAACATTGTGAAAAGATCATTTATATATTCGACAATTGTTATAACACTTTATTCTGATACAATTACATTGTGTGGTGGTACATTTACATTTAACTTCTAAGGAACATGAAATATTGAGAATAACAGATGAACATTTTCACTTTTCACTTTTACTTAAGCATAATTTGCCTAAGTTTTTCCATAGAATGATAACTAATGTTACAAATAAAACTGCACCACGTTGCATCACATAAAAATATACGTTTATAATATATAGGTATTCTGTAAATGACCATTCTCACTCTTCCGACCCTGAATTATCGCTCTCTTATATATTATATATATATATATATATATATATATATATATATATATATATATATATATATATATATATATATATATATGTTTTACAATATAATAATCACATTTATTACAAAAATTCTTAAAGTACTCATTGTTGATCTTAAGTATGCTGGGAGTGTTGAAGGTCGGATGGGATTTGTGTTGCTCGGAGCTCGCTTCTTGGGAACTTTTCTAACTACCAACTTCTATATCCATCTGTATCTATTTGTGTTGTTGGTACAATGATATGTATTGCTGAGACAATGTTGTGTCTATCTATGAGGAGCCACGGACGTCTCTATTAAGTATGCTGGGAGTGTTGAAGGTCGGATGGGATTTGTGTTGCTCGGAGTTTGATACTTGGGAACTTTTCGAACTACCAACTTCTATATCCATCTGTATCTATTTGTGTTGTTGGTACAATGCTATGTATTGCTGAGACAATGTGTCTATCTATGAGGAGCCACGGACGTCTCTATTAAGTATGCTGGGAGTGTTGAAGGTCGGATGGGATTTGTGTCGCTCGGAGCTCGCTTCTTGGGAACATTTCTAACTACCAATTTCTGTGTCCGTGTCGATTTATTAAATATGAAGTTCGACCTTTTTCCACTTCAATTTTCCCTAGCTAACGAATTTAAGGAGAGGCAGGCTGAGAGTGTTGAAGGTCGAATGGGATTTGTGTCGCTCGGAGCTTGCTTCTTGGGAACTTTTCTAAATACCAACTTTTGTGTCCATCAGTATCTATTTGTGTTGTAGGAACAATGGTATGTGTAACTGGTACAATGCTATGTATGGTTGGGCCAATGCTGTGTCTATCCATGAGGAGCCAAGTCTTTATTAAGTATGCTGTGAGTGGTTGGTGAAGGTCGGATGGGATTTGTCTCGCTCGGAACTCGCTACTTGAGAACTTTTCTAACTACCAACTTCTGTGTCTATTTACTAAATATGAAGTGGTGATTGTTGGAGTTCGTCCTGTCACCATATATATATAATATTTTATAATCCTATATCCCGCCTCTAATTCCACGACACACTCACAAACCCATAGTTAGGGGGATATTTTATGTAGAAAATAATAAATAACGATGTATTAATTTAATGTTGTATAATATAATGTAGATAGAGAATGTTAAAATTGTTTAGAACTTCATGGACCCAAATAAGAAGCTTATAGAACAAATAGACTAAATGGAACATTCTAGAAGCAATGGCTTCTATAACGTATACTTTAATATATTTTCTATATAAGAATTGTGAAATTATGTATGGTGTAATCATGATAAATATATATAGTAAGATATGGTAAAAATAATATGTAAAGATAAATACCTGTAGATATAGAAAAGTCAGGTTATGTATAGACCTTTTGGAACATAGGTCCAGAACATTCGATGGCGCTATATATATAGTTCCGATATAGTCAGTCACATAGTCAGTCACTCATAGATATAGTCAGTCACATACAGAGATAGTCAGATATAGTTGATATAGTTATTCAGTCTCACTCACTATTACCTTGTTATTGTAAATTCTTGTAAAAGCACAGTCTGTTCATTTTATTTATATCCAGTTTCTTTATTGTTCCTCTGTGTGAGAGTTGCCCTGTGGTCAATTGTAAGTAGCAAATATATATAAATTTATGTAACTTGTCTGACTTTCTTTAATTTTTTATTATTGATTCGCAACGATTCGCAGATTAAATAATAGTCCATTTTCCACTTCAATTTTCCCTAGCTAACGAATGTATCAGGCAACAATTCTCTTTGGGGTAGCGAATAGCTATCGAATATAAAGCTAGCTAGGAAGAAGAACCACTAAAGTTGCAGCACACAAACAAAGATTTAGACAATAGCGTCGAAAGCAGCCTTTTTGGAGATACAAATCATAGGTTTGGATGCACAGCTGTTCTCCTACGGACTGGCGTAGGTATCACCTAATTAATGAAAAAGCCCCATAAACGAAACTGAAGGCCAAAACATCTTATTAATGTTACAAAAATATTTAAACAATTCGGTTCTCGTTATAAAGAGTCAGGGTCGGACAGATAACGATCGAATTGGTCTCTAATTGGCCCAACTTCCTTCTTTTTCATTTCACTTCAATAATTAATGATTTTTTCGGTATCTACTTTCAAATCGAAGGGACCCATGAAAGTTCTATCAATCAAACTACTAAAAAAAATTATTTTCCGTTATACAGAGTGTCCGTTGAGGAGGGGTATGTTACAGAATTACTCAGATAAAAATTCATTGGTGAATAAAGGGGTATTATATTATATATATATATATATAATATTATATAATACAGGTTAGGTTAGGTTTTATGACTCATGCCCCGGACTTTAACTATGAGGTCATATCGCCTACTACCAGAGAGCTCTTTCGTCACTCTGGTGGACATGAGCCCGACTCTACTGTGGGAGTCCTAAATTTTGCCTACCCTAAATTTTTATTCACCTAGGGCAGGGGTCTTTAACGAGTACCTGCATCGTACAGGCTCGGGACCATCGCTTAACGTCCCATCCGAAGGACGGCGTGCTTAAGTTTATTTTACCTCCCAGATAAAATAAACTAAGGGCCTCGGTCGGGTTTCGAACCCACTTTCTTGAGCTTAGAAGCCAAGCACGCATTCCATTATTATATAATCCATATTATGTATTTTCCCAAGCGCGAAATAATCAAATAGGTAGGTTTTCGCTTTCCCTACGGCTCCCTGGACTAAAACTCCAATACTTTACACAGGTTGTCAAAAAAGATGTAGTCTGACCTCTCACAGATTTTTATTAGTATTAGCTAGCCGGCTTTCGTGGTTGCCCTCTTCATCAGGCAATCTGATAACTATTACTATTTAAATTGTTGAAGTTTTTAGTTGGTTTTATTTATCTATTTTTACTATAAAATTATCAGACTGTCTAATTTTGAGGGCAACCTCGAAAGCCGGCTAGCTAATACTAATAAAAATCTGTGAGAGGTCAGACTACACCTTATTGACAACCTGTGAAATAATCACTTCTCACTACATCAGCCATCTTCATATCAATATTATACTTACATAGTGGCTTCTGATTCACATTCTAAATTGTGTGTCGATACATTCAAATACGATACATCAGGCAGTTATTAGTGTATTTGAGTAAAGCCCCCTTTGATCCCCATTCCCATTTGGCTGATTACGCTTAAAATTTGTAGGCATCGTCCTTATATGGCTACGAATTTACATATGAAATTTATTTTTTATATCGTTACATTCATTACATTCTATCGGCAGTTATTAGAATTTTTCCACTAAGCCTCCCCCCTAATTCCACTCTTCTCTTTGGCTGATTTAGCTGGAAACCAAAAGGCGTCCTTAGAAAGTTCTGGGTATACATATAAAATTTCGTTCGATACATTCATTTTACCAGGAGTTTTCGTGATCACCTGAATTTTTTCAATCATTTTTGGAGCAGGAAGTCGAAAAATATGAAATTCCGTCGAAAATCCAGCAAGATAATTTGAGACCGATTGCATAAATTCCCTCTTCACATAAATAAAATAAGAGAACAAGCTGGAATTTTCCGTCCCTAGTAATACAATGGGGAAAAATATGTAATCGGTCAAAATTTCGATGTTGAGTTTTCAACGGAATTTCATGTTTTCCAAACCCTAATTCCAAAAATGAAAAAAAAAAAAATCTTATAGGATTAGGGTGAAATTACACAAAAAACTGTAATAATTACCGTTGTAATGAATATACTGACACACCATTTCATACTTCAATTCAAAAACCCCATAAAAACGAACCATATTTTCAAAGGAGGCGCCGAATTAAAAAATAATTATAATATAACGAACTTATCAACACGAAATTGTGTTTGATAGTGCCAAAGTCTCTGACCTTGAGTAGCAGGATATTCTCGCAATATGTTCATCCAGAGATCTTTAATAAATCGCTACAAATAGCAACTTTTCTTGCATATAATCAACTATCACCTACCACAATCTTACAAGATTTCTGAAAAAATGGATAACTGAGGTCCGGATAATTGGGGTTTTACTGTGTATATAATTATTAATAGGGAATGGCAAGTATAACGCAAGGTGTTTGTCTGATGGTGGCGGGTTGATGTTTCAGATAAGGTTAGTATACTGGTTGGCCCTGAGTTAGCTTCCTTATGGTACAGCTCTTTCTAAAAATATCTATCTGAATTATATATCGCTCGATACTGCTTGTCTATTTGTCAATGCTCATTTTATTTTTTAAACTATACGAAGTATAGAAGAAGTTATGAAATAGGTTCCTGTGAAACTGATTTGGTTGAAGATCAATGGGATATTATTATTCAAGGGCATACAAAATTCTGCGTCGATGTTACGGTAAATGAGTAAAGCGGGTAATTTGCACATTTACCGGTCAATGTGCAAATTCCCATAGACATTTGGTGAAAGTAGGTACAACAATGTTTTACGAAGGAAATACATTTACGAATTAAGTTGCAAAATAAAATAACTTCTCCCAGAATTTATTGTTTTATGCTACCAGGCTTTCTAGGTTGCCCACATCAGACAATCTACAAGAAAAATGAAATTTTCCAATAAATAAAAAATATAAATATGAATATATTCTATGTCTATTTTACTTTCTTTTTTACGAAATATGTCATCATCGGTGGCACATCCCACCCGTACAGTGTGGAGTCTAATGAAAGACTACGCACAAGTACACATTCACCACATGATCACTTTTACCGTAACATGGGTACATGTGTACACCGGCAATGTACCACCCCAGCCCGCATTAATCAATTAAGTTTCCTTCCCAAAATCAATCAACAGCTAAAAGCTAAAAATCAATAGTTGAGTTATATACGGGCTCCCTGAGACGTCATACCTCATTTTCTGTCGGTATATTCATTATATCGACAGTTTTAGGGCTTTTGAGTCGAGTACCCCTTTTCTGATCCCCCTCTCTTCGGTCGATTCCGCTGATAATAATTATTTTTAATTTAAGTATAACATTTCATGTCGGTACATTCATTATATCGACAGTTATTAGGGCTTTTGAGTCGAGTACCCCTTTTCTGATCCCCCTCTCTTCGGTCGACCCCGCTGATAAAAATAATTTTTAATTTAAATATAACATTTCGTGTCGATACGTTCACAGACGCACACCCATTCATATCAAAATAGACAGAAATAAATATGTCGGTGAATCACCAGCTGTGAACTTCCCCAGAACGTATTAATCAATTAACTTTTCGCTTTCCCTCAACAACCAGTCAAGCCTTTTCGCTAATATTCAATAGTTACATAAGGGCTTCTAACTCCTCATTCTAAATTTTGTGTCGATACATTCATTGGCAGTTATTGGGGCTTTAGAGTTGAGCCCCCATCTGATCCCCATTTCCTTCTGACGATTCACCTGGAAATTAATGAGTGAGGTCCTTATGGGGTTTTCCCCCCTAATCCCCCCTTTCCACATTGTCAATTTGGCTGAAAAATTATTGGTGTCGTAGATAGAGGGTTCTGGAATTTATATATAAAATTTCGAGTCGATATATTAACTCTATCGGCAGTTATCATGTTCATAAACACACAGAGACTTTTTTTTCCATATTTGGTATCTGGATGTCGGAAAACATGAAATTTTGTTACATAACTTCCCATATACCTATGTACTTCGTATAGCAGGAAAATTAATAATTTCGAAGAACATGAAATTCCGGTGAAAACTGAACATAGATTATGGCACATTACATAATTTCCCCTATGCTCTGTATAGCTAAGGAAGTATAAAAAAAAAGCATTGGATTGCGTGTTCGGATGATAAAGAGATTCGAGATGGGATATCGAAAGATGATATCAAGTCATCATGTTTCCTAAGATTATATATTTTTTTTACATTTTTTTTCCTATCAGGATCATATTCTCGATGAAGACAGCAGAATAAAATAAAACCTTAAAATCCGCAGTGGAGCCCTTAAACATCCGAGTTTTTTTTGTCAAATATTTTCGACATACTTTTTTAACAGAGTTCACCGGCAATGTACTTCCCCAGAACGAAATAATCAAATAATTTTACGCTTTCACTCCAAAACAAATCGATAATTTTGGATAACAATCTATACTAAATTCCGTATCGATACATGGGGAGTATGAGGATTTAGGAGCTGCTATGTCAATTGTTGAATATTAGCGCAAACGCTCGACTGGTTTTGGAGGGGGAGCGAAAAGTTAATTGATTAATTCCTTCAGGAGTGTGATGTATAAAAAAAAAATACACACATTAAAATTATTAAATTATTAATGTTAAAAAATTAATTATATTTATTTTTCTATAAAAAGCAAATTTCTTTTAAAACAAATGAATAAAAAAAAACACTGCCATCTGCTGTTTTTTAGTGTGTAGAGACGAGTCGAGGCCTGGGCTGAGTGGAGACGGTCTGAGAAAAGATGGAAATCTCAAATTTAAAGAATGGCCAAAAAATATAAAACAAAAAAAATATATATATATTGATATAGTTTTAAGAATTTAGTTTTTAAGAGTTTTTCTTTTGATTTTTGTTTGTTTCAATGTCTAGTTTTTTAATTTTATAATGTAGATGATTTAAAAATAATAAACCCTAACTATTTGTTCTCCTAAATTCTATTCTATTAATTTTCCCTGTTGGCCCAGTAAGATAATTTGAAAACCTTTGAATTAGATTTAATTCTTTATTAAAGATATATATATATATATATATATTTAATATCTATATTTTTCCAAAATTTAGAAAACAAGATGGCATCTCTTTAGAAATCCAAATGAAAAGTTTGTTAATTGAAATAAAAAAAACAAAATGACGTGCATTTTCTTAAAAATTGCAAGTCTTTTACTTTTGATACTTTTTTAGGGCCCTTTTCTCTCTTTAAAAAGAAAAGAGATAACATTTCTACAGGAAATGTGGTAATTCTACTTAGTCATTTATTGTTTATTTAATTATTATCATTATATCTTAATTATTATTTATTTATATTTAGTTTTATTTACATTTGCGTAATTTTCTTTTATTACTACAGGAGGCCCACGTATAGAATTTTTTTTACAATATTAATGACTTTTCACACCTACAAAATTGATTTTTTTGTGTAATCAAAATATGAAATCTACACTTTTCTGACTCGTCCCCTTTCCCCAAGATGGATCTTATAGATTTTAGACGATTGGAAATGGCTTTGAGCTGCTACATGAAACCCCCGCACCGTTTTGCTCAATGATAATTTTATTTCAACTAATTAAAAAATAATAATAATCGTGAGTTTATCTGCTATCAAAGGAATCACTGATCGAAGTGCGAATTTACGGAAAATATTATTGATGATAACATAATAAAACATAAAAGAGATACTGGCTCCCATGAGCTCTGATCACATAAAAATAACACATAAAGTCTCTACGTGTCTGTCCGCACATATATGTTGGGCAACGTTTGATAATAACCCTTAACCATTCTATTTATTATCATTTAATTATCATATTATAATTGATATGTTTACATAAGAATCAACAGAGCCAAACTGATAATGAGCATCTGTATGAGATAAATGCGAGTTTATTTTTATATCGTTCTCTTTTATATAACTGATTACCTAATAATTTAGAGATTGTTCCGCATTATTATTCAGATTGAACGAAATACAATTAATTATATTAGAAAAATAATTAATAGGAATAACAAAATGAATACTTATACCAACCATTATTTTACAGATCTCTCTCCCTCCTTGTTTAAAATTCATTTCATACTGGCATTAGTGGGTATATGAAAGTAATGAACGTCGAAAACGTCAAGATAGCTTATAAATTCGATACACTTAGTTATTGTGACTCATGCCCGGACTTTAACGTGGTCATATCGCCTACTACCAGAGCGCTCTTTTGTCGCTCTCTTAAGCCGGTGCCACACGATGCTACCAACACCCTCCAACGTTGGACGATTGTTGATTGGTAGCATCGTGTGGCCGATGCTCCAACTACTTGCGTCCAACGTTGGCGTTGTGAACCAACGCTTTATTGATTATATTAAATAGGCATTATATAATAATATATTTATTTTATTGTCAGGTATGTATTTTTACCCTAAACATTTAAACTTTTATATTTAAGAAACATACTCCATGCAAGAAAGGGCAACAACTTTGTTTACGTTTATTTTTTTTATTTACTCCTATATATATATATATATATATATATATTTATATATAAATTATATCCAATGTACACCAATCGTCCATTCAAACGTCTGAATCCAACACTGGAGACAAACGTTGGTAGCATCGTGTGGCACCGGCTTTAGACATGAGCCCGACTCTATTATGGGAGTCATAATTTTGCCTTCTCTAGTCCCTTCCTTATTCATCTAGGATAGGGGTTTCTAACGAGTACCTGACTTCGTACAGGGTCGGAACCATTGCTTAATGTCCCATCCGATTATGACTCATGCCCGGGCTTTAATCACAAGGACATATCGCCTACTACTTTTCGTCTTGAGAAGACATGATACCGACTCTACTCCGGGAGTCCTAAATTTTGCCTACATTAAATTTTTATTCACCTAGGAGCCACATGGAGAGTTACTTATGAGGATTTAGGAGCTGCTATGTAAGTCAATTGTTGATTATTAGCGCAAACGCTCGACTTGTTTTGGAGGGGGAGCGAAAAGATAATTGATTAATTCATTCAGGAGGCCCACATATAGACTTTGTTTTTACAATATTAATGACTTTTCACATCTCCAAAATTGATTTTTTTGTGTACTCAAAAAATGAAATCTTCACTTTTCTGAAATCCCTTTCGCCAAGATGGACTTTGATTATAAAATAACTGAGTGGAAAGTGGAAACATAAAAAGACGAAACAATACACATAACCTTAACTATTCATATTTATTTCGTTATATAAAATATAGTTTTTTTTTTAATATTGATATTTCCTAACTGGAAGTTAAAATTAAATCCTTTAAAATCATCAACCAAAATTGTCTCTCTCCGTCGAATACGCCAAAGCAACAACATCCAAATTGATAATACTGATATTCCCTGGAATACTTGACAACAAACATTAAAATATCTCGGCTTACACATGGACACAAGACTTACATGGTACACCGACATCTCAACAAAACTAACACAAGCATACCAAAGACTCTCACAACTGTACCCACTCCTTAACCGCAACACCCCACTCCACTCAAAATCTTGTACACATCATTATTACGTCCACTATTAACATATGCTTGCCCAATATGGTTCAGTGCAAGCCAAACAGTACAACGAAAATTACAATCATTTCAAAACAAAACCCTCCGCATAGATCTCAACGCACCGTGGTTCGTGAGAGGCAGTATAATTCATAAAGAGCTGGACATAGCTCCCATGGACACCGTCCTGCGGACTCTGACTGAGACGTTCCTCCAGAACCTGCCCCTCAGCCCTGGAGCTGTCCACTTCAATATTGGACAGCCCACCGTACATCGCCGACTGCGACCCAGACTCCCACAGCACATTTTAGCTTAAATTTTAGTTTTATTTATCATTATTATTATTATTTTTTTCTTTATTTTTGTATTTTTTTTGTCACTTTTGTGAAAGGCACTAGAATGCCGGACCAAATAAATTACTTTCTTCTTTCTTTATATTGATAACAAATAGTCAGAATAAATAAATGTTATATTTTTATTTTAAAGATATATAAAATTACTAAAATGTTTGTTATACTTTTATCTTACCTTTACCTTTGATAATTACTTAATTATTTAATTCATTTTTTATTTTTTTTTAAACAAAAACTCAATATTCCTAACTTTAATTAGTTTTTTGAACTTTGAGACTTTTTATACTTTTTTTATATTATATACCTACTTATATATATATATTTTTTTATTGAATTAGACAATAGGAAAGTTAAACAAGTTCTTTGTTTTTTATTTATTGCATGTATTATAGATAAATTCCCTGATCCGCTATACAGGCTACATAATATACATATGTATGTATGCAATGTAGTAAATTCCTTGTAACGGCATATTATACGATGCTTTTCGAATATAAAACTCGAAAAAAAAAAAAATAACTAAATAAATAAACAATTTACCATGAGTAACTCAAATAAAAACATTATAATCAAGGAATGTTTAAGGTGGCTTTTTGAAAAAATGTTCTCCCTTATAAGGTGGTGCATCTAAAAAATGATGATCAGATAGGGATGCAAATTATTGCATAGAACCATTAGAGGCTGAAGCCTAGTTATTAGGGTTTGAAATTGACCAACGGGATGTGCACGCTTAGCCTTATCATTTTTATATTTTTTTTTTGTTGTTTTTTAAATAAAATTTTGCGGTGGGCCGACTTTTACCGAAAGAGTCTGTACATCCCCAGGACGAATTAAATACTAACGAGGTGTGCAATGCATTCTGCTGTTTGCAAAAACTGAGCTGTGTCAGGCATATCTGTATAAAAAACTCAGTTAATGTTTTAATAATTATCAGTAACTACTCACCTTGTATGTTCTTTATGAATATATTAATACTTTAAATAGATTTCAATTGAATTCAATGGATTTTTTCTAGCCTTTTTGTAGACAACAACAGCTGTTTTTACACAAAATTCTTTTTATTATGTGTTCTTTGTATGTTGAAGAGTATTTTTATCGAAAAAAAAGTCGAACCGAAAAGGGCTTCGCCTGGATTTTTTCATTTGAAATCGAAAAATTCTAATTTGCGAGAGAATTTTGTCTCTTAATTGATTTCAATGGGGATTTCGTTTTTCGGTGATTATTCCTCCGTCGTATGTTCGATTTCAGATTTTTTTAGTAGTAAACCATCGTCACCGTGTCCACTACCATCATGGCAAATTTCAATGTGATCGGCAAAGGAGTTTAGGAGGTGTACGAGTACAACGAAATACGTGAGTCGCCTAAGAAAGAGTTTCGTAAACTCAGCTCAATAATATACTAAATACTAGATATTATTAAATACTAGGTATTAAATTATAAATAATATTAAATATAATTATAATTAATTAACTTGAAATTTGCATATATGACTACTTTGAAATGTTTTCAAAAATGCTATTATTTAATCATAGTTTCAGTTTGTCCATAAAAAAAAAAAAAACTATTTAATGGGTACATTTACATTTTTTAATGACTCCCATTAAGCTGATTTGATTTCTACATTGTTAGTGATATTTTGAGAGAAGCAACTTGACCTAACGCTATCTCCGTGATAAAATTGAGCAAGATAAACGATTGCTTTATCTTGCTTTGCGGTAAACAGTAATTAAATTTTTCTCTTTTCTTATTTTATTTATTTTTTGTTTTTTTTTCATATATAAATAATATGAGCCATTTAATTAAAAATTCTTGCGAGAGATTGCATCCTTTATTAATTTATGTGTTCATTATTCATTGTTTATACCTAAAAAAGGAGTTTTCCTCAAGAAACTCTACAAAATATATTTTATAAGAAATTTTGTGTAGTTCCATGTTTTTTTTTTTATTTTTTCATTTCTTGAATCAGCGGGTTGGTAAACATGAAATTCTGGTGAAAAATGAACATCGAATTTCTGACCGATTATATAGGTATAGGTTAGGTTTTATGACTCAAGCCCGGGCTTTAACTACGACGTCATATCGCCTGCTACCAGAGCGCTCTTTCGTCACTCTGGTGGACATGAGCTCGACTCTACTGTGGGAGTTTTAAATTCTGCCTACCCTAAATTTTTTGTCATCTCGGGCAGGGGTCTTTAACGAGTAGCTGACATCGTACAGGCTCGGGACCATCGCTTAACGTCCCACCCGATGGACGGCGTGCTTAGGTTTATTTTGTCTTCTAGATAAAATAAACTAAGGGCCTCGGTCGGGTTTGGAACCCACGATCTTGAGCTCAGAAGACAAGCACGCATACCACTGAGCTACCGGCGCCCTCTCCGATTATATATATAAAAGATCAGATATTTCCATTTATATTGCATAAAACCATTAGAGACATTGACCAACGGAAAGTTTAGCCTTATCAATTTTTTTTTTTTTGTTGATAATCAAATTTCCGGTGGACTGACTTCAACCAAAAAAAGTTTAAACAGAGCTTGGCTTTATACAAAATCGGTCAATAGCACGAGAATAATGACTGTACAGATGCGTCTGTATCAATGCTATGTTTGTTCACGTTCAGTTATCTGGACACAATTTATGCTATGGTTTTTATATTCTGATTTTTTTTTAAACAATTTAAAAAAGTTGTCAGTGAATCACCGACATTGTACTTCTCCAGCTCGAATTAATCGATTATGATTTTGATTTCCCTCCTAATTGACCCTTTGGGATAAAAATCTATATGCATTTAAATTACATAGGGACTTTTTGTGTCGAGGCCCCCTCTGATTCAACCCTTCCTTTGGCAGATTGGTGGAAAATGTATAAGGGCTGTCCTCAGGGCATATTAAATATAAAATTTCATGTTGATATAGTCATTAAATAGCTATTAGGGTCTTTGAGTTGAGCGTCTCCTCAGATTCCCTTCTCCCCTTCGGCTAATTCGGCTGAAAATTCATAGGTGCCCTCGTTATGAGGTTTTGAATGCAAATATATATTTTCGTGTTGATTCAATTTATCGGGAGTTATCGTATTCACAGACGTAAACATAGTAGTTATTTAAGTGTTTGTTAATAAGAGTAAATTTTAAATAATTGTTATATTTGTACATATCAAAATAATTTTATTTTACTTTTTGTTTATTTATGATGTATTTTATGAGGTTATTTGTAAATCATTTTATTTTGTTTTATTTATTTTATATTATACTAGCAGTAATACCCGGCGTTGCCCGAGGAACTTTGACTTTTCTCCTAATATCTCTCGTTCGAATCCATTTCAATTCTTCAATAGTACATTCATGATGTTATAATTTTCAATTATTCATACGGAATAACGCTTATAGTCCTTCAACAGCAGACATCCCAGCTAGTAAGTTTTTAGGACCCCTGGGCATCATGGCTAGTACGCGCCATTCAACGGCGGAAACCACAGCTAGTGAATACTTAGCATCAGTGGACGTCCTAGCCAGTGCGTACTTGAGAACGCTTGTGACCACCAGGTTGATTAAAACATAGACTTCAACCATCCTGGAGCTAAAACTAATTTATTCAAAAAGATTTCTCATTAATCGTTGCAATGGTTTTCGAGTTACAAAGATTGCGTGAGTGGATGCTGGGATGTACCAGGGGTTGATTAAAAAATAGACCTTAACCTTCCGGTAGATAAAACTTATCTATTCAAAAAGATTCCTCATTAATCACTGCAGTGGTTTTTGAGTTACAAAGATTGCATGGGTGGATGCTGGGATGGACCAGATATTGAGGTACTAATACGCCTATAACCTTCCACAGACGATGACGATCAAATTAAAAAAAAAATTAATCAAATCCATCAAGCCGTTCGTGAGTTATAGCGGTACAACGCACAGATATTTTCAGCTTTATATATATGATTATATACCTTTCTCTTGTGTAATAATAGGCTTTGCCGGTAGAAATAAATAAACAGAAATAGACATTTTTTTAAAATTTTTGTAGTCAGAGGATGGGAAGACATGAAATTTTGTTGACTCTAGCCAGGTGATGAGGAGTCCTATTGGCCGATTCCTGAAATTCAACATTGTTTAAGGGTCTACAAACGATGCCGATGATTCTATTGAACATAGGTGAACCAGATGTCATTCTTTTCAGGATGAAACTGTCTACAAAATAATTATCGGCAATTTTTTATTTATAATTTTTTTTCTACGATTTTTGCCATCTGATCACATAAAAAATGTTTTCAGAACAATATTAATGACGATTAATAGAGTCGACAGTATCTTTTTCAATGTAGAAGGAATTCGAGGTTCTGTCGTGTTAATGAAAATTCGAAATTTGGCCAACGTTTCGAAAACTATTTATTTTCTTCTTCAGGGCCTACAGAATATAAACAAACGAATTAGACATTATGGACAATGATATAAACAGATACTTTATAATAATTTGAAAAAGAGATGGAAACAATTTTTTTATAAATGGAATGAGAGAAAAATAATAATAAATAAATAAAATAAAATTGTTTCCATCTTTTTTTCAAATTATTATAAAGTATCTGTTTATATCATTGTCTAATGTAATGTATAAATGGGGAAGTCATTTAATTGGTCAGAAATTCGATGCGCAGTTTTCAAATGTATTTCTTGTTTTCCCACCTCCAGATTCCAAAAGTGAAAAAAAAAAATCACTACTGTGAACCCAATAACTCTAGATAAAATTAATTTATCGACACGGAATTTTATATGTGAGACTAAAACTCCATAAGGACGACACACATTAATTTTCAGCGGAGTCGGCCGAAAAGAAGGGGGGGATCAGAGGGGGCTCAACTCAAATATCACAATAACTGCCACTATATAAGTCAAATATTCAGTTTTAGCACAAACAATCGATTGACTTTGGAGGGGTACGAAAATGTAATTAATTAATTCGTGCTGGGGAAGTACATGTCTGGTGATTCACCGAAGTCTTTTTTTTTTTATTGTACATTCAGTATCAAAATTACGGACATGATTTTTGAAACCTTAAAATCATCGAATATACATACCTAGCAATGATGTGACATAAGCGGAAACTCGGTGTCATTATTGTCTAATTTGTTTGTTTATATTCTGTAGGCCCTGAAGAAGAAAATAAATAATTTTCGAAACGTTGGCCAAATTTTCAATTTTCTTTTACACGACAGAACCTAGAATTCCTTCTACAATATTAATGACTTTCCGCATAGAAAATTTGATTCTTGATCGTGCTTAGGTCCTTAGGTGTACCACATGTACCATACATTTTAATAATCAGATTACAGTTCACTATAGATGCAATATTTTTGCATGTTTGATATATTTGGTAGTATCTATGTATATGGAATTTATGATAAATTAACGTTACGAATTCGATGTCAGTATACCAATCACTACACAATATTCACACTAATGGTATGTAAACACAATATAGATGGTTGTCAATAAATCAATAACTTCAACTCACCTGCCTCTGATCATATCGTGAACAATTTACAAACTTCACTACATGAGTGCGCTTGCAGCGTCGTTGCTGTCAACTCGAAGAACCATTATCGAGAAAAATAGGAGAGTAGCCTATCGCTAAAAATAAGAGAGATAGCGTTAAAACCAGGAATAAATAAAATTTAATAATAAAATTTTGGGAAATTACGTAGGTACTTATCCACTCTTCGTTTCCATTTTTTTTTTATAGACTACCGGGGGCACAGCCCGCAGTTTCCGTGGTTAGCGTTGCAGACTTTTTGTTATTAATTTGGGAGACTCGGACCCTATAAGCTCCCCCTGAGGAAACCACTGACTGTAATACTTAAGTTGACTTTACATGAGCTGCAAAAATGCAAAGCGCAGCAGCAGCAAATGCACGCTGTGGTTTCTGGCTTTTAGAATTAAATGACTCACATCCATAGCGTGCATTTGCTGCTGCTGTGTTTTTACATTTTTACTGCGCTTGTAAAATCAGCTTTAAGAGTATAAAGTACCTATAACATAAATGACGATTTAGAGCGAGGAAATGAAATGATCTAATTCATATATATTTAAATAAATGTAATATGACTTGTTTTGTACATGTACATTTATGTAACAGCTGATCGCTGATTTAGGAATCAGACACACGGGAAATTTGAAGATCCTATTGATAACTTGCAAACAATCCATTTTTTATAAAAACAATTTTTATCTTGAACATTACCCTGATATTGTTCAAAATGTTTATGAAAAATCTGTTCAACTTCTATTAGAAGTAGAAAAATATTTCTGAAAAAAAATCGTAAGTGTTGCCCTTATAGGGTTCGGGAAAAATATATAAAATAGGCGGGAGTAATCATTTGAGGCGGTGAAAAAGGAAATTTGTTTTTCCTTTTTGGAATCGAGGGAGGAAAACAATTTTCTGACGGTTTATATAACTTCCCTACATTTCCTTAGCTGAGGAAGAAAATATATATATATTAAACAAAATATAAGCAAACTTTTCAAAATATTTCATCATTTCAGGAATGAAAAAAGTACAAGTTTCAAAGGTCAGTGATCAGAAAAAAAAAGTATACTTATGAGTTTCGTTGTATTTAAAGTCTTCTTTAATTTACATTAGCATACAAAAAGTTAATAAGGCCAAATACATAATATAAATAAATAAATAAAAAATAAAAACACAAGGAAGTGTATGAAATAAAAATTGTAGGAGTGGAGACATGCAGTTGGTGGGGCTTCCTGCTTCTATATGGGGCAGGTATTACGAAATATGGGAAAGCGTGATCGAGGGGTTAGGTCCTTTGTTGCTCAGTCCCTTCCTCTCCCGCACTCAATCCTCAATCCTCAGTTATATATTAATAATAATGATATTTATTTCTGTTAAGCTGTATTACATATAGGTTAGGTTTTATGACTCATGCCCGGGCTTTAACTACGAGGTCATATCGCCTATTACCAGAGCGCTCTTTCGTCACTCTGGTGGACATGAGCCCGATTCTACAATGGGAGTCCTAAATTTTGCCTACCCTAAATTTTTATTCACCTACAGAGGGGTCTTTAACGAGTAGGTAGCTTACATCGTACAGGCTCGAGACCATCGCTTAATGACCCATCTGAAGGACGGCGTGCTTAAGTTTATTTTACCTCCCAGATAAAATAAACTAAGGGCCTCGGTCGGGTTACGAACCCACGATCTTGAGCTCAGAAGACAAGCACGCCGTCTTTCGGATGGGATTTTAAGCGATGTCAGGTACTCTTTAAAGACCCCTGCCCTGAGTGAATAAAAATTTAGTGTAGGCAACATTTAGGACTCCCACAGTAGAGTCGGGCTCATGTCCACCAGAGTGAGGAAAGAGCGCTCTGGTAATAGACGATATGACCTTGTAGTTAACGACCGACTAATAAGTAACCAACTAACTCAAATATAAATGATGAAATAAATAAAATATATAAATAAAGAATAAAAAGTTATAAATAAAATAATAATAATAATAAATAAACAAAAAAAATATAATAATTTTTTTTAAATAAATAGGTGATATATTTTTTCTGAATATAATAATAAAACAAGACAATGTTAACGAAACTGAGATAAGGAAAAGAATCTTTGCGGCAAACAAGTGTTACTATGGTCTCAGCAAGCACTTCAGAAGCAACCACATATCCAGGCAGACTAAAGTCGTTCTATATAAGACCCTTATCCGCCCAGTTCTTCTGTATGGCTCAGAAACCTGGACAACTTCGAAAATGAGCGAACAGAGCCTATTGGTGTTCGAAAGGAAGATTCTGCGCAGAATATTTGGAGGAGTGCAAGTAGGCCATGCATGGCGCAGACGCACCAACCAGGAGCTCTACGAACTCTATAGAGAACCAGATGTTCTGCAAGTCATGAAGATTGGGCGGTTAAGATGGGCGGGACATATCGCCAGGATGGAAGCTGAGGAAATGCCGAAGAAGCTGCTAATGGAGCCCATTCATGGAGTAAGACGGCAAGGAAGACCTAAGCTGAGATGGGCAGATGGTGTGGCAGAAGATGCCCGAAACATGTTCCGCACCAGGAACTGGATGGCAGCCGCACAGGATCGGGACAATTGGCGGCTGTTGGTGGAGGAGGCCAGGACCCGTCACCGGGTTGTAGCGCCACGATAGATAGATAGAATAATAAAACATAAAAAAAAATAAAAGAAATAATAAAAATACATTAAATAATATATGTATTTATATATCTACCCGTTAAACCTACCGTCAGACGGGTTTCACATCCGCGATCCTGAACTCAGTAAGCAAACACGCAACTTGTGAGCTATCAGCTCTCTCCAAAAGATTATGTG
Source organism: Aradus depressus (assembly GCA_963662175.1). Taxonomy (NCBI): domain Eukaryota; kingdom Metazoa; phylum Arthropoda; class Insecta; order Hemiptera; family Aradidae; genus Aradus; species Aradus depressus. The sequence goes on from OY759219.1 coordinate 26,407,423, forward strand.
TATCTTATTTTTTTCATTAGTGAGCTTGTGGAAATAAAATAAATTGCAATAAATATATCTGATAATTTATTTAAATGTTTATTGTGCGCCTCAATTCAAGTGTTAAATGCGTTTCTGCGTATGTTAATAGTGTGTCTTATCAGAACTAGAAGGATAGTCGGTTCTTTTCCGTCTCCACTATCGCTCCTGACAATGCAAAACTCATGAATTATATCATAAGCAGACGACATATTCCCATAGGGGCCTTATTCACACTTATGTTTATTCTCTCACTGATATGAAAAAGTTGTGGACTCTCGATTATTTTCAATTTAATATCGATTTTTACATATATTTCGGCGAATATTTTTATTGTTTCACTTTGAGTCTTAGTAGTGCTCCTCAAGCTCTTTACAATGACACCCGAATCAACGTCCTATCTAAACGCGTTATCACGCTAGACTAATTTCTAATTTTACACAACGCTAATTCGCAACAATCATTCGCCGGTGGTATTTTGTAACACAAGAAAGTTTGACCGGCTATCACTGTGCTTAACGAGCGAATAGACGATTTCACGTCAAAATCTTAATTTCAAGGTCACTATTGATATGTTTAAGTTACTTGTTCATGTCACCAAAATGGTATAAGTGTTTTGCCACTAGGTATCAGCACTGCCTAGGATTTCACTTGTACAACTTTTTTCCTGAACAGAACTATCATTTTTGTATTCAATTATGCACTAACGAAAAATTTTCAAAAATGTCACTTGGACCATTTTGATTCTAACCCCATCAGTTATTGACTTTTAAATGTTCTTTCTTGGGTAAATAATAATAATTAATACATCGAAACTACAAGAAAATAACCTTTTATCAAAACACTCCTTCATACTCGACCATCTTACATCTAATCTATTACATTGTGTACGATCACGGTCCCAGTCAAGTGTGATGTCACTACAATATGTTAATTCAAAATCACATAAGGACAACAGTTAATAATTTTCAGCTACATCGGCCGAAAGGAAAAGGGGGGCTTAAATGAAAAAGCCCAATAACTCTCGATATATTGAATACATGGGCACAAAATTTAATATGATTCAGTAGCCTCTATGAAAGTCAACTACATATTTTTAGCCCAAAATCGATAGATTTTGTAGGAGGACGATAAGATAATTAATTCTTACTGGTCTTATAGTTTCTCTTCTCTCATCACTATCACTAAATGTCCATAAGTGAGGAATAATAATAATAATAATAATAATAATGAAAACAATAATAGTTTATAATAATATATAATGTTTTTACAATATGAAAGAAGTTGTTTACAGATTGAGAGTACAACACTCCAGCCGTTATTACGTTTCATAGTAAACTACTTACGTAAGTGAAATGAAAGCAGTTTCTCATATTTTTCATAGTCGGCGAAAATAAAATCTTTCTTAGTTTGTTGACGGAGCTTTCACACAATAACTAATTCTATCTCGATTAAAGCAGTTTATTCATTATCTCGAATAATGGAGTCTGATTCAAATATGAAAATAATAAAGAGGTCGATGAATCACCGGAAACTTCGTCACTACGTTAATCAAACAATTCACCGTTTAGGCTGAAAATAGTTGACTTATTCATATGAAATTTTGTGTCGATACATTCATTGCATTGGCAGTTATATGGGAGTTTTTGTGTTGAGCCTCCTCTGATTTCTCCCTTCCCTTCGGCTGATTCTACTGAAAATTAATAAGTGTCGTCTTTATAGGGCTTTGGATTTATGTAGATAGATTCATAAACTTTTATTGCACAAAAGATTACAACCTCTATGGCAAGGAGTGTTTTTTTTTTACAAAATAAATATTCTTATAGTTAAGTATATGAAATAAAATAAAAGAAAAAATATCTATACAAAGAATTGTAAATAATAAACAATATAACCACTAAATAAAAAGATACCAATAATAATGAAATAGTAAAAATGGACATGCTCTTTAAATATGAATAGTGCAAGCAGCCAGGATAAAGGAAACAATTCAAAAATTATATAAAACAAGATATGGCATGAACATGAATAAATAAAATAAATAAATAATAATACAACATATATATCCATCTTACATGCAACAAATTAAGTTATGTTATACTTTATTTTCAAGGCAACAGTAATAAAATAAAAATAAATTGTTAATTTTTAACTTCTAAATTATTTAAAATATGCACAAATGTTTCTGTGTAATATTCTGGTCTATTAGTGAGATAATTGTGGAGAAATGTTTGCCTGGGGATACACAAAGAGGGAGAATAGAACAAAAAGTGTATGAGATCGTCCTTTTCTAAGGTACAGAGCCTGCAGACACTTTCAGGACAAAACATATCTAAACCCTCCAAGTAATATTCTATAATTTCTATTGCTATTGTGGAGATGTATTTGAGCCAGAAGTCGGAGTTTTTCAATATGGCAGGAAATAACAAAACACGAATAACGAAGTCGGCAGAAGGGAAGGCGGGATCGGAAAAGGGTTGGAGGATCAGCACAGAAACTATAGCAATGGTCTATATAAGGAATGTTAGAGGGCTCCGGTAGCTCAGTGGTGTGCGTGCTTGCCTACTGAGCTAAAGATTGTGGGTTCGAAACTCGACCGAGGATCTTAGTTTATTTTATCTGGGAGGTAAAATAAACTTAAGCACGCCGTCCTTCGAATGGGTCGTTAAGTGATGGTCCCGACTCTTTACGATATCAAGTGCTCGTTAAAGACCCCTGCCCTGGGTGAATAAAAATTTAAGGTAGACATTATTTAGAACTCCCACAGTAGAGTCGGGCTCATGTCCACCAGAGTGACAAAAGAGCGCTCAGGTAGTAGGCGATATGACCTCGTAGTAAAATGTATAAATTATATATATATATTTTCGTGACGGACGAATACAGTCATTCAGACTTGCAGCTTTATTTATCGAGATGTTTTATAAATTCATTGAGTTGTTTATTTATTTTTTATATTTGTTTTATAAATACATTTCTAATTACTCACTAAGATAGAAAACAATGTTAGGTTTAGATAACATTATTTCAAAACAATAAATAATTTTATTTTCATCGTATTTCAAAAATCGCCGGCTATGTTCTTTTTCCCAGCAAGAAATAATCGATTGGGTTTTCGCTTTCCCTTCAATGTCAATCAACCGTTTTGATATACCGAAAAAATGACTTACTCGCTTCTGATTCCTCGTACTATATTTTGTATCGATATTTTCATTACATCGGCAGTTATTAGGCCATTCGACCGATTTCGTGGAAAATGACTAGTTTTTTAATGAAATTTTGAAATTAAATATAGAATTTCATGTCGATACATTAATAACATCGGCAATTAATAGGATTTTTGAGTTGGGCCCCTCTCTGATCTCCCCTCTTCGTCGGCTGACTCAGCTGGAAAATAATAAGGCTTTGAATTAATATGTGAAATTTCGTTTCAATACATTGAAGTACGACTCCCGTTGTAATGAATTAGAGTTATTCGATTTTTGATTTAAATCTATCCCTAATTCCCCTCTTCCAATGGCCGATTTGGCTGAAAATTAATAGGTGTCATCCTTACAGGGTTTTGGACACATATATAAAATTTCTTGTTGATACATTCATTCTATGTTATGTAATATAATGTTTCAAACGAACTTACAAATAAATTTTCTAATTACGACAAAATATGCAGTTTTGTGCAGTAAAAACTTAAAAATGTGCAATTTTCCCAAAAAAGTTAATAACGTGCAATTTCGTGCAGAATAAAATTAATGTATATTGATCATGCCTTAGTTCGTAAAAATAAATTGTTATTTAATGATTTCAAGCCAGCGAAAAAAAAAAAATGCAATTGCATCTTTGCTACTGATGTTACCCTCTACCGAGCGTCAAAAAAATGTTAAATATTGAGGAAGGTTGGAGAATAATTTATGCAACTGTTAAAAATTCATAGGTAAACTTTAAACAGTTGTAATGTCTTTGAGTCATGCTCCTATTTATTATTTTTTCATTTCTAAATATAAACTGAAACTAACATAGCAAATATCATGAAATAAGAAAAAAACTTGAGGACACCCTCCTTCGGATGTGCTCTAGATGAACTTACATCTCTATAGATCTAGATGTACTTCAGCTCTATAAGTTTAGATGTAGTTGCAGCTCTCTAGCTCTAGATGTACTTGCATCTCTATAGCTCTAGAAATACTTGCAGCTATACAGCTCTATAGCTCTAGATGTACCTGCAGCTCTATAGCTTTAGATGAACTTGCGGCTCTATATCTCTAGAAATACTTGCAGCTCTATAGCTCTAGATGTAGTTGCAGCTCTATAGCTCTAGACATATTAGGAGCTCAATAGCTCTAGATGAACTTACATCTTTGTGGCTCTACATATACTAGCATCTTTATAGCTCTAGACATATTTGAAGCTCTATAACTCTAAATGTACTTACATCTCTATAGCTCTAGAAATACTTACATCTCTATAGCTCTAGATGTACTTGCAGCTTTATAGCTCTAGACATATTAGGAGCTCATTAGCTCTAGATGAACTTACATCTTTGTGGCTCTACATATACTAGCATCTTTATAGCTCTAGACATATTTGAAGCTATATAACTCTACATGTACTTACATCTCTATAGCTCTAGAAATACTTACATCTCTATATCTTTAGATGTACTTGAAGCTTTATAGCTCTAGATGTACTTGCAACTCTATAAGTCTAGATGTAGTTGCAGCTTTATAGCTCTAGGACATATTTGCAGCTCTGTAGCTCTTGCAGGTAGGGAACATATAAATTGCAACATATGGAGTGGTGAGTGAGTGACCTGGTTGAGGGCCGCCTTGTCCTTGGTTATGTAAGTGCAGTACACATAGAAACTCTACCTCACTCTCTTATAAGTTCAACATGTAACCAGGATACACTTTTCGAACAGCTTGAGCGTTTTGTTTGGGAATCGCTTGTCCATGGAAGGTTCAATCAATAGGTTCGCTTGTCCATGGGAGGTTCAATCAATAGAATCGCTTGTTCATGGGAGGTTCAATCAATAAATTCGCTTGTCCATGGGAGGTTCAATCAATAAATTCGCTTGTCCATGGGAGGTTCAATCAATAGGTTCGCTTGTCCATGGGAGGTTCAATCAATAGGTTCGCTTGTCCATGGGAGGTTCAATCAATAGGTTCGCTTGTCCATGGGAGGTTCAATCAATAGGTTCGCTTGTACATGGGAGGTTCAATCAATAGGTTCGCTTGTCCATGGGAGGTTCAATCAATAGAAGAAACACGATTACTTTTTAAAACGCAATATACTTCCCCAAGTCAGTGAACTCAAAAGGTTTTTATCACATACATATAACAAGACATCATTTTGAAAATGTTCAGAACACATAAAGGGGACCTCGAAATGGGAAATTGCGTTGAAAACTTGATCTTGAATTTTCGCATGAATACAATACTTCTTTATACATATATGTATTACGATGTTATAGGATGGTTCTTTATAAGGTGGATAAAGTGATTGTCTTCCTCATCAAAAAATAAGTTTCACTTCAACCGTGCGCTTATGTGGGTGAGGTACACCTCCTTTTTTTATTTTATAACCGGTTTTGCATATTCTGCATCATCAGGTTGAAGAAAAATAGTGGGGTCAGGGGCGTAGCCAGGGGGTGGCAGGGGGGGGGGGGGGGGTATTATAAATGGATTGCTTGCAAGTTACCAATATGATCTTAAAATTTCCCATGCGTCTGATTCCTAAATCAGCAATCAGCTGTTACATAAATGTACATGTACAAAACAAGTCATATTACATTTATTTTAATATATATAGAGGGCGCCGGTAGCTCAGTGGTATGCGTGCTTGACTTCTGAGCTCAAGGTCGTGGATTCGTAGCCCGACCGAGGCCCTTAGTTTATTATATCTGGGAGGTAAAATAAACTTAAGCACGCCGTCCTTCGGATGGGACGTTAAGCGATGGTCCCGAGCCTGTACGATGTCAGGTACTCGTTAAAGATCCCTACCCTAGATGAATAAAAAATTTAGGGTTGGCAAAATTTAGGACTCCCACAGTAGAGTCGGGCTCATGTCCACCAGAGTGACGGAAGAGCGCTCTGGTAGTAGGCGATATGACCTCGTTGTTAAAGCCCGGGCATGAGTCATAAAACCTAACCTAACCTTTTAATATATATGAATTTGATCATTTCATTTCCTCGCTCAAAATCGTCATTTATGTTATACTTTATACTTTTAAAGCTGATTTTACATGCACAGTATAACTGCAAAGCGTAGCAGCAGCAAATGCACGCTATTGGCTGTGAGTCATTTAATTCTAAAATCACAGAAACCATAGCTTGCATTTCCTGCTGCAGTGCTTTGCATTTTTGCTGCTCATGTAAAATCAACTTAAGTATTACAGTCCGTGGTTACCTCAGGGGGAGCTTCTAGAGCTCCGAGTTTCCCAAATTAATAAAAAAAAGTTTACAACACTAACCACGGAAACTGCGGGCTACGCCCCTGAGTGGGGAAGAAATAAGGGTGAGTGTTTAGTAACTCAAATTTCATTTAGAAATAAAAAAAAATACCCGCTTATTTTTCTCCAACCTCATGACGCAAACTATGAGCAACCGGTTGTAAAATAAAACAAATTTTGAACAGGAAGACAATCATTTCATTCACCTTATAAACTAATTTAGGTTTTGATGCAGTCCAACTTCCATTATGAACCTCAACAGTGCATTTTTGCAAAAAGTCCGGAATTGAATTTTATCATGAATTCAAACTTCGTAACACTATATCCCGGAAGGAATTCAAAATGAATGTACCGATACACCTACTTCGTGCTTCAAAACGCTTCGTTTCATATTTCCAAAATTTGTGCCTACGTGCTCTCCTTTTTTTTTTTTTTCGTCGAGTTAATCTTTTTTCAGTATTGAGGATGGTGTAGCAGATTTGTGGTTGTTGGTGTATCCAGCACGTCGAGGAACTCCACATCGGTACGGAAATGTCTCCAAAACACGGCAGGTTTTGGTGTTTGTGCCTCTTAGGGCAGTGTTCGTCGGGTCGGCACACTCACCAGGTCAACAAACCTCCCTCCGTTTGCACACCCATCTATATCTGATAATCAATAGATAAACCTTAAATTGTTTACATAATAACAATGAAAATATCATTGTTTCAATTAATACGAAGTGAAATTCAACCATAAATGGTAATATTAATTCCTTCAAAAAACTATGTCCGTTATCTAAGCCTCCAGCTTGACAAACGACTAACATGGATCCCTCACATGAGTCTGAAAAGATGCCCGGGGTTCAACTACGAGGTCATATCGCCTACTACCAAAGCGCTCTTTCGTCACTCTGGTATACATGAGCCCAACTCTATTATGGGAGTCCTAAATTTTGCCTATCCTAAATTTTTATTCACCAACGAGTACCTCATATTGTACATGCTCGGGATCATAGCTTAACGTTCCATCCGAAGGACGGCGTGCTTAAATTTATTTTACCCCCTGGGGGAGATGGGGAGCAATTCGGCGCCACTTTAAAGACATACCAAATTTAATGAAAATATGTACACATTATAAGCGGTCTAGATCGAGGTATTAACAAGATAACTCCAAGTGCGACATTTTGAGATAAAAATACATAGAATAACTAATCATTTGCCGCCAGTTACATGTTTTCAACGCTGAGAAAACGATTGTTGAAGAATAGACTATTTTTAGCCCTTTTTTGGCCCCTTCTAAGGACCGCAGGAGGGCGGAAATGGATCTATAGGGCTAAAGCTGTGGGAATCCTATTTTTTGGTACTTACATACTTTCATGTCCTAAAATTTGGCGCGATTCCGATAACCCGACTTTTTCGAAATTGTACAAAAGTAATGGAATTACCCATATATATACATATATAAGGTATAAGTATATATATATATATATATATATATATATATATATAAGTAGAGTAACTAAGAGTTACTAACTGTTTATGTATCTAATTATATATACATAATACATATTATTATTACGTATTAATTGTACTACAAATATGTAAATTAACTGGTTAAATGCAGGTTAACTTGTGCAGGTTATGTTCGTTAGTATGGTTGTGGAGCATCCAAATGCTCGGCTCGTCTCTGTTCGGCTTGGAGTGTGTTCGTTGCACTGCTCGGCTCGTTGCTCGCATGTCTGTACTAGCCTTTAGGGTATGACACACATGTGATTAGTAATAACAATATTAGTAAGGAATAAGATAAGCACAGATAGACATAATCGCGAAAATGGTAAAATACAATTGGCATACAATCCATTCAATAGCCAATGCTCCTTACTACGTTTCCATACTATAATTACTACCTATATTTGTATGTGCTACAGGCAAAGAAGGAAGTAGAAAGTAAATATCTGATGTGACCTACCTAACATGGTTGGATTATACCCACTCCATTTTTACTGATCACTCCCCTCGGTTCCTAAGTTATGCAGATGAGTAATTACAGGAGTTTCTTATTTTCCGATCCCCTGTTTCCATAAACGGAAAAAGAAACGTCTTCTAGGTGTGTGTGTGTGTGTGTGTCTGTCAAAGAACACGGATAACTCCTCGATAAAATGAATGTATTGACACGAAATTCCATATGTAATAGAAATGCCCGATAAGGGCCTTTAAGCAGGATATAGCATAAGCCATAGGATCAAGGGAGGGCTCAACTCAAAAACCCCAATTACCATCTATGTAATGAACGTATCGACACGAAATTTTATATTGAGGTAGGCCCATCAGCAACACCGTTGACTAGATTATATGTCTCTAGAATTGCCAATAACATTGTGTAGGTAGATGTGAAAGTTTTCTCTAAGACGACTAAGCACCTAAGTGATAAGTCTATGTACACTTTGAGATAAGTCCCTATCGTAGCTTGATAAGGAGTGTGGGGCCCACATAAAAAGTTATCACTTGGGGGGGGCTAAGTAAGGGTTGTGCTTGCAAGTCAGCTTTCCTCCGGTTTATATCGTCTGCAAGCTCAGCTTTACTCCGGGCACTCTTTATCGTCTCTTATCGACTTTTTTTTTCTCTCCTCCAAGTTTGAATCTGGTTGAAAAAATGTACTAAGACGTCGTAAGTTCCAAAAGACACACTGATATAAAATAAATTGAAATAATTTTTAACTATTGAAAAAAATATAGTTTGTTTTTGTGAATCATGCTCGGGTTTTAACTACGAGGTTATATCGCCTAGTACCAGAGCGCTATCGTCACTCTGGTGAATATTAGCCTGACTCTAATGTGGAGTCCCAAATGTTGCTAGGTTTGTTCACCAAAGTTGGGGGGAGTACCTGACATCTTACAGGCTCGGGACCATCACTTAACTTCCCATCAGAAGGACAGCGGGCTTAAGTTTATTCACAGACACAACCAATCAGACTTTCTATACGAAGTATAGGGGAAGTTATGTAATCGGTCAAAAATTGGATGTGGTGTTTTCAGCGAAATTTCATGTTTTCCGACGCCCTGATTCCAAAATGAAAAAAAAAAAGTCTGAAAACACAATAACTCCCGATGGAATAAACCTATCGATGCGAAATTTCATATGTGTGTTCAGAATTATCTAAGAACGACACCTATTGATTTTTAACAAAATTGGCTAATGGAAAGAGGGGATTAGACGGGCGGCTTAACACAAAAACTCGAATAATATCCGTTGTAATGAACGTATTGACAAGAAATTTCATATGTGAATGAAAAAGAACCCCATAAGGATGGCACTAATTAATTTTCCGCGAAAGGTAGAACTATACAATGTGGAATTATTACAAAAAATTTTTAAAAAAATTAAAAAAAGTAATTAAAAAAAATTAATTAAAAAAAAAATTAAATTAAAAAAAATTAATTTTCATTCAAATTTTAATTCTTTTTATTTTATCAGACTGCCTGATGATGAGGCAACCTCGAAAGCCGGCTATCTAAAAAATTCTAATTCTGAACACAAATAAAAATCTGTAAGAGGTCAGACTACATCTTATTTGACAACTTGTGAAATAATCACTTCTCACTACATCAGCCATATTCATATTATAGAATGTGGGTTCGACGCAGATCGACCCTAATAACTGCCGATGTATTCAATGAATCGACACGAAAATTAGTATGAACAGTCAGAAGCCTTAGTGTAAGTCAACAATCGATTTTGAGTCAAAACGGTCGTTTGATGTTAGGGAGAGAGAATACAGTAGAGTCCCGCTAATCCGGACACCGATTATCCAGACATCCGGTTAATCCGGACGGGATTTTAAAAAAAGGAATTAAAATTTAGTAAACTAAAAGAGAGAGTTTGACTTGACTTACTCAGTTGGCTACGATGAAAAAGTGCCGACAAAGAAGACTAAATATTTACTCTAATATTTAAAAAAATATTATCATGTCCATTTTACAGCAAATTCCGTTTAATCCGGACTTTCGGTTATCCGGACGGGGTCCGGTCCCATCTAGTCCCGATTAGCGGGACTCTACTATACCTACTTGATTTAATCGTGTTGGGGAAGTACATTCTCGATGATTCACTGACTTTTTTCCTCATGATGCCAATGGAATATTAAGGTTAACATCTTTTGTCAACATTCTATGCCCACCCATTGGCATTGTTACAACACGGCTAGGACAAGTTGTTACCACACTTTTTATGGGCGGCCTCAGAGGCCCATAAAAATGTATCTTGGTACCCCAATATAATGCCTGGAATGGTATATCTATAATCTATAAACAAGAATCTGGGTTGCCATAAAGTATAGAGAAAGTTATTAATCGTTGAGTTTTCATTGAAATTCATCCGACCCCCATTTTTTTTTTATATGTGGAAAATCTAGAGGTCGGAAAAACATGAAGTTCTGTTGAAAACTCCGCATCGAATTTTTAACCGATTTTATAACTTCTCCTATATTTCTTCTACCTAGGGAAGGAAAAATTGGTAAATCACCGGCAGTATATCTGTGGTCACGGGGAAGAAGTGGTTAAGTCCAAAAATGAAAATTTTCAGGGCAACGATTTCAAAGTTTGCAGCTCAACTGTAATTCCAATTTTCAAAATAATTAACTTTTTTGGAGTTTATAATTCTTCAAATACTTTCGTAAAATTATGTTTCAAGTAAAATTGAATTTGGAAAAACATTTCTCGGATTTTTCCATACTTAGCCCATCTTTCACCGGCACTTACCTAGTTATTGACTCTAATTACCTAATTACGTACCTTATAATGATAACTTACCAGTTTATATTAATTTCTTGTTTTTCAAAAGGAGTATCGCTAAAATGATTAATAAGCAGTTAATTTTATAGGTAAATGAAAGGTAATGCCATAAACAATCGTTTTATTTGTATAAACATTAGAGTAACAATTTTATTAATGTGAAAAGCAATTAACAATTATTTAAAATAGTTATTCAAATTCAATAAAAATATAGTAATAATTAAAGTAGATGACAATTTTTATTAAACAAATTCAAGTAAAAATAAAAAGTATAATTATAAAGTGAAATAGTTAAAGGGATTTATAAAGTAAAAAAAATGAAATGTGAAAATATAACAAATAAAACTATTCCATCGATAAACTTTCATCTGGGTCAATTTCCTCTAAGTCTGGTCTATAGTAGATTCGTTGTTTGTTTTTAAATTTTTATAAAAATCATGAAATACAGAGTCGATCAGAGGTAAGAGTGTGAGGAATATCTTTTTTCTTTTCATTGGATATTGGAAGTGAGGTGTTTGAAATTATGGGAATTTGTTTGGGAATAACAGACTTTCCTTTTCTTCTGAAATTAATTTCTCTAAATGGTTCATGTTTTGTAAGAGTATTATATTATAATAGGACCAATATATAATTACCTCCCAGATAAAATAAACTAAGGGCCTCAGCCGGGTTTCGAACCCGCGATCTTGAGCTCAGAAAGCGAACACGCATTCCACTGAGCTACCGGCCTCCCTTTTTTCTATTGTTAAACATGAATTTCAAAAATACAAAAATGTATACATAATGTGTATCGGTTTTGGTTTACGCCAACGTCGGCACAAAGTTCAAAAGCTTTACGTAACTCATGACGAAGGAACTGGAGCGATTGGACTCTAATTTAGATTGCAATTTTTATGAAAAATACACCAGAAAAAAAAGTCGTTAATGGATCAGGGACAATATTACTTCCCCAGAACGTATTAATCAAATAAGTTTTTGTCCCGAAAAATGGAGTTAAGTACCTTGGCCTCATAGTTGACAGTTGAATAATGTGGAATCCTCATATGAGACTGAAAAGACAAGAAGTGAACAGACTCAGCAAACTGTTACTAAGACTACTAGAAATATTGTATAAATACTGTGGGAGTACCTACCCTAAATTTTTATTCATCTAGGGCAGGGTTCTTTAACGAGTCCTTGACATCGTACAGGCTCTGGACCATCGCTTAACGTCCCATCCGAAGGACGGCGTGCTTACATTTATTTTGCCTCCCAGATAAAATAAACTAAGGACCTCGGCCGGTTTTCGAACTCATGATCTTGAGCTCAGAAGGCAAGCACGCATACCACTGAGCTAACTCAATCATACATTACTTTTTTTTCATCTGCTCCTTGATATTTTCTCTACTCTTCATTGAGAATATCGGTATGGCTGCACGTCTGGAAGTAAAATATAATGAGATTTTATTGGTTTATTCTTTTATTTTTCGCGCACAAATTCCCAGGTTATGTGCACACAGTTGTACAATAAAAATACAAAAACATGAATAAACATAATGAAAATAATTGATTTATTTCTCTTCCTGGTTACTATGTCTTATTTAATTGATTATTATCTTTTCGAGAATTATTATCGAGTCCCATACTCGTATTATTATTGAGTCAGTATTATATTATCGTTACCTGTTTACCTTGGTTAATGCTAACCTAACTGTATTTTTCAATATCCATTTTATTATTTTAACTTGAGATCAGTTATTTCTTCCCTCTTATTTATTTATTTATATTAAACATTAGTTGAATAAATTAAGGAAACAATGTCGAATAAAACAAAAACAAACACCAGTTATGTACTTCCCCAGACCAAATTAATCAAGTATGTTTTCGCTCTCCCTTCAAATTAGATAGAGCTAAAAATGAATAGTTTACTTACATAGGGGCTTTTAAGTGCTCATGCTAAATTTTGTGTCGATATATTGTATACGTAGGTAGTTATTAAGTTTTTGAGTCGAAACCCCATCTGATCCACTCTAACTTCGGCCGATTACGCGGAAAATTGATAGGTGCCGTCATTATGGGGTTTTAAATTTAAATATGAAATTTCATGTCAATATATTCTCTCTCTGTCTGAAACTAATCAATCCATTTGGTTGAAAATCAATGGAAATTAGGTTTTATGACTCATGCCCGGGCTTTAACTACGAGGTCATATCGCCTACTACCAGAGCGCTCTTTCGTCACTCTAGTGGACATGAGCTCGACTTTACAATGGGAGTCTTAAATTTTTTCTACCCTAAATTTTTATTCACTTAGGGTAGGGGTCTTTAACGTACAGGCTCGGGACCATCGCTTAATGACCCATCCGAAGGACGGCGTGTTTAAGTTTATTCTAGCTCCCAGATAAAATAAACTAAGGACCTCGGCGGGTTTTCGAACCCATGATCTTGAGCTCAGAAGGCAAGCACGCATACCACTGAGCTACCGGCGCCCTAACTCATAGTTTAAGCCCCGACATGAGTCACTAACCAGATGATTTTCGTAATGTTTAAAATGTAACGCTACGTTTTTATTGTGATCGTTCTTTAATAAGAAGGATAAAAAATAATAAAGAAAGTAAATATAAGTGATGATACCATAAGAGGACCATCTTATACCAACCACTATTGTACAAATATGTATTCCCCCTTTGAAATTAATTTCATGCTGGCATTACTGGGTATAAGAAAATCACTCTCAGAATAACAACATATATATCTAGTAATATCAGTATGAAAAGAATTTTAGTGTGGAGAGAGGGAGTGATCTGTACAAAAGTGGTTGGAATAAGAATGACTTGTTATGACCACATCCTATACATATCTATATTAATAGAGCTGAAACGGGGTTTGTGTGTTTGTTCCAGCATCACGCCGAAACGGCTGGACGGATTTTTATGAAACTTCCCATGTAGCATCCTTTTGAGCCCGATTGAATAATAGGCTATGTGGCGTCCCAAAATTTTCTACGGGAGGGGGTTATGGGGGGGCCTAAGTATAAATATAGTCCTAGCTCATTAACGGTTGGTCGTATTGTCATGGAATTTCACATGTAGTATTCTTAAAGGCCAAATAGAGAAATAGGGTGTATACGTCAAAAAATTTTGAAAGGGAGGGGGTTTGATGGGGGCCTAAGTATAAATATAGTGATAAGTCATTAACGGGTAATCGGACTGTCATGAATTTCACATATAGTAGTAGTAACTATGTATTCGCTGTGGGGTCCGCTGTTGCAAGGCACATACTAGATGTGGTGTCCAGGGTTCCTAACTATGTACTAGCTGTGGGGTCCGCTGTTGTAAGGCACATACTAGCTGTGGTGCCCAGCGTTCTTAACTTCGTACTAGCTGTGGGGTCCGCCGTTACAAGGCACTTACTAGCTGTGATGCCCAGCGTTCCTAACTACGTACTTACTGTGGGTCCGCTGCTGCAAGGCACATACTAGCTATGGTCACAAGCGTTCTTAAGTTCTTAACTTCACTGGCTAGGATGTCCAGCGATGCTAAGTATTCACTAGCTGTGGTTTCCGCCGTTGAAAGGAGCATACTAGCTGTGGTGCCCAGGGTTCCTAAAAACTTACTAGCGTTACTATAGTTGAAGGACTATAAGCCTTATTCCGTATGAATAATTGAAAATTATAACATCATGAATGTACTGTTGAAGAATTGAAAAACGTATAGGAGATATTGGGAGAAACGTCAAAGTTCCCCGGGCAACGCCGGGTATTCCTGCTAGTTTTTAAATAATTCCAAAAACGGTTAAGTGATGCTTTGTTGGACTTTGCTCCCACACAAATCGGTTATCCGAGCGCCGATCCTAGTTAGTACTTTTTTTCCTACAGTTCCTCTTCAATTTTTTTTTCTTTCTCCAACCTTTTTTGGTCTCCTCTTAAAAAGGCTTTAGAAGCCTTCTTTTCTCCTTATCTTTTTCCCAATTGGTCGGACCCTCAAAGCCTTTGATCCCCCGCTGGAAACTAAAACAGTCTCTGTCAAATAACTTCTTTAAGTTCTTCAGGGACTCAACTAGGGGCGTAGCCAGGGGGGGGGGGCAGGAGGGGGGGCGCGTGCCCTGGCTAGAGCCCCTGCCCTGGCTAGAGCAAAAAACCAAGATAAAAATTAAATAAACTAGAAAAATTGTTTTTATTAAAAATGGATTGCTTGCAAGTTACCAATAGGATCTTCAAGGACCTCAAATATATATGATATGAATTCGATCATATGATTATCTCGCTCAAAATCGTCATTTATGTTATACTTTATACTTTTAAAGCTGATTTTACATGCGCAGTAAAAATGCAATGCGCAGCAGCAGCAAATGTTGAGTCATTTAATTCTAAAAGCACAGAAACCATAGCGTGCATTTGCTGCTGCTGCGCTTTGGATTTTTGCTGCACATGTAGAGTCAACTTAAGTATTACAGTCAGATTATTAACAAAATGTTTGCAACACTAACCACGGAAACTGCGGGCTTTGCCCCCGGGAGTCTATATCCCCATCCTCGTAGCCTAACTTTGTCCCCCCCCCCCCCCCCCCCTGCTCAAAATCCTGGCTACGCCCCTGGACTGAACCGTGAATTAAGAGTTTAAAGTGTCCAACCAAATATTGTAATCGCATTAAAATGCGAGATCTAATTTTCAGTGGAATTTGACTTTTAATTATCCTCTGAACAATGATTTGACCATGATATGAAGATAAAAGCCCGGGTATGAGTCACAATAGTCTCCCACTCTTAGGGATGGGCGATAGTCGATAGTCTATCGATATATGTATATATTTTATAAATATCGATAGTCCATGTAACTATCGATATGAATTTCCCATCATTAAATGTTTTGAAGGAAGTTATTTTAGAACTTTTACATTAAATTTTATTTATATATAAAAAAAATATATATATAAAAAAAGAAAAAGTTTATCGAAATCCGAAAATATTTTCTCCTCCAAACCTGCTATTAACGGTTTGAAGCCTGCACTTATTCTTAGAGGATTCTCTGAACCTTCAAGCTTGAAGACCCACTCTAGCCTGCAGGATTGGCACGTGACGAGCATGAAGTTCGTGCTAATTCTGCAGAAGGTGTGTTCGTGTAAGGCCTGCTAAATGGAGTTTCCGCTGTCTGACTCCCCTACTCTGGGTAACATGGAAGTATTTCTTCACAGACAGATATTAGTACGCTTTCTTCACAGATATGCTTCCCTTTCCTTTAATTATCAGATAGTTTGTCGAAAACATGAAAGCAGGACTCTATATTTTCTCGCTTAAAATTCAAAATATTGTACGAACAACTGAAATTTTGCTCGAATTTAAAGAATTGTATTAAAGCGAAAAGGGACGACAGCCGAAAGGTGGCATAACAGTAGAATCTTTGGATACCCAGATTTTTAGATTTAATTAAAAACAATGCAATGTATCAATAATCAATTTTTAGAATGCGGAAAGTTATTAATTTTTTTATGAAATATATTATTATTTTTATTATTGAAATCTATCTTAGCTCTCGGTAGGGGCTACGTCAGACCTTCAAAGCGTAAGTCTCGTTGATGTGCATGTGTGAGTGTGTCTGTGTCGGGCGGTTGCGCGCGCAGCGGTCACACACATCCAGACACTTCTTTAGCTGTTTTTGATCATATTTACCGTTGTAGTGAATTTAACTAAAATATGAATATTACGAACTATAAAATGATCTTTCGTTAAGAAACTTTTAGGTTAAGATGCTTCCATATCTTAAATTTGTCACAATCAATAAAATTCGTGGTAAAAGAAAATAATATATTTCAATAATTATTATATTATATTTACATATAATATTGTTATTATTACCTATATTATAATAATAACTGCTGAAAACATCGATCTATAAATATTATATAAGTTTTCATATATATATCTATATATATTTTTTTTGCCTTATGTACGATGCATATTAGCCATCACTCTTATAAATTTACCTAATTATTTACCACATCCATGGCCCCGAAAGGGAGTTCTATCTACGAAATAAAACTCACTCCCGGACGGGATTCGAACCCACAAACCATGGTGAGACCATGCGACCAAAGCCCTACGCTCTAGCCCGCACGGCCACCATGGCTCCCTGTTGTCACATTGTCACAACAAATAATATAATGTTTTTACCCAAGTCAGGTGATTTTTCATTTTTAAATGACAAACTTAATCTAAAAATGAATACGAATCGAAGCCTTTCAGCAACAAATTCGAAAAATACCATCGACACTGTATTCTCGCGGTATTTAGAGACACTATATCGCAAACCTGTAAGTTCATGTATATAAGAAATTGAAGAACAATAAATTTGAAAGTTTAATTCCTCATACTACTTTTCCTGATTGTAACATTATAAAACAAATTTTTATCAAAATGAGTGCACGACAGCAAATTTTTGAAACTAAAGCAGATGTTTACACATCAATTCTCGTGAGTACCGCATTACTCATACATTACTTTTTTTTCATCTGCTCCTTGATATTCCTCCTACTCTTCATTGAGAATATCGGTATGGCTGAACGTCTGGAAGTAAAATATAATGAGATTTTATTGGTTTATTCTTTTATTTTTCGCGCACAAATTCCCAGGTTATGTGCACACAGTTGTACAATAAAAAATACAAAAACATGAATAAACATAATGCAAATAATTGATTTATTTCTCTTCCTGGTTACTATGTCTTATTTAATTGATTATTATATTTTCGAGAATTACTATTGAGTCCCATACTCGCATTATTATTGAGTCAGTATTATATTATCGGTACCTGTTTATCTTGGTTAATGCTAACCTAACTGTATTTTTCAATATCCATTTAATTATTTTAACTTGAAATCAGTTATTTCTTCCCTCTTATTTATTTAGTTATATTAAACATTAGTTGAATAAATTAAGGAAAACATTTCGAATAAAAAAAAAAAAAACAGGTTATGTACTTCCCCAGAACAAATTAATCAATTATGTTTTCGCTCTCCCTTCAAATTCGATCGAGCTAAAAATGAATAGTTTACTTACATAGGGGCTTTTGAGTGCTCATGCCAAATTTTGTGTCGATATATTGTATACGTCGGTAGTTATTAGGTTTTTGAGTCGAAACCCCATCTGATTCACTCTAACTTCGGCCGATTACGCGGAAAATTGATAGGTGCCGTCATTATGGGGTTTTAAATTTAAATATGAAATTTCATGTCAATATATTCTCTCTCTGTCTGAAACTAATCAATCCATTTGGTTGAAAATCAATTTAAATTAGGTTTTATGACTCATGCCCGGGCTTTAACTACGAGGTCATATCGCCTACTACCAGAGCGCTCTTTCGTCACTCTAGTGGACATGAGCCCGACTCTACAATGGGAGTCTTAAATTTTGTCTACCCTAAATTTTTATTCACTTAGGGTAGGGGTCTTTAACGTACAGGCTCGGGACCATCGCTTAATGTCCCATCCGAAGGACGGCGTGCTTAAGTTTATTTTACCTTCCAGATAAAATAAACTAAAGGCCTCGATCGTTTTGGTTACAAATCAATAGTTAACTTACTTAGCGGCTATAGATGTTCCTATAGATTTGAAAACAAAAAATTCCGGTGAAAATCCAACTCCAATTTCTCACCGATTACATAAATACATAATACATAAATATATATATATATATTACTCAACTCACTGGAACAACTGGAAATAAACAGAGCACTACAAAAAGGTATTGTATGAACGATCAGACCAATCTCAAATATTCACCCCTTTTATCGCCAATAATATAATCCTCCAGTCTCTGTGTATACGTACTTCCTCAAAAAACTATGAATCTTTATTTTATGTATTTTTTCTATTTTTTATTTTTATTCATATATTTATTATTGTCATCTTTGATTTATTTCATATATGCATATATATTTGTATTTTAATCATACATATTATTTCAAAATTTTTCTTTTATTATTAAGATTTCAATTTGAGACGAAATTTTATTTTTAATGTTTTGCATATTTTAAAACATAACTGTACATGAGGGGCAGGAAAGACCCCGTGGGGGCTGAAGGAAGGGTACCGTTTGGATTGTAAATTGGTTGAACTTCCATTTAGTATTTGTTAAGCGTTGGCTGAGGATGGTAGCAATTCTGAATGTACTCCCTTATCATATATATATAAAGCTGAAAATGTCTGTGCGTTGTACCGCTATAACTCACGAACGGCTTGATGGATTTGATTAATTTTTTTAAAAAATTTGTTCGTCATCGTCTGTGGAAGGTTATAGGCGTATTAGTACCTCAATATCTGGTCCATCCCAGCATCCACCCACGCAATCTTTTTAACTCAAAAACCACTGCAATGATTAATGAGGAATCTTTTTGAATAGATAAGTTTTATCTACCGGAAGGTTAAGGTCTATTTTTTAATCAATCCCTGGTCCATCCCAGCATCCACTCACGCAATCTTTGTAACTCGAAAACCATTGCAACGATTAATGAGAAATCTTTTTGAATAAATTAGTTTTAGCTCCAAAGCTAGCGTTACTACAGTTGAAGGACTATAAGCCTTATTCCGTATGAATAATTGAAAATTATAACATCATGAATGTACTGTCGAGGAACTGAATAGCCTTATAGGAGATATTGGGAGAAAAGTCAAAGTTCCCCGGGCAACGCCGGGTATTACTGCTAGTTATATATATTTTGTGAACATACATTTTTTCTTAATTTTTTTGATATAATGAATATTTCGGCATGAAATTTCAACAGGGATTTTTATGATAAGCGAGAATGAGAAATGGGTCTAGTTATCTGTAGAGCCCGCAGTAGATCATAATAGTTTCCTTATTACGAACCGTAGCGTCCCCAACACCACTTGGAGCAATCTACACAGGAGGGGGGATACTAGTACTTCGTATACAACAGGAGAGGACTCATTGAACTAGCAGTCAGTACGATGTCAATATGAGTTTTATGAATTTATGCGGGACGATAGGGGCCCTCATTGACAAGGGCACGTGAAGAAACAAAACAAAATAATAATAACGATAGTATTACGCATGTCCCATTCATGTGCTGCAACGCTCGTTACAACATGAGGCTCATCGTCCTCGGCATGAAACTAAACGCTTCTCCTTGAAATACGCCAATCCAGGAGCTGGTTCCTCATTGTATTCCTAGTTTCATTGATTCCTTACATCTCTGTGAATTTACGTATGAATTTTTGTGTCAATACATTCATAATGCCGGCAGTTATAAGGGTTGTGTGTTCAGCTCTGATCCTTCAAGCAAAAAAATTTTGAATTCATGGGGATGGAAAACACGTAATTCCTTTGAAAACTTAACATTGATTTTCTGTCCGATTACATAATATATATATATACCTATATCAATAATGTGATTATTGTACCCGTTTTTTTTCGCTATACTATTTATGACGCCTAACTCTATGCTTATGTTGTTTTCGTTTAATGGTATTGTGTAGGCTCTGTGAAGTAGTGAATAGAAAGCTGCATGTTTGTGTGTTGTGGCTGCGTTTGATGCATTGGGAATGATGGAGTCTGTGGTTGTTGGTTTTCTGTAAATGTTATATTCTAGTTTGTTGTTTACTATTTTTCAATTTAGATTTTTCTATCGCGAGTTGTTTCGCGAGTACATATAGGTCATTTTTATTTATTTATTTTTTATTATTTATAAATAGTTATTTACAACTGTATAAAAATAAATACAACAAGCAAATGTGCTAATTCACCCAGTGGTGACACTCCCTAGTCACTGATTTCCCCTCATTTGTATCTAATCACTGTCACTGTCTCTGCTGCTGCTAAGGAGGTCTCTAGGCCAGTGGCGCTTAAGCCGTCGTTGGGGAAGTATGGCAGAATGGAGGGCACGGACTTGAGGATTTTTATGGGAGCTAAGAAGGGAATATAATTTTTTATACTTGGATTTAGTGACTTCGGTAACGAAAGGTACGATGGATTGGAAGCCTTGGCAAAATGTGAGAATTGGAAAATATTGAAATACTCACTGTCGAATTTTTAACAGATTACATAATTTCGTATATACTTTGTAAACTAGAGAAGTGAAAAACATTTCCTGGCTGTGAACAAGTTAACTCCCGTTAGAATGAATATATCTACAAAATTTTCTATGTGTATCCAGAACCTCATAAGCGTCACACATATTGATTTTCAGTCAAATCGGCCGATGGAAAGAAGAAGATTAGAGGGGTCACAAAACCCCAATTCAGGGGTCACAACAATTCAGAATATAGGTTAGGTTAGGTTTTATGACTCATGTCTGGTGGACATGAGCCCGACTCTACTGTGGGAGTCCTACATTTTGTCTACCCTAAATTTTTATTAACCTAGGGTAGGGGTCTTTAACGAGTACCTGACATCGTACAGGCTCGGGGCCATCGCTTAACGTCCCATCCGAAGGACGGCATGCTTAAGTTTATTTTACCTCCCAGATAAAATAAACAAAAGGCCTCGGTCGGGTTTCGAACCGACGATCTTGAGCTCAGAAGGAAAGCAAGCATACCACTGAGCTACCGGCGCCCTCAATTCGGAATATAGGTAAGATAACTATTGAATTTTAGCTCAAAAGCTAGATTGGTTTTGCAGAGAGTGCATCAACTTAATTGGTTAATTCGTTCTGGGGAAGTATATTGGCTGTGATTTTCCAACCTTTTTTATCTTATTAACAATCAGTAGGTACTGTTATTATATTTTCTATAACAATTTATTAGTAACTGTTACTGATATTGTGTATATCATAAGTTTAGTAAAATCTGGGTAAAATTGCGATTCTGGTGCCTGATGAAATTCTTGCAATAGTTGCAAATATTATTCCTGCAAGCTCTTTGATATGATAACATGTTGACTGGTTTACAAACGTGTTTTGAACCAAGCTAAACTACTTCTATCAAAGTGAATTTTAAAATATTACATGTACAAAAATGAAATGTCACAACTCGTTTTCAAAGAGAGTGATTCAGGTTTGTCCCTAACGCATTGGTGAAATCGGAATTTGTGTACGTAATATCTCACATGAACTTATATAAAAAAAAAACGGTGAATCACCGCTAGTGTACTTCCCCAGAATGAATTAAAATATTAAATTCTCTTCCTTCAATAACAATCGTTTGGGCTACAAATCAATAATTGACTTACGGAGGGACTTCTGAATTCTTATACTACGGACCACTCTCTTCCCTTGTACAGATTTCACTGAAAATTAACAGGTATCGTCCTTATGGGAATTTGAGTTAAAATTTTATGTCAATTCTTCGTTACAACGGTAGTTGGTGTTTTTGAGTTGAGCCGCCCCTCTAACCTCCTGTTTTCTTTGACCACATTGAGTGAAAATCATTCAAAAAAAAATTCTGGATACACATATCAAATTTTGTGTTGATACATTCATTCTATCGGGAGTTATCGTGTTCAAAAACACACACCGACAGACTTTTGACGTGAAAACGTCTATTCGCTCGTTAAGCACAGTGATATCCAGTCAAACTCTCTTGTGTCACAAAATACCGTCAGATTTCAATCGATAATAACTACGAGACTAATAATGCGATAACAACGGTTGAGGTCACTATGGATAGAGCATGTCTGTACGTGTTTGTTTTGCCTGTGACGTTATCGGGCTAGTGTGGACGCCGGCGGATGATTGTTGCGAATTAGCGTTGTGTAAAATTAGAAATTAGTGTTGCGTGATAACGCGTTTAGTTAGGACGTTAATTCGGGTGTCATTGTAAAGAGATTGAGGAGCTCTACTAGGATTCAAAGTGAAACAATAAATATATGTAAAATTGTATTAAATTGAAAATTCTGAGGAAAGCTCGCAACAAAAGGAATTAAAAAACCTAAAAAGTCTAGTCCCGAGAAAATGCAAGAGCTACGGCAGCATCGAAAAGAAAAAAAATGATTTTAACCCGACGTTTTCATGGAAAATCTATGGCGTGGACCTTGACTACGCCTTAATGTTTTTTTTATTTTCATTTTTGGAATCAGGGTTTTGGAAAACACGAAATTCCGATGAAAACTCAAGATAGATTTTCTTTAAGATTACTCAAGTTCTCCCATACCGCGTATAGTTAGGAAACTGAAAAATCATAAGAATGAAACCATGTTAGGCAGGTTTGCCAGACTGTAGTTAGTGAAGGGGGAAAGATGATGTCAGGGGGGAAAGTTAGTTGCGCAACTAAAAATACTACTTTCCCTCTTCTCTCTCTCTGGCTCTGCCTTGGCCTTCAGGTTTCCTCCCTAGCCAGTCGTCTTATCTAACCCGCTCTGTCTGGCCCCAAGCCCCCAACTGACTTCTAATTTCATTGCTCACTTACATACATACACCTTATCAGTTACGTAACTAACTAGTGTCTAATTTTGGTCGATTGCCCAACCGCTACTTCCTTCCGGTTCCAGGAAATAAACCAATAACTATTGAAAGTTTTATGATATATTTTTAATAAATACCTTGTCACAAATTGAGGTCTATGTATAATTTGAGATACATTTCTGAGGAAATGGCAAGTGGATATAAATGCAAAACCTCAGTCTGCTCAAATTCAATGATGTTAGTAGGGGGTCTCATGTAATAAATGGCTCAAACAATCGATTGGAGGTAGAGTGAAAACTTAACGATTAATTCAATCTGGGCAACTACATTGCTTATGATTCACCAACGACTTTTTAGTTATAATTTTGACATTAATAATAATAAACGTCTTTATTTCTTTTTACAGATGTACATTAATAATAATAATAATAATATTGACAGACAATACTCATGGTCAAATTGACCGTCTGAGGGATTATCTATTCTATTTCTACTCAATAATACACAATTTACAAAATTAACATGATCCTTTAAAAAAACTAACAAAAAATAAAAAACATCTTTCTGTTTATGTATTATTAATAATTAAATTCTGAAACCAGCTCAAATCTATACTTTCAGGAGGCTTTGCAATAGTTAATTAAACTTTTGTAATTTTGTCCATTTACATATTCATTAAACTGAAGATAAGTTATAGAAATAAAAGACGTTGTCTTCCCACTGTTTTATTTTATACCAGAACTGGTTTTCGACGCAACAGCGTCATCATCAGTGGTTCATCCCACCCACACAGCACAGCGGTTGGAAGATAACTGGCCAGTATGGGTGGGATGAACCACTGATGATGACGCTGTTGCGTCGAAAACCGGTTCTGGTATAAAATAAAACAGTGGGAAGACAACGTCTTTAATTTCTATTAGAAATCTCGTCCCACAACATCTTACTATCACATATGAAGATAAGTATTGAACTGATTCCAGGTCTACTTTGTGAAAATTCATAATGAACAGGATAAAGGAATATACACACACTAAGGAATATAAACTTCACACACTACTTGTCAATATTTTCACTACATTGGTCAAAATTACACGACTATAGTTTCGCCTCTTACGGCATTATCAAGTGAACTAAACAGAGAAGTTCAGTTCAGTAGTAATCTCTGTTTAGTTCACTTGATAATGCCGTAACAGGCGAAACTATAGTAATTTTGACCAATGTAGTGAAAATATTGACAAGTAGTGTGTGAAGCTTATATTCCTTTAGTGTGTGTATATTCCTTTATCCTGTTCAAACTGAATATAGCTTAACTCTGCTTTACTAAAATAAATAAAACTAAATTCTTTTAAGATGGTGCATACAGCAATAAAGTGAAACACATCTTCATCTTGCTTGTTATTACACATGGAGCAAAGTTTGATTTCCTTACAATTTTGACAATATATATTACTAAAGACTTTATTTTCGAAAAGTACTGTCTGTCCTCGACTGCAAAGCGCTGCTGGCTGTCCCTTACTCATTTCTGAGTACGTTTTGAAGGAATAATTTCCGAAATTGTTTTCACTTACAACCTCTCGAGTCACTGCCGCAAAATAATAAATTCATGAAATAAATTGAGTTTTGATTTTCTGTTTAAAGAATAAACAGAACTGGTCTACATTTAATTATAACTTTAGTTTCCTCAGTTTTAGTTACATTGATTTTGAGTCTTTCGAAAATTATCAAGCCCCAGGCAATTAATTAACAATTTTAAAGTTAATTTATTTAACAAATATTCACTCAAGCAATGGTTATAAACACCAGAATAACATCAAAATGAATCAAATATACAGTTATAATTTAATTAGTATCTGTGATCAAAGAGAATAAATTCGTAACTTTTCAGGGCAGCACTTTTTTACTTTTGCATTAATCGTGTAAATCCAGTTTTTGGAGTAAATAAATTATGTTTGCATCATTATTAATCATATACCTTCTAAATCTATAGGAGTGAATGAAAATGAATATTGATATTCCATTCTTGGATTTTCCCTTAGTTATCTAATCATTCCCCATCACTTACCTAATTATTGACCACACTTACCTAATTTTTATACACACTTAGCTAATTATTAACCATACTTTTTGAAATACTCGTGAATGATGCCCTCGTTGATTTAACCGAAAACATCCTCTTCACTTGGAAAAGTTGAATAAATGGTTAAATGCAATTACCTCGTGAATGATTCCTCAAAAAAGTAGATTAATTTGATTTAACCGAGAACATACACAATTTTACGAGATGCCAAGAAACTCACATCTTTATAATTCCGAAAGTATTAGAGTCCTGAGCTCCTAACTTCTTCACAGTGCGCACATGGCTTGGGAGATGATCACAGTACACTTAACTCATTTTGGCCATTTTACGACTTAACAACTTATTCCCTGTGACCATAAATATTAGACAGTTCAAGTCAGTATATATAGAGCACAAGGTATATATAAGTATACCATTATTTTTTTGCTGAGCTCATTAGAAATATATTTAGTAGCAAACCTAATCGATTTTAAAGTATTTTCTAAAAAAAACAAGTATATCAGATATTAATAATAATTGCTTTTAAGTTCCCACAATCAAAAAGTACCTAACCTAACTTAGCTCTCTGATAAGTACCTAACCTAACTTAGCTCTCTGATAAGTACCTAACCTAACTTAGCTCTCTGAAAAGTATCTAACCTAACTTAGCTCTCTGATAAGTACCTAACCTAACTTAGCTCTCTGAAAAGTACCTAACCTAACTTAGCTCTCTGAAAAGTACCTAACCTAACTTAGCTCTCTGAAAAGTACCTAACCTAACTTAGCTCTCTGAAAAGTACCTAACCTAACTTAGCTCTCTGAAAACATAACTATTAAAGATTATTTGTTACGTCCCTTACTGTCAAGATTGAGATGTGCTACTAAATGTGCGCTCAGCTTACGCTAATTAATTTTTCTGACATTCCTTCTAATGACTATCAAACTAATCATATTCTATGATTATGATAAACAAATGATTGAACGTCTAAAAATTCAAAATGAACATAACATATTTCCTTGCAGTAATGTCTCTGAAAATTGTCGGTGAATCAATAGGAATGTACTTCCCCAACACGAATTATTAAACTATGTTTTCGATGTTCCTCCAAAACCAATTGATTTCTTGGGCTAAAAATTAATAGTTGACTTCTGAATTCTCATAATAAATTATGTTTCGATACATCAGCAATTAGAGTTTTTGAGTTAAGCCTTTTGGTCGATTGTGCTGAAAATTATTAGTTGTCTTTATGGGTTTTAAATAAACTTATACAATTTTTTTGTGATACATTGGTTACCTCGGCAGTTATTAGAGTTCTTGTGTTCACTCTCCCTTATCTCCCCTTCTCTGATTTGGCTGAATATCAACAGGTGATGTCCTCTTTGGATTCTGACAGGGCTGGCCCTACCATAGGGCGAACGGAGCGACCGCTCCAGGCGCCAAGTCCCAGGGGGCGCCTCAGTGGTAAAGATAAATAAAGGAAAAACAATTTTTTTTGCTTATCGATATTTTGATTGCGAGCGTATGGGTAGTATGGTACGTATGTGAATGACCTTATCTGTTGAGACGCGCAAGTTCCATACGCACAACTGGTATATATTAGGGGCAAGCAAGAGGGGCGCCTTAATTGAATCTCGCTCCATCCTAAAACTTGGCACTGGATTTTGGATATACATATGAAATTTCGTGTCGACACATTCATTCTATCAGGAGTTATTGTCTTCACTAACACACAGAGATTTGTTTCTTAAACTTCTCTGGGATGTTGAAATGATGATTTTTTCCGGCATTTCTTTCAGGTGTGTCTTCTTTTTTCTTCTTTTTTGACAATATTTCGGGACTCTTTCACTACCCTTCTTCTGGTCATTATTAACGACGAAAGAAAAAAAAAAAAAAAATCGTCTGTCTGCATGTGTGGTTGAATGTGTATGTCTCTGAACACGATAACTCCCGATTGAACGACTGCATCGACACGAAATTTTATATGTGAATTCATTAATTTATAAAGATGACACCTATTCATTTTCAGTAAAATCTGCCGAAAGGAAGATGATGGCGGAGATGTATCGAAAGATTAATTGCATTGACAGGTATTTGCATTTTTACCCAAATCAAGAGGTCTAAAAACATAAAGCCCCGGTGAAAAATCAACATCGAATTACTAACATATTACATAACGTCCCCTATACTTGGAAAAGTAAAATGAAATATATGTTTTCAAATTGCATATCAATGATCAATTGATTATTTTGATAAATCTTATTTATTTCATAAAATATGAAGGCCTTATCTTGGCTCAATGATTATGATTCATAACAAAATGTTCAAATTAAAAATAAATATTATTCTCTATGCAAGATTAAAATTATTTAATTGATCATTTTTTAGAAGAACTGTTATCAGACATTAAAAAGAGGGTTGTCTTATCAGAACTCCCGGGTCATTGCGACCAACACAAACCAATACTAACATTTTGTTTGATAATTTGTTTGACGTCACTCCCATCACGATCTCGGGCTATTTATAGTAAAGAAGGAGAAAATGAGGCCCGATTTTCTCTGCAGATTATTATAACATTTTCCTTGAAGTTGTTTTTCAAAATATTATATATTATATCGTTGATCACAAGGATGTATTATATTATTATATATTATCTCGTTGATCACAAGGATGTATTTATTCCTAAAGAGTGGAAACATTTTGTAAACATAAAAAATATATATTTTTAAGGCATCTCTGAATTGGTTACATTTTTCCGTCCCTATTTGTGGTCACAATATATCTTACATTTAGTTTGTTATTATGACTCCATGCCCGGGCTTTTAACTACAAGGTCATATCACCTGAGAACGACTCTACTATAGGAGTCCTAAATGTTGCTTACCCCAAATTTTTATTTACTTAGGGTTGGGGTCTTTAAAGAGTACCTAACCTGGCTGGACACAAACAAAACGAACATACAAAAATTTCACAGGTTGTCAAATAAGATGTAGTCTGACCTCTCACAGGTTTTTTATTAGTATTAGCTAGCCGGCTTTCGAGGTTGCCCCCATCATCAGGCAGTCTTATAATAAAATGTTTTGAAATTAACGTAATTAAAATATTTTAGTAAATAAAATTTAAAATTTTTATAATAAAATTAAACTAGGATTAGGATTAGGATTTATGACTCATGCCCGGGCTTTAACTACGAGCTCATATCGCCTACTACCAGAGCGCTCTTTCGTCACTCTGGTGGACATGAGCCCGACTCTACTGTGGGAGTCCTAAATTTTGCCTACCCTAAATTGTTATTCATCTAGGGTCTTTAACGAATACCTGACATCGTACAGGCTCGGGACCATCGCTTAACGTCCCATCCGAAGGGCGGAGTGCTTAAGTTTATTTTACCCCCCAGATAAAATAAACTAAGGGCTTCGGTCGGGCTACGAACCTACGACGTTGAGCTCAGAAGTCAAGCACGCATACCACTGAGCTACCGGCGCCCTCCAATAAAATAAAAGTAAAATTAAACTATAAACAAATAAAACCATCTAAAAACTTTAACGATTTGAAATTTCATGGATGTGGACAGATAAGTTATTTCTGTCCTCATCCATGAAATTTGATCAGAGCGCTCTTTCGTCCCTCTGGTGGACATGAGCCCGACTCTACAGTCCTAAATTTTTCCTACCCTAAATTTTTTATTCACCTAGGGTAGGGGTCTTTAACGAGTGCCTGACATCGTACAGGCTTGGTACCATCGCTTAACGTCCCATCTGAAGGACGGCGTGCTTAATTTTATTTTACCTCCCAGATAAAATAAACTAAGGGCCTCGGTCGGGTTTTGAATCCACGATCTTGAGCTCAGAAGACAAGCACGCATACCACTGAGCTACCGCCCCTAATATTATTATAAAAGTCTTTATATTCTTGTTTTGATGTTTTGACAAAAATTTTACCATTGACAGGAAGTCTCTTTTTATCGGTTGGGTAAAATTATTTTGAGGTTGTTGTCTTTAGTAATACCAGCTTCAAAATCTTAGAGTATTTCCTTTCTTCAAGACTGTGGCTACATATCACGATTGATGGTAACAATCATCTGTCACATAACACTAGCGCCTCCTACCGAACATTGCTACAACTGATTAACAGGAAAAGGCAGTTAGCCCGTCTTCTGAGCAATTGGCATTGACATTTGCCACATTTCTAACCAAAATGCAAAACGTTTGAAACTTTCCATCCTATATTAATTTTTCACATTTCTTACATCCCAAGGATAAGCGAATATTTGGCCCAGGTGTGGTTAATATCAGATTTAGAAAGGATATGGCCTCGAGATCAAAATCAAAAAGAAAAAGAAAAAAAAGATGGAGCCATCCCAAGCTTTCTCTTTTTAAGGCTCAACAATTGGTCGGTTGTGGTCTTGCGGCGACTATAAACTTCGTAATGGTTGGTCGTTAAGAACGTTTTAGCACATTGCTTGTGGGACTTCGAACCAAGTATCGTATATGCCGTTAAGATCCGTTCATAATTGAAAAACATTTTGGCCTCGAAATGTTTGTTTGTCTGAGAAGAAATTTCGTCTTATCTAAAAACCAATGAGGTGTCTAATAGAAATTTTGATTTTTTAGATTTACGATTCACGTATAGTTAGTACTGAAAGCTGAATTTGCAAAATATACTTGTGAGTGGACAAAAACTGTGTACTTTTATAGAAGTACATCCATAACAACATACAAATATAATCCTCAAAATGTGGAAAGTTTGAGGAGTGGACGAAGCTCGTTCAATACCAGGAAAATGTTTAAAATGTTCAATTTCATGTGAAGGAATCGAATTATTACATTGAAGTGTAATGCAATGTGGAATGCAATGTAATACATTGTGCTGTAACAGTATCTAGTGCATTGAAAGAGAATCTGCTGTGGTGTATTGTAGTATTCTGTTTGGAAACTTCTGATATATCATCCGCAGAGCATAATATAATGTTCAACTGCTATTCTCTGTCTATGAATCTGATGATCGTCTCGAATAAAAATTCTATTTAAATTTTATAAAAAATGTTTAAGAATGTCTTAAGACTTTTCAGGAGTTAAAAACATTAATGGGCTTCTCATAGCTCCTAGAACCTTGAATCGGCTATCTATAGTTCAAGTGACTATCGATATTAATTTTCCTTCGTAGTCGTATTGAATACTGCGATATAGTACCTGCTTTTTGGGCCCAACTTAGGTAAACTTGTTACGCAACTAAACCATACATAACATTTCTGTACACCACTCCAATTTGACCTTATCTATTTACCATGTTATTTATCTTCCTTATTTCTCTCCATATTTACCTTTTATGGTCCTTCAGCCGGATACATTTGCATATAATATCTTTATAAATACATTTTTAATTAAAAAAACATTTAAAAACACTTTTGGCCTTCATTTTGAACCGGTATTTTACTTTCAAAATTCATGCTTGTTTAAAAAAAAATATTTTATTATCTATTGTTTTTTATAATACAAACAGAAACAAGTATTTTGAAAAAAAAGCGCACCGGGGAGATAATATTGGAATTAATTTTTAATTTCATGAAAAAATATCAGGACTGGCTTCTACTTTATGTGGTCGGCATTTAAGTTCCTAAGAATTACTTAAAATTACTATTTCGGAAAAATTTACGATTCGTTTATTTTTTATTAAGTGTTCACAATATCTCAGCAAAGAGGGAGCCGGTAGCTCAGTGATATGCGTGCTTTCCTTCTGAGCTCAAGATCGTGGGTTCGAAACCCGACCGAGGCCCTTAGTTTATTTTATCTGGGAAGTAAAATAAACTTAAGCACGCCGTCCTTCGGATGGAACGTTAAGCGATGGTCCCGAGCCTGTACGATGTCAGGTACTTGTTAAAGACCCTTACCCTAGGTGAATAAAAATTTAGGGTAGGCAAAATTTAGGACTCCCACAATAGAGTCGGGCCCATGTCCACCAGAGTGACGAAAGAGCGCTCAGGTAGTAGGCGATATGACCTCGTTGTTAAAGCCCGGGCATGAGTCATAAAACCTAACCTAACCTAACCTATCTCAGCAAAAGTGTTGAGTACCAGATATTAGGGTTTATGAGTTGACCCCCTTCTCTCTGACCCTTCCTTACCTTTGGGCGATTTGGCTGAAAATCATTAAATGTCTTCCTTTTGGGGTACTGAATACACATAAAATTCCGTATCGAAGCATTGATTTTCAACCGTCCATAGCGGATCTAACTCAAAAACCCTAATAACTTCGATCGCGGAAAATTAATAGGAGTCGTCGTTGTGAGGATTTGAATTTATATGGAATATGGAAAACATAAACAACTAATCAACATCGAATTTCTGACAAAAACCCATTGAAACAATGGTCTTAAAGTAAATCCTTGATGTTCTCCTTAACAAATAAGATGTGTTGATCGAAATTATAGACAGGATTCCCGGTAAGAAACTCACATTAGAAAAGAGTTGAGTCTCACTAACAATAGCTGTCTTTGCATTGGCTATATTATTCGTAATGGTATATTATGCACGCCACGCCACAACACAATTTTTAATCAAAAGCGGTTTTTATGTTTCCACATAAGCTGGCCTTGAAGTCTCTTTTTTTTTTTTTAATAAGAAAAATGTTTTAAAAAAACCTTGAGCCCTTTAATAAAAGAATCACCGACAATGTACTTCCCCAACACGATTTAATCAACTAAATTTTCGGTAAAATCAATTGACCGTTTGGGCTAAAAATCAATAGTTGAAACATAGGGACTTCTGAATTCTCAATACAAATCCATCATTCTCAGATCCCTCCCCTTCTTTTTGGCAAATTTTGCGGAAAATTAATAGGTGAAATTTAGGCACCATGCAATGTACTTCCCCAGAATGAATTAATCAATTAACTTTCCGCTCCCCCTCCAACACCAGTCGACCGTTTTCGCTAATATTCTTTATTTATTGCTCTGTATGTCGGGTGCACATCGTTTGTGCAACATCACCCGTCTCTGTTTGTCGAGGTAGCTCGAGATCTGGTTAGTGCTTATGTGAGGTTATGGCGGACCGGGGACGACCAGCGTGTGGCGATCGATGGTCGCCCCAGCCCATCACACCGCTTTTTCCCGACAAACCGGCTGAACATTGGGTAAAAACAACAATAGTAACAAACGCTAATATTGAACAGTTCACTTACATAGTGGCTACTAAATGCTCATACTAAATTTTGTGGTGAATCCCCGCAACTAAAGCCCTACGCTCCAAATTTCTTGCTTTTTGAGGTGCTTTTTACTTTAGAATTGCGTGCGTACCCTTGGAAGTTATTACAAGTACTCTCCAAGCACGAATCTGTTTACCATCAAAGATAAAGATTTAAGTAACAGTACGTGATTTAGAACGTTCGCTTTAATATAGCGCAAAGGTTCCATTCCGACATTTACTTTGAATAGTTGGTAAAACGTGAAAAGTAAAGATCACATGTTTTCTGCTCTTACTTAACTTAAGGTCAGAGGCACGTCATGGAAGTTACTATAAAAAGATCCATGAAAATTGTGAAAATAATTTGAAAGGACATTTTGGTTTATCGAGTGGATTTTGAAAGGACATATTGGTATATAGTGGATTTTGAAAGCACATATTGGTATATCGAGTGGATTTTGAAAGGACAAATTGGTATATCGAGTGGATTTTGATCCCCGGAATCGTTTCACCAGTTTCTTTTCATATACCACGATACCACACTCTGGGTTTATACAATTTTTACTTTTTTAAAGGCGTAATGTAGTAAACATCTGTTCTAGTTGTCCTAAACATTGTCGCAAAGTTTGAGGTCCATAGGTCAATAGATTCGTCCTAAAATCATAATCGCAAATTTTTTTTACATTCAAAATTTGTTCCAAGTTGTTCTAATTGGTATATAGAAGCTCAAATGAAAAAAAAAGTTGCGAACAATTTAAAATTCTTAATTAAAAATCTTATGGTATAAACCGGCAGAATACTGGGTAGCCGGTCTCCGTCAGCAACTCCCAGAAGTCTAGTCCCAGGGATAGATCCGTTCCGGCGAATCAACTCCACCCTGATCTGGTCATACAGCGAACATTTGATGAGGAAGAGTTTGAAGTTATAATCTCCTTGAAATAATATCTGGGACATCTAGTGGTCAGTACCTGTCCCCACGTAGAGTCGAGAGGTACCCCGGACGTCCGGAAAGTGACCTCGTCGCAATATCCAGTCTGGACCGTTTGTGCTTCTCAGCTCAAGATCGCAGGTTTGAAAACATTTTGCGACTTCAGAAGTACAATTCAACAGCTCAATCCAAGACCTAGTCTACGGAGAGACTCACGCTAGCATCTCATTCTTCTACTCTGCTTATATGACGGCGCCGGTAGCTCAGTGGTATGCATGCTTGGCTTCTGAGCTCAAGAACGTGGGTTCGAAACCCGACCGAGGTTTATTTTATCTGGGAGGCAAAATAAACTTAAGCGCGCTCGGATGGGACGTTAAGCGATGGTCCCGAGCCTGTACTTGTTAAAGACCCTAGGAATTTAAAAAATATAGGACGAAAGAGCGCTCTGGTAGTAGGCGATATGACCTCGTAGTTAAAGCCCGGGTATGAGTCATAAAACCTAACCTAACCTACTCTGCTTATATCTTATTTGCACATTATCCGAAGATAATTTACATTTCTTCCCTGCTAGTACATATAAATATCCACAGTTCTAAAACTTTATTAACATAAGAAAGTAAAATTAAAATTTTTTTTTAAATTTCCCTGAAAAGTGACAAGAATACGTTTTATCTGTTGGAGGTGACCCCCTCTTGTGTATTTTTTTCAAGAAAGCGATAGCCCTCCGATAAGATATCGAAAAGGTCAGCCATTCTGAGGCAACGTCAACACAACACCGTTGCATAATACATGCTACAACTTTACAATACAAATATCTATCAGGGAAGAGGATTATTATCTGCGAATGGAAGAAAGAAAAATAAATGGATATTCCTGATGATCAGTGAGAGAAATGATCCACTCCTTCCCTTCGAATTTGTGGAAAATTAACAGTTGTCGCCCTTAACAGGTTTTGTATTTACATATGAAATTTCGTGTCTATACATTCATTCCAATGTACGTTATAGAGATTTTTGTGATACCGCGATTAAAATGTGTAATCGGTCAGGAACGGAATTTCACGTTTATTTTTATGACCCAAAAAAATTTCTCAAATTAAAAGTTGTTGAAAAAACTAAAACGATTTTTTTACAGATCTCCCGTTTTGTGAGATACATACCGAAAACGGTCTTGAAATGTCTTTTTGAAACTCATTTAAAAAATTGGTTCTTACACAAAATGTTCCTTATTAAATTTCTTACTTACTTTATTCATTATTTCACCAGATCAACAAGAAATATATATATTTCACCAGATCAACCATAAATACATGGTGCGGGTAATTTAATATGTACACATGATTAGGGATCTTCACATAACTGAGTTACCCTTAACTTATACTATGAAATAATTAACATGGGATTTGAAGAATAACGGGAAAAGTTATTAGAGTAATGTGTAAAATTTCGTTGGTTCAAGATTTGGAAGGATGAAGGACAAGGGACTAGGGTGGCTTGTTTGACGAAGCGCATGAATTAATAATCAAGACTGAAATATTAATATAATAGTAACAGGTTGAGTAACAGTCTGAGTCTGTAAACGAACGACGTCATTAAAGTCTGTGCGCAAGACCGCAAGAGGTCTTTCACGCATCACTAGGACGTCTTTTCCAATTTAACGAGCATTTTCTTTACCCTTAATGAAAATGGCTGAGCCTTTGCGCTAGATGGGGGGGGGGGGGGGGGGGGGGGGTGTAATTCTGCTTTCAGCCCCCTCCCCCTCTGGTATCCGCCACTGCTTAGAAGTGGAATTTTTATTCATATTTTTATTTATTTATTATGTTGCCTTTTTACTAAATATATTCTTTGTATCCACACTTCCTAGGCATCTGCTCGGGGAATGCGCGAACGAGATTCCGCATCTTTGGTGGAGATGTAATCGTAGAGGACTTTAGAAGATTGGACTATGAGAGCATTCTCAGGTTCATTAAGGAAACTGGGAGACTGAGCACTTCATGAAGGGCTTGGTTCAGGTAGTATAAACATACAGGTAATATAATAAGGGGGAAGCCCAGCGCTTCCAGTGAAGGGATAAGAGATGCTTAGGTCCCTAGGTGTAAAACACACACACACATATATATATATATATATTCTTTGTAGACTGCCTGATGATGAGGGCAACCTTGAAAGCCGGCTAGAAAAAATGTAAGAGGTCAGACTACGTCTTTATATTACCTGTGAAATTACTTCTCACTACATTCTGCCATCTTCTCATTAATAAAATAACTTTTTTTTGGTACGGAAATGGGTAATTCTCCAACAATTTTCTGAATCATGGTTACACTATAGGTATTAATTATAACAATTATTTGTCGGATAGCACATTTCCTTCGTGATATAAGTTATCACGCAATTTCCGTCTGACTCTTCGCTGATTCATGTTTTGCTTCTTCCCTATCATGAGTCTGTCCCTCATCACTGGATCACAGTTTTATGCTTTCTCCATAAGTCAGGCTTCGTAGAAAAAAATACCTCCTTTTATTTCAGTTCATTTTACCTAAACTTGACGATGTTGTAATAACAAAACCGGTAGTATTTGAATAAAATGTTTGTGGAATAGACAATATTTAAATAAAGAAGTTTATTTTATTTATCTATAGAGAAAGTATGTTGTGTGTAAGCTAGTTAGTGGTTCATGGGCTTTTAACTTTGAGGTCATATCGCCTACTACCAACCGAATCAGTCAAAGGGAAGTAAGGATCAGAGGGGAGGCTGAACTCAAAAACCCTAATAACTGACGATATAATGAATGTATCGATATGAGATTTTATATTTAAATTCAAAACCATATAAGGACGGTATCTATTATTTTTTTGCGAAATCGGTCGAAGGGAAGGACGGACAATAAAAAGGAGGGCTCGAATTACCCTAATAATTACTGTGGTGATTAAAAGACTTAAGTGTTAATCTTAAATAAATAATAATTAGATAAATAATTAATAAAATTAAACAAATAATGAAAAATAATAATTAAATAAATAATAAACAATAAATTACCACATTTCCTGTACTGGTCTTCTATTAGTTTTGATTTCTACAGTAATTTTTCGAAAAGGGGACCTAAAAAAGTATCAAAAGTTCAAGACGTGCAATTTTTAAGAAAGTGCACGTATTTAAAAAAAATGCAATTTACAAACTTTTCATTGGATTTCTAAAGAGATGCCATTTTTAATAATTTTAAATAATATTAAATCTAATCCAAAGGTTTTCAAATAATTTTACTGGGCCAACAGAGAAAATTAATAGAATAGAATTTTTGAGAACAAATGTTGGGTTTATTTTCTTAAATTTACATTATTAAAATTAAACTAAACATGGAAACAAACAAAATCAAAAGAAAAATCTTAAAAACTAAATCCTTAAAACTAATTCAATCTTTTTTGTTTTATATTTTGGTAATTTTTTTAATTTATGTTATATATTTCTGGGCATATATGCTGTACATATAAACAAATAAAAGTACCTTCTTATTGGATCAATTTCACAGTCAGTACACTTCTATTTAGTTCATTACAGCATAAGCCTAAACACCACTCTACATTTCCACTCAGACCGTCGCCATGGAACCCAGGCCTCGAACTCTCTCTACACACTAACCTAACCTACACACTAAAAAAAACAGCTGATGGCCGTGTTTTGTTTTTACTGGCATTTTTTTAAAATAGAAATTTGCTTTATATATAAAAATAAATATAACTAATTTTTTTAATGTTTATAATTTAATGTTTTCAATTTGTGTATTATTTTTATACATCCCACTACCAATGAATGTAAACGTAAATTAATTTTGGATAGAGAGCGAAAACATAATTGATTAATTTGGGCTGGGGAAGTACCTTTCATTTCTTAAAGTTCTCCCTAGAGAACATTCTTGAGTTTTGGACAATACAAATGAGTTGTCCAAACGTCAAAAGTAGTGAAAGCTATGACGGGACTGTCTCTATAATAATCAAGGCTGAAAGCACTTGCCTGCTTCCCCCGTTATTATATCTAGAGAGAATAAGGAAGAGTTTCCCAGTCCACCATGAACTGTAGTTTCCCAGTCTACCATGTACTGTAGCTTCCCAATCTACCATGTACTGTAGTTTCCCAGTCAACCATGTACTGTAGTTTTCCAGCCTACCATGAACTGCAGTTTCCCAATCAACCATGTACTGCAGTTTCCCAGTCTATCATGTACTGTAGTTTCCCACCGCCCTCCTCCACAATTGTGTTCGTTTGTATCTTATTTTTCACAACTCTCTACTTACACAAACCGCCAACAGAATGTGCTGACTTGTCGGCGCCTCCCAGACACCATCTTCAGGAAAAAAACAAAGTCGCATTTTCTATCTCATCAGCATATCCTTAGTCAGTTATATCTTCACCGTATCATTTGTTCGGGGTCATTCCAGTCCGACCTTAAATGACAGATGAAATTGTTCGGACATGCTAATAAATGTATAGTCTTAATTCCCCAGCTAAACCGTCAAAAATTCGAAGTTGAGTTATCACCATCATTTCAAATGTGTCGAAAACAAAAAAAAAAAAAAAAAATGTATTTAATAAATTAAATTTATAAGGACGACACCTATTGATTTTCGGCTTCCTATGAAACTCAATATTACTGATGAACACAAAGATTGGAAATTCAGGAGACACATATCGGTTTAAAAAAGACCTGTGTCGTTCGACATCACTTGACCAATGGGTGAATGTGAATTGCTTGTTGAATGAGGAGAAGTTTACGCAATCAATTACATTTCGATTCACTACTGTCGACCTGTCTTAATTAAGGTTTCAAGTGAATGGTAATCATGAGTGAAACCAGAATATATTTTATGTTCATTTTTAGTTTTAGCGGAGTTTTCAGTGTGTGTGTCTGTGAACACGATAACTCCCGATAGAATGAATATATTGACACGAAATTTTATATGTCCATCCAAAATCTCCTAAGGACGACACCCATTGATTTTCAGCCAAATTGCTTAAAGAGAAGAGTTCATTAAGGGGGAGGATTAACACAAAAACTCTAATAACTGCCCATCTAATGAATGTATCGACACGAAATTTTATATGTCCATCCAAAATCTCCTAAGGACGACACCCATTGATTTTCAGCCAAATTGCTTAAAGAGAAGAGTTCATTAGGGGGGAGGATTAACACAAAAACTCTAATAACTGCCCATCTAATGAATGTATCGACACGAAATTTTATATGTCCATCCAAAATCTCCTAAGAACGACACCCATTGATTTTCAGCCAAATTGCTTAAAGAGAAGAGTTCATTAGGGGGGAGGATTAACACAAAAACTCTAATAACTGCCCATCTAATGAATGTATCGACACGAAATTTTATATGTCCATCCAAAATCTCCTAAGGACGACACCCATTGATTTTCAGCCAAATTGCCTAAAGATAAGGGTGCATTAGAGGGAGGATTAACACAAAAACTCTAATAACTGCCCATCTAATGAATGTATCGACACGAAATTTTTATGTCCATCCAAAATCTCCTAAGGACGACACCCATTGATTTTCAGCCAAATTGCTTAAAGAGAAGAGTTCATTAGGGGGGAGGATTAACACAAAAACTCTAATAACTGCCCATCTAATGAATGTGTCGACACAAAATTTTGTATGAGGTTTCAGAAGCTACGATGTAAGTCAAATATTGAGTTTTGTGACGTAATTGATTAATTCTTGCTGGGGAAGTGCATACCGGTGATTCACAGACGATGCCTCTCCCAGCTGATATATTGTAATATATAATGACGCTAATTTTGTCGCCACCAATATCCGTTATAGTTTCACTGTAAATGCATTTTAAATGTATTCACAAATTCTCCCCTCCCAAGCTTGAGAGGATGACCCCATAGATCCGCACTTGGATGAGAGAGACTTGCCTCCGCAGAAGTGGAAGGAGCCACTTTGTAGGAAGAGACGAGAACTAGTGAAAGTGGTAACGAAAGCGGACTATAGAAAGTAAACTTTCAGGGTTCCTTCTTAGTTACGTAGCTAACCAGTTACTTCACTTCCCCATTCCTACTTTACTTCAAACAGGGGCAGAAAGGATTGGATTATTTGGAAACATTGCACGTTTAGGCAAGGAAGTACTACATTTCATGGATATTAGGACATTTCTTAAGAAATGAGATATTACAATGAATGGGAACGTTTGCTTATTTTCTTTTCATGAAAAACAGTGTTTAAAAAATAAAAATCACCGGCAGCATACTTCCCCAATGCGCAAAAAATAAGTATCCTCTCTCCCTCTAAAACTTCGAAATCAATAAGTGTCTAAAGGGGCCCTCACACTGGCAAAAATTTCGCTCAAAATTTTGAGCTTATTTTTGTACAAAATATTGAATGGCCGTGGACCCCTCACACTAAACAAAAATATTGCACAAAATTTGAGTGTCGACTAAACATTCGTGATGGAAGCACGGCGCATCGCGTTGTACTCGGCCATAGCCGCATACGTTTCTTTGCCCAGGGCAAACCCGGAGGTTGAAAGTAGCGTAGTTGTATTGTGTGCAGTGCTGAAGGAGTCTTTAAATAATAAGAAGAAAAGAGTGTGGGTCAGGAATTATTTGAAGAAGCTACCGACCCATGGTCATCGTAACCTACTTCGCGAACTGAGCTTGGAACCTACACTTTATCAAAATTTCCTCACACAGCGCTCTCATGCTACAAAATATTGACAGATCAGCTAAAAATTTTCTAAACTTTCAGAAAATTTTGAACGCCCCACAAAATATTGAATAATCCTTTTTTTGCACAATATGTGTCCTAACACTCTCAATAATTTTGCACAAAACCGACATCTTCAAATTTTTGTGCAAACTTTTTGCCAGTGTGAGGGCCCCTTTACACAGTGATTTTTGAACCCTCTAATAATAATGTATTACCGTTAAACCAATACATGGTAATAGGATACGTCAAAAGAATTTATACATTAAGAAAGCTTATAAATTAGATTTATAACTACTTGAGTCTAACACATCTATGATTAGTAGTAATAACAAAACTATTAAAAAAGTAAAATGAAATTAATAAAAACTGAACAAATAAATACTTAAAAATATATGAGTATATAAACAATATTAATACAAGATAGGTAGACACATTTTTCAATGAAATAAAAATTAAGATAACTATTTTTCAAAAAAACTCTTTGGAAGTGTCTTTATCCCAACGATGTTTCGGGACGTTCTTACGTCCCATCATCAGGTCCCGATGTGCGAGATATAGAAAAGAAAGAAAACAATGTAACTATAACAATATATGAAAAATAATATATATATTTATATAGATTAATCCATTATAAATGAATGTATAAAAAAGTTATAAAGTGTCCGTACATTTCACAGGTTGTCAAATAAGACTGTAGTCTGACCTCTCACAGATTTTTTATTTGTGTTAGCTAGCAGGCTTTCGAGGTTGCCCTCATCATCAGGCAGTCCGATAAAATACATTTTTTTGAAATTAACATAATTTAGTAAATAAAATTTAAAATTTTTTATAATAAAAATGAACTATAAATAAATAAAACCTGTCCCTCATCTGTAACCTTATAAAAAAATTTTTTATTTTAATTACTAAATTATTTTAAATAGGTTAATTTCAAAAATTTTTATTTTATCAGACTGCTTGATGATGAGGGCAACCTCGAAAGCCGGCTAGCTAATACAAATGAAAAAGAGAATGAGAGATCAGACTACATCTTATTTGAAAACCTGTGAAATAATCACTTCTCACTACATCAGCCATCTTCATATTATTGTCCGTACATTCATTACTTTGGCAGTCCCTCCATCTCTGATCTCCCTGTAGCCGATTTGGCTGACAAGGTTTTATTTTGAGTTTTCACCAAAATTTCATCTTTTCCGACCCCTCTAAAAAAAAAAATAAATAAAAAAAAAAAAATAATAATAATAATAAAAAAAAAAAAAAAAAAATCCACTGAAAATGTAAAGTTTCTCCCTGATATTCCCTCCCTTTCCCTTCACCGATTTATCTGAAAATCGATACGTATTGTCCTTAGAGGGTTCTGGATATATCTATAATATTTCGTGGTCATACATTCATCACGGGAGTTCTCGTGTACACATTCACTGGAATCTGACACAGATTCCATAACTTCTCTTACAGTTCGTCTATCTGGGGAAGTAATAAAAGCATTCTATGTACCTTAACTTAGAATTTATGCTTCAAAGAATGCTGCTTGTAATACAAATTTCTTCGTACAAAGAGGCATATCGTAACAAAAGGAACTGCAACGAGAAACCATAGCGATAAGATACCAAGCGTGCTAACACGCAACATTGCATCCTGGGGGTACTGGCAGGGCTTTAATGAGACTTTTATGTCCTCCCGTTGCAGTTGCACTTGGGGTCATAAAATCCATACAAAAGTACTAAAAAAG
Organism: Aradus depressus; assembly: GCA_963662175.1. Classification (NCBI taxonomy): domain Eukaryota; kingdom Metazoa; phylum Arthropoda; class Insecta; order Hemiptera; family Aradidae; genus Aradus; species Aradus depressus. Next base: position 26,449,590 of record OY759219.1, read on the forward strand.
GATTTAATCGATTTGAGGGATACCTTATCGAAGTTTAGTAGTTTCATTTATTTACTATTATTTAATAGAACCATTAGTTAAACATTTTGTACAATAATTTATTTTCTTACTATCTTTATAATTTGATACAGTTTTATCCTCACTTTTTGTAACCTGTCAAGGGGATATTTTACTTTTGGTTTGTGTAAAATTCTGAAATTCAAGAGTAGAATCACAAATAAACAAAAGTGTGTTGATAAACATTACTGAACGTTAAAATAGACATTATAACAAGTTAAAAATTGAAACTGACTTACTATGAATACATTACTAAACATTAAAATTAAATATAGATATATTGTTAACCATAAACATGAACGTACACTAATACAAATTAAAAATAAATATGAATACATTACTAATGTATTTATTGTATTTTCAATTTTTATCTTGTTATATCTATTTTAACGTTCAGTAATGTTTATCAACACACTTTTGTTTATTTGTGATTCTAATCTTGATCCCCCCCCCCCCCCCCCCCCCCCCCCCCATGTTTGTAGGCCCTGATGATGATATAAAATATATCGAAACGTTGGCGTTTAGTGTTTTCTTCCATCTTTGACTGACCCTCAATATTCCTACAATTGATATTTATAACATGTTGGAAAGTTTGTCGTGTGGACCTCAGGGGCAAAATATCATTAAAAAAGACACTTCTAGAAAAATTGTAAGAAAAAAATATTTATCATAATTTTAATTAAATTAAAAAATAATTGGTTAATCACCATTGGTTATACCTCCCCAGCACGAATTAATGAAGTGTATACTGTTTAAAAAAAATAGAAAATTTAATATATTTTTTAAAGTAATGTATAAGTAATGTACACCTCTATTTACGAACTATCATGATTGGACTTATCTATGTTGAATGTTTTTATCTTCATAGTACTCTATTTTATATTTATTTAATTTATTTTTAATAACATTAGATCTATTAGTATACTAACTTCCAAACTTCTCCTATACATTGTATAGCTGCGAAAATAAAAAAAAAACTTCTTCCTCATTCCTAGGTGTAAATAGTGAGAGGAGAAAGTACAGTTATCGAAGATAATTCACAACCTTGATTACCCCACCTCGACCCCACGGCATTATCTACTTTTGACATTTCGAATAAGCACCGGAGATCCATATATCCCAATAGAATACTAATCAGGGTGTACAGAATGGGAATTCTACCGCTAGATTTGGAACTCTATACAATGGCGGATCTAGGAAATATAGGATTATGTATTTTAGTTATATAATATGTACAAATATGGATAATGAGAGCACGTGCAGGGATAATAAACCTTAAAAATGAGCTATTTATAATATAAATCAATATATTATATTGAATGTTGTTAGATGTGTGGTCTGGAAGTAAGGGGCCGTTCACAAACTACGTCACGCAATTTTGAGGTGTTTTTACCCCCCCCCCCCCCCCCCCCCCCTCAACGTGACGTCATTTTTTCATGACCCCCCCAATTTAAACTGAAAATTGAACTTTTTTTTTAAAGAAAAGTACTAAATTGTATAAAAATAATAAAACTTCAATTTATCATAAATACAACTTCAATTTATCATAAATACAACATACATATTATATTCATCTGTATTCATAAATTAAATAAAAGAACAGTGATTTAAGTATTTAACATTTCGATTATTCAAGCGAGATAATCCATATCACGAAAAAAGACTGAGGAATATTACGATTCCTCCCAAATCGGTTTTAAATGTTCATCTATAGTTATGATTGGTATTTCAGATTGATTACTGTCAGAAGGTTCAGGTATTTCCCTATTACTATCTATCATGTCATCGAACCACTCGGCTTCTTCTTGATCCTCGATGTTTTTTATGATGGCCAACATTTCTCGTTGACGTCTAGCTGCAAACCGAACCGGTCTAACTTTAACTACCGGTGCCTCCGTATTGCACTGTTTCGAGTGACGTTTTAAATATGTCAAAGACCCCAAGTACACGCCACACTTTTTGCAAGTCTTCCGCTTTATGTCTCCTTGCACAGATGGGCATCCTATATCATAAGGAACTTCCTTGTGCTCCTTGAAAACTTCAGGGTACAAAGTTTTTTGCAATGTCAAATTCAGGAAAAGTCGAGAAAATTCTCCGTTTTCTGAATTGACCGAAAAACTGTCGCCGTCAGGTTACCTTCTGTCCGTATACAAAATTACTGTTTTGTTCACGCACATCGAAATATAACGTATGTAGAATACCTACGTATTTTGTAAGCCCTTATTTTAAAGTGTAATAATAAACGTGACGTCATTTTTTTGTTTAGTCCCCCCCTCCCCACCGTCACAATCATCACATAAGTTATATAAGTTATAATTTGATCTCTTTTCTTTATTTAAATTTTGATTTCTACAGTAGTTTTTCGAAAAAGGCCCTAAAAAAAATATTATCAATAATTTAAGACGTGCAATTTTGAAGAAAGTAAACGTATACAACAAACAAATTCCATTTAACAAACTTTACACTTGGATTAATAAAGAGATACCAGTTTTTTAATAACTTTAAATAATATTAATTCTAATCCAAAGGTTTTTCAAATGAGATTACTGGGCCAACAGGGAAGATGAATAGAATAGAATTTTAAGAGGACAAATAATTGGGTTATTTTCTTTATTTACACATTATAATTAAAAATCTGAACATTGAACAAAACAAAAATAAAAAAAGAAACAAAAGAACAAAATCATTAAAACTAAATATTTAAAAACTATTCTTTTTTTGTTTGGGCATATTGAAAAAATCTAAATGGTTAATTGTACCTCCTTGATGCCTCTACCACACAATGCAGACCCCGACAACTCTTCACACTTCGATTCCACCTTTAGACATATTTTAAATTATTGTTCAACTTCACTAATTAAAAACAACTCAATTTATAGTGCACTATTCCAGAGCTAGCTCACGACTCCTCTTTTATTTGTTTCACAGCTGTTCTTTTGATTTCTTTTATTTGATGTCCCTTGTTTTTTTCAAGACCTTGATATATATATAATATATATATATATATATTATATTATAATAAAAAAAATTACTTTTTATATTCATAAAAAAAATGTTCCGTAGTTTACATCACAGTATATATAATAAAATAAGAGGGCGCCGGTAGCTCAGTGGTATGCGTGCTTGCCTTCTGAGCTCAAGATCGTGGGTTCGTAACCCGACCGAGGCCCTTAGTTTATTTTATCTGGGAGGTAAAATAAACTTAAGCACGCCGTCCTTCGGATGGGACGTTAAGCGATGGTCCCGAGCCTGTACGATGTCAGGTACTCGTTAAAGACCCCTACCCTAGGTGAATAAAAATTTAGGGTAGGCAAAATTTAGGACTCCCACAGTAGAGTCGGGCTCATGTCTACCAGAGTGACGAAAGAGCGCTTTGGTAGTAGGCGATATGACCTCGTTGTTAAAGCCCGGGCATGAGTCATAAAACCTAACCTAACCTATAATAAAATAATAATGATCTCTATGCAAATAATATAATATATACAAAACAAAGAGAAAATATTAAATTGAAATAATAATAAACATAAACATAAAACATAATAATAAAGATAAAATAAAATCGAAACACCGCCGGTTCTCTATCATCCCCATCCCTCCAACTTAATGGGGGCAGGAGAGGCCGCGGGGGCTATTTTTTAAAATAAATATAAAAATACTACAGTTACACTTAAAGCGAAGCCCCATTTGCTTTTTGGGCCTGACGCTTAAGGTTCATGGTAGTTACGTCACTGATTCTGTAGGTGGATATGATCATCGTCGTCTGACGTCAATGTCTGCCAAAATTACCTGTCTAACCGCCTCCAATTGAGTACTCTTTGTGGGGCACATCAACCAACATTCTGGTCTGGATTGGCCATGAATGGATGGTCATCACATCATATTATTTAAAATTTAGGATAATAAAATAAAAAAGCCTTAGATACAAAAAAATTGATAAATTTGTTGGTAACAAATCATCAATCAAAGGTCGACTACAAATATGTAAGATATATTTAACTATATATATATATATATATATATATATCTTACTAATATATGTTTGCGTTTGTTTGATGTTCGGGCTAATCTTAAAAACTACTGGACCGATTTTCAATATTTTGTTTTCAATGAATTCCTTACGTTTCCGCGGTGGTTACAGGCCAAAAAAAAATTCATATTTTCCCTTTTTTTAAAGAAAATATTTGATTTTTGCTTACGTAGTATCCCTAGTATAGGCGTAATCGAATCTCTCATTAGTTCTCTTTTTATGGTTCCCAAGTCGCTATATGGAAAGTCTATTAACGAGTGTTTGTCCCTGTTTATTGTGTTGTGTTTTCAATTTCTTTAGGCATGAATGTTAATTCAACTTTCTATAAATATATTCTCACCATTAACTTTAATCAGAATTGAAAGCAATTTAAGAACTGTGCTGGGGGAAAAGTTGTTCTACTAAAACTTAATAGTTTGATTTTAGGTTCGCATTATTTATTTGACTTTAGTTAGTTATTATGACTCCTGCCCGGGCTTTAATTACGAGGTCATATCGCCTACTACCAGACCTCTCTTTTGTCACTCTGGTGGACATGAGCCCGACTCTACTGTGGGAGTTCTAATATTTGTCTACCCTAAATTATTCACCTAGGGTAGGGGTCTTTAACGAGTAACTGACATTGTACAGGCTCGGGATTATCGCTTAACGTCCCATCCGAAGGACGGCGTGCTTAAGTTACCTCTCAGATAAAACAAACTAAGGGCCTCGATGGGGTTTCGAACCTACGATCTTGAGCTCAGAAGGTAAGCACGCATACCACTAAGCTACCGGCGCCCCCTATATCTTTATAAAAATTATTAGAAGTTATAACACCTTCTTTTGGTGCTAAAGAAGTAAAAAAAGGGGACTTTATGCCAACGAATAACGATGGGTACGTATACGCCTGTTTAGAGTTACCAACCTGTGTGAAGTTACAAATCTGCTTACAGTTACTAACCTGTCTAAAGTTACTCCCGGGTAACCTGCTTATAATATATATTAAAAAATATAGTTGTTTCACAAGTTCTGTCTTTAATGTTTTATAGAATTTTCCAAGTTTCACATGAACCTCTCCTTCCACAATAATCCTCTTGCCAAATCCTTATCAGAATACAGAATATCATCATCCGCACAATCCCCCGAGACGGCTGAGGCGGTGTTGGCCTCGCCACCTACTATATATTTTTTTTTTTCACTCCATATTTCATGAGGAAGCTGGTGATGCTGGTCTAGATTCTCCCTTCATCCTCTCAGTCCTTTCGACACACCGCCGTCTGGTCTTCCTCCACTGCTGGACAGTTGCTGGTTGAGTAGTGTGGTTCCAGGAACAGTGCAGAGAGAGTTTAAATAAATATTGTTTAGGGATGGTGAAGGATGGCAAAGATATGGTTAATAGATGAGTAAAGTACAAAAATGCGATTTTCGTTGCTCCCGTTTGGATCAATGAGAAATTTTAGTATGCTGTTGAAAAATGCCTAGGGGATTTCTCTATCAAACTACTGATCCGGCGTTATAAGAATGCTATACGTGAAATTTCATGAAATTCTGATTGATGTTGAAGACTCATTTTATCTATGACGCCTCCCCATCCTTAGTTAAGTATATTTGTTTGCGTTCTTAAGAGTTTCGTTGGATCAGGATGGACACACCCTATTAGCACAAGAAACAGAGGGCGTCTTCTAGTTTCTCTCATTAGTAACTATGAAGGTTATCTACGAGACAGACTTCTCCTGTGCAATAGGTCGCCGCATGCAGTTTATCATGAGTCTCTGTTCCTTTCATTGCAGATGGTGATCTGGGGTGCTTAATGGCAGATGTCATGACCCCCTAACACTTGCATGCTTCGGTAGCAATGAAATAGCCTTATGCAACCGTATTGCAAACCTGGTTCAGATTTTCACATTGACATATATTCTAAAGCGTTTCTTGTATAACAAAATATTTTATTGGATCATTTTTACTTCTCCAGTTTTAAGTGGTTAGGGATGGTAAGTGTTAGTAAGACGATGGTAAAAGAATAGTGAAGGGATGTTAACGGGATGATTAGGGTTGGAAATAAAATGGTTAAGGGTGGTAAGGGTTTTGGGACTTCCCATCCTATTTCCAACACTTACCATCCCTAATCACTCTTATCATTCCTTACAATCCTTTCCATCCCTTTATTTATTTTTATTAGTTCATTTATTTATATATACATATATATATTATTATAATGAGGACGCCGGTAGCTCAGTGGTATGCGTGCTTGACTTCTGAGCTCAAGGTCGTGGGTTCGTAGCCCGACCGAGGCCCTTAGTTTATTTTATCTGGGAGGTAAAATAAACTTAAGCACGCCGTCCTTCGGATGGGACGTTAAGCGATGGGCCCAAGCCTGTACGATGTCAGGTACTCGTTAAAGACCCCTACCCTAGATGAATAAAAATTTAGGGTAGACAAAATTTAGGACTCCCACAGTAGAGTCGGGCTCATGTCCACCAGAGTGACGAAAGAGCGCTCTGGTAGTAGGCGATATGACCTCGTAGTTAAAGCCCGGGCATGAGTCATAAAACCTAACCTAACCTAACCTATTATTATAGCAGGACATCTACTGCCCACATTTTTATACATGAGACATTACTGAAGACAGCAATTCTGTGCACAAATGTTACGGATGACTTCTCACTGAAATAGAGAGTCTGGCTGTGCCAATGCATAGCGCTCTTGATAATATCATAATAAGGAACTGTTTTGAGGACGAATGTACAAGAGGGGTGTTACTGGGTGTAACACTTTTGGCAATAAGTCATAACATGAGTATAATTACATATTCATGCGGACACAATGACTCCATTGTTACATAAGGGGACAATAAACAATGCCTAACCCACCATGAATCTATAACTAACTTCTAACGCCTCCTTAAAAACTTCACTTTCGTCAGACCATCCGTCCGTCAGAACCAAATCAGATCCTGACAGAATAGTTAAGCTAATTTCAATAGAATTTTTTTTTTTTTTATATTTATATTTTGTATATTTACAATCAGTATAAACTATAAGTAAAATTGATGAATGACTTAACCATTAAATACATTTTAAAAAAAATTAAAATTTATACAACGAAAGCATATGATTATATGTACAAGATAGTAGGTAAAAAAAAAATATATACATACATAATAAATGTAGGAATATTGAAACTATAAGTAAATTTGATGAATGACTCAACCATTAAATACATTTAAAAAAAATTTTAAATTTATACAACGAAAGCATATGATTATGTACAAAATAGTAGGTAAAAAAAATATATATACATACATAATAAATGTAGGAATATTGAAACTATAAGTAAATTTGATGAATGACTTAACCATTAAATACATTAAAAAAAAATTTTAAATTTATACAACGAAAGCATATGATTATGTACAAAATAGTAGGAAAAAAAAAAATATATACATACATAATAAATGTAGGAATATTGAGGGTCAGTCAAAGATGGAAGAAAACAGGCAACACTATTCAAACGCCAACGTTTCGATATATTTTATATCATCATCAGGGTCTACAAACATGGGGGGGATCAAGATTAGAATCACAAATAAACAAAAGTGTGTTGATAAACATTACTGAACGTTAAAATAGATATAACAAGATAAAAATTGAAAATACAATAAATACATGAGTAATGTATTCATATTTAATTTTAATTTGTATTAGTGTACCTTCATGTTTATGGTTAACAATATATCTATATTTATTTTAATGTTTAGTAATGTATTCATAGTAAGTCAGTTTCAATTTTTAACTTGTTATAATGTCTATTTTAACGTTCAGTAATGTTTATCGACACACTTTTGTTTATTTGTGATTCCACTCTTGAATTTCAGAATTTTACACAAACCATAAGTAAAATATCCCCTTGACAGGTTACAAAAAGTGAGGATAAAACTGTATCAAATTATAAAGATAGTAAAAAAATAAATTATTGTACTAATGGTTCTATTAAATAATAGTGAATAAATGAAACTACTAAACTTCGATAAGGTATCCCTCAAATCCCTCGATAAGGTATCCCTCAGACCCCTCGAAACACCCCCGGTTCTCTGTCATCCCCATCCCTCTAACTTAATGGGGGGAGGGGAGGCCGTGGGGGCTCGAGTGATCGCCCCTGCCCTCTCGCCCCGCCAATCACAGTCCAGCAGTGGAGGCAGGCCAAGAAGGAAAGAAGAGTTCCATAGGTAAGAGGATTACATGAGGGGAGAAGCTGGTCATCACCGTCACTCCCAAAATATTGTTGTTAGATTACAGGCCAGCGCCGCCTCAGTCTTCGGGGGGGGGGATTATCTGGATGGGAATAGGATGATAAAGTCGAGCAACTGGATTGACATGGAAAGAAAGGTTAGAGTGGAATTTCAATAGAAAATGTTGTCATTGAATCAATGGGCAATGTACTTCCCCAGAACGAATCAATTAATTATGTTTTCAATATCCCTTCAAAACCAATCGACCGTTCGGGCTAAAAATCAATTGTTGATATATATAAAAGCTTCAAAACTTTCATAATAAATGTTGTCTCGATACATTCATTAAATCGGCAGTTATTATGGTTTCTGAGTTGAGCCCCACTCTGATACCGCCCTTTCCTTCTCATTAAATCGGCAGTTATTATGGTTTCTGAGTTGAGCCCCACTCTGATACCGCCCTTTCCTTCTCATTAAATCGGCAGTTATTATGGTTTCTGAGTTGAGCCCCACTCTGATACCGCCCTTTCCTTCTCATTAAATCGGCAGTTATTATGGTTTCTGAGTTGAGCCCCACTCTGATACCGCCCTTTCCTTCTCATTAAATCGGCAGTTATTATGGTTTCTGAGTTGAGCCCCACTCTGATACCGCCCTTTCCTTCTCATTAAATCGGCAGTTATTATGGTTTCTGAGTTGAGCCCCACTCTGATACCGCCCTTTCCTTCCACCGAATCAGCTGAAACTGATTAAGTGTTATCCTTATGAGGATTTGATTTAAAATTTGAAATTTCATGTAGATAGATTCATTACAACGGCAGTTATTAGAGTTATGTTATGCCTCCTACCTAACTCCCTCCTACATTTTGGCCGATTTTGCTGAAAAACATTAGGTGTCGTCTTTATGGGGTTGTCGATACATTCATATTATCAGAAATTAGGGGGTTGGAAAACACGAAATTCCGTTTACGATAGAAGAGTAGCTCAGTGGTAGCATGCTAGGCTATTGAGCTGAAGATCGCGGGTTCGAAACTCGGCCGAAACCATTAGGTTTTTTATCTGCGATGTGAAAAAACCTTGAGCACGCCGTCCTTCGGATGTGACGTTATGCGATGGTCCCAAGCATGAGCCATGTCAGATACTTCTAGACTCCTATTCTAGGTGAATAAACTTTGGTAGACAACATTTATGACCTCATAGTGAAAAATGATGGTTTTTGAGTTTTGATTTCTTTTTTAAATATCTTTTGAATATAAAGTGAAATTTTGTATAGAAATGGAGGTGAATGCCCTATTTGCAAATTTTGTACACTCAAATTTTGATAAAGAGATGAGGTGAATGTACTGGTAATTCGGTCTTCCAATATTAGTTATTCTGTGTGAACAGATGGTTCAACTATGTAAAAATGCAATAAATATTATCTTTAGCATAGTTCAACACTATTATTCGTTATCTGCATCTAGGGACCAATGAACGCACTCTGTACTTGCAACATTCGCCACCAATTTAATAATAATACATTTATTTCCGTTAAACCAATACATGGTATACGTCAAAATAATTTATACATTAGGTTAGCTTATAAATTAGATTTATAACTACTTGAGTTTAACACACTTATGCTTAGTAATAACAAAACTATTTAAAAGTAGTAAACTGAAATTAATAAAAACTGAATAAAAAAATACTTAAAAGTATATGAGTATATAAAAAAATAAATTAATACATAGATACATTTATCATAAGTAGACACATTTTTCAATTTAATAAAAATTAAGATAACTATTTTTCAAAAAACTCTTCGGAGTGTCTTTATCCCAACGATGTTTCGGGACGTTCTTATGTCCCTTCAACAGGTCCCAATGTGCGAGATATAGAAAAAAAGAAAACAATATAACTATAAAAATATAAAAAAAAATAAAATAAAATAACCCAGATTCCATAAATGAAAAAAAAAAAAAAATCTATCTGTGTTTCTGAACACACAACACAATAGGATAAGTCCCGATAGAATGAATGAATCGACACGAACATTTTTTTTTATGTGTACCCAGAACCCCATAGGGACGACACCTTTTGATTTTCAGCACAATTGGACAAATAAAAGGGGAAAGTTATGAATGTATCGACACAAAATTTAGTATAAGGATTTATGGCTATGTAGGCTATGTAAGTTAACATTTGATTATTAGCCCAAACGGTTCGGGAAGTTAATAGATTAATTTGTTCTGGGGAAGTACATTGCTTGGTATAAGAATGTCACACTCAAGAATACCGCTGAAGCCATCTCATAACTTTCAGAAACTCAGTGACGCTAGTATGAAATAATTTTGAAGAGGGGAAGACAGTGATCCGTAAGCGTGGTTGGTATAAGTCCAGTAATGACCGCATCACATTTTTTTTACTTTCTTATACCTATAGATACTATACAGTAATCGTGCGAAAAACCGAGATCAAGTTTTCATCGGATTTTCACGTTTGAACCATTTTCGCTATGATGTCTGTCTGTGTCCGCGTGTATATGACTGTAAAGTTGTGAGCGCTCTACCGCAAAAACGATTGTAGTTATGAATTTGAAATTTGGAATCAAAGGGTCTCTATGTGTTAACTTATATCTGATTAGATTTTGGACGAAATCGGAGGAAAATTGAGACCACTTTATTCCATGGCATAAGTACATTTTACAAGATACCGTTTATGTTTATCACCTAATCAAAAATCTTTTCAAGTAATAATTGTAGGTAAGATTAAAGTACATATTTTATATGAAATACGATTTTTTGCAGGCCGTCCGGTTTTTGAGATACAGGCCGAAAACCGTCTTGAAATGTAGGTTTGAAATACATATTTTTAGACAGTTTCTTGATTTACCCGAAAACAGTTAGTCCTATCGAAAAATGGATTCTTACCAAAAATGTTCCTTATAAAATTTCCAATCGTATTAAATCATTAGATTTGAGATAGAATAAATATGACGGAAGTTATAGTGGACCGAAGAATGTAAACTATAAGGAAAAAAAACTACCAATATAATCCATATATGGATTTAAAATTGGTAGTTTTTTTGAAAAGTAATAAAAATGAAGAAACAAATAAAAGATGAGTGATGTGACCATAAACGGACATTCTTATATCAACCACACATCTGGATCAGTCTCTCTCCCCCTTCTACTTCACAAAATTATATCATACTGGCATTACTGTGTATAAGAATGTCCACTCTCAAGATAACAATGTTCTAAGAAACAAAATGAAATTATTTTGAGAAGAAGAAGGGAGAGAGAGTGATCTGCAAGCGTGATTGGTATATGAATGTCCCAGCCACATATATATTTTTTTCTCATATTTGAATTTCAGTGTTTAAAAAACATGAAATTCATGTGAAACTTCAAAAGTTTTGCGCGATTAAATAACTTCCCCTATATACTATGTAAAACTGGGGGAAGTAAAAAAAATGTGACAGCTGGGGGAAGTTAGAAGAAGAAGGAGGGAAAGGGAAAAAAAGAAAGTGAAAGCGGGATTTACGAAATATCCCAGCCCCTTCGTTGGGGTTGTAAGCCTGTATTAGGATCACAGGAAGATACAGGAGCCCACCCTTACAGAAGTTGTCCTCTCATACACAATCTTCACTAATTCGTATTCAAAATTCTGGGATCAGACAGGAAATTTAATTTTATGTAAACATTCGTCAGTGAATCACCCGAAGAATGTACTTCCCCTGGGCGAAAAAATAGAGTGAATTTTTGATTTCGCTCTGACGCCAATTAACGACTGTTAGTTAGGATTACCCAGACAGCCTGGTATGATAAAGAGTACTCCAGTGCAAAATTTGAATAAAATTATAAAATAGGAGGAAAAAATGCGGCGCACGCGATTTTTTTTTCAGTTCAAGGTCAAATATCTTTAAATTTAATATTTGTTCTGGAACGCGTAACTGCACTTTTTAACTCCCTTTCATGGAGGAATAAATAAAAATATGCATCAGAAAAAGTAATAAATAATATTATAGGCTTTAACTAGGAGGTCATATCGCCTACTACCAGAGCGCTCTTTCGTCACTCTGGTGGACATGAGCCCGACTCTACTGTGAGAGTCCTAAATTTTGCCTACCCTAAATTTTTATTCACCTAGGGCAGGGGTCTTTAACGAGTAGCTGACATCGTACAGGCTCGGGACTATCGCTTAACGTCCCATCCGAATGACGGCGGGCTCAAGTTTACTTTACCTCTCAGATAAAATAAACTAAGGGCCTCGGTCGGGATTCGAACCCACGTTCTTGAACTCAGAAGACAAGCATCAAGTATGCATCACTGAGCTACCAGCGCTCTTATTTAATAATAATATTAATACGTAAAAACTACAATAATTATTTTACGCAAAATAAAATTTCATAACAGTTAAAAAAAGTAAACTTTTAGAACATATTTATAATTTATAATGCAAAGTACAAAAAATATACTTTTTATTTATTCATATTTTGCATTGCTTGGAACTGAAGCAACGATTTATTTGCTTAAAATTGTTGGCAGTTGAAATATTTCAAATTAAATTGATCCATTAGTATATATTGTCCATTGATGCAGGTAACAGTCTATTTCTTTCGTCTGCCATTAGACTAAATATCCGTTCTAAATTCGCATTCTGTGCAGGTGTGGCAAAGAAAAATTTATATAATCTCAGATGATGACGACACTGTTCATCGTTACAATTTTGCATCCGACAATAAATTGGAAAATTTCTCATTTTCTGCCATCTCTATTAAAATTGTTTTCAGATTTACATTTTGGTTAAAAAATAATGTATCAATTATTTCTACTCCATGATTTCTTAAATATGAAATGGACGCTTCAACAAGGCTCATTCCTCTCCATTCAAAAATTTGGAAATCTTCCAAATGTTTGGTCCATTTAATTAAATAATTCGATTCCGCGTTCGTACACAAAAAACACATTTAAAAATTAATTTCTTAGTTGAGTTTGGACCTTTTCAATTTTGTAATAAAATTAGTTGAATAAATTTAGCCAACATAATTAATAAAAAGGAGTACAATAGAGTACATCTTTAAAAAAGAGTACAATAGAGTACAGCTTTAAAAAAGTAAATAGTACAAAGATAGTCAATCATGGAATACAGGACCGATAACTAACCTTATAGTTTTTCGTATACGAGAAGTTCAAACATATTCACTTTTCATATTAATAGGATGGGCGGTGGGATTCCTTGGAGCTCCTACAAAGAGCTGGGCTCCTACTACGAAGATCTTCTAGGAATCCTGGATTCCCTCCGGCAAAATTCCATTTCCATTCCCAAAAAATTAATTTTATATATAAAAATATAATTTTCAACTTGTGCAAGAAGCATTTGTAATAAAAAAAATAACAGCAAAATTTGATGTAAAACGTTTTTAGTTCATTTTTTGTAGAAGAAATCTAACAAAATAGTTGGAATCTTTACTGTAAAAAACTAATCAATAATTTTTTGTTATTTAGTTAAGTTATTGTGGTGGACATGACACCTAGGGTAGAAGCGACTTTACAAGACGCTAGTAACTCGTACGAGTCACTGGGGCGAGTGTTTCACAGGGATAGTGGCGTCTACACGCTAAAATTGGGTTTTAACGTGTAGACGCCACTCGGTTTAGCGGCAATTTCCAGTAGTCGACTTTTTTCTCTTATTTCCTTGCAAAGATGAGCACTATATGCAAAACGTTTTTGATCAAAAAGTGTTTAAATTAAATAAAGTGTTGTGTGAAGAATTGATGGAAATAATCGAATCGGAAGAAAACGTGCCAACAAGAATATGGGTAAGAAAATAGCTGGCTAGAAGATCCGCGCGTGGGGCCTCAAGTACGCTTCTTAGCTGACTTTAGAGGACATTTTCTACACGCAACGATCAACTATTACAAAACATATGGCACGCACTATCAACGACTTCGGTAGCACTAAACTAACCACTCGTACGTGTTACTCGAATCATGTAATCGGTCTCCAACGGTGCTAGTTCGTCATACAGTCGAGTATTGTGTGGGAGAAGTATACGATTCCTTTCTATTCACTCGACTGGCATGGACACTCGCAGCGAGGAATACAGAACACCAATTTACACAAGGAGAGTACTAAAAGTGAGTACTCGGTTTTAGTGACTCGTACGAGTTACTAGCGTCGTGTAAAGCCGCCTTAGGGATCTTTAACGAGTACCTGACATCGTACAGGCTCGGGGATCATCCCTTAATGTCCCAAACCGAAGGACGGCGTGATGTAGGTTTTTTCATTCCCCAGAAAATAAACCTGACGGCCTAGGCAGGGTTTTGAACCCGCGATTTTGACCTCAGTAGGCAATCACGCTATCTCTGAGCTTTAGAATTAATGAAGTAAGTTTCTCACTCCCTCTAGACCAATTTACAAATTCGGTTGAAAATCAATAGGTGTCTTGTCTTACTCAGTGATTTCTGAATCATACAAAAGTTCGCGTTAATACATAATTTTTCTTCGTCCGATTTCTTTGAAAATTGAAAAGTGTAGTCCTTATTCTGTCCTGAATGTCATTCATTTACATTATAGATAGGGTTTTTTACCATGGTTTTAAACTGTATGATGATCCAAATTTCAATTCGATTAATTTTTATTTTTTTTGAACATTGATTATGAACATTTTGCATAACTAAAGATTTTTGTAAAATCTATAATTATAAAAAAAATTTTAATTTAACAACATATTCTATTTTGTATAGTTGCGGACTAACTTTAATAACTGCCGATGTAATAAATAAATCGATACAAACTTTAGTATGAGGTCAACTATTGATTTTAAGCCAAATAATCGATTATTTTTTGAGGGAGGGAAGTACATTATCGATGATTGACTTCCATGTTTTATTTATACAATTTCTGAACAGTTGTAGTACAGTCCAAATAAAAATGTTTTCCCATTGCTTCTAAAGTTTGAGAAATCTGTTCCTTTGAGACGTAGCGTTAATCTCACTGGAAGAACATCTGTTGACAGTTTAGCCAGTCGACTGGGAAATATAAAAACCTGAATCTCCCAGAAACTGTCCTTGCAAAACATGTTTTTATATCCATATCTGTTTCTGTAGACAATTTTTTTTACCCTTTTTTTTTACATATATATGTATATATCCCCTAGAACGAATTAATCAAATAAATTTTCGCTCTCCTCCAATATGAATACGACTTGACTAAGAATCGATGCATTCATATAATCGGTATTTATTAGAGTTTCATTCTCTTTGGCCGATTTAGCTGAAAGTCAATAGGATATAACATTTTGTGTCGATACTTTCAATATATCAGGAGTTATTTTCTGTCTGTGAGTGGCTGTGAACATCGTAGAAACCATCCTTAAGCAACAAAAAACAAAAAACAGGTTATGTTGATAACAATCATAAAATATAAAGGCAAAAAAGATTTAAATAAATATAAATACATTAAATTATAAAAAGTAAGAAGTGTGAAGAAATATATATGCCTATATATTAAATAAGAGGGCGCCGGTAGCTCAGTGGTATGCGTGCTTGACTTCTGAGCTCAAGATCGTGGGTTCTTAACCCGACCGAGGCTCTTAGTTTATTTTATCTGGGAGGTGAAATAAACTTAAGCACGCCGTCCTTCGGATGGGACGTTAAGCGATGGTCCCTGTACGATGTCAGGGACTCGTTAAAGACCCCTACCCTAGGTGAATAAAAATTTAGGACTCCCACAGTAGAGTCCGGACTCATGTCCACCAGAGTGACGAAAGAGCTCTCTGGTAGTAGGTGATATGACCTCGTAGTTAAAGCCCGGGCATGAGTCATAAAACCTAAACTAACCTATATATTAAATTAGCTTAATTAAAGTAATTTAATTAGGTTAATTTCAAAAATTTTATTTATCAGGTATGGTTATTTCAAACTCAACTTGTTACTTTTATAATTTAATGTATTTATATTCATTTAAATCTTTGTTGCCTTTATATTTTATGATTATTACCAACAGAACCTGTTTTTTTGCTTAAGGATTGTTTCTTTTGTCGACTGCCTGATGATGAGGGCAACCTCGAAAGCCGGCTAGCTAATACAAATATAAAATCTCTGAGAGGTCAGACTACATCTTATTTGACAACCTGTGAGCCAGAATTCTATTATTTTTCAGTCATATCGCCCAATGTGAAAGGGAGGACCAGAGAAGGATCAATTTAAAAAAAACATTAAGGCTTAGTCAAGGTCCACGCCGTAGATTTTCCGTGAAAAATAAAAAAAAAATTTCGTTTTCTTTTCGATGCTGCCGTAGCAGTATTTGCTCGGCACTAGACTTTTTAGGTTCTTTAAATTCCATTTGATGCGAACTTTCCTCTGATTTGCGTTTTCTATAATTTCGCGCATATTTACGATTCATATGAGACGATTTAATTTTTTTGCAATTTTCAATTTAATACCGATTTTTACATATATTTCGGCGAATATTTTTATTGTTTCACTTTGAGTCCTAGTAGTGCTCTTCAAGCTCTTTTTAATGACACCCGAATCAACGTCCTATCTAAACACGTTATCACGCTACACTAATTTATAATTTTACACAACGCTAATTCGCAACAATTATCCGCCGGCGCCCATACTAGCCCGATAACGTCACAGGCGAAACAAATACTACACAACAAACACATACAGACATGCTCTATCCATTGTGACCTCAACCGTTGTTATCGCATTATTAGTCTCGTAGTTATTATCGATTGAAATCTGACGGTATTTAGTAACACAAGAAAGTTTGACCGGCTATCACTGTGCTTAACGAGCCAATAGACGTTTTCACGTCAAAATACTAATAACTGCCGATGTAATGAATGTATCGACCCAAAATTTGATATAAAGTTTAAAAAATCGATGTGTCAACTAATCATTTTTAACCAAAAGGGTCGTTTGATTTCAGAGGGAGAGCGAAAACTTAAATTATTAGTATTTCTCTATGCTGTAAACATTTTTTACCTTTTGACCCACTGAATTCAAAATGGAGAAAGTTGAAAAATGTCAAAGCTTTTTAAGACCGCCACCTGTTTTCGATTTGTTAACCATTTTCCAGATCCGAAGAACCAGTTATGTTAATATATTTGTCTATTTGTCAGAGCAGTCTAACGAAACAAGAAACAGCGAATTGTATAGTGGGGTCTATATAGGAAACGGGGTGTTCAGAAGCAGGGTGTTCAGACACTGGGCTTGTTTACCAAGTCCAGCCGTCTGACCTCGGAGCACCTTAATGTTCGAGTTACGAAGGTCAAAAGTAAGAGGAAACCCTGAATTTAGTTAGCAGTAAATCCCCCTCTATTCGCCCTCTGGGGAAAAAAATGTTAACGCTCTGATGTACAAAGTACACACATTGTAAATATTGAAATAGTACATAAAATTAATTATTATTTTTTAAAGAAGAGTTAGTTATTATGACTCATGCCCGGGCTTTATCTACGAGGCCATATCGCCTACTACCAGAGCGCTCTTTCGTCACTCTGGTGGACATGACCCCGACTCTACTGTGGGAGTCATAAATTTTGCCTACCCTAAATTTTTTATTCACCTAGGGTAAGGGGTCTTTAACGAGGTTCCTGACATCGTACAGGCTCGGGACCATCGCTTAACGTCCCATCCGAAGGACGGCGTGGTGAAGTTCATTTTACCTCCCAGATAAAATAAAGTAAGGTAAGCACGCATACCACTGACCTACCGGCGCCCTCTAGTATATATAGCCTACTATATATCTAACAATAAGTAATTTTTAAATCGTAACCAATAGCAGCGAAGTTTAAAATATGGTTTCTGTATTGATAGTTTTTGAAAAATTATGAAAAATAAGTTTCTCAAAATAATTTTATTTTGTCTCTTTGCACAGCGTACTCTTGAGATTAGACATTATTTTACCCAGTAATGCCAGTATGAAATAATTTTGAGAAGGGGAAGGGGGAGATAGACTGATCTATATGTGCGGTTGGTATAAGAATGTCCGTTAAAGACCACATCACTTATATTTTATTCTTTTATTTTTATTATTTTTCAAAAAACTATCTATAATAAACCCATATTTTAAAGTTTGCTGCTGTGAATGTCGATTTAAAAATTACTTATTGTTAGATATATTCCTTATAGACATTCAGTTTACATTCTTCGGGGCGCTATAACTTTTGTCGTATGGATCCTACCTCAAATTTAAGGACTTATTTTTGATTGGAAATTTTATAAGGAACAATTTTGGTAGGAATCAGTTTTGCGATAGGAATAACTGTTTTCGGGTAAATTAAGGAAACATCTGAAAATATGTCTTTCAGAACTACATTTCAAGATGGTTTTCGGCATGTAGCTCGATAACCAAACGACCTGTAAAAAATCATATTTCATACAAATTATGTATTACTTTTGATTAGGTCATAAACATAAGCTGTATCTTGTAAAATGAAGTTAGATAGTCTCAATTTTCTTTCAATTTCGGCCAAAATCTAATCAGATCTATGTTAGAACATGTGGCCTCTTCATCCAAATTTCATAAGTACAAAGCTACAATCGTTTTTGCGGTAGAGAGCTCACAACTCTTCAATCACATACACACACACGCACAAGTCGGCCATAATCGCGAAAATGCAAATTCATGGGGCCTTGAAATCTGAAAATCAGTTCAAACCTCGATCTCGAATTTTCGCACGATTACAATACTCCCTTATCCGTCGAGGGTTACTCCTGATGTCATGAAACTATCGACACATAATTTAGTATGAGGATTTAGGAGCCGCTATATAAGTCAAATATTGATTATTAGTGTTTTCGATGGGGAACGAAAAGTTGATTGATCAATTTGTTCTGGGGATGTACATCGCCGGTGATTCACCGACGACATTTTTAAAGATCTCTAACTACTGAAAACCAGGAAGTTAATTAATCCTTCGTTAATTGGCTTAGTCACGAAATCCAAAGATACACTTGCGATTTCGTCATAACCGTAACAAATTTCACAATAGATCTTTATGATGAGAAAATAAAATGCTATAAAAACACTGCGTCAGAAACATAAAGTAAAATTGATTGCCTCTTGAAAGATAGGAGGATAGGAAGGAAAATTCTAAATGTTTGTTTTTATTATCACGAGATTCGGACTTTCGTGATAAGAATGATAAGGAGGACTTTGTGTGAGCTTCTTATCAATTTATACACGCCTTTGTGGATTCTAACATTTCATATGCGCCATCCACATTTGAACTATTTCAATTTGAACTAACAATTTTAGTTCCTTATTACACCTTTAGTTAGGTTAGTTATTATGACTCATGCCCGGGCCTTACCTAAAAGGTCATATCGCCTATTAACACCGTCCTTAACAAGTATTTGACATCGTACAGACCATCGATTAAGATACTATCCGAAGGACGGCGTGCTTGAGTTTTTTTTTACCTCGCAGATAAAATAAATTAAGGTTTTAAACTCGCGATCTTGAGCTCAGTAAGTATTACACTTAAACTCTAACCACTCATCAACAGAAGATGGCCACTCAAGTACACTTGCAGCATTCTTCTCTACACATCTCTACTCAGACCACTATTCACATATGCAGCACCCATCTGGCTAGTTCATCGTGCACTGGAAACAGAAATAAAGATTTTTTTTATTTTTATTGGAATAAGGAAGTATTGTAGTCTTGAGAAAATGTATTGCATTGTGATCGAGTTTTCAATGAAATTTCATATCTCCAGGTCCAAGTCAAGATAAACCTCCCAACAAAAAAAATGCTGAAAATTCCCCAGGAGCTCTGGCGATTCTCTCAGAGCAGCGAACGGCCATAAGGACTATTTTATAGTTGTGTCTTCAGAACATCATCCAGTCCCTTGTTGCTCTCTTCACACAATTTTTCCAAATGACAAGACTCTTCTCAAAACATGTCAACTAATTTACTCGCCATTGGTTCCTTGTCATTTCTTCTATGGAATGGTAACATATAAATGAACTGGACATATTTTTACATAACAAACGGATAGATGTAGCATTGATCTCTAAGACACAGCAGCTATATCTCTACACACTATAAAAATAGCCCTTGTGGCTGTTCGCTGCTCTCCAAGGTTCGCCAAAGCTCCTGGGGAAAATATCAGCATTCGTTTCGGAAATGGTATCCTATTAGGTAGCCTAGGATACCATTTCAAATTTCCTATGGTAGCCTAGGATACCATTTCCGAAACGAATTCCTAACTCACCGATTTACTGACCAAATTACCAGTAGTTTTCATTCATCTTTTCGAGTAACAGTTGTAGGGAATACTAAAATACATAATTTATATGAAATATGATTTTTTACAGGTCGTCCGGTTTTCGAGATACATGCCGAAAACCATCTTGAACGAACTTCGACAGTGTTTACATGCTGCATATATATTATTACGTCATTAGAAAACTAGGCCAACTAAGAGAACTCATTGATGTCGAGAAGCATATCACTGAGATAAAAATGAAATAAGACAGAAGATAACACGGAGCCTTGGACAGTTCCTGCTTTTGTTAAGTGAGATTTTGGATGGTAACTAAAAATATAATAATTCTGTTCGAGAATTAGATTTCAATTCTGCATTTTTAATGTAGTTTTACATGCATAAGTATCGGTCCCTTATGGAATAAAAGAGTAGAATAAAATTTTAAGTCCATCAAAGCCAACATCAAAGACGTCCATTGGCCTCTGAAGGGACGTGAAATATCCAGGAGATATTGTCTCAAGATCAAAGATACCTGTTAAAAAATTCTTCCCCAACGCGAATTAACAATTAGTTTTTCGCAATTCGTCTGAAATCAATCTACAGGAATTTTTGAAAATCAATGGGTGTTTTACGCAGTGATACCTGAATATTCGTAATTAATTTCGTGTCGATACATTCATTACAGTTATTGGGATTTTTGTGTTAAGCACCCCCTTAACCCCTCTCATTTCCTTTGGTCGATTTGGCTGAAAATTGGGGACGGTCTTTATGCGGTTCTGGATACAGATATACAAATTCGTATCTTTATATTCATTCCACTTGACATAAGTCCATTCACTTAGTTTTCACCCTTCGACGAAAATAAACTTGCTCCGCCCCTTCTCTGATCTCCTTCCCTTCTGCTGATACGACTGATACCGAGCAAAATTGAGGTATAATAGTATATATACTATTATACCTAAATTATGCTCGGTATCAGTCATCGGTATCATTTTGCTTGGTTTAGATATATCTAAACAGATAGTTTCATTCATTATAAGGGATCCTATACAAAGGTTTAGTTTCTTACAGATACATGATATAATCTGAATAATATATATAATATAGGTATAATAGTATATCTAAATAGATAGATTCATTCATCATAAGGGATCCTAACAAAGGAGTGGTTCCTTACAGATCATATATATAAAGCTGAAAATGTCTGTGCGTTGTACCGCTATAACTCACGAACGGCTTGATGGATTTGATTATTTTTTTTTTAAATTTGTTCGTCATCGTCTGTGGAAGGTTATAGGCGTATTAGTACCTCAATATCTGGTCCATCCCAGCATCCATCCACGCAATCTTTGTAACTCAAAAACCACTGCAATGATTAATGAGGAATCTTTTTGAATAGATAAGTTTTATCTACCGGAAGGTTAAGGTCTATTTTTTAATCAACCCCTGGTCCATCCCAGTATCCACTCACGCAATCTTTGTAACTCGAAAACCATTGAAACGATTAATGAGAAATCTTTTTGAATAAATTAGTTTTAGCTCCAAAGCTAGCGTTACTACAGTTGAAGGACTATAAGCCTTATTGCGTATGAATAATTGAAAATTATAACATCATGAATATACTGTCGAGGAACTGAATAGCCTTATAGGAGATATTGGGAGAAAAGTCAAAGTTCTCCGGGCAACGCCGGGTATTACCGCTAGTACCGCTGAATAAAATATCTAATATAGGTATAATAGTAAATAGATAGTTTCATTCATCATAAGGGATTCTATACAAAGGATTAGTTTCTTACATGTCGTCTTGATGGGGTTTTGAATACAACAAAACAACGCACTTACATGTTTTCCGACACACTAATTACAAAAACGAAAAAAAAAAAAATTAATGTATCGACACATTTTATGTGTATCCAGAACCGCTTAAGGACACCTATTGATTTTCAGCTAAATCGGCCGAAGATAAGAGGTGATCAGAGGAGGCGCTCATCTCAAAATATCCAATAACGTCACCGTCACCCAATACATGAAATGCAAGATATTTTATCATTTTTTCTACAATACTTTAATATTGTTTTTAAGACAAAAGTATTTTTTTCTAAATAAAATTTCAAAATGAGATATTTTTTGCATTCTTCTGTGATATCATTGAGCGGGGCTCAACTCTCTTTTTTCAAATCAGATCTAAATCTTCCGATTCGAACGTCGAGTACCGATTTGAGGACCGAAATAAGAAGGGTTTCTATAAAATTTAAGGTTTTTAAAAATGTGATCAATATGACATATATGACATTTTGTGTCAATACATTTATTCTATCGGCAGTTAATAGAGTTATTTAGTTGAGCCTCTCCCCTAATTCCCCCTTCCCTTTGACCGATTTGGCTGAAAATCAATAGGTGTGATCCTTATGGTGTTTAGGTCACACATATAAAATTTCGTGTCTATAAATTCATTCTTTAGGGAGTTATCGTATTCACAGACAGACATAGGTTTTTTTTTCATATTTGAAATCATCAGAAAACTTGAAATTCCTTTGAAAACTCCGCATCGAATTTTTGACTGATTACATAACTTCCCCTATACTTCTAAAAAAAAAAAAATGAAAAAATGTTCTCAATTGAGGAAACCAAGGTTGATATTATAAAACCTGGTTTCATAATGCTATTCTGTAACTGAAAGGAAACGAACCCTTTAGCAAGAAAAAAAAAAAAAAAGGAAAAAAGAATTTCCAAGTTTATCATTTATTGGGGGGACTTACATAAGATAGATTCTGATAGGGTTGGACTTGGAGGGTGGCTCCAGGATTATATAAACTGATAAAGGATTGTATAAGTGTGGTTTGAGCAGGTGAAAAGAGTTCAACATCCGGATGTATGCAATTTGTACAATCTGAGTAGGCGTTGCAACGTGAGAAACCAGATCTGTGCAGCTCAACTCAATAAATTTCCTTGAAATTAAAATTTATGCATGACATTTTATATATGGAGTCAATTATAAGTAAATGCCGGATTCCCGTGCAATTGCATTATTTTTCGCTTGCTTGAAATCATTAAATAACAATTTATTTTTACGAAATTTTTATATATATACATAAAGGGAAGTTTCGTGAAATATTATATATATATATTTGGTTTTATGACTCATGCCCGGGTTTTAACTACGAAGTCATATCGCCTACTACCAGAGCGCTCTTTCGTCACTCTGGTGGACATGGGCCCGACACTACTGTGGGATTCCTAAATTTTGCCTATCCTAAATTTTTATTTACCTAGGGCAGGGGTCTTTAACGAGTAGCTGACATCGTACAGGCTCGGGGCAATCGCTTAACGTCCCATCCGAAGGACTGCGTGCTTAAGTTTATTTTACCTTCCCAGATAAAATAAACTAAGAGCCTCGGTCGGGTTTCAAATCCACGATCTTGAGCTCAGAAGGCAAGCACTCATACCACTGATCTACAGGCGCCCTCGCACTGACTAAGGTCTACTTTTCTGGGAAATTCTCACTATGATTTTCAAATGGCACAGTTTTTCAGGTAAGAATTTTGAAATGTATTTAGTGGTAAATTTTAACGGTACTTTTCATATCTCTAGTATTTTTTTAATCGAAAATGTATATATTTTTTTTTTTTTATCAAAAAATGTATATTGACCAATAAAATTGTCAGCCCCACATTCCCCGACGCGATGGGTGTCGTGGCCTCCACCAGAGGACGCCCCCCCCCCCCCCCCCCCAAAAAAAAAGTAAATATGATCTGAAAGAAATTTTATCAAGCCGTTTTTTTGTTTAAGCAAAAAGACTGCTAAAAAAATTGGATTTTAGGAATTCTTGAAAAAGATTTATCCGATCTAATTTGTTCTGGTGGCAATGTAGCATCCTTTAGAGCCAGCTTGAGAAATAGGCTATATGGCGTATGAACATTTTGAACGGGAGGGGGGTTTATGAGGAGGGCTTAGCATAAAAATTGTTCTAGCTCATTAACGAATGGTCGGATTGTCATGAAATTTTACACATAGCATTCTTAATAGCCAATTAAAAAATAGTGTGTGTGAGGTCCCAAAATTCTTGAGGGGAGGGGGGGTTTTGGGGGCCCTATGTATAAATATAGTGCTAGCTCATTAACGAATGGTCGGATTGTCATGAAATTGTACACATAGCATTCTTAATAGCCAATTAAAAAATAGTGTGTGTGAGGTCCCAAAATTCTTGAGGGGAGGGGGGGTTTTGGGGGCCCTATGTATAAATATAGTGCTAGCTCATTAACGAATGGTCGGATTGTCATGAAATTGTACACATAGCATTCTTAATAGCCAATTAAAAAATAGTGTGTGTGAGGTCCCAAAATTCTTGAGGGGAGGGGGGGTTTTGGGGGCCCTATGTATAAATATAGTGCTAGCTCATTAACGAATGGTCGGATTGTCATGAAATTGTACACATAGCATTCTTAATAGCCAATTAAAAAATAGTTTGTGTGAGGTCCCAAAATTCTTGAGGGGAGGGGGGGTTTTGGGGGCCCTATGTATAAATATAGTGCTAGCTCATTAACGAATGGTCGGATTGTCATGAAATTGTACACATAGCATTCTTAATAGCCAATTAAAAAATAGTTTGTGTGAGGTCCCAAAATTCTTGAGGGGAGGGGGGGTTTTGGGGGCCCTATGTATAAATATAGTGCTAGCTCATTAACGAATGGTCGGATTGTCATGAAATTTTACACATAGCATTCTTAATAGCCAATTAAAAAATAGTGTGTGTGAGGTCCCAAAATTCTTGAGGGGAGGAGGGGTTTTGGGGGCCCTATGTATAAATATAGTGCTAGCTCATAAACGGATGGTCGGGTCGTGATGAAATTTCAGATGTAGTATTCTTAAAAGCCAATTGAGATATAGACTATCTGGTGACACAAAATTCTCAAGAGGAAGGGGGGTTGTGAGGGGGCTAAGCATAAAAATAAGTCTATCTCATCAACGGATGATCCGATTTTAATGAAATTCATCATGTACTTTTCTTAAAAGCCAAATTGAAAAATAGGGTTTATGGTGTCTCCAAATACTTAGCAGGAGCTATGGGAGGGGCCTAAGCATAAAAATTGTGTTAACACATTAACGGATAATCGGATTGTAATGAAATTTATCATGTAGTATTCTTAAAAGCCAAATTGAAAAAAAAGGGTGTGTGGCATCTCAAAATTCCTAATGGGAGGGGGGAATGTGAGTGGAGGTTGAGCATAAAAATTGTTCAACCTCATTAACGGATTATTGGATTGTCATGAATTTTACATGTAGTAGTTTTAAAAGCAACATTAAAGAAAAAAGGCTATGTGACCTTTGTGCATTAAAAATATATGTACAGATTAAATTCAATTAAATGAATAAATAATTTAGTCATGATACAGGGCCCAGTAATTTCGTCTGATTAAGGGTGCAAAGAGGCGAAACGCACACATCCTATAACCTTCTTGTTTTGTTTTTGAAATCCCATTCAATTATTGATGATCTCATAATTTTCCCTATACTAAATAGCAGGGGTGGCAAAACATGTTTATGACAAAAGAAATTCAGGCATAGGATCATGTTCAAAGTCAAGTGCAAACCATCTCCGGTTTCTTAGTACCTAAAAATAATATATTATAATAATATTGGTTAATATATTCGCATACAGTTGTTGTAAGAGGCACAATCAGCAGCTACGAGGAAATATGTATATGTACACATAAAAAAATATGAGTCAGTGGTTCAGTGTTTTAAAACAATGGCGTTCAAAGCATATAATTACAAAACAATGCAAGGACAAGAGGATGTGTTTTTTAAATAAGATCAACTAATATTTTCATTATCATATCTGAAACTGTTTTTTTTTCTTAAATTTTTAAAAGTTGCCGGTAAATCACCGACAATATACTACCCAAGAAGGAATTAATCAATTAATTAACGCTCGCTCTCCTCCGAAACGAGTCGATCGGTTTCGCTAATAATCAATAGTTGATTTACATAGTGGCTTCTACATTCTTTACTAAATTTTGTTTCGATGAATTCATTATATCGGCAGTTAATAAAGTGTGGTTTTGACTGTAAATTTGAAATTTCATATGGATAAATTCCAAACATCCACAGTTATTGTGGTTTTCGAGTTTAGTCCTCTCATCTCCCTATTCCCTTCAGCCGATTCCGTTGAAAGTTAATAGGTGTTGTCCTTATAGGTTTTTTAATTTATACATGAAATTCTGTTTCGATACATTTATTACGACAGTTATTATAGTTTTCTGTTAAGTCTCCCCTCTAATCCCCCCCCCCCCCCCCTCCCCCTCTTGCCTTTTGCCGATATGACTGAAAATCAATAGGTGTCGTACTTAGGGAAGTCTGGATACACATATAAAATTTCGTGTTAATACATTCATTCTTTTGATATTTATCTTCTACAAAAACTTTTTTTCTCCATTTTTGGAATCCGAAAGCCCTCTGTGGATGAAACCTATTGATTTTTAGCCACATCGGCCGAAGGGGAGGACCTGATCAGAGGGTGACTCTACTCAAAAATCCCAGTAACTGATGTGTCGACATGACATTTTATATTTATGGTCAAAACCCCTAAAAAATAACACGTATTAATTTTCAGAAGAGGGGGGGAGACAAGAGAGGCTCGACTTAAATACTCTAATAACTGCCGATATAATGAATGTATCGACACAAAATTTAGTATAAGGAAGTCAAATATTGTATTTTAACCTAAACGATCGATTGGCTTTGATCGGAGGGAGGACAAAAACTTGACTAATCCGTGCTGGGGAAGTACATAGCCGGTGATTCACCAAATTACTTCTGCAACACTGAGACACCAGTGCTGCCATCTTCCTACTAGTACGAGATTCAGCTAATCTATCGTAGCCACAGGCCACCACCAGATCGGTTTCAGAGGGTGTACGAAAACTTGTTGTTATGAGGAATTTTTTGGAGGTTGTTGTGAGCTGTATTTAATAAAAGACACAGAGTTGTTGTCCACTCACAAGTTTTATTAGCATAAAGTAAAAGAAAGTCACACATTACTTTCATATACCCAGTAATGACAGTATGAAATTTGAGAGGGGGGAGAATGGTCACCAACTACATTTACATGGGAGTACTTTCGGTATTTCTCCCATCCTCAGCCAAAAGCATAAGAGATAAGACTCTTAGGAGAAGAGTTGAACAGGAGAAGTTGTCTTCCTCTATTCCCCCTTCCCTTCATCCGATCTGGCTGAAAAACAATAGGTGTCGTCCATAGAGGAATCTGGATACAAATATAAAATTTCGTGTTGATACATTCATTCTATCGAGAGTTATCGTGTTCACAGACAGACAGTTATTTTATTTCCTCAGCTCTACGGGAAGTTAAAAGAAAATGGTGCATTAATATTCTTAGGAGTCTTATCTCTTATGCTTTTGGCTGAGGATGGTAGAAATACCGAAAGTACTCCCATGTAAATATAGTTGGTGAAATTAGACAATAGGTTTAGGTTTAGGTTTTATGACTCATGCCCGGGCTTTAACTACGAGGTCATATCGCCTACTACCAGAGCGCTCTTTCGTCACTCTGGTGGACATGAGCCCGACTCAACTGTGGGAGTCCTAAATTTTGCCTACCCTAAATTAAAATTAGACAATATATTAAATAAACAAGTTTTATTTCTTTCAAGAGCATTTGAATTATTTCACAATATCTCTGCAATAATGTCTGTTTTCATTTCCTCATGGGTTTCTCTTCCTTCTTTATCAAATCTTTTCATTGCTACTCCAATAACCTATCCTTTTTTTCGATCCCATTTTCTGCCCCATTCACACAAAGGACTCCCTTATACTTTCCTCTCTGGAGATGGAGAGGGTACATTGATCTAAAAACTAATGTGCGATTGTTTTTAATTAAACTTTTATTGAACCTTATTGTCAGTCTGTTATCAGCAAAGTTAAAAATAGTATTGTTTTTCAATATTATCTGTTATCAGCCTGTTAAAAGTGACCTAGTCAATACAAAAAA
The DNA here is from genome assembly GCA_963662175.1 of Aradus depressus. Classification (NCBI taxonomy): domain Eukaryota; kingdom Metazoa; phylum Arthropoda; class Insecta; order Hemiptera; family Aradidae; genus Aradus; species Aradus depressus. The sequence goes on from OY759219.1 coordinate 26,478,100, forward strand.
ATGAGATGGAGAACACTTGAAATATGTATCCATCAGTCAATATTGTTATTCTACTTCACATCTTTATAAATAGACGATTTTATTAGTATTTTTTTTTCTGGGGATGTACAATTTTCTTAAATATCCGAAATTCAAAGTGGATATATTCGGTATCCAATGCAGTTATCGAAATTGAGGAATTGGATCGATTTCAGTTTTATTTTTTTTAGTTGTCGCAAAATTGATAAGTGGACAGAAAAGGCTGATAATGCAATAAATATTCTTGGGACTTAATACTTATACAGTTAATACTGAATACAATGCTAATACAATCCCACAATACAATATATATTTGTGTTCTTATTCCCGTTACTCCACAGAAAGGCAGCCCTTAAACTAACCAATAGACTCCTCATATACGGTTGCGGCCAGTGATGAAGTATGTATGCCCAGTGTGGCCAACCAACAAGCAATACCAACTTGAGAACTCTTCAAGTCACCCAAAACAAATGCCTTAGATTGGTTGGTAGCTCCTCGAGCTACTAAAACTTTTTATAAGGTACACAACTTTCTATACTTTGTAAGGACAGAAAGGGTATTGAAACCTGCACCAACTGCCATGAAAGTTTATGTTTGAGTCATAGGACTGTATAAAAAACAACTTTGTGCCCCAATTGTGATTATTAGTTGCATCTTTAGTTGATCTTTTTTCTCTTGCTATATTTTTGTATTCTATTGTGTTCCTATTACTTTTTTTGTTCTAGTCCAAATTGTTCCTGAATAAGTTTATTTTCTTCTATAAATATTATTATTCTTTTCAGTTACCTAGATGTGTAAAGCATGTTACCTATTCTATTATTTAATACTTGTGTTGTGAAACTAATTCAAATAATATTTTTTTTCATGGATTGACGTCAACTAAAACCATTAATTATGTTTTTTGATGTAAGTGCTTTAAGTAGACCCGAAATTATAAGAAATACACGTGGGGTCCATACAGACCCCATCTTACCGTATGCGTTACAAAAGTTCACCTTACCATTAGAGGGTTAAGTGTGACACAAATCAAAACGTTTTGGTAAAGTAAATAGGGAAAACTCAGGGGGAGAAACACAAAAATATCCATTAACGATTTTAAATTATAATCTCTGTTTTTGAATGTTTATTAATATTTATTTTCTCTTCATTTTAGTTACTTTGTATTTTCTTTTCTTTTTTCTTTATGAGTCTTTTAAAATTTACTCTTAAGGAGCAGCATTGTTTTTAATTTAACTGATTATTTTTGATTTGTATTTAGTGTATAAGGGTAATGGTTAAGGAACCTTATTGTATAATTGTACCTCTGTAAATGCGACTGTTATAATAAACTCTTCTTCTTTTCGATACATATTATATATTATATATACTATACTTATTAACGAGACAAGTTAGCATCATAGTAAAAAAAATAGTCGGTGAATCACCGGATACGTAGATACTTCCCTAGCACGAATTAATCAATTACAATTTATTTATTTCTCCAAAATCAATCGGCCGTTTCGGCTGAAACTTGATTTTTGGTTTACATAGTGGCTTCTGAATGCTCATGTTGAATATTGTGTCGATACATTCATTATGTCGGGATTTTTGAGTTGATCCCCTCCTCTCATTTGGCTGATTCCGGAATCACGAGGTCGAAAAACGTGAAATTCCGTTGAATTCTGACCAAATACATAACTTCTTATATTTTGGAAATTTGATATATTTCCTTTTTTATTTATATGTTTTTTTTCCTATTTATTTATATCCAATATGGGCATGGAAAAGCTTGAGCACGCCTCATCGTTCAGCGAAGGTTCCAAGCCTGTACAATGTCAGATACTCCTTTAGGACCCGGAGTTGGCAAAATTTACGATTCCCATAGTAGAGTCGGGCTAATCTCCATCAGAGCGAAGAAAGAGCGCTCTAGTAGCAAGCGATATGACCTCGTTGTTAAAGTCGGAGGACCTGAGGTATACATTACATATACATAGTCATATTCATAGGTTTTCAAACACTGCGCCTCTGAGTCTAGCTGATGTAACTATCAAAGACCCCAAATTGTATGCGTTCAAATACAAGATTAGTGTAATCTCAAGACAAATGTATACTTTCAAAGATCCTCCAGATAGGGGTGTTATCAGGTCTTGAAGTGATTTTAAACAAACATCACTCTCCCCTTATTGGGTGATAAGCTCACAGTGATATCCATATGTGATATCTACATATTAGACTCAGATTGAAATGAACTAATTCAACATTGAGAAGATATTTAGTCATTTAGAATATATTGTTACCCCAGGGATGGGACATTAGAATGTATACGAAGTATTCAATATTGTACGTATAGTCATTTAGAATATATTGTTACCCCAGGGATGGGACATTAGAATGTACACGAAGTATTCAATATTGTACGTATAGTCATTTAGAATATATTGTTACCCCAGGGATGGGACATTAGAATGTACACGAAGTATTCAATATTGTACGTATAGTCATTTAGAATATATTGTTACCCCAGGGATGGGACATTAGAATGTACACGAAGTATTCAATATTGTACGTATAGTCATTTAGAATATATTGTTACCCCAGGGATGGGACATTAGAATGTATACGAAGTATTCAATATTGTACGTATAGTCATTTAGAATATATTGTTACCCCAGGGATGGGACATTAGAATGTATACGAAGTATTCAATATTGTACGTATAGTCATTAAGAATATATTGTTACCCCAGGGATGGGACATTAGAATGTATACGAAGTATTCAATATTGTACGTATAGTCATTTAGAATATATTGTTACCCCAGGGATGGGACATTAGAATGTACACGAAGTATTCCAATATTGTACGTATAGTCATTAAGAATATATTGTTACCCCAGGGATGGGACATTAGAATGTATACGAAGTATTCAATATTGTACGTATAGTCATTTAGAATATATTGTTACCCCAGGGATGGGACATTAGAATGTACACGAAGTATTCCAATATTGTACGTATAGTCATTAAGAATATATTGTTACCCCAGGGATGGGACATTAGAATGTATACGAAGTATTCCAATATTGTACGTATAGTCATTAAGAATATATTGTTACCCCAGGGATGGGACATTAGAATGTACACGAAGTATTCCAATATTGTACGTATAGTCATTTAGAATATATTGTTACCCCAGGGATGGGACATTAGAATGTATACGAAGTATTCAATATTGTACGTATAGTCATTTAGAATATATTGTTACCCCAGGGATGGGACATTAGAATGTACACGAAGTATTCCAATATTGTACGTATAGTCATTAAGAATATATTGTTACCCCAGGGATGGGACATTAGAATGTACACAATTATTCGAATATTGTTCGTAGAGTCATTTAGAATATATTGTTACCCCAGGGATGGGACATTAGAATGTACACGATTATTCGAATATTGTTCGTAGAGTCATTTAGAATATATTGTTACCCCAGGGATGGGACATTAGAATGTACAACATTATTCGAATATTGTTCGTATAGTCATTTAGAATATATTGTTATCCCAGGGATGGGACATTAGAATGCACACGAAGTACTCGAATGTTGTACGTATGGAAACGTACCTGTTTCCTTCAGCACCCGAGTATTATTTTGTACCATTTCATTGCAATGTAAGACTCCATCCAGTGTACCTACATGTCTTCTCCCCAACCCTGCTTATTCATAGTAAGTCATTTTAATGTTTACTCTTTATTATGTTCCACCTATTTGTCTATTTCCATTATTAATGTTTATGTTTACTAATGTATTCATAGTTAATTTTAATGTTTAGTAATTATTCATAGTAAGTCAGTTTCAATTTTTAACTTGTTATAATGTATTTTTAACGTTCAGTAATGTTTATCAACAAAAAAAATTGTTGTTTATTTTTGATTCTAATCTTGATTTCCCCCCATGTTTGTAGGCCCTGATGATATAAAATATATCGAAACGTTGGCATTTGAATAGTTTTTTTTTCCATCTTTGACTGACCCTCAATATTCCTACAATTAGAATCTACAGTCGCTAATCAACATCTACATTGTACGTATAGTCATTTAGAATATATTGTTCCCTCAGGGATGGGACATTAAAATGTACACGAATATTCGAATATTGATCAATATAGAATATATTGTTACCCCAGGGATGGGACGTTAGAATGTACACGAAGTATTCCAATATTGTACGTGGGGCCATTTAGAATATATTGTTATCCCAGGGATAGGACATTAGAATGCACACGAAGTATTCCAATATTGTACGTAGAGACATTTAAAGTAATTAGTTTAATTGAATATTCGGTACTTTCCCAAATTTTGTATCGATACATTTATTACACCGGCAGTTTTTGGGATTTTTGAGTTTACCCCCTCCTTTCACTCCCTTACCTTTGGCCGATTACCTGATTTATATTTATTATAGTTAGTTATTGTGACTCAAGCCTAGGCCTTAATTACGAGGTCATATCGCCTACTACCAGAGCGCTCTTTCTTTGCTCTGGTGGACATGAGTCCGACTCTATTGTGAGAGTCCTAAATTTTGCCTACCCTAAATTTTTATTCACCTAGGGCAGGGGTCTTTAACGAGTAGCTGACATCGTACAGGCTCGGGACCAACGCTTGACGTTCCTTTCCGATTGATTTTTTTTACTTCTCAGGTTTTGAACCCGCGATCTTGAGCTCAGCAAGCCTTTATGTCTTAAAACTACGAGTATATGTGTCTGTCCGTGTCTGAACACAACTCCCGACAAAACTAATGTATCGACACAAAATTGTATATGTGTATCCAGAACACCCTAAGGACGATATATATATTCATTTTCAGTCAAATTGACCGAAGTGAAGAAAGAGCTAACACAAAAACCGTATTAGTTGCAGATTTAATGAATTTTTAATGATTCACCGTCTACTTTTGTGTATCCATAACCAATTATTGTAGTCGTTTCCAAGGTACAATATTCCAGAAAAGTTGCCAGTTATTCTAGATAGTCTAGATTCTAGAAATAATGTTTCCAATTTGAATCTGCCGGTACCAAAATAAGAACACCAGAAGACAAGAAGGGACCAACGGCGTGATTCTGTCTCAGATAAAAATATCAAAAAACCCACCACATGTCCCATCCTTATCCAACAAGGGATTATTAAGTTTGTTTACTTCCCCAGATCTATACAAAGAATAGGGTAAAGTTCGGTAATAGGTCAAAAATGGCAATCTACCCCACCACAAATTAATCAATTAGGTTTTCCCTCTTCTGCGACACCTTACCCGACCGTTTGGAGAAAAAATCAATATTTGATATACACAGTGGCTAAAAAAAGGAGTCTAGAGGTCCTGAATATGAGCAGAATGGATCTAAGAGCTATAACAGGGCTGATTACAGGACACTGTCATATGAACAAACACCTACACAATATGGGCATCGCTAGAAGCCCTCTGTGCAGGAAATGTGGCGAGGAAAATGAGACTCCGGTTCATATTCTAAGCCAGTGTAAGGCACTAGAAAACAGAAGATTTTACTGCTGTCGGCCATAACGGAACCGAAGCAGGTAATGGAAGGAGCCTGCAGAAGAATCCTGGACTTTATGAAAGATAAAGGGCTGCTGTAAGGACCAACACACACAAGGCACACAATAGGCCTACTCTGGCCTAGGTGACACAATCAGCCCTCGGAAAAAAAATACATGACTTCTGAATCCTTGTACTAAATTTCATGTCAATGCAATCATTACAACTGCAGTCATTACAACTGCAATTATTAAAGTTTTTTGTGTTAAATCTTCTCCTAATCCCCCTACCCTTTGGCCGATTCGTCTGGAAAATCACTTGGTCTTTATAGAGCTCTGGATACAGTTCTGGATATAGATATAAAATGTATTCAATCTTCAGTTTTGGACTAGTTACATAACTTCCCCTATACTTCGTATAGCTTCCTGTGTGTTTGTCTGTTAACACGATTATTAGTTCCGATAGAATGAATGTGTCGAAACGTAATTTTATATGTAAATTCAAAGAGGGCGCCGGTAGCTCAGTGGTATGCGTGCTTGTCTTCTGAGCTCAAGATCGTGGATTTGAAACCCGACCGAGGCTCTTAGTTTATTTTATCTGGGAAGGTAAAATAAACTTAAGCACGCCGTCCTTCGGATGGGACGTTAAGCGATTGCCCCGAGCCTGTACGATGTCAGGTACTTGTTAAAGACCCCCTACCCTAGGTGAATAAAAATTTAGGATAGGCAAAATTTAGGACTCCCATAGTGGAGTCGGGCTCATGTCCACCAGAGTGACGAAAGAGCACTCTGGTATTAGGCGATATGACATCGTAGTTAAAGCCCGGGCATGAGTCATAAAACCTAACCTATAAATTCAAAACATCATAAGGAAGACACCTATCATTTTTCCGCCAAATTGAACGAAGGGAAGGAGTAAATAATATAATACATAACTGCCGATGTAATGAATGTATCGACGCAACTACTGATTTTTAGTCCAAACAGTCGATTGTTTTGAAGGGAGAGTGAAAACTTAATTGATTAATTTGTTCTGGGGAAGTACATTGCCGGTGATTCACTGATGAAATGATTCCACTTGTAAGCATGAAGACGTATAAAAAATAGAGAATACTGAGAGCGTCGGTTGCAGTTCGTAGGTTCAAAACCAGCTGAGCACATCGTCCTTCGGATAAGACGTTTAGTGATGATCCCGAGCCTGTACAATGTCAGTTGCTTATTCTAGTTACTAAACCTGGAGAGGCAAACTCAAGAATTCCCACAGTAGTCGGGCTCATGTCCACCAGAGCAGAAAGAGCGCTCTGGTAGTAGGCGAGATGACCTGGTAGTTAAAGAATAACAAACTAACTGTAAATAAATAAAATGAAATATTTATTTAAGCAAAATTGACGAATACCCACTAGACTGTAGTGCAGTTACAATTAAAGTCAATTTAAAAATTGGGAGAACCGGAAGGAGTTTATAGGCTCAGGCGCCGCGTTACACAATGCATCTGTCATAAAAGTTTATTGTCCATTAGAGAACCGCACTATGTTTCAATTGCATCTATTAATTCTAATAGCTGGTCCTTAGTAGCTATTTGCTACCATGGTTGGTCTTTTACGTCTTGTAATAGCCGAGCGTCAGTAGCTGCGGTAACAGATACGCTTGATCACGGACAATGTGCTACCCCTCCTCCAATTATTTATAACAAATTAAGTACTCGCTCTTCCTCTAAACATTCTCCATATTTTTAAAATTATTAGGATTGGTACTTAGAGGTACTTCGAGTTAAGCCCCTCCTCTGTTACCCCCTTTTCCTTCGGCCAGTTCCGAATTAATAGGTGTGGTCCTTAAGGGTTTTTTAATTTAAATATAAAGAATAAAACGTTGACCCTCCCTTCGGTTCTTTTAGTGAAACAATACAGGTTCTCATGAAGTTTTTATTGTATTTATAACGAGAGCGAAAACCTAAATTTGTAATTTTTTTATTTACGAACAGATATTTTCAACTGTATAAAAATAAATACAACAATGTCAAGATGGGAGAAATCACCCAGTGGTGACATTCCCTAGTAACTGATTTCCTCTCATTTGTAACTAATCACTGTCACTGCTTCTGCTCAGGAGGTCTCTAGGCCATTAACGCTTAAGCCGTCGTTGGGGAAGTATGGCAGAATGGAGGGCATGGACTAGAGGAATATTGTGGGATCTAAGAAGGGAAAATAATTTTTTATACTAGGATTTAGTGACTTCGGTGACAAAAGGTACGTTAAGGTCAGTGTGAAGAGTTTTGTTGGAGAAGTAATAAGGAACATTGGCTATTGTACGAAGGATTTTGGATTGAAAGGATTGGATGCGCTGGAGATTGGAAGCTTTGGCAGAACCCCAGAGTTCCAAGTCGGTAAGTCCACATAGGTTTCAGTACTGCGTTGTATATAAGTCGTTTTGTTTTCAAAGTTAATTTGGATCTTCGTAAATGTGAGAGTTTTATTCGTAAAACATCGTTGTAATCACTATCGGCAAATGACAAGGGAAATATCCAGTGAATGTGCACATACACATTCTACTGGGAACTATGAACTAAATTACACCTATTTTTAGTTATTTCACAGTCAACAGATTAAATGCAGCTTTTAAAGTGCAGTTTTCTGCAAGGCCATGTAAACTCTTCTGCAGGCAGGTGTAAACTCTTATCTGCAATTCGTGCATCAATGATGTTTACTAACTATTAATGCGGGTCTTCTTCCGGCCAGTAATTATATGAAAATATGAAAGTTAGGTAACAATTTTTTTTTTTAAATCATATTTTGCATAATGTAATTTACTGTGGATCCAGGAATAAGACGTCACTATTTTCAGAAGGGGGAAGTTTATTATCAGTGATTCACCTATGACTTTTTTTTGCTGGTAAAAGTATGGAAAGACACACTCCCTCACTTAATTTGCGACGGACCCTGAAGATCCTTAGTCGACGACAACAGTCTTCTCCAGTTCGATTTGTCGTGCGCCACAAGTCCGTCATCAGTATCTTAGTACCTGATCGTCCATGATGCGCCGTATATTTTTATTTTTTATTTATTGTTATTATTATTTTTTTATATTTATATTTTTATTATTGACCAATCTACATACGTCGATGACACCGCCATCTTAGCGGTTGCTGAACTTCACATACACGCCTCATTTACACTACAACACCATCTCACACAATTTGAAAACTAGTGCAACACATGGAAAATAAATCTTAATACTGAAAAATCACAGCACATCACATTTACACTTCGACGAGAAACATGCCCCCCCCCCCCCCCCCCCCCCCCCCCCCCCCCCCTTTTTCATCTACGACAAGCCCCTCCCTCAAACTAATACTGTACGATACCTAGGACTGACATTAGATCGAAGACTGACATTGAACCCACACACACGTCTCACACGAAACACGCTGAACCGTCAACTCAAAATACTCTACGGACTTCTTAAAAGACGATAAAAATTAGACATGACACAAAAACGGAACTATTACACTTACTTACTGAGACCATTATGGACATACGGATCTCAGATATACGGTTCAGCAAAAACATCCAACATCAAACGAATTCAGGCGTTACAGTCAAAAACCCTCAGACTGATAACACAGTGCCCCCCATACATAAACAACACAACACTTCACAACGATCTTGTGATACACACAGTACCCGACAAATACAAACTACTTACATACGGTTTTTTAGAAAACTTTACACACATACAAACCCAGAAATACGTACTTTATCTTCACCACACTTAACCACATAACCCCCTACGAAGGTTGAAGAGAAGATAGAACCGCGACTTACTGCCACCTTGAATCATATTCGTTCTTAAATTTTTTTTTTTACATCATTTTCCTTTACTTTTATCATCTCTCTTACCCATCCCTCAAAATTGTCTTCCAATTCCTTTTTATTTATTTCTTTCTTTATTATATATAATAACTGCCGGTGTAATGAATATGACATATAGGTATTTCTTGGTGGTAGGCGGATGTAGTGGATTTACTTGGAGTGGACTTACTCCAACATAGTTTATTTTTTACCACAACTAGTTTCATTAGTTAAACTGACATCTTCAGGTGGTGAATCTGAACATACATAAACCAAATTAGTCTAGAATTTACAAGCATTCACAGCTCATGTCAATCAGTAATATTAAATGTTAAAAACAACAACGCAATTACATAAAAAATATTTTTAAATAACACGCAAAAATTATCTTCATAGAGAAGGGGTCAAAAGAACTGGACACATATCAGGGACCAGCTGGACATTGGCTGTCTGGCAGAAAAATCACAAAAAAATATATTGGACTGATACATCTGTATTACTTATTTATAATGACATACATTTTAATATGAGAATTCAGAAGCCACTATATAATAATAATATAAGTAAAGTATTGTGTTTTAGCCCAAACGGTCATTTCGGTTTGATGGGAGAGCTGGGGAAGTAATTGGCGATTGATTATCTGAGGATTTTTGATCAAATGGTCGGAAAACATTAAATTCCGTTGAAAATTCGTAACATATACTTGGTTTTGCTGGGGAAGTAGAACAATTAATTTTCTTTGAAATTGACACAAATTCACTGATGGCACATCATGACGTGGAATATCTCTATATGCATGAACGTTCCAAAACAAGGATCCACCTGCCTTTAAAAGGAACACACAATCTAATTGGTGATGAATGTGGGTTAACCATTGTCCTCTGTCTATTTTCGACAACTCGTTTTTATTTCCCCTTCACCTGTTTCCTGTTCTTTTGAGGGCAGAGAAAAAAAAAAAATGTGATGTGGCCATTATAGGATTTTCTTATATCAACCACGCTTATAGATCAAGCTGTTTCCCCCTTCTCAAAATTATTTCAAACTGGCATTACTGGGTATAAGAATGTCTACTCTCAAGATAACTCGAGAAAATCCTGTAATGGCCACGTCACATATTTTACTTAATTTTTATATTTGTGGCTATTATTATTTTAATAATTGTGGCTTTAACAACGAGGTCATATCGCCTACTACCAGAGCGCTCTTTCATCGCTCTGGTGGACATGAGCCCGATTCTAATGTGGGAGTCCTAAATTTTGCCTATACGTTTCACAGGGTGACGGTCGTCTGGGGATAATGTTAGATGAAAAAAATGTTCGTGTTTCCCGTACCTCTTACCATTATTGAGAGCATGTTAACCTGAACACTGTAGAAATCCTGTAAAATTTTCAAAAACTGCTGGTAAAATGAATTTCCCATAAATGTATGATCCCACAAGAACCACGGAGCAGTTGGACCGATGTTACATAGATCTATCATCTACCTAATTACTAATTGCACAGTTAACTAACTAGCTAACTAGTGGTTAACTTCCAAGGTTCCACTCTATGCAGTGCGTTCTTCCACTTAGTCACAACCACTACTATTACTAGCAGTATTACCCTGCGTTGTCCGGAGAACTTCAACTTTTTCTCATAATACCTCTCATGCGAATCCTAGGCAATTCTTCGACAGTACATTGTCGTTGCAATTTTCAATCACTCACATGGAAATGAGGCCTTCAAATCTCCGAAAATTTAGGCTCAACAGCGATGGTAATCGTAGCAACTATTTGCGAGGCTGTGAACATCTTTGTTAGTATTTTCCATGCAGTGGACCGTACTTAGGACCGCGGTGCACCACAGCTAGTATTTAGCTAGAAACGCGGGGCACCACAGCTGGTATTTACCTTGCAACGGCGCAAACCCAGCTAGTAATTGTTTTGAATCGCGTCTTCCGCCGTCTGAGGTTGCTGCCATTTCTCTACTATCCTATCGTCTTATAACAGACAGAAGAAACATGAATTTTAAAAAAGTGTTAATTGTTAAGAAACTGTTTTATTTGTCAAAGGGTTTCACATTTTCTGCATCATCAGGCTACAACATAAATCACTAATGTATCACATACTAAAATAATCATCATCATAATATATAAATAAATATTTAAACAAAATAAAGTTGTTTTCCGGTTTATTCATCTAGGGATCTTTAAGGAGTATCCGACATCGTACAGGCTCGGGACCATTGCTTAACGTCCTATCAGAACAACAAGGTTTTTTCACCTCCCAGATAAAATAAGCTAAGGGCCTCGGCATTACAGTAAAAACTTTCCCCAAATCTCGTCTAGTTTTGTTCTATTAGAAGAAAGTTTTTTTTTTTTTAGCAAAACTTTCACCAATAGCTACAGTCAAAATTACACAAATGACACGCAAACATTAACGCATCCACCTTTTTTTATCGAGTGTCTTGTTATATCTGATCACTTTTCTCAATGCCCTGCAGGGTTGTTCAAGAAGAGTTGTTCTTCTTTTGTTGTCCTGTCCCGCAGGACAACCCGGTTGTTTGCGCCAAGAAGTGATTCGCAATGCGCCTTCGTGATAAAAATGTCACACTATTGTTGTTTACATTGAATTTTAACGTATAACCGGATATAATAATGTCAACAAGGACACTTTGCGAAAACAATGTAGAATTGCAAATTTCGTGTTTGCTTTAATTGAGATTAGAGGACTCAATTACAAACGTGTGGGAGATCCGCCCACAGACTGCACCTAAATAAGACAGTACTCTTTATACGCATCTGTCAAAGAGTCAAGGCTATTCCGGGTTGGTGCGGTGAACTTTTTTGACATTTTTTTTTTTTTTTTCTGTTTTAATTTCTATACAAAGGGTGTCTTTCAAAGTTGATAATTACAAAGCTGACCTTGTTTTGTTGTGTCACAGTTGAGGGGCTCTGTCTGACGCTATCTCTGTGGTGTTTCAGAGCCAACGGTTATTCTACCAATCAAACAATCAATTAGTACCAAATCTTTAGTAACAGGATCTAGTAACAGGAACTAGTAACAAGAACGGGTAGAAGAATAAGGGAAATTGCAAAACAAATTCCAAAAATGAAAAAAGTTCTGCCTTTCTGCGTGTCTGTCAACAATAACTCCATATAGAATGAATGTGTTCATACGAAATTTTATATGTGAATCCAGATCCCTCTAACAACATTTATTGATTTTCATTCAAATCGGCCAAAGCGAAAGAGAATAAAAAAGAAAACAGGTAACAATTAAATAAACTAAAAAAAAAGTTTTTATTAAAAATGGATTGCTTGCAAATACCAATAGGACCCTCAAATTTCCCCTGCGTCTGGTTCCTAAATCAGCTATCAGCTGTTGCAAGTGCAGGGCGCAGGCGCCAGAATGCGCCGCTTGGCTGCCATGCGCTGCTACTGTTCACTGTCTTCGTGTTTACGCAACTTAGTTTCTTAGTTTGTTTTGAGTCTTTGTGAAAAGTGAGCCTAACAGTTCCGTTCCGTTTTGACAGTTTTTCTTATATTACATTTTTTTTTAAAATATACATGAATTAGATCATTTCATTTCCTCGCTCAAAATCTTCATTTATGTTATACTTTATACTCTGAAAGCTGATTTTACATGCTCAGTAAAAATGCAAAGCAGCAGCACAATACACGCTATTGGATGTGAGTCATTCAATTCTAAAAGCACAGAAACCACAGCTTGCATTTTCTGCTGCTGCGCTTTGCATTTTTACTGCTCATGTAAAGTCACCTTAAGTATTACAGTCAGTGGTTAACTCAGGGGGAGCTTCAAGAGGTCCGAGTCTCCCAAATTAATAACAAAAAGTCTGCAAAACCACGGAAACTGGGCGGAAACTCGCCCCCTTGCTCAGAATCCTGGCTACGCCCTTGTCAATACCAGATATTTATCTTGCTTCAATGTAATCATCGTGAAAATAATTGTGTGTTCACTTCCTTACTGCTCCTAGAAAATACATAACATTTTTTAAATATTTACTTATACAATTAATTTATTAAAACATATAAATAACTTTATATAATAATTAGGCACGTTTAAAATGTCAGAAGGAACTCTGATAGATTTTAATGTAATTATTACACAACAATAAGGTATATATTTTATTATCTTAATAACAATAAAATTTTCCACTTTGTAATATTCATTTATTAATGTTATTCAATTATATCACATAGTTATTATTTAAAAATTGAACCATTTTCTCTTTTATTATCGTCTTCATTCCTGACCGCCTTTTCAGTGTTCCTATCTGCGACGCCTTCCGTTCCGGTCTACTGGGTAGCTTCGTATATAACTGATCCGAAATCGTCTGTGAAAAACGATAGGCTAACTTCCTGGATTGTTGCAGGAAGGAGAGCCTGCATTTAGACATATTTCCCTAAAAATTCATAGGTGTCTGTCACCTTTATAGGGTTTTGAACTTACATAATATGTATCATATGTATATTATACAATTTCGTGTCAATGCATTCATTGCAACGGCAGTTATTATATCTTCTGTAGTTAAGCCTCCCTCAATACCCCTTTTCCTTTCGATGATTAGGCTGAAAATCAATATAGTTAGTTAGTTATTATGACTCATGCCCGGGCTTTAACTCCGAGTTCATATCGCCTACTACCAAAGAGCTCTTTCGTCACTCTGGTGGATATGAGCCCGACTCTACTGCGGGAGTCCTAAATTTTGCCTACCCTAAATTTTGTATTCACCTAGGGTAGGGGTCTTTAACGAGTACCTGACATCGTACAGGCTCGGGACCATCGCTTAACGTCCCATCCAAAGAACGGAGTGCTTAAGTTTATTTTACCCCCCAGATAAAATAAACTAAGGGCCTCGGTCGGGTTACGAACCCACGACCTTGAGCTCAGAAGTCAAGCACGCATACCACTGAGCTACCGGCGCCCCTAAAAATCAATATACAATACACGTATAAAATTTCCTTTCGATACATTATGATATTTTTTTATCATTATTTGAATCAAGGTAATCGAATTTTGGTGAAAACTCAACATGACATTTCAGACCGATTGTATAACTTCTTCTATACCTCATACAGCTGGGAAGTAAATGTTGCAGTCGTGTGAGTATCTGTGAACATAATTACAATTTCTTTATGGTGTTGCTATAGTATGAGTGAAGTGGTGTGAGGATCTGTGTGAGAGGCTAGAATGGCGGTGTCATCTGCGTATGTGGCTGTTAATGTGAGAGGGTCGGTGGGGCTTAAAAATTAAATTTATAACTATTTGAGTCTAATAACAAGTAGTAATAACAAAACTATTTAAAAAAAGTAAAATTAAATTAATAAAAACTTAATAGATAAATACTTGAAAATATATAAGTACAAAAAGGATAATATTAATACATAGATTCATTTGTAACAAACAGATACATTTTTCAATTTAATAAAAATAAAGATAACTTTTTTTTTAAATTCTTCCGAAAGTGTCTTTATCAGAACGATATTTCACGATTATGTAACTATAACAATATATAAAAAAATGACATAAAATAAATAAATATATATATATATATACATATATTAAGCAATTATAAATGAATAAATAAAAAATATATAAATGAATAATAATAATTATTCTATTTTCTGAGGGGGGCAGCCTCTCTTATCCAGAAATTGATAAAATGAATGTATCAACATGAAATTTTATTTGTCTATCCTATTTTAGGAACAACACTTATCGACTTTTAGCCAAATCGGCCAAAGGGAAGAAGTGGCTTAACTCACAAACCCCAAAAAACTATCGATGTAATGTATCGACGTGAAATTATATATATGGAGGGTTCAGAGCACAAGTGAACCAAGTCCATCACATTTGATTCCGAGCAATTGGCTCTCAAAGTTTTTTTTTCATAATCAATTCTGAGGTGCACCGTAGTAATAAATGTCATTATAGCTGAAACGGTTGTCCTTTCATTAAATAAACTGTCAACTAAAACAATCAGAATAATGGGTTTATGGACTTGGTTCACTAGCGCTCTGAAATAAATGAAAAACTGGGGCCAAGGACTTGATTCAAGCTGATATCCTGCGGCGTTAAAATGAACTAAGGACTTGGTTCACTGTAGCACTGAAAGATATTACTTTTACGCCTATTTAGCACGAAAAACCTCACAAAGTGAAAAAAATTGACTTGGTTCACTTGTGCACTGACCCCTCCATATGTAAATTCAAAACCCAATAAGAACACCAACTATTATTTTCCCGCCGAATCAGCCAATTGATTATGGAGGGAGAGCGGAAACATAACGGATTATTTCATGCTGGGGAAGTACACAGTGATTCACCGACAAATTGTATTATCGTTATTCATCTCATTTGTTTTTATATTCTAATATGTTGATATATATATAATTTATGAGATATTTTGATGTAAACAATTGTATGACGTATCCTATTACCATATTATGGTTTAACGGAAATAAATGTTTTTATTATTATTATTATTAACGTACGATTTATATCTTCCTAGTTTCCTTGAACCATAATTTTATTACAATAGGTTTTCACCGCAGATTCACCTTCAGACAGATAGATAAACTGTTGAAACAGATCAATTTCAGAGTCTTCCTGAGAAATCACGGATTATGCGGAGCTGAGAACATTTTTTTATTATTCTCAGGTTTTGAAGGCAACCTTGAAGGTCTGGGAGAGACCTCCTACATTTATCCTAACGTTAGGTCGCCAATAAAGTTTACATACAAGCCTGGAAATATGAATCAGTTCCTGTTACTTCCCCAGCAGTTGCCAAGTATACTACCGTATATTATATATTCTAATATGATCTCAACATTAAGATAGGTTATAAATTAAATTTATAACTATTTGAGTCTAATAACAAGTAGTAATAACAAAACTCTTAAAAAAAGTAAAATGAAATTAATAAAAACTTAATAGATAAATATTTAAAATTATATGAGTACAAAAAGGATAATATTAATACATAGATACATTTGTAATAAACAGATACATTTTTCAATTTAATAAAAATAAAGATAACTATTTTTCAAATTTCTTCCGGAAGTGTCTTTATCAGAACGATATTTCGGGACGTTCTTACTTCCTTCATCGTATGCGTGCTTGCCTTCTGAGCTCAAGAACGTGGGTTCGAAACCCGACTGAGGCCCTTAGTTTATTTTATCTGAAAGGTAAGATAATCCTAAGCACGCCGTCCTTCGGATGGGACATTAAGCGATGGTCCCGAGCCTGTACGATGTCAGGAACTCGTTAAAGACAACTGCCATAGGTGAATAAAAATTTAGGGTAGGCAAAATTTATGACTCTTACAGTAGAGTCGGGCTCATGTCCACCAGAGTGACGAAAGAGCGCTCTGGTAGTAAGCGATATGACCTCGTAGTTAAAGCCCGGGCATGAGTCATAAAACCTAACTTAACCTATATACAATAAGCAATTATAAATGAATAAACAAAAAATATATAAATGAATAATACAATTTATTCCATTTTCTGAGGGGGGCAGCCTCTCTTATCCAGAAATTGTACGCAATAATTGTTCCACAATTATTTTTTATTGCCTTTTATCTGCGATTAATAGATAAATTGTACATTGCTACTAGACCTTCATTTGGAATTGCACATATAAAAAATAGAATATATAAATATATACCCATACATAAAAGAAAAAAGAAATAAATGTGTTTTGTAAACAAAGCAATAAACAAGATGAATACAAGGTAAACAAGAAAATGAACCAAGCCTTTCTTACAGTTGCGTAGGCAGCAGGATTTGCGGGAGGGAAAAAATCTCAAATTTTTCTGAAGCACTTTTCTGGGTCAAAAACAAACTTTTCTCCAAGGACAAGCGCACTGGCAACTACATATTTGCCCAACGGGGGTCAATTCAACATGGATTTGGTAGAGGTCGCATGTGTTTGTGCATAATATAATAAATTATTACCTTTCTATTCCTTTTCGGAAGTTTCAAGCTCATTCCAATTATCAATGAACTGCTCAAACACCTCAATTATCAATGAACTTCTCAAACACCTCAATTATCAAAGAACTGCTCAAACACCTAAATCCGTAACTTGTTTTTTAAATGTTTACAGAATATTCTTTTAATTTTGTGTTATAAAGTGGAGGTAGTTTTTCTACCGCACTAATAAATAATTCAGTATCTATGAGAGACATATTTATTTCAATGTTATCCCGAGGGACTGCAACTAAATAATCACCAGTGTGCGGGGACAGCCATCAATATGTTTAATTCTATGGGCAACTATTTAGTCACCGTCCAAAATAGAATATGTTAGACTTTTTTAGTTGCCGCAATTTAAAAATCGCCTGCGTGCGGGCTTAAGTATAGTTTAGACCTGGGGCACACTTGCATTACATTGTAATATATTCCATGGAAATACATTTACATTTATGTAAATACCAGAAGACGACATTTCTTGAACAGAAAAATTAATTGAAATAATTCGAGAAAGGCCGGCAATTAATAACAAAAGTTTACCGCATACAATTTATGGAATTGCCCCTTCTTGCTACGCTGTGTCGTCAACGGATGAAGCCAAAAACGCCTTTTACATTTCTTCCTTCTTATCTCAAGGGCACACAACGCAGCCAACTCTCTGAAGTCCATCTGGCAACTACTAATTACATCCCCATGCGTGCAACCAAACTTTTTAGTTACTCTTTAGTTGCAGTAGTGTGCCCAAAACCATGCAACTGCGACTAAGAAGTTGCTCAACTGAAAATTGCAAGTGTGCCCCAGACCTTAGTGTGTTATATTTTTGTGGTTTAAAAGTTGCTTCAAAAAAGCTAATCCTTTAATCCCCTCTCCCTTTGATCGATTTTGTTGAAAAATAATAGGTGTCGTCAAAAGAGGGTTTTGGATTCACATATAAAATTTCGTGTCGAAACATTCATTCCATCATGCTCACGGACAGACTTTTTTTTCATATTTCGAATCTAAAAGTCGGAAAACTTGAAATTCCGTTGAAAACTTTGCATCGAATTCCCTAATGTCGACACCTATTGTTTTTTTCAGCCAGATCGACCGAAGGGAAAGGGGAGGATATGGGGGCTTAAAATAAAAATTCTAAAACTGCCCTTTTTTATATAAATATAGTAGAATTTTTGACTTGTTCTAAGTGTTTTATTCAGTAGTATTATTTACTATTTATTAAACTTTTTTAGTCGTATCCTAATTTTTATTATCATTTTATGACATTTATTATAACTAGTCTCAAATCTTTTGATTCACAATTAATATCTGAAATTAATATTATTATACCGAACCAGAAGATTATGATTTAAATTTTAAAGGTCAAAGATATATACATTTATATTAATAAGATCCTTTCTTGTTCGTTTTATTATGTACTTAGGCGAAGGTGTAATTTGATTTTTAAACAAGTTGTAATTGTATTTTGTTGTTCTATACTTGAACGCTAAGTGATGTACTTAATTCTTTATTTGTAAATTATGACTACGCTCTGAAGATCATCTGACCAAGAGGTCATCTTTGGAATACAATTTTTGATGTTTGTGTGTATTTTATTTATAAATAAATAAAGACTTAATAATAAAAAAAATATTTCGTACTGGGGAAGTTCATTGGTGACGATCCACTCCTAAGAAAGTCAGGTTCATGTTGAAATTATCTCTCATTGTTGATGTTTTCAAAGTTGGATTTTAAACTTTCAAAAGATTTTTTTTCTTTTGTTTATACGTGAGATGGAATCCATTAGAGTTTTGTATTTTTTATTTTGTTTTGAGGGAACAGTAAGGGCCATGCTGGTGAATTTATTGTAGGTCAATATCTATCCTTTCTTTAGGTCTTTTACAAATATTGTCTCGGGCATCGTAAAAAAAAAACCACTGCCGCTATTAGGCTCAACCAGCGTTGTTGGTAGCATTTTTTTTGCTTTCTTATATACTTACGAAGTATAGGGGAAGTTATGTAACCGTTTAGAAATTTGATGTTCAGTTTTCACCAGAATTTCATATTTTCCGACTTCCTTTCCCCAGCACCAATTAGTCAATTACGTTATCGCTCTCTCTCCAAAGCCATTCGACCGTTTAAACTCTAAACCTAAACTCAATATTTGATTTACACAGTGGCTTTTGAATTTTCATACTAAATTTTGTGTCGATACATTTACATCGGCAGTTATTAGGGTATCATTAATAGGTTATGGATTTTTGAATTTAAAATATAAAACATCATGTCGATACATTCATAACGTGACCAGTTATAGGGATTTTTGTGTTGAGTTCCGTCTGATCCTTCCATCCCCTTCGGCTGATTCCGCTAAAAATTAATAGGTGTCGACCTTATAGGGCTTTGAGTATACGTATGAAATTTCGTGTTTATACATTTATTACAACAGGAGTTATTCGAGTTTTTGTGTTAAACCTCCTCCAAATACCCTTATTTTGTTTGATCGATTTGTCTAAAAATCAAAAGGTATCGTTCTTAGAGGGTTCTGGATAAACACATACAATTAGTGTCGATACATTCATTATATCGGGAGTTACCGTTATCCAGGTTCACAGAATCACACTCAGAAATTTTGACGTGAAAACGTCTATTCGCTCGTTAAGCACAGTGATAGCCGGTCAAAGTTTCTTGTGTTACAAAATACCGTCAGATTTCAATCGATAATAACTACGAGACTAATAATGCGATAACAACGGTTGAGGTCGCAATGGATAGAGCATGTCTGTATGTGTTTGTTATGCAGGGTTTGTATTGCCTGTGACGTTATCGGGCTAGTGTGGGCGCCGGCGGATGATTGTTGTGAATTAGCGTTATGTAAAATTAGAAATTAGTGTAGCGTGATAACGCGTTTAGATAGGACGTTGATTCGGGTCTCATTGTAAATAGCTTGAGGAGCACTACTAAGACTCAAAGTGAAACAATAAAAATATTCGCCGAAACATATGTACAAATAGGTATTAAATTGAAAATTGAAAAAAAATAAAGATGTCTCATATGAAGGGAGCAAAGTTTATCCTCGAAAGTCGTGCCATCTCTTATCACAGAAACACATTAAACTTCGAAGTCATATCGCCTACAACCAATGTTCTCGACTCTACACAACTGTACTGCATTCACTTTGAGTCTCTTAGACTATTCGTATATACTCGTATACCAAATACAGTACCTTTTATTCCCCCTAGATGTATGTAAAGTTCATTCAACGCTGTCAGTCTGATTGACGACTTGAGTCGCGCACTGTTGCTCCAAGTGTGTCATACAACTCTTGTTGGCCCCAAGTTACTCCCGTCATCAGATGTCTCTCGTCCGCTCTTTGAATCAACAACTATTTTATACATTCTGTTATAATGTCAGTCATCTCGCCTTCTTCTTTGTCTTCTAGAGGACATATAGACTAAACCTCATACATTTTTCACAAGATACATCCCGAGGGTACACTCTGAGTTCAATGCACTTGGAATATGCAAATTTGTTCAATCAAATTGTATGCAATGATTAATATAAAAATTTCAATTACACAAACTTCTGTTTTACATTTAAACGACTTTAAGTTTCTTGTCAGTGCTATTACATACCGGATTTTAAATGCTCAATGTGTCCAGTACTTAATTCGGAAAACATGAATTTCTTAGAGGGAAAGAGGATGAGAAAGACGAAGAAAAAAAAGTTCAGAATTTTCTCGGAGTTGGCCGATGTAGTGGGAAACTCGAATAATTCCTAATATTCGAGTTGCCCACTTCATCGGCCAACTCCGAGAAAATTCTGAACTTTTCTTCTTCGTCTTTCTCTTCATCTTTCCTTCTAAGAAATTCATATTTTCCGAATTAAGTATTTCACATTAAGCTTTTAAAATCTGTTATGTAATAGCTCTGACAAGAAACTTAAAGTCGTATTAGGTTTTATGTCTCATGCCTGGGCTTTAACTACGAGGTCATATCGCCTACTACCAGAGCGCTCTTTCGTCACTCTGGTAGACCTGAGGCCAACTCCACTGTGGGAGTCCTAAATTTTGCCTACCCTAAATTTTTATTCACCTAGGGTAGGGGGTCTTTAAGGAGTACCTGATATCGTACAGGCTCGGGACCATCGCTTAACGTCCCATCTGAAGGACGGCATGCTTAAGTTTATTTTACCTCCCAGAAAAAATAAACTAAGGGCCTCGGTCGGGTTTTGAACCCACTATCTTGAGCTCAGAACTATATATCAGTGCCGTTTTAAGACTTTCTGGAGCCATGAGGCAGACTTCATCCGGGGGCTCTTGAATTATTTTTTCAATATTATCCTCAACTTTATTTTTAATAATTTATTTAATATACCAGAACATTCTAGAATCTTATAGAATGTTATGACATTTTCCAGCATGTTCTACTTCAAAAAACTATTAATTTATATATAATATATATATATATATATATAATATTATTTCCATATAGACCATTATTATTTTATTATATATATATATATTTTTCCTATTATTTTGTACATAACCATATGTTATCGATGTACTATATATATTTTTTATTTTTTTTATTTTTATTTTATTAAATTTATTTATTATTCTATTTTTTTTATTTCATTTTTTTTAAATATACCATTCATCAAATTTACGTATAGTTAATACCGATTGAAAAAAAAAAAAAAATCAGAGGTAGAGAGAGAAGTTGGTTTATTGTCACGTGGGGGATGTTTTATGTTACTTTTAAATGATACATGGAAAAGAGCATTAGAATATTCTTGTTGTGGCCATAATATTTTTTTTTATTTTACCCATTTTGATTCCTAAGAATTTAGGAAAATATCCAAATTCATCTAGGAAAGTAAGATTTGCATGACTGGAGAATTAGATAAGTCCAGGGTTATGTTATGGAGAATGGGTGTGTCTCCAGGAATGGCTGTTCGTCCTGTCAATGGCACTGCGACGGAAATGGAAAGCTTTCCTCAAACCGGTTTCCATTATTCCAACCACATGCGCATTTCTCAGAAATCTTTGATTCAGTTTACTCTACACATTAATCTTATATCTCTTTTTTTTTACAGTTTTTCTTTGCTCCAGCTATTTGGAGGAATAGGGGGAATGTTACGTAATCAGAATGTCAATTTTGAATTTTCAACAAAATTTAATTTTTTTTTTCATATTCCATAAATGAAAAAAGTCTTCCCCTCCAATACCAGTCTACCGTTTTAAGATGGGGGTTAAAGTGCATCACGAAAATGTGTCACACCTCGAGAGCTTATATCTCCTAAAATGATGAACCAAACGCCGATAGAAAGCTTATATAGTACGATTTATTATAAAATAAGTTTCAACCCTTCATCTTTCATCCCTTAAATACGGCAGCATAAAAACAAAAAATTAGGCGAAATCCCGAAAGACAGTGTCTCAAAGTTATCCGTAATATACTAAAGTTTTTACTGACAGACATGTATTTATTCTATTTGTAATATGTATTATTTATGAAAGTTGAAGGATTGAAACTTGTTTTATAATAAATCGTACTACACAATTGGCAACAATAATACAGTTCATTCTACTTCTAGTGAAATTAATTAATAATCGATTATGATAGTTACCATGATTGTATTTAGCATAAAGAGTCTAGCCGGATAGGAGTACGAAAACTGCCCCCCAATGATTTTCGAATGGGCAATTGACCAACAGTTTGCACATATAAAAAGAAAACTTTCCTGAAAATTTCAGCTCTCATATGCAAGTTTAACTTTTTTTTTTCCTTTGCGGTTATTGCGAGTATGAAACTGTCGATTTTTTTTTGAAGTTCTTATGCTTCAAATTATTATTATTATTACTAGAATAATAATTATTGAGTAGTGCGCAATTTCTCGTGCAGGCGGTTAGAGTTCGATTTCCGACCAAGGCAAAAAGATGCGGTATAAAAATTTAATTTAAAAAAATTCTTCATAAAATTGTTGAAAAAAATAGTACTGTTAACAACCGTTTAATACTGCTATATATTTATTGTATTTAAAAAAAAAACATATATATTTTACGACATTATTTTAATAAAAATTCATAATATTATATATAGAATAATTCATAATATCATATAATAAATAGAAACGGAAATAGCCGAAATAAATGACTTTTTATTTTTTTAACATTGTTGCACCACATCAAAAAACTCGAAAAAATCAGGGTATATTTTGATATAAAAAACACGTATTGTGTGAAAATTTGGTGAGTGTCACTCAAAAATAACATTAGAAACTGCCATTTTGAATTATTCTAAAGTCGATAAAAAATAGAATTTAAATCGGAAGATTAAAAAAAAATACTATAGGTGTATTTGAAGCATAATAACTTCAAAAAAAAAAAATCGACAGTTTCATACCCGCAACAACCGCAAAGGAAAAAAAAAATGAAAATTGCATTTTTTTTTTAATTTTCATCGAATAATGGGAGTTGGGAGCTGAAATTTTCAGGAAACTTTTCTTTTTATACGTGGAAACTGTTGGTCAATTGCCCATTCGAAAATCGTTGGGGGCAGTTTTTGTACTCTTATCCGGCTAGATCCTTTATGTGAAATAAATAAAATACGAAAGATTTATTTTGTTTTAATTTGAAAAACTGAATATACTATATATTCTACGTCATCTGTTGCGGCACAGTTGTAGCTGTGCCCATTACTGTTTTTTCTTTATAATAGGCGGTTGCGATGGCCGCTGTAGCTTCATTTCAATAGACATAGAAAGGAAGAGATATTCCTTTTCAAGACAAGTCCTTTGGAATCCCTAGAATTCTTTCTGGGTCACTTCCCCTTCGGAAGGATGCGGGACTATCTTTGGAGTGAACAGCAAGGATGGAAGTACAGAGACTGACGTACAATGGAGATAATAACTACCGGGTTTGGGAGGAGAACTACAGGATTATCTGGAGACAAAGAACCGAAGAAGAGGAACAGGAAGGGTACCTTCTGAGAAGTCACCGCTGAGGTGAACAATACACCTACCCATTTTAAAATACGATATTCCCTACTCTAGCTAAATATTATTTACTAACTATAGTTGCCGATGCCGTGCCGTAAATTCGCAATAATAGTATTACAGACACTTCTGAATCCTCATACTACATTTCGTGTCGATACATTTATTACATCGGAAGTTATTCGGGTTTTTATATGAGCCTCCCTCTCATCCTCCCCATCCCTTCTACCGATTTTGCTTTAAATTTAAATTTAAAATTTCATGTCGTTACATTTATTTTATTATTAATTTATTCATTGAACGGAATTTCTTTTTTTTTTTTGTTAAAAAATAATAAAATGAGTTCCTTGGAATCAGTTCTGTCGAAACTACGTTTAAATCATTATTTTTTATTATGTACATACTAATTTATTTTTCTTGTTTTCTCTTTTTTGTGTTTTTATATTTTATATCTTTCTTTCATTTATTTATATATATTATATACTTTTTATTGTTATTTTGTTTTCTTTCTAACTTTATCTTAATTTTAAATAAATTAAGACAAATGTATCTACTGTATTTATTATATACTTTATCTATTATATATTATTATTATTATTGTACTCATATTTTCAAGTATTTATTTATTCATTTCATTTTATTTTTAGTAGTATTTTTAATTCTAATCCATTTGTGTCAGAGAAAAATTTAGGACTCCCATAGTAGAGTCGGGTTCTTGTCCACCAGAGTGACGAAAGAGCGCTCTGGTTGCAGGCGATATGACCTCGTAGTTAAAGCCCGGGCATGAGTCATACAACCTAACCTAAGAAAGTAAAATCAAATATACTTTAAAAACGTTTCCTTCATAGATTCCAGATTGGCCATAACCGAAGTCTCATATGATTCTTGTAAAACCTCTTGGTGGGCGTTCTACAGGTGTAGAATATCCAAATAATATAGAATAGAATCGTTATCTGAATATCGAATGAGAAGAAGAAAGACATTTTTGTATGAGGGAACCAAGACATCTGTTCAAACAATCAGCTGTCGCTCGCTATACAATATTGGAGATAAGGTGTCTGTTTTATATTCAGTTCATGTTTGTCGTAAGTTCATCAGACAGGTATTGTTTCTACAATGGTGACTCGTCGGTCAATCACCGGCTATGTACTTCCCCAGGACGAATTAATCAATTAAGTTTTCACTCTCCCTCCTGAACCAGTGAAGCTTTTGTACCAAATGTTAATGGTTGACTTACCCACTGGCTTTTGAATCCTCACACTAAATTTTTTGTCATTCATTTGAGTTGATGTAATGTATCGACATGAAATTTAGTATGGAGATACAGAAGCCCATGAAAAAAACACCTGATGCCGCATATGAAATTTCTTATTTATACATTAATTGAATCGCTTATTTCAGAAACCCCATAAGTGCATAATTTCAAGTTTTGAGAT
Source organism: Aradus depressus (assembly GCA_963662175.1). Taxonomy (NCBI): domain Eukaryota; kingdom Metazoa; phylum Arthropoda; class Insecta; order Hemiptera; family Aradidae; genus Aradus; species Aradus depressus. The sequence goes on from OY759219.1 coordinate 26,503,871, forward strand.
ATTTAAGAAAAACTTCTAACTTAACGAAAAGCAGTTATATTTTTACAAAAAAATTCCTGAATGTAAAGGAAGGTATTATACATAATTTGGAAACGTATTATATTCATTAAAGTGGAAGAAGAGGGTTAAAAAATATATATATATGCATCCTCTGCATTTATGGGGTTTTTGCAATAAAATTATGACACTTTTTTACCATTTTTATGAAATTAATGAGTTCAGTTAAGGGTAAAAATCAACAAAGCTGTCTTCTAATAAAATTTAACTTTATTTTGGTAAATAAAAAGGTATTTTGTAAAAATAAAATACATAATATGATGCATTATACTGCAGAGTCAAAGTCTTCTATTCTTTCAACTTGAGATGTTGGGCAACTCAAAATCATGGTGTAGAATTCAGCATAGTCTGAGGTGTATCAAGCGAGCTTTTGAGGATCATCAATTTTTTTCTTGTTAATTGGGATTTTCCCAGCAGGGTAGGCTTTCATAGTTGGCAGCTCAGGAGGGAACGTGGTCTTTCTTAAAGAAAATGTTGACGTAGTAATGCCATTAATGAACGTCTTGGCTTTGAGTTTTCCAGGTAAACCATTGCTGAAGATAAAGTGTTTGTAGGTCGGATATTTTGTCCTTCTTTAGAATACCTCTGCCTAACGTTTCATCAGAGTTGACGGTTTTCTTGTACGAGCATGGCCACCACTTACTGAAACTCAAAATGTCGTCTGTTTGTACTTCATGAATGGAGAAGCGACCACATCTGCTAGCCTCCAAATATTATTCGACCTTTAGAACGTTCTTATATCTAATAAATCCCACAAATAACTTCAATGCAAAAAACATGTTACAAGTATTTAGCGCAGAAACCCCCTAAGTGATGTCGCTTATGGGTTTTCTGCACTAAACGAATATTTCAACAACGCGAAATGGTGGTATAAGGAACGTTGTTTTACTGGATTTTGCATCAAATGTAGCATCAATCAATCAACTACAAAAACCAGTATAAACTCAATTTCGAATTTTTTGTCGGTTATGGGTTTCTGAAATAAGCGATTCAATTACAACGGCAGTTATTAGAGTTTTCGTGTTAAACCACCCCCTAATCCCTCCCTACCTTTGGCAGATTCGCCTGAAAATGAGTAGGTGTTGTCCTTATGGGGTACTGGACACACATATAAAATTTCTTGTCGGTACATACATTCTATCGGGAGTTATCGTATTCGCAGACACATACACAAATGCTTTCTTCAATTTTTTTATTACATTTTCGAATCCTTTCGCGGGCCGTATTAAGCCGCTCTGCGGTCCGTATCTAAGCCCCATGTCCAAAGTTTGCTCATACGTTTCTTATTTCAAGACATAGGATTCATTGAGAGTAGGTACGGAACAGTGTTCCCCCTCATAAATCACCAACGAGGTCCAGGCACTGAATCGGACATCACGTGGAAATCTCCATATTCAAGAGGTTCTCAAATTTCAATAAAATTTGACTTTCATGTACTCTGGTACAGTTTCACATGTACCCTGGTTCATATCACCAATATTACACATGAGACGAAATCAACATTAATAACTGTTGACACAATTTTGAGGGATTTACACTAAATATCCTGTCACGCTTCATCCAGATTATGTAGAATAGAACCGAGGATGAAAGGGATTTTGGAATTTGCTTCTTCATCCCATCTGAAATTTGAGGACCAATTAGCGATTAAAAATTTAATAACGAATATTTTTGGCAAGAACAAATTTTTCGTCAGGTCCAACCGTTTTCGTGTAAATTAAGGAATCATTAAAAAATGTGTTTCAAAACGACATTTCAGGATGGTTCTTGGCATGAATCTCGAAAACCAGACGACCTGCAAAAAAACCTATTTCATATAAAATTTGTCTTTTAGTTTTTCCTACAACATGTAGTTGAAAAGATTTTTGATTAGGTATGAGTGATATGTTGTAAAATATACGATATACAGTAGAGTCCCGTTAATCCGGACTAGATGAGACCGGACCCCGTCCGGATCACCGAAAGTCCGGATTAAACGGAATTTGCTGTAAAATGCACATGATAAATATTTTAGCCATTTTTTTTTCTCATACATACACCTTTTACTTCAGCTTAAATTTATTTTCAATACTACGTAATGTATGTCGACCTACGAACTGAGATAGGGTTAACAAAACAAAACATCTTTGTTCTATCAAAATCGATTTATTGTACAGTACAGTACTAATGTACAAAACAAACCACCATTTTTACATTATAACATTAATGTACATGTTATAATGTAAAAATTAAGAATTTTAAAAACGAAATATGTAAACATTAAATTCTGAACAGGACTATAAAATAAAACAATGTACAGTACGTAATGAAAACAAGAATAATATTTTTAGACTCACTGAAAAAAGTTTTTAATTTTTTTTTTTTGCTTTAAAGAAGACCGACGTCGTTTTGCCGTACGATCTTGTAGGCGCCCCAAGATCAGTAGTCAAACTCTCTCTTTGAATTATTTTCGTACTTACCGCTCGCTAAATTAAATTTTTGGTTATAATCCCGTCCGGATTAACCGGATGTCTGGATAATCGGGACAGCGGGCCTCCACTGTATACATACGTACTTGGCCTCACTAGATTTTTCTAAGTAGTTAGATATGTGATTAGAGCACATATTACATACATTCTTTTCCTACCAAATAACCATAATCAGAAGAGAACTCGAGGACAACACACTATTGTCGTCAGTCGTCGTTCCCATGTAAGGTATTTTCTTCATTTTGTCATCGTTAGAGACATGGCCACGTTGGTAAACATTATTTTGTTACGTGCGAATGCAGTAAGAACTATCTGTCTTGGCTTTGTACGTAACCAGATGCAAATTCAAGGTTTTGCAGGTCAATGACCACATACGTATTGAACGATTTGGGGAATTTTTGAAATTTTCGTTTTATTTACCCAGCTGTTTGAAGAAAAGGGGAAGTTATGTAATCGGAAAAAAATTGGATTTTGTGTTTTTATCGATATTCATATTCAATTTTCTGATTTCAAGAGTCAAAAAAAAATATCTGTCTTTGTGTGTACATTTTTGTAAATTCTCATAAGTACATCTCATAATTTTCCGCAGAATTTAAAAAAATATGACTACAAAAATAATAATATTATACAGTAGGTAAACTATATAATAACTACAGTAGATAATGTTTTAATTTAATTAAAATTAAGATAGCCAGGGAGCCATGGTGGCCGTGCGGGCTAGAGCGTAGGGCTTTGGTCGCATGGTCTCACCATGGTTTGCGGGTTCGATCCCGTCCGGGAGTGAGTTTTATTTCGTAGATAGAACTCCCTCCCGGGGCCATGGATGTCATAAATAACTAGATAACACCATTATAAGAGTCATGGCTAATACGCATTGTATGTAAGGCAAAAAAAAAAAAAATTCCGGAAGTGTCTTTTCACGACGACATTTCGGGAAGTTCTCTCGTCCCTTCCTCAGGTCACAATGTGCAAAATATAGAAAAGAGAAAGAAAACAAAATAATAATAATAAAATATATATATATTTAATATTATATACATATAAATAATGAAATAAATAAATAAAATGCTGATAAAAAAAGTATAAATAATAAAAAATAATGAATAAAACATAGATTCGACAGATCTTACAGGAGGATATCTATGGAGGAGAGAGCGCCGGTAGCTCAGTGGTATGCGTACTTGTCTTCTGAGCTCAAAATCGTGGGTTCGAAACCCGACCGAGGCCCTTAGTTTATTTTATCTGGGAGTTAAAATAAACTTAAGCACGCCGTCCTTCTGATGGGACGTTAAGAGATGGTCCCGAGCCTGTACGATGTCAGGTACTCGTTAAAGACCCCTGCCCTAGGTGAATAAAAATTTAGGGTAGGCAAAATTTAGGACTCCCACAGTAGAGTCGGGCTCATGTCCACCCTACGCCCTCATTGAGTAGGTTAGGAGATATGGACCTTGCAGTTAAAACCCGGGCATGAGTCATAAAACCTAACCTAACCTATATGGAGGAACTCTGCCAAAAAATAAAAATAAAAATGAAAGCTTTGTATCAAATAATGTTTTTGAATATAAAACACAATTTTTTTTATTATGTTTATTTCTCTATTTTTGTTCAATGAGAAAAAAATACTTTTTCCGAATAAAAGGTTTCTTCGAACATAATACTTAAGTTGACTTTACATGAGCAGCAAAAATGCAAAGCGCAGCAGCAGCAAATGCACGCTGTGGTTTCTGTGCTTTTAGAATTAAATTACTCACATCCAATAGGGTGCATTTGCTGCTGCTGCTGCGCTTTCCATTTTTACTGCGCATGTAAAATCAGCTTTAAAAGTATAAAGTATAACTTAAATGAAAATTTTGAGCGAGGAAATGAAATGATGGAATTCATATATATTTAAATAAATGTAATATGACTACATGTACATGTACATTTATGTAACAGCTGATTGCTGATTTAGGAAACTTAGCTATTTAGGAAAGGATAGCAAGCAATCCATTTTTAATAAAAAACTATTTTTTTAGTTTATTTATTTTATTTTGGTTGTTTGCTCTGGCCAGGGGGGGGGGGGGGGGGGCACGCGTCCTCCCTCTGCCCCCCCCCCCCCTCCAGGCTACTTCCCTGACCCCTATATAAGTCAAATATCGATTTTTAGTTGAAATCGTATATTGACTTTGGTGGGGTAACGAATACTCTTCATTGTTCAATACACTGCCGGAGGATTCCATGCTAGACAAACATCCTATGAATACAAGGTTAACTACATAACAAAAATAGGTTCTATCCTGTACATGTTTATTAACAATCGGGAAGAGAACTGAAATAGATATGAAGAATGAATGAGAACGCGAATACTGAACTCCGAATGCTATGAGGTTACGTCAGCTTGTTTAAGCACTTCCCGAAGACCTTGTTCTTGAGAACGTGCGTAGTCAATGTTTTTTTTTTTCTCTCTCTGGTCTTATTTCTTGTAGTTTTTTTTTTTTTTTTTTTGTTTTTTATTTATTTTTATTCCTTTTAATAAATTATAAAATGTTCGACGTCACATGGTTTATTATTCTCAACGCTTGTTCGTTTGCAATTTTAATACGATAGAAACCTGTTGGCTGAAACAAACATGAAGCAAAAAAAAATAAAGTTGCATTGCCACCAGTGACAACGTTATTTAAATAAGGTCCGCGGGTTCCATGGTACATTTCATCAACACTTTCTGCTCTAAATCTCTAGGTAAATAAACACTACAGGGATTAATAATAATAATAACAAAAATAATAATATTTATTTCCGTTAAGCCATACCATGGTAATAGGATACGTCTTAAGAATGTATACATTAAGATAGCTTATAAAATGAAATAAATACTTGAAAATATGAGTACAAAAATATCAATATTATACAGTAGATAAATAAATTATATAGTAGATAATTTTTATTGAGATGTCTTTTTCACGACGACATTTCGGGACGTCCTTACATCCTTTCCTCAGGAATAAAATAGTGCCTTATAGCTTTCAATCGAGATCCCTCAAAACACCCCAATTTTCTGCCATCCCCCTCCTTAATGGAGGCAGGGCAGTACGCAGGGGCCCGAGTGATCCCCCCACCAGCCTGCTCTGCCTGTACTCTGCATAGCAGTGGAGGTAGACCATGAAGGAAGGAGAGCTGAAAGTGCCAGTACATGAGGGGACAAGGTGGTTACCATCAGCCCACCCAGATATACTTACTATTCATATTAGCAGGTCTCTCGGCCAGCACCGCCTTAGCCTTCGGGGGGATTATCTGAATGGGAGGGAGAGGATAAGAGTTGAGCGACGGGATGGACATGGAAGGAATGGTTAGTGTACAAATATAGAGAAGTGGGACCAGGTCAATAAATAAAGTGATTTTAAGATCATTATGTAGAGTAGGGTTAGTAATATAGCAGGACGCATCAACAATTGTACTTAGGGTCCCTGGATTGGAAAGACTAGCCTGAGGGGCATTGTCCAAGAATGGATCGTGGAAGGACGCCCCGTGACTCCCCATGGATACAACTAGACCATTGGATGTCACAGGTGCTATCAGGTCACGGCGACTTCAGCGCCAAGCTCTTCTTCTTTAAGAGGAAGAACAGCCCTGCCTGCTCGTGTGGCGGCGTCGAGACTGCGGAACACGTAATTCTCGAATGCCCGCTATATGACGGACCCAGGGTGGCGCTGATCCGCCGGACGGGATCGTACCTGGGACTGGACCTGCCGGGACTGATGATGGAGGCTTGCTACCTATCAAGAAACCCTTCTAATCCGGCGCCGGGGGCCGTTGCGGCGGCTGCCCCCGGCTCTGGGAAGTAGGCAGAACAGAATCCCCCGACAGATCCCGAGCTCACTCGGCGTAAAGCGCTAAAAACCAAGGACGACTGTGGACCGTAGCCATTGAGCCGGTCCACAGCCGTCCATAGCAACATGTAAATATGAATTGTAAATAAACAGAGAAAGGAAAAGAATACCTATTCCCCAACATGACTAGGGTGATGTTACTAACCCCCTCAGGGGGTCAGGGGCACCCAATAAAAAAAAATAAAGATTGGAAAGACTGGATACACTTGATATTAGATGTCAACTAAATTATTAAAGACATTTGAAGTTTCGAAAATGTTAGATTACGAAAGCCTTTACTGTCATGTCTGTCGTTACTGGTTCGCCCACGTTCGTGTTCCCTTCCTTCTGTTGGTCCTTCACATACACGTGTTTAGGATTAAATATCCCATAATAGCAAAGAGTTGACTAATAACGTCCATTGTACTAAAAGAGTTTGAAATCTCTGCACTGAACGATGTGGGTGTGACATGAAGCAGACAGACTAATGAACGAAAACAATCGGGTTTCTGTCTTGAATTACGAAACGCTAAGTAAGTCATGACAAGTCCATTGGTGAATCATTGGCAATGTTCTACCCTCAGCTAGAATATAGTTTTTGATTTTCCCTCTAAGCCAGGTATGGGTACTTCTTGTTCCCCCTACAAAACCAGTAGATCGTTTGAGTTAAACTCAGAATTTGACTTATATAGCTTCTGAAACCTCATACTAAACTTTGTGTCGACACATTTAACATTGGAAGTTATTGAGGTTTCTTGGTTGAGCCCATCTCTTAACCTCCTCTTCCGCAAATCTGGCATCCTCATGAGATTTTGAATTCACATATGAATTTGCATGTCAATATATTCAATACAACTGTAGTCATCAGAATTTTTGAGTTAAGCTTCGCCTTTAATTTCTCTTTCCTTTTGGACGATTTGTCTAAAAATCAAGAATTGTCGTCCTTATGGGGTTCTGGATACACATCTAAAATTTCGTGTCGATACATTCATTCTATCAATAAGTTTTTCATTTTTGGAATCAAGGTGTCGGAAAAGATGAAATTTCGGTGAAAACTATTGATTTTCAGCCAAATCGGCCAAAGTGAGGAGGGGATTAAAAGGGAGCCTTAACACAAAAACTAATACTAATAATTATTGTAATGAATAACGACAGATAATTTAAAAGCCCATAAGGATATCACCAATTATTTTTCCAAACCAGAGAAGAAGGGCTTGATTCAAATACCCTAATAATTGCCAATGTAATGAATGTATCGACACAAAATTTAGTATGATGATTCAGATGTTAGTCAAATATTGAGTTTTGTGGGGAGAGCGAAAAACTAATTGATTAATTCGTGCTGGGGAAGTACAGCCGGTGAACCACCGACGACATTTTTCTACAATGATGGAGACACTTAAAAAATCTTTACAGAATTCTTTTATATTAGTGGGAGACACCAAAATGGCTGCCTCCAACAGTTTTATGGTCAAATGCAGTGAAGAAAGTTCTTCTCACTTCCTTCTAGGGTCTTTTATGACATTTGGTTGGGAACTATTAAGGAGGAACTTCGAATCCTTCCACGAACAAGTTTTTAAGATGGGGGGCTTTCAGGTTTCATTTAAAACCATAAAACCCATGGAGTTGCCGCAAGCAAAAGATAACTTATAAAATTAAGGCAGTCCAAAAAATTCCCACCAGTTAATTTTTCATGAAAATTGACCGAAGGGAATAGGTGATCAGCGGAGGTCGACGCAAAAACCTTAATAACAGAGGGAGATCAACCACTTTTTTTCTAAAATTTTGGTGAAAACATCGAATTTCCAACGATTACTTCGTATTTGTTGTTTTTCCCTACGCTGGTACGCTTGCAAGTTCCGCCATGCGTCTCTTAGTAGCCCAGTATACTGCACATTTTTTCGTCGTAGTGCAGTTTCCTTTATTAGCAGTTCTGACGTCCTGGAGAACAGAGCACACGTCAAAATGCTGCACTATCATGAGCTGCTCTCCCTCGCAGAGGGCGCAGTAGGTGTTAGGCCACCGAGTGTCCTCGAGGTAGGTCTGGTGGCAGCCGGCCTCCTGTCTCCCCCAACACCCGCCACGGTTTTCCCTCGGCTTCAGCTTTACCACATTCTGGAGGGAACTCTTCACTATACGCTTCGCGGCTTCCATAGTCAGGGGGTGTTCAAACTGTTCCATGAGGCAGCCTGCCCTGGCCAGCTGGTCCGCCTCCTCATTCCTTGATTCATTCATATATGTAAGTAACAAACTACAGATTGGCGGGAAAAAATGTAGGAATCCCTAAAAAGTATTGTCACAAGGGGAGAGATATTTGAATTATTAAAATGCAATAATTTAGTTTCCTGTCTTTCTCTAGCCAGGCGGAGGGAGGGAGTCCTAACGGCCGGTTTCAGGAATTCAACCTTTCCCATTGTTCAATCGTCTGCAAGCGATACCGACGATTCTATTGAAAATAGATCAGTGGTCGCCAAACAGCGGCTCGCGAGCCACTTGCGGCTTTTTGGTCCCTTGAGTGCGGCTCTTCCACAAAACACCACGTGCAGGGGCGTGTATAATTGGTTTTCTTATTTCCATTTTTACATAGGTACTTAGTTGGTGTTTAATAAGAAAGTTTATTTATAAGTTAATTTTAGGGAGCGTTGTGGAACGAAAGAAGATGTAGTGTCAAGGATTGAGAAAGGTATGTTGAGATGGTTTGGACATATAGAAAGGAGATAGACGAAATAAGTATACAAGACGAGTGTGGATGGGAGATTTGGAAGGGGTCGACCTCAGCGAACGTACCTCAATCAGATTGAGGACCTTTTTAACAACGGCCAGCTAAGGAGTACCCTAATTAAGTTAATAACAATGTCCCTATATAGTTTAAAATTAAAAAATTTGGTTCTCAAAATAAATTTCAATCGTTGTACTGTTGATATTTGGCTCTGTTGACTAATGCCGACCACTGAAATATGTGAACGTACAAGTCATTCTCTTCAGGGCGTCAGTCTACAAAATGACTATCGGCGAGTATTTGTTTAAACTATTTTCTACAACTTTTCTCTATCTGTTTAAAAAGGGAGTTATCGCGTTCACAGGCAAAGAAGAGGATTTTTACTTCCCCAGAAAAACGAAATATAGGGGAAGTTATGTAATCGAACAGAATATCGATGTTTCGTTAGCTTTTATCTTTTCATTTTTAAATCAGGGCGTTGGAAAACATTAAATTCCGGTTAAATAAAACTCCATATAAAATTTTAAACCTTTTAAATAACTTCCTCTATTCTTCATATGACTGGGAAAATATAAACTTGTCCGGATAAGTGATTTTATTCGAAAATTATTTCAATTGTCTCTAGGGACAATTAGGACGTTTTAGGGAGTTCGAATCCTTCCATAAAGAACGGTTTGAAGAAGTTTTCTAAGTGGTTGAAAAGGTTGAAATGTAGTGTATACCTGGAACTCTTCTTAAAGCCCTCACGTTTAAAAAATAACAAAAAAACGTATCTTCTGTTTGAGAAGGAACTCCTTGCCTCCTCTGCTTTCTCTTACTTCTTGGACCACAAGATGGACTGAAAATGTACTTCCACAGTTCGAATTAATCAAATAAGTTTTTGCTCTCTCTCTAAAGCTGATCAGCCATTTTAATCCATAGAGAGAGACTTAAATTATTGAGGTTTTTGGGCTCTCCTCTGAGTCCCCTCTTCTTCCCTTTGGCCGATTTAACTGAAAATGTATGGATATTGCCTTTATGGAGTTTTGGATTTACTGAATGTCATGTCAATATATTTATTACATCGGCAATAATTAGGCAAAATAGGTCATTTTTATTATAAAAGTAGTACATATTACAGTAGGAATAGTACATAGTATAGTAGGAGCATTATATACTTCAGTAGGACCTCGAGCTTAAAGCCCAGGCCTGAGTCACACTTATTTTTTTAAATATTTTTTTTGGGTTACTACAGTAGGAGTAGTACATAGTACAGTAGGAGAAATACAAAGTACAGTAGGAGTTTATATAGTTCAGACCTCGAACTTAAAGCCCAGGCATGAGTCACACTTATTATTTTTAGTATTTTTTTTGGGGTTACTATAGTAGGATTAGTACATAGTACAGTAGGAGTAATACAAAGTACAGTAGGAGCATTATATAGTTCAGTAGGACCTCGAACTTAAAGCCCTGGCATGAGTCACACTTATTTATTTATTCTTTGGGTTAGTACAGTAGGAGTAGTACAAAGTACAGAAGAAGTAGTACATAGTTCAGTAGGAGTAGTACATAGTACAGTAGGAATAGTACATAGTACAGTAGGAGCATTATATAGTTCAGACCTCGAACTTAAAGCCCAGGCAACAGTCACACTTATTTTTTTTTAGTATTCTTTTTGGGGGTTACTACAGTAGGAGTAATACAAAGTACAGTAGGAGCATTATATAGTTCAGTAGGACTTCGAATTTAAAGCCCAAGCATGAGTCACACTTATTTTTTTTAGTATTTTTTTTTGGGTTTCTACAGTAGGAGAAGTACATAGTACAGTAGGAGTAATACAAAGTACAGTAGGAGCATTATATAGTTCAGTAGGACTTCGAACTTAAAGCCCAGGCATGAGTCACACTTATTTTTTTAAATATTTTTTTTTCATTGGGTTACTACAGTAGGAGTAGTACAAAGTACAGAAGAAGTAGTACATAGTTCAGTAGGAGTAGTACATAGTATAGTAGTAGTACTACAAAGTACAGAAGGAGCATTATATAGTTCAGTAAGACCTCGAACTTAAAGCACAGGCATGAGTCACACTTATTTTTTTTTTTTTCCGTGTCACTATTGTAGGAGTAGTACATAGCACAGTAGGAGTAGTGTATAACTATTGAAATTTCGTGGGACTCAAAAAAAACGTTGATATCCAGTTAATATCGATGTATAAAAGTTCGTTATATGGTGGTCCAAATGTATTTTTGGAAGAAATACATATATATGAATATGTATTATTTTGTTAACAAGACCAAGCTGACAGATACTCTTTCAAATCATTTCCGCTAGATACTTTCTATTCGTTGGTTGGAGCTCATGATGTATCTCTTCCGGAATCTCTCTCATCACAGTACCTACACCCAAGGAAGGTGTGAAGAAAATCAGCAAGACACCATTTTTACTTTCATTAGATAATATGAAATAAAAGGAAAATCCACCAAAAAAAGGGGAAAAATAAATTAAGTTTTCGCTCTCCCTTTAAACCTATCGACCGTTTTGGGTAAAAAAAATAATTGACTTACACAGAGCCTTCTGGAACCACAGATTGCAAAATAATTTCCTCAGGCAGTTTACAAAAAAAAAAAACATAATTTCTTAAAAAAGATACAAAATCTAACTATAAAAACAAGGATATAGAAACATTGATTACTTGCTCTACGATTATAAATAATTGAATAAATAAAAAAAAATTATGAGTGGCTCATCCTACCCGTACAGCGTAGAGGCTAATTCGCCAGTAGTTCTTTGTGAGTTAACAGAATTTCACGTTTTTTCAACCCTCTGATTGCAAAAAAGTCTGTCTGTCTGTGAACAAAGGGATGTTTATCAACTGTAAGTGTAACAAACAACCCTAAGAGGACGACACCTATTAATTTTCAGCAAAATCGGCCGAAGAGCTGGAGGGAATAAGGGGGGAGTGTTGTCAGAAAAACCTTTAATAACTGAGTGGAATCAGCTGAAGGGGAGGGGTTTCCCATTACTGTCCGTATAATGACAGTATCGAAACGAAAATTTATATTTAAATTGAAAGGCCTGTAAGGCTGGCACCTATTAATTTTTTATTAATTTGCTCGACTTAAATACCCTAATAACTGCCGATGTAATGAATGTATCGACAGAAAATAGGTTTTTTAAATTCTTTTTCATGCTAGCTTTCCTCTGATTTGCATTTTCTATAATTCCGCGCGTATTTACGATTCATATGAGACATCTTTAATTTTTTTGCAATTTTCAATTTAATACCGATTTTTACATATATTTCGGCGAATATTTTTATTGTTTTACTTTGAGTCTTAGTAGTGCTCCTCAAGCTCTTTACAATGACACACGAATCAACGTCCTATCTAAACGCGTTATCACGCTACACTAATTTCTAATTTTATACAACGCTAAATCCTTAGCTCAGCAAGCAAGCACGCATACCACTGAGCTACTAGCACCCTTCAAAGGTCTGAGAAAACTATTGAAGTCTCATAGTAGATCCACCATTTTCTCCAAAAAATCAACTTGTGATGTGAACGCTACAATACGTTTCCGAGTTCTTTTCCCTATTCTAGTTGTCATTGCTTGTCCGTTAGTTACTAACATTAACGCCATTGAGTTGACTAACTAGAGCGAAGAGAATTATATGGTACCCATTCTAGCTTTCTATGTGTTCAACGCTTTGAGGGACTCTATAGGGAAAAAAGAGAAACTTATATTGACTCCATGTAACTAATAACCTTGACGTAACTCAAAACTGAAGGTCTGCAGTTCGACGGATATCCGCCTGAAATTTTTTTGAAAGCGTTATAATTTTGAAAGTTCTACAGATCGAATACCTTTTAAGGAACCCTATTAACAACTGACAGTCTGTCGATTAAAATTTTGGATTAAATATTAAATTCACATTCATGACAACTGGATAGGGCAACGGTAGCTCTGAGGTAATGGTTAGAGCCTGTGCGATGTCAGGTACTCGTACCTCAGGTAGCTAAACCTGGGTAGACAAAATTTAAGATTCCGACTGTAGTTTAGGGCTCAACGAAAGAGCGCTCTGGTGGTAGGCGATAGGACCTTTCGTCACTCAGATGGACATGTGCCCGACTCTACTGTGAGACTCCTAAATCCCTACTCTAAATTTTAATTTTTAAAAATAATTTTATTCACCTAGGGAAGGGGTCTTTAACGAATACCTGACATTGTACAGGCTCGGGATCATCGCGTAACATCCCATCCGAAGGACGGCGTGCTTAAGTTTATTTTACTTCCCAGATAAAATAAACTAAGGTACTCGGCTGGATCATGATTTAGATACATTTATTACATCGACAGTTGTCAGGGTTTTTGAGTGGTAATTTCCCCCTTAACTTCGGCCAATTTGGATGAGTGGATAAGTTTCTGGATACACATATATATTTTTTTGCGTCGATATATATCGGGAGTTATCCTAGTTATATATTTTTTTTTTAAATTAGAGGTCGGAAAACACAAAATTTTGGTGAAACCTCAACTTCTGACCGAGAATTTCTCTAAACTTTTTCTGCAATTTAGAGTGTGAGGAAAATTGTATTGCTCATTAGGATCAAAAATTCGGTTGATTACAATGAAACCCGTTTACATTCAGGAAATATCAACGGGTCAATCTAACAAATGGAAATTCGATATTCCTCTACCACATGTATGGGCAACCTTTGACATGTTGCGGGCCAAACTTTAGTGTGCAAATACGTTCGCGGTGGCGGAGTTACGTCAGATGGTTCAAAATAAAATAACGTCGGACTTTAAAGTAGTTTTCATAATTTTTAGCGGTAGATATCAGACATGAAATAATAAGACAATGTTATTATAATACAATTTATTAAAATAACAAAATGAAATGAAAAAAATAGGTACTTTTTTATTATTAAATCGTGAAATTTGGAATTATTACAAACTACGAAAGTTAAGTAGCGACACCGAAATCAATGAGACACTTGAGCTTGAATTTGTGAAACTAATCCATTGATGTTTGGATTAATTCCACTGATACAAAGACGTAAAGAATTTTCCAAATTATCTTCAGTGAGCCTTGTACGATGTTTTGATTTATTAACTTTCATCATTGAAAAGAACTGTTCGCATTTATAAATACTGCCAAACGCACAAATCAATCTTCTTGCGAATTTTCTAAGCTGAGGAAAATGGACTTCTTCGAGATATTTTTTGTATAAATCGCACAACTCCACGTCTTCAAATTTAGCCATCCCTAACCATCCCATCATACTCGATCTTCCTAATTTGGAGTGAGTATGAGTAAGTAGTGTAATATTTTTTTTTTTTTTAAATTGAGTTTTTCAAAATTTCTCGCGGGCCGGACCAAATCTTACAGCGGGCCGGTTGTTGCCCACATATGCTCTACAACAAGCTAGGAAATTTGGATATTGTTCGAAATCGGGGCTCCAGGTGCCCTGCCGTCCTAGAATTTTTTTACTATTTTTTTTTCAAGTTTTATCTGATAAAACTAAGTAAAAAATAAAGGGGGACCATAAAAAAAAATCTAGTTCATAAAAAAATTTATTTCTGAATATAAACGATATAATATGTCAACTATTATTCATATTTTTTATAAATCCAGTTGATGTATCCGAAGAAATAAAATGTTGACCCTCCCCTTTTAGTGAAACAGTCCAGGTTCTCCTGATAATAATAATAATAATAATTTATTTCCGTTAAACCAATACATGGTAATAGGATACGTCAAATGAATTTATACATTAAGATAGCTTATATATTAGATATATAACTACTTGAGTCTAACACACCTATAACAAAAAAAAACATTAAAAAAAGTAAAATTAAAATAACAAAAACTGTACAAATAAATACTTAAAAATATATGAGTATAAAAAAATAAAAAAATAATAATAATAATTATTACGTTCATAATAAGTAGACACATTTTTCAATTTAATAAAAATTAAGATAACTATTTTTCAAAGAAAACTCTTCGGAAGTGTCTTTATCCCCCAACGATGTTTCGGGACGTTCTTACGTCCCATCATCAGGTATAGAGAAACCCCATGGGGGAACATAAAAATAATATCTAATTGACATATTATATCGTTTATATTGAGAAATAAATGTTTTTATGAACTAGATATTTTTTTTAATGCTCCCCCATTGGGTTTCTCTATATCAGGAGAACCTGAACTGTTTCACTAAAAGAACCGACGGGAGGGTCAACATTTTGTTTCTTCGGATACATCAACTGGATTTTTGAAATTCTTACTGTGGTTTACCGTTTTATGCTCTAATCCTAGATTTTAAAAAATTCTAAGACGGTTGGGCACCAGGAGCCCCAATTCTGAATAATTACCCGACATTTCGCTACTATCAGTCTTGACTGATTCTGGGATATCTTTCCCGAAGACCAAATCTTCATCAATTGGCATCAAATCCGTCCAAGAGGGAATACAGCCCCATAGAGTGGGAGGCAGTGTTGAGATGCCCTACTCTCGTGTAAACCAAACCACATACGACATCACTACTGGAACTAAACACCATGAAAAAAACATTTGACCTCCTTTGAGAACACGTGGTCTTCAGTTCGGGTCCCATGAACTCTCAGTCCATGTGACAGGTCAAAAAGTTTCCATCTGGTACTATTCCAATTACCACTGGTCATATGTTTTCAAAACGGGTAGCCCAAATAAGAACAGCATGACGACTGTCATTTCTACCCGACTGCGAAGGCGAAGGGAGGGGATTAGAGAGTCACATGTGGGCATTGAAGGAAACGATATAGCTGATACAGCTGCTAAGGAAGCAGTAACGTTGTCTGGAGAAGAAAAGTTAGTGACGCTAACATCAGATCTGAAGAAATGCCTATGTTAGTCCTGAGATCCATCAAAGCAAATATTGACGAGTGGAAAAGCTCGGAAAGGCGAAATAGACAAGTTTGCCTGCTGCAGCTCGCCTGTGCAGTAAGCCACATCCTGGAGGAGTGCCCCAGATATAAGAATGTACTAACGACTAAGGGGATCCAAACATGACTATAAGGGCTGATCGAAGACGACACCTCGACTATAGAAGCCGTCCTATCAGCAGTTAAAGAAAGTGGCCTCATCGGAATGATCTAATCCATTTGTACGGCGTAAAATATCTAGCCATCGAACGGCGACAAATAAAACTAGTAATTTTATTCTACCGAAAATGTCAGAGCATATCCCAGGCATCTTCTCAGGTTGGGTAAGTAGATTTCGATGAAGATGACTCTTACAGAGCGTATCCCAGGCATCTTCTTAGCTAGGATAAGTAGATTTCGATGAAGACGACTCTTACAGAGCATAATCCCAGGCATCTTCTCAGGTAGGGTAAGTAGATTTCGATGAAGACGACTCTTACAGAACATATCCCAGGCATCTTCTTAGCTAGGGTAAGTAGATTTCGATGAAGACGACTCTTACAGAGCATATCCCAGGCATCTTCTCAGGTAGGGTAAGTAGATTTCGATGAAGAAGACTCTTACAAAGCATATCCCTGGCATCTTTTCAAATAGGGTAAGTAGATTTCGACGAAGACGACTTTTGGAGAGCATTCTAATTGCATAAAGACCGAACTAATTAAAATAGCTTTTGGAATACAATCATTTTTCGGCAGGAAAGTTGATATGGTTGAGCCATCTCGTGAGACTCTGCAGGATCCTTTGATCCGTCCATCAGTGGGGAATGAAAGTGAAACGACGACGTCACGGTTTTGTCAAGAACCGGAACTAAACACGAGCTACTTCCGCACCAAGGAAAAGAAAGAAAGCAACAGCGACGAAGGGGAAACACAAAAAACAAGGTTTCCCGCCTTGCGCAATCCGTGACGTAAAACTTAAGGAGCGGGAAACCGGTCCATGGGACACCTCAAGGTAAATAAAAAATCTCTTTTTTTTTTTCTACCTGATACCAGGTTGTCGGAAGTGTTTAACGCATTTTGGAGGTTAACGGTGTTATATGACGTATTAAAATATCCATAGCACACCACTTCCTACTATGATAAATTGAAGGAACGGTCTTCAGTGTCAATGAGCGCATGGGCTAATTTCTATGAAAATTCCGTTCTAGGTAGAGTGGGGGTAAGTTGACAAACGTAAATTTTGCAACATCAAAAATTAAAAGTCGTCGGTGTATCGCTGGCAACGTACTTCCCCTGAATAAATTGACCAACAACACCAATCGATCGTTAATTACAACATAAACAGGAACTGGAATAAAGAGTGAGCAGATACAAAATCCCTAATATTAGTTGGTTATTATGACTCATGCCTGGGCTTTTAACTACAAGGTCATATCGCCTACTACCAGAGAGCGAAATTATTATTTTCTTTCATTTCTTTCACATATAAATATATTCCCTTTATTAATTTGGACATCATTTATTTATTATAATCTAGCTTTATTTCGTTATTTTGTCTATGCATTTTCTTATTATTATTTTATTTTTAATTATTTATTTATTTTTACTTATTTTTAACTTATTTTTTAATTTATTTAATTATTTATTTATTTATATTTTTATTTTTATACTCATTACTATTAGTTTTCATTATTATTATATCTTTAGGTTATGTTTTATGACTCATGCACGGGCTTTAACTACGAGGTCATATCGCCTACTACCAGAGCGCTCTTTCGTCACTCTGGTGGACATGAGCCCAACTCTACTGTGGGAGTCCTAAATTTTGCCTACCCTAAATTTTTATTCACCTAGGGTAGGGTTCTTTAACGAGTAGCCGACAACGAGCAGGCTCGGAACCATTCCTTAACGTGCCATCCGAAGGACGGCGTGCTTATGTTTATCTTACCATATCATAACAGCACTCTCAAATACCAAACACGTTTTTACAGATCACTCTTCCTTTTTACTTTCATATACCCAGTAACGCGAGGGTGAAGTTATTTTGTGAAAAAGGATTGGGAGGGAGAAAGATCTTTAGTTAGTTATTATGATTGATGCCCGGGCTTTAACTAAGAGGTCTTATCGCCTACTACCAGAGTGCTCTTTCGTCACTCTGGTGAACATGAGCCCGACTCTATTATGGGAGTTCTAAATTTTGCCTACCCTAAATTTTTATTCACTTTGGGTAAGGGGTCTTTAACGAGTACCTAACAACGTACAGGCTCGGGACCATCGCTTAACGTCCCATCCGAAGGACGGTGTGTTTAAGTTTATTTTACCTCCCAGATAAAATAAACTAAGGGCCTTGGCCAGGTTCAGAACCCGTGTTCTTGTGCTCAGTATGCAAGCATGCATAGCACTGAGCTACCGGCGCCCTCATACCTAATATTTTTCAACACTTCTATGACCCTTCTATGTTCCAAATTATATCTAATACTTTCAAGAGAAGAGGAGCGCAGACAGACACAGGACGCATCATAAATACTCAAGTCCATGCAGTCTGAGGAATACAGAGGCCATCTTCATTGTCCGTTATCAACGGATTCGAAATTTCGTAATTTTCATTGAAACAAAAAATGACCTTATGCATATATGCATCTTATAGTATACGTTTTATGATTTTACATGCTAGTATTTGTAACCGCTTTTAGTGAGGCCATTTCGTCTATACAAAATGGTTGAACAAGATGGCGGTCAATTCCGAATCGTTGCTTTTGGTTTTTAGCTCATAAACGGCTCAAAGGAAACTCTAAAGTAGTCCCATACGATAGAAAACGTTTATGCTCCGCTGTTTATGTCATTTTTGAATCGTATCTTTATCTGTTTACGAGCAGTTGAAAACCCAAGAAATGATTTTCAACATTTTTAGCAGTATAACCAGACAAGGGCGCCGAAGTCTACTAAGCTCAATATCGCGGGTTTCGGAACCCGGTCTTGGCCCTTAGCTTTTTATCTGGGAAGTTAAAAAAGCTTGAGCACGCCGTCCTTTGGATGTTTTCGAGCTTATGCAATGTCAGGTACTCATGCCCACCTGAGCGACGAAAGACCGCTCCGGTGGTAGGCGATATGACCTCGATAAAGCCCGGGCATGAGTCACACTAACTAATATCCATGCTGGTTTACATTTACAAGCGCAAAACGATGTAGAATCGCTCCTTATCATCTAAAAAAATAATTCCGTTTTTCATATGGATGCTTATTAATTTACGCGTATTTTTTAGCTGTAATAGTTAGTTATTATTATTGATGCCCGGGCTTTACCTATGAGGTCATATTGCCTATTACCAGAGCGCTCTTTCGTTACTCTGGTGGTAAATTTTGCCTACTCTAGATTTTTATTCACCCAGGGCAGGGGTCTTTAACCCGACATCGTACAGGCTTGGGACCTTCGCTTAACTTCCCATCCGAAGGACGGCGTGCTTAAGTTTATATTACCTCCCAGATTAAATAAACTAAGGACCTCGGCCGGGTTTCGCACCCACGATCTTGAGCTCAGAAGGCAAGCACGCATACCACTGAAACCAATAGTACAAATTCGAGTGATAAGTTAACTGATTATTTCGTTCTGGGGAAGTACATTTCCGGTGATTCGACGACATTTTGAATATGAAACTAGAAATGTCTGACTATAAAGTTTGTAGTCAGCAGAGAGGGAAAGTCTGCAATGTTGAGGACGGTCAGTAATTTATGACTTCACACTAGTTCCTTTATTATTATTCCTTTTTTTTTTTACATTTCACGCTACATTCACGCTACAAACCCCATGACCATGACCGAATCAAATCAGTCATGACCGGAATCAACATCCTAGATAGTTTCCACTCAAACTACCGTCTTGGATTTGACGTAGCTCGTCGAAACGATTTGTGATTCGCTACTAAATTGACTGTTTCTGATACACAAACCAGAACTGGTACTGATAATGGTAATACTGATTTCAAAAAAATAATAACTTTTATTTTTCAGAATTGAGGAGATAAGTGTTAAGCAGAGGTTACCTAGTTGAAAGTATATCTAGTTAGCTATATAGAGGGCGCCGGTAGCTCAGTGGTATGCGTGCTTGACTTTTGAGCCGACCGAGGCCTTTAGTTTAGTTTATCTGGGAGATAAAATAAACTTAAGCACGCCGTCCTTCGGATGGGACGTTAAGCGATGGTCCTGAGCCTGTACAATGTCAGGTACTCGTTAAAGACCCCTACCCTAGGTGAATAAAAATTTAGGGTAGGCAAAATTTAGGACTCCCACAGTAGAGTCGGGCTCATGTCCACCAGAGTGACGAAAGAGCGCTCTGGTAGTAGGCGATATGACCTCGTAGTTAAAGCCCGGGCATGAGTCATAAAACCTAGATATCTAGTTGGCTTTATACTAGAAATCTAATTGATAGTATATCAGATTGGCTATATACAAGATATCTAGTTAATAGTATATCTAGTTGGCTATATACTGGATATCTAGTTGATAGTATATCTAATTGGTTATATACTAGATATTTAGTTGATAGTATATCTAATAGGTATCTAATTGGCTATACACAAGATATCTAGTTGATAGTATATCTAATTGGCTATATACTAGGTCGATATTTAGTTGATAGTATATCTAGTTGGCCATATACAATATATCTAGTTGATACTATATCTAGTTGGATATCTAGATATCCAGTCGATAAGATATGTAGGATACTCAGTTGACCAGAGAATATCTGTCGGAAAGTTTGTTTCATGTGACAAGGAGAATCGGTTGGTATAAAGAAAAGTCACTTATAAGTGTTATAAAAAATATTTATCTTAATTTTAAATAAATTAAAAATTTACCATTATAATTATTATTATTATTTTTGTACTCATATATTTTCAAGTCTTTATTTAATAATTTTTTATTCATTTCATTATTTTTTTATAGTGTTTATATTACCAACCACATGTGTGTCCCATCCTAAGAGTTAATAGCTGTTTATGTATTTAATGTATAAGCTATCTTAATATGTACATACATTCTTATTTCATCATATTACCGTATTTCCAAATAACATTTTTTTAAATAAAAATTAATGTTATTAATTTCCACCATATTAAGTTTAGCTGGGGAAATAAATTACAAAATTCAAGTTTCAAGATAAAGGAGTCCTGAGTATTGTTCAAAATCCTGAAAAATTGGTCACTTGACAGGTTACCAAAATTGGCAATCTGCCGAATGATATATTGGGGACTCAAATTGTCCTTATGTCATGTCATAAGTCCTGTCCCACAACACACCACACACCATAAATATTCATAAAACTAGGTTCAGTTTGAGAATGACATTTCCTTAATACTTAGGTCACAGTCCGTCATAATTTATGCCCCTTATACTTCTCCAAAACAATTAAACACAAAAAAAAAATCGGTAAGTCACCGGATAAAACTAAAACTCAATCCTAATACTAAATTTTGTGTTAATGCATTTATGACATCGGTTTTTGAGTTAAGTACCAAATCTGACCCCCCCCCCCCCTCCCGTCTTGCAGATTCCGTTGAAATAAATTTTCTAAGAATTATTTGTTTGAAAATACATTGTTTTTGACGCCATGTTTTGCTTCCTCCATTAGTAAATTTCTTTGATAATCTGCTTTTGTTTATATTTCTTCCACATGTATTTTTAAGCTAAGTATTTTTCGTTTCTTTATTATATATCTATGGTCACAGGGAATAAGTTGTTCGTAAAATGGCCAAAATGAGTTAAGTGTACTGTGATCATCTCCCAAGCCATCTGCGCACTGTGAAAAAGTTGGGAGCTCAGGACTCTAATACTTTCGGAATTATAAAGATGTGGGTTCCTTGGAATCTCGTAAAATTGTGTATGTCCTCTGTTAAATCAACTTAATCTACTTCTTTGAGGAATCATTCACGAGATAACTGCACTTAACCATTTATTCACTCAAGACTATTCCATGGGGAAGAGAATGTTTTCGGTTAAATCCACTTTAGAGAGGCATTATTCACGAGTTTTTCAAAAAGTATGGTAAATAATTAGGTAAGTGATGGGGAATGATTAGGTAACTAAGGCAAATCCAAGAAAGGATTAACAATATTCATTTTCATTCACTCCTATAGATTTAGAAGGTGATTAATAATGATGCAAACATAATTTATTTATTCCAAAACTGGATTTACACGATTAATGCAAAAGTAAAAAAGTGCTGCCCTGAAAAGTTATCAATTTATTCTCTGTGACCACAGATATTTTCTCTAGAATTTCTTATCAACTCGGTTTTCAATGAATGTTTGCATCTTCTGTAAAGATTAGCATAAATCATTGACTCTTCTTTATGGCGTTTTATACTGTATCTTTTCTATGGTAATATGTTGTTTGCATCACAATACGCCGTTCTATATCATCCCTTTTTCATCTTCCAGATAAAAAATCTAAGGGCCTCGGCCGGATTTCGAACCCGCGATCTTGAGCTCAGTAGACAAGGACGCTCTGAGCCACCGGCGCGCCCTCATTCATTGACTGTTGTATATAATTTAACTTGGGAATATTAGGAAATTTGGAAGCTGTAAAGGAGAAAACGAAGAAGATTATATATATAAACTTTAGTGAAGAGAAAAAAAAGAGTTAATTTCTGAAACCTTTGTCGGGTTTTAGAAAGGGTTTATGGCAGAGGTTGTATACTGTTCAGAAAAAAAGGGCTCTCCACTGACCCCAATTGCTGGGGAGTAAATTTCGGCAAGGAAGAGGAGATGGCTCGTAAATCCCAAACAGAACAAAGAACCAGCCGAGGGGGGGGGGGGGGGCAATAAAAGTTTGGAAACCTCTCAAAATGGGGTCCACTCCACCAACGCCATCTTCTCCAAAAACCAATTCGAAAACGAATCAACCTAACGGAACTTGAGCTTTATGAAATGTTTTCGGCTAATGGATTGTTTTTGTTAATATATATTTTAAATAATCTTCTGAGAACATGGATTTTTGTGTTAATACACTGCTCCACAAAAAAAAACAAAAAAAACTGCGCACTCTGAAAATTGGATCAAATATAGTTTAGAGAGTAGCAAATTCCAAATGGATACGAAAAGAAAAATTAAAATGCTTGGAAAACTAAAAAAAAATTATTTTTTAATAAAATTAATGGGAAAAAGACTTTATTAAAAATTAAAAAAAAATTAAATTTTGCTCATGTCTTCACATTTTTGTAGCACGTTTGTTTTCAGTACTTTGTTGTACCATCTCTTTCTTGAACTTCTTCTAGCCTCCTTGGCATACTCCTTATGAGGTTTTTGTGTCCTAGGGGATGTCCTCCCAGGTGTCTACCAGAGCAATTCTTAGTTCTGCTAAAAATTAATGGCTGCTTTAAATTAATTTTTATTTTTATTTTATTTAATACAATTTTTTTAATTATCACAGTGTATTCGTGAATATGTGTATTCGCACAGAATGAAAGGCTATTTTCGGTCTAAACCAATGAAGAATCAGTACATCTAACTGATGACTACTTTGAATGTATTTCATATCCTTTTTGTCCGAGTTTGATTCAATTTATTTTGTAAGGCTTGGGATTGGGTCCAAGATGTTGAACATGCTGAATGGAAGCTCTCGGATCAGCTGACACGTTGAATGGGGGTGAGGGAGGAGCACTGGAGTCGGATAAAAGGGATGAAGGTCTTCAGGTAGTCCTGATTGTAGGACGGCGGCAGGTGGAGGCAGGCACCTGTTCAACTGTCAGGTTCCCACGACCAGGAACCTCCCATCTGGCATCTACTTCGTCCAAGGTGGATGTAGGTCCACCTCAGGAGTGGATCTAGGTTTTCGCTCAAGGGGGGAGTAATTTTTATGAAAATTACCTATCTTCCAGGACATTCGTTCTGATTTTGTGATTTGTGTTTGTGAAGCCAAAAATTGGGTAAACATTAAGTTTATTATCCATAATAATATTATGGAACCATATAAAATTACCTACCTATAGACTACTATAAACTACCATATAAAATTATTATAATAAAAAAAAACAGATCATGGTATATTTTCTTTATTTCTTATAGAAAGTACAACAATCTAAAACATACATAAGAAGTGTATATACTTTGGTATACAAATATTTGGTATAGTATAAAATCTCAGTGTAATTTAAGTTTGTGAATGATTGAAGTTATTGCATTTAATATTGAATTCCTAATATCTAGTGATCACTTTTTCGATGATTGTTACTACTTTTGTTGTTATGCAGAAAAATATATTTATATAATAGAAATTTTTACTTTTTGTACAATAACTAAGAAATTTTATACGTGATGGTAGTAAATTTTACTGTGCAGATCGTAGAATTTACGGTCTATATATTTTCTTATTTGTCCTGTAAAAATTACTGGTTGATTCTTCGTAATAAGTCTATATTTGACTCTCCCCCATCGCTCCGGTGCAGTATAGTAATTTTTACAGTAATTTTCTGCACAATTTTTTGCTATACGTGTCTTTAATTTGGGATAAGTTTATAACGATTCTTGAAAACAGTAAGAAGTTCGATCGAGGCCCCCATTGTATCCCCGCCTGGTCTACCCTTGGTAATAGTTTTCTGGAACGCTCCAAGGCTCTAAGGCGTTCAACGGAAAATCAGATGAGGAGGGATTTTGAGTGAAAGTGGACATCATGGAGCAGTGCCGGATCTAAGGGGGGTGGGAGGAGCGAACCACGCGCCATGAACCAAGCAATCGACATTTACAAAATCGTGAATCATCGTCAATGTACTTCTTCAGCACGAATTAAGTTTTCGCTCTTTTTCCAGATCCAATTAACCCTTTATGATTAAATTTTATGTCAATTCATTAATTGCATCGTGAGTTATGAAGGTTTCCCCCTTCCCTTCCACAAATTTTCTCTGAAAAAAAAAAATATAAAATTACAAGTTATCGTATGTGATAGTAAGATGTGGGACGAGATTTCTTATAGATACAAAATAGGTTTTCCAAATGTTTTATTTTTGACCAGAATCAGTTTACAACGCTACAGTGGCTCATCCCGTGCAGTGTAGACTGTACTACTAATGACCAGTAGTCCTTTAGCCACTACACTGTACGAGAGGAATGAGATTATGTTTTCGCTCTCCTTCCAAAATTAATCGACCGTTTAGACTAAAAATCGATAGTTTACTTACATAGAGACTTGTGAGTTCAAATTTTGTATTGACAAATTTATTACAACGGCAGTTATTAGAGTTTTTGTGTCAAGCTTCTCTTCTTATCCCTCTCAATTCTTCGGTCCATTTCACTGAAAATTAATAGGTGTCGTCCTTATGGGGTATTGAATTTACATATGAAATATTAATATGTGTCGCCGACATTCAAGATGACGGCAGTTATTAGAGTTTTAGTGTCATGTCTCATCTCTAATGGCTTTCAAATAATTTATGGTTTCCAGATTTACTTTGTGAAGCTCCATTCTAGGAATAGATAATTAAAATGCACAATTTCTTTGTCAAACTTCACTATATATTCTCAAATACTCAACTAGTTTCGCCGTGTTAAGGCATTATCAAGAGTCACTTACAAACTGACAGAATTGGTTGACAGGGTAGAGGGTACAGTTAAGGAGGGGGTTTTTAGGTAATGACGGGGAATCCCTTGTACAGCGAAGCACCAAGACTATACGGCCTAATAAAGGAACACAAACCAGATCTTCCAGTACGACCAGTTGTCTCCTACAGTAACGCACCTACCTGTAAGTTGGCCAAATTTTTCAACAATCAATTCAGACTTTTAACCCATTTTAACCCTGATCAGACCGTACGAAATTCCATAGACCTCACTAAAAAACTTAATAATATTAATCTTAAGGGTAAAAAATTTAGATTAGTCTCTTTTGATGTCAGTAATATGTTTCCCAACATACCTACTGCAGAAACTGTCAACTTAGTAGAGCATATTTTATGTAGGAAAAAGATCAACCCCAGTGTCCACATAGAAATCATGTCAATACTAAATACATGCCTCAACCAAAATTATTTCCAATTTAACAAAAAAACGTACCTTCAAAAATCTGGACTTCCAATGGGCTCCCCCCTCAGCCCACTCTTAGCAGATATATTTATGGACAACTTAGAAAATAAAATACTAAAAACAAAATTAGCAAAAAAACATATTTTATTTTGGTTTAGATATGTCGATGACGTCCTAACTGGTTTCACAGGCACAGACAGACAGTTGGACCAATTTAATAACTTTATTAATAACCTCCACAAAAATATAAAATTTACTGTAGAAATACAGAACGAACAGAACAACATAAACTTTCTACACCTAACAATAACAAGACAAGACAATTCCTTCCTATTTAACATATACAGAAAAGACACTTACACGGACGCCATAATCCCCAATGACTCTTACGCCCCGGAATCTCACAAATATGCATACTTCAAGTCCATGATACATAGATGCTTCTCATTGCCTCTAACGAACACAAACAAAAAACAAGAAATAGCCAAATTAAAGCAAATTGCAGCAGGCAATAACTTTAATACCAGTATAATAGACAAACTAATATCTAGTAAATTAAAACAGATAACTTATCATAATATCTACCCTAAACCACAAACAGAAAAATGTAATTATTACTCTATTCCTTACACTGGTAGATTATCCCAAATAATAAAAAAGAAATTAAGTAAGCATAACTTGAATCCAGCCTTCAAATCCAACCCCAATCTGGGTAGAATATTATTTAATTCAAAAGAAAAAATAGATTTAATGGATAAATGTGGAGTGTATCAATTGGAATGCCCAGAATGTAATGCCAAATACGCGGGACATACAGGGAGATCCTTTAAGATTAGATACAGGGAACACACAAGAAATACAAACTCCAACACTTCCTCATTTCACCAACATCTCACAGAAACAGGACATACCATAGACACACAACACAAACCAAATATAATACATATCTGCCAAAAAGGTCCACTTTTGAATTTACTGGAAGCGGTAGAAATAAATAAACTGAACAAAAATAACGATATTATAATGCTAAATGAACAAATAGAACTGAACCATTCCCCCCTTCTTAATTTAAATATCAAGTAGCTAAGAGTCTGATGATTGTGGAAATGTTTTGCTAACTGACATTCAGAGAATACTATAATTTTCATTTGATGTTTTAATTTGCCTTTAAATTCTTTGTATTTGTTTTTATTCACTTTAATATTTATTATATGTTACATTTATATAATTCATGAGTCATACCTATATAAATACCAACACTTTACTGTTAGATTCGCTTTATTAGATTTTATATATATATCATTTTCTTTCTTCTTTTTATTTTATATTTATTATTATCTTGTAAATATCTGTTTATTGGAATGTATAGAGTAACAAAAACAAGGGATTCCCCGTCATTACCTAAAAACCCCCTCCTTAACTGTACCCTCTACCCTGTCAACCAATTCTGTCAGTTTGTAAGTGACTCTTGATAATGCCTTAACACGGCGAAACTAGTTGAGTATTTGAGAATATATAGTGAAGTTTGACAAAGAAATTGTGCATTTTAATTATCTATTCCTCTAATGGCTTTCCTTTTGGTCGTTCTTATGGGGTTCTGTGAGAGGTCAGACTACATCTTTATTTTGCAATTTGTGAAATAATAATCACATATATGTATACGTGTAAGATATTTTAATATATATAAGGGTGGGAGGGTGAAGGGAAAAAACGAAACTATTCGTGTGGTTGATGTGCAGGTAAACAGTGGACGAGAACAAAGGAACAGTGCAAAGAAAACAACAAATTGAAAGACGAGAAAGGTCTTGTTACATCAAGATCTGTGGAAAACATGGAGTCGATAAGATCGTAAATACAATGGCAGAGATGGTTCAACAAGATAGGAATCTGAACTTGAAGGTACAGTACCCTTTTGAAATGCGATCAAGGTCTACGCAGAACTAGAAATATAGGTAGCTATTGAAGTTCAAATGTAAATTGAAAAGTATCCGAAAGCCGAGATTGAAGGACTGTTCAGCTCTAGAATGCTATACCATCCATAGAACTTCTGAAACGAGGCCCTCACAATAAAAGAACTGAATGCAACAGCGAATTTCTGATTTAATAATTATCTTATTATTTTTAATATATTTATGTTTTCTAGATCAACTTACAAAATGTTAAATATAATAATATAATATAAAAATAATTATAGTGTTAAAAAAATAGATAATATATATTAAATGTTATCTGCAGTCAAACTCACACATGGACATATAATATATATAAATAAATAAAAATAATAATAATCATGATAGTATTCTTCGTGATAGTTAAGTACATTTCACTTATTACTTTCTTATATTATTATCTTAATATACGGATGTACTTTACTTCGGGGCTTAAGTATATTCGATATGATACAGCTTATATATTAGAAATCAAACAAAAATGTCTTCAAATAAAAGTTTTAGAGAAAACTAAAAGACATATTTTACATAAAAACGTTTTTGTATCCTCGCCTTGTTTGCGTCATATACGTTTTCAAACTATTTTTTAAACATTTGCCCGATTAACGCGAAAACAGCTAATGCTAACGAAAAATTGGTCCCTATCTAATGTTTGTTATTCAATTTCCATTATCTAATTTTTTCACTTGCTGTATATAATATAGTTTTGTACATGGACCATTATTATTGTTTTGTTATCATGTATATAATTTTCTTATACTTTATTTTTTATTAGACATATATACATATATATTATATATATTCTGAGGGCGCCGGTAGCTCAGTGGTATGCGTGCTTGCCTTCTGAGCTCAAGAACGTGGGATCGAAACCCGACCGAGGCCCTTAGTTTATTTTATCTGGGAGGTACAATAAGCTTAAGCACGCCGTCCTTCGGATGGGACGTTAAGCGATGGTTCCGAGCCTGTACGATGTCAGGTACTCGTTAAAGACCCCAGCCCTAGGTAAATAAAAATTTAGGACTTCCAGAGTAGAGTGAGGCTCATGTCCACGAGAGTGACGAAAGAGCGCTCTGGTAGTAGGCGATATGACCTCGTAGTTAAAGCCCGGGCATGAGTCATAAAACCTAACCTAACCTTTATATTCTTTTATTAATTTTTTTATTATTGTTTCCTTTTTGTATCATCTTTACTTATGGTCATATTACCGATTGTAAATATTCAAAAAAAATAAATTAAAAAAAAAAAAATAATTGAACTGTCAGTATGCACTCAGATTTGAGATGGGATCAATGCGATCGAAGTTATTGAGCCCCGTACCTATTGTTTAATAAGAATTTTAAAATATCTTTTTATAATTTGTTATGAACAAATATAAAAAATTAACGATGTATATGTAATTTGGTACATAACAGAACCTCGTTATACCAACCACTTTTGTACCCCTACCCTCCCCCTTTTCAAAATCATATCACACGAGCGTTACAGGGCTTATGAGAGTATTATATTGGCGTCAGCGGTTTTATTTTGTATATGCATATAATAATGGGAGAGTATATGCCAATATGATTTTGAGAGGGGGAGGAGAAGGGAGATTGATCTGTACAAATGTGGTTGGTATAAGAAAGTCCAGTTATGGCCACATGATAAATCATTTAAATATATCCTATGTTTTCATACTAATTAGCTTTCTTTGAAATTGCTTCGTGTTTCGTTAATAGGAAATAGTTTCCTGTCATCCTATCAAATCCGGACACACTTACTTGGTACATCATTCCCTAGTCTTAGGGGATTTTCCAACCATTTCTAAAATAGCTTGCTCATGCAATTTTTAACAATTTCGTCCTTCGTTTTTTTTTTTTTTTTCTCTTATTTTTACTGAAAAGAAAAACAAGAAAATAAACTACAATTGTTTGGCATTGACACTGACACTCAAGTAACCTGTTAGTAAGAGCCTGCCTCAACGTAAGTGTTACTAAAATGTAGAGTTACTTAAAGCCGTTGAAGAAGTGAAATGGTCTGAGTTACTTTGATAGTTTCAGTTATCCGTTGTATATTCTAAAAAAAAGCGGTTTTGATAACTTCACTTTTTTCCGCTAGAAGATGGACCCATTTCCCAGAATATTCCAGAAGGCATTTGCTACAAGTTTCGCCTCCTACAGCATTGTATTACGCTTTATTACTATAATTGTCCCTTCTATACCGTTATATGAGGCTACACGACTACAGTTTTGCCTCCTATAGCACTGAACTACGCTTTGTGACCATCATTTTGCCATCTACCGGATTATATCACACTGCACAATAGTTTTGACCTATACATCATTATAAGACGCTACACAACTATTGTTTCGCCTTCAACAGCATTTCATATGACTCTACACGTCTATAGTTTCGTCTTCTACAGTATTATATGACGCTACACGACTATAGTTTCGTCTCCTACATCATTATATGACTACACGAGTATGGTTTCGTCTTCTACATCATTATATGACGCTACACGACTATAGTTTCGTCTTCTACATCATTATATGACTCTACACGACTATAGTTTCGTCTTATACAGTATTATATTTCGCTACACGACTGTAGATTCGTCTCCTACATCATTATATGACTCTACACGACTATAGTTTTGTCTTCTACAGCATTATATGACGTTACACGACTATAGTTTCGCCTCCTACAGCACTTAACTACGCTTTATGACCATCATAACAACTATACACAATTATAGTTTCCCTTTCTACAAAATTATAAGAAGTTACACGACCCTCAGTGACATGAGCCCGACTCTACTGTGGGAGTCTCATTATTATTTATTATTCACCTAGGGTAGGGTATTTAAGTGTACTTGATCGTACAGACTCGGGGACCATCGCTTGACGTTCCATTTAAGAGACAAGCTCAAGGTTATTTCATCTCGCAGATAAAAAAACGAAGGGCCTCAGCCGCGTTTTGACGCCGCGATCTTAAGCTCAGCTACCAACGTCTTCTTGTCAATACATTCATTACAATGGCAGTTATTAGAGTTTTTGTATTAAGTTTTCCCCTATTATTCTTAAAAGATTCTGGTTACACATAAAAAATTTCGTGTCGATACGTTTATTTTATTGGGAATTATCGTCTTACATACACACGCACAATTTGTCATTAGTAATTGTGATGTTGAGGAGTGGCAAGTGTGTGGCTGTATTGCTGAGGTACCTGACCGAAGAGGAGTCCAGGCGTGTCCTGGGGCAGGTCCCTCTGACATACCCGCTCGAGACGTCCTGCGGATTTGTGGGGAGAGCGTTTGTGGATAATTGCAGAATAAGTGGATTGGCGTGATGATGGAATTTATCATGAAAATTTTGATATCGTGTCCTGATATAAATGGGACGTTAAGGTCATTATGCAATGTGAATTTTCAAACGCAAAATGGCGCATCGGCAATGTGGCGTAGTATAATGGGCTGTAGAGACGTTGTATGTTTGTTTTTTTGTCTGATCCCCATATCTCGATACCGTAATCCCAGATGGGTTATGGTGTTGTATATGTGAAGTTTGTTCTTAAGAGATAATGCCGATCGTCGTCCAAATCGTCTTTTGAGTTCTGTGCGTTTCAGTCTGATGTGTGTCGGATGCAGGAATGTGCTGGTGGACAAGTGTTGTGTCTGAGAGTGATTGTGGTTTGCAGAGATTTGTCTCTATTAATTTTAATTATTTATTAATTTTTAACGATTATGTAATCAGTATTATGTAATTTCGCCTGTACTTCGTATATCTAGGGAAGTATTTATACATACATATTACAATAAATGATATTAGCTCCATGTAATCTCCGTTTCGTCTAAATCCAATTTTTAATACAAATTGCCTGAAAATTATAAAGTTGCGCAATGCGAAAAACTGTCAATTTTTTCCTGTACAGATTCAACCAAGGCTGTTAATAAGCGTGAAATTTTCAAGGTGAGCGTTATATCAGGAGCAGAAGGAAAAACACACAAATAAAACCAGATAGACAATTTTTCATCAACTTTCCGTAGTTGTGTTAAAGCATGCAATGGAGGGCGCCTGCAGCTCAGTGGTAACGTGCTTGTTTACTATGCTCAAGATCGCGGCTTCAAAACCCTGCTTAGTTTTTTTTAAACTGGGAGGTGAAAAAACCTTCTTTGGAACTTGAGGTACTCGTTCTATACTAGGTGAATAAACCTAGGTTGGTAAAATTTAGTACTCTAATAGTAGAGGCGGTTGGTAGTAGGCAATATGACCTCGTAGTTAAAGCCCGGGTATTAGTCACAATAACTAACTATAACAGGCAAACCTTTAAAACGTTAACAATGAACAGAAAGACCAAATCTTCGCAAGTCGGCCGTAGAGATGACTTCTAAGATATATTAACAGCGCCCTCTAAAATTATAGATAATTCAAATAATCGAATGTAACCGAAAAAAAAAAAAAAATCGTTCGTGAATCACCGATAATGTACTTCCTCAGAACGGATTACTCAAATAACTTTTCGCTCCTCTATCAATTTAGAGCTTCTAAATCTGTTTCTTAATCTTCTTTGGGATGTTGAATTGTTGTTTTTTTCCGAAATATTTTCTAGAGGTGTCTTTTTTTTCTTTTTTGATTTTTTGACAATACTTCCGGACACTTTTACGTTCCTTCTTCTGGTGATGAACAATGAGTTCATAGTGACCAGAAGAAGGGACGTGAAAGTGTCCCGAAATATTGTCAAAAAATCAAAAAAAAAAAAAAAAAAAAGAAGACACCCTCTGGATAAAATGCCGGAAAAAATCAAAGCTTCTAAATCCTCATACTTAATTTTATGTCGATATATTCATTACATAGGCAATTATTAAGTTTTTTTTTATTCGAGCCCTCTTTCGACCGATTTCGCTGAAAATTAATAAATGTTCTCTTTAAGGGCCCCTTAGGAGCGTAGCCAGGATTTTGAGCAGGGGGGGGGGGGGGGCAAAGTTAGGCTACGGTGGGGGGTATAGACTCGCTGGGGCACAGCCCGCAGTTTCCGTGGTTAGCGCTGTATACTTTTTGTTATTAATTTGGGAGACTCGGACTCCTAGAAACTCCCCCTGAGGTAACCACTGACTGTAATACTTAAGCTGACTTTACATAAGCAGCAAAAATGCAAAGGCAGCAGCAACAAATGCACGCTATGGTTATTGTGCTTTTAGAATTAAATTACTTACAGCCAATAGCGTGCATTTGCTGCTGCTACGCTTTGCATTTTTACTGCGCATGTAAAATCAGCTTTAAGAGAATAAATTATAACACAAATGAAGATTTTAAAAATTCTGGCGCCTGCCCCTTATTTGCAGCAGCTGATTGCTGATTTAGGAATCACATGCACGGGAAATTTGAAGATTATATTGGTAACTTGCAAGCAATCTATTTTTAATAAAAACTGTTTTTTTAGATTATTTAATTTTTATCTTTTTTTTTGCTCTGACCAGGGGGGGCACGTGCCCCCCCCCCCCCCCCCCCCCCCCCGACTACGCCCCTGTTAAGGGGTATTGAATTTATTTATGAAATTTCGTCTCGATACATTTATTATATCGGCAGTTATCGTGTATACAGGCACACACACACACAAACAGAAAGTCTTACGTCCCCAGCTTTACAAAGTATAGGGGAAGTTATGTAATTCAAAGTTGAGGTTGCACTGTAGTTCAATGTTTTCCAACACCCTGACTCCAAAAACGAATAATATCTGTTAGTGTGTCTATATATGTATAATATAAGTCAAATATTGAGTTTTATCCATAATGACTTGGGGAGAGAGAAAAACTTAATTAATTTGTGCTGGCGAAGTACATAGGTGGTGATTCACCGACGACTTTTTTAGGCTCGATTTATACGAAAACAATTAGTCTTTATCAAAAATGTTCCTTATTCAATCTCTTAAAATGCCGTCAAATTTCAAATACATGCGAGTTTGTGAACATTATAACTCCCGATAGAATAAATGTATAGACACGAAATTTTATATATGAATCCAGAAACCTCTAAAGGACATAACTTACTGTTTATCAGCCAAAGGGGCCAAATGAATGAGGGAGGTTATGGGGAGATTGAATACAAAAACTCTAATAACTGTCGTTGAAATTAACGGATCGACACAAAATTTCATATGTAAATTCGAAGCCCTATTAACGCGAAATCCGCCAAAATTAGGAATAAGGGGACTCAACACAAAACCCCAATAACTCCCAACGTAATGAATGTATGAATTTGAATTTTTTTATTTAAATTCAAATTTCCATAAGGACAGCACATGTTAAATTCAGCAAAATCAGCCGAAGGGTAGAGGAGGTTTAGGGGAGGGAACTCAAAAACCCTAATATATGCCAATGTAATGAATTGTCTGACTCAGCCATTCTTTACCTCTGAGGTCATATCGCCTACTACCAGAGCGCTCTTTCGTAGCTCTGGTCGACATGAGCACGACTCAACTTTGGGAGTCCTAAATTTTCCCAAAAAAAGTCCCATTCGAAGAACAGAGTACTCAATGTTTTTTCACCTCCCAGATAATAACCTAAGTGCTTCGGTCGGATTTCGAACCAGCGATTTTGAGCTTTTTAGGCTAGCACATGCTACCTCTGAGCTACTGGCGCCCCTAAAGAACGGTTTTATGGATTCTGGAGGGAAAGCAAAAACGCCCATGATTCCCTGACGAATTATTTACTCTTAAGATTACGTTCATTCATTCAAAACTGCTCGTGAATCATTCAAAAGAACAGAGAGAGAAAAAAAAACTTGGGTGATCGTATAATTGAAGTCTTAGTCTGGGTCAGTTGGGGGGGAAAAAAGGGAAAATGTCCCACAAAGAGTAGGAGAGAGGAAGAAGGAACCTTGAAACGTCAGGAAAATGAGGCATAATGAGTGTTCCTGACCCATCTAGACAGATAGCCCATTTTCAGGACCTTGGCGGTCACCATTGAACAATGGTCATTACCGATTTTACAACAATTATGGGTCAACAACTCTTCAGGTTCGTCTTCACCGGTAATTTTTCATTAGGATAATTGTAGTTATTAAAGTAATAATAATATTGTCAAGTTATATAGCCATCAGTCATGACTTACACAGGAGCAGTTTTGGGATGCAGTTTGTGTGCTGGAGACAATGCACTATTAGCGGAGTAGAACAGCAAATATGCAGAACATTTTACTCCTCCAGTTATAGAAGGGCAGTTATTTAATAATGAAACTTCATATTTGAAGTCGAAAACCAATGAGGACATAACCTGTCAAATTTCAGCCATATCGGCTTAAGGGAGGGAGGTTTAATTCAAAAGCAAAGTATGAGGATTTCGGAGCCCCTATTTAAGCCTACTATTGAATGTTGTTGAAGGGGAGGGAAAAGTTAATTGATTAATTCTTTCTGGGGAAGTACAATAATAGTATAAAGATTGTAATCGTCCAAAAATTACAACGAATTTTCACGTTTCAAAGTCCCCTGAATATGTTTTGACAATTTTCGCTTGTCTGTGTGTATGTTATGAAATTGAAATTTAAACAAAAATTGTGTGCTAACTTAGATCTGATTAGATTGAACTTAAATTGAGATCACTTTACTCCTAGGTCGAAGTACATTTTACCAAGATACCGCTTATATGACCTAATCAAATAAATAATTGAGTAAGTGTGGTCAATAATTAGGTAAGTGATGAGGAATGATTAGGTAACTAAGGGAAAATCCAAGAAAGGATTAATAATATTCATTTTCATTCACTCCTATAGATTTAGAAGGTATATGATTAATACGGTTTAGGTTTTTATGACTCATGCCCGGGCTTTAACTATGAGGTCATATCGCCTACTACCAGAGCGCTCTTTCGTCACTCTGGTGGACATGAGCCCCTGGGACCATCGCTTAACGTCCCATCCGAAGGACGGTGTGCTTAAGTTTATTTTACCTCCCAGATAAAATAAACTAAGGGCCTCTGTCAGGTTTCGAACCCACGTTCTTGAGCTCAGAAGACAAGCACGCATGCCACTGAGCTACCGGCGCCCTCATATGATTAATAATGATGCAAACATAATTTATTTATTCCAAAAACTGGATTTACACGATTAATGCAAAAGTAAAAAAAGTGATGCCGTGAGAATTTAGACCCAACGTGGGGCATTAATTTAAAAAAAAGAAATACTTAAATTCTTAGGCTACTAAGTATTGTTACAATATATATGTATATAATAAAATTGAAAATGCCTGTCCAACGATTTTAATCGATTATTTATCAAGTCAAGTTCACAGCGGTTCTCGTATATACGAGTATTCACTCTGAGATCAGAACTTGTAGAGAGGCGTCGATGTTAATTTGCGATGACATTGGAATAGTAAGTTAACAGCAATTACCAGAAGACATTTAGCCGGTTAATGCTAGACTGATATAAAAGATTATAGAGCTTGTAAGGATGTTCCTGGACAACAAGAAATCAAGGAAACGACGAGAGCAGTTGTATCATTTGTAGTCTAATACGGGAAACCGGTACGAAACTCTCTCAGGCCCCAAGGATCCCGCCAAGGACATCAAAGATCTAATTTACAAAAATAAAATAATAATAAAAAAAATGAATACTTTCTTAGAAACATTTAAAAAAGGTTATCTGGTCAACCATCACTTCCTTGTGTTGCAAATTAATTGATTAGATCATACAGCTTGTACAAATAATAATTACAATTTGGAATGGAGGTATATTTTCAAAGAATATCCGAAATCTCTATTGATTAGTGGAAAAATTATCGGAACAATGCCCTTCCTCAGTAGAAATCAATCATTGAATATCAATTAAAAATTAAGTTTAACATAGGAGCTTCTTTTTTGTTTTACTTCCCAAGCTATACGAAGTATGGGGGAAGTTATGTAATCGGTCAAAAATTCGTTGCGAAGAATTTTGAGCGGAACAAGGAATTTTATAGGGGAGGCTTAACATAAAAACTGTAATAACCCTCTGATAGAATGATTGATACACAATTTCATAAAGGCCGAACCGAACCGCCTTTATCATGACATTGAATAAGTTCCACAATATTTTTTTAAAGGAAGGGACCTCCGTTTTTTCGGGTGCGAAATTTCGACATAAAAGATCAGGGCCCTCGCGTGGTTTATTGGCGCCCGGGGCGAGATGTTGTCAGCCCCCCCCCCCCCCCCCCCCCCCCCCCACAAACACACCATGATTGGTGTCGAATATGTATTTGTTCAATAAATGCATACAACGTAATATTCAAAATTCAGTTATACATAACTTTCCAGAAATACGTTGTGTACATCTAACTTACTTTTTTCAAATTTTTTGTATTACTTTTCGCTTCCGCGTTCTTAACAACTGTGTCAACAACACACGAAATGTAAACAAAAGGGGAGGAAGGTTCGCGGTATTTACTAACAACTGTGTCAACAACACACCAAATGTAAACAAAAGGGGAGGAAGGTTCGCGGTACTTATTAATAACTGTGTCAACAACACACGAAATGTAAACAAAAGGGGAGGAAGGTTCGCGGTATTTACTAACAACTGTGTCAACAACACACCAAATGTAAACAAAAGGGGAGGAAGGTTCGCGGTACTTATTAATAACTGTGTCAACAACACACGAAATGTAAACAAAAGGGGAGGAAAGTTCGCGGTATTTACTAACAACTGTGTCAACAACACACCAAATGTAAACAAAAGGGAAGAAGGTTCGCGGTATTTATGTTGTTTCTTAGTAGAAAAATATGCACATAACATATGCCTACCTTCCTAAAACTAATTTATGTATTTTATAAAAAACAACACAAATTTTTTTCTATGCACTTATAATAATTATAACACAATTATTGTGTTCGTTGAGGGGGGATTTCCTCTGATGGGGACTGACAGTGTCCGCGCCCGGTATGGAGGGGTTCCGTTAAAGAGGGGTTAAAATGCATTCAAATCTATTTTGCCGGAGCCATACCAAAGTTGTCCGCTAAGAGAGGTGTCAGCTCTAGAGTGGTGTCCGTTAAGAGAGGTTTCACTGTAAATTAATTCGTTCTAGGGAAGTACACTACCAGTGATTCAACGACTTTACATCGTCTCCAGTGGCATTGAAAGCTTGAAATAGAACAGAATTATAGATCTACGTAGCCCCCCCCCCCCCCCCCCCCCCCCCCCCTGAACGTAAGTCATTATTACATAACCTGTTATTTGTAAACATATCGATGGGTGTAATAACAGGTCTTCTTAATTAATTAATCATGATCCTATAATGAATCATTGTTAGAATAATTGTCATTAATGGTTGAAGCTCATCAACCGTTAGTACTTCTGAAGAAACTACAGGCCGAAAGATGTGAAGTCCGTAAGGCCAAAGTCATCCATTCCGAAGAATCCCTTATTCATGTCCTAGCCAGGAGTAGCCACCCAATTTTTTTTTTTTTACTTCCCTATCTGCACAAAGTATAGGGGAAGTAATGAAATTGGTTAAATATTCGAAGCGGAGTTTTTAACAGAATATCATGTTTTCCGGCCCCTAACTAAATAACTCAAAATAGAATACATTTTATAATTACAGTGTAAACTCCATTTAACGACACTCGATTTAACGACAAACTCCCTAAAACATCGAAATTACTTGAATCTGGTTGGTTTACCTTGTTGTTCATACAATGATACACTCTATGTAGCATCACACCCACTCTAAATAACGACAACAATACGTCATTACTAAGCAATAAACAGTACTTTCAAGTTGCCCAAATTAATAACAACTGCAGCTGTGTACGGTCTTTTGTTTGTTATTTTGTTGATTTATTGTGTAGCACGTATTTACCTCGACTGTCTGCATCATAAGTACCGAAGATTCTAAGAAATTCGTTCTTTTGTTTGTTCTGATTACCTTAAAATACTGGAGCAGAAAAAAACGTCAGACGAAGATAACAGACTATACGCAATAAGCGTTGTTATTTGTATCAATATTAATGTTTG
Organism: Aradus depressus; assembly: GCA_963662175.1. NCBI lineage: Eukaryota > Metazoa > Arthropoda > Insecta > Hemiptera > Aradidae > Aradus > Aradus depressus. The sequence goes on from OY759219.1 coordinate 26,542,767, forward strand.
TTATTTGTAAATTTTATACTTTATTAGTAAATACATATTATAATAGTAAAATACTATTAAATTTAATGTAATATGTATTGATTTTTCTTCTCTTCATTTAACGACAACTCTCAATAACGCCATAAAATGTGCAGTCCCTTAAGTGTCGCTATATAGAGTTTACACTGAAGATAGTTATTATGACTCATGTCCGGGCTTTAACAAGGTCATATCGCCTATTACCAGAGCGCTCTTTCGTCACACTAGTGGACATGGTGTCTCCCGATTTGCGTATACCGAGAATGCGTACACCTACGAAATATACCCACTATGCATACACTCTTTTTATCACTTGAGGATTTACACTTTTTTTCAGAGCCGATATTGCAGCCGGTTCGAAGTCAATATTCACTTTTTCAGGACTCCAATCAGGCATCTGAGCTTTAATGAGGCGGAACATCCTCTCGTAAGTTACTAGCAACTTGTGTGGCAAAAGTGCAAATACTACTGGAACAATGTTGGTCTCCTCCTGTGTACTACCCAAATCTGCATAAATTCGGTATATCTGCATGATGGCAAGTTTTTTTTTCCGTACGCAAGATGGAGTCTGAGTTAGGTGCAGTCAGGTAACAAAAGTTGTCAAACCCTTTTAGTTCAAGTAAAAAAAAAATAAACTAAGGGCCTTGGCCGGGTTTCGAACTAGCAAACTTGAGCTCAGTAAGCAAGCACGCATACCACTGAGCTACTGGCGCCCTCTACACTTTATAAGTGTATCCAGAATATTCTTGATGATATAGTCCATCGACTTCTTCAGATATTTACGTCAGTGTGAACGTCCCATCGACTGTTTATCGCGTCCTTGTCGTCAGACACGAATACTCAAACGTTCATCTGAAAGCTCATTGACTCCCAATTTACATGAGAAAGAAGTCAGGGGTGATTGTCTCCTAGTCAATACCATTTTTTTTTTTCTTTTTTCTTAAATGCTTCTAATGGTAAATCTATTCATGCCAATCCTAATGTATTCATACCTTGAAGTATTTTTGGTAAACCGTCACACGCCTATTCACAAAATGAAGAGGAAACACGTCTTACTTTTACTGAAAGGAGGAACATTTGAACCGCTAAATCTAAGGCTATTTATTACATTCCAGAACTTCACGTGTCTCTTAAGCTTCTCTGGAATGATACTAAGTTGAATTTTTCCGGCATTTTTTTTCCAGATATGTCTTCTTTTTCTGTTATTGACAAATAGAGGTAGTCATTTTATATACTATAGTCATTTGTAGATACACTTTGACATAATTTTTAATAATAATTATAAATTTATTTTCATTGAACCAATACATAATAATAGGATAGGTCAAAAGAATTTACACTCTAAGATAGCTTATAAATTAGATTTGTAACTACTTGAGTCTAACACACATATGCTTAGTAATAACACAACTATTAAAAAAAGTAAAATGAATTGAATAAAAACTGAATAAATAAATACTTAAAAATATGAGTACAAAAAAAAATTAATACATGCATACATTTATAATAAGTAAATACAATTTTCAATATAATAAAAAATAAGATAACTATTTTTTAAAACTCTTCCGGAAGTATCTTCATCACAACGATGTTTCGGGACGTTCTTACGTCCCTTCATCAGGTCCCAATGTGCGAGATATAGAAAAGAAAAAGAAAACAATGTAACTATAACAATATATGAAAAAAATAAAATAAATGTATATACTACCTAATTAATTATAAATGAATAAATAAAAAAATATATTAATTAATAAATATTTTTTTTAAATAATTAAATAGATCCATAAAATAATAATATGAATAAGAAATAAGCAAAAAATTATAATAAGTTTTATACGTTCGCGTATGTTGAATAGTTTCGTCGTAATCCATTGCACAAAATGAGATATGAGAGAATTTATGTTTCAAGATTCACTAAACCTTTTTGACCATATCCTCAATCTACTGTGAACGATTAGAGCAATGAACTTCAAATGAAGATATAGCTTATAATTATGAACTAATCAAAAATCTCTTAAAAATTAAAAAAAAAAAAAATTAACTTAGAATTCATGTTTCAAGATTCACCAAACCTTTTTGACCACATCCTCAATCTACTGTGAACGATTAGAGCAATGATCTTCAAATGAAGATACAGCGTATAATTATGAACTAATCAAAAATTTCTCAAAATAAAATGTTGTAGGGAAAACTAAAAGGCTCGACTTTTTTTTTAAATATGATTTTTCGGAGGATGCCCGGTTTGCGAGATACATGTCGAAATTGAGATTTGCTCGATTTATAAAAAATCTGGTAGAGTTAAAAACAACATTTCGGACAGATTTCATAACTTCCCCTATTCTTTCCCTATTACTTTGTGTAGCCGGGGGAGTAAACATTAGGTATGATTAGGTATAGTTGTCACAATCAGGGGAAGAGAGTGAAAAAAAAACCATAATTGTGACAGGATTTCAGTAGTCAAGATATCTTTTTTTTCTTTTTAACAATTTTTTATTGCTTTTTTCTTACATTTTTTTCTCAACCTCTCGAATCATCGTAAATCTCGACAAAGCCCTAAGGGTTGAGGTTGGTGAAGACCCTAATTTTGGGTAGTCATCCCCTTGAGGGAAATAGGGACCCCTTAATAATATAAAGGGCTGAGAAATCCCCCTCCACCCCAAAAAAAGGTTTCACCCCCATTAGGACAAATCAGTGGTCTGGGCTAGGGATGAACATCGAAATACCATCAAATATACACGATCGATAGTCTGAAAACATCGAACGTATTTTATTGATGGGTCAAAACATCGATTGTTCGATTTCAATATAATAAATATAATGTCGTGGAGAATAAAAAGCGAAAAATCAAAGAAAATATATTACTTTCTTATACCTGTAGTATAGGGAAGTATTGTAATCGTGCAAAAATCTGAGATCGAGATTTCAACTGATTTTCACGTTTCAAGGTCCCCTAAAAATGTTTTGACCATTTTCGTTGTTGAAATGTTGTGAGCTCTCTACCGCAAAAACGATTGTAGCTATGAACTTGAAATTCAGAACGAAGAGGTCACATGATCTAACTTAGGTCTGATTAGATTTTGGCCGAAATCGAGCGAAAATTAAGACCACTTCCCTCAGGGACCTAACTACATTTTACAATATACAGCTTATGTTAATGACCTAATGAAAAATCTTTCCGAGTAATGGTTGTAGAAAATACTTAAATACAGGCATTATATGAGATATGATTTTTTACAGATCGTCCGGTTTTCGAGATGTATGTCGAAAACCATTTTGAAATGTAGTTTTGAATCACATATTTTTAGACGTTTCCTTGATTTACCCGAAAACAGTTAGTCCTATCAAAAAATTAATTCTCACCAAAATTGTTCCTTATAAAATTTACAATCGCTAAAAGTCCTTAGTTTTGAGATGGAATTAATATAAAAAACGTTATAGCGCCCCGAAGAATGTAAACTAAATGTCCATAAGGAGTATTTTCAAGTATTTTTTAAATCGTAACTCATAGCAACGAACTTTAAAATATGGTTTATGTATTGGTAGTTTTTTTTGAAAAATTAAGAAAAAATATGTGATGTGGCCATTACAGAATTTTCTTATAAACTCTCGAGATTTGTTTCAGATCGTGATGTTACCTGATGTTTTTAAAATGTTGTCAAAGTCGTGACATATTGATTTATTTTAATATTCCAAACGGAAAAGAATTCGTAAATATAAATAGTAACTAACTAGCAACGAACACAAGTAAAGGAAATTGCGATTTGAGAATTTCAACTTCTGGGAAGGATATTATTAACGTCGTTGCGGAATGACTTTTGAAGAAACCATCGAACATCGGGTGTAGACCAAACATCGAACATTGAAGCTTACCTCTAGTCTGGGTCGACGAGGAACTTGTCTATCTCTATTATAACTCGCGTCATATTATTTTCTCTAGTGTTCTGGGTACGCTATTTCTGGTACAAAAACACCCCCACGACTGTGGGGTTGCCAATTGTAAATGTAACTTATCACAACAGGGGGAAGTTAAGCTGTTAAGGAAAATTTTTTAAACAAAAATAACTAGGTGAGGGGGCGTAGTTCAGCTCAACTCCGTTTGTCAATGTTAAGAGTAAAATTAGAAAAATACCTTATTATATGACAACAGTTCTACCGAAAAATTGGTTCTGACCAGAAATGTTCCTTATTACATTACCAATGGCTAGTATGTCCATAGAGTTGAGATAAGAACGATAAGACCAAAGCTATAGCGCCCCAATGTATGTAAAATAAAAAAAAAATTGATATAAGAAAGTCCTGCAATGGCCACATCATATATTTTATCATGTTTAGCCTAGGTCTCTCCAGAAGATAATGTATCTTTTAGTGAGTCTTATGATAATATTGGGGTGTTTGGTCCAATGATGACATTTTCATGAAAACTAATGACTGTACAATTGATCATGATAGTCACGACTATACAGAGTGAACTTTCATTAAACTAAATTGATCCATCATCTGGGGATTCTCTTTAGTTATACTTCTGTTGTCCGGTGTCTAAGGAAGAGACCGTAAATCCCCTATACTTTGCGGCATCTTAATGGGTACTATTTATATATTAAATCTTACAATATAAACACTTCTGAGACGAATAATAATTAATAAAAACAGGACTTTCTTATACCAACCACATTTGTACTGATTGTGGTAGGTATAAGAAAGTATTCGTGACCATAGCACGCTTCTGCCGGTTTGTGGCATCGCCTCACAAAGCAACAGCGAATGATTCTATCGCAAGCCCAGGGAGCAGCTCTTTTAAGGGTTACAACAGCCTGTCGAACTGTCTCAACGGCTGCGCTTCTTTACACAAAGACAAAGCAAGTGAATATGGGAACGGAACAGAGCTGCTATAAGATACGATGCGCACATGATAGGATGAGACTTGGAGAGGCGAGCATAAGATGTTGATGAACAGAGACACACCTTTAGAAGATAGGTGATCTAGTACTCTATGACTATTCCTTGTCGGACACCCAGAACATTGAATTACAGATAAGAGGATGAACTTGGGTGATCATCCCAATGAGACGACAGAGTCACACCTAAAGAAGATGAGTACAAGCGGTGATCTAGTACTATATGACTACTCCTTGTCGGACACCTAGAACATTGAATTACAGATAAGAGGATGAACTTGGGTGATCATCCCAATGAGACGACAGAGTCACACCTAAAGAAGATGAGTACAAGCGGTGATCTAGTACTCTATGACTACTCCTTGTCGGACACCTAGAACATTGAATTACAGATAAGAGGATGAACTTGGGTGATCATCCCAATGAGACGACAGAGTCACACCTAAAGAAGATGAGTACAAGCGGTGATCTAGTACTCTATGACTACTCCTTGTCGGACACCTAGAACATTGAATTACAGATAAGAGGATGAACTTGAGTGATCATCCCAATGAGACGACAGAGTCACACCTAAAGAAGTTGAGTACAAGCGGTGATCAAGTGATCTACGACGATTCCTTTTTCGGACATGTGGAACATTGCAGATACAAAGATGTTCCTTGATGGATCATCCCACTTTATCTGGGATAGGATGAGGATGAGATGGGGTGACCTAAGGCTATTGTTGGGTGGAGGGTACCCGTGCTTTGTCTGGGGTTCTTCATTACGGGCTTGCTGGAGGCTCTGTGCCAAGCCAATCACCCAACTAACTGACGTTATTTCATTACCCTATAGTGGGACCTAGCGGTAAGTTCGCCTTCCTGGAAGCCCCTTTCTGTACCTTGGCCACCATTGTTTCCGAAGGATAATCAAACTACTACCGCCATCTGTCTCCCAATGTAACAACTTCTGTAGCCATATCTTTCTAAAAAATATACTTTCATGTTGAGCTTGAGTAAACGTCGTCGCTGAATCACCGGCTATGTACTTACCCAGGCCAAATTACTTGTAATACATTAAGTTTCAGCTCATCCTCCACAGTAAGAAAGTAAGAACACTTTCGAACAGTAGAATCACCTAACTGTAATTTCATAATGGAGATATTAACCTTTTTTTTGTGGAAACAGTTGAGGGCCAGTAACAAAGTATTTGACTAGGTAAAAAGTGCTGACCCCCGCCTTTAATTACCTTCTTTAATAACCGTTGTAAATAACCAGGTGGACTAAAGGGATTTCACTGCTTTGAAGAGCTTTAAGACATCTAAGACATTTGAGCCTCTTAGTTAAATGAGTTCAAGTGCCTTGAAAGTACAGTAGACACTCCCTTATCCGGCGTTCTGTTAACCGGCGCGCTCCCTTATCCGGTGCTCGCAAAATAATATCAAATTTGTTAAACTAAAATTAACATTCAATTATTAGATTATCAATTATATGAGCCACGTGTATTTACGAGCACATAATTCACGAATCTTTTATGTATTTTTATTGTACATACATACACTCTATCAAAAAATTCTGTGAACACTCACCTGGGTTTCCTTCAATTTGTTATTGTGGGCATAGGAAAAAAATGTTCACAAGGAAATTACACTTGTTTAACACAATAATCAATAAACACTTTATTTCCCAAAAAATAACACAAAATATTATTCAACAATATAGTGTAATGCAATTTTAATTGAAAATAACGTCCCTTAAATGCAAAAAAGTCTGTGAACACATTATAATATGAGGTAATTATTTTTTTAAATCAATAATAATAAATGTTTTAGAAGCTGGTAGGCCCTCCTTTGTTCTTTATAACTTCTATTAATCTTTTTTTCATGGATCCTACTAATCTTGAAGTCACTTTTTCGGAAATTGTGCCCCATTCTTCTGCAACGGCTGCTTTCAGTTCTGCTTTGTTTTTCACGCCACGTACTCTTATTCGGCGTTTAATTTCATCCCATAAATGTTCTATGGGATTAAGGTCTGGGGACTGGGGAGGAGTATTAAGGCGTCGGGGTGCGTTATACAGAAGCCACTCCTTAACTAAATGAGCTGTGTGCTTGGGGTCATTATCCTGCTGGAACAGAAATGTTCTTTCCAACCCCAATTTCTCGGCACTTTTCTTTAAATGATTTCTTAATATTTCAATATACACATACTTGTCCATTATTCCATCAATAACATGGAGATTTCCATCTCCTCTACTACTCATACATCCCCAGACCATAATACCACCACCTCCATGTTTCATTGTGGATCGTAAATTTTTTTGTTTTAAAGCCTCCTTTGCTTTTCGCCACACTTTTTGTCGTCCATCTGATCCAAACACACTAAATTTACACTCATCAGAGAAAATGATTGACTGCCAAAACATTAGAGGCTTTTGAACAAATTCTTTTGCGAACTGTAAACGGCGCTTACGGTTCATTTCACTTATAAATGGTTTCTTCCGAGGAACCCTACCATTATAACCATTCTCATGTAACCTGTTTCTTATGGTTTGAGGTGTTACTGATACGCCATAGTCACAAGATTTGTGCAATTTTTGGCGCACTGGTACTGGGTTCATCACGAACAGTTTTTAAGATTTCCCGTGTGTGAAGGCGATTTAACTTGGTAGGGCGTCCACATCGTGGTCTGCTGGAAGCACAGCCTAATTCATTGAATCTTTTAATAATATTATGCACTGTAGAAGGATTTTTCTTTACTATTTTGCCTATTTCGCGAATACTTCTTCCTTCGTTTCTTAACTTAATAATCAATTCACGAACTGCTACTTGCACTTCCATATTGATGGCTTAATAAATACTACTGAGCACTTCCATTGATAGGAGACAGTTGTTATTGAAGCTAATCCCTTGTTGTTGTTTGGCTGTAGGCTCATCTCTGTTTATATAGGTAAGTGTTCACAGACTTTTTTTGCCCTTAAGGGACGTTATTTTCAATTAAAATTTTACTACACTATATTGTTGAATAATATTTTGTGTTATCTTTTGGGAAATAAAGTGTTTATTGATTATTGTGTTAAACAAGTGTAATTTCCTTGTGAACATTTTTTTCCTATGCCCACAATTACAAATTGAAGGAAACCCAGGTGAGTGTTCACAGAATTTTTTGATAGAGTGTAGGTACATTGTATTTATAATGAAGGGAACGCTAATACAATATTTTATTACTTCACTAATATCCTATAAATAAATTATAATAAATACATAGTTGAAAATCAAACATTTATAAAAAATGTTTCTTAGAATAGAAAAACAAAGGTACCGTCCCGTCCGTGGCACAACAATATCGTCTTATCGGGAAATGAACACTTAACTAGTAAAGTATGTACATATTTGTCAATTTAATAAATGTTATCAACAAAATACATAGATACGTGTTTTATTCCTTAGCTCACCTAAAAACATTTTTTTTTATGCTTTAACTGATATATTTTTTCTCATTAATTGATGATTTCCGTTATCCGGCGTCACGTCGGTCCTGGCAACGCCGGATAAGGGAGAGCTTACTGTACTTTAAATATTTTTAATAATTATTGTTAATAACCAGATGCCGTAAAGAGGATTGAATGTCTTGAAGGGCGTTAGTGCTTTAAAGAGCCTTTAATTGTTAATAACCAGGCGCTTGAGTGTCTTGAAGGGCTTCTGGGCTTTAACGAGCCTTTAATACTGATTGTTACCAGATGGCCTAAAGAGCCTTGAATGCTCGAAAGGGCGTAAGTGCTTCAAAGAACCTTTAATAATCATTGTTAATAACCAAATGACATAAGAGACTTAATTGTCTTAAAGGATGTAAGTGATTTAAAGGACCGTTATACATCTTTAATAACCAGGTGGTATAAAGAGTCTGTTAAAATGTTTTAAAGTGCGTTAGCTGCATAAACAGGATTAATAACGCTATGGTGTTATCATGGCCCCAAATTGTTTTTCTCAAATTTATTCCTTAATCCATTAAAAATAAGTTAACATTTTAGTTTGAATTTGAACATGGGAGCCAATAACATAGGTTCCTCTTTAAGACTAGTACACACTAGTAGACCATGTTGCGCGATTTGTCTATAGGCGGTCTCGAGACACGGTTTATAGACCGTCTAGAGACACAGTTCTTTGTCTCGTCTAGCGTCCACACTACGATGTGAATTTCTCAGTCTCATCTTCGCAGGAGGACATTGTTTTGTGTGGAATGAGTTCCTGCTTAGTGCTAATTATAAGTGAAAGAACGCGAAAACGTAAGTAAACGTTGTTGGACGCGCGAAGTGCTCGCAGAAGGACCTAAGCAGCCAGAGATTCCAGGGCCACTTTTCTTTTTACCCAGTTTTCGTATTCGGGAATGGTAACATCCCACAAACAATAATTAGTAATTAATTTCAATTAGTTTTAAAACTTTCTCGTTAGACCACATATTTTCAAAAGAACTGTAAAGAGCCGAACCACACCACTCGGAAGCTGGAGACAGACTGGGACGTGTCTCGCCTCTAGACGCCAAGTGACGTCCACACTGTCAAAATGTTGCGCAATATGTCTTACGTTGCATGCGGTCTCCCATTCCGACCGGGAGACTTTAGACCTGCGATTTCTGGTCTCGCAACAGGCCCGTCTATAGACATGTCTCGTAGACAACCTGAGACACGTCTCAGAGACCAAAATCGCGCAACATGTCTACTAGTGTGGACTAGGTTTTACTCCATTGGACGATTTGATTGACAATCAGTAATCCTACTAATGATTATGCTAATTCAATTGCGAATTGGATGCTGATGCTCATAAACTCCAAAATCAGTCGATGTAACAAATCTAGATGAAATTTATTAAGTTGTTACAGAAGTCTCTGAGTAAGACACCTATTGATTTTCAACCAAATACATCGGTACCTGAGGGAGAGCGGAAACAATTGACTAATTCGTGCTGGGAAAGTACATCGCCAGTGATTCACTGACGTCTTGTTTGAATATACAATGTGTTAGAGACATAAATAGACAAATTGATATATACATAAAGATACAAAAACAAAGGGGTTATACTTGTTTAAATTCTAGTAGTTACAGTTATCAAATAATAATTCAAATTTATGATTCATGATTCATAGTCCTGCCTATGCATTTTTAAGCCCACTTTAAATTTAAAATGACCTCATTCCATACAGAACAAGGGAATCTCACAATTGAAACCTTGAGGTGTATTTTTCATAATCTAAATTTTTATTTTATAATTTTTTTCAAAGACAATCTTACTTCCTTCAATTAACATTTTTTTACGTTAATATTGATTAATGAATAGTAAATCTTATCTGTTTGTCTGATTAGAAATTCAAATATTTTAAGCGGAATTTGGAATATTAAACAAACTGCGCATCTTAGGCTAGACGCGCATCGATTCGCCAATAATTTGACATGTCATAATTTGACAAAATGTTTACTTGAGTAATGCTGAGGGAAGTCGAGGTTCTAATATGTAAGCAAACTCAGTATGTCCAAAGTTTTGCAAACTATTTATGTCCTTCTTCAGGGCCTCATTAATGAGAAGAATGGATGTTAGTTGTGGTGACATGCCCAGCCGCACACCGATTCGACAAGACATAATTCGACAAAACGTTTAGTCTAGTAATGCTGAGGGAAGTCGAAGTTCTGTTATAAATACCAGTATTTGCCCAAAGTTTCGCAAACTATTCATGTCCTTTTTCATTTTGTTTTTTAATCAGATCAACGGATTTTCATGTTTCAAGGTCCTTTCAAATAAATGTTGATATATTTTGAGTCTGTGCGTATGTCTGTATGTATGTGAAATTTGAGCGCTCTAACACAAAAACTATTGCAGCTATGAACTTGAAATTTAGAATGAAAAAATCACATATATGTTAGCACATATTATTTAACTTAGATCTGATTAGATTTTGGCCCAGAGGGCGCCGGTAGCTCAGTGGTATGCGTGCTTGACTTCTGAGCTCAAGGTTGTGGGTTCGTAGCCGACCGAGGCCCTTAGTTTATTTTATCTGGGAGGTAAAATAAACTTAAGCACGCCGTCCTTCGGATGGGACGTTAAGCGATGATCCCGAGCCTGTACGATGTCAGGTACTCGTTTAAGACCCCAGCCCTAGGTGAATAAAAATTTAGGGTAGGCAAAATTTAGGACTCCCACAGTAGAGTCGGGCTCATGTCCACCAGAGTGACGATAGAGCGCTCTGGTAGTAGGCGGTATGACCTCGAAGTTAAAGCCCGGGCATGAGTCATAAAACCTAACCTAACCTAGATTTTGGCCAAGATCATTCGAAAATTGACATCACTTTACTTGGAGGCTTAAGTAGATTTTACAAAATACCGCTTATGTTTATGACCTGATCAAAAACTTTTACAGATAATAGTTGTAGAGCAAACTGAAAGAGACATTTTATATAGAATACTATTTTTCGAGAGTTGCCTTGCTTGCGATAAACGCTCCGAAAACCGTTTTGAAAACTTTTTTTTTACACGTTTGCTTGATTAACGCGAAACGGGTTAGTTCTATCGAAAACTTAATCCCTAGCAAAAATGTTTCTTATTAAATTTACAATCGTCAGTGGGTCTAGGTGTGGAGATAAGACCAATAAGGCCAAAGTTACAGCGCCTTAAAAAATATAAATTAAATGTCTGTAGGAAATATTTCGAAGTATTGTGTAAATTGTACCGCATGCCATCGTATTTTAAAGTGTATTTTTATTATGGTAGTTTTTTTTATTTAAAAAAATAAAATATAATATATCACATATTATGTAATATTGCCAGAGCAGGACATTCTTATACCAACCACGCTTTTACAGATCACTCTCTATCCCCCTCCCCCTTCTCAAAACCATAATACTTCCGTTACTGGTTATAAGAAAGTCACTCTCAGCCATTCGCTGTACAATGAAAACCGATGACGCCAACTCATTACTTTCAAATGCCCAGTAACGCCAATATGAAATGTTTTATTTAGGGGGAAAGGAAATATCTGTAAAAGCATGTATAAGAAAGTCCATTGAGGATCCGAAGTTTTAGGATGAGCAGTAGTTAGAGGACTGGAGGGGCGGGAGTTGAGAGTTGATGACGTGACTGTTTGGCGGGAAAGACAAGTTTAGGCGAGTTCTCCTGTCCTTGACACAACCAGTCCGCCTAAACTCCCCCTTCTACTTCCTGACACTCCAGTCCTGGGGTGCTATTATTGGCGAACTTTTTTATTTTTTATTAACTTTTTTTGGTTTATTTTTAAAGTTCTTTTAAGGAACTCTTGCAAGCCGGTTAGTCGTCCATCTTACCGACTTTTTATATATTTTATTTACATATATTACTTTTTGTAAAACGTTTATTAAAAAACCGGTTTTACATTTAATTTTCTTTATTTTTGTTATATTTCTTTTATTTAATTTATTTTTTATTGTTTTTTTTAGCTACTAAATTTAGATATATTTCTTGATTTAAGACAAAATAATAAATATTTTTCATTAAAGTTATATATTTTTTATACTTCCACAACTATACGAAGTATAAGGAGAGGTATGGAATCGGTCAGAAATTCGATGTTGAATTTTCACCGGAATTTCATGTTTTTCTTGATTCCAAAAATCTGTATCTGTGTATGTGGCTGTGAACACGCTAACTTCCGATAGAATGAATATATCTACACGAAATTTTATATGTGTATCTAGAACTTCATAAGTATTCTACCTATTGATGTTTAGTTAAATCGGTCAAAGGGAAGAGGGATTAAGGGAGCCAAATACAAATAGCTGCTGAAATTTCATATGTAAATTCAGAACCCATAAGGAAGACATCTACTTATTTTCCGTGGGATCGCCCGAGGGGAGTCAGAGGAGGCTCAAAAGTATGTGTATTCATAATCCTTTATGCGAATAAACTATTAATTTTCAGCCCAAACGGTCGATTGTTTTCGAAGGAGAAAAAAGTAAAAAAAGTTCATTGATTATCTCTTTCTGGGAAGGTACATTGGCCTTTTTTTTTTTTCTTTTTTTTTCATTTTGAAATCAGGGGTTCAGAAAACCAGAAATTTCGGTAAAAACTCAACTTCGAATTTCTGCCCGATTGCATAACTTACCCTGTACTTCGTATAACTGAGGAAGTACAATATTAAAAGCATTACCATCAAATCCTTACTAAACCAAAATGTTGGACCTCTCTTGCTAATTATTGTAGACGAGCCGAAAATGTCATAGTTTAACCAGAATACAAGTTAAATCATTATTGTGATCTAATGCTATTCTATTTTTTCTAATATTATATATAATATTACATATTACTATTTATTCCTATTATTATTTACCCAGTCTATAAGCACTTCTGGATATAACAATCTATCAAATATATATACAAAAAAAATTAAATAATAATTAACAACCAACCTCTATTCATTTAATTAATAACTTATTTATAAATAATTTTAAAATATACTTTATGTACAATAATTATATATATTATTTTTACGTATGTATAGATACTGATTTTCGCTAATACAATGGAACTTATATAATACAAGTATTATATTAGTAAATAGTTATAAAAAGTTTTTCTGTAATAAGTTATGTGTTTAAAATATATACCGACAGTGATGAAACTTTGGGGACAAAGAGGCCAACCAATGTCTGTCAAGAGCCAAAAAATATGTCCATTGTTATCTGAAAATAAAATGAGGTACATAATTCAGAATTCAAACAATGTTTTAGACTCGAGAGTACTTCAATAGTCTTTTTAAGTCGTATTAACTTTTATTATCATTTTATAACATTTATTAAAACTAGGCTCAAATCTTATGATTCACAATTAATATCTGAAATTCATATTATTATACGAAACCAGAAGATTTTGACAATTTTGATTTGCATTTTAAAGGTCAACGATTATTTATATTGATAAGATCCTCTCTTGTTCCTAAATGACATTTATTATGTACTTAGGCGAAGGTATAATTTGATTTTTAAACAAGTTGTAATTGTATTTTATCTATACTTGAACGCTAAGTGATGTCCTTAATTTCTTTTTTATTTGTAAATTATGACTACACTCTGAGGGTCATCTGACCAAGAGGTCGTCTTTGGTATAAGATTTTTGATTTTCGAATTATTTGTATATGTATATTTTATTTATAAATAAAGACTTAATAAAAAAAATATATTAAAAAAAATCAATTCCTTACTAAACCATTCTTTAATGACAACAGCTTTTTAAACCTACTTACCAGAGCGCTCTTTCGTCGCTCTGGTGAACTTGAGCTCGACTCTACAGTTGGAGAATCGGACATAGCATAGGCTCGTGACCATCCCATAACGTCTTTTTAAGGTTTTTTTTAACCTCCCAGATAAAATACTAAGGACTTCGGCCGGGTTTCGAACCCACAATCTTGAGCTCAGTAAGTTGGCACGCTATCTCTGAACTACCAGCGCCTTCCTTTTTAAACCCTTCTGTATTTACACACATATGTGGGTAAAAAAAAAAATATTTACCACTTACCTCGTTCTCTAAAAATATATCTTAGGTTCCCCCTTGTTTGAAGGAAATGAGTCTTTGACGAAAATACCTAGCTTAGAATATATTTAGAATTTAAATTCCTAATGATCCCTTATTTTTTATTGTAGCATATATTGTACAAATGAGATTTTTATTGTTTCATTTTTACTGTTTTAATGCTACTTTCTCAGCATACTCCCCCCTTGCAGGGTATACCCTTCTGTAATATCAGCCACCGGACGTCCGGTGTTAAAGAGCCAACAGGTGCTTTTTGAACCCTGACCCTAATTGTATACTTATTTTTAATTAGGTCAAGTATACAAAGCGAATTTCGCTGATAGGCTTACCTTCAACTAAGCCACTAGTTTTACACAATAGAATCGTAAAAAAGTTGTCGGTTTTTTTTATTTTTTATTTTTTGCTCTTTTATTTTTTTCTCAATATTTGATTTACATAGTGGCTTCTGAATCATAGTAAATTTTAAGTCGATACATTAATTACCAGGTTCGTTACCTCGGGTTCTACTTATACAGCTGACTGACGTGGAACACACACACACGACGTAACGACAAGAGTTAATAAGGTTTTTTGACTCGAGCCTCCTCAGATCTTCCTTGCCGGGTTAATAGGTCCTTATGGGGTTCTAAATTTCAATATACAATTTTGAGTTGAGTTCATCCTTTGATCCCCCTATTCCCTTCGACTCATATGGCTGAAAGTTAATAGCTGGCGTACCGTACACATATATAACATTTCGTGTCAATACATTCATATACATATCAGTGGTGGATGCAGGGGGGGGGGGGGGGGGGGGGGGGATAAAGCAGAACTACCCCCCCTTGCGCAGAAGCTCATAATTTCGTTAAGGGTAAAGAAATATGCACGTTAAATTGGGAAAGACGTCCTAGTCTGTGCGAAGGACCTCTTGCGCACAGACGTCCTAGTCTGTGCGAAGGACCTCTTGCGCACAGACGTCATTCGTTTACAGACTCCGACTGTTGCTCAGCCTGTCAACGAAATTCTCCCTCCCCCCTCTTATGAACATCCTGGATCCGCCCTTGATATATATGCTGGAATATGGAATATTGTTATTCCTCAGAGTGCAACGGAATAGAATTGAAGATATGTTAGTGATTTTTTTTTTATTCTTTCTTTACTTCACAGAAAACCAAGAATAAAGATCATCAAATGGGATGCTGTTTTACAAAAAAAGTTTAAAAAAAAAAAAAAAATTGAACATCTTGTGTATGCTTCTAGTAACCCTGTCTACGTGAGGAGCAGAAAGAAATACATGTTGTAAACAGAAGATCCTTGGTCTTGACAAGAATACTAAATTTTGAATGGACAAAGCTAGTATGGAAGCGTCTGACACTCAAGAGTAGACAGTGGAGGATGGAGGGCTCAGGTCCCCGGAGTCAATGGGGCCCTGCGTACAAACCATGTTCGTTTTACACAGACGGCTCTTCTTTAACTATGTTTTAAGTGTAACTCTAGTTCACAAGTATATATTGTAATGTAATTAAAGTGCGACCTTCATCATTTTTATTTTGACATTATAACAGTAAATAAAATGGAAGTGAAATATACATTTAAGACTATAAAAGAAAAATTGAATGTATGTGGCAGTGATGTTGGTTGGGTCGGCCATATTGGAAGCCGGACGCTATAGACAGAATGGTCTAGATGTTTGGCGTGGCTTGTCCCTCCCTAGCCGTCCACGTTGTGGAAGTGAAGTTGAGTGTTGATGATGTCTGTCTCTCTTATTTGATTCCCAAATCACGTCCTGCAGACTGATGAACAATATCTAAGAAGAGCAGGAGAAGAAACAACAAAAGGAGAGAAAAACTAGTTGTGGAACATACTGCGTTATACACGCGGTCAACACGAGGTTCAGATATTGTATATATTTTAATTTTAGTTTATTTTATGTAAATATATTATTTTTATTATGAATTTCTAGATTTTAGTAATTTGTTTCCCATGCTCGAACCTAGTCAATAGTGATTTAACAATTTAGTTTTTCAAAACTTTCTTAGCTGATCAAACATTCGCCTATTGGTTTATAGAAATCCAATTTATATATTAAAATCATTAATTTAAGTATCGTTCTATTAGATAGGCGATCTGGCATCCCATTAATATTTTATTTCACTAAAAATCAGTTATACAGTTTGAGAAAATCTTCGCGTATTTAAAGTAAAGAAAACATTTTTTTTTTTAAATATAAACGCGAACAATAGTTATATTACAATATAATATATATATAGTGTAACAGTTGTAATTTGGAATTTCTTCGAAAATTGATGGTGACAATAAAAATGTTTTTCTATAATAATTTTTATTTGTATTAACTTATAAAAAAAACATTTTTTTTTACTTTTGCTGTGGGGCTGTCACGTGCGTATATGGTGTCTTCAAAGCATGGTATTATGGGTAACACGCATCACTAGACCTGATGTTCTGTGATCTTCATTTATTTTCTTTGATCTTCTGGGATCGTGCTGATTCGACGGCTGATGTTGCATTCTTCTAGACAAATTGGGAAAGATTGAGTTCCTGGACAGACAGACACACTTGGGGACAGACAGATAGACTCGGGGCAGACAGACAGACACACTTGGGGACAGACAGCCGTGAACCTTCTCCAGATCTCCCCTCCTTCCATGCCTAAGGCTTCTCAATACACAATAATAAATAATTATTTATTTTTTTATTTGCAATTTTTTTTAGATCCTCTAAATCCATACCGTTACAATATATATATAGGCAAATTTTGAATTCCCACTGTAGAATCGAGCTCATGTCTACCAGAACGACGAAAGAGCGCTCTGGTAGTAGGCAATATGACTTAGTAGTTAAGGCCGGACATGAGTCACAATAACTAACTATATATATATATATTTATTTATTCAGCATATTTATGATAAGTAAAATAAAAAAAAAGGAATAATAATTTCAAATAGAAGTAAAAACATCTCTATAAAATCGTCAAAAACATGTACAAAATAATAAATACTATTTACACAAGGGTAATAATAATGAAAAATAAAATGAAATTTCTGTCTTCGTGTGTGTGTCTGTGAACACGAACCTCATACGAACGACACATATTGATTTTCAGCCAAATCGCCCCTAGTGAAGAGGGGGATTAGGGGGAAGCTTAACACAAAAACTCTAATAACTGCCATTGTAATGAATGTATTGACAATATATATAAAATCACATCTGCTCCACCTCAATTCTGCTCCACCGCCTGCTCCACCACCACCTCACCCACCATCGTACATCCCCATCTCGATAAGTTTCCACTCTCCCTCTACATCCCAATAAGTTTCCGCTCTCCCTCTAAACCTAAATAAGTTTCCACTCTCCCCTTTGAATCACCTACCATCGTACTTCCCCACCTAAATAAGTTTCCGCTCTCCCCTTTGAATCACCCAACATCGTACATCCCCACCCCAATAAGTTTCCACTCTCCCTCTAAACCCCAATAAGTTTCCACTCTCCCTCTAAATCCTACTTTAAATGTTTACCCTACCCCTACATTTTTTTTAATTATCCCACTAGCGCTCCCAAGCGTCTAGAAATCAAATTGTTATTGATATTAAATCAACTTAAGAAAAAAAAAAACCATACCCGACGGGATTCGAACTCACCACGTTCCTTTTGGAGTCTGGCTTGCTAACCCCTCGTTTATCATGACATGATTAATGAATGGAGCTAAAATCTAGGTATATAACGTTCAAGTCATACATTTTCAGATATCAAGTAACAATTATGGTGTATTCTGAGGTAGTAATGATTATTCCTATCGATTATTAATAATTAACATTTTTTAAGCCTGATTTCGTGACCTTGAACAGGCACTTGCATGATCTAACAAAGTGCATCTTGTAAAGTGCACTGCATTAGATCAAAATATTTAAACATACCCACACATGTAACAGTTCAGTCCCACACCATAGATCCTTAGTAATTTCATTGTAATTTCTTGGTCTAATTAAACTCAAAACACAAAAGAATTGTGAAGTCTTTCTCTTCTATTGTACAAACAGAATTTTTCTCGATGGCCCTCAAAGGAATGAAAAAAAAGGCAGAACCCACTCAACATCTCCATTGTTCCCTGAATTCTGTCTAAACCATTCTATGGAGAAAAAATGAGTTATTTTCCTTCACTAGATAGTATAGGGGAAGTTATGTATTCGGTTAAATATTCGATGTTCAGTTTTCACAATTTCAAAAAAAAAAAGTCGTTTGTAAATCATATGTAATGCACTTTCCCAGCTTCAATGTGCTAAAACTCAATATTTGACACATGAATTCTCATATAATTTTTTTTTTTTTTTTTTTTTTTTGAGGCGCCGAGCTCAGTGGTATGCGTGCTTAGCTTCTGAGCTCAAGAACGTGGGTTCGAAACCCGACCGAGGCTCTGTTTATTTTATCTGGGAGGTAAAATAAACTTAAGCATGCCGTCCTTCGGATGGGACGTTAAGCGATGGTCCCGAGCCTGTACGATGTCAGGTATTCGTTAATGACCCCTGCCCTAGATGAATAAAAATTTAGGGTAGGCAAAATTTAGGACTCCCATAGTAAAGTCGGGCTCTTGTCCACCAGAGTGACGAAAGTTGGCGATATGACCTCGTAGTTAAAGCCCGGGCATGAGTCATACAACCTAACCTAACCTTATATTAAATTTTGTGTCGATAAATTCATTACATCGACAGTTATTAAGGATTTAAGTGGAACCCTTCTTCCTTTTCGTCCGAATTTTCGGAAATTTTGTGTCAATACATTCATTATAATGACAGTTTTTGGGTTAAGCCCACCCCTCTAACCTCCATCTTCCCTTCGGCCGATTTGGCTAGAAAAACAATAGATGCCGGTCCTTATGGGGCTCTGGATACACATATAAAATTACATGACGATACATTAATTATTATTTGGATTTATCGTGTTCACAGACAGAAATTTGTATTTTAATTTTTGGAAAAAGGCTCGGAAAACTTGATTTTCCGTTAAAAATCAAATTTCTGACAAATTACTAATTTCCTCTTGTAGTTCGAAACTGGAGAACCCTATTCTTCGTACTGGGGAAGGACATTGCCAGTGGTTCAACGACGACTATTTAGAGTTCTGTAACCCTAAACAGAACCCTATTGTTACTTAGTTCAGTAATTCGCTCTGGGGAAGTGCACGTCTGCTGATTTACCGATAAAATAAATAAAATTCGTCGGACCCAATTTTTCAGAAAATTTAACATAAGTTTTTCTGTAACTAGAATTTCAAGTTGTTTTGATTTTTGTGGGAGTTAGAGGCCCACAGACAGACAGACATACGACCGTGAACTTATGGTACTTTTTTAGTCTTTGACCTACAAAACTTTAAATAATAATAATTATTATAACCCAACTAAACTAATCATAATAATATTAGACAGTTTAAAGAAAATAAAAGATTTTTATAATTAGGAAAGTAATTTCTTTTTTATTGTTCCATGTCCAAAATGAAAGGCAAATTATCCATTAGTTTGGGTCCATTTTGTTTTTGTTTTTTGCCTCTGGAGGTTAATGTACTTTCACCAAACTAATTATAACCATTAATGATGTTTTATTTGGTTTTATTGTTTGTTTTTAATTACTCCGCCCCGAGAGGAGGGAACGCCTAACATAGGATTAAGTTATATAATATAACTATAACGTACACATTTATACAGGGCGTTATAAAGCCGCGCGTCGTACTGCCATTTTTACATCTTTCCTCGAATGGTCTTCATAAAAAATACGAGGTTCATTACATATTTTCTACATAACAGCGGATCGACAATTTTGGGTTCTTTGGGACAGCCCCAGAACCACAGTGTCGCGAAGACATTGCCCAGGAATGGATAATGGATAATTGGCAACAGCATTGGTCACCTAGTTCGGATTGCCGATCGACGTACGCATACTTTCCGGACATCGTACTATGCCTCGACTCACTGGATATTTTGAACTCCAAACCCTTCTTCTTTAGGAAGAAGAACAGATCGAACTGTAGTCACATGTTTTTGGACTCATGAAAAACAATTTTTTTTGACACAGAACTACGTCTTTCCCGACAGTATGGGGGGTTAAAGTGCGTCACGAAAATGTATCACAATTTGAGGTATCTCCTAAAATAATAATAGCATAACAACAAAAAATTAGGCGAAATCCCGAATGATTGTGTCTCAAAGTTAGTAGAAGAGTCGCGAACCACCATCTATCCGTAATATACTTACTTACTTACTTTCTCTGGCGCTACGGTCCTTGTAAAACCTGGGCCTCCGCAACGATCTTCTGCCATTCTTCTTTATCCTCGGCCTCCCGCCTCCATCTTCTCATACCCATCGTTTTGAGGTCGTCCTCCAGCCAACGTAAGCGGGGTCTGCCTCTTCTTCTTTGTCCTCCCGGGTATCCCTCCAGTATCCTCCTTGGCAATCTGTCTGGTTCCATCCTCTGTAAATGCCCCAGCCATCGCAGCCGCCCCTGCTTCACTAAGGCCACGAGGTCCGGGCTCTTGTACAGATCCCTCAGCTATTGGTCCGTATCCTCCATCTATCCCCCCTCTGGAGTAGGGCCGTATACCTTCCTCAATCCGTAATATACCAAACTTTTTTCGCGAAAATGGTTAAAACGTATTCAGGAAACCTTGAAACGAAAAAGTCTATTGAAACTTCGATCTCGGATTTTCACACGATTACAATACTTCCTTATATTATAAGTATAAGAAAGTAAAAATTCGTATACAGTATAGAATGACTGTGCTTCGTAAGCAGGGCCCCATTAGATTTGTGGGCCAGTCGCTTCAGCATCATGGTTATAGTTGCCAGATGGCCGGAATTTCCGGGAAAGTCCTGGAATTCTGAGCTTCTCCCGTGTCCAGTATTTGTAATTGTTTGTCCCGGAAAGGAATAAAATGTTCAATAATTTAATAAAGTATGAATACATATACAGACAAAAAAAAAAATGCAGTTAATTTACTTATAGTTCTTATGAACGTTAATTGTTGTTAACTTGTACGTATTATATTATTATACTTTGTGGCAATAATAATAATTATATTTGTTCATTAAAATTGTCTAAATTGAGTAGGTATATGCAATGCACTTTTCTCCAGGATGGGTCGTATGCACCTCATTTCAGCTTGATTAATACAGATTGCAATTGTTAATAAGTGACACACTCTTCATCACAAACATTATTTTTTCTATGTTGTTGACACAGCGAAAATAAATTCAAGGACGCATAATTATAACAGTCAGAGTATTCTGCTCATTTTACTAACAAATGTGTAATGACTAATACGAAGCATTCTAGACTATTAGTCAATGTGTTATAATAAAATGTTAACTATAACTAATTGGTAAACTATACTTTTAAGTGCGCCGATGGCTCGGAGATAGTCAGCTTGTCAACAGAGCTCAAGATTAAACCCCGGCCGAGGTCCTTAGGTTTTTTATCTAGGAAGTGGAAAAAACCTTAAACACACTAAGGATGGGCGATAAGCGATAGTTGACCGCCATCGGTAATCCGATACTATCGATGGAAAACAAAAAATACTTTCCAATTCCAATATTATATTAAAATATGATTATTTTATTTTTATTTTTTCATGTTTAGGTTAGGTTTTATGACTCATGCCCGGGCTTTATCTACGAGGTCATATCGCCTACTACCAGAGCGCTCTTTCGTCACTCTGGTGGACATGAGCCCGACTCTACTGTGGGAGTCCTAAATTTTGCCTACCCTAAATCTTTATTCATCTAGGGTAGGGGTCTTTAACGAGTACCTGACATCGTACAGGCTCGGGACCATCGCTTAACGTCCCATCCGAAGGACGGCATGCTTAAGTTTATTTTACCTCCCAGATAAAATAAACTTGGTCGGGTTACGAACCCACGTTCTTGAGCTCAGAAGGCAAGCACGCATACCACTGAGCTACCGGCGCGCCCTTTTTTCATGTATATCTACATAATTTAAATTATTCTATGTTATGGAGGATGAAAGGGGAATAAAAATATCAATCGAATAAGAAATTGTTCTTTCAAATCGAACTTTTATTTTATGGAAATAACATTTTCTGTCGAAAATAATCGCATTAAGTACAACACTTGGCAAGAATTAATTCACATTAATTAAAGTTCAAAAAACACTTATTGTAGATAATCAAAAAACAATGAAGTAGGTACAATGGCATTAGATTCAACAATTTTTATTTCAATCAACAACTTTTATGAAACAATATCAAAAAATTAATTACCAATTGACGAAAAATACCTTTGTACAACTTGTGAACAGTAGGCAGTGATCCAGCTTCTGGAGTGGGTTGTTTGGTCTTGGATGCCGGATTATAAGTTTCTTGGTAGCTACGTCTCAAGAGGTGATCCCCCTGTACAAGATGCTTCGATAGCTTAAATTTGTTACAATAAATAAAATTTGTGGTAAAAGAAAATAATAAAGCAGTGTAAATCTAAAAAAAAATATATATATAATATTTCAATGTATTATTATATGATAATATCTAATATTGTTATTAGTATCTAGGAATAATAATAATAACTGCTGAAAAAGGCTAAAAATTTATATGTTTTGAAGAGAGACCAGAGTAGAGAGCGGGCTTTGGTCGCATGGTCTCCCATGGTTTGCGGGTTCGAATCCCGTCCGGGATTGAGTTTTATTTCTGAGATAAAACTCCCTCCCGGGGCCATGGATGTCGGCCAAAAGATATATAATGTTTTTACCCATTTCAAGAGATTTAATGACTTTATACTTACTACATTATACTTACTACTTTATATTTACTACTTTATACTTACTACATTATACTTACTACTTTATACTTACTACATTATACTTACTACATTATACTTACTACTTTATACTTACTACATTATACTTACTACTTTATACTTACTACATTATACTTACTACTTTATATTTACTACTTTATACTTACTACTTTTCTTATTGTAAAATCAGTGCACTACAGCAAATTTTTGAAACTGAAGCAGATGTTTACACATCAATTCTCTTGAGTACCGCGTCACTCACAAATGTTTTTTTTTTTTTTCGTAAAACACTCACAACTTTCCGCTGAAAACTCAGCATTAAATTTCTGATTACATATTTTTATTTATACTATGTATAGCTGGGGAAGTGAAAAGTTAAAACAATTTGTTTCACTATCAAAAATAGAAAAAATGAAAATAAAATGAAAGTAAACGTTACTAATAATAACAAAGAAACAGCCTTGAGAAGTTAGTCATTATATGGGAGAGAAGTGGCAGTAGGTTCTAGATAGCGGTACGTACTATCCTTGGGCACTTCCGTCGATGGCAACCAACCGGAAACCAGGACTTGGGTATCGTGCGTCCACATGATAACAACCATATCTGGACATGGGAACAAAGTATCATGAGCAATGGGTAGCTCTCCATGGCTGGGCTACGCGTTAGGTAGCCTAGGTCAGTGACATGCGACTAGGTTCTAGGATAGAGATAGGGGTTACCTTTTTTCTATTTCGAAAATCCCAGGATTCCTGATACTCTCCTACTCTAGAGGATGCTTATGCTTTAGAAGTCTCGGTGGCCTAGGTCAGTGACATGCGACTAGGTTCTAGGATAAGGCTAGGGGTTACCATTTTTCTATTTCGAAAATCCCAGGATTCCTGATACTCTCCTACTTCAGAGGGTGGCTCCCGGGGCTATGCTGTGATGTAAAAAAAAAAATACACACATTAAAATGATTAAATTATTAATATAAAAAAATTAATTATATTTATTTTTCTATAAAAAGCAAAATTTTAAAACAAATGGGTAAAAAAACAAAACACGGCCATCAGCTGTTTTTAGTGCGTGTAGAGACGAGTCGAGGTCTAGGTTCAATGGAGACGGTCTGAGTGAAAATAGAGAGTGATTAGGCTTAAGTTGTAATGAACTAAATAGAAGTGAATTGACGGTGCCGCAAAGAAGGTACTATTGTTTGTTTATATGTACAGGATATATGCCCAGAAATATATCACATGAATTTGAAGAATGGCCAAAGTATAGAACAAAAAAAAAAAATTGAAATAGTTATAGTAGAATTTAGTTCTTAGAATTTTTCTTTTGATTTTTGTTTGTTTCAGTGTTTAGTTTTTTAATTTTAATAAAGATGATTTAAAAAAAACAAAAACCCAAATTATTTGTTCTCGTAAATTCTATTCTATTCATTTTCCCTGTTAGCCCAGTAAGATTATTTGAAAAACCGTTGGATTAGATATAAATATATTTGAAAAATTTAGAAAAACAGGCATCTCTTTAGAAATCCAAATGAAAAGTTTGTCAAATTAAATTTTTTTTAAATAAAGAAAGTTTAGAGTTAGTTATGAAATCGGACAGAAATTCGACGCTGAGCTTTCAACAGAATTTTATGTTTTCCAAAACCTCGACACCAAAAATTTAAAAAAAATAACTGCTGTCTGTGTGAAACGATAACTCTCGATAGAATGTATCGACACGAAATTTTATATCTATATCTAGAACCCTCCAAGGACAACACGTATTGATTTTCTGTCAAATCGGCCAAAGGGAAAAGGGATTAGAGAGAGGTTTCTAATAATAAATGCATTGACAAGAAATTTTATATTTACATTCAACGTAAGAAGAGCAACCGCTAAAACTATCGGAAGGATCAAAAACCTTAATAACAACACAAAACAAAATTTAATAGTAAGTTATTATGACTCACGAGCTTTAACTACGAAGTCATATCGCCTACTACCAGAGCGCTCCTTCGTCACTCAGGTGGACATCAGCCCGACTCTACTGTGGGAGTCCTAAATTTAGCCTACCCTAAATTTTTATTCACCTAAGGCAGGGGTCTTTAAATAGTACCTGACATCGTACAGGCTCGGGACCATCGCTTAACGTCCCATCCGAAGGACGGCGTGATTAAGTTTATTTTACTTCCCAGATAAAATAAACTAAGGGCCTCGGTCGGCTTAGCTATACGAAGTATAGGCGAAGTTATCTAATCGATTAGAACATTCGATGTTCAGTTTTCCCAACTCCAGATTCCAAAAATAAAAATGTCTGTCTGTCTGTGTGTATGACCGTGAACACGATAAAACCCGAGCGAATATATCGACACGAAAAGGACCGAGCCTCCAAAATTTCGAAGCCCACTATACATTTACTTAGTTTTCATGGGTTATTGAAAATATTTTCAAAATTAAAGTTTTTTTCAAAATGATGCGTTTTCATGACTGTTTTGAAAAAAATTTTCAACACATTTTCAAAATGATAGCTGTCATCAAAAAAAAAAACCTTCCTCAAAGTTTACAAATAAATCAGGTTGTCATGTCGATATATCGATATTATCGAGTTATTTTAGATAATTTGTGGAACAGTTTTATTAGTAAACCCCTGTTCAGCCATGTCCTTATGAACCAACGCAAAAATTTCAGATGTCCTAAACTTTTTCCCATCTGACAAGTTCAATGTTTCTCTCACTCACAGCATTTATTAATGCTCTTGTTTCGTCGCTACACCACAAATTTCCTTCAGACATTGTACTTAAAAAACAAAAAAAATTATATAAACTATAAAGCAGAACAAAAAACTAAATCACAAAAACCTGATAACAAATACAACTTCACCATGCTTTCAACTCAAAACCAAAACATAACCTTCAAAAAACTGTAAAAAAAATGTCTATGAATTTGGTATCGGTACATATCGATGTTTTATAATTAATCGATATTTAACACAACTTTTTACTCTGGTGGTGAGTTTTAGAACTGCAATTATCAGTATTGCGCAGCCACATTTTGAATATTGAATTTCTTAGCGTTTTCATGAACATTCGAAATCTCAAAATTGGATCATACCTCAGAAAAAGCCTTATCGACCTTGAACTCAAAATGTTTTGAAACAAGTGTTTTTATGACTTTTTAAAATATTTTTGATTTTCAAAACAATTTCAACAACCCACGAAAACGTATCAATTAAGTATATTTTTGAAGGAAAACCGATTACTTAATTGATTGATTTGTTCTGCCTCACCAACTTTTTAAAAAATAATTAGAAAATTGTTGTTAATTATTATTTCTTAATTATTAAGAAAATTTTAATATCGATTCGAAAATTGATGAAACCATATGTTTATTAATTTAAATAACCACATTTATTTGGGATAGGTTAAAAGGTATTCAGACATTAGTGTTGAGTTCCGATATTGTGTTATAGTCGCATGTGTTTGATCTGCAACTAAGACATTCATGAAATCGCACTATATATGTATGTAATTTCAAAATGTTTATTCAATGTCGAATATTACTATTTTTCATATCATTTTTTAATAGTTTGTATGATGACGAATCGAATCCATATAGTTTAAATGTTATCGCGTAGAAATCATACTGAAATGAATTTTCCGTCTTTAGTTTCTAAGCGTGTGAACAGAGCTTCCACCAGAATTTTCTGTGCTTATGTAAATAAAGCTTGGACTCAATCATTGTCATGCAATCATCGAAGCATGCACGTTTCTGTGCCGTCGTTTCATCAACTTCAAGTATATCGTCCTGTGTTTAATATTCAATATAGACTTTTCAAAGTTTCTGTTTTACTATCTGAAGAAATGTCTGTAGGGACTCCTGAGTTCCCAGAATCGATAACAGAAGGTGACATCAAGTGGAACAAAGCCGTGGGGGATACGATTATGCAGGACGAGATCGTGTGTGAGATTGAAACTGACAAAGTGTCCATTCCTGTTCTTGCGCCGGTAGGTGGAACCATAACCGAGTTGCTTGCTGAAGAAGGACACACAATAAAAATTGGTCAGAAACTGTTCAAAATCAAAACGGATGGTGGTACACCAAAAGCAAAAGCTCCACCATCCCCAAAAGCACCATCACCGCCGCTAAGAAAAGCCTCACCACCACCGCCACCAAAAGCCTCCCCACCGCCACCACCAAAAGCACCAGGACCATCAAACCCAAAACCCTCACCGCCACCAACAAAAGCAGCGCCTCCTGCTCCTGTTCAACCTTCGTCTAGTCGGCCATCAGTCGTCACTACAAAAAAAGGACTTGACCCTCTTGTTAAACTTCCCCCTGAAGATCCCACTCGAGAGATGTCTGGAACAAGATCAGAGTTTAGAGTCAAAATGAATCGAATGAGACAAAGAATAGCGCAACGCTTAAAAGAAGCACAAAACAGTACTGCTATGCTAACCACTTTTAATGAGATCGACATGAGATCTATTATAACATTTCGTAAGGCTAGTCAAGACTCTTTTGTCAAAAAACATGGAATCAAGCTTGGATTTATGTCAGCATTTGTTAAAGCTTCATGTTATGCCCTTCAAGAATTACCAATTGTCAATGCTGTTATTGAAGGTAAAGAAATCATTTACAGAGACTATATTGACATGTCGGTTGCAGTGGCAACACCGAAAGGTCTAGTTGTCCCAGTGATCCGGGATGTGGCACTAATGAATTTTGCTGAAATTGAAAGAGCAATAGTTACTCTCGGAGAAAAGGCAAGATCAGGGAAACTGGCCATAGAAGATATGGATGGGGGAACTTTCACAATAAGTAATGGTGGAGTGTTTGGATCCTTAATGGGAACTCCAATCTTGAACCCACCACAGTCTGCCATCCTGGCGATGCACGCTACATTTGATCGACCTGTTGCTATTGCAGGGAAGGTGGAAATTCGTCCCATGATGTACGTAGCTCTGACGTATGACCACAGACTGGTGGATGGACGAGAGGCCGTCCTCTTTCTTCGGAAGGTCAAGGGAGCTGTAGAGGACCCTCGTGTTATATTTGCAGGACTATGAATCAATTTCAAAATAAATTTATTATAACATTATCATTCATAAGGCCAATTTTCTGCTCAGAAAGTATGAATGGGGACTTTATGAATAAATTATTTATTTATTTGGCTTTAACTGTTCATTTCATAAGAGTAATACAACTAATTTAAGGTTATTACTTCCCCAGATATACAAAGCATAGGGGAAGTTATGTAATTTATTTGATTTAACTGTTCATTTGATAAGAGTAATAAATTTTAGGTTATTACTTCCCCAGATATACAAAGCATAGGGGAAGTTATGTAATTTATTTGATTTAACTGTTCATTTCATAAGAGTAATACAACTAATTTAAGGTTATTACTTCCCCAGATATACAAAGCATAGGGGAAGTTATGTAATTTATTTGATTTAACTGTTCATTTGATAAGAGTAATAAATTTTAGGTTATTACTTCCCCAGATATACAAAGCATAGGGGAAGTTATGTAATTTATTTGATTTAACTGTTCATTTCATAAGAGTAATACAACTAATTTAAGGTTATTACTTCCCCAGATATACAAAGCATAGGGGAAGTTATGTAATTTATTTGATTTAACTGTTCATTTGATAAGAGTAATAAATTTTAGGTTATTACTTCCCCAGATATACAAAGCATAGGGGAAGTTATGTAATTTATTTGATTTAACTGTTCATTTTATAAAAGTAATAAAATTAGTTTCAGGTTATTACTTCCCCAGATATACAAAGCATAGGGGAAGTTATGTAATTTATTTGGATTTAACTGTTCATTTCATAAGAGTAATAAATTTCAGGTTATTACTTCCCCAGATATACAAAGCATAGGGGAAGTTATGTTATTTATTTGGATTTAACCGTTCATTTTATAAAAGTAATAAAATTAATTTTAGGTTATTACATCCCCAGATATACAAAGCATAGGGGAAGTTATGTAATTTATTTGGATTTAACCGTTCATTTTATAAAAGTAATAAAATTAATTTTAGGTCATTACATCCCCAGATATACAAAGCATAGGGGAAGTTATGTAATTTATTTGGATTTAACCGTTCATTTTATAAAAGTAATAAAATTAGTTTTAGGTTATTACATCCCCAGATATACAAAGCATAGGGGAAGTTATGTAATTTATTTGGATTTAACCGTTCATTTTATAAAAGTAATAAAATTAATTTTAGGTTATTACATCCCCAGATATACAAAGCATAGGGGAAGTTATGTAATTTATTTGGATTTAACCGTTCATTTTATAAAAGTAATAAAATTAATTTTAGGTTATTACATCCCCAGATATACAAAGCACAGATGAAGTTGTGTAATCGGTTAAAGTCAATCTCAGAATTACGCTGTACTGTTATGGTAGGCGAAATTTAAGACTCAAATAGTAGATTCGGGCTCATCTCTACCAGTGTGACTATAACGCTCTGTTAGTAGGCGATATGACCTTGCAGTTAAAGCCCGGGCGTGAGTCATAATAACTAACTATACCCAGTAATGACAGTATGAAATGATTTCGAGAAGGGGGAGGTGTAAAGAGAATAATCTGCAAGCGTGGTTGGTATAAGAAAGTCCTGTTTTCCACTCTCATTAGCGTTCTGAAACAATCAACATCTAATTACTGTATTGAAGAAACATCTGTCGATATTTGAGGTTGGACCAAGGAAGACGACGTATAATCAGTAGGGTTTGTGGCCGCGTGCAGTGCCACCTGCACACTACAAGAGCTCATTGAATGAAAGAGGACCATTGGTCGTCTGTCAGTTGTCTGAGGATGTTCTCTTGCGTGAGAGAGGGTTGTGAAGAGAGGAAGGAAGTAGTGGTAGTGGGTTCTTGAAGCAAGGTGTGGAGGCAGAGTTGGTCAGCAGATGTGAACCTATTGCCAGCATATGCTCCTCTCAGGGTCATCTGCGCAGAAAAACAACAGCATCTGGGCTCTTCAACACAATTCCCATGTCAAGATCCCGTCCATTAAAAAGTCCTTCTACAGTTTAAAAAGTTAAGAATTGTTTTTGTTTTGAGTTTTTTTTAAATATATTACATCCGTTTAGTCTATTTAATTTAGCAGTTTCGAAGAAATCTATATGTATATTTCAGGTTGAAAAATAAGATAAATCATTGGCTACGTACTTCCCCAGAACGAATTAATCTATTAACTTTTCGTTCCCCCTCCAAAACCAACTTAACATAGAGGCTCCAAAATCCTCATACTAACTTCTGTAATGATGAGCACCTCCTCTGATCGCCCCCTTCCCTGCCGATTGTGCTGAAAGTTATTACGTGTCGTCAGGGGCGTAGCCAGGGGGGAGCAGGGGGGGAACATGCCCCCCCCCCCCCCTCAGAGCAAAAGAGATTACGAAAATTGTGCTTTACTTAAATGCACATACATGAATTCGATCATTTCATTTCCTCGTTCAAACTCTTAATTTATGTTATACTCCTCTTTGCATTTGTTGCTGCTCATGTAAAGTCTCAGGGGAAGCTGCTAGAGGTCTTCGGATGGGACGTTGAGCTATGTGTAATGTGAAGTACTCCTTAAAGATTCCTAGGTGAATGTACAAAATATAGGACTCCCACAGTAGTGTCGGTCCACGACGAAAGAGCGCTATGATTGTTAAAACCCGGCCATGAGTTACAATAACTAACTAACTATAAGATATATAAGTAATAATTCTGAAGTTTATATGTAGGGAAGTAGATCTTAAAAGTATATATCTCCATATAATGTTCCATGTATTTATTCGTTTATTTTAGGCTACACATTTCTTAATGTTTCATTCCGTTGCATGCGTGAAGTAGAAATATAATTTATGGCGTTTCTTTTTTTGAAAATTCTTAGTATGATAAATGAATCTTTTGATATACCTATTTCAACTTTCGTAATACTCCCGAGAGTCGAAGGAAGGAACACTCGTGTTGTGGATTTAGTCATCCTTGACAAAGGTCAGGGTCAGTGTTTTGGTCAAGAGGCTCACTGACTCGTGACCAAATGAGTCTCGTGACTCGTACCGGGAGGAGCTCAAAGGGGTCTTTAGGTCTGACTGAGAGAAAAAAAAATAAAGTAGAAGCAATTTTTTTGAGTGACGAGACTGAAAAAGCTGGAGTGTTACATCGTAGTAAACCAAATTTGGAAAGATGAACATCATCAGTGGAAGTAGTAATAGACAATAAATAAGGAAATTGTGTGAAGCCTTGATGGGAAATTGTGTGAAGCCTTGATGGGAAATTGTGTGAAGCCTTGATGGGGAATCGGATGGAAGACCAAGTTCCAATCCCACATAATCCCACAGGAATATGAGGTAATTATTATATTTCAAGTGACTAACACGTTTGTTTAAAGACTGGCAAAAGGCAGATGATGATGTGGCTATAACAGAACTTTCTTATACCAACCACGTTGTTACAGATCACTCCCCCCCCCCCCCCCACCTTCTTCACAAATTAATTAAAAAGCCAATACTGAGAATGCGTGGACCATATCACATATATACCTTGAGCATGACGTCCTTCTGATGGGACGTTAAGTAATGGTCTGGATGTGCGAGTTAAACCTGGCTAGACAACATTTAGAACCCAGAGCTCTGGTAGTAGGTGATATGACCTCATAGTTGAAGTCACACAATACAACATATTATTTTTTTTACTATTTATTAATAATTTAATAAAAAAACTTCTAATAATCAAATGATATTTTAAAATGTTAAGCGCTCATCTCCGGGGCGACTATTTGCGGTTTTGGACAAAAACAGAAGAAAGAACACACTTATATATGAAGTATTATACATCAAGACGTATATATCAAGATTTATATATCAAGACTTATATATCAAGACTAATACATCAAGACTAATATATCAGGATTTACATATGAAAAAATATATAAAGAAAACGAATGTATTAAAAAAAAAATATTGTTTATTCCACAAGATATATTAATTATATGGGAATACTTTCGGTATTGCTACCATCTTCAGCCACGACTTGACTTAGCAAATACCCTTAGTATGTAATACCGAAAGTACTCCCCATATAATATATATATCTTGTGAAATAGACAATCTTTTTTAAAAAAAACATTAGTTTTTCTTTATATTTTTTATTAAATGTTCACAATATCTCTGTGAAAAATGTTAAGTATCATTATATATCAAGACTAACATATCAATACTTATATATCAATACTAATACAACAAGACTTATATACAAAGACTTGTACATTAAAATGATATACGATATCAAGATTTATATATCAAGACTTATATATGAAGAAAAATATAAAGAAAAACGAATGTTTTTAAAAAAATATTGTCTACTATAATATTGTATACTGTTAGTATTTGTTTCAGTCATGACTGAAGATGGTAGCAATACCGAAAGTACTCCCATATAATTTATACATCTTGTGAAATAGACAATATTTTTTTTAAAACATTCATTTTTCTTTATATTTTTTATTAAGTATTTCATAATATCTCTGCGAAAAATGTTAAGTATCATTATATATCAAGATTTATATATCAAAATATTTCAAGACTAATACATCAAGACTAATATATCAAGACTTATATATTAAGATTTATATATCAAAACTAATATATCAACACTTATATATCGACTTATGTATATATATATATTTTGTATAATGTTACATGTTGCTTTCAACAGATGTCGCCACTTGTTGCACCACAGTGCGTGTAATGCTTGCCGAAGGTTCATAGTTTCCTTCCCTTCATCAGCCCTTTATTAACTCCTTAATGACTTCTAAGTTTAGATTAATTTAGATCCCTTCGTTCGAATTTTCTCAATCTGACTAAACGAAGTCTATTGGTGTAGTCTGGTAGTCTCTAAACGAAATATAAAAAAACAATGGTTTATTAAGTTGGTGGTATTCAAGAGACGGCCCTCTACCACAATATCCACTCAAGAGCAGGGGAACAGTGAAACACTTGTTGTCCCGTCTATCGTCAAAGCTGAAAACATCAGACTCAGTCACTATGTTGACGATATACGAGGATACAGGACTGTAGCAAGATTTTTCAAAATTTTCAGACTAAATTTTGTGTCGATACGTTCATCCTATCAAGTGTTGAGAGATATACACAGTTTCACAGACAGATAAGACATTTTTAACTTCCCCAGCTAAACAAAGTATTGGGAAAGTTATGAAATAGGACAAAAATTCGATACAGAGTTTTCAACAGAATTTCATTTTTTCCAAACTCTAGATTCTAAATTTGAAAAAAAAAAAAAAAAAATGTATTCGTGGCTGTCTGTCTACTTCCAATAGAGTATAGTGGTCTCAATTTTCGTCCGATTTCGGACAAAATCTAATCAGATCTAAGTTATCCCATGTGACTTCTTCATTCCAAATTTCAAGTTCACATCTGCCATAGTTTTTGAGTTAGAGCACTCACAACTTTCCAACATTCACACACGCATACGTAACAGACCCACACACGACAGACATTATCGCGAAAATGATAAAAACGTATTCAGGGAACCTTGAAAAGTGAAAATCCGTTGAAACCTCGATTACAATGGTTTCTCAAACTATAGGTATGTTAAGTAAAATAGATTATTGACACTATTGTGTCATCCTCAGTGGTTCACCACTCGTCTAGTGCAGTGTAATGATCGGGTGATGTACCACTGAGGATGACACAATGGTTTCTTATACTATAGGTATGTAAAGTAAAATAGATTATTGACACTATTGTGTCATCCTCAGTGGTTCACCACACGTCCAGTGCAGTGCAGTGATCGGGTGATGTATCACTGAGGATGACACAATGGTTTCTTATACTATAGGTATGTAAAGTAGATTATTGATACAATCGTGTCATCCTCAGTGGTACATCACCTGATCATTACACTGCACTAGTGTTGAACCACTGAGGATGACACAATGGTTTCTTATACTATAGGTATGTAAAGTAAAATAGATTGTTGACACTATTGTGTCATCCTCAGTGGTTCACCACTAGTGCAGTGCAGTGATCGAGTGATGTACCACTGAGGATGACACAATAGTTTCTTATACTATAGGTATGTAAAGTAAAATAGATTATTGACACTATTGTGTCATCCTCAGTGGTTCACCACTAGTGCAGTGTAGTGATCGGGTGATGTACCACTGAGGATGACACAATAGTAAGGCAACCTTTTTGTTTCTTTCGATATATCTCATCCCAATCATATTAATTTAACTAACAACAAACAGTTCATCGGTAACCTTTGCGTCATATCCAGAATTCTGCCTCTATAACTTCCGTTTCAATTAGGATCACATTTGGAACTCATTAATGATTGATTAGATTAGTGAAAAGCTGTTTTGTTTCAATCAGGAACTTAAACTAGCCATGCCAAAATTGACACCAACAGGATGAGTCAAGCAAGACCTTTCATTGGTTGAAGATGAAGGGTGTTGTGGATGCCAGGCCGAGGTCAGTATTTACTATCCAGCTTGAAAACATCCAATATAAACAAAGGTTCACTCAAAATAGCCTCACTACAGCCACATACTATTAACGCCATCATTCATTTTTTAGCTAAGATCACTCTATGAATCATGCCCGGGCTTTAACAACGAGGTCATATCGCCTATTACCAAAGCGCTTTTTCGTCACTCTGGTGGACATGAGCCCGACTCTACTGTGGGACTCCTAAATTTTGCCTACCCTAAATTTTTATTCACCAAGGGTAGCGGTCTTTAACGAGTACCTGACATCGTACAGGCTCGGAACCATCGCTTAACGTTCCATCCGAAGGACGGCGTGCTTAAGTTTATTTTACCAGCCAGATAAAATAAACTAAGGGCCTCGGTCGGGTTACGAACCCACGACCTTGAGCTCAGAAGTCAAGCACGCATGCCACTTAGCTACCGGCGCCCTCTGATGTTCTCGATTTCAATATATTATATTTTTTTCAAGTAAATGCTGTGCCGACTGTGGAAGGTAAAAATAAATGAAAGCAAATCGCTCCATGTTACATTCGCCTTAAGACGTGGTGACTGCCCAACTGTATGGCTGAATAATGTCAATAAGCTGGACAAAGACGTACGATACTTAAGACTGTACCTTGACCGACGACTGACTTGGAATAAACATGTATGCAGACTAGATAGAAAATGAAACGATTTGAACTGCTCAAAAGACTACTAGACAAGCGATCTCAACTTCGCCTAAACCACTAACTGAGTGTCTACAAGACCATTATCAGACCTATCTGGACGTATGGCGTTCAGCTTTGGGGCTCTGCCAAGTCCTCACACACAAAAAGAATTTAAGCTATTCAAAATAAAATTCTCCGAACACAATCTCATCATTCTGAGTAAGAATCAAGTAACAGAACAACTATATACAAATCTGCACAACAAGTTTAACTGGTGGAAGCAATGTCGGTCCGGTCCTTACCAGGCGGCCTCTCTCGACGACTGAATCGATGCTGGCCGCGCGACCTCCTGCCTGAAGACTCAAGCGATGTCTGATCTCTTTATTGTTCATATTTCCTCAAAATAAATGTGAAAAAAACAAAACAATTTGTATCATAGTGCTCAACATAATTCAAAGAACCCGGTTTGCGTCGTAACAGATCCTTCGAGTTTCCCATTACCTGGGACGACGTGACTTTTCTTTTTGTCATGGAACTTAGCCCCATTTAGCTCAACTGTTCCTAGATTTGATAACGCCAAAACGTGATGTTTACAACGTTTTGTCAAAGTGGCAATCTGTAACTAATGGCCTTATTGAACAGCCTTCATTCCAGAAATGTTTCTTAACAATTGTTTACTTACTTTCTTATAATTATTATTGTTAGTATTATTACTTCCACAGTTATACGAAGCATAGGGGAAGTTATGTAATCGGTCTTAAATTCGATGTTGAGTTTTACAGGAATTTTATGATTTTCTACCAGCTGTTCTGTGATCACGATAGCTCCCGATAGAATGGAACTATCTATACGAAATTAAATATGTGTAGCCAGAACCCCATAAGGACGACATCTATTGATATTAAGCCAAATCGGTCAAAGAGGGGGGGAGGGAAGGGGGAGACTTGTATTGGCAATTTTATGTATGTAAATTCAAAACCATAAGGATGACCCTATGAATGTGTGTAATCTGGTGAACGGATGGGGGGAACGTAATAAATGTCAACATCAAATTTTAGTTATTGTGACTCATGCCCGGGCTTTAACTACGAAGTCATATCATCTACTACCGGAGCGCTTTTTCCTAGCCCGACTATACAGTAGAAGTCCTATTTTTAGCCTACCTATCTTTAGTTAACTTTGGTAAGGGTCTTTAACGAGTATTTGGCATCGCACAGGCTCGGGACCATCGCTTAGAAGCACGCCGCTCAAATAACAAAAACTCAAGAAAGCCTTGCTGGAACGTGAAGAGAGTCTATCGAATAGGGTCTAAAGCCTTTGTCGACGTTGTTCTTGAAGCTCAAGAATGTCTTGCTGGAACGTGAAGAGAGTCCATCGAATGGGGTCTGAAGGCTTTGTCGACGTTGTTCTTGATGCTCAAGAAAGCCTTGCTGGAACGTGATGAGAGTCCATCGTATGGGGTCTGAAGCCTCTGTCGACGTTGTTCTTGAAGCTCAAGAATGTCTTGCTGGAAAGTGAAGAGAGTCCATCGAATGGGGTCTGAAGCCCTTGTCGACGTTGTTCTTGAAGCTCAAGAATGTCTTGCTGGAACGTGAAGAGAGTCCACCGAATGGGGTCTGAAGCCTTTGTCGACGTTGTTCTTGAAGCTCAAGAATGTCTTGCTGGAAAGTGAAGAGAGTCCATCGAATGGGGTCTGAAGCCCTTGTCGACGTTGTTCTTGAAGCTCAAGAATGTCTTGCTGGAACATGAAGAGAGTCCACTGAATGGGGTCTGAAGCCTTTGTCGAGGTTGTTCTTGAAGCTCAAGAAAGCCTTGCTAGAACGTGAAAAGTCCACCGAATGGGGTCTGAAGCCTATCTCGACGTTGTTCTTGAAGCTCAAGAATGCCTTACTGGAACGTGAAGATAGTCCACCGAATGGAGTCTGAAGCCTTTGTCGACGTTGTTCTTGCAGCTCAAGAAAGCCTTTCTGGAACGTAAAGTGTCAAGGCGGAAGGGTCCTAAGTCTTCTTTGTTCCCTAGGTTGAAGACTCCTGACCGCATGACTGATGGTCTGTCCTCCTTATCTGAACTCTTGTCCCCCTCTTTCTACTTCTGGTTAATTATCAGATACACTAATCACCGTACCCGGCTCTCTACCTGCTCTCAACCTAACCACTGATGGCATAGATAAATTATCTGGAAATAGGGAGAGAAAAAAAAGAGTCCTTGGAACCGACAATTTGTGTAATTGTTTCTCCCAAAAGTTGTAACAATTAAGATAGTGAGTTCAGGATGTTCATTTGGTTAAATAGGTCGAAAATCAAGAACGAAAATCGAGTGTTCTAACTCAGATATTATTGTAGCAATGAACTTGGAATTTGAGATGAAGAGGTCACAGGTGCTAATTTAAATCGGATTAGATTTTGACCAAAATTGGACGTAAACGAAGTCAATTTTACACCGCGACCTAAATACATCTTATAAGATACCACTTACATTTTTGACCTAATAAAAAATATCTTCAAATAAAAGTTGTAGAGAATATTAAGAGGCATATTTTCTATGAAATATATATTTTTTTATGCCATCCGGTTTTTGAGATACAGACCAAAAACCGTCCTAAAATGTGATTTTAAAAAGTATATTTTTTGATGTTTTTTTGCTTTAGTAAAAACGGTTAATTTTATCGAAAAATATATCCAACAACGTTTCTTATTAAATTTCCAATCGCCTTATCTGTCCTTAGATTTGAGATAAGAGCAATATGAACATTGATTTAGCGCTTTAAAGAACGTAAATTTACTTGTCATCAATAACGGTAGGATAAGGGATAAGTTCCAAATATATTTAATTTTTTATATTCAGATTCCCCACAAGCCTCTCAGTCCTTTCGACGACCAGGTTCCTGGTTCTCCGCCACTGCTGGACAGTGGGTCTCTGAGCAGAGTGGTGGGAGGGACAGTGCTGGTCTGTGGCCTCCCTCCCTCCCCACTAGTCTAGTGGTGGAGTCCTACTGGTGTTGTCCTCGTCGAGTATCTAGTATTTTTTTAAATTTTATTTTATTTTACTAATTCACCATTATTATTATTTACTTTGTATATATTTTTATATTAATTATTTTATTATTTTTCTTTCACTTTTAATTTTTTTAATTTAATTTAATTTTTTTTTAATTTTTACCGCCATCTTAGCTGCTGCTGACCTTCACATACACGCCTCATTTACACTACAACACCATCTCACACAAATTGAAAACTGGTGCAACACATGGAAAATCAAACTAAATACAGAAAAATCACAGCACATCACATTTACACTTCGACGAGAAACATGCCCCCCCGTTTTCATCTACGACAAGCCCCTCCCTTAAACTAATACTGTACGATACCTAGGACTGACATTGGATCGAAGACTGACATGGAATCCTCACACATGTCTCACACGAAACACGCTGAACCGTCGACTCAAAATACTCTACGGACTTCTAAATAGACGATCAAAATTAGACATGACACAAAAACGGAACTGTTATACTTACTTACTTAGACCATTATGGACATACGGATCACAGATATACGGTTCAGCAAAAACATCCAACATCAAACGAATTCAGGCATTTCAGTCAAAAACCCTCAGACTGATAACACAATGCCCCCCATACATAAACAACAGAACACTTCATAACGATCTCATGATACACACAGTACCCGACACAATACAAACTATTTACATACGTTTTTTTAGAAAACTTTACACACATACAAATCCAGAAATACGTACTTTATCTTCACAACACTTACCACAAAACCCCCCACGAAGGTTGAAGAGGAGGTGGAACCGCGACTTACTGCCACCTTAATTCCTATTCGTTCTTAATATTTTTATTTTTTTTTATTCTTTTACATTATTCTCCTCTACTTTTATCATCTCTCTTACCCATTCCATCAAAGTTGTCTTTCAATTCCTTTTTATTTATTTATTTATTTTTTTTAATTATTATTATTATTATTTATTATTATTTTTTTTTTTCCCTTGTCCTTATAATTAATATAAATTTTCGTCCTGAGGACCTACCACTGGGTGGCCTTCCTCTCACATGCCATTCACGCCAACGTCCCATACCTACCAACATAGATGCTGGTTGTTGCCCCTAGCAACAGTTGCATCTTTATGAATAAAAGCCAAAAAAAAAAACTTTTAATTTTTATTTACTTCTTTTTAATTTTTGTTTTTTTGTATATATTTACTATTATTATGTGTATATCCCTTTCTTTATTGCTTCTCACTTCTCATTATTTGTTTTAAATACTTTGTATTACTTATTATTTTATCATTTATTCTCCTGCTTATTGTTCTTGAACAGATTGTAGAATAAATAAATAAATAATAATAATAATATTGATAAATAAATAAATAAAAATAAAAAAGATCCATCGTTGAATGTACCTATGGTTGGTTCACTTCGATTTGGCAGGCGGCGCACTCGAAGGCTGCGCACTTCCCTCCTAAGGTCTCTCATATCTACATACTCTGACTTTCTCTTCCCTCTGTCACCAGGGGAAAAATAACTCACATGTAAATAGCATGATATCCTCATTGTACTGATGGCATCCTATGAATGAATCAGCCCTTGGTTTTCCTCATTTCCAGGTTTTCGTTATTAGTCATCTGATGGCTATCAATCATGGACCGATTTACTATACTTTGAGATCTAATTTTCCTTCAGGAATTACAATTCATACAAATAATATATACATTTTTCGGATTACAATCTTACTAAGTGAAATTGACTAATGTTACGGTTAAGTAATAATGAGGTATGTACTATAAAATTGTACGTATTAGTCACCTCAAATCTAAGGACATGTAAGGATAGGAAATTTAATAAGGAACATTTTTTGTAAGACACAATTTTTTGATGGAACTAAGCGTTTTTGCATAAATTAAGAAAATACCTACAAAAATGGGTTTTAAAAGACGGATTGTTTTTGGCATATATTTCGCTAATCCAGTGGCCTTTTAAAAAAACTATTCAATAGAAAATATTATATTATATTCTTTACAACATTTATTTGGTAAGTTTGATTATGTTTATGGTAAATGTGACAACATTTCAAATTTCAAGTTTATTGCTACAAATATTTTCTCCCCGACAAGTAGTTAGTGTAATTCTGTTGAAAACTCGATCCCGGATTTTCAAATGATTACAATATTTCCTTATACTAAAGGTATAAGAATGTATATATACATATGTATATGTAACGTGGCCGTCACATGACTTTCTTATACCAACCATTCGTATGATCAACTCCTCTTCCCCCTCTCAAATTCATTTCATATTGGGCGTATGAAAGTCTCACAATTAACTGTACAAGAGTGGTTGGTATATCATGTTATGCCCACATTATATTTATTTAAAATATAAATTAAATATATATAAACATAATTTTCCATGGAAGCTTAAGAAGTACAAATTATGATTACAAAATATACTGATCAAAGACATCGGCCCTGAGTCAGGCGATTGGTGTAGATACTTGCTTTATCATTGCTAGACTGGTGGGATCAAGGTTGAAAGTCCAGCTTTGAAGGTGTGAAGAAATCTGAAGATAACGTTCATCCGGAGTGGA
This sequence comes from Aradus depressus, assembly GCA_963662175.1. Lineage (NCBI taxonomy): Eukaryota > Metazoa > Arthropoda > Insecta > Hemiptera > Aradidae > Aradus > Aradus depressus. Next base: position 26,583,744 of record OY759219.1, read on the forward strand.
ACAGAAACTGAAGAGTCACCTCCTTAGTAATCAACATCTAAAGAGCAAGGGTGAAAACAGGGAAATATCTACAGAATGTCAATGATAAGCAGCGGCCGAACCACAGTTTTGGGGACCCTGAGACGATTTTCCCCCAGTTAGAAATTTGTTGAGGAAAAATTGTAGGAGAATGAAAAGAAATTTTATTCTGGGACCGAGGTCCCACGAAGAATAGATACATGAAACAAGAAATAAACAATAAAATAAAATGTAAATTATAAAGAAGAAAAACAAATAAAAAACGATGTGAAAACGTCTATTCGCTCGTTAAGCACAGTGATAGCTGGTCAAACTTTCTTATGTTACAAAATACCGTCAGATTTCAATCGATAATAACGGTTGAGGTCACAGTGAATAGATGTCTGTACGTGTTTGTTGTGCAGTGTTTGTTTTGCCTGTGACGTTTTCGGGCTAGTGTGGGCGCCGGGGGATGATTGTTGCGAATTAGCGTTGTGTAAAATTAGAAATTAGTGTAGCGTGAGAACGCGTTTAGGTAGGACGTTGATTCGGGTGTCATTGTAAAGAGTTTGAGGAGCACTACTAGGACTCAAAGATAAACAATAAAAATATTCTCCGAAATATATGTAAAAATCAGTATTAAATTGAAAATTGCAAAAAAATTAAAGATGTTGTCTCATCAGAATCGTAAATATGCGCGGAATTATAGAAAACGCAAATCAGAGAAAGCTCGCATCAAAAGGAATTTAAAAAACCTAAAAAGTCTAGTGTCGAGCAAATACGGCAATGGCAGCATCGAAAAGAAAATGAAAAATGATTTTTATTTTTCACGGAAAATCTACTGCGTGGACCTTGACTATGCCTTAATGTTTTTTTTTGACTATCATATATAATGGCTTCTGAATTATCATACTAAATTTTGTGTCGATACATTCATTACATCGGCAGTTATTAGGGTGTTTAAGTCGAGCCCCGATTCGTATCTGTAACCCCAGCTAGGGGCGCACGAAGTATTTTATATTATTTCCGTTCCTGAGCTTCAGAATACTTTTTCACTCTAACCTCAGCCTAAGTGGACATAAGCTCCTAAATTTTACAAGAATAAAAGCTGCCTATACGATCTCTTATTAACGTTCTTGCAGACTGGCGGCCTGCAGCAGACTGCTAGTTAATTTTATTACATTGTATTTAGTATTGTTTAGTAGGTTATTACTTTAGTTCTGTGGAATCTAGTAGCCCCAAGCTGGAGCCTCGTAAAATAAACTAGAATCCTGAGGGACAGTCAGTAGTGCAGATATACGCTACCAGGAGAGCTTCTTAGAAGTTATATCTAAGAATAGGCTAATTTAGAGATACGACCTGACCACTTTATCATGTTCCACGCAGAGGGACCACATATCCCTCCGCACACCGATCATTCAGTCGCCCAGAGCAGAAACTCTCAAGATACCAAGGATTTCAGTGAATCATAATCAAGTAACTTACTTTAACTTATATAGAAAAAATATGCAATAAATGAAAAAGTTGTCGGTGAATCTCCTATGAATTTACTCAACAATAATTAATAAATTACGTTTTCGCTCTCCCCTAAAACTCAATATTTGACTAACATAGTAGCTTCTGAATCTTCATACTAAATTTTGTGTCGATACATTCATTACATTGGTAGTTATTAGGATTGTTAAGTTGAGCCCCCCTTCTCAAAATGATTACAGGGATTTGAATATACACTTGAAACGTTTTTTTCTTAAGTTTCCCTCCGAATTTCCACTTCCTTTTGGCTGATTCGACTGAAAATCAATAGGTTTCGTCCTTAGAGAGTTCTGGACACACATATGAAATTTCGTCTCGATACATTCATTTTATCGGGAGTTATCGTGATCATAAGACATAAACACACTCAGACTGGCAGACTTTTTTTTTTCATTTTTGGAATCAAAAGGTCGAAAAATATAAAATTTCGTTCCGAAGAAAATGGGCAAGGAAGTGTCCCAAAATCTTTAATGATCTGAGCAAACTCCAACTTATTTTTTTCTTAGTTTTAAAGTTATTTTAATGTTTATTCTTCTAAACATTGTTTTGATCAAGTTATCATTTGTAGAGTTGTCAGATGGTTCTAGACGACTTTAAATCTGACCAATCACCTATAATGGAAAATTTTAGTTTTTAGAAATTCTCCGTATACGAGGGCGCCGGTAGCTCAGTGGTATGCGTGCTTGACTTCTGAGCTCAAGAACGTGGGTTCGTAACCCGACCAAGGCCCTTAGTTTATTTTATCTGGGAGGTAAAATAAACTTGAGCACGCCGTCCTTCGGATGGGACGTTAAGCGATGGTCCCGAGCCTGTACGATGTCAGGTACTCGTTAAAGATCCCTACCCTAAGTGAATGAAAATTTAGGGTAGGCAAAATTTAGGACTGCCACAGTAGAGTCGGGTTCATGTCCACCAGAGTAACGAAAGAGCGCTCTGGTAGCAGGTGATATGACCTCGTAGTTAAAGCCCGGGCATGAGCATTAAACCTAACCTAACCTTCTCTATATACCGGATTAGTAATTAATCTGTTAGTTGTTCTGTGGATTGAGTTGTACAGCGACAAATTAGTAACTTAAGTTGTTGTTTTCAATGTTTATTTGATCCAGTTTTTAGTATTTTCTTGTGAATTACGTTCTTAGAAGGTAAGTAATGTCGTCTCTTTTGGGCTAGAGTGTTTTTTATTAGTTACATAAAGACTGTGTACACCTAGGGACCTAAGCATCAGAGCTCTTCCCTTCCTTGTTAGCTCTACTATAGGAGTCCTGAATGTTGCCTACCCAGGTATAGTTACCTAAAGTAGGGGCTCTTTAACGAGTACCTGACATCGCACAGGCTCTGGGCCATCGCTGGACGTTCCATCAGAAGGATGGCGTGCTCAAGATTTTTATACAAATATGGACGTTTATGTCAATATTATTGTTGAATAACCTTGGCATTGTTTTAATTTTGAAAGTTTTCCAATGCAGAAATGCATAAAAGTCAGTTTGGTTTTTTTACGGAAATCATATCCTGGCTCCATACAATTTCACAGCTCCATTTTGACACAGTTAATCCGGAAAATTTCTTATACTTATGCCCTTTTTTTGAAAGTTTCAGTTGACAAAAGTATGCAGTATTGTGTGGAGTTCCTTGTGAAATCATGTTCCTTAGACTCGAACCAAACACAGTTTAGCCTGTATGTATTTCTTATCCTCTGAGGAAGTTGATTCATCTTAGTAAAAACTTAATTGATTAATTCATGCTCGGCTTTTTAGTTTCCATACAAAAAATGGGGGAAGTTATGTAATCTGTCAGAAATTTGATGCTGTGTTTTTCATTGAATTTCTTATTTTCCGACCTCCTAATTCCAAAATTGCGTCTATGAATCGTCGTGTGTGTCAGTGAACATGATAGCTTTTGATAGAATAAATGTATCGAAATTTTATATGTTTATCCAGAACCCCATAAGGAAGACAGGTATTGATTTTCAGCTGAATTGGCCGAAGGGAAGTTGGCAACAGGGGGGCTTAACTCAAAAACCCCAATAACTGCAGAAACCATCGGTAGATTGGTTTTGAAGAGGGAGAGAAAACTAAATTGATTAATTCATGCTGCAGAAGTGCCGATGTTTTTTATCATAACTTTCTTATGTCTTTAGTATAAGGAAGTATTGTAATCGTGCAAAAATCCGAGATCGAGTTTTCAACTGATTTTCACGTTTCAAGGTCCCATTTTCTTGATGAGCGCTGTCTGTGCGTGTGTATTGAAAAGTTGTGAGCTCTCTACAGCAAAAACGATTGTAGCCATGAACTTGAAATTTGGAATGAAGGGATCACATGTTATAACTTAGGTCTCATTAGATTTTGGCCATAATCGAACGAAAATTGAGACCACTTTCCCCCGGGACTTAACTACATTTCACAAGATACAGCTTATGTTTATATGTATATATATAATTTATATGAAATATTATTTTTTACAGGTCGCCCGGTTTTTGAGATACATGTCGAAAATCATCTTGAAATGTTGTTTTGAAACCCATATTTTTAGACGTTTCCTAGATTTACCCGAAAACGGTTAGTCGTATCGAAAAATTAATCCTTACCAAAATTGTTTCTTATAAAAATTTCCAGTCGCTAATAAGTTTTCAAATTTGAGTTAGAATCTATACGACAAATGTTATAGCACCCCGAAGAATGTAAACTAAATGTCGTAACTCATAGCAACATACTTTTTTGTATTGGTAGTTTTTTGAAAAATTATAAAAATTAAGAAAAATATATGTGAGGATTTTCTTCTCAAAATCATTTTATTTTGTCTCTTTGTACAGCGTTATCTTGAGAGTAGACATTCTTATACCAAGTAATGCCAGTATGAAATAATTTTGAGAAGGGGGAAAGAGAGTGATTTGTAAGCGTGGTTGGTATAAGAAAGTCCTGTAATGGCCACATCACAATTTTTTTTCATAATCAGGAGACTGGAAAACTTTCTGACATATTCAAATGTGTGCAAATTATAAATCGGACATCTCAGGAAGTGCCGGGGCGGCAGATGGAAGTCGTGAATCTTTCTGTTCGTTGAGAGAGAAAGAGACACAGCGGAGAAGGGGCAAAAAGAGAAAAAGGTCGTAAATACTTCAAGATACCCCCCTTGGTTAGACGGACTGGGAGATGTTGGGAGCTGGCCAGAGTGTCTGAACTGGAGGTTCCAAGCCACAAAAACTCCATCCCTGGGATACCTGCCTCAGCCACCAACCAGTCTCAACTTCCCCTAACCCATCTCCCATAACAAAACATCATCCCTGTTGTACTTCCCCAGAACAATTTAATTAAGTTGATGCATTTATGAATCATCGGAAAAATCAAAATAACATTTTTGAAAATGTTTCGTTAAGTGCATAATCGGGTACAAAAATGATAGTCCTGTTCAGGAGAAAAGTTGTACAAGTGAAATCTTAGCCAGTGCTGAGATCTAGTGACAAATCACTTATACCATTTTGGTGACATGAACAAGTAACGTAAACATTCCAATAATGACCTTGAAATTAAGATTTTTATTCAATTTTATGGTTTGCTAACAACTTTCACCATAAAAGCAGAAGACAAAATATTTCCAGTTTCGATAAATTATAGATTTTTAAAATTAGCTAAGCACTTATTGAACACTTTCTTCAAAAATGTTAAAAATGTCACTTAGACAATTTTGATTCTAACCCCGTCAAATATAATTATTACCTTTTAAAATGACGTTACAACACCTTTTATCTCAATATTTACAACCCAGATCAACTCCAACCATACCTAAACCTGAATGCTCCTTTCTCACACATCAAAGTTGCTCAACTCCGTCTATCTGGCAAAAACTATCTTAAAATCAGTTACAAAAATAATATATACACCCTTAATCCCCAAGAACTTTATACAATATGCAATAAAAACTATATTGGAAGAAGTATACCACCTGTTAATATCCTGTCCGATATACTCCCCCATTAGAAGCCACTTCCTGCCTCAGAGTGTCAGTATAGACCAGTGGTTCCCAACCTGGGGGCGATCGCCCCCAAGTGGGCGATTTGGGTTATCAGGGGGGCAATAAATAAGTGGGGGGCGATTTGGGGGCAATGAGTATTCAAAGGAGGAAAAATTTAAATAGTACTGTACAGTAGAAGTTAGTTACTCCTGTTTTTTAAATGAATGTCAATGACCTTAGTTAATTATTTCACTTCTTCGTTCTTAAAAAAAATTTGTAAAAATGCACATTTTAACATTTTTTTCTATTTTATTTGAGAGTGACCGTATAAAACTGCTTTGGTTGTTTTTATATACGGTAATAAAATTGTTTAAAATAATAAAACTGCTTTATTATTTACACTTTACTTCAAATTAAAATTAGGCATACAATGAAAATGAAAAGGGGGCGATAGGTGTTAGTCAACCTCCAGAAAGGAGAGATGGGCCACAAAAGGTTGGCAACCACTGGTATAGACCGATCAAACTTTCATACGTTACTCCTGGCCCATAATAAGAATGAGATTTCAAATATTTTCTATTATTTAATCAGCGCTCTGAAACTTATTATATTATTATTATAAACGTATCTTGTATTAATTTTTTTATTAACTCATATATTTTTAATTATTTATTTGTTCAGTTTTTATTGATTTCATTTTACTTTTTTTTAATAGTTTTGTTATTACTACTAACCATAGGTGTGTTAGACTCAAGTAGTTATAAATCTAATTTATAAGCTAACCTAATGTATAAATTCTTTTGACGTATCCTATTACCATGTATTGGTTTAATGGAAATAAAATATATTGTATAGGAGAAGTTACGTAATCATGTTCGATGATCAGTTTTCAACAGAATTTCAAGTTTTCCAACATCTGATTCCTGAGTGTGTTTCTATTTCTGTGAACATCGTGTGTGCCATCGTGGGGGCCATGGTGGCCGTGTGGGCTACAGCGTAGGGCTTTGGTCGCATGGTCTCACCATGGTTTGGGGGTTCGAATCCCGTCCGGGAGTGAGTTTTATTTCGTAGATAGAACTCCCTCCAAGGGCCATGGATGTAGTAAATAACTTGATAACACATTGACATGGCTAATATGCACCGTACATAACGCAAAAAAAAAAATAATAATAAACACAGTGTGTTATCGTAACCCCCGGTAGAATGAATGTGTCGTCAAGAAATTTCATATGTGTATCCATAATACACGAATCAAATCAAATTTTGGAGGGAGAGCGTCAACTTAATTGATTAATTCGTGCAAGGGACTTTATTTATAAGTTTACCTATGTAATAAAATTTTAATTAGTTTTTTTTCCAGCGGGAGGTTATGTTCCTGGATATTTCTCCAGCCCCCTAGGGTGCGTCTAGCCTTCCTGAGCCAGCTTCGAAATATTAATTGAAGGCAAACAGGTGGAAGCTAGTCACGGATTCTGGAAAGGTAGGACTCACTCTTAACAAAAATGTGCGTCATTGAATCACCGGCTAGGTACATCCCCACCATGAATTAATCAATTACTTTTTCTTCCTTCCTCCAATGTCAATCTACCGTTTGGGCTAAAAATCACTATTTGGTTAGGTTAGGTTTTATGACTCATGCCCGGGCTTTAACTACGAGGTCATATCGTCTACTACCAGAGCGCTCTTTCGTCACTCTGGTGGACATGACCCCGTCTCTACTCTGGGAGTCATAAATTTTGCCTACCCTAAATTTTTATTCACCAAAGGCTGGGGTCTTTAATGAGTACCTGACATCGTACAGGCTCGGGACCATCGCTTAACGTCCCATCCGAAGGACGGCGTACTTAAGTTTATTTTACCTCCCTGATAAAATAAACTAAGGACCTCGGTTGGGTTTCGAACCCACGATCTTGAGCTCAGAAGACAAGCACGCATACCACTGAGCTACCGGCGCAGTCTAATCACTATTTGAATTATATAGCCTTTCAATCCTCATACTAAATTTTTAGTCAATACATTCATTGATTTTTAGTCAATACATTCATGAATTTTTAGTCAATACATTCATGAATTTTTAGTCAATACATTCAATCAGCAGTTATTAGAGTATTTGAGTCGACCCCCACTACTCAAGTCCCTACGACCGATTAATTAATTGGTGCCATCCTTATGGAGTTTTGAATTTAAATATTGAATTTAATATTAATTAAATATTACAACCTGTGACATTAAATTTAATGTCGATACATTCATTAGACAACGTCAAACAATTATTAAGCCATTCGGCGTATATATTCTTCGAGCAGGTCCTGGGAGTGTTTTGCAGGATCTAAAACAGGTTTAAAAATAAATAAAAAATACATATTTTCATATTATATTGTACACAATATACTCTATGAAGGTCATTTTGTTTATGGTTGTGACGATAATAATCTAATAAAAAAAAAAAAACACCTTCCCATTGTTTTTTCTTCGACCAGAACCGGTTTTCATCACAACTGCGTCATCATCAGTGGCACATTTTTGAATACCTACATATAAAATACAAATATGGAGAAGAACCTAACTTCCAAAAACATTAAAGCATCATGGTGTAATCAAATAAATTAAAACTTGCTTACCATAAGTGTATATCTCCCAATTCTCATAATTTACCGATAATTTATGTCCAAAAATTCTCGATAGCTTCATCCTAAAAAGAATGACATATTGTACGTTCACCTATGTCCAATAGAATCGTCGGCATCGTTTGCAAACGATTGGACAATGGGAAAGGTTGATTTCCCTGGAACCAGCGATAAGGAACCCCTCATTCTCTCTGGCATTAGCTACCCTCCATTTTGCTTACATCCCTCAAATCTTTCTGCCCTCTAATAGAAACTACTGACAATTTCTGTCTACTGGCGTTGGAAAGTACATTTTACTGGGGAAGTATATAGGCTGTGATTTACCGACAACTTTTTTTATTATTATTTTTGCTACTAAAAACATCTAAAAATCTTTTCCTTTCGTCATAAATAGGTTCTATGGTAGGATCATAGACAGCACTTGTTCCCATAAAGTAACTCTCAGTTAACTCAAGCCAGAGTTAACCAATCCCTCAGAACCACTTGACGCCTCTTGAAGCACTACGTCAAAGAGTGACGGTCGAAGGTCAATAGGCAACCATTCTCAGGTTACGTTCACACTCAAATCTCAAATAGTAATTTTCAATAGTACCTACTTATTCCCATTCTCATCGGAAATTATATATGTATTATATGTTTTTGTAACTGAAGTAAACAAATTTACTCTCATTGAAGTGACAGAATTGACACTTTCTTGAAATCCAAAATTAGTTATTTTAGGGGGGAAAAATTTAGAAATTTCTATATGTGGATTTGGATATACAGTGAAACTTCTCACAAGGGACAACCCTCTTCAGGCGAAAGGGGACGACATTCAGAAAAGTCACCTTGCGGCGAAACATTATTATCATTGATGATATTGTCTTATTATCACCATTGATGATAATGTCTTGGTCGAACCTCTGATTCCTAAGGCTAGCTCCTATGGGATAGTAATAATAAAAATAATAATTGTAGGAATATTGAGGGTCAGTCAAAGATGGAAAAAAACACTATTCAAATGCCAATGTATTTTTAACGTTCAGTAATGGTTATCAACAAAAACATTTTTGTTTATTTTTGATTCTGATCTTGAGTTCCCCCCCATGTTTGTAGGCCCTGATGATGATATAAAATATATCGAAACGTTGGCATTTGAATAGTGTTTTTTTCCATCTTTGACTGACCCTCAATATTCCTACAATTAGAATCTACAGTCGCTAATCAACATCTAAAAATAATAATATTTATTTCAGTTAAACCGTAACATGATAATAGCATACGTTATAAGAATGTATTCATTAAGATAGCTTATAAATTAGATACATAAACAGATTAACTCTTAGAGATTGACATGGTTTAGAATTTAGAATGCTACTAAAAAATGGAATGAATAAATAAATACTTGAAAATATATGAGAACAAAAATAATAATATTAATAAATATGATACGTTTTTTAATATAATTAAAATTAAGATAATAATTTTTGTAACTTTCCCGGAAGTGATTTTTTCGGGACGTTCTTATGCCCCTTCCTCAGGTCACAAGGTGCGAAATATAGAAAAAAGAAAGTATCTAATCAAAATTCTTCTCGGAAAATAGTTGTACATTAAATTACATATTTTATGTAAAATACGATTTTTCCTAGGTCCTCCGGTTGTCGAGATACATGAAGAAAACCGTCTTGAAATGTAGTTGTGAAACACATATTTTTAGAAGTTTTCTTGGTTTACCCAAAAACAGTTGGACCTATCGAAAAATGGATTATTACCGAATGTTCCTTATAAAATTTCCAATCGCTATAAGTCCTTAGATTTGAGATAGGATTAATGCGACAAAACTTGTAGCGCCCCGAAAAATGTAAATTAAATGTCTATAAGGATTATATCTAAGAATGTAATGTTCAAATCGTCACTCGTAGCAACGAACTTTAAATTATGATCTTATTATTGGTAGTTTTAATATTAGTTGATTAGTTATTATGACTCATGCCCAGGCTTTAACAACAAGGTCATATCGCCTACTACCAGAGAGCTCTTTCGTCACTCTGGTGGACATGAGACTATACTATGGGAGTCCTAAATTTTGCCTACCCTAAATTTTTATTTACCTAGGGCAGGGGTCTTTTACGAGTCCCTGACATCGTACAGGCTCGGGACCATTGCTTAACGTTCCATCAGAAGGTCGGCGTGCTTAGGTTTATTTTACCTCCCAGATAAAATAAACTAAAGGCCTCGGCCGGGTTTTGAACCCACGTTCTACTTCAAATTACAATTCTTTCAAATTATTGCATTATATCGTATTCTAAATATTGTATTATTGTATAAAATACTAATGATGTGGCTATTAACGGACATTATGTACCCCGTAGTTAAATATATAATAAAGATAAATAATTTAAATAAATACAATTTGATAGGGTTTGTTTGTCTTACAACACACTTAGAAACCATATATACTTAAGTATTTTTTCCATTATAATATTGGTGTTTGAGAATCCCCGTCTCGTCATTGTTGTCACGTACCTTTCTGACCTTCACACTTCCGTCTTCAAGTTCCTCCGCGCAGTCCGTGCACGTCAGACCGTCTGGAGTTTGAAGCAGCATGTACACATGTAAATATATACATATGATTGTTGGAACAGGAAGCTGTAACTAACATGACTATTATGTACAGAGAACATAATAAGTACATGTACTTTAACCTACTTGAACAAGAGGAAAACCTTGGCTTTTTACTTTCTCAGCTATGTAAAGTATAGGGGAAGTTATGTAATCTGTCAGAATTTCATGTTTTCCGATCCAACAAGTCGACAGTGAATCACTGTCAATGTACTTCCCCAGCACGATATCATTTAATAATAAAATCATTATATATTATAAATGTTGGACATCTATTGTAGACGAGCCAAAAATATCATAGTTCAACCATTTTCATTTTATAATATTTATTATAACTAGGCTCAAATATAATGATTCACATTTAATATCTGAAATTAATATTATTATAACGAACCAGAAGATTATGATTATTTTGATTTGAATTTTATAGGTCAAAGATCTATATTTATATTGATAAGATCCTTTCTTGTTGATAAATAAAATTTATTATTTACTTAGGCGAAGGTATAATTTGATTTTTAAACAAGTTGTAATTGTATTTTGTTGTTCTATACTTGAACGCTGAGTGACAGATGTACATAATTTTTTCTTTATTTGTAAATCATGACGACTACACTCTGACAGTCATCTGACTGAGAGGTCGTCTTTAGTAGAAGATTTTTGATTTTCGAATTAAAGAATTCTACTCTAAGAGAATAAACATAGATAGGCAAAATGTTCAGTAAGATGATTAAGAACTCCCTGAGAAAGACATCCATTTTGATTTCCAGTCATTCACAGTTGATTTTTTAATTTTTTTTTCATAAAATCAAGGGGTCGGAAAACATTAAATTCCAGTAAAAATTCAACATCGAATTTCAGACCGATTACATAACTTCCTCTATACTCTGGAAAAGTAACAAAAAAAAATTTGTGGAATGAAGTAGACAGATGGTGAATAGACGTAATTCCTTCTAAATGGCAACAATTAATTTTTTGGAATTCTTAGGTAGCTGTTTTCATGTCTACTATAATTGTTGTTTTGACCTTATTTCTGTAGTGTTTCAACAACTTAACGTAGTGGCTAATGCTTTTTTCAAAAAAAAATTTTCAATTTTTTATCATGCTTTTTTACTTGAAATTCTTAAACCAGTCCTACCAGAATTCCGCATGGCTAATTCCTCATTTTATTTCGCCAGCTGGAAGTAGTTTAGTGTAAATAAAATGTAAAAAATTCGACGATGAGTTTTTGGCAATAAATTTCAATTTTTCCGTTCTCCAAAAATGAAAAAAGGTCGTCCGGTGTATCAACGGTAACGTACTTCTCACACATGAATTAATCTACTATATTACATTCTAGGAAAATAAACCTAAGCACGCCGTCCTTCGGATGGGACGTTAAGCGATGGTCCCGACCCTGTACGATGTCAGGTACTCGTTAAAGACCCCTGCCCTAAATGAATAAAAATTTATGGTAGGCAAAATTTAGGACTCCCACAATAGAGTCGGGCTCATGTCCACCAGAGTGACGAAGAGCGCTTTGGTAGTAGGCAATATGACCTCGTAGTTAAGCTTGGGCATGAGTCATAAAACCTAACCTAACATTCTAGTGTTTTTTTTTTGTTTTTTTTTTGGGGGGGGGGGGGGGACTTTATGTACGATCCATATTATTAGCCATGACCCTGTGTTATATAGTTATTTACGTTATCCATGACCCCGGAAGGGAGTTCTATATCCGAAATAAAATTCACTCCAGGGATTCGAACCCGCAAACCATGGTGAGACCATGCGAACAAAGCCCTACGCTCTAGCCGGCACGGCCACCATGGCCTCCATTCTAGTGGTTAAATAGGTACTTTTCTTGCCTTTTTTTTGTCGAACGTATTTATTATATCATCCAGAAGTTTTAGTGTCTCAAGTTCTTCTTTTTCTACGGACAGTATTGATAAGTCCGATAGCCGTTCTTGTCCCATAGAAGTTCTAAGATAATTTCTAATAAGTTTTAATTTAGAAATTTAGTCTTGGCTGTTTTCAATATGACTATGGATAACATTTTACGATTTTTTGCTTATGCACGTTGTGGCTCCTCTAACAGGATAATTCAATGTGTATGTAAGTTCTTAAAATTTTCAACACATCAGGTAAGTCAAGTTAGCCCCCCCACCCCCCCCCCATTTAGAACTTTAAAATAATTTCAGCCAAATTTTAAGGTCATTGAATTGTGCTCGTTTTGTGCTGTCAATATGTTTTGTTCTGCCTAAAAATATAAGGTTATTTACAAGTAACATATCCAACTTAACTTCATCCCTCCTCAAAAATTGTCTTTATTGACAATATTTTAATGCTAATGAATTGTGTTTGGTTCCACAAAATATATCATTGTCAGAAAAATTCAGCACAAAACGAGCACAATTCAATGGCGTAAAAAATATTGCCAAAAAAGCTTTTTGGACGGTTGCACCTCAACACTTCCCCATCTCTAATCCTAAAAACAACACGTGAAGCCAATTGTTCCAGTAACCTTGGTATAATTTCGTTGAAGCAAAAGAGACAAAAACAAAACATGAGATAAATAGGTTATCAAGGTCTCTCTCAAAAACAACAGGTGATTCCGTGCACCCAGTTTTTTTTTTTTTTTTTCTGTTGTCCGAACAAAATTTAACATAAACAACAATTAAAAAACCTGAAATGATCAACATATCACTTTTCAAAATCGCTATTTTTTTATTAGGATTATAATAATTAATGCTAATTATAAACTGTTAGCTACATTTTATAATTAACAATTATATAAATAGTAAATAAACTATAAATAGTACTGTATAATAATAATAGGTTAGGTTAGCTTAGGTTTAATGACTCCAGCCCAGGCTTTAACTACGAGGTCATATCGCCTACTACCAGAGCGCTCTTTCTTCACTCTGGTGGACAAGAGCCCGACTCTATATGTGGGAGTCCTAAATTTTGTCTACCCTAAATTTTTATTCATCTAGGGTAGGGGTCTTTAACGAGTATCTGACATCATACAGGCTCGGGATCATCGCTTAGCGTCCCATCCGAAGGACGTTAAGTTTAATTTACCGCCCAGATAAAATAAACTAAGGGCCTCGGTCGGGTTTCGAACCCACGATCTTGAGCTCAGAAGACAAGCTCGCATACCACTGTATTTATGTATATTTAATTTGTTCAATTTAAATTCTTATTATATCAAACCACAATCGACCTGTTTCGAGCGTACAAGTTGCGCCAGGATCTTGAAGGTAAGTTCGCTTTCCTGAAGCTTGTCGTAGAATCGACCTTCCAATTGGAGGTGTAAAGCCGTTGTCAACAAGAGAGTAGAGGGATGAACAACAATCGGCCTATTTTGAACGTACAAGTATCGCAGGTCAGGAAAGTAAGTTCTCTTTCCTAAGGCTTCCACCGTCCAATTGAAAGTGTAAAGCCGTTTTCAACCTCTTTCAACAAGAGTGGATGAACAACAATCGACCTGTTTTGAACGTACAAGTTGCGCCAGGATCTCGAAGGTAACTTCGCTCTCCTAAGGCTTCCACCATCCAATTAAAAGTGTAAAGCCGTTGTAAACAAGAGTGGAGGGAAGAACAACACTCGACCTGTTTTGAACGTATAATTTGCGCCAGGTCAAGAAGATAGGTTCGCTTTCTTAAGGCTTCCACCATCCAATTAAAAGTGTAAAGTCGTTGTCAACAAGAGTGGAGGGAAGAACAACAATCTACCTGTTTTGAACGTACAAGTTACGCCAGGTCACGAAGATAAATTCGCTTTCCTAAGGCTTCCATCATCCAATTGAAAGTTCAAAGCCGTTTTCAACCTCTAAGATTGGATGAACCACAATCGACCTGTTTCGAGGAGCGTACAGATAACGCCAGGTTGCGAAGATCCTTCAGATACTCAGGTCGGAGTGGGGAAGCCCCTCGAGTGGTGTGACCGGCTCAGGTGTTCCTGTTTTGTTCTTGTTATCCTCCCCCCCCCCCTTCTTTCCGCTCCGCTCGACGTCACGACCCCCATATAAGAGTCAGCCTATCAATTAATAATCCCTTTAAAGGGGCCCCAAGACCCCTTTTTGTACGACCAGCACGGTCCCTAGGAAGCACAAAAAAGGAATAGTAAAAAAGGAATACGACCTATCGTCTACCTGTGGAGGGCTTCAGTCAGTCGAGATGTACCGAACCAAAACAACATCACTCTCAGCCCTAGCAGTTTTCCTTGCTTAAACGTCTTTCTACTTCTAAAAATAATAATTTTTAAAATTATTTCTTGTAAACGCCATAATAACTATAAACAAAGGAAAGAGGGGGGGGGGAGTGATCTGCAAAAACTTAGTTGGTACAAAAAAGTATTACACGTTGTACACAACCAATATTTCTTTCTATAAAAAATAAAGAAAAAACGTGTTTTAAAAAAAAAATATTTTCTATTTCACAAAACATATATACTATGGTAGTACTTACATAGAGGAAAAAAGGATACCGAAAGTACTCCCATATTATATATATTTTGTGAAATAGAAAATATTTTATAAAAAACATGTTTTTTTCTTTATTTTCTATCAAGTGTTTTACAATATCTCTGCAAAAAAAAAAGTTCTCCCATAGTAGTCTTGCTCATATCCACCAGTGACGAAAGACCGCTCTAGTAGTAGGCGATATAACCTCATAGTTAAAGCCCGGATATGCGTCATAATAACTGTAATAACCTCTCTGCCTCGCGACAAACAACCTAATCTTATATAGCTAATTGGAATGAAGCAATCGATTAAATAATTTACAGTAACCAACCGGTCAAGGACCTCCTAAAACATCTTGATCCGAAAAGTCTTGAATTTTCAACCGAAAATAGCCAGTGTTCTGGTTTTACTCCTTCGATCCACATTCAAAATTTGACATTGATCTACAGCAGGGCCAATTCGCGGGCGGTTTTCACATAGAGACCACAAACCGTTCGTAAGAGGCCACGGCAGCCAGAATCTGAATTGAATACTATTATATAATTCTAAAGAGAATTTAAATATAACTTCTTTTACTTTCTTATACTTAGAGTATAAAGAAGTATTGTAATCGTGCAAAAATCCGAGATCGACATTTCAACGGACTTACACTTTGTATCTGTGTGTGTGTGTGTGTGTGTGTGTTGAGCGATGATTGGAATTTCGTTAGCGTTCTAACTCAAAAACAATCCTTGCTATGAATTTGAAATTTTGAATGAAGAAGTCACATGTACTAACTTAGATCTGATTAGGTTTTGGACGAAATTTGAAATAAATGTTTAAATGTTCTATCCACATTTTGAATCAATAATAATAATATTAATAATAATTTCCATTAAACCATAACATGGTAACAGAATACGTAAAAATATTATATATGTTACGGTAAAAGTAGGTTGGTGGTGAATGTGTACATCCCCAAAGAGCTCGGAGAATGTAGATCAAAGTAAATAGGCGGTGAATGTGTACATTTTCCAAAGAGCTCGGAGAATATCGATGAAAGTAAGAAGGCGGTGAATGTGTACATTTTCCAAAGAGCTCGGACAATGTAGATAAAGGATTTAGTTATCAAAATTTGAAGTGCTATTTCTAGTAGATAATAAACATGACGCTCACGGAAGAATAAATACAGCAAGGTTTATTTATTTAATTTTATTTATTTATCTGTATTTACCTATACGAGTCGCAAAATATGAGAAGCAGGAAGTGATGAAGTTGCAAAAAAAAAGTAAGTGGAAGATCCATTTGACCCTGAAGTGGAGTTTTTGCCAATGTCGGCCAAATGTCACGTATATATAGAATCGGCCCAACAACTCAGCACTTCCTTCTAGATCAGTATCAACCCGGCCAAAACATACATTTAATGACATTAAATGATTTGCATATGGTGTCTTTAGTCAACATTATTTAGACAAAATGGATTTAAATGTGTATTCAAAATGTTAATGACAGAAGTGTGTAGTGCCCCTTCAACAACGCCCATAGTCTATGTTTGAACCCCTTCCCTCCAACCACCCCACAACCCCCCCCCTGCCATTATCCGAGTGCTAAATATAGTAAAACCTCTTTAAGTCGAACCTCGATAAGTCGAAAACCTTCAAAACTCGAAAAAAAGTTTTGTTACTTTCCCTTCAAGCCCCAAAACCTCCATTACTCGAAATCTCAACCCTCTATTAGTCGAAATAATCAGTGAGTCCCTACAAGCCATTTCGGTACATATTTTCCCACTATAACTTGACAAAATAAATTGGACCTCTGTACCTCGAACATACCAATGTTTTATTTTACAACCTTTACAACTCGATTATTTGAAACTTATTACCTCTATAGCTCGAAGAAAAATAAGTTACCGACTTTAAGAATTTGCCGACAATGTACACCATTGTTTCTTAGAAAACAATTTAGGAGTATACAATAAATAGGATTACCAATTATCTAAAGCAAAAAAAATTACTGACTTTTTTAAATACCTACATATACTACGTATTTTTTATTTTAAGGATGTTTTGAAATAATGTTGATTTATAATAAATATAAAAATGTTTGTTTCCTCTGTAACTTGAATTTTTATTTATTTCACCTCTCTAACTCAAAATTAGTTAGAATGAATCTTAACCTCTACAAGTCGAATCAAAATCCGCCTGTCGAAATCCTCCATAAGTCGAAAACTCTATAACTCGAATTTTTTGGCGTCTCCCTTGATGTTCGATATTCTAGTTCACCAGGAGGAATGAAAAAAAAAAAATTTGAGGGGAAAAACCGAGAGACAGACACTGCATGGATTTGATATTATAGATATATACAGTATGTCCCTCGAGTGGGACTTTCCAACTGTTAAATCGTCTGCAAACGATGCCGACGATTCCATTGAACATAGGTAATGGTTTAAAATGACTACTGAAGATTTTAGTTTTTAACTTTTAGCTACAATTTTTATTCATCTGACTAAAGAAAAATTTTCACAACAATATGACCGACTTTCAACATTTCCGAAATCGATTCATGATCCAATAAATTTTTCAGAATTAGAAACAAAACATTTGGGTAGGAAATGGATTCTACATTTATGGGACTTCTCTGAGTCTCTTAAGGACTCCTACAGTCAGTCTCATGTCCACCAGAGCGCTCTGGCATGACGTACCAGGGACAAAGTGCATTCTTCATTTTACCAATATATAGTTGTTGGCATTATGCTTACTCAGCCAACCATCAGGAACGCTGAACACACACTAACTTTAAAATCGCAGAGAGAAAGGGGGTCAAGTACTTAGTACATCATTTTAACGATATTTTAAAAAGGGTAATTTCTATATATATATAAAATACTTATAATTCAGTTATTTTCTGTACCTGGATATGGAAAGTTAGGATTACCAACCCTTATGAACTCATCAGCCATGACATATAGTTAAAGAGTGTTCATTTTTCAGAATTGTAGTGAATCCAACATTGGGAGTTCAGTGACGTCTGGAAGGTTTAGGGCAGGCCCCAAGGTTCCTGTTTAGGTCCTGGGCAACAAAAAATATCAACAGAGCAGGTCTATAGACCCAGGGGGGTTGGTTTTTTTAGGGAACTATTTTTTTTTATTTTTTTTTTATTTAGAGGGTGGTGGGGGTAATTCGTTCCCTGTGGCTGTAACAACAGCATCAGACTTTTAAATCAGGGGTTCCACCTTAGAAGACTCATTTCTCAGACTATGTGGATGAGGCGAAGAAAAAAATAATTGCGCTCAAATGCGCCAAGGATCAGAATCATGTGTTCATTATCTGCAGCACACTTGGAGAAATAGCTGCGCACGAGTAGTATATGATTTGAACGCAAAATTTGTACTATTTCTATACTCACCCACGATCGCTTTACGCATAACAAAATATGATAAACATTTATACTAGCAGGTTACCCAGCTTCTCTCGGAATGACTTTAACCAGGTTAGTAACTCCAAGAAGGTTAGTAACTTTAAGCAGGTTAGTAACTCTAAGAGGGTTAGTGAGTAAGAAGGAGGAGAAATCAGGCTTATGGTCGAAGAATACAAACTTGAGGAATTTCCGTCAAGCTTTCGGCACTGATTGTGCCTTTTTCAGGGCCTGTATTGACATATATGCATTATAAATGAGTTGATGTATACTAGATTAGAGAGTAGTATACGCTTTGAACGCAAAAGCTATACTATTTATATACTCACCCACGATCGCTTTACGCATAACAAAATATGATAAACATTTATACTAATAGGTTACCCTCGTTCGGTAGGACTTAGTAACTCTAAGAAGGTTAGTAACATTAAGCAGGTTAGGAACTCTTAGAAAGTTAGTAACTTTTAGCAGGTTGGTAACTCTAAGAAGGTTAGCAACTCTAGGTAGGTTAGTAACTCTAATTTTCTTAACTCAAAGTAATCTTCGTTAACTCTAAGACAATTAAAAACTTTAAGCAGGTTAGTAACTCCAAGAAGATTAGTAACTTTAAGCAGGTTGGAACTCTAAGAAGGTTAATAACTTTAAGCAGGGAAGGTTAGTAACGTTAGTGATTGTCACTTAATTGATAAATTCATGTTCGGGAAGTAAATAATCTATGATTCACCGACTTATTTAGTCTAGGACCGGTCTTAGGAAGAAGACCCAGATTCCACTCTGGTACAATTGGCTCATGTCTGTGTAGTTGTGTTTTGACTGGACCAACCATGACCTTTAAAAATGGCGCCCCAAGAGAGAGAGAGAGAGAGAAACCGACCTTGAAGGAGGTCTATCTTTAGAAAGACAACCACTCCTATAGGCTGCCCACGTAGGTTCGCCAGGTTCCACTTGTTGTCGTCCAACTGCATGTACGTCCAAAACGACTACCTCATAAACTACAGTAAACCCCCAAAAACGAGCTGTCAACATTTCCCCCATAGATTTCCATAACAGAAATTAACTAATCGACGGAAATTCGAAGTTTACCTGATTTCAAAATTTTTTTTTTTTTTTGTATTTATTTATTTAAAGCCACAACTATGTAAAAGATGCACAACCAGCGGCTGGGCTGACATGAAGGTACTATACAAAAATAATAGAAATAAAATAAAATAATAAAAACAAATATGACATGAGAGGCTTGAGAGAGGAAAAACACCCAGCGGTGAACCCTCATGACATCACCATACCAGGAGATCTCTATGCCTAACTCTCTTTAATCTTCTTGGGGGATTATGGGGTAAATTTGTACTTAAGATTTTGCAAACTTCCGGATTGGTGTGTAAGTAAATTTTGGTGTAGAAACGTTGGTATAAATGTTTAATGGTTGTGTCTATGGATGTGATGTTCAAGTCGCGGTGTAAAGTCTTGTTGCTAACGTATGGTGGGCATTGCGTGATCAGTCGAAGAGTCTTGGATTGAAATGTCTGTATTCTTTTGATGTTTGAAGTCTTGGCTGTACCATATATTTGTAAGCCATAGGTCCAGAGAGGTCGGAGAAGATAGGTATAACAATTTAGTTTTTGTCGAGTAGATAATTTAGAACGCCTATTCAAAATACTGTACAATAGTCTAAGTCGCCGGTCTAGTGTGAGTCGTGTCGTCCGAGTATGAGGGTTCCAAGTCAGCCTTCTATCGAGGGTTAATCCTAAATATTTTATGGAAGAGGTATGAGGTAATGGCTGGTTTTCAAGGAATACTGGGGGGCAGTCACCAAGGCGGAGAGCGAATGTTATGTGTTGACATTTTGTGGGGTTAAATTTAATTTTCCGAGAATTCCTCCAAACTTCAATTTTGTTGAGGTGTTGCTGTAGTATGAGTGAAGTGGTGTGAGGATCTGTGTGAGAGGCTAGAATGGCGGTGTCATCTGCGTATGTGGCTGTTAATGTGAGAGGGTCGGTGGGTAAGTCAAAAATGAAAAAATATAAGTGATGTGGCCATTTCTCTCTCACTCTCTCTCTCTCTCTCTCTCTCTCTCTCTCTCTCTCTCTCTCTCTCTCTCTCCCTTCTTAAAACCATTTCATACTGGCATTACTGAATGCATGAAAGTAATGATTTGGCGCCAGTGATATTTTTTTGCTTCATTGTATAGCGTAATTCGCCCCCCTACAGTTATTGATTTTCAGTCAAATCAGACAGGGCGCAACTCAAAAACCCCAATAACTGCCGATGTAAATATATCGACATGAAATTTTATATTTAAATTTAAAACTTTATAAGGACGGCATCTATTAACTTTCAGGGTCTCGACTTAGGAAACTTAATAACAGTCGATGTAATGAATGTATCGGCACGAAATTTTATATGTGTATTCAGAACCCTCTAAGGACAACACCTATTGATTTTCAGCTAAATCGGCCAATGGGAAGGAGGGGATTAGAGGGAAGGCTTATCACAAATACTCGAATAGCCGTTGTAATGAATGTATTGATATGATTTTTTTTTTTTTTTTTCAATTTAAAACCATATAGGGCCAGCACCTATTAATTTTCCGCGAAATCGACCGAAGGGAAAAAGAGGATCAGAAGAGGGGTTCTTGACCCAGGGAACCTTATAACAGTCGATTTAATGGATGTATCGACATGAAATTTTATATTTAAATTTAAAACTATATAAGGACAGCACCTATTAATTTTCCGCGAATCCGACCGAAGGGAAAAAGAGGATCAGAAGAGGGGTTCTTGACCCAGGGAACCTTATAACAGTCGATTTCATGGATATATCGACATGAAATTTTATATTTAAATTTAAAACCATATATTTTTTTTTTCCCGAGGGCTGATTGTGTCACCGCGGCCATAGTAGGCCTATTGTGTGCCCTGTGTGTGTTGGTCCCTACAGCAGCCCTGTATCTTTAATAAAGCCCAGGATTCTTCTGCAGGTTCCTTCCATTATCTGCTTCGGTTCCGTTATGGCAGACCAGAAGCAGTAAAATCTTCTGCTTTCTAGTGCCCCTCACTGGCTTAGAATATGAACCGGAGTCTCATTTTCCTCGCCACAATTCCTGCACAGAGGGCTTCTAGCGATGGCCATATTGTGTAGGTGTTTGTTCATATGTGATCAGCTCTGTCGTAGCTCTTAGATCCATTCTGCTCATATTCAGAAGCTCTCGGCTCCTTTTCTCTGGGGGTTCCGCTACAAAGAGTTTTGAGTGTCTTTGCTTTCGAACCCCTCTCCAGAATTGGATGTGATTCCTGGTCAGTCAACCATTTATTGTCGTAAAACCATATAAGGACAGCACCTATTAATTTTCCGTGAAACCGACCGAAGAGATTCGTCTCCAGGGGTGGGGGTGGGGTGGGGGGGGAAGCTCCCCACACTGAAGCCAGACGTCAGACACTGTTACCACACTAGTTGGCTGGCACGTCAGTTCGACCTTGACGCTTCGACTAGACACTAAGGAGAAAAAAAAAAAAAAGAAACCCTTCACTGCGTGTATCCCCCCATGAATAGGGACTGTTCATACTGTAGGGCATATCGGTGGGCTCTCTATTGACAGGGCCATCACAATGGAAAACATGATAAATGTACAGACAACGGAACTAATCACAACCCGGACCGTCATTGTTAACTTTTTTACAATCTTGTACATTGTATAGACAACTATAGTAGGCTATCATGATATAAGTCGATATCGAGATATCTTGAAGAGTTTGTTGTGTGCTGCGAAGCTGCGTTGAATCACACTCATAAAGGCCCTGAAATGATTTAAAGCATTTAAAAGACAAAATAAATTGTCGGTGAATCACCGGCTACATACTTCCCCAGCACAAATTAATCTATTACTATCGACTATGCGTGCTTGCCTTCTAAGCTCAAGTTCGTGGGTTCGAAACCCTGCCGAGGCCCTTAGTTTATTTATGGGAGGTTAAGCGATGGTCCCGAGCCGGTATGATGTTAGGTACTCGTTAAAGACCCCTGCCCTAGGTGTATAAAAATTTAGGACTCCCATAGTAGAGTCGGGCTCATTTCCACCAGAGTGACGAAAGAGCGCTCTGGTAGAAGGCGATATAACCTCGTAGTTAAAGCCCGGGCATGAGTCATAATAACTAACTATAACTTACATAGTGGCTACATTTTCTGTCGATACATTCACTACAACGGAAGTTATTAAGGTATTTGAGCCTCCTCCTCTTCGACTGATTTCGCTAAAAATTAATAGGTGTTGTCCTTCTAGGGTTATTGTCATATGACAAAAAATAAAATGTTGATAAATAATAGAAAACTCATTATTGTAAATATGGTGGTTAGACCAGGAAAGTTTTTTTTTTTGTATTTTATTTGTAATGATATAACTATTGATAGCGTGCAACAACTAGCATCTATGATGTACATGTAGTTATGGTGGCGTGAATGGCGTGTGAGAGGAAGGCCACCCAGTGGTAGGTCCTCGGGACGAAAATTTATCTCAATTATTAGAACAAAACCAAAAAAAATAAATAAAAAGAAATTTAAAGACAATTTTGATGGATGGGTAGTAAGAGAGATGATAAAAGTAAAGGAAAATAATGTTGAAAAATATTAATAACGAATATGATTCAAGGTGGCAGTAAGTCGCGGTTCCACCTCCTCTTCAACCTTCGTGAGGGGTTTTGTGGTAAGTGTTGTGAAGATAAAGTACGTATTTCTGGGTTTGTATGTGTGTAAAGTTTGCTAAAAAACCTTATGTAAGTAGTTTGTATTGTTTCAGGTTTTGTTTGTATCATGAGGTCGTTATGAAGTGTTCTGTTGTTTATGTATAGGGGGCACTGTGTTATCAGTCTGAGGGTTTTTGACTGAAACGCCTGATTTCGTTTGATGTTGGATGTTTTTGCTGAACCGTATATCTGTGATCCGTATGTCCATAATGGTCTCCAATAAGTAAGTGTAACAGTTCCGTTTTTGTGTCATGTCTAATTTTGATCGTCTATTTAGAAGTCCGTATGAGTGTCATAAGCACGCCATCGTTCGGACTAGTTAAAGACTCTTACCCTAGGTGGATAAAAATTTAGGGTAGACAACATTTAGGACTCCTATAGTAGAGTTAGGCTCATGTCCACCAGAGTGACGAAAAAGCGCTATGGTAGTAGGCGATATGGTCAAGTATTTAAGAGCCCCTGATTTAAAAAAGTGAAAAAAAAAATCCTGTTTGTTTGGGCTTCTTTGTATACATATATGTGTACACAATAATCTCAATAGAATCAACAAAGAAATAGAAATGTTATATGTATATCTAGAACCTCATATATTGGAGGGAGAGTGAAAACTTAAATTAGTTAATTCATGCTGGGGAAGTACATTCCAGGTGATTGACCGAAATTTTTTTTCTATTTTTGTAATTTTTGGAATTAGTGAGTTGACTGACACGAAAACTCAAAATTAAATTTCTGATCGATTATTTAACTTTTCCTATACACTTGGGGAACTGAAAACATAAATCTATGAAAACTTTTTTCTCATGGTTTTACTCTGCTGAGAAGAAGTAAATTTAATAGCATCTATTACACGCAAACGTGTTTAAAAAAACTGACTCAGACTGTCAAGGCCTGTGAATAGGTAGTTTTGCATGTTCTCTCTTCGTATACAAAATAGTAACAGTGAAAAACTAATAGTTATCGATTTTAGGAAGAGTTAACGATATAATTGGAAGGCGGAAAAATCGGGCTTGTGGATTAATCAATTTTTGCTTTCCCTCCAAAGCCAACAGACCGTTTGAACTCAAACTCAAAATTTGAATTTAGTCTTCTGAATCCTCGTACTGAATTTCATTACATTGACGGATATTAGGGTATTTGTGTCGAGCCACCTCCTCAATCCTCCTTTCCATTGGTCAATGTGACTGAAAATCGGAATATGTTTTCATTAGAATGTTCTGAATTCACATACACCAGAACATTCTAGAATCTTATAGAATGTCATGAAATTTAAGAGCATGTTTCTCGAAATTGCATGAAGTTTCTATAAATATTCAATAGATTTTCTCCCTTTTTCCAATTTATTGTTGTTTAATTTTTTTGATCGAACGGGGCTCCCTGAGCTCAGTTGCCTCATGGATAAATAGGCTTTGATGTGAACACAATAATCCCAATAGAATCAACGAAGAAAGTGAAATGTCGCGTCGGTACATTCATTCTACCGGGAGTTATCGTGTTCATAGGCACACGCACCGTCACACACGTAGACCGACAGCAGACATACAGAATGTTTTTTTTTTTTTTTTTTTCACATTTTTGACCGAATACTTAACTTCTCTTATACCGTATAGCTGGGTAAACAACAATAACATTTATTTGTATCACCACTATACACAAATATATAATACAATGAAGAGTTTCGCGGAACAATGTACAAGGCCTTCGTGGTGATTTTTCACAAGCTTCTCAATGTGAGCTGCAAATAGAGGAACTCCCAGTTCAGGGTGCGTTTGTTGCAATTCGGAGTACTTTATTTTGAAATGTTTGTAGTCGTTGCATGTTAGTGTTGCTGGTACCGATCCAGACTGGACAGGCGTATGTTAGAAGTGGAATTAGGAGTGTCTTATATAGCAGAATGGTATATGTGTGTTTAAGTGGGTTGAGGGTGTTTAATCATGAATATTCTAGCTGTAGTTTTCTGTTAATGTGTAGTTTCCATGTGAGTCGTGTATCCAAAAGTACTCCAAGATAGCGCACACACTGGTCCTTGGGGTTTCAGAGAATTGGGAGGTCATTAATTTGCAGCTGATGTTGTTCTTCTATGGAGAATCTGCGGAGAGCGAAGATTTTACCTTCATTCTTCCCTATATAAAGTTTTAGTTTCCATTTTCTCCTGGAGCTGTTCAATGGCGACGGAGAGGACACTACGTTGACAGGCAATCATCCTGGGGAAATAAAAAACATAGTTTCAAATCATGACAAAAAATTTTATTTTTCATTGACCAATGTTATTTGAAATGAAAGTAAAAACGCCAGCAGTAAATGCGCCTTATGCCAGCAAAGGAAGAGTTGAAGATCTTATCTGTTTAAAAAAAAAAACAGTTATAAACAAAAGGTACATTAGTCATTGTTATTGTCTTAATAGTGATAACGCTACATAGTGTTACACACAATGAAAATTTTAAAAAGTAAAAATAAAAAACAAAGATGTAACTACGTACAAATATATCTTAGTGGAGTAGAGGAAGGTTCGATCCAGGCTATCTGCCATCTTAAGATAAGGCTATCTGATACGGTTAACCTGATAGACCTCATGTATTTAATATAGGCTCCAGTGATTATCCTAGTCGGCTATGGCAACGAAGAAGATAGTCTCAAGTGTAACACTGGTTATATTGGGCACAAAATCACATTGACAAAAAATGTGGAACTTTTTGGGGAATATATAATTTCATGAGGGTTCATTCATTACATCTGCAGTTATTGGGACCCTCTAATCCTCTCCTTCGTTTGATTCAGCTGAAAATTAATAGTCGTCCTTAAAGGGTTCTGGATTGACATAAAATTTCGTGTCAATACATTCATTCTATGGGGAGTTATCGTGTTCACAGACAGACAAACATTTTTTTTTTTTCATATGGTGAACCTGAACTGTAAGATAGAGGTTAGGTTAGGTTAGGTTTTATGAATCATGTCCGGGCTTTAACTACGAGGTCATATCGCCTACTACCAGAGCGCTCTTTCGTCACTCTGGTGGACATGAGCCCGACTCTACTAAGTCCTAAATTTTTATTCAGGGGTCTTTAACGAGTACCTGACATCGTACAGGCTCGGGACCATCGCTTAACATCCCATCCGAAGGACGGCGTGCTTAAGTTTATTTTACCTCCCAGATAAAACAAACTAAGGGCCTCGGTCGGGTTACGAACCCACGTTCTTGAGCTCTGAAGTCAAACACGCATACCACTGAGCTACCGGCGCCCTCTGTAAGATAGATCTCATGTATTTAATATAGGCTCAAGCGATTATTCTGTTCGTTTATGGGAACAATGAAGGTAGTCAAGTTTTGCTCCTATCTCAAAATTGAAGGAATTTTTTTAATAAACATTTTTGGTAAGAATCAATTTATCGATAGAAGTAACTGTTTTCGCGTAAGTCAAGCAAACGTCTAAAAAAACGGACGTTTTAGGACGGTTTTTGGGATGTATTTCGCAAACCTTCGACAAAAAGTATACCATATAAAATGTGCCTTTTTGTTTTCTCTACAACTTCTATTTGAAAAGAATTTTGATTAGGTCATAAATATAAACGGTATCTTGTAAAATATCCTTAGACCCCGAAGTAAAGTGGTATTACTTACTGAGCTCAAGATCGCGGGTTCGAAACCCGACCGAGACCCTTAGTTTATTTTATCTGGGAGGTAAAATAAACTTAAGCTCGCCGTCCTTCGGATTGGCCGTTCAGCGATGGTCCCTCTACGATGTCAGGTACTCGTTAAAGACCCCCTACCCTACGAGAATAAAAATTTAAGTTAAGCATTTAGGACTCCCATCGTAGAGTCGGGCTCATATCCACCAGAGTGACGAAAGAGTAGGTAGTAGGCGATATGACCTTGTACTTAAAACCCGGGTATGAGTCATAATAACTAACTTATTTGATATTCCATTTCGGCCAAAGTTTATTTCTTCATAAAAAAAACATAAGATAGTAAAAAAAAATGAAATAAATTAAAAATGAATAAAGACATAGAAATAAATGAGGGCGCCGGTAGCTCAGTGGTATGCATGCTTGACTTCTGAGCTCAAGAACGTGGGTTCGTAACCCGACCGAGACTCTTAGTTTATTTTATCTGGGAGGTAAAATAAACTTAAGCAGGCCGTCCTTCGGATGGGACGTTAAGCGATGGTCCCGAGCCTGTACGATGTCAGGTACTCGTTAAAGACCCCTACCCTAGGTGAATAAAAATTTAGGGTAGGCAAAATTTAGGACTCCCATAGTAGAGTCGGGCTCATGTCCACCAGAGTGACGAAAGAGCGCTCTGGTAGTAGGCGATATGACCTCGTAGTTAAAGCCCGGGCATGAGCCATAAAACCTAACCTAACCTAACCATAGAAATAAATGAGTGTAAAATTAATAAATAATACTAATAAATATGCTTTTTAATTACATTTTAAATTATAATAAATATTTTTATAATTCTAGTAGTCTTCTTTCATGAATTGAACGTTCTTACCTCCTTTTCTCAGATCACAATAAACGAGATATAAAAGAAAAAAAATTAAATAAATAAGCCAATATTATTTAAATGTAAAAATAACTAATAATTAATAAAATAATAAAAATAATGATATTAGTAATGAAAATATTAAAAATTGATTAGTATTGAGAATATTAAAAATATGTAAACTTCGATAGACGTTATTGGAGAACATCTGTGGAGAAACTCTGCCAAGAAATTATAAATGAAAGATGAGTATGAAATTATTCTTTTATTTATAATACGACTTTTATAAGATGTGGTTATTTTATTTTTTTTGAAGTATGAGAAAAAATTCCGTGTCCAATGAAGTTTTTCCTCTACAATAAACAATTTTAGTTGAATTTATAATTTTATTATTATATCTAAAAAAAAAATTGGGGAAAGGCATTAAGGATTTGATTGCCTTGTGAGTTATACCTTTTTTCAAAAAGAGAGGAGCAATGGTAGTTGAGTCTTGTTCTTATGAGGTCGATAACACTGGCCCCCCGAAATAGACCCCTCCCCCCCCCTCAACTGAGACTGTTCCAAGTTTCGAAATAGTCGCTCCACCTGCCTCCCCCCCCCCCCCCCCCCCCCCTGAGGTTTGTTAGGTCTTTACGTAATATTTGACTTTGACATGACACAACCTTTATTCTTTCTCGACATACTTGCAAACTGTTTTAATTAGTTAACACTTTCAAACTCAGAAAAGAGTTTCATGTCTCTCAGACACTTCAATCTAAAGTCAAGTGCACTGGGCGTATCCATAGTTTTGGGAGTCCTGAGGCTTTTCTTTAAAGAAGATACCACCCCCAAAAAAAAAAAAAAAAATTAGATAAAAATTAAATTGTTAAAAAATTTTGGATGAGGTTAGAGCCAGAAGTAAGCACCTAAATATAATGTGTATTAAAACAATTATATTAAATCTTACTTCTTATCTAAGTCCTCCTTATATTTATCAGTTTTTACTTTCTTATACCAACCACGCACATACTGATCACTCTTTTTCCCCCTTCTCAAAATTATTTCATACTGGTATTAATTGGTATAAGAATGTCTACTTTCAAGATAACGCTGTACAAAGAGACACAATGCAATACTTTTGAGCTCTCTGGTAGTAGGCGATATGACCTCGTAGTTAAAAGCCCGGGCATGAGTCATAATAACTAACTAACATATTTGTTTCTTCATTTTTATAACTTTTCATACAATCTAATAATAATAAAAACCATATTTTATAGTTCGTTGCTATGAGTTACGATTTTTTTTTTTGGAGTCGGCCAGTTACCACAATGATGATATTGGAATTTTTTACAGGCACTTTGGTTTAAGGACAAAGCAACTACAGAAAACAATTATATGAAGTAGCTGAAATTAATTCAAAGTAAAATTTATAGCAATGATTTTGCAAAGAAGCAAGATATGGACGCGCAATGCCTCCGAAGAGGAATGGCCCCATGCACAGTGTATAAGAAAGTCCTGTAATAGCCACATCACATATTTATATTTAAAAACTTATATAGTTTGTCGAAGTGTTGTAAATGTCACAATAAAAAATTGTGTTTCATATCTAAAAATATTATTTGATACAAAGCTTTCATTTTTATTTTTTGCGCAGAGTTCCTTCACCCAAGGTCAGTAAAATCTACGTTATGTTTAATCATTATTTTTCACGACTTGTGTAATAATTTATTTTATTTATCTTGGTCTATTATTTATATATATTATTATTTCTCTTATTTTTATCTTATTATTATACTGAAAAAAAAAAAAGAGAGAAAAAAAATTATTATAATTTTTTTGTTTATTTCCTACTTTTATTATTATTTTATGGATATATTCTTCATTCATTTAGATTGCTTATTTACTTATTTATAATTGATTAATATATCGTCGGTTAAATAGTAAAGTGACATATTCCAAAACAGCTTAATTGTTCAGAACGGGCATTTAAAGTTTTGAGATGTTTTTTTTGCAATTTTCTCGAAAAGTATAACTAAATCATATAAGTTTTATATACCGTTTTATTTGGATTTTTTAACAGTCACGTCATTTATGAAACGGTTATTTATATATATAAAAACAACCCCAATAGAACATGTAATTTTTCTATATAAATATGGCATATATCACAGAGTGGAAAAGTGACAAATGCGCTCTCTAGCGGAAGCGATTAAAAGCTGCATAATGACACTTTGCCACATAAAAATATACTGAATCCGTTTCTTAAATAATCCGAAAAATGAGAAAATTTGGAATATGTCACTTTTCTATTTAACCGACGATATATATATTTATTTTATTTCATTTTTTTATATATTGTTATAGTTATATTGTTTTCTTTTCCTTTTCTATATCTCGCACATTAGGACCTGATGAAGGGACGTAAGAAGGTCCCGAAACTTCCTTGTGTGTGATAAAGACACTTCCAGAAGAGTTTTAAAAAATAGTTACCTTAATTTTTAATAAATTGGAAAATGTATCTCTACTTATTATAAATGTATCTATGTATTAATATTATTTTTTTTATACAATATATTTTTAAGTATTAATTTATATATAAATTCTTTTGACGTATCCTATTATCATGTATTGGTTTAACGGAAATAAAATTATTATTATTATGATATACCAAAAATTTTGGGTAGGTATAAAGAAGTGTTTGTGTTGTGTGTTGGGCCTTGAACAGTGTCTCTATACAAATACTGTGTATGGGAGAGACTGTTCTGGCTATCTGGTTTTCTGTTTGGTTAGCCCAAACCAAGATAACCTTAAGGTAATGGAGTCCAGGAAGCCCACCCTAACCAAATAATGTCAGTCAATGGACCAAAAAAAAAAAATATATTTAACCAAACTCTGCTTAACTCTGAGAAAAAGTCGTCCGAATCACCGGCAATATACTTCCCCAGAGCGAATTATACAATTAACTTTTAATCCATCATCCTCAATTTTTTGTTGATAAATTCATTACTAGTTAGAGTTTTTGATCCCTGAACCTTAACAGGTATTATCCTCATGAGGTTTTGATTTTAAATATGAAATTTCAAGTCGATACATTCATAATATCGGAAGTTATCGGGGTTTTAGCCGAGAACCCTCTCAGATCTCCCTTCTTTTAGACCGATTCCGCTGAAAATGGATGTCGTCCTTAGAGGATTCTGGTTACACCTATAAAATTTCTTTGGGAGTTGTGTTATATATATATATATATATATATTTTTTTTTTTTTTTTTTTGGAATATGGAGGTCGGAACATGAAATTCCGTGGAAAACTCCGCATCGAATTTCTGACCGATTGCATAACTTCTCTTGTACTTCGTATATCTGTGAAAGTATAAATACTTTTTTTAATCTAAAATCGAGTTTTCAACGGTACAACGGTACAACGAGTACATGACTCAAATTTGTTTTTGAGTGCGTATGTTTACGTGATGGAACTTTATGAGCGCTCAAACTCAGAAACTATTGTATAAATGAACTTGAGATGAAAATATCACATGAGCTAACTTATATCTGAATGGACTTTGTTCGAAATCGAAAATTAAGACCACTTTACTTCGAAGCCTAAGTACAATTTACAAAAAAAAATGCTTATTTTTATGATCAAATCGAAAATATTTTCAAATTCATATTTTAGAGAAAACTAAAAGACACATTTTATATTTTGAGTTAGTCTTAGTAGTATTTTAATTTTAGGTAAACATTGCACCGCCGTGCGATGTTTTTGGGAGAGATTTTAAAATTGCCGAGCGACGGTGCGTTCACTTTAAGAAAGCGTCATTTGAATCCGAATAACTATAATGTTTGTATGTAGTTAAGTTGTCGTTATGTATTGTATTTTTTTTTTTTAATTGGGTACATTAGATCGCAATTTTCTGGGGGGGGGGGGGGGGGGGGGGGGCACCTGGCATTCTGGAGGGGCATGCCCACCCCTGCCCCCCTTAGCTACGCCAACGCCACTTGTAGACTCGGGGGTGTTGTCAAAACGTCGCGAGCATTCCCGTCCTCAGATATAAGAATGTCGGAAAAGCACTAGGACACACTGACGACAGTCATCTTATGGCTGGGGAAAACTTATTTTTGGTAAACTCAGTTTGAAGGGGGGGATCTTAAAACCAATTTACATTGCCTACGTCATTTATTCAACATTAAAACTATTATCAGTTTAACATTAAACCATTCGGAAATGTTTTATTGTCTCTTCCGTCAGAATGCGTTGAAGCTCCAAGGCGAGTTATATATAGTGCCTTGAAGGTCGCTGATATTTTCAGAATAAAACATGGGTCAAAGTTCCCGCGGAGTAAATAAAAATTTCAAGGCTGGGAATATTAAACAGTTTTAGCATCAATTTTAATAAATTTATCCACACTTGTATTTTTGTTCGTCGTACTTTCAGTATGTAAATTAATTCTGGTAAACAGACGTGATAAACGAAGAGAGAAATGGAGATTAGTGTTTTTACATTAACAAACATCGGACAGATATTATGTATTGAATTATTTCTAAGGATCCTAAATATCTCACTTATTGTAACATAACCGGTTGAGGGGGCCTACTGAGCTTTTGAGCACTCCGTCTCCTTCGGATGGGACGTTAAGCGATAATCTCGAGCCTGTGCGATATCAGGTGCTCGTTAAAGACTCCAATCCTAGGTGAATGACCGTTTGCTAATTTACAATAATAATTATTGTCGATTATTGACTTACATAGGGGCTGCTAAATCCTCATATTAAATTTCGTTTCGATAAATTCATTACATTATAATTTTTGAATTAAGCCCCCTCTCCTGAACACCCCTTTCCCTTCGGACGATAACGCTGAAATTTGATAGGTTATGCCCTCATTGGATTTCGACTTCAAATATAAAATTTCATGTCGATACATTCATTACATTGGCATTTATTGGAGTTTTTGCGTTTATCCTCTTCCCTAATTCCCCCCTTCCCTTTGGCAAATTTGGCAGAAAATCGATAGGTGGTGTCCTTATGAGGTTCAAGTCACGCATATTAGATTTCATTTCGATACATTCATTACATTGGCAGTTATTGGAGTTTTTGCGTTTATCCTCTTCCCTAATTCCCCCTTCCCTTTGGCAGATTTGGCTGATAATTGATAGGTGGTGTCCTTATGGGGTTCAAGTCACACATATAAAATTTCATGTCGATACATTCATTACATTGGCAGTTATTGGAGTTTTTGCGTTTATCCTCTTCCCTTTGGCAGATTTGGCTGAAAATTGATAGGTGGTGTCCTTATGGGGTTCAAGTCACACATATAAAATTTCATGTCGCTACATTCATTACATTGGCAGTTAATGGAGTTTTTGCGTTTATCCTCTTCCCTAATTCCCCCCTTCCCTTTGGCAGATTTGGCTGAAAATTGATAGGTGGTGTCCTTATGAGGTTCAAGTCACGCATATTAGATTTCATTTCGATACATTCAATACATTGGCAGTTATTGGAGTTTTTGCGTTTATCCTCTTCCCTAATTCCCCCTTCCCTTTGGCAGATTTGGCTGATAATTGATAGGTGGTGTCCTTATGGGGTTCAAGTCACACATATAAAATTTCATGTCGATACATTCATTACATTGGCAGTTATTGGAGTTTTTGCGTTTATCCTCTTCCCTTTGGCAGATTTGGCTGAAAATTGATAGGTGGTGTCCTTATGGGGTTCAAGTCACACATATAAAATTTCATGTCGCTACATTCATTACATTGGCAGGTAATGGAGTTTTTGCGTTTATCCTCTTCCCTAATTCCCCCCTTCCCTTTGGCAGATTTGGCTGAAAATTGATAGGTGGTGTCCTTATGGGGTTCTAGTCACACATATAAAATTTCGTGTCGATATATTCCTTATCTCGGCAGTTATTATAGTTTTTGTGTTAAGTCTCCCTCTAATCCCCTCCTTCCCTTGAGTCAATTTCGCTCCTTTTAGGATTTATTCTATCGAGAGTTATTGTGTTCACACACACACATAGACAGGCTTCGTTGAAAACTCCGCATCGAATTTTTGACCGATTACGTAACTTCCCCTATACTTCGTTTACCTGGGGAAGTAATAATCAAATGAAATTACGAATAAGTAATTACGATCAGGTACCATAAAGGAAATGTTTCTTCCTGATCAATATCCAATGTTGTCCACCTTCAAAGTGGCTAGATGTTTGTTCGTTTTTTTTTTTTTTATTGTTACGTAAACAACCTTGGACCACGTTTGCGGCGAATTTAGCCGAATAGCAACGAAAAAGCCTCGCGGGAGCTGAGAGGGCTTAACCTTGTTATGTTCTCTAAAATAAAACAGGAAGGGCTATAGCTTTATCGTAGAAATAAAAGACCTTGTCTTCCCACTGTTTTATTTTATACCAGAACCAGTTTTCGACGCAACAGCGTCATCATCAGTGGTTCATCACACCCATACAGCACATCGATTAAAGGACAACTCTCCCCATTTCGTCTATAGTGATCTGAGCAAGCTCCATCGTATTCTGAACACTCACGTCAGATTTGTTTGACGCTCACTTCTCGCCCTGGTACTCAGAGTTGAAACAGCTCAAACCCTCCATCAGCCGAAACTACTTCTTAATTTAAATCCTCCGTCCACCAAAGTCACACCAGATCCTGGCCAGTTGTCCTTTAACCGCTGGGCTGTGTGGGTGGGATGAACTACTGATGATGACGCTGTTGCGTCGAAAACTGGTTCTGGTTTAAAATAAAACAGTGGGAAGACAATGTCTTTTACTCCTATGAGAAATTTCGTCCTTTTCCTCGTAAACCTAATGCGTTCCATACGTTAGGTAGATATTTTTCTCGTGATTCTAATGTGAGTCATCTGTCCAGGCGGAAATTTTCCTCGTAAACCTAATGAGTTTCATACGTTAGGTAGATATTTTTCTCGTGATTGGAATATGAGTCATCTGTCCAGGTGGTTTTTTTACTTGTAAACCTAATGTATTCCATACGTTAGGTAGATATTTTTGTCGTGAATCTAATATGTCATCTATCCAGTAGAAATTTTCCTTGTTAACCTAATGTGTTCCACACGTTAGGTTGATAGTTTTCTCGTGGATTTAATATGTCATCTATCCAGGTGGAAATTTTCCTCGTAAACCTAATGTGTTCCATACGTTATGTAGATATTTTTCCCCTGGATCTATTATGTGCAATTGGACATTTTTCTTACAGTCCTAATTTATATTTCTGGATACATGAGGATTCAAACTCAGTCTCTCAGTCTATCAGACAGCCACTTTAACCATTACACCACTTTACTTTCACTCAGCATTCAGACACTCCCAGCCTTGACCCTGCTCCGTCTAGGGTCTAGCGCTGTTGTAATTTATACAGGAAACCGTCAGCTTGCATATTCTTATTATTTATGACTTGTGTAAAGTTATTGTTCATAAGTATTTTTTATCTTCACGTAATACTACAATCATAAACATAAAAGACATTAATAAATTTCAGTCACAAGTCGAATATAAAAGAGAAGAGAAAAAAAAAGTTTAAAAACAAATAAATAATAATTATTTATTTATAACAATTAATTATTAATTGTTTTCCAAATTGAAGAATATTTCATAATTGTGTAAACAATTTAAAAAATGGAAGCTGGGTTTTTGCGTTTTGGTTTTCCGCCTATACGTAATAAGGGGAAGTATCGTAACCGGCCGGAAATTCTACACAGAATTGTACACACCTATAGATGGGTCTGTCTGCCTGTGTGTCTTGTGTGTTTTCAGTCAAATCTGCTAACGAGAAGGGGGGGGATTAAAGGAGAGAGTGGTTTAACACAAAATCTATAATAACTGTTGATGTAATGAATGTATTGACTTGAAATGTTATTTTTGAATTCAATTCCTCATAAGCACGAAACCTATTAATTTTCAGTAAAATCTTCCGAATGGAGTGAGAAGAGGGGCTCAACAAAAACTCTAATGACTGTCGATGTTATGGCGATTTCGACACGAAATTTAGTATGAGGATTTACAAGTCAACTCTTATATTTTAATGATACTTAAAATTTTCTGCAGAGGCATTGTACAAAAAATAATAATTAAAAACATAAGTCTACATATTGTCTATTTCACAAAATAGTGGCGGGGCTTTAACTATCACATCGCCTACTACCACTGGTGGTTATGAGCCCAACTCTACTATGAGAGTCCTAAATTTCGCCTACCCTAAATTTTTATTCACTAGGGCAGAGGTCTTTAAAGAGTATCTGACATCGTACAGGCTCGGGGACCATTGCTTAATGTCCCATCCGAAAGAGGGCGTGCTTAAGTTTATTTTACCTCCCAGATAAAATAAACTAAGGGCCTCGGTCGGGTTTTGAATCTGTTGAGCTAAGTAAGCAAGCACGCACACCACTGAGCTACCGATGCCCTCATTTTCACAAAATATATATAATATATGAGAGTACTTTCGGTATTGCTGACATATATATATTTTTTTGAAATACTTTTTTCTTTATTTTTTATTAAATTTTAGCTCAGACTGTCCGTTGGTGTTCGAGGGAGAATGAAAATTTAGTTGATTAATTCGCTCTGGGGTAGAACATAACCGATGATTCACCGACAATTTTTTTTTATATTTTCTATATAACAAAATCTAAATTTTTATTAATTAAAAAAATAAAATTAAAAATTTGAAAACAACATTACACTCAATAAACAACTAAATAAAAAAAATTGTTATGTTGAGCCAAAATAAAAATTTATCGTTCTATTATGTTGTTTTTTTTTTCTTGAAACTAGTGTTAATTGCCAAACTTTTAACGAGAATGAACTAATTGCACAGATACGGTACTTAAAAGAGTCTTGACACAGCAGTATCTACAAATAAATAAGAAAAAATAGAGACAAAAAACAGAGACCATTGACCGATTAAATATCAATGTCAGAGCTAAAAGAAAAATATATGTGATTGTGATTGTGAAAAATATATAAGAAAGTACAGGACTTTCTTATACCAACCACACTTACAGATCACTCCTTCCCACTTCCCAAAATCATTTTATACTGGCTTTTACTGGGTATATGAAAGTAATGAGTTGGCGTCAGCGATATTTTACTGTACAGCATAATGCTGACTTTCTTATACCCAGTAATGCCAATATGAACTGATTTTGAGAAGGGGGAGGCTGAAAGAGCGTGGTTGGTATAAGAACGTCCTATAATTTACATCACATATTTTGCCTCACCCTTTCTCTTAGACCGATTTGGCTGAATCTCATTAAATCTCGTCTTTAGAGGTTTCTGAATGGAAACATGAAATTTTGTTGAAAACTTGAATTTCTGACCGATTACATAACTTACCCTATACTTCATAAAGCTGGGGAATTAAAAAAATTAAATAGAACCATCCTCTCGTATTTTAACTTTTTGGGGGTTATTAAAAATGAAATAGATGCCAACATTTTAACGGGGGCTATTTCGATACCCTTCGTCATATGTCTTCTGGAATTATCTTGCGAGGGCAAGGCCAAGGATTTCTGTCCATCCACCTAAAAATGTCCGTTGTCTGTCCTTCTAGAGGTTATTCCATTCTACCCGACCTCTAATCTTATCCTATCATCCAATCCTAATAAATAACTAAAATCAAGAAATTTCATCAATCTATGCCACAATCCACTGTTCGCCTTCCTCAAGGAGTCCCTTCTATTTATGTTTATGTTAGAGGAAACCCTTTACAAGGAATCGGAATTTTATTCTCACTTATCAAAAATAATCATATAATCACAATAAAAGGGCAAAGTTCCTCCACACCTTAAAAGTCAGTTGGAATGCACGTTATAGTTTAATCATTATTTTTGCACTACTTGTGAATAATTTATTTTATTTATCTTGGTATATTATTTAATGTATTTTTATTATTCATTTTATTTTTAAATTTGTTTATTATTATATTCAGAAAAAATATATTACATTATATATATGCAATTAGAGTGGGAATAAAGTAGTCTCAATTTTCTTCCAATTTCGGCCAAAATCTCGTGAGATCCAAGTTAGCACATGTGACTTTTTCATTTCAAATTTCAAGTTCATAGCTATAGTTTTTGCACTAGAGGGTTCACAACTTTCCAATCATATAAGCATACAAATAAATACATGCAGAGGCAGGACATCATCGCGAAAATTTTCAAAACGTATTCAGGTATTTAAATTGTAAAAAATTTTCACTTGAAATATATACGTGTGAATACAGGGGCGTAGGCTCCCGGGGGACAGTCAGCAGTTTCCGTGGTTTTCGCTGCAGAATTTTTGTTATTAATTTGGGAGACTCGGACCTTTAGAAGCTCCCCCTGAGGTAACCAGTGACTGTAATACTTAAGCTGACTTTACAAGAGCAGCAAAAAATCAAACAGCAATAGCAGCAAATGCACGCTGTGGTTTTTGTGCTTTTAGAATTAAATGACTCATAACCAGTGGCGTGTATTGCTGCTGTTGCGCTTTGCATTTTGACTGCGCATGTAAAAACAGCTTTAAGAGTATAAAGTATAACATAAATGAAGATTTTGAGCGAGAAAATGAAATGATGGAATTCATGTATATTTAAATAAATTTAATATGACTTGTTTTGTACATGTACATTTAGGTAAAGCACAATTTTCGTTTATCCTCCGAAAATCGTAAAATAACTTCCTCTTTGAAGTGTTCTCGATCGTTTCCAGCAACTTTCTGTGCACGCTTAGCATGCAGAGACCATTGAGACGGAATTTGTAATCTAAAATGTTTTTAGTTTATTTAATTTTTCTTGGTTTTTTGCTCTACTACGCCCCTGTGTGTGTATATGTATTGTATATATGTATAAATATCCTTGGCCCTGTCGACTGCTTTAGATACATCTCCAAGAAGACCTGCGAGCCGCCAGTGACTAGGGGAATCAAAATAGCTTCTGTCACAACGTTGGCAGCTACTTAATTTTGAATACCCCAAGTTAATAACATGGGAGCAACGTTTCTTTTCTGTTTTATTACTTTTTTTTTTTTTTTTGTCTTTTTGATCTCATCTGTGTGTTCCGCAATCATTGAGGCACAATGGAAAAGATCCTATCGGCGCTCTAACATAACTGAGACCCTTTTAAGGCATCAAGGTCTCTCTACGTTACCTAATTAATCCGTCTAAAGGTAGGCTAGTTCTAAAGGCAAGGTTATATCTCTTTAAAAGGAACAATGCACTTCGTTACAAACTTATCACAAACTGTTCATTTATTTTTCAGAAATATTGAATATGTCTTCAGCAATAAGACAAATTGGTTCGCAGTCTAATAGAAAATACGATAAAAAAATTGAAAGACATCGTTGTTGAATTACCAGAGATACATATACAGGGTGTCCTTTTCAGATGGCCCGGCTGAATTTCTCTTGAACCGATAACGTTATAAAAAAAATAAAAAATACGTATTTAATATTTTTCAGTCTAGATTAAAATTTCGACCTGTTTTTGAAAAAAAAATTATACGGGGTATCCTCAGGACCAGTACAACTTAAAAATTTCAAATAGGACCCTATACCTTCCGATACATCATTTTAAAGGATTTTTTACGCTGAAATCAACGGTGCAACCCGATTTCAAATTGGTCAAATAAATTCAAAGTTATGGTACAAAGATTTAAAAAAATACAAAGAAAACACATTTTGTTTGTTTCGGTGTTAATTCCAA
This sequence comes from Aradus depressus, assembly GCA_963662175.1. Taxonomy (NCBI): domain Eukaryota; kingdom Metazoa; phylum Arthropoda; class Insecta; order Hemiptera; family Aradidae; genus Aradus; species Aradus depressus. Next base: position 26,623,179 of record OY759219.1, read on the forward strand.
TAAACCTGATTTTAAATTGATCAAAAAATTACAAAGTTATAGTTCAAAATTAAAAAAAAAAAATACATTTTGTTATCTATTTTTAGTAATAAAAAAATCCCATACCCCTAGAAGTTGGTGAACCTGACCAACCTGCCTGCCCTCTTTGAAGATGCAAAGATTGGCTCTTCTCAACCACTCTTCGCTGGTGCTCAGTGCGGATAGACTGAGGAAAGACGGATCGACAAGCATTTTCCACTCTTTGCTGCAGTTCTTCAACTGATGTTGCAGGGTTATGATTGGCATAAACGCTGTCTAACAAAAAAATGAAAAAAAAAAAAAAAAAAAAATGGATCTAATTTGAAAATTAAACAACTGTTTTTCAGCATAAAATTGGGTAGGGTTTAAAAAATCATTTGATGCGTTAAAATTTACTACTAAAAAATATATACCTGTGTGTAGAAATAGTTCCTTGAAACAAATAGGTTTACAATGAATTAAAACTAATAATATAAGTAAAAAAATGTTTTCTTTTGTTTTGTTTTAAAAAAAATTCTAAGACTAACAATCAAAAACATACTTGATACCACAAAATATCTAAATAACTAAATAAACTAATACTATTCGTATTATATCTAACAATAATAGAAATTCATTAAATCTATTCAATATAATATACAAACATAATAAACAAACAGGCTTACAATGAATTAAAACTAATAATATGAGTAAAAAATATATATAATTCTAAGACTAACATTAATAAATTTGTGAAGTGATCCTTCACAGTTATATCTATAAAAAATTTCGTTTTGATACATTCGTTCTTTTGGGAGTTTGCACATTTGCTATTTCGTTTTGATACATTCGTTCTTTTGGGAGTTTGCACATTTGCTATTTCGTTTTGATACATTCGTTCTTTTGGGAGTTTGCACATTTGCTATTTCGTTTTGATACATTCGTTCTTTTGGGAGTTTGCACATTTGCTATTTCGTTTTGATACATTCGTTCTTTTGGGAGTTTGCACATTTGCTATTTCGTTTTGATACATTCGTTCTTTTGGGAGTTTGCACATTTGCTATTTCGTTTGTATTATTTATACAGTTGTAAATACCAATTTGTAAATTTAAAAGTCACAAGTAGAATCAGAAGTCTGCGATATATTTTAGTAAATCTTTTCTTCAGTTTAACTTATTGCGATAACAAGCAGCATGTTTTTAGCTATAAAACGCTGATCAATTCAACTGAATGAAAACTAGCAGCAACTCGGATTTCCATTTAATCCCGGGAAGTGACCCAGTCAAGGACTTAAATAAACCCGAACCAAACATGCCTATTTATAAGCCCTCACGTCCTAAATATAAAGAATGTTTATAGCGATTTTGTTTATTTTCATTATTATATTTTGTCTCTATTTATCTAAAAATTCTTTACTCACTCACTTTGACCTTAATCATATCCTTTTAAAAATATTTCTTCTCATCACAATATCCTCTTATCGTAAATTGGTATCAGAAAATTTATAAATATCCTTCTGTTTTCACATTTTCACAAAGTAGCCAAATTATGTGCGATATGCCTCAATAATTTTGCAAAATTTTGTAAAAATATCACTTTAAAGAATTTATTTATAGTCGCGAAAATTTTATTAAGACTATTGTCATAATTAAAGCAAAACAACGTCATTTCAGACTCTCCCACTTTTTTCGTTATTACTTCCCCAGTTATACGATGTACAGGGGAAGTTATGTAATCGGTCAAAAATTCAGCCGAATTTCATGTTTTCCTGATTCCAAAAATGAAAAAAATGACTGTGTCTGTGAAGACGATAACTCCTGATAGAATGGATATATATGAACACAAAATTTTATATGTATATCCAAAACACCATAAGAACGACACGTATTGATTTTCAGCCAAATCGAACGAAGGAAAGAGAGGGATTAGGGGGAGGCTTAACACAAAAAATCTAATAACACTCGATGTAATGGATATATCGACACGTAATTTAGAATGAGGGTTCAGAATTCCCTAAGTAAACTATCGAATAATTTTTTCTGGGGACGTACATTCACTGACGACTTTTTTATTTCAAATTTTGATTAAAAGTATCTCTGCGGTCCCTACGGGTTACCCTATAGAAACTGTCTAATAACGTCCCTCACAAGGCTGTACCTTAACTGTACTTGAGTACCGTTAGCCATTGTTTTTGGAACCCTTTGTCTTCGGGTGTACCTGCCCTTGGGACACACAAAGGCGTAGGGCATCTTCAGGACTAATAACCTCTGGAAGAGACCTAAAGAACATTTTTCTCCCAATATGATGAAGGAAACCATAATACTCCATGCTACTTGATGTTTAACAGATGAGGATAGTATGGAGCACAGGGCGAATATATGGGCGAACTGAGCGGCAAACTCTGGGTAGCGGCTGCAGCAGACGATTTTTTAAACTTTTTTTGTCAAATTTTTTGAGAAATTGAAATGAATGTGTAAGTACAATCTTAGAACTCATCAGATTTTGACCAAAATCATACGAAAATTATTATTATATCATTTTTAGACTTTATTTTAGAATATATCTCATAAACCAACGAAACGCTTACGAAAATATTTATTTAATATAAAATGTATCTTTTATTTTTCTCTACAACTTTTATTTGTAAAGATTTTTTGATTTATGCAATAATAAGCGGTATCTTGAAAAATGTACTTAGGTCTCGAAGCAAAGTCGATCTTGGCCAAAATCGAATCAAATTTAAGTTAGAACATGTGACATCTTCATCTTAAATTTCAACTCTTTGTTAAAATCGATATCGAAAAAGAAAATTGTTTTTTTGTAGGTCTGACTATGTGTTTGTGTGCTTGTGAACTCCTGATAGAATGAATGTATCGACACGACGTCTCATATGCGTATTCAGAACCCCATAAAGACAAAGCCTATTGATTTTCAGTCAAATCAACCAAAGGAAAGACATAAAAATGCTAATATTGACAATAGAATAAATGTATTTCATATATAAATTCAAAACCTCATAATGACACATTAATTTTCAGCAGAATCGGCAGAAGGGAAGGGCGATGAGAGTGGGACTCAACTCAAAAACCCCAATAACTGCCGATGTAATGAATGTATCGACATGAAATTTCTTATTTTAAATCAAAACTCAATGAGGACATAACCTGTCAAATTTCAGCGATATCGACCAAAGAAATGGGGGTTCAGGGAAGGGGGCTCGACACAAAAACAATAACTGCCGATATAATGAATGTATCGACACAAAATTTAGTTTGAATACTCAGAAACTCCTATGTAAGTCAACTCTTGAGTTTCAGCCGAAACAGTCGATTGGTTATGAAGAAAGAGCAAAAACGAGAGAGTTTTTTTTATAATACACTTTTACAATACTTCACTAATCTTCTTTTATAATACTTTACTACCCTTCTTTTATAATACACTTTTTATAATACATCACTAATCTTCTTTTATAATACACGTTCATAACTAGACCTGACGATGGTGTGAGGTCGAAACCGGTAGTTTTATAAATATCTTTACTGGAATAGACAATATTTCAAAAAATAAGTTTGTTTTATTTATTTACTAGCAGTAATACCCGGCGTTGCCCCGGGAACTTTGACTTTTCTCCCAATATCTCCTATAAGGCTATTCAGTTCCTCGACAGTACATTCATGATGTTATAATTTTCAATTATTCATACGGAATAAGGCTTATAGTCCTTCAACTGTAGTAACGCTAGCTTTGGAGCTAAAACTAATTTATTCAAAAAGATTTCTCATTAATCGTTGCAATGGTTTTCGAGTTACAAAGATTGCGTGAGTGGATGCTGGGATGGACCAGGGGTTGATTAAAAAATAGACCTTAACCTTCCGGTAGATAAAACTTATCTATTCAAAAAGATTCCTCATTAATCATTGCAGTGGTTTTTGAGATACAAAGATTACGTGGGTGGATGCTGGGATGGACCAGATATTGAGGTACTAATACGCCTATAACCTTCCACAGACGATGACGAACAAATTAAAAAAAAAATTAATCAAATCCATCAAGCCGTTCGTGAGTTATAGCGGTACAACGCACAGACATTTTCAGCTTTATATAGGTATATGATTACAAATTCCACAATATGTCCGCGTTCCTCAACTTAGAAGTTGTTAATACACTTTTATAATACTTTACTACCCTTCTTTTATAATACACTTTTATAATACCTCACTAATCTTCTTTTATAATACACTTTTATAATACTTTACTACCCTTCTTTTATAATACACTTTTATAATACCTCACTAATCTTCTTTTATAATACACTTTTATAATAATTTACTACCCTTCTTTTATAATACACTTTTCTCCCAAATCGCCCTCCTCTTTCCCTTCAGGGTTGAGGTGCAAAAAATCTGATCTTAAATTTTCTGCTCTGATTTCTCTTAATCTTCTGTTTCACAGTGCTTATGAAGACGGATCCATATCTGCCTATCACAATTGCTTATGATGGGATATGTCGGAGGCTGGGCTCACACGACGCAAGCAAGATGGTTCACACTCAGTCATCAGTTTGTTCCTGTCAGAAGTACCAACCGTGGACAATTGTCGTGACCTGGGCCTCTTCACGCAGTTTTCCTACACGTGACTCTGTGCACTTTGGAGACGAGAAGAGGAACTGAAAAAGTACTTACTGTTTAAGCTTGTTGATAAACAAATGGTCAATACTTGAAAAGGCATATAAGTTCATAAAAGATTGTAGCAATGAACTTGAAATCTGATTAAATTTAGGCCATCATCAGACGAAAATTGAGATTACTTTACTTTTGGGTCTGAGTACAAATTACAAGGTACCATTTATATTTTTGTCCTAATCAAAAATTTCTTCATATAAAAGTTGTAGATAATAGTAAAAAGCATATTTTATATAGAACATGTTTTCGAAGATCACCCGGTTCGAGAGATATATTCGAAAAACCGTCCTAAAATTTGATCACTATTACTTACACATAATCAATTATGTTAATATGAAATGAATTGAGAAAAGGGACAGAGAGTGATCTCAAAAGTGGTTGGTATAAGAAAGGTCTCCAAAATTAATAATCGAAAAGTAATAAATAAAAATAAAATAGCAATAATAAAATATTATACAAAGAGGGCGCCGGTAGCTCAGTGGTGTGCGTGCTTGACTTCAGAGCTCAAGAACGTGGGTTCGAAACCCGACCGAGGCCCTTAGTTTATTTTATCTGGGAGGAAAATAAACTTAAGCACGCCGTCCTTCGGATGGGATGTTAAGTGATGGTCCCGAACATGTACGATGTCAGGTACTCGTTAAAAGCCCCTATCCTAGGTGAATAAAAATTTAGGATAGGCAAAATTTAGGACTCGCACAGTAGAGTCGGGCTCGTGTCCACTAGAGTGACGAAAGAGCGCTCTGGTAGTAGGCGATATGACCTTGTAGTTAAAGCCCGGGCATGAGTCATAAAACCTAATATATATATATGTATATATAAGTTTCAACCCTCCACCACCTTTTAATACAGCATTATAGGGATTTTTGTTTCGCCGCACGACGTTTCAAGTGTATAAATAAGTTAGTTATTATTACTCATGCCCGGGCTTTAATTACGTGGTCATATCGCCTACTACCAGAGTGCTATTTCGTCACTGGTGGACATGAGCCCGACTACTATGGGAGTCCTATGAATGTGAGATTGTGATTATTTATATGGATTCAGTGAAGGATTTAAAATGAAAGAATGAAATATTGATATTTAACAATTTTTTTGCAGAGATATTGTGAAACAATTGATAGAAAATACAGAAAAAAACATGTTTTTAAAAAAATATTTTCTATTTCACAAAATATATATAGGTTTGGGAGTACTTTCTGTATTTCTACCATCTTCAGTCACGACTTCGCAAATGCTAAATGGAAGTTCAACCAGTTTACAATCCAAACGGTACCCTTTTTTCCTCTACATAAGTACTCTCCCATATTTTATAAGTTTTGTAAAATAAATTATATTTTTAAAAAAAAACACGTTTTTTCTTTATTTTTTATATAAAGAAATATTGGTTGTGTATACAACGGTATAATACTTTATTGTACCAACTAAGTTTTTGCAGATCACTCCCCCCCCCCCCCCCCCCCTTTCCAAAAAGAGGTGGTTGTATACAGTTATTATGGCGTTTATAAGAAATAATTTTAAAAATTATTATTTTGTGTGTGTATATGATAACTCCCGATAGAATTAACTTATCCACACGAGCTTTTATGTGTGTATCTAAAATAACGACGCCACCTCTTAGTTTTCAGTTAATAAGTGCCAATTTAATGCATGTATCAATGTGAAATTTATATGTATCAATGTAAAATTTATATTTTAATTCAAAACCATTTAAGGACAGCACATAATTTTAATCGGCCCAAAGATGGGGCTCTATTCATAAACCCTAATAAATGCCGATGTAATGAATCGACTCAAAATTTAGTATGAGGATTCAGAGGCCCTTATGTAAGTCAAGTTTAGATTTTTATCCTAAACTAGTTTTTTCTCTATCCTTTTGCTAAAAGTTGCTTATGTGCTTTCCAAGCATATCACAAGCAGTAAGAGATATAAACGGGAAGTTTTCACAAAATGAAGCCATTTATCAAAGTTTAGTGGTTTCAGAGTGATAAACATCGTATGAGTCAGCCGTGTGGAGGTTCTCCGAAAGGCGATTATCCTGCAAATCACAATTTTCGACGAAGCCAAAGAGCCCAGCTCCTCTCTCAAGGTGGTAATCTCTTCGTGATTATACAGACGGTAGAGAGCTGGTATTATGATCAGTGATAATTGGTGGGTATTCATCCTGACGTTCTGTCTTAGCTCCAGGAAGAGTTTCATTATTAGTTATACCTACCTTATGGAGAGTAGGCATAGCATGTAACATGTCTGTCAAGCTGCGCCAACCTATTATCGCGAGCTTAGGTGAACGCTGTGCTAAATGCACGATAAAATGTTCAATGGATTTGGTCTTAACCAATTATCTTTTTTAAGAAGAAAGATTTCTGAATGGTTACTTAATAAAAAATATTGGTGAATCACTTGCTGTGTACTTCTCCAGAAATAATTAATCAATATCGTTTTCGCTCTCCCCCCTAAGCCAACAACCAACAGTTTGGGCTTTTTGAGTTGAGCCCCACTGAAAATTCATAGATGTTCTCCAAAGAGGGCTTTCAATTTACATATGAAATTTCGTGTCCGTTAAAAACAAATAATCGAATTATTGACATATTATACATAACTTCTCCTATAGGTACTTCGTTTTGGTATACATAGTCCGACTCTACAGTGCGAATCCTAAATTTTGCCTTCCCAGGTTTTCTCACCTAGGGTAGGTTCCTTTATTAACGAGTATCTGACATCGTACAGACTCCATAGCTTAACATTCCATCTCGGACGGCGTGCTCAAGATTTTTTCACCTTCTATATAAAAAAACTAAGGGCTTGCCTACTATCCTATACATACCGTATGCCTCTGTATAGTTCACCCATTATTTTTCTCAGTTTGAACTTAATCGATTAAAAAAATAAATAAAATGAAAACGTAGAACTTTTTTAACCTTTAGTTTTTCTAATTCCACAAAAATATATAGTACATAAAGTTATTAACATTTAATAGCAAGCATTTTTGGTGATGACTAATTTCTCGGTAGGATAAATTGAAACTTCTAAAAAAATTGGTTTCATATCGACATTTCAGGGGGTTTTTCGGTATGAATCTCGCAAACCAGCCGACCAGCAAAAATCATAGTGTATATAAAATATGCCTTTTATTCTGGGCCGGAAGTGATGTCATCGAGTATGGTGGAACCCCCCTCCCGCCTATCCCCTCCCCTACCCCAACCATTGAAATCCAGCTCTAAACACTGCGCACCACATCTCCCCATGGCTCGTGCAGCTCGCCCCCTCCAGAAGTTTCCGCTCTCCCTTGAAGGTCACCACCCACCTCCTCCTGTCTCATTGGGAGGGGGCCCGCTGGGTGAGTAGGTATGCTATGGGGGAGGGGCGACCTGGGGAAGGACATAGATTCAGAGCTGCGCGGGGGAACCTCAAGAAGTGGGGGTAATCTTGAAGGGAGAGTAGAAACTTCTGGAGAAGTACATGGGTTGAGCCACAGTGATTAGAGCAGGGTTTCAATGGTTGACGTCACTTCCTGGCCCAGTATGAACAAATATTATCTACTTTTGGGTTAGGAGGATCAGGGGGGACCCGACAGGGACTTCCAGGGCACCCAACCTGCACAGCCAACCACACCAAGGGATCAAGGAAGGCACCGCCAGACCACTATCTCATTTTTAGCCAAGCAATTAGGGCAGTAGAACATACATCAGCGAGGATTGACAGCGAGGGCACCGACTCGGATTTTCAGATCATTACAATACTTCCTTATACTGAAAGTATACGATGACGCCGAACATGATGTTCACACTTTTTGTGCAGCTCATTATTGTGCAATCCCCGGATCGGACACAAACAAACTGCTTGTTCTCTGCTTCTTATTACCATTTTCCGGCAGTCTTATCCAACAGTGTACAATATGTTCTCTTTCAAGGTTACAAACACATATATGAGTCGACAATTCATTATCTCGACTGCCGAAGTGCGCGGTTCCTCAAATGGCATTGCCATGTCATGAACACTCTTATTGTTCTTGAAGCCGCGCAGATCACTTTTATACTTCGACCTTGGAACTTCATTTCCTGATCATGGTTCTTCAGGAGAAGAGCATTGTCTTGTCATTCTGCCATCTGGGGATATGCACTCAGTCGCATTTGGAAGCCATTGGATCTATCATGGCAAAAATTTGGTTCTATTAGCCGATAGAGAGACGGAAAGGGGCTGCAACTGCCCACCGACAATCGTCGCGGGTGAAGACCAGTAGTTCTCTGAATCTCAACCCCAAATTTCGCCTTAATTTTTACAATTTTTTGACAAAACTTTTTCCGTTATGTCCAGTACCAGTTGCAGAATCGGAATTGTGAATGAAATAACCACTCCTGTCAATAAAAAAAAAACATCTTGGCTGCGCTGCACGAAAAATTACAATAGGACTGTTTGTTGCCTTCAATGATAGAAATACATTTTTTTGCTGGTGCAACCATCAGATAGAGAATGTAGTGAAATAATTTTCAATAACTTAGATTTATGAGCAAGTAATTTATTGCCTATAAATAGATAATATACAAATTATAATTTCGTCACGCGGCCGTCCCAGCTCTAACCACTGCGCACCACCTCCTCCCATGGCATACGCAGCTCCGAATCAATGTACTTCCCCAGAAGTTCTCGCTCTCCCTCCACCACCCCCCTGTTCCACATGGTGAAAGTACAGCAATCTATAATGTCACCCTCAGTAATAACTCGTAAGTATCCAACTCAGAGCAGGAAATTCTCCTTAGAAGACTACATGTGATTAGAGAGATGTTTTGATTGTCGGACAGGCGGGGCAATTACGTCTATGAAATTATAGATTTCTAGTTCGATTTGATCTACTGATCCAATTCCAAACAAAAAATCCAATAGATACAAATTTTGCATAACCAATAGTTCAAAAAATAAAAGCCGATCGACCATCTATTTGGATCATCATACTATACTGGAGGCAAATACATTTTTCATACATTTAAAATCGGTTGATTTTTACAAGACAAAAAATGGGGGCATTTTTAACCCCGAAAGTGGTGCCATCTCTTATCACAGAAACATACTAAACATTGGCAGTTATTGGGATCTTAAAATATAAGAACATGGGATGAATAATAAAAAAAAGTATCTATAACATTTTGGGGCAATTTTGCGTCCCTTTTCCTCAGGTCTCAAAAAGTAAAATATAGACAATCGGTGAATCACAAAATATTTGAGCTCTTAATTTTTTTATGCCAATATTCAAAAATCAAAAAAGAAACTGGAAAATCAGGTTTAAGGTTTTTTTTTTGGTCTTCCACCTCATATAATCATAAACAAATGCAAGAGCAAGGGCGAAGGGCCTCCAAAGGCAACATTAAGAAATAAAAAGGGGCTCAGGGTATCTTCAATGAAAAAATATAAAAAGTTTTAATCGCAGGTTTTAGAGCTTTATAAGATTGTTCCTCAAGTTTTTTTTTTTTAGGTTGATATCTTTTAATTTCACACATCAAAGTTTCATTATCTGCACGAAATCGTTAAATTATTTAATATATTTTCTTTTTACTTTTTTTACATTCATTTTTTATCTGTTACGGTAATAATTATATACACATCTTTAGGTATAAAAAATGATTGCAGCCTTGAATAAAACATGAAAGAATGAACTTAGCAAGCGTTTTAGAGAATTCGTAAAAATACTTTATTCTTTTAAGATGTATAGGAGAAGTTATTTAATCAGATTCGATGAGGAGTTTTCTACAGAATTTCATGTAATTCCCCAGCACGAATTAATCAATAATGTTTTCGCTCTCCCTCCAAAGCCAACTCAATATTTGATTTATAGTGGCGTCCGAACACTAAATTTTGTGTCGATACGTTCATTAAATCGGCAGTTATTAGGGTATATTGAGTCGAGCCCTTCTTCTCTGGTCCCATGTTCCCTTAGAGTTATTTCGCGAAAATTTAATATGTGTCGTCCTTGTAGGGCTTTGAAAAAACATATGAAATTCCGTGGCATTCATTTCAACGACAGTTATTAAAGTTCTTATCTTCTTCCTCTTAGACTGATTTGGCTGAAAATTAATAGGTGTCTTCCCTAGAGGATTCTGGATACACATATGAAATGTTGTGTCCATACGTTCATTATATGGACAGTTATCCTGTTCAAAGACACGCACACAACCACCAGGTAACGCATAGAGACAGAATTCATTCTCATATTTGTGACCGATTACATAACTTCTTCAATCAGCAGGGGCGTAGCCAGGATTTTGAGCAGGGAGGGGGGGGGGGGGGGGGCAAAGTTAGGCTACGAGGGTGGGGGGTATAGACTCCCGGGGGACACAGCCCGCAGTTTTCGTGGTTAGAGCTGATGACTTTTTGTTATTAATTTGGGAGACTCGGACCCTTAGAAGCCCCCCCCATTGACTGTAATACTCAAGCTGACTTTACATGAGCAGGCAAAATGCAAAGCGTAGCAGCAGCAAATGCACGCTGTGGTATCTGTGCTTTTAGAATTAAATGACTCACAGCCTATAACGTGCATTTGTTGCTTCTGCGCTTTGCATTTTTAGTGCTCATGTAGAATCAGCTTCAAGTGTATAAAGTATATAACATAAATTAAGATTTTGAGCGAGGAAATGAAATGATGGAATTCATGTATATTTAAATAAATGTAATATGACTTGTTTTGTACATGTACATTTATGTAACAGCTGATTGCTGATGTAAGAATCAGACGGGAAATCCTATTGGTAACTTGCAAGCAATCCATTTTTAATAAAAACTATTTTTTTAGTTTATTTAATTTTTGTCCTGGTTTTTGCTCTGGTCAAGGGGGGGTGCACGTGCCCCCCTCTGCCCCCTTCCCCTGGCTACGCCCCTGATAGTCAGTGTTATAACAAAAATTGCTATCTGTCTGTGTGTGTGTGTGTGTGTGTTTCGTCGTTCTGGCAGAAATGAGCCCGACTCTACAGTGGAAGTCTAAATTTTGATTGCCAAGGTTTATTCACCTAGACTAGGGTTCTTTAACAAGAAATTAACTAACAATCCGTCCGAAGGACGGCGTGCTCAAAGTTTTCACAACTCTCAAGGATCAGCAATATTGAGCTACCGACGCCCTATTATTTGGCAGTTTTTACCATTGTTAAGTCATTGCTCAAGGAAGTTAGTTGGTATTTACATGGTTGAGTATAGGGCATGGAACTGAACCTTGAAGGACCCCTTTTGGCTATCTGGACAGCTGTAAGATATTCAAATGAGAATGAAGCCACCTCACTTCACCTGTCTCTCAGGCACCTGGCGGCCGGGCGAACAACGAGCTTGCATCAAGATTTAGATGAGCAGGTGCTCTTAGCACTGCGTGCTGTCTGAATGAGAATTTAAATTAAATATAAATAAATGTGTGATGGGCCCATAACAGGACTACCCGAAAGAGTGATCGTGATCTGTAAATACTGTTAGTTATTGTGACTCATAATTAAAAAACCTTTAAATTATTTATTAAACAAGCAGGTTCTCGAATGTGTGTGTACGTACGTACGTACACACACATACTTCTTTCCAAAAATAGTGTAAAAATACTGTAATGACCTTGAAACAAAAAAATATGATGATACGAAATTTCTATTTCGATTTTCGGACCCATTACAATTACTTCCCTGTATGCTGTGAAGTTATAAATGTTTAAAGTTGCCCAGAAACACTCTAGATTTCTTCTTATAATTAGAATCTGATTTAATGCTTGTTTTTTTGTTTACATTTTAATTACATTTACGAGGTCTGTTCAAAAAATACGCGGACGGTTTGAATTGCGCAGCTCCAGTTGGTTACAAGGGAATCCGCTTGGTATCGCTAGGTTTGTACAGATCAGCTGATGATATCGCTGTTTTCCGCTTGCAGGTATCTTTATTTGTTGATTAGCCACGCGATTTTTAGTGAATTGCGATTTTTTCGTTTGTCGGATTTCAGAATGAGCAGAGACTTGGCTGTGATTGTGAAATATTGTGTTAAACTTGGAAAATCTGCGACTGAAACATTTGCTATGCTCAACACGGCTTACGGTGATGTTGCTATGAACCGTACGGCATGCTTCAAGTGGCATGAACGTTTTAAGGGTGGTCGTCAGTCGATTGAAGACGATGAGCGTCCTGGACGTCCTTCCACGTCAACTGACGACCCACACGTCGACAAAATCAACACCCTGGTGCGGGCAAATCGACGTCTGACCGTCAGGAAGCTTGCTGAAGAGTGTGGGATATCAGATGGATTTTGTTACGAGATTTTGACCAAAAAATTGAAGATGCATCGTGTTGCTGCGAAATTTAGCCCTCAGAACTCGTGAAAACATGAAATTTCGTTGAAAACTCAAATTTATCAAATTTATGACCGATTACATAACTTCACATATACTATGTATAGCTCGGGAAGTAAAATTATCGTGCTTCGAGGGCTTGAGACAGATAGCACAAAGCTTATCGACTGCACTGACATCTATTGACCCCCTCTAGTGCACTAATGCTGACCATTACAATTTCCTGATTTTCCATATAGGTATGCATGTGATAATAGGCTGGTGCCAGTGTTCCTGTGACATCTGAAACCTGGCTGTGACCAGCTGACACTTGATATGCAACCGTCTCTGTTGTCTTGTCATCTTTCTTGCAAATACGGGGCCAATCAACTCCATCACTCTCTCTCTTCTTACCAACTACATGAAGAAAATTTTTCTGTCAGGAACTTACTGTGGTACCCACCGTTGTCCGGGAAATTAACAAACTGTTGTCAAGTCTGTGGCTAATATCTGCTCTTCAGTATAGGTTAGGTTTTATGACTCATGCCCGGGCTTTAACTAAGAGGTCATATCGCTTACTATCAGAGCGCTCTTTCGTCACTCTGGTGGACATGAGCCCGACTCTACTATGGAAGTCCTAAATTTTGCCTACCCTAAATGTTTATTCACATAGGGCAGGGGTCTTTAACGAGTACCTGACATCATCGTACATGCTCGGGACCATCGCTTAACGTCCCATCCGAAGGACGGCGTGCTCAAGTTTATTTTACCTCCCAGATGAAATGAACTAAGGGCCTCGGTCGGGTTTCGAACCCACGATTTTGAGCTCAGAAAATCACTGTATAACCTACTATACTGTACCGGAGCGATGGGGAAGAGTCAAATATAAACTTATTACGAAGAAACAACCCCTACTTTTTACAGTACGGATAGGAAAATATTACGATTTATATATTCAATATTGCAATAACTTCAATCATTCTCAAACTTAAATTGCACTGAGACTTGTATACGATACCAACTTGTATACCAAAGTATATACACTTCATATGTATGTTTTAGATTTTTTTATCCTCCATAAGAAATAAAGAAAATAAAACATGACCTGTATTTTTTGACGTCAGGTACTCGTTAAAGACCCTAGGTGAACAAAAATTTAGGGCAAATTTTAAGACTTCCATAGAAGAGTCTGGCTCATGTCCACAGGAGTGACGAAAGAGCGCTCTGGTAGTAGGCAATATGACCTTGTCGTTAAACCCTAGGCATGAGTCATAATAACTAATTATAAAAAATTTATAATTAAAATATAAATAGTATCCATAGTACTAGGATTATGATATTCATGTATCTTCCATTTGTTTTTATTTATAAATTTTTTTCTTTCTTCTCATACCTATGTGTTTGTATTCTAAGATTTAATATAGTTTATTGTATATATTTTATAAGATATTTTGATGTATGAAATTGTGTTACCATTTTATGGTTTAACGGTAATAAATATTATTATTATTTTTATACTTTAGCTTAATTTTTCAGTACTACCAGAACTTTTGCCTTGTATGACGGGAGTGAAGAAGTCTACTATACGTATTACAGTAAATATATGTATATATGTATGTATATACATGTGTATAAGTTTATTTTATCTGAGAGGTAAAATAAACTTAAGCACGCCGTCAAGCGATGGTCCCGAGCCAGGTACTCGTTAATGACCCCTGTCCTAGGTGAATAAAAATTTAGGGTGGGCAAAATTTAGGACTCCTAGAGTAGAGTCGGGCTCATGTCCATCAGAGTGATGAAAGAGCGCTCTGGTAGTAGGCGATATGACCTCGTAGTTAAAGCCCGGGCATGAGTCATAATAACTAACTATTATATAAGAGTGTAGCAATATTGTTTTTACTTCTCACCGAGAGAGTTTAATGAGAATGATTGTAGTCTTGTCATAAAGCTCGGCTGTCAGTCGAGTTCATCGTCTACCACACCACACCCCTTCATTGCACTCTACTTCGGCCCACATTATTTTTTTAACCTTCAATTGTACACTTGTTTTCTGTTTTGGATTTGAAATGAGCGAGTCCACTTTCGACTTGATCTGGTCGAATGCCAGACAGCCACACACTCATACACACCTTGGCTTGGCAAAGAGCACCGGGGGTGAGTCGACCAAAACAGAACCTAACGTCCGGGAACTAAAAACAACAACCCCGATATATTTCAGTGTCGTTGTACAAGTGGCCTCACTAAAAACGGATTTTGGAAGCCTATTTATATATACTATAAAGCACTCTTAGTAGTTACTGTGACTCATGCCCAGGCTTCAACTACCAGGTCATATCGCCTACTACCAGAGCGTGCTTTCGTCACTCTGGTGGTCGAGGGCGCCGGTAGCTCAGGATAGCGATGGTACCGTGCCTGTACAATGTCAGGTACTCGTTAAAGACCCTTCCTTAGGTAAATAAACCTAGGTAGGCAACATTTAAGACTGCCATAGTAGAGTCGGGCTCATGTCCATCAGAGCGATGAAAGAGCGCTCTGGTAGTAGGCGATAAACGCTTTCTTCATTACCTATGTGCTACCGGCGCTCTCTCCCCCCAAATAGATTGTATCAAGGTGAAACATGATGTATCGATAATTTATTATATTATATTTATAATTTATAATTAACTCAACCTTTGAGAAGAGTTAGTTAATATTCACCTACCTGACCATCGTACGGACTCGGGATCATCCTTAACGTCCGAAGGACGGCCTCCCTGATAAAATAAACTAAGGGTTTCAGTCAGGTTTCCAACCCGAGAACTTGAACTCAGTAAGCAAGCATGCATACTACTGAGCTACTCGCGCCCTCTACTTTTGATTAGATTATTATTATTTGAGGACTGTTTCATTACAGGAGGAGCTATTTTAACAAGAACCCATACGCCTAGTGATCCTTAAGTCCAGTATGACTCATGATTACATATTTCCCTATGGGAAAGTGAAAATTTAGTCAAAGTATCACCAATGGCAGGATGGGATGGGGGTTGTATGATCCTGGCTCTACCTACAGATCGTGATGGAATCTATGCCGGATGCTCTTCTGAAGGACATAGCACAGGTTGGTATACTCTGTTATAAAACCACACACTTCGTTCAGAACCAACTTCAAGGTGCTATTCTGCACGATTTTTGTTTTCCTTCTATCAAAATATTCAGGTATATTTTAGGGACTAAATTTTATATATATTAGGAAGGAGGAGACGAGGCTTGTGGTCGATAAAAACGAACTCGTAGAATTTCTGCCAAGCTTTCTGCACTGAGTGTGCCTTCTTCAGAGCTTATATTGGACATGTCGATGGTCCCTAAAAAGAAAGTCGTTCAGAAGTCCTTATTCAGAAAGAGCGTCAATAAAATACGCTATTTGAATAGTTGATCAATAAGGTCGTTATTCGCAAACCGCGTCAATAACATACTCTATTCGAACAGTCGATCATATAAAATTTTAAAAAGAGATGATAGTAGATCACTTTTTTGTATGTATCAAGAGTTTTTTTTTTTAGATTTTGAAAGATATTTTTCAAAAAAACCGTTCCGCACCTCCGTAGTATTTGCAATTTTTCACTGCTGCAGAGAACGTGTTAGTATGATTAGAACTTAATTAATACTATTAAAAATAATAATAAATGATAAACAAATGTATATAATTTGAAATAATTGAAAAAAATATTTATTGATGATTTTTTTTTAAAAATTCAGAAATTGAAGATAACAAAAATAATTAAAAAAAAAAAGAATCTCTTTTGATTTAATATATCAATTAGGTATTATAAATAATTATATCACTAACATATATGAGGGCGCCGGTAGCTCAGTGGTATGCGTGCTTGACTTCTGAGCTCAAGATCGTGGGTTCGAAACCCGACCGAAGCCCTTAGTTTATTTTATCTGGGAGGTAAAATAAACTTAAGCACGCCGTCCTTCGGATGGGACATTAAGCGATGGTCCCCGAGCCTGTACGATGTCAGGTACTCGTTAAAGACCCCTGCCCTAGGTGAATAAAAATTTAGGGTAGGCAAAATTTAGGACTCCCACAATAGATTCGGGCTCATGCCCACCAGAGTGACGAAAGAGCGCTCTGGTAGTAGGCGATATGACCTCGTACTTAAAGCCCGATATTGAGTCATAAAACCTAACCTATCATATATAATACATTTGATAGTAATAAACATTTTACTTCCTCTGAAGGTGTTGCCAACCTTTCGTAAAAAACATTTTTGGATAACTACAATATTGATTTTTCCTCTAAATTACGACCATACTGATCGGCTATTCGAATAACGTATGTTATTGACTTGCTTTCTGAATAACGACTTTCTTCTATAATAGACAATGTTTTTAAAAAACATACGTTTTCTTTATTTTTTAATCAGCAAAATATATATATGTATTTGAAAGTGGCCTTCAAATGATGAAAAATATTCAAAAATTGTTCTCTAAGAATTTGGTTTGAATTGTGGTCATAAAGTCTGTCTTTTTTTCTCGATGAATAATTTTTCATCGCCCTCAAACCAGGGAATAAATTACTTTTTTTCCTCTCATCAATGGAGCCTTAAATGAGCTTTATTTTTAAATATTATGTTTTTTAAAATTTATTTTTAATAAAAATTAAATAGGTGAAATAATGTGTCAAATATTTTCATCTTATAAACAAAATTTCTCAGAAACGTATTACTTTTTTATACTTTTACATAACTTCCCCTATACTACATATAGCTAAAAAAGTAATATCGTATAAAAAAAAAAAAAAAAATCGTATAAAGATAGAAAAATAAAGAAAAGTATGAGAAAAAACACCAGACATAATACATCAGACGCATAGCTCTTAAACAGAATAATTAAGAACTAAAAGCTTTTCTGTAATAAAATGTTTTCTTGATTAAAACAGTCGTAAAACAAAATAATGAGGTCATTACAGGACTTTCTTATACCAATCACGCTTACAGACTCTCTTTCCCCCATCTTAAAATCATTTCGTACTGGCATTACTGGGTATAAGAATGTCTATTGTCAAGATAACGCTGTACAAAGAGACAAAATGAAATGATTTTGAGATGGGGAAGAGGAGAGTGATCTATAAGCGTGGTTGGAATAACAAAATCCTGTAGTGGCCACGTCACAGACTTTTCTTAATTTTTATAATTTTTGGAATTATTAGGGGTTATTTGTACATTCTTCCAGTGTTATGCCCGATACCAAAGTATTTGTTAACTCGTGGCTGAAAAAATATTTTTTTTATAATATTTCGATAGCAATACAGAAAGTACTCCCATATTATATATATTTTGTGAGATAGACAATATTTTTTTTAAACATACGTTTTTTCTTTACTTTTTAAAATAATTTCACTATAACAAAAATTAATTCACTTTAAAATGATTAGTTTTAACATTAACTTTGCAAGCCTCAAAATACATTCTTGTTTACGATAAACACCTCGTGTGCCTGTAACTGACTTTAACTCCTCCCAATCCTTTGTAAGAAGTACATTTTTTCACTGTGATAAATAGTACATTTCATGTTCTTTATCACAGTGGAAAAATGTACTTCTTACAAATGATTGGGAGGAGTTGTGACAGTTACAGATGCACACTTGGTGTTTATCGTAAACAAGAATGTATCTTGAGGCTTGCAAAGTTAAAGTTGAAACTAATCATTTTAAAGTGAATTAATTTTTGTTATAGTGAAATTATTTTAAAAAGTAAAGAAAAAACGTATGTTTTAAAAAAATATTGTCTATTTCACTAAATATATATAATATGGGAGTACTTTCGGTATTGCTACCATCTTCAGCCACGACTTAACAAATACTTAGTTGGTTCGGGTGCTGAATTTTATCGATTGGGCCAACCAACCCAAAACAGAAGGCTAAAACCTCGCCTTTACCAGGACACTTTATACTCAACTATTTATCATTATTATTTTTTTTTTTTTGCTGTGTAGAGAAATAAAGATTGTTTTTTTTTTGTTTTTTTAATAATTTTTGTTATTCCATTGACAAAAGGAAAATTTAGTACATTATTTAAATATCCAATGAGGCTAATAAAATATAAATCATATATTTGTTTATTATTCCAATAAAAATAAACAGATTTGAATCAACTCAATGTACTTCCCCAGAACGAATTAATCAAATAGGTACGTCTTCACTCTCCCATCAAAGTCAATCGACCGTTTGGCTTAAAATTCAATAATTGACTCAAGTAGAGGCTTTTGAATCCACATAATAAATATTGTATCGATACATTCATTACATCGACAGTTATGTATTTGAGTTGAGGCCACCTTCTCTGGATTTTACGTTAAAGTAATAGGTGTCATTATGGGGTTTCGAATTCAAATATTAAATTTCATATCGATACATTTGTTACATCGGCAGTTATTGGGATTATTGAGTTGAGCCCTCTCATTTGGCTGATTCCGTCGAAAATTAGTAGATGTCCTTATAGGGCTTTCAATATACATATGATATTTCGTGTCAATACATTCATTTTATCGGGAGTTATCGTGTTCACAAACACAAAAACATACACAGTTTTTTTTTTTTTCATTTTTGTAATCAGGGGTCAGAAAACATGAAATTCCGTTGAAAACTCATCGGATTTCTGACGGATTACATAACTTCCACTAAACTTTATATAGCTGGGGAATTAAATATATTAAGAAAGAGGGTGCCGGTGGCTCAGTGGTATGCGTGCTTGTCTTCTGAGCTCAAGAACGTGGGTTCGAAACCCGACCGAGGCCCTTAGTTTATTTTATCTGGGAGGTAAAATAAACTTAAGCACGCCGCCCTTCGGATGGGACGTTAAGCGATGGTCCCGAGCCTGTACAATGTAAGGTACTCGTTAAAGACTCCTACCCTAGGTGAATAAAAATTTAGGATAGGCAAAATTTAGGACTCCCACAGTAGAGTCGGGCTCATGACCTCGTAGTTAAAACCCGGGCATGAGTCATAAAACCTAACTTAACCTATATTAAGAAAAAATAATATAGTTCTAATATTGTTACAAAGATGGAATTTGCCCCGGGGCATTCTAGATCAATAATAAATACATGAAATGATCTAGTAACATAAATGGTTCTGTTCGTAACAATATGTATTTATAGATGGGTTCTCTAGAGGTAGCGTGCATACTGAGCTCGTGTTCGCGGGTTCGAATCCCGGTCGAGGTCCAATGATGAGCACGCCGTTCTTTGGAAACCTGAATAGTTAAAATTTAGGACTCCCACAGTAGACTATGGCTCATGTACGCTCTGGTAGTTGGCGATATGACCTCAAAGTTAAAGTCCGGGCATGAGTCACATTAATTAACTGAATGAAGTTCTGTTGATCCGAATTGTTTTCTGTTTATAGAGAAAATTAATGAGTGAGTCCAGACTGGAACTTTCTCCAAGCTAACAGATGAACATGGGTTCGACCTTTGGAAGTTTCGAAACTCTGATCTATGATATGTTCTCGACGGACTCGCGACACCATGTTTACACTGACTAATGGTGATTCTCAGTCATTCCAGTCACTATAAATTCATAAAGCAACTCTCTCATACGAAAAGTTTATAGAAGGCTTGTTGTTTACGAAAGATTTCAGGACATTTTCTAAGTGTATGACTACAGTAATGAATAGGTCAATACGGAATATAATTTATATTTATCCAGGGCCGGCCCTACCATAGGGCGAACGGAGCAAGTACCAGGGGGCGCCTCGTAAAGAAAAATAAAGGAAAATAATATTTTTTCCGCTTTTAGATATTTTGATTCCAAAGGTGTGGCTAGTATGGTATGTGAATGACCTTATCTGTTTTTATAAGCATTGTTAGGGGTGTAGCCAGGATTTTGAGCAGGGGGGGGGGGCGCAAAGTTAGGCTACGAGGGTGGGGGGTAATAGACTCGCGGAGACATAGCCCTCAGTTTCCGTGGTTAGCGTTCCAGATTTTTTGTTATTAATTTGGGAAACTCGGACCTCTAAGAGCTCCCCCTGAGGTAACCACTGACTGTAATACTTAAGTTGACTTTACATGAGCGCAGCAGCAGCAAATGCACGCTGTGGTTTCTGTGCTTTTAGAATTAAATTACTCACAGCCAATAGCGTCCATTTGCTGCTGCTGCGCTTTGCATTTTTAGTGCGCATGGAAAATCAGCTTCAAGAGTATAAAGTATAACATAAATGAAGATTTTGAGCGAGGAAATGAAATGATCGAATTCATATATATTTAAATAAATGTAATATGTCTTGTTTTGTACATGTACATTTACGTAACAGCTGATTGCTGATTTAGGAATCAGACGCACTGGAAATTTGAAGATCCTATTGGTAACTTGTAAGCAATCCATTTATAATAAAAATTATTTTTCAGTTTATTTAATTTTTATCTTGGTTTTTGATCTGGCCAAGGGGGGGGGCACGCGCCCCCTCCTGCCCCCCCCCCCTGGCTACGCCCCTGAGCATTGTTACATTAATTAATGAACATAATAAGTACCAGTACCAAAGTTGATTATGCTTATTGATCTCATCAATGAATGTTGACTAAATTTTGTTTTATTAGTTAGAAAAATAATACAAATGAATGATCTCTTTATAAAAGTAATTTTTATGATAAATAAATGTACCTTAATTCCTACATATTTTGTTTGTCATTCTACATAAACTGTACTAGTATAGCTACTGAGAAGAGTACTGTGCCAACGAGCATGACTGTTTTCAATCGAGAAATTAGACAGATACTTAAGATGTTGTCGAGACCTTCCAAGTTGCATTCTTGCACGCACAACTGGTATATATAAGGGGCAAGCAAGGGGGGTGCCATAATTGGATCTTGCTCCATCATAAAACTTGCGTCGGCACTGTATTTATCCAATGCAGGATATAAAGTTTCAATAGATTTATCATAATTTATCTCAAAAATATATTTGTAATTATTTTCGACACGGATCTCTACCTAAACCATTCGTCCAATGTACAAATTTACAATACTTGCTACTCGCCTACCTATTTTCACATTAGCTTCATACATATTCAACGAAATGTATTCTGAAAAAGGCACTTTATATTCATGGGAGGTTTAAGCGATGTTACTTCCTAGTAGACCCTTCTTGTGATCCCAGTAGCTATGGAGACAACTTCCCGCTCCACGTTAAGGAACTGTGAAGGACTTCGAAGGTTGGTCAAATGACAGCTTCACTCAATAACTTTATATCCTGAACGTCTAATAAAAAGTTGTTTTAATCTTCTCCAGCTATTCGCATATAGTGGAAGTTAGTTAATCTTCTCCAGCTATTTGAATATAGAGGAAGTTAGTTAACCTTCTCCAGCTATTCGAATATAGAGGAAGTTAGTTAACCTTCTCCAGCTATTCGAGTATAGAGGAAGTTAGTTAACCTTCTCCAGCTATTCGAATATAGAGGACGTTAGTTAACCTTTTTCAGCTATTTGAATATAGAGGAAGTTAGTTATCCTTCTCCAGCGGTGATGTACCTGACGGATGTGAGATCCCATAGTCGTTGGGGTTAGTGTGTTGGAGAGGCGCAGTCTAGGTTGAAGGTGTTCCTTCATGAAGCGTACGAATTCGGATTTAGCAGATTTTTTCGTTTGCGTAGATTGTGTCGAGGTATTTGATGATGACGTCCGCATTTCGCTGCTGCATAGAATTGTCAATTTCTTCTTTTGTCAATAGTTTCTGTGTCAGAGCGCTCATTCATCTAATGGTCAAAACATTTTCAGGGTACCTTGAAACGTAAAAATCTGTTGAAAACTCGATCTCGGATTTTCTTATGATTACAATACATTCTTATACTATAAGAAAGTTAAAATGGGCAGTTCTAAACGAAATACATATTTCTTCAGGTTGGGATCCGTATAGGTTTTGTGACCGATTACTTCCGCCATTATACCACGTATACTACAGCTGGTGAAATAAAATTTAAAAATACTTCCTTACAAGATATTTATAAGAAGTAAAGATATTGTCAGTGTCACTTAAGTCGAAACTTATTTAAAAGGAAACTTAAACAAAATGGTTAGATCCTAGTCTCAACCCCAAATCCTCTTATAGTTTACGGGCTTATCCGCTTATTATTTTATAGACCCAAACAGGGAGCATATGTTTAGTATAATCGTGTAGTAATCCAGGATTTGAATCTCAAACATAAAATTTAATGCGGCTTGACAAACCTGTTTAAAAATAAAAAAACATTACTCAAACCATTAAAACTTTATTTTTGTGTTGCAAAATACCTTTTTATATTTCGAAATAAATATGCCATTGCAATGTAGACAACGTTGCGTCTACTCAAGAACAAAAGCAGTATTGCTCGGCGGCCTTTCTCGACGTCGAACAAGCGTTTGACAGAGTTTGGCACCCTTAATGTGGAAGCTCAAAGCAGTATTTCCCTCCATATTTTTCCTAATTCTAAAATCTTACCTTTCTGAAAGATACTTTTGTGTAAGCCAGGGTTTTGCTATTTCTCCCTTATGCCCACAAAATGCTGGCGTACCACAAGTTAGTATTCTGGATCCTATCCTCTACACAATATACACAGCTGATATCCCCACCCATCCATCAACACAACTCCACATCTTTGCAGATGATACTGCTATCCTCTCTCCTCATCCCGATACAGTCCTATCATCCAGACACCTCCACAAGTTAGTATTCTGGATCCTATCCTCTACAATATACACAGCTGATATCCCCACCCATCCATCAACACAACTCCCACACCTTTGCAGATGATACTGCTATCCTCTCTCCTCATCCCGATACAGTTCTATCATCCAGACACCTCCAAGAACACCTGAGTGACGAAGGTGCACGACAAGAAGTCAGTTCACATCGTCTTCACCCTTCGTCGAAAATATACCTGCCCTGCCCTCCAGTGTACCTTGACAACAATCCCATCCCTTTAAAAAACGAAGTCCGCTATCTAGGCCTCATAATCGACAAACGATTAACTTGGAATCCTCACACGAGACTAAAAAGACAAGAAATGAACAGACGATATAAACTGTTACTAAGACTACTAAACAAAAGATCCAAATTAACTTTGAAAACAAAACGACTTATATACAACGCAGTATTGAAACCTATGTGGACTTACGGACTTGAACTCTGGGGTTCTGCCAAGGTTTCCAATCTCCAGCGCATCCAATCCTTTCAATCCAAAATCCTTCTTACAATAGCCAATGCTTCTTACTACGTCTTCAACAAAACTCTTCACACACACCTTAACGTACCTTATGTCACCGAAGTTGCTAAATCCAAGTTTCTAAAATTATTTTCCTCCTTCAGTTCCCACAATAATTCTCTAGTCCGTGCCCTCCATTCTGCCACACTTCCCCAACGATGTCAATGGACTAGAGACCTTCTTAGCAGCAGCAGTGCAGTGATTAGTTACAAATGAGAGTGACTAAAGAGTGTCACCACTGGGTGATCTTAGAATAGCTTCGGGCTTCCCTCCTAATGGGATTGAATCATTAATCGACCTTCCTTAATCTATTGTGTCGTAGCAAGAAGGGTTGAATAATTTAAATGCCCCAGAGGAAGTTCCAATGGCCGATGAAAGCGAACATACCGTAAAACCTTCCCAAGGCCTTCCTTAGGATTAGTTGGTGGTTTTCCGAAACCTAATTCCGAGGTCAAAAACCTAATTAATCAATAATTGATTCATTGAGCCCAGAATGCCATTTTTTTTCTTAAGAAACGACCAAAACTTCGCTTGTAATTTATTAAGATAACTTTTACATCTCCAAACGAGCTAAAACTCAATAGTTAACTTACTTAGTGGCTCCTGAATCTTCATATAACATTTTGTGTCGATATATTCAATACATCGGCAGTTATTAGGATATTTAACTCGAGCCCCGCGGAAAATTAATAGGTATCGTTCTTGTATGGCCTTTGAATTTGCATATGAAATTTTATGTCAACAATGGCAGCAATTAATATACTGACAATGGCTAGGGGCGTTAGTCAGGAGAGAGGGTCTTCATAAAATGCCTTAAACATTAAAAAATAACAATATTAAGTATAAAATTAAATAAATAATGAGACAGATAAGCAGTAAATAGAAATAACAATAACAATTGTAATAAAATGGAGCAATAAACAAGAAACAATATAATCAAAAAATGTCATTAACATTCAGGAGAAAGAAAGAACAACATGGATGTAACTGTAAAAGGCTTTTTTAACAAATTATTTAATAATTAAATTGTTCGATGTAATAAATGTATCGACATAAAATTTCACATTTAATGTCAAAACCTGTTAATTTTCAACAAATCGACCAAAGGGAAGGAGGTTTCAGGGAAGGGGGCTCAACCCTTAACTTAAACCGTAATAACTGCCGATGTAATGAATTTATCGACATAAAATTTATTATGAGGGATTTAAGGGAGGATTTATTAATTCAAAGCCATATAAGGACGGCACCTATCAATTTTCAGCGGAATCAGACAAAGGGGAGAGTGGAATTAGAGGGGGGATCAACACAAAAAACTCAGTATCTGGCGATGTAAAGCATGCATTGATATGAAATTTTATATTTAAATTCAAATCCCCATAAAGGTACCCATACACGAAACAATTGATCGTCAGATGAATCTGACGTTCGATGAATTGTTTAATGTATGTCGTCATCGGGTTCGATTGATTGGTCTTCAGATCTATTTTTGATCTGAAGAAATTTTCATGCAATCATCGCACAGATTAATTGCTTGTACAATTTATTGTATGGTGTATGTGGTTATCGTGGCGATAATCAAGGAGGTTATAATAAGTTTATCTATACCTAATAATAACCTTTTAAGCACAAAAGTGAAGTGGAAAAGATTAGGTATTTTAATTTTCCTGTTTTTATAATTTTCCTTTATTAAATTGTGATATGTGTACCTGGTCTAGAGATAATTTAGAACATTTTATAAATCTGATGTGCGAAAATTGTTTACTTTTTAATTAACCACCCTATTGTCCAAACTACTCTGGGTTTTTTTCGCGTTTAATTTAATTACACAAGAAATCAGCCTCAGATAAAAATAAAAGATCGTCCTGCTCTATTGCGTCGACTGAGATATATCGAACTGTGTGTGCGCTCCTAATATCGTCAAATCAATCTGAAGATAAATCTGACGATACATTTGCTTCGTGTATGGGTACCTTTAGAATGGCATCTATTAATTTTCCACAAAATTTCTAGGGAAGAGGGGAACCAGAGGAGGGGAACACTATTCAAATACTCTAATAACTGCGGATATAATGAACTTATCGACGTAAAATTTAGTATGTGTCGGTCGATTGACTTTTGAGGTATGAAAACATAATTGGTGAATTCGTGGTGGGGAAGTACATAGCCGGTGATCCATGGATGACTTCTGTTACTGCGTCCTACGTTGGACTTCTTCCTTTTGTCTCCTTGACTGAACTCCGTCTTGGCATTGGCTACACTCCCTTACTAGGTCGTTTGTTCATTTGTTCCACTTTGTTTCCAAGTGTACAAGTCATATACAATAGGGTTTTATTCATTCATTGTCATCAATTCTAATCAATTATTCACTTCAATCCTTTGCAACGGTTGTCAAACGCAATTTTGTCGCAATGACAAGTAGGCTATTGCTTACGACGCCGATCCTTGGTCCTGCATTTGCTCAATACCTAGATGATATATCCTAATATACAGTAGAACCTCTATAAGTCGAACATCAAGGAAGACGCCAAAAAATTCTTACTGCTTAACGCCTTTATCCACTCATATTTTCAACTACTCCTTCAAGAGTTTGATCTTGGTTTCTGTAGAAATCCCATTCTCTGGTATAATGGTGGTCTGTTGGGTCTTAACTTGGAGCAGTATCTTCTTAGTGCTTCCGCTGTTAACTTTTTACGGTCAGTTTAAAGGATGCAATAACGAACCTTCCCCAAATAGTCCTCAACCAAGTTAGAATTTAATTGAATGGGCAAGCTCGACGTTTTTCATTTTAGTGTGCTGCACCTTCTGATGGAACTATTTTGCTATTATTCTTTGCTGCACTCTGCTGCAATACGCATTTCAGTATTACTGCACTACACGAATGTCTAGTGAGTGATCATTGACAATGTACTTCCCCAGAATGAAATAATCAATTAACTTTTTGCCCTCCCTCCAAAATTCATGACTAATCATCAATAGCTGACTTAAATCCTCATACTAAATTTTATGTCGATAAATTCATTACATCGGCAGTTATTATGGTTTAAGGGTTGAGCCCCCTCCCCTAAAACCCCCTTCCCTTTGGTCGATTCGTTAAAAATTAACAGGTTTTGACTTTAAATGTGAAATTTTATGTCGATAAATTCATTACATCGGCAGTTATTATGGTTTAAGGGTTGAGCCCCCTCCCCTAAAACCCCCTTCCCTTTGGTCGATTCGTTAAAAATTAACAGGTTTTGACTTTAAATGTGAAATTTTATATCGATAAATTCATTACATCGGCAGTTATTACGGTTTAAGTTAAGGGTTGAGCCCCCTCCCCTAAAACCCCCTTCCCTTTGGTCGATTCGTTAAAAATTAACAGGTTTTGACTTTAAATGTGAAATTTTATGTCGATAAATTCATTACATCGGCAGTTATTACGGTTTAAGTTAAGGGTTGAGCCCCCTCCCCTAAAACCCCCTTCCCTTTGGTCGATTCGTTAAAAATTAACAGGTTTTGACTTTACATGTCGATACATTTATTACATCGAACAATTTAATTATTAAATAATTTGTTAAAAAAGCCTTTTACAGTTACATCCATGTTGTTCTTTCTTTCTCCTGAATGTTAATGACATTTTTTGATTATATTGTTTCTTGTTTATTGCTCCATTTTATTACAATTGTTATTGTTATTTCTATTTACTGTTTATCTGTCTCATTATTTATTTAATTTTATACTTAATAGTATTACTTTTTAATGTTTAAGGAATTTTATGAAGACCCTCTCTCCTGACAAACGCCCCTAGCCATTGTCAGTATATT
Organism: Aradus depressus; assembly: GCA_963662175.1. Taxonomy (NCBI): domain Eukaryota; kingdom Metazoa; phylum Arthropoda; class Insecta; order Hemiptera; family Aradidae; genus Aradus; species Aradus depressus. The sequence goes on from OY759219.1 coordinate 26,651,150, forward strand.
AAATACTGCCGTTATTGACATGCAATTTCATATTTAAATTCAAAGGCCATATAAGAACGATACCTATTAATTTTCGGCGAAATATTTCGAAGGGAAGGGGGTTTTCAATTATGCGCCAGTTACTTCAATTAATGTGGAGCGCTCATTCAGCCGATACAAATCAATTTTCTCTGTTCAAATAATTTTTTATATCACTATATTTTTTACTTTATTTTTTTGCTTATATATTTTTTATTTAATAAATTTTATGTCTATAAAGATTTTCTGTTATTTCTGTAGTTTATTTTATTCTATAGATACTTTTTTCCTTTGCAGCCTTTCGCATATTTTTAGTTTTTATTTGCATATTTTGCCAAATGTATTAGCATATCGCACCCTTGCTTCAAAAGTGCCACAACTCAAAAATTCGGGTTTTTTAGTTAAGGTTTTTAAGTTTATACCAATCACCTAAAGCGCCAGATAATGCACTGAAAATTCAGCCGCTAGGTAACAGTTGTGTCGTTTTTTATGTTTACACTCATTAGCACTAATTTTTATTTACCTACCTATCTTTTTATTTCTTTGTTCTGATACCATATTTCATTGTTCATTTTCTTTACTCTGAATGTACTTATTCTTAGGGTACCTCGGTCCCAGGATAATAAAATTTATTTTCTTTCTTTCTTTCTTAGTCTTTGTTAGGCATATATCGCAACCTTGCTTCAAAAGGGCCACAACTCAAAAAACCGAGATTTATAGTTGAATACTTGGAAAATCTGCAGGACCACAATCTATCTTAAATTATACGCATAGTTTTGCTTGGTGACGTCACTAGATCAACTAAAATTTATCTAACCCAGCTGGAAGCTGTTTTTCGCATTTCCTGAAAAACTGAGTTTTTTGAGTTGTGGCACTTTTGACGCAAGGTTGAGATATATATGTGCATATTTCGCTGTTTTTATTGCATACAAATCACACCCCTAGTCAATACACAATTCTTAGGGTTTTTTAATAAAATCTCTTCTGGTCTCCCCATTCCCTGAAAAATTAATAGGTGTCGTCCTTATGAAGAACTGGATACACAATAAAATTTCGTATCGATATATTCATTGCATCGGTAATTATCGTGTTCACAGACACATAAACAAACACGAAATTCTATTTCCCCAGCTATTCGAGGTATAGGCGAAGTTATGTAAATTGTCAGATATTCACCTTTTCATGCTTTCCAACCACCTATTACCAAAAATGAACTGTCTGTGTGTGTCTGTGAACTATACTATTCTGGCAGTAACTCTTCGAGGAAGCATTCGCAAACCTATGTCCCATTGAACCTTTTTTTGTCTGCAATTTTATTTCCTATGGGTTCCGAAGCTAGTCGAGTGTGCACTCGTAGCCAGGCTCTTTTGTTACAGGCAGGTAAGAGGGTGCTGTATGGTGCCATTGTACCAAGAACCTGTTGTTCACACGTGTTCTTTCTTAGGTCACACGAACCCCAGAGTAACAATGCCCGGGCCAAGATGGGGGGGAGACTTTCGCTTTGTCAATTGAAACTGAAGAGGATGAAAGTGGATCGGGGTAACATTCTGAAGAAGCACCCACAAGAGACAACACACTAAATTATTATCAGACAAATATATGATGACAACAAACTTCGGAAGGCAACTTTCTCATTCAACTTTTTAATTGTTTATAGGTCATGAGCCCGACTCTACTATGAGAGTCCTAAATGTTGCCTAGAGTTTTATTCAAATAGGGCAGGGGTCTTTAACGAGTACCTGACATCGTACAGGCTCGGGACCATCAATTAACGTCCTATTCGAAGGACGCCGTGTTTTTTTTTTTATCTCCCAGATAAAATAAAATAAAAGCCCCGGCCGGGTTTCGAACCCGCGATCTTGAGCACAGTAAGCTAGTAGCTACCGGCGCCCTCATATCATTTCAGGAGTTATTTAGCGTTTTGAAGTTGACCCTCCAAAACTTCGCTCTTTTTTGATAGACTTGGATGAAAAAAATTATTACAGTATTAAGTCTGAATCCATACATTAATTTAATATGTGAAAGTATGATGTTGTGGGACGAGATTTCTCATAGAAATAAAATACGTTGTCTTTCCATTGTTTTATTTTGACCAGAACCGGTTTTCAACGCAACAGCGTCATCATCAGTGGTTCATCCCATCCACACAGCACAGAGGTTAAGGGACAACTCGCCAGTTGAAACCATGCATACGTTTTTCATAATTTTTACTTTCTTATATTATTATTATTATATAAAGTATTATAGTGCGAAAAACCGAAATCGATTTTTCAACGGAATTTCACTTTTTAAGTTCTCCTGAACACGTTTTGGCTATTTGTGATTGGAACTTAGTGAACACTCATAGTCAAAAGTGATTGTACCAATTTTGACTACATGATTTTTGAGTTAGGCCTTTGATCCACCAGTAGATAAGAGGAAAACAAGTAATTTCGCTGAAAATTCATCAACGAATTAATGACCAATTAAACGAAGGTTTTTCTACGGTAATTTTGTATTCTTCAGGGTCCAGAATCCCCAGATCTCTCATCCAGTGTCTGGAACTTGAATAGGTGGTACCTTTCGTAAATCCAGACAGTTGGGCAAGAACCTAATTCCTTTCTAGGCGTAGAATATTATATTTCCTAAAAGCAATAACCGGTTATTTGAAAAATAACTGTAATAGGTTCACAGCATGATAGACTCGACTGAGTGGACTTGGAGTCGTTTCTGAGGGAAAGGTCAAATGATCAAAGAACCAAATAATATACTTTTTTTTTCTATTAATCCCTTTTTGATTTTATTTCCCAAGCCCTAAAAACCCTATAAGGAAGCTTTCTATTAATATTCCACGAAATTGACTAAAGGGAGGGGAGTATCAAAGGAGGGAGGACCTAACTCAAAAACCCTTACAACTGCCGATGTAATGAATGTATTGACATAAAATTTAGTATGTCAACAATTTGTGTGTGTCAACAATTTGTGTATGTCAACAATTTGTGTATGTCAACAATTTGTGTAAGTGAAAAAATTGTTTAAGTCAACTATTTTTTTTTTTTTTTTTTTTTTTTTTTTTTTGCATTGGAGGGGGAAATGCTGTGACGCACATCCAGGGAAGGTAGCCCTGGATAGTGTGGGACTCGAGACGGTTCACCATCACCATACCCACTAAAACCCCCTCCTTGCCGATCCTGATTCCCTTCCGCGGAACTGACGGTCTGTCATTACTTCGCGGAAGGGAGGAAGGGTGGCTGGTAACGCCCCTTCTTCTGTTTTATTACCGCTACTGTTCCTTGTCAGCCCTCTCCTGAAGGGCCAACCCGCCCATGATGAGCGCTGCAAAATCGCAGCCTTCATCCCACGACTCCTGGGAGCGCAGCATAGCGTCCACGTAACTGGTAGCAGTCAGTGGGGCGCCCATGCTGCACTCCAGATTTTTCCTTCCCTCCTCAAATCTGGGGCATTTGAGGAGGACATGCTCCGCCGACTCCGTCTCACCAAGGCACGCGGGGCAGTCTGGTGTTGTTGCTGCCCCGATTTTGTGGAGGTACCCCCGGAACCCACCGTGTCCCGTGAGTACCTGGGTGAGGTAGTAATTCACCTCCCCATGCTTTCTGGCGAGCCAAGGCTCGACTCGAGGGATGAGCCGATGGGTCCACCGTCCCTTTGTGGACTTGTCCCATTCTTCCTGCCACTCCCTAATTGTCCTGGCCCTCTCTGGCTCTGCTGGACCAGGGCTGGCCCCCGCGTCCTGATAGAAGACCCGGTTTCCCCTGTGGTCGAAGCGCTGCACCACCTCTTCCACCTGAACCGGGTCTTGTTTCCTTTTGAAGTGTCGCGTACGTTCCCGTGCCAAAAGGTCAATGGGGGGCAGCCCAGCAATTACATAGGCAGCGTCGCCAGAAACTGTTCGGTAGGCGCATGCGACTCTCAGTGCGCTTCGCCTGTGAGCGGGGGCGATCAGCCTCAGGTATGAGGGAATCCTCGTTGCATCTGCCCATGTCGGGGCCCCGTGCAGAAGGATGGAAGTGCTGACTCCTGCCAGGAGTCTTCTCCTGCTCTGCCTAGGGCCACCGACGTTGGGCAGAATTCTCGAAATCGCCGCCGATGTCCTGGCGGCCTTCGCTCCCACGTATTTGAGGTGCTCCCTAAAAGTGAGCCTCTGATCCAGCATTACTCCCAGGTACCTGATTGCCGGTTGGGTCTCGATAGTATAACCCTGGAAGGTCAGTGACATGTTGGTTCTGGCCTTCCTCCCGGTGAAGAGTACTGCATCCGTCTTGTGGATGGCCAGGGAAAGGCCCACAGAGCTCATCCAATGGTGTATCCGCTCCATGGCAGCCTGGAATTTGCGTTCCAGGTTTTCCAGATCATCAGCCACTATGACGATCCCTACATCGTCAGCATACGCCACCAAGGTAAGGTCTTCTGGCATTGGCAGGCTCAGCAAGCCATTGTACAGGATGTTCCACAGTGTGGGGCCAAGGACTGACCCTTGTGGAACTCCTGTAGTGACCTTGAATTCCCTGGTTCCGTCAGTGGTGTCCGCGAACAGCATCCTCTCGCTTAGGTAGTTCCTGATGATCTTCATCAGATACCTGGGGATCTTGAAGTCCCGTAAGAGGCTCTCCCAGATCTTGTCCCACCGAGCCGAGTTGAACGCATTGCTGATGTCCAACGTGACCATAAGGCAACGCTTCCGGTTCCTTAGCGTCCCGGTTATTGCTGCACGCCCCAGATTCTTCACCTCTTCCACTGCATCTGTTGTTGACCTCCCTGGTCGAAACCCATACTGATTGTCGGTTAGGCCAGCCTCCACATGCTCGCGCAACCTCTCGTGGATGATGCCTTCCAGCACCTTCCCCGCTGTATCAAGGAGGCAGAGGGGTCTGTATGCCGAAGGATCACCTGGGGGCTTTCCCGGCTTCGGGATCAGGACAAGACGTTGCCTTTTCCATCGACCAGGGAAAACCCCCGCTCTCAAACACTTATCGTACACGTCAGCGAAGACCATTGGCCTGGCCTTCATTGCTGCTTTCAGGGCTCGGTTTGGGATTTTATCCAGCCCGGGTGCCTTGTTGGCACCGACGTGTCGACAGGCTCTTTCAATTTCCTCTCTTGTGACAGGGGGGATGTCGTTTGGCCCGCCTTCATCCATCTCTAATGTTGCCACGCCGCTGCAGGGGAAGAGGCATTCCACGATGTTCTGGACCTCCCCTGGCTCCATCTTTGGCTGGCTCTTGTGGAGCTTCTTGGTCACGATCTTGTAAGCCCTACCCCATGGGTCTGCGTTCAACTCGGCACACAGCTCCGTCCAGCAGGTTCTCTTGCTCTTCTGAATCTCCTTGCGCAGGTTTCGCCTGGCCTCGGCGAACTTTTGCCGGAGCACTTCCGCGCTACCCCCAACTATTAATTTTTAGCCAAAACGGTCGATTGGTCTGCACCGACGACTTTTTCAATTTTAGAATAAAAAAAAATGAATTATATACAACGCATTACTCAAACCTATATGGACTTACGAACTTGAACTCTGGGGTTTTGCCCATCCAATTGTTTCAATCCAAAATCCTTCGTAAAATAGCCATTGCTCCTTACTACGTCTCCAATAAAACTCTTCACACTGACCTTAATGTACCTTTTGTCACTGGAGTCGCTGAATCCAAATATAATAAATTATTTTCCCTTCTTAGTTCCCACAATAATCCTCCATTCTGGCATACTTCCCCAACGACGGCTTAAGCGTCAATGGCCAAGAGAACTCCTTACCAGTAGCAGTGACAGTGATTAGTTACAAATGAGAGTAACTCTGACTAGGGAGTGTCACCACAGGGTCCAATAAAACTCTTCACACTGACCTTAATGCACCTTTTGTCACCGAGGTTGCTAAATCCCCAACGATGGCTTAAGCGCCTAGAGACCTTCTTAGCATTAGCAGTGATAGTGATTAGTTACAAATGAGAGTAACTCAGTGACTAGGAAGTGTCATCACTGGATGATTTTTCGCCTTTTGACATTTTGACTTAATCTTTCTCTTAGCACATTTTCATATTGTATTTATTTTTTATACAGTTATAAATATCTGTAAAATAAAAAAAAAAAGAATCAGTGGGTCAAAAAATATGAAATCCCGTTAAAAATTAACAATTTCTGTCCGATTATCTAACTTCCCGTATACATCGTATATCTGTGGAAGCAAAATAAAACATTTATTTACTAAAACAAGCCATTCTAAGTTGTTTACTAACAAACCACAAGACGGACAGTTCTTTAAACAGGGGTTTAGAGAAATTTCTTCAAAAATAACTCCCAACTATTTTTGGAGATTTTTATCTGAATTGAAAAAACAAATATTGCTTTGGTTGCTTGACCCCCCACTGTTTCAAAAAGATAGCAACTATCGGCCTATTTCGAGCGATGGTGAGAGGTAATATACATCCGCCAAAAATCTCTTTCGGGATTCGCAAAATATGTATAATTTCGGTGAAAACTCAACGTCGAATTTCTGATTACATAACTTCCCCTATACTTTGTGTAAAGGGAAATATGAGGAGATGTAGATGGAGAACAATTTATTAAAGTGAACGTGGAGGACATGTCGTCATTTTGGATTCCATCTGGTTATCCTACTCGCGAGTAATTAATTATTATTGATTTTTATTACCTGCTGATAATAAAAATAAATAATAATATTCTAAATTCATTTATAATAAATAATCATATAATAAATAATCATGAGGGCTCCGGTAGCTCAGAGTTGCTTGCTTTCTGAGCTCAAGATCGCGGGTTCAAAAAACCTCCTGGGGGGTAAAAAAAATTTTGAGTGCGCTGCCCTTCGGATGGAACGTAAAGCGATGGTCCCGAGCCTGCGTGAAAGATCCCAATCCCCGGTGAATAAAAATGCAGGGCAGGCAAAATTTAGGAGTCTCATAATAGAGACGGGCTCATTTCCATCAGAGCAACGAAAAAGCGCTCCGGTAAAAGATGATATGACCTTGTAGTCAAAATCTCGGGCTTGAGTCATTATAACTAATTCTTATAATAAATATATTAATAATTATTCAAATAATAAATAATCATATAATATATAAGATAATAATAATTAATCATATAATATAGGTATATGATAATAATAGTTATTCATTTAATAAATACTCATATAATATTTTTTTTTTTTACCATATGAATTTTTATTGTGTATATTTACAATCGGTACAAACCATGAGTAGTCTTTAGTTTATGAGTAGTCTTTAGTAGTCTATGAGTCTTTAACGAGTACCTGACATCGTACAGGCTCGGGACCATCGCTTAACGTCCCATCCAAAGGACGGCGTGCTTAAGTTTATTTTACCTCCAAGATAAAATAAACTAAGGGCCTCGGTCGGGTTTCGAAGCCACGATCTTGAGCTCAGAAGGCAAGCACGCATACCATTGAGCTACCAGCGCCCTCAATTGACAATAGTAGTTAATGGGACAGGGTGAAATAATAAATGGCAGTTTCTACTATAATAACTAAATATAAGATAAAAAATAGAAATAATAATAATTATAAATATAATAGAGTGTTATAATATTTAGGTCCCCTACATATGACCTACTAGTTAAAGCCCGAGTAAACAATCATAATATAAACAAATATATAATGAATATAACAAATACATTTTATAATAAATAGTACAAAAATTAAATATTCAAATAATAAATAATCATATAATGAGTGATCACATAATAAATAATCGTTTGATAAATAACAAGTTTGCGTAAGTACCGCTTAGTCGCGACTGAGGATTTTTTCTTATGAGCAAATTTTCATGGCGTTCCAGATAATTTAAGTATTTTTCTATTTAAAAACTAGTATAAAAATATCGTTGATCGCCATCATCTGTGCACATCCCCAATACCAACGGGTCTGGTCCTTGCCTTGACTCCAGTCTACAGTTCTCTTAGGGACCAATCGAGTCTTAAGAAATTACTTTTTTATTTCAAAATCTACTAATAGGGTGCTTTATACAATTTTTAAGTAATATGTCAGCTTTTGGTATAAGTATTATATTATTATATTTCTGAAAAGGTCGGATACTTTACAAATACTTATAATAAGAACCTTACGACATAAGTTAACAACATAATTCCCAAATCTGATTATATCATTATGTTGTTAGCTTATTATGTCGTATAATCTTATATAGGGTGTGATTAGGATGACCGTACCTTATATGAAAAGTTTTTTTTTTTTTTTTTTATTCTTCGACCTTCGATATATAATCGACCATTCGAATCAATTAGTTTCGGCTTTTCAGATCGGATCGAATTCGCAAAGAGGATCCGGAATAGAAGAGTTGTGTCGGGGAAACTGGAACTTAACCTTGACTCGGTCGTCTAGTTGGGGCTATTGATTACTCAATGGACTTACATAACAGAATCAAGGGCAGTCTATTAACACTAATCATCAACTCACGATTTGAGAAGATGAGGGGGGGGGGGGGGGGGGGGGCTTGGTAGTTGAGTGGTTAGAGTGACGTTGAACGCGGTAGAGATACCAAATATGTATGTAAAAAAATCTACGGTAAATCACTGACAACGTACTTCCTCAGTTCAAATTAATCATATAACCTGTCTTTCTAGAACCAATTTTTAACAATTAAGTTGAAATTCTTATATACATATAAAATTTCGTGACAATACATTCATTATAACGTCCAGTTATTGGAGTTTTTGCTTAACTGTTGATGTATCACCGAGTGTACTTGACAAGCACGAAATATTCAATAAACCTCTCCACTATACACCTAACGCCAAAAATCAATAGTTAGTTGACTCATAAGTTAGGTTTTATGACTCTTGCCCGGGCTTTAACTACGAGGTCATATCGCCTACTACCAGAGCGCTCTTTCGTCACTCTGGTGGACATGAGCCCGACTCTACTATGGGAGTCCTAAATATTGCCTACCCTTAATTTTTATTCACCTAGGGTACGGGTCTTTAACGAGTGCCTGACATCGTACAGGCTCAGGACCATAAATAAACTAAAAAATAAACTAAGGGCCTCAGTCGGGTTTCGAACCCACGATCTTGAGCTCAGAAGGCAAGCACGCATACCACTGAGCTACCGGCCCCTCAGTTGACTTATATAGAAACTCCATACTTCATTTCGTCTCAATACCTTCATTACTTCGGCAGTTATTGGGGGGGTTTTCATTTGAGCCCCCCTGCTCTGATCCCCCTATCATATGGCCGACTTTGCGGTAAATTGCTATGAATCATCCTTGTGGGGTTTAGAATTTACAGATGAAATTTCGTATCAAAACATTCCTTATTCCGCCAGATATTGGGGTTTTTGCGTTGTGCCCCCCCCCCCCCCCCCCCCCTCTCCTAAATCCATATGATCTAATAGTTAAATCCCGCGTATGAGTCAATAAATAACTAATAATATAATAAACAAATATCTAATAAATAATCAGAATAAACAATCATATTACAAATAAATCATATAACAAATACATTTTATAATGAATAATACAATAATAATTAATCAAATGATAAATAATCATATGATAAATAATAAGTTTACCGCTTAGTCGCGACTGAGGATTTTTTCTTATGAGCAAATTTCCTTGGAGTTCCAGGTAATTCAAGTATTTTTCTGGGTGTTGTCCCCGGTATCCTGGATGGATACACATATAACATTTTATGTGGATATATTCATTTTATGGACATATTCATTTTATGGAGACTTGTTTCTACATGGAATCAGAGGAACGGAGTACATAAAAGTTCCGTCAAAAATCAACATCGAATTTCTGGACAGATACCGCTTACATTTATGACTTATATCTTAAAATTCTTCAAATGAAAGTCGTAAAAAAAAACTGAATGATACTATTTATCTGAAATAAATTTTTTCGAAGTTCGTCCGGTTTTTTTTAAATATACATGCCAAAAACCGTCATAGTAGCAGATTTCGGAAAGCCCCGGGTTTTTGGAAAAAAACAGGGAGAGATTGCCTCCAGTCATCTGCTTGAGGTGACACAAAACTTTACGATGAAGCTTCACCTGCGCACATCAGATTGCTTCACTATTAAGTGCCCTGAACCTACTCTTAGTTTATAATGTCACTAGACATAAGTTTCTCAGTTACTTAACATATGTTTCTCAGTTACTTAACATAAGTTTCTCAGTTACTTAACATATGTTTCTCAGTTACTTAACATAAGTTTCTCAGTTACTTAACATAAGTTTCTCAGTTACTGAACATAAGTTTCTCAGTTACTAGGGATAAGTATCTATTCTGTACCTACTCTTTCTTTGTAAAGCTACTAGACAAGTTTCTCAGTTACTAGACATAAGTTCTGTCGCATTATTAACAACACATCAACAATATCCAATTTGTCTGACCTCATCTCTGTTCTTAGTTTCAGAAAGAAGAGTACATAAAACAAAAAGAGAAGAGATTCCTTTTTTTATTGGTTGTATAATAAAGTTTCTTATATCTTGATATAAGTATCTTGATAATGTATTCTGTAAAGTTGAGAGAGGTTTGTGTCTCTTGATATCCCCCAAGATATCTTTTTGTAATAATGCCCGGTTGTTTACGACACGCAATCCTTAAGAATGCCTTATCTCTTTTTAAACATATAACTGCAGTTTCTTGTTATCTGAAATACTATTTTTAAACACTATTGATATATATATTTTTTTTTTAATAAGGCAACAGTTGGAGAGCACTATTTATTTTTCAATCAGTAACAGAAAACAAGAAGTCGTCGATGAATCAACGGAGAGTACTTCCCCGGAGAGTACTTCCCCGGAGAGAACTTCCCCGGAGAGTACTTCCCCGGAGTGTACTTCAATAGTTAAATTATACAAGGACTGCTGAATCCTGATACTAAATTTCGTGTCGATACATTCATTACATCGGCAGTTATTAGCGTTTTTGTATTAAGTATCCCTGTTATCCCCCCTTCTCTTTGGATCAATTTGGCTGAAAATTAATAGGTGTCGTCCTTAGAGAGTTCTCGGTTCACATATAAAATTTCGTGTTGATACATACATTCTATCATGAGTTATCATGTTCACTAACACATGACATTCCGTTGAACGCATCGAATTTTTGACCTATTAAATAACTTGCCCTATACTTCGTATAGCTGGAGAAGTAAAAAGTCAAAATATGCTGCAGAAAGATAAACCCTGATGGCCGATTTGGCTGAAAATTGATAGGTGTCGTCCTTATGGGGTTCTGGATATACATATAAAATTTCATGTCAATATATTCATTTTAATATGCAGTTACCTCGTTCATGGAAACATATACAGGAATTTTTGGTAACATAAATTTGACTAAATAATTATTATGACTCATTCCCGGGCTTTAACTGTGAGGTCATATCCCCTACTACCAGAGCGCTCTTTCGACTCTCTGGTGGACATGAGCACAAGTACTGTGTGTGTTTTATTCAACTAGGGCAGGGGTCTTTAACGAGTACCTGGCATCGTACAGACTCGGGACCATCGCTTAACGTCCCATCCGAAGGACGGCGTGCTTAAGTTTATTTTACCTCACAGATAAAATATGGCAAGCACTCATACCACTGAGCTATCGGCGCTCTCGCCTACCATTGATATAACCTTCTCAAACATATACTTGTTATTTCAACCATAGTAAGGAATATAACTAAAGTCCCCCTCCCCCATCTACAATTTTCCCCTCTTATATTACCGAATAACCCACAATTGTAGAGTGCAGAGGAGCATGACGCCCCCTGAGACTGCATATTATGGAAGAGGTAGAAAGAGCTCGGCTGTGGCTGGAACTGCAGAGCTTGACCTTGACCTTGCCTGGTTTTTATGAGGGAGCCGAGCTGAGTGGAGTGGAGGGGAGAGAGGGGGACTTCAAGGACTGGGAAGTGAGGCATTGTGTCAGGAATCCGCGCCGCGCCGCGCCGCGCCGTGACCGTGTCCCGCCTCCCCCACCACAACCTCATCGCCTCTAATCAGCCCTAATGTTCCTCCAACTTTTTACTTCTTACTCTTTTCCACTTCATTCATCTTCTGAACATCTTTCTAATTAAGAAAAAAAAAAAAGTTGTCGGTAAATCACCGGAAATGTACTTACCCAGAACAAATTTTGAAATATTTTATTATGCATATTTACAATCGGCACGTACAGACCATAAGATAATGGAACAATTTATGTACAATGATAAATGATAAAAGAGAAAAAAAAATATATAAAATAAATAAATAATAATAAAAAAAAAAAAATAATAATAATAATAAAAATGTATTCGTGAAGCCATGGAGAATATAGAATAACTAATAATAAAATACTAGATAACTATGTATACAATGAGAAAATAATTACGATAGTAATAAAAAAATATAATAATAATAAGAAGAAGAATACAAACAATTAAGTTTAAAAAATATACATATATACCATATCTATAATAAATACATAGGTACATAAAAATATATATATATATTAAAATAATAAATAATAAGAATCCAAATAAAAATATTTTTTAAAAAATTAAATATAATTATAAAATATAGCTGCCTCCCCTCGGCGCTACAGCTCCATTCGAGTCTTGGCCTCCTCCAGAGACTTCCCCCTGAGAAGGGAAGATTCTTGTCCAGTGCCAGCGTTCTCCAGTTTTGCAGCCGAAGGTTCCTTGCGTCCCCATCGACTGCGTCCATCCATCTCTTCCTGGGTCTTCCTCGTCCATTGTTTCCCTCCGGGATCACTACCATCAGTCTTCGTGGGGTTTCAGCCTCCTGCATCCTTTACACATGGCCTGCCCATCAAAGCCTCGCCAGTCTTATCACGTCTGTGACCCTCTTTTGTACGATACATGCAAAAAAAAACGTTTTAAATGTATAACTCGAAACCCATTTTTTTAAAAAATGTTTCTTAGATTTAACCTATCTTACCTTCAACTCTCCTTTCCTTCTTGGCCTGCCTCCACTGCTGGACAGTGATTGCCGAGGCGAAGAAGGCAGGGGGGATCACTCGAGCCCCGCGGTCTCCCCTGTCCCCATTAAGTTGGAGGGATGGGGATGACAGAGAACCGGGGGCGTTTTGAGGGGTCTCGAGTTGAAGGACTTTCATGTTGATTTTATTCTATCTTTATTATTATTGTTTTATGTTTATGTTTATTATTATTTAAATTGCATAGACCATTATTATTTTATTATGTATGTATATATTATACTCTTTTTTTTTTACCTATTATTTTGTACATAATCACTCTTTCGTTGTATATATTATTAATTTTTTTTTTTTTTTTTATGTTCCTATTTAATGTTGTCATTCATCAAACTTATAGTTCATACTGATTGTAAATACTCAAAATATATAAAGAAATAATAATTTCAAAAAAAATATATATATATTTAACCAAAAACAGTTAGATCAATCGAAAAATTGAACCTTGAAACAGTACAGGAAAAGGTTGTGCTACCGTTGAGTAACCTTCTGACTGAATTACCAATATATAATTAATTACCTGTTGAATGTACCTAATTGAAAATTAATAATTAATTAATTGAGTACTATTTTTAGTTGACTAAGAGCCTATTATTATTCTATGTATCAAATTGAGACTGATCTAGGAGTGGACACGTGGCGGTTGTTGGCTAAGAACAACGGGGCTTGCACAAGGGCGCTTGTGTCCTTTTGTGTGTCATATAGTTCATGGCACCGTCAACAAAGGTCTAGTCGATACCATGCATCATGCAATACATGATACCATTATTAGGCTGTTTTCTTTTTTCCTTTCTACTTCCCCAACTATACAAGGTATAGAGGAAGTTGTGTAATCGCTCACAAGGTCGATGAGTTTTCACCAAAATTTCATGCTTTTTGAGCCCATGATTTTTTTAAAAAAAATGCCTATCTGTCAACTCCCGATGGAATAAATATCAACACGATATAACCAAAACCCTATAGTTAGTTAGTTATTGTGACTCATGTCCAGGCTTTAACTTCGAGTTTGTATCGCCTGATACTAGGGCGCTCTTTTGTCGCTCTGGTGGACATGAGCTCGACCCTGCTATGATTTTATTCATCTAGGGTAGGATCTGTAAAGAATACCTGACATCGCACAGGCTCGGAACATCGCTTGCGTGTTTGTACACGATTTATGCGTTAAAATAATACGTTTGATTATTAATTTAATACGTTAATTTTTATTCTGAGTTAGTGTTAAATAGTTTAAAATGCCAAAAACTTCAACGGAACGTGTTCGACAATGCCGTGCAAGACAAAAGCAAATACAGCAACAAGAAAGTCAACATAAAGGTAATTTTTATTAATTACGCTCGATTTATATTTTTAAATTACTAAAATTATTAAAAATTTTGATTTCTTATGGATTAAATTTTAATTATTGATTACAATTTTTCTATTTAAAAAATATATAAAAGTATATATATATAAATATAGTTTGGTTCAAACCAGCAACTCGGAAGAACAAGAATTTTCTGCTCTTTATACCTTAGACAATGCTATAGATAGAGAACAACCGAATTATCTAAATCAAAAAAAAATTACTGACTTTTTTTAATACCTACATGTATATAATACATGTTTTTTATTTTAAGGATGTTTTGAAATAATGTTGATTTATAATAAATATAAATATGTTTGTTACCTCTGTAACTTGAATTTTTATTTATTTCACCTCTCTAACTCAAAATTAGTTAGAATGAATCTTAACCTCTACAAGTCGAATCAAAATCCGCCTAAGTCGAAATCCTTCATAAGTCATAACTCTATAACTCGAATTTTTTGGCGTCTCCCTTGATGTTCGACTTATAGAGGTTCTTCTGTATATATATGTTTATTTAATGGGCATGGTTAATGAAGACAAAAGAATTTTCTCTTCATCCGTACGCTTATCTGGGTGATGCTTTTTTTCTTCTTTGGAATTCGAGTTGTATGTTTTACCACTTTTCGTTTTGATTTTTGTTCTTTTTTTGAGATGTCAAAGTGACTCGTGTTGCAGTCAGTCGTCAGTGTCTTATTTAGAACAGGTATCATCCCCTTGCCTCTGTTTGGCTATTCTTGTAAACCTCACACCCTCTGTCAGAAGGGCAAGAACCCACTAAGTTGGTATTATTTTTATATCTGGATCTCCTTCCCAACTATTTAGGGGTTACAACTGTTTATTTTAGTTGTCATTAGGATCAATTTGTTCTAAATTCAAAAGGGGCACACGCCTTCGGGCTGTGTAATATAGGGACGGTGTAAGAAAATATATGTAATGTGGCCTTTATAGGACTTTCTTATACCTACCAATCTTTTACAGATCACTCTCTCTCTCTCTCTCTCTCTCTCTCTCCTATCTTAGAATGTGATATGTGAACGTAATTTGTTAGCGACAGCGATTTTTTTGTTCCTTTGAACAGGTCTCTTATTCTGAGAGTGAATTTCTTGTATCTAGTAATGCCAGTATGAAATGATTTTGAGAAGGGGAGGAGGGATTGATCTGTAAAAGCGTGGTTGGTATTAAGAAAGTTCTGTAATGTATATAAATAATATACAAGGTGTCCCAGCATGGAGGTAAAAAAACTTTGAGGTCTTAAAGGAAATTTAATTTTGAACAAAAAATTGCCTATAAACATAGGATAGATTCAGAACCTTTTCAGAAATATTCAACATCTTCCAATTTTTGTATTTAGCACTATTTTTTTGCATAAAATCTCTTATTCCTCTTGAAATTTCATATGTAAATTCGAAGTCCTATATGGACGGCACCTATCAATTTTCAGTGGAATCAGACGAAGGGGAGTATTGGATCAGAGGGGGGCTGTACTCAAAATTCCCAATAACTGCCGATGTAATGAATGTATCGACATGAAATTTCATATGTAAATTCAAAGCACTATATGGACGACACCTATCAATTTTCAGCGGAATCAGACGAGGGGAGTTTTGGATCAGAAGGGAGCTGTACTCAAAATTTCGAATAATTGACGATATAATGAATGTATCGACATGAAATTTCATATGTAAATTCAATGCGCTATGTGGACGACACCTATCAATTTTCAGTGCAATCAGACGAAGGGGAGTATTGGACCAGAGGGGAACTCAACTCAAAATTCCCAATAACTGCCGATGTAATGAATGTATCGACATGAAATTTCATATGTAAATTCAATGCCCTATATGGACGAACCCTATCAATTTTCAGTGGAATCAGACGGAGGGGAGTATTGGATCAGAGGGGAACTGTACTTAAAATTTCCAATAAGTGACGATATAATGAAGGTATCGACATGAAATTTCATATGTAAATTCAAAGCACTATATGGACGACACCTATCAATTTTCAGTGGAATCAGACGGAGGGGAGTATTGGATCAGAGGGGGGCTGTACTAAAAATTCCCAATAACTGCCGATATTATGAATGTATCGACATAAAAAAACCTTATTTTCTTCCCTTCATCTCTCTCTTGTCTAGGAATCGGTACAACTCAAAATTATCACCTCAGAGCGTACAGGAACTATCTGAAGACCCTAGAAAAGGATTCCGTGGAGAGGGTGGATGTAACGTGATGGATACAACAGGTGGGAGCGGCGCCAACGACCACATCGAGAAAGTAGTTAGGGAAAGCAGACTTGTGTAACCCTGTCTTACGGACATAACCTGTCAGCGTCACGTGGCCAGATATACACGGGGGAAAGAGACTAACTTTGATTTTACATCCTCACCTATATGAAGTATACAGGAAGTTATGTAATCTATCAGAAATTCGATGTTGAGTTTTCACCAAAATTTAATGTTTTCCGAACCCCTAATTTAAAAATAAAATCAATTAATTTTTCGCTCCTCCCTCCAAAACCAGTCTGCCGTTTGCGCCTAAATCATACCAAATTTTGTGTCGACAAATTCATTTGTAGTTATTAGGATTTTTGAATTGAGCCCCCACTCTGAACGTACCCCTGTTCCTTCCTGCCGATTCCGTTGAAAATTAATCAGTGTCGTCCTAATGGCCTTTTGAATTTACATATGAAATTTTGTATCGATACAATGGACAGTTTTTGAGTTGAGCCTCTCCCTAATCCTAATTGGTCGATTTGGCTGAAAATCAAGAGAGTTCTGGATTCACATAAAAAATTTTGTATTTATACATGCATTCTATTGGGAGTTATCTTGTTCACAGACAGACACACATTTTTTTTTTTCATACTTGTAATCAGGTCAGAAACATGAAATTCTCTTGATACTTTCGTATAGCTGGGTCGAAATTTGCTGCAGAAGGATAAACCCCGATGGCCGATTTGGCTGAAAGTCGGTAGATGTCATTATGTGGTTCTGGATATACATATAAAAATTCAATATATATTCATATTTAAACCAATACAGAAACAAATGTATCAATAAATATATTTCACACTATAATGCAATCTCCGATAAGATAACAAAATAATTAAGTATTGATGACGATGACGATGAAAAAATCAATAAAATATTTATTTTCGTAACTAATAGTTTAAAATGTAGAAAAACAGTTTTATTATGATTTGCCCTCTCGTTTACTTTATACGTTTCATTATAACACATTTCACAACAGTTGGTATTTTTTTTCTTTACTTCGGTCCATATGTATAATGTTGTATCTTCCAAAATTAATTTTTTGTTTAATTAAGTTTGATATATTTTCTATTTTTAATTATAAGTTGTATTGATATATAAACTTTTATATATTATGTTATATATTATATAAAATATATTACATTTATGTGTGAACTAGTTGGACAACTCATAACAGACTGAAACGCACAGACCTCAAAAGACGATTTGGACGACTGAAATCAATCATCGGACGACGATCGACATTATCGCTTGAAAACAAACTTCACATTTAGAACACTATACTAAAACCCATCTGGACTTACGGCACCGAGATATGGGGATCAGCCAAAAAATCAAACATACAACGTCTTCAGTCAATACGATCCATTATACTACGCCACATTGCCAATGCGCCATTTTACGTTTTCAACCTCACATTAGATAATGACCTCAACATCCCATTTGTACCTTCTGTTATCAAGACACGATATCAAAATTTTCACGACAAACTCCATCATCACACCAATCCACTTATTCTTCAATTATCCACGAATACTCTCCCCACAAATCCGCCACGACGTCTCAAGCGGGAATGGCAGAGGGACCTGCTCCAGGACTAGCCTGGACTCCTCTTCGTTCACGTACCTCAGCAGTACAGCGACACACTTGCCACCGCACATCATCACAATCACTAGTGACAATTGTTGTCATTGTGAATATGTAAATAAATAAATAAAAAAATGTGTGAACTAGTAAGGTCAACCCTTGCTATGAGATATGTTTCTCTATAAACAATAAAGTTTCATTTTCTTTATTAATCTGTAGTTATTGTGTTCATAGAGACACAGACAGGAATTTTTGGCAACAAAAATTTTAAAATTTGACTAGTTAGTTATTATGACTCATGCCCGGACTTTAGTACGAGGCAATATCGCCAACATGGACACGAGCCCGACACTACTGTGGGCCCGAGGTTTATTTACCTATGGTAGTGTTCTTTAAGAAGTACCTTACATCGCATAGGCTCGGGACTATCGCTTAACGTCCCATCCGAAGGACGGTGTGATCAAGGTTTTTTAACCTCCCGAACTGTAAATAAATTGTGTTAATTTATAAGTATTTCTTTATATTTCTGCCTTGGACATTTCGGGAACTTCCAGACAACGAATGGAGCCTTCGTTATCTATGAAATTCTTAAAGAAATTGGTACAGACTCGTTGAATGTGTGAGGTTAGGTTAGGTTTTATGACTCATGCCCGGGCTTTAACTACGAGGTCATATCGCCTACTACCAGAGCGCTCTTTCGTCACTCTGGTGGACATGAGCCTGACTCTACTGTGGGAGTTCTAAATTTTGCCTACCCTAAATTTTTTATTCATCTAGGGTAGGGGTCTTTAACGAGTACCTGACATCGTACAGGCTCGGGACCATCGCTTAACGTCCCATCCGAAGGACGGCGTGCTTAAGTTTATTCTACCTCCCAGATAAAATAAACTAAGGGCCTCGGTCGGGTTTCGAACCCACGTTCTTTAGCTCAGAAGTCAAGCACGCATTCCACTGAGCTACCGGCGCCCTCTTGAATGTGTGATCTGTTCTAAGTTTCCAACAGTATTCTTGCCATCATGCAGAAGCTATTGTTGGTGGCAGGTTCCCGCAATGTGTCCTTGAAGATGTTTGTGTGTTGTGTTGTGTTCAGGCTCCCCCATATCTGATGTCTGAGTGTTCCTTCTTTCCGACAGAGTGCACCACCTCCCACCAATTGCCAAGCTCTTCCATAGTGAAACTTTGGCTGCCAAAAAGGAGTGGGGTTGAAATCGCATACGCGGTGAAAAATAAATTGTCTTATTCGTCTTCATTCTAGTTTATAAGAAACCTCCATAAGCTTGTGTGTAGTCTGACGTTAAGAAAAGTAGTATCGATGAATGACCGGCTATATAGGTACGTCCCCAGCACGAACGGAAGCACACACAGACAGAAAT
Organism: Aradus depressus; assembly: GCA_963662175.1. Classification (NCBI taxonomy): domain Eukaryota; kingdom Metazoa; phylum Arthropoda; class Insecta; order Hemiptera; family Aradidae; genus Aradus; species Aradus depressus. The sequence continues at coordinate 26,670,709 of OY759219.1, forward strand.
TTTACTTACCCACCTATACGCAGTATAAGGAAAGTTCCTCCTGATTCTAAAAATTAAAAAAAAAACATTAAGGCATAGTCAAGGTTCACGCCGTAGATTTTCCGTGAAAACGTCGGGATAAAATCATTTTTCATTTTCTTTTCGATGCTGCCGTAGCTCTTGCATTTGCTCGGCACTAGACTTTTTAGGTTTTTTAAATTCCTTTTGATGAGAGCTTTCCTCTGATTTGCGTTTTCTATAATTCCGCGCATTCTTACGATTCATATGAGACGACATATATTTTGGCTAATATTTTTATTGTTTCACTTTGAGTCCTAGTAGTGCTCCTCAAGCTCTTTACAATGAGACCCGAATCAACGTCCTATCTAAACGCGTTATCATGCTACACTAATTTCTAATTTTACACAACGCTAATTCGCAATAATCATCCGCCGGCGCCCACACTAGCCCGATAACGTCACAGGCAAAACAAACACTGCACAATAAACACGTACAGACATGCTCTATCCATTGTGACCTCAACCGTTGTTATCGCATTATTAGTCTCGTAGTTATTATCGATTGAAATCTGACTGTATTTTGTAACACAAGAAAGTTTGACCAGCTATCACTGTGCTTAACGAGCGAATAGACGTTTTCACGTCAAAAAAAGTCTGTTTGTGTGTGTGTGTGTGTGTGTGTGTGTGTGTGTGTGTGTGTGTGTGTGTGTGTGTGTGTGTGTGTGTGTGTGTGTGTGTGTGTGTGTGTGTGTGTGTGTGTGTGTGTGTGTGTGTGTGTGTGTGTGTGTGTGTGTGTGTGTGTGTGTGTGTGTGTGTGTGTGTGTGTGTGTGTGTGTGTGTGTGTGTGTGTGTGTGTGTGTGTGTGTGTGAACACGGTAACTTCCGTTAGAATTAATATATCGACACGAAATTTTATATATATGTACAGAACCCTCTAACAATGAGAACTATTGATTTTCAGCCAAATCGACCATAGAGGAGAGGAGAAATAAGGGGGAAGCTTAGCAAAAAAATTGTAATAACTGCCGATGTTCGTTGCCAATGAATGAAATCTCATATTAAAAGTCAAAATCTCATGAGGACAATACTTGATAAATTTAAGCGAAATCGGCCGAAAGGAAAGGGTGAGGGCTCAACTCGAAAAATCTAATAACTGCCGATCAGTTTACAGATACAAAATTTGTTTTGAGGATTTAGGAGCCCTTATTAGCGCAAAAAATGGTGCACTGGTTTTGGAGGAGAAGCGAAAAGGTAATTAAAAAGGTTAGGTTAGGTTTTATGACTCATGCCCGGGCTTTAACTACGAGGTCATATTGCCTACTACCAGAGCGCTCTTTTGTCACTCTGGACATGAGCCCGACTCTACCGTGGGAGTCCTAAATTTTGCCTACCCTAAATTTTTATTCACCTAGGGCAGGGGTCTTTAACGAGTACCTGACATCGTACAGGCTCGGGGCCATCGCTTAACGTCCCATCCGAAGGACGGCGTGCTTAAGTTTATAAAATAAACTAAACATAATAATTAATAAACGTCGGGTTTCGAACCCTCGTTCTTGGGATCAGAAGACAAGCACGCATACAACTGAGCTAACGGCGCCCTCTGTAAGATAGACCTCATGCATTTAATATGGGCTCAAGCGATTATCCTGTTCGTTTTTGGGAGCGATAAAGGTAGTGTCAAGTTTTGCTCCTATCTCAAAATTGAAGAAATTTTTTTAATAAACATTTTTGGTAAGTAAAGAAAAAAAAGGTTTTTCTTATCCACGACATAACGACATAAGTCGTGGCTGAAGATGGTTGCAATACCGAAAGTACCTACTCCCATATTATATATATTTGTGGAATAGACAATATTTTATTTTTAAAACATACTTTTTTTTTTTGACTTTTTATTAAGTGTTTCACAATATCTCTGCAAAAAAAAAAAAAAAAAAAATGTTATGTATCGAAAAGGTAATTAATTAATTCGTTCTGGGGAAGTACATAGCACTTTTTTTAAATTTATTTTTGGTATCAGGAGATCATAAAGCATAAAAAGCGAATATCAGAATAATATAAGATAAAGGTTATTATGCAGCCCATGTTTTACTGTCGCTATGATCTGGTCTCTCTTCAGCTGAAAGGGAGACTGAAGACTGAAGGCCAGGACTGCTCCCAGTCCACTTTTCCTTTCTTCACCGCCTCTCACTTAGATCCAGTAATATCCTCCTTCTTTCACTAATTTTCCAATTAAGTGGCGTTGCCACAACTCTTACTTCCTATTTTAGCTCGTAGGCGATGAGTTATCTAATCTGTTTGTAATATTCGATGTTGACTTTTTGTAAGGGTGAAATTTATGGTTCTTCAATATTTTATGAACAGAAATCCTAGAACCTTGAAAAATTTTCTGGAACAACTTCAATAAATTTATTGAAGTTGCAGGACATCACTTCGAACATTTACTACAATAAAATTAATTGATATTGGTCTAACAAAAAATGTCTCATTTAACCTCCTTAATTTTTTTCCAGGAATCTAAATATGCAAAAAAAAAAAGGTTGAAGGTCAAAAATTTTTTTTTTTTTTAATTCATAAAAAACGTTAAAAATTTTTATTTGTTTAAAAATTAGATTACAGCAAATAATGCCGTCAATTCTACTCTACATTTTTTGTCTCAAGGTTTTTTTGAGAAAATCATTATTTTTTGAGTTATTTACCTGGGTCAAGATAAAATGAACACCCTGTATATATAAAATTCAGTATTTGTTAATTCGTGACTGAAGATGATAGCAATACTGAAAATATAAAGAAAAACGTATGTTTTTTTTTTAAATATTGTATATTTCACAAAATATATAAAATATATGGGAGTACTTTAGGTTTGGTTTGGTTTGGTTTTATGACTCATGCCCGGGCTTTAACAACGAGGTCATATCGCCTACTACCAGAGCGCTCTTTCGTCACTCTGGTGGACATGAGCCCGACTCTACTGTGGGGGTCCTACATTTTGCCTACCCTAAATTTTTATTCATCTAGGTTAGGGGTCTTTAACGAGTACCTGACATCGTACAGGCTCGGGACCATCGCTTAACGGAGTACTTTAGGTATTGCTAGGGGGGATCAAGAAGAGGAGCTTGACTCCTAATAACTGCCGATGTAATGAATGTATCGTATCAAAATTTATTATGATAATTTGAAAGCAACTAATGTAAGTCAAATATTGAGTCTTAAAGCAAGCGTTCGACTCGTGTTGGAGGGAGAGCAAAAACTTATTTTATTAATTAATATTGGGGAAGTACATAACGGGTGATTCACTGACAACTTTTTTCATTGTGTTAGCATTCAACTGAAGTACTGTTTACTCCTCCCACGCCAGGACATTCCTGAGGATCCTATCTGTTATCTTGATAAGTGCAGCCTATAAATGCATTAAGCTATTTATTCACTTAGCTGCATCTCCCATCTTATAAGTTGTGACTATCTCCCAGATCAGCATTTGACCTTAATCAAACTTCGTGACTGGAATAGAAATGTCGATACAACTAACAAAAAAAATATTTTATATTTGAATTAATCAATTAAGTTGTTGCTCGCTCTAAAAGCATCATTATTTGATTTAGACAGGAGTTTCTGAATCCTCTATGAAATTTTGTTTCGATTCATTCATTACATTGGCAGTTATTGAGTATTTTTTGCTTAAGCCTTCACCTAATCCCACCCCCCTTCCCTTTGGTCAATACACATAAAATTTCGTGTATATACGTTCATTATATCGGGTGTAATCGTGTTCACAAACACACACAGACAGTCCCCCCCCCCCTTTTTTGGTTTTAGGATGTCGGAAAACGTGAAATTCCGGCGAAAACTCAAGTTCGAATTTCTGGTAAATTACATAACTTTCTCCATACTTCGTAGAGCTGGAGAAGTAAAAAATCACGTATTTTTGCAGAGATATTGTGAGATAGGTACTTAACATTTTTGCAGAGATATTGTGAAACGATAAAAAATAATGACTATAAAAAATGACTATAAACGATAAAAAATAACTTATATTTATTATATATATATTATATTATATTACTTATAGGGAGCCATGGTGGCCGTGCGGGCTAGAGCGTAAGGCTTTGGTCGCATAGTCTCACCTTGGTTTGCGGGTTCGAATCCCGTCCGGGAGTGAGTTTTATTTTGTAGATAAAACTTCCTCCCGGGGCCATGGATGTCCTAAATAATTAGGTAAAACACCATTAATAAGAGTCATGGCTAATATGCATCGTACATAAGGCCAAAAAAAAAAAAAATATTATTTAAGTATTGTCTATTTCACAAAATATATGAGAGTACTTTCCGTATTCAAAAATATACATTTTTCTTTATCTTTTCCTTATGCTAAGAGTCCTTTACTTTTCCAGGGACAATTTTGAACAGCTGTTCTGAGAAAGAAACCTGGCTTCTATGAGAAATCTATCGTTCTCTAAGAACTACTTAACAAACTCATCAAAATCCCAGGCTTTCTCAAAGAGAAGAAATACCTTTAAATTGGCAATTGGGTCAACCTGAATGATGATATTCAACTCAGAAAAAGTCAACAAACTTAAATGGGTCAAATAATGTTTTCATTTCTTCAACCAGGTTACCTTGGGATCTACTTAAGACAGCAGACAAACGTGGAAACCAAACGACAAGAATTAAATCGACTTTTTGAATCAAAATCAAAACTCTCTACTTACTACAAAATTACTATAATCACATCCTTTCCCGTTCAAAATCCTTCGTCGAATTGTAATTACTCCCATCTTTGTCACTAATAAATGACTCCAATATCCCAACCTTTCAGGGACTAATCCACAATCCATCTTGTGATGTATAAAAAAATACACACATTCAAATTATTAATATTATACAAATTAATTATATTTATTTATATAAAGAAGCAACTAAATTATAGTGAAAATAATAAATAATATGAATACATTTTGTTAAAAAAAAAAAAAAAAAACATGAATAAAAAACAAAACACGACCATCAGCTGTTTTTAATTAGTGTAGAAGGTCTGAGGTCTGAGTGGAGATGGAGTGAGAGTTTAGTCTTGCGGTGTGGAGAACTAAGTTGTAGTGAATTGATTGTGATTAATTGTAGTTTTAATTGAAATAGATGCACAAAGGAGATACATTAATTTATTTATATGCCCGAAAATAACTTAAATTTGAAGAATGGCCAGTATTTAGAAGGAAAAGAGACTAAAACATAAATTTAAAAATTAGCTTATAAAATTTCTTTTTGTAGATATTTTGATTTTTTTTAATCTCTTAGTTATTAATTTTATTATGTAGTTCTAAGTAAATAAACCCAATTAGTTGTTCTCTAAATTCTATTCTATTCATTTTCCCTGTTGGCCCAGTAAGATGATTTAAAAACCTTTGGATTAGATTTAATTGTAGGAATATTGAGGGTCAGTCAAAGATGGAAAAAAAAACACTATTCAGATGCCAAAGTTTCGATATATTTTATATCATCATCAGGGCCTACAAACATGGGGGGGAATCAAGATTAGAATCAAAAATAAACAAAAAACAAATATAACAAGTTAAAAATTGAAACTGACTTACTATGAATAATTACTAAACATTAAAATTAAATATGATTACATTACTAAACATAAACATTAATAATGGAAATAGACAAATAGGTGGAACATAATAAAGAGTAAACATTAAAATGACACTATGAATAAGCAGGGTTGGGGAGAAGGCTTGTTTTGATTCTAATCTTGATTTCCCCCCCATGTTTATAGGCACTGATGATGATATAAAATATATCGAAACGTTGGCATCTGAATAGTGTTTTTTTTTCATCTTTCACTGACCCTCAATATTCCTACAATTAGAATCTACAGTCGCTAATCAACATATACATTGAAGTTAGATTTAATATTTTTGCAAAATTTAGAAATCCAAATGAAAAGTTTGTTAATTGAAATTTTTTAAAATTATGTGCACTTTCTTCAAAATTGCATCATCTTGAACTTTTGATATATTTTTTAGGGCCCTTTTTAGAAACTACTGTAGAAATCAAAATTTAGTAAAAGACTAGGTAGTTATAAAATTTCTACAGGAAAGGTGGTGATTTATTGTTTATTTAATTATTATTATTTCATTTGCTTAATTTTATTAATTCAATTATTAATTATTATTTATATTTTTTATTTAACAACTTAATTTTTTTTACCACTATTTATTAATTTTCCACGAAATCGGTCGAAAGGAAGGGGGGACTAAAGAAGAGGGGCTTAAATACCATAATAACCGCCAATGTAATGAATCTATTGACGCAGAATTTAGTATGAGGATTCAGAAACCATTATTTAAGTCAAATATTGATTTTTAGTTCATACGGTGATGGAGAATTGTCTAGAGAAGTACACAGATGATACACCCACGAAGTTCTGGAGGTCCAAAAACATGAAATTTCGTGAAATCTCAGCATTGAATTTCTGCCATTTTATTTTGTCTGAGAGGTCACAAAATCAAAAACTGCCCTCTAGAGAGAACAGCGGTGCCTGTGCTAGATAGATGTTAGATACACATTAAACGGGTAGGAACATTGGATGCTTAGGTCCCTAGGTGTACCATATATTTAGAGTCTAAAGTATCCATCTACTTTTGCCTGCACCTAATACATTTTCGCTCACTCCCTCTTGTTGACCTATCTCATGGTGCTAAATACATGACAGCTGAGCTCACCCAAACAAGTCGCGTTCCCTGTTTAACTTGTAAATCTTTTCAAGGATCTTCTTGGTAAATATTGGAACATAGTTAACTCAAAGAATTTTTTTTTTGTATTTAACATATTTTTAAAAATTGTCAATGAAGGTTATTATTACAAAATTTATAATTTTTCATACTCTCTGGGGCTTTACATACATTTTTCATACTCTCTGGGGCTTTACATACATTTTTCATACTCTCTGGGGCTTTACATACATTTTTCATACTCTCTGGGGCTTTACATACATTTTTCATACTCTCTGGGGCTTTACATACATTTTTTTTTTTTGTTATGTAAAATAGTAAAATGTAAAAATAAATAGAAACAGAGAACTTGCTTAATTGTCAAATTCTAAAAAAATATATACATTAAGTGTACCGGTTTCGGCTTACGACATTGTCAACACAATGTTCAAAAGTGACATTAAAGTTTGCTAGTTTGGAGGTCATGGTGGCCGTGCGGGCTAGAGCGTAGGGCTTTGGTCGCATGGTCTCACCATGGGTTGCGGGTTCGAATCCCGTCCGGGAATGAGTTTTATTTCGTAGATGTATGTCCCGGGGCCATGTGTGTCGTAAATATAACGTAAATATAATATGCATCGTATATAAGGCCAAAAAAATAAAAATAAATTAAATTACAAAAAATATTTGCTAGGTTACCTGAGATTACCTAAGGCTGTGATACTGTCACCTAGAGAAATACCTTCCAAGGGATGTGGGTCCTATCTTAACATAACATTTACAAATATTTGAGTTGTCAATACTGTAATAAATAAAAATAAAAATAAAAATAAAAATAAAAATAAAAATAAAAATAAAAATAAAAATAAAAATACAAAAATAAAGAAAATTTAATAGTAAGGAATATACTTAATAAAAAATAATAATGGGTAAGTACAAGAAGAAACTAGTAATACAAATAAATTTTTTTTTACCATCCTTATTTCTAATATATGTATTCTACTATAAAACCCTATTTATGCCGTAGGTTTTCCGTAAAAAAGTCGGGGTAAAATCATTTTTCATTTTCTTTTCGATGCTGCCGTAGCTCTTGTATTTGCTCGGCACTAGACTTTTTAGGTTTTTTAAATTCTTTTGATGCGAGCTTTCCTATGATTTGCGTTTTCTATAATTCCGCGCGTATTTACGATTTATATGACACGACATCTTTAATTTTTTTTCAATTTTCAATTTAATACCGATTTTTACATATATTTCGCGAATATTTTTATTGTTTCCCATAAGGAGAACACTTATTGACTTTAGACAAAGGGAAGGTGTGGATCAGAGGGCAACTCAACTCGAAAACCCCAAATTATTGTCGATCTAATGAATGTATCGATACAAAATATAGTATTCAGAAACCCCTGCGTAAATCAAATGTTGATTTTTAGCCAAAATTGTCGATTGGTTTAAGATGGAGAGTGAAAATTGATGAGAACTTTATCTTAACATTTCATTGTATGACCTCCTTCGACCTTTTGTAAAAACAATCAAATAATTGAACAAGAAAAAAAAATATATTTTTTCACTTTTATGTACACAAAATTATATTGACTTTCTGTTTCGTAAAAAATGTAAATTATGTTTAAACAAGAAAGAAAAAAATGTTTAAAATGACTGACATGACAATAACAGGTTAGTGTCAATGGCATTAGTCTAAATTTCAGTGGCACTTATAATTTTTTTTTTTCTCACTTCCAATTTCTTGTTATGAAGATTTTATTTTTTATTTTTTTAATATTTACTCAGAAATCTTATCAGTTGAATTGTATAATCAAAACAACAAAAGAAAAAGTTGATAAATTAAGAACCACTTTCGCAGACAATTTAAGATATAAGATAATACATGTTCTGATAAGCTATTATTAGAGTGGGTGGCAAGTGTTTTTATTACTGCATGGCTATGAATAACAAAAAAATTGCTAGTTGCCTGCATATTTTAGTAGTTTAATTTATAGTATATTTATTGCATGGCTAGAAATAAATTAAAATTAGAAAGTTGTGTTAATTGTCTGTTTATTTTAGTAGTTTAATTTGTTGTATATTTATTGCATGGCAAAGAATCAGATGATAATGGTAGTTGTGTTAGTTAGCTGTATATTTTAGTAGTTTAATTTGCATCTAGTATAATTTTTGTCTTTAGTATCATTGTGGAAAACGGTTTAAGTCGGTAATTTGAGTATTCCAAAGGCAACCAAACAATTGATTTTGATTTTTGAAAGGTAGGCTAAAGTATTACTTTACGATGACAAAGTTCGTTAGGTGAGTCTATAACAAAAATTTGCATCTAAGGCAGTACTACTCCCGAACCTCATTCTGAGTCTAGGACGGTAAGATGACAATTGCGCTCCAAGGCAGTTCTACTTTCGAACCTTATTCTAAGTCTAAAAGGTAAACATGTCAATTGCGCTCCAAGGCAGTTCTACTTTCGAACCTTATTCTAAGTCTAAAAGGTAAACATGTCAATTGCGCTCCAAGGCAGTTCTACTTTCGAACCTCATTCTAAGTCGAGAAGGTAAACATGACAATTGCGTTCTAAGGCAGTTCTACTTTCGAACCTCATTCTAAGTCTAGAAGATAAACATGACGCGATCCAAGGCAGTTCTACTTCCGAACCTCATTCTAAGTCTAGAAGATATAAACATGACGCGTTCCAAGGCAGTTCTACTTTCGAACCTCATTCTAAGTCTAAAAGATAAACATGACGCGTTAGACTCAAGTAGTTATAAATCTAATTTATATGATATCCTTAATGTATAAATTCTTTTGCCATATCCTATTACCATGTAATTGGTTTAACGGAAATAATTTTTTTATTATTATTGACAATTCTCTTCTCAATCACTTTCCTCTGTATAGAACAGAGTCATAAGGATCATGACTAGCTTCTACACAGAAAATACGCCATTTACTAAAGTCCACTCCACAAAGTTAATTTGAACCAATCTCAGGATTAGTTGTAAACATATCGTAATTCATAAATCACTTAGGTAAACTTCTGCCCGCAATGTGTGATGTTGACACAGTTAGACGGTCAACTATTGCATCTCTGTCAACCAGAGATCGTTACATATGTCGTCTACTGAACTAATGAAACTGAGCAGTCTTCCAGACGTATTCCCATGTGTCTCCACACTTCTTCATTGACATGACTAACATGCGACAAGTGTATGGTGAACCCCTAGTCACCATATGTTTTCCCAGACCTCTTTTGAACTATTTTTTTTCTTTTGTCTAATGCGATAAAAGAAAGATGGCGGAGACATACGACTGACGTTGCCTCAACAGCATGTGGCATCATTTGGTGTCTTCTTCTAAATCAAAACAAAATTATCTGTGTATATTTGAATGTTTATTTTTTTTCACTACCCCAGCTAAACGAAGTATAGGAGAAGTTATAAAATCGGTCAGAAAATTGATGCTGTGTTTTCAAAAGAATTTTATGTTTTACAACACCTGATTCCAAAAAATGGAAAAACAAATTTTCTTCCTGACCTATGAACATGATAACTCCCGATGGAAAGAATATATCGACACAAAATTTGATATATAAATTCAAAACCCCATAAGGTCAACACCTTTCAATGTTCACCTTAATCGGTTTAAGGGCAGGGGGTGGGGGCTCAACTAAAAAACCACAATAACTACCCTTGTAATGAAGGCATCGATATGAAATTTTATATATGAATTCAAAACCCCATAAGGAGGGCACAAAAAATCCATCGTTAACTTGTGTTGCAGTAACTTGTTGCAACGGTCCTTCTCTCAGATTTTGTGTTTTTTTACCTTTACAGGCTCTTATTGACTTTTCACTATTTTCCGAAGTCGGATTTTATTTATATTTAATTAGTTATGAATTGTTAAGAGGGAAAATATTACGACCTCAAAGTTCCTTTTGTCCAAGACCTCATCAAATCCCGTTTTTCCAAGTTCCACACCAACCTCTCCTTCCACAATAATCCTCTTGCCAAATCCTTAACATCACAATCTCATCCGCATAATCCTCCAAGAAGGCTGAGGCGGCGTTGGCCTTCTTTTTTCTTCTTCACACGCCATTTTTAAGGGAGTGCTGGTGATGACCGGATTCTCCCCTCATGCCTCTCTGTCCTTTCGACGCCCCGCCTCCTGATCTTCCTCCACTGCTGGACAGTGGATGGTTGGGCAGTGTGGTGGGAGGGTCAACGCTGGTCTCCCGCCGCCTCCTCCCCTCTCCTCTAGTTGGAGAGTGGTATATGGCAGTGTGCGGGAGTCCTACTGGTGCTGTCCTCGTCCAGTTTCTTATATTTTTTTAAATTATTTTATTTAGTTATTTTTAGTTTATTTTATTTTTATTTTTATTTTATTTTATCTCTTTCATTTTATTATGTATTCTGTTTATTATTTTTGTATATGTTTGCTATTTTCTATTATTCATTTCTTTCTTTTTTTTCCTTCTTATTATGTTTTAAATATTTTGTATTAGTTATTATTGTATAATGTCATCTTAGTCATCACTTCTGCTTATTGTTATTGTTTATACAGATTGTAGAAAAAATAAATGAAAAATTAAAAAAAAATTACCATTAAATTTTCAAAAATGAACAGCACAGGCAAAGTCAAGTTTAAGTTTTATATCCCTGCAGCTTAGAGGGCGCCGGTAGCTCAGTGGTATGCGTGCTTGTCTTCTAAGCTCAAGAGCGTGGTTTCGAAACCCGACCGAGGCCCTTAGTTTATTTTATCTGGGAGGTAAAATAATCTTAAGCTCGCCGTCCTTCGGATGGGACGTTAAGCGATGGTCCCGAGCCTGTACGATGTCAGATACTCGTTAAAGACCCCTACCCTAGGTGAATAAAAATTTAGGGTAGGCAACATTTAGGACTCCCACAGTCGGACTCATGTCCACCAGAGTGACGAAAGAGCGCTCTGGTAGTAGGCGATAAGACCTCATAGTTAAAGCCCGGACATGAGTCATTAAACCTAACCTCTCTGCAGCTTATTCTTTGAGTAATATTATTTATTATTCTTAGTGCTTTCTTTTGAAGTCAAAGATATTAATACTCGAGCAACAAGCTCCACAATGAATTAAACCATAATTGATAATACAATGGAAATATGCATAATAAAATGTAAATAATGTTTCATTTGGTAGGATCTTTTTAAGATAACGAAGTAATAAGCAAACGGAACTCAGTTTCTTACCGATAACTGTATGTTCAGCCCATGTTAGTTTCGTATCAATATGTAAACCTAGGAATTTTATATTATCTTTAAATGATACGGAAAGAGTATCAACAGTTTACATTCGTTTTTCGTATATTTTAGTTGCAGTTTTGAAGTTTAAAATAGTTGTTTTAGACGAATTTAACATTATAAGTGTGTATTTTTAGTAGTTATAGTGTCTATTTCAGAGTTGGGTGCAATGAAATCCTTCAAAGTGCAAGGTAATCTCGTTTTAGGGAACTTCTTTATATTGAAGGTGTAAGAGATTCAAATAAGTGAAGAAGTATCACGTTGAATTTAATTTTTTATGGTCGAAAGTCATTAAGCATTAGTAATGTACACTAGTCGATAGTACTATCGATAGTGTCATCAATGAAGTCACTAAGGATCACAAAGTGAACTAAAGTCACTGTGTTTCATGTAACTTCATGCGGAAACCAAAACATGCATCTCTCTGCAAAATCTTTAGTTACCCACCCATTCGAAGACAGTTAGTCTGACAACTCAAAAGGGGATGATTTCCAAGGTTGGTTTATCATGGAAACGTTTGATAATCTCATATCAGGCGATACACTTGAGCCAATATTTACAAATATTTACAAGTATTTACTCACATTATTTACTTTTAACATTGCAATTCAATATCTTTATTAAGGTCATTTTCAGTGACTAATCTAAATGACTGATGAGCATTTTATTAAATAGTTAATACTTGTAAAAACAAGACAAAATATAGTACATTAATATTAGCGAAAATAAGTGGCGAATATATCATGAGACTAAGTCCTCAGTCCCAGAAGTCAATGGGGCCCAGCTTACGAAGTTAGGGGTCTTTAAAGAGTATCTGTCATCGTACAGGCTAGAGAACATCCCTTAAAGTCCAATCCGAAGGACGGCGTGCACAAGATTTTTTCACTTCCCATATAAACCAGTTTTGGACCAAATTAGGAAAAGAAAAGTTGTCGGTGAATCACCGGCAATGTACTTACCCAGAGCAAATTAATCAATTTATTCAGCCTTCTCCCCTGAAACCCCTTCTCGTTGGGCGATAATGCTGATATTTGACAGGTTATGTCCTCATTGGATTTTGCCTCCAAATTTTTGCCTCCAGTATTCGGGTTTTTTGAGTTGAGCCCCCCTCTTATCCCTCCCTTTCCCTCAACCGATTCCACTGAAAATTAGTAAGTGTCGTCCTTATGGTATTTTGAATTCACATATGAAATTTTATATCGATACAATCATTACAACTGCAGTTATTAGAGTTTTTGTGTTAATCCTCCCCCCAATCTCCCTCTTTCCTTTTGTCGATTTGGCTAAAAATCAATAGGTATCATTCTTAGGGTTCTATATACACATATACCTTTTTATACTCATAAGATCTTTTTAAAATCGCTTAAGATCGTGGGTTCAAAACCGGCGAAAGAGCGCTCTGGTCAGCCAAAGAAGCCATATGGCTGGAGAAATAATAATACGATTGTTACACTATCCTCAGACCTTTTAAAAAGCACAATAAACATATGTAATCAACCATGCAACCAATTTATGTATTAATAAAGTTACCTATAGGTTAGGTTAGGTTTTATGACTCATGCCCGGGCTTTAACTACGAGGTCACATCGCCTACTACCAGAGCGCTCTTTCGTCACTCTGGTGGACATGAGCCCGACTCTACTGTGGGAGTCCTAAATTTTGCCTACCCTAAATTTTTTATTCATTTAGGGTAGGGGTCTTTAACGAGTACCTGACATCGTACAGGCTCGGGACCATCGCTTAACGTCCCATCCGAAGGACGGCGTGCTTAAGTTTATTTTACCTCCCAGATAAAATAAACTAAGTGCCTCGGTTGGGCTACGAACCCACAACCTTGAGCTCAGAAGTCAAGCACGCATACCACTGAGCTACCGGCGCCTATATATGTGCTTTATAAAATTATAATTATTTAAAAATAACTTCTCAACAATATCTTTTTTAGTTTATTAAAAGAATTATGAAATAAAACATTTTTTACTTCCCCATGTATACGATGTATAGGAAAAGTTATGTAATCGATCCAAAATTCAAGGTTGAGTATAAACTCTGATTAGGGGGGCCTTGAGGGCTAGAGCATAGAGCTCCCTCCGGAGGCCAGGGATGTTGTAAATATCTAGCTAACGCAGTTATAACAGACTAATATGCATCATACATGAGGTCAATGAAAAAATAAATAATAAATAAAAAATAAATGAAAATTAATAATAAATAAAAAATAAAGAATAAATCGACCCAAAATTATATGTGTATCCAATAGTGCCTCCAATATCTCATGGTACATGATGAGAGGGAGGCACCAATCAACAACCCGAATACTGTCGATGTAATGAATGTATCGATACAAAATTTAGTTTGAGGATTCAGAAGCCCTGTGTAAGTCAAATAATGAGCTTTACCCCAAAGGATTGATTGGTTTTAAAGGTAGAGCAAAAACGTAGTTGATAAATTCGAGATGGGGAAGTACTATGATGTAAAAAATTTACACACATTAAAATTATTAATATATTAAAAAATCAATTATTATTATTCGTATAAAAAAATAAACAGCTACAAAAATGGACTAGTCGCATTTTGTTTTAAAACGAAATGTGAACAACCAATGAATGGAGAACAAAAGACGACGGACAGCTGTTTTAAATAGTGAGAAACAGCCTAAGTTGTGTGGTAGGTAGAGATAGAAGTTTTTTTAGGGTTAAGGTGTAGTGAACCAGTCTGAGTCAGAGAAGACGTAGAGGAAATGTATGAGTAAAAATTATAACATTGGAAGTACGTAGAAGAGAAAAGGCACTTTTTATTTATATGTATATATGCCCAAAATATAAAAGAATTATAAATAGTGACCACTATAAAACAGAAAAAAGACACTAAAATAGATGTAGAAATTAGTTTGTAAGATTTTTTTATTGTAATTTGATTTTTTTATTTGTTCCAAATATTTGTACTCTTTTTCTATGCTATTAATTTTCCCTGCGATACCAGTAAGATAATTTATACCTTTGGATTGGATCGAACATTTTTGCAAATTTAGAAAAACAATATGGCATCTCTTTAGTATCTTTAGAAGAAATGCAATTGAAATAATTATTAATTGATTTTTTTTTTAATAAGTGCATTTTCTTCAAAATTGCACATCTTGAACTTTCGATATTTTTTTTGGTCCCTTTTCGGAAATTTAGTAGAAGACCAGCTATAATTTCTATAGGAAATGTAATTTTATTATTTGTTTATTTATTATTAATTTTATTAATTCAATTATTATTTATATATTTATTATATTTAACATTTTTTACATATTATCACAGTGCATTGCCTGTGACTCACTGACGACCTTTACATGTTGGTAGGCGAGACATTAACGGTTGCTTCCACACATTGAGACCGGCTGTTGTTCACAACGTCATAAAAGCCTCCCTACCCTCTCACTTCTTTAAGAAAAGGCCCCGGGTCTATCTTAAGACGACGGGGGTCAGAGAGGGTGGAAGGTTTTTGCTAAACAGGTGTCTTGGGGGATCGTGGGAACTTGGGCGGGTGGTAGAGACCTCTTCTAGGCGGGTGGGGGTTCCCCAAGAGCACCTGTTGAAACAGAAATAGAATAAGTTGGAGAAACCTAGAGACGATCTACGACCGTTAGGGTCAGAAGAACGGGACAATGCAGGCCTTCAGTATGCTGATGATGTGCTGATCTGGCATAGGCAGAGATATACGTTCCTCCTCATCCGCTAAAATTACCATGGACAACCAGCTATACAAGGTATAGGCGAAGTTATAAAATCAGTCAAAAATTCGATACAGAGTTTTCACCGGAATTTCATGATTTCTAACCTAGATTCCTAATATAAAGAAAAGAAGTAATTGAATCACCGGCAATGTACTTCCCCAGAACGAATTAATCAATTAATTTTTCGCTCCCCCTCCAAAGACCTTTTGCGCTAATATACAACAGTTGACTTACATAGGGGCTCCTAAATCCTTACACTAAATTTTGTGTTCTTTTTGGGTCGAATTCATTAAATCGGGCGCCGGTAGCTCAGTGGTATGCGTGTTTGCCTTCTGAGCTCAAGATCATGGGTTCGAAACTCGACCGAGGCCCTTTGTTTATTTTATCTGGGAGGTAAAATAAACTTAAGCACGCCGTCTTTCGGATGGGACGTTAAGCGAAGGTCCCAAGCCTGTATGATGTCAGGTACTCGTTAAAGACCCCTGCCCTAGGTGAATATAAAATTTAGGGTAGGCAAAATTTAGGACTCCCACAGTAGAGACGGGCTCATGTCCACCAGAGTGACGAAAGAGCGCTCTGGTAGTAGGCGATATGAGATAAAGCCCGGGCATGAGTCGTAAAACCTAACCTTCATTAAATCGGCAGTTGTAAGGTGTTTCGATTTGAGCTCGTCCCCTGAATCCCCTCCTACCCTATGTAGGTGTTTTTTTTGTAGGGTTTTGAATTTAAATTTCATGTTGATACGGCAATTATTGTGGTTTTTCCCCTAAGCCTTCCCCTAATCCCCCCTTCCCTTTGGCCAATTTGACTGAAAATCAATAGGTGTCGTCCTTATGTGGTTTTGAATACATGAATAATACATAAATTTCGTGTACATACGTTCATTATATCGGGTGTTGTCGTCTTCATACTCACAGATTTTTCCCCCATTTTTGGCATAAAGATGTCGGAAAACATGAAATTCCGGAATTTCTGACCGATTACATACCTTTCTCTATACTTCATAGAGCTGGGGAAATAAAAATCAGGTATTTTCCTTATTGACACTCAACATTTTATGCAGAGATATTGTGAAACCCTTAATAAAAAATAAAGAAAAACGTATATTTTTTAAAAATTGTCTATTTCACAAAATATATTTAAAATATGGGAGTACTTTCCGTATTGCTACCATCTTCAGCCACGACTTAACAAATACTCTATTTGTAAAAAGTATAACAAAGTCAATAATCTACGTTACCCACTTATTAATGTTAACGTAAAAAAATCAACATCTAAAAAAAATTATTAATATCCACTTTTTTTTTTAACCCAAGGTTGCTTATTAAAAAACGTATAGTGGTTATTCAAATTTTAAACAACTTACTAACAATTTTATGATACTATTTACACGTTAACAGAATGCACTTTTAGAACTGTAAACAAGTTTTAACGAACGAAGGTCAGCGAAAAGAAAAAAAAAACATTATTTTCTTTAATGATATTTACCATCGGTTCATACTATAAGTAAATCTGATGACACAATGATGTATTTGCAATAAGAGAAAATAAAGATAGAGGGCACCAGTAGCTCAGTGGTATGCGTGCTTGCCTTCTGAGCTCAAGGTCATGGGTTCGAAACCCGACCTTATTTTATCTGGAAGGTAAAATAAACTTAAGCACACCGTCCTTCGGATGGGACGTTAAGCGATGGTCCCGAGCCTGTATGATGTCAGATACTCGTTAAAGACCCCTATCCTTGGTGGATAAAAATTTAGGGTAGGCAAAATTTAGGACTCCCACAATAGAGTCGGGCTCATGTCCATCAGAGTGACAAAAGAGCGCTCTGGTAGTAGGCGATATGATCTCGTAGTTAAAGCCCGGGCATGAGTCATAAAACCTAACCTAAAGATATAATAATAATGAAAACTAATAATAATAAGTATAAAAATAAATAAATAAGTAAATTAACAAATAAGTTAAAAATCATCATCATCATCATAGGCGTACAGTCCATCATGAGCCTTGGCCTCCTCCAGGAAATGTCCCCATGCAGATCTGTCCTGGGCCAGTCTCTACCAGCCCACCGCACCAAACCGTCTTCCGTCTCGTTCCACGGTCTCCAGCCATCTTCTTCTGGATCTTCCTCTTCTCCTACTCTCCGGTAGGTTTAAATGGAACATTCACGAGTTTCTTTGGTATGTCCTCGTCAATCCGTCTTACATGTTCGGCTCAACGGAATCTAGCAACTCTAATCCAGTGCGACAATTTTGGCTCTGTAATAGAGTTCGTACAACTCCTAGTTAAAAATAAGTAAAAATAAATAAATAAGTAAAAATAAATTACATAAAATAATAATAAGAAATTGCATAGACCAAATAATGAAATAAAGCTAGATTATAATAAATAAATGATGTCCAAATTAATAATGGGAAAATATTTATAGGTGAAAGAAATAAAATAAAATAATAATTTAAATAATGAATACAAAATAATTAGTAGGTGTCTTATTTTAAAATTCGTTGTCTTTCACATCCCAGATAGAAAAACCTATGGAGGGTTTCGAAACCGCGATCTTGAACTCAGTAAACAAGCACGCATACCTTAAATATTGATATAAACCACTTTTTTAAAAAACTTCGTTACACAATCCAAAAAAATAATGGCTATTCTCGTTTTTAAGATTGTAGGCCTTGAAACGTGAAATTCCGATGAAAATTCGATCTCGGATTTCCGCACTATTACAATACTTATACTACCAGGTATAATAAAGTAAAAGAAGGAATGACAAAATAAAGATAAATAGAAAAGAATAAAGTGTTTCTAGGTTTTCCTTTTTCGTTGCATTTCTTGGTATTCCTTTTATCATTCATGAGAGATTTAACTTTTTTTGCCATATTATCACGTGAACAAAGTTTTCTTAGAAGAGTTTATCTCAACTTAGAGAGAGTAAGCACTTCTATTTTTGAAAAAAAAAAAAAATTCATTCATTTTGCTGATGGATACAAGGAAATAACCACTGAATCGCTTGTGATGTACCGTATATCGAGGTTACTTTGTACCTTGAAGTTCATTGTACCAAACTCTGAGAAAGTTAAAGCGCCATTTTACTTCCCCAAATATAAGAAGTATAGGGGAAGTTATGTAATCGGTCAAAAATTTGATGCGAGGTTTTCCAACCTTCAGATTCCAAAAATGAAAAATAATAATGTCTGTTAATCTGTGTGTATGTGTCTGAGAACACGATAACTCCCAATAGAATCGATGTATCGACACGAAATTTTATATGTGTATCTTAAAACCTTTAAGGACGACAGCTGTTGATTTTCAGACAAATCAGCCAAAGGAAAGGGGGATTAGGGGAGAGGCTTAACTCAAAAACCACAATAACTGCCGATGTATTTGATCGAAACACAATTTAGTCGTGAAATATTGATTATTAGCGCAAACGGTCGACTGGTTTTGGAGGGAGGTTTCGCTCTCGTTAATTGATTAATTCGTTCTGATGAAGTACATTGACGATGATTCACTGACGAATTTTTTTAAAATATTTAGTATACCGATCATTATAAGTGCATACAAAAATTCGTACTTGTTAGATTGGCTAGACTGGTAAATTTATCAAAGCAATAGTGTTCCTAACCCTTGGAAATTTTTTGTTTATTTATAGGTTAGGTTTTATGACTCATGCCCGGGCTTTAACTGCGAGGTCAAATCGCCTACTACTAGAGCGCTTTTTATTCACTCTGGTGGACTCTACTGTTGGAGTCCTAAATTTTGCCTACCCTAAATTTTTATTCACCTAGGGTAGGGGTCTTTAACGAGTACCTGACATCGGGAGATGCACGATTCCTCTCCGACCTCCACGATTCCTCTAAGTGCAGTTTTGATTGCGTTTAGCCCATGGCAGGTTTCCTCTCACCTATGATCTTGTTTACTTTAACTTGTTTACTTTCCGTCACCAGCCCTTCCTCACCATTCATGCATCCGTCTGGAAACCATCCCTTGCTCAGTGTCCCAGTGTCAAGGTCAGTGTTCACATTATTATTCATCATTATTTATATAATAAAATTATTTAACCTGAATTGTCCTCATAGCTTAGAAACTAAGGAGAGGGGCAGATATATCGTCCCGCCGGCGGAACGCCGGCTATTACGCCCCTACAATTTATATTAAGTGTGTGATCTGAACTTTATTATTTACTTATTCCCTACACAACTGAGAGGAATCCTGCCATTCGGTTGAGAGCACTCAACTTCGTCCGAGAGGAATCGTGATGTGGGGATTAGACTGTTCCCCCCACTGCTCTTAATTGGAGAGGAATCCGGCGACGCCCCTGACATCGTACAGGCTCGGGACCATCGCTTAATGTCCCATCCAAAGGACGGCGTGCTCAAGTGTATTTTACCTCTCAGATAAAATAAACTAAGAGCCTCGGTCGGGTTTCGAACCCACGATCTTGAGCTCAGAAGATAAGCACGCATACCACTGAGCTACCGGCGCCCTCTGTGTTAATTAAAAATAAATAAAATCACGAAAAAAGTTGTAGACAAGAGAAATCTATAATAAATTGTGGTATCTAAAGGTAACGAAGCATAGAATCTCAGTAAAGGGCTGTCGGAACAATTTACTGCAACAAAAGCGTAACATTAGATTTATTCAGAAATCATAAAGAAATATTCCCTCGTTATAGAGGGCATAAAAGACGCCCAACCACGGTTTTGGCAATTGTTTTTATAATTTCTGGAAAAATCTAAGGTTAAGTAAGAGCTTGCAGTAAATTGTTCCGACGGTTCTTTTCTCGATTCAGAGAAAAAATAACAATAAAAAACTTTCTTACACCAACCATGTTTTTACAGATTACTCTCTCTCTCGTCATCACTCTCAAAACCATTTCATACTTACATTACTGGATATATGAGAGTCATGTGTTGGCTTGAGGAGTTTAATTTGTTTCATTGTATATCATTTGAGAGTGATTTTTTTTATAGTAATTCCAATATGTAATAAATTCGAGGGAGGGAGAGTGTGATCTGTAGAAAAGTGGTTGGTATAAGAAAGTACTTGGTCACATCACATATATTTTATTGTGTTTTATCAATATATTTGTTATCTATATAATATATAATAGATTAAAGAAAGTCTACAATAAAGAGAGAGCCACATAACATTCTAAATTGGCTTAATAGATCATATCAACTTCAATAAAGTCTTATCTCTTGTCCGAGAGGATCCGACACCAACTTAGGTCATCATATATATTTAGAAATAATTATATATCAAAATATATATTAAATTGAATGTCTGTCCGGGTATCTGAAATTGTATTTATGGCACTTGAAGGGTATTTAGGGGCGAAACTACATTTTAGGGGCCCTCAGCTTTTTGTTTGAAGGAGATCCACCCCCACTCCGTTAATTTGTTGAGGAAAACCGGTAATGTACTTCCCCAGAATGAATTAATTTTTAGTTCCCCCTCCAAAACTAGTCGACCGAAATTTTGTGTCGATAGATTAATTACATCCGCTGTTATTAATGTTTTTAATTTGAGCCCCCTCCCCTGAACATCCCCTTCCTTTCTCCCGATATCACTGAAATTTGACAGGTTATGTCCTAATGGAGTTCTGGCTTATGTCAATGTCATTAATGAATTTAGTGTATCGAAAAAAATGAAATTCCAGTGAAAAAAACATAAAATTTCTGTCTGATTACATAACTCCCTGTATACTTGGTATATCTGGGGAAGTATATATGTATGTGAGTTGGAGCTGGGGGACGTTGCTCCTGTAATCTATTTGCAAACGTTGCCTCCTATCTGGTAAAGGTTCTGTTATCATGGGGACTGATAACAGTTATCTTTATATGAGAGCTATTTCTTGACGCAGCCCTGATAACATTCTCACAAGTGTTGTATGTTTGTGTGGAGGTTTGTGGCTCTCATAAAACGATACTTACGTACATTTTGAGGAAGTACATATAAAATACAATTATAATGGTCCTTACGCTAAAACAATTAAATTGGTTACGGATTTCAACTTTTATCTCTAACGATAAAGTCATTCCGTCACTTCCTTCTGTCCTATTTTACCTAATTCATTACCATGATATTAATTCCTCGGCTAGACGAAGCATAGAGGAAGTTTAGTAATCGGCTATGTACATACGTACTTCCACTATTATTTTTTCACTCATTTTTATTCTTATGTTTTCACTCCTACATTTTTTTTTCTTTTTTTTTTTTTTTTTTTTTTTTTTTGGTTTCATGTACGATGCAATTAGTCATGACTCTTATAATGGTGTTTTACCTAATTATTTACGACATCCATGCCCCCGGAAGGGAGTATTATCTACGAAATAAAACTTACTCCCGGACCGGATTCGAACCCGCAAACCATGGTGAGACCATGCGACTAAAACCCTACGCTCTAGCCCGCACGGCTACCATGGCTCCCACTCCTACATCTTAACTTCTTATTTTTATTCTTATTTTTTTCACTCCTACATCCTAAAGGGGCCTACACCCTAAGATCACTCTCCTTAGACTGTCAACACTTCCACAACTCTCCTTTGATTATATAAACAGATGATCCTTTTTAAACAAAATGAGACTAGTCCATTTTTTTTATTTTTTGGCCTTATGTACGATGCATATTAGCCATGTCATTGTGTTATTTACTAATTATTTACAACATCCATGCGACAAAAGCCCTACGCTCTAGCCCGCACGGCCACCATGGCTCCCGTGGTCCATCTTTGTATATTAGGTTAGGTTTTATGACTCATGCCCGGGCTTTGACTATGAGATCATATCGCCAACTACCAGAGCGCTCTTTCGTCACTCTGGTGAACATGAGCCCGACTCTATTGCGGGAGTCCTAAATTTTGCCTACCCTAAATTTTTATTCACCTAGGTCAAGGGTCTTTAACGAGTACCTGAGCTTAACGTCCCATCCGAAGGACGACATGCTTAAGTTTATTTTACCTCCCAGATAAAATAAACTAAAGGCCTCGGCCGGGTTTCGAACCCACGATCTTGAGCTTAGAAGGCAAACACGCATACCACATTTTTTTAAAATTTGCTATCACGATTTCTCGTTCGCGAATTGTTGTTTGAGCACCCATTTTTAAAACTGGATGGAACACCCTCGGAGCAAAGCTCTTTACAAGGCTGAGAACTGTTATTATTTGTATTCCAATAAATGGAATTAGAAACAACAAAAACAAACATTGCATCATTTTCACTGTGAGCTGATTATTTGCAGTTTATTCCAACATTCAAATTCACGTTTTAACAAAATAATAATTATTTATATTCGAATATTATTTTAATTAATTTAATGTTTAGTTTAAATGTTATAAAAGTTTCATTGGAAATGTATTACAGTTTATTATTCAAAATCGCTATTTATAAATTAAAAATTGTTTGCATCCTTTCGACTGTGAGCCACCGTACTTCTCCAGGACGTTTTCGGCTAACTTCAAAGCCAATCGAGCTTCTGAAGCAAAAACACTAAATTTGGTGTCAATACATTCATTACATCGGCAGTTATTTGGTTTTTCAGTAGAGCCTCTCCTCTGATCCCCCTCCCCTTCGGTTGATTCCGCTAAACATTTATAGGTGTTGACCTTATAACGCATTGTATGTACAAATGAAATTGCAAGTCAATTCATTAATTACAACAGTAGTTATTAGAGTTTTGTGTTAAGGAGTGTTCTGGATACACATATAAAATTTCGTGTCGATCCATTCATTCTATCGGGAGTTATCGTGTTCACTGACGCACACACACATAAATATTTCTTTTAATTTTTAGAATCAGAATATCGGAAAACATTAAATTTCGTTGAAATTTCTGACCGATTATATTTCTTCCCCTATATTTGTTATGTGTGTCAGTGAACACGATAACTCCCGACAGAACGAATAAATCGACATGAAATTTTATATGTGTATCCAAAACCCGCTAAGACCACCTATAGGTTCTCTGTAATGAATGTATCGATACAAATTTCATATGTAAATTCAGAACCTCTTAAAGACGACACATGATAATATATAGTTGCGTAAAAAAGCAAATTTCTAAAAAAAAAAAAAAAAAAAGGTTTTAATTTAGTTTTGATTTCAGCATTTATCTCGTAAACCTTCAAAAAATCGTGTTTCATATAAAATTATTTATAACATACGAAATTGCAAGTCAATTCATTCATTACAACGGTAGTTATTAGAGTTTTGTGTTAAGGAGGCTACTAGATACACATATAAAATATCGTGTCGACATAAATATTTTTTTGCATTTTTGGAATCAGGATATCGAAAAACATTAAATTCCGTACATTTTAGTACAGTTATACAGTTATATAATAAACATGAGAGGGCGCCGGTAGCTCAGTGGTATGCGTGCTTGACTTCTGAGCTCAAGAACGTGGGTTCGAAACCCGACCGAGGCCCTTAGTTTATTTTATCTGGGAGGTAAAATTAACTTGAGCACGCCGTCCTTCGGATGGGACGTTAAGCGATGGTCACGAGCCTGTACGATGTCAGGTACTCGTGAAAGACCCCTACCCTAGATGAATAAACATTTAGGGTAGGCAAAATTTAGGACTCCCACAGTAGAGTCGGGCTCATGTCCACCAGAGTGACGAAAGAGCATGAGTCATAAAACCTAACCTAATTATTAATATAGTGTTAATTTTATAACCAAATTGTAGTAATATTTAAGTGTTTGTTAATTAGAGTTCATTTTAAATAATTGTTATATTTGTACATATCAAAATAATTTATTTTACTTTTTATTTCATTACAATGTATTTTATGAGGTTATTTGTAAACAATTTTATTTTGTGTAATAATAGGCTTCGCCTGTAGAAATAAATAAATAAAATTTAGCACATGCGACATATTAATTTCAAATTCATTGATATAATCGTTCACACAGAAGACATCATTGAGAAAATAATCATCATTGAGAACTCGATCTTGGATTTTCGCACGATTACAATAATTTCTTATACAGAAGGTAGGTAAAACAAAATAAAAAGAAGAGACAGATTAGTCTTCTTGCGAAGTTCAAATGATGAAGTGACACGTGAAGGGATGAAGGTTCAAAGGGAAAAAGACAAAGGGGTTGGGATAAAGGAAGAGGATTCGAACCGTGAACTATTTGAGTTAATAAAGAGGGGTGGGGTGGGGGAGAGATGAGGGTCACGTGACTGACGCTATCCTCACGATATAGGGGCTTAACTTGAGTACAGTACAATAGCCAATGTATCTGATGAATTGAGATAGCTACAATGAAAAAAGTTATCGGTCAATCACCGGCTATGTACTTCCCCAGAACGATATAATCAATCAAGTTGTTGCTCCCCCTCCAAAACCAGACAACCGTTTGTTCTAAAAATCAATGGTTGACTTACATAGAGACTTCTGAATAATCATACTAAATGTTGTTATTACATCAGAAGTTATAGGATATTAGTGAAGTAATAAAATATTGTATTAGCGTTCCCTTCATTATTAATACAATGTACATAGAGTATATCGTCGCTTGGATGCAGAAATAGCTTATGTCACAAATTGCTAATTTTACAGGGGAGATGTTTTTTAGTTTTTTTGGTTACTAACTTTGGCGCTGCGGAAACATAGGTTAGTACGAACTTTGGCGATGGGGGCGCCAGCTGTGAAGATGGACATACGCTACTTCTGCACCCAATGTAAAACTTTTTTTTCTATAATATGTGCATAATATAACAAAATAGCGAACAATGGACATAGACTAGTTCTGCATCCAAGCGACGATATATGTACAATAAAAATACATAAAAGATTCGTGAGTTACGGAATTATTATTTGCTCGTAAATACACGTGGCTCATATAATTGATAATCTAATAATTGAATGTAAATTTTAGTTTAACAAATTTGATATTATTTTGCGAACGCCGGATAAGGGAGAGCGCCGGTTAACAGAATGCCGGGTAAGGGAGAGTCTATTGTATATGGATTCAGAAGCTACTATGCAAGTCAAATATTGAGATTTAGCATTGGAGGGAGAGTGAAAACATAATTGAGTGGTTGACGCGAAAAAGGTTCTAAACGCCAAAATAACACTTCCTTCCGCTGCCATGTTGAGAACTACTGGTGGCTGTTAGAACCTTCTTCCATGAGGCCCAACGCTGACGTGGGCTCAATACTACCAACTGCTGCTGTAACGGCAAAAAAAAACTTCCCTACACAGTCCCTAGAGGCCTATAGAACCTTATTCCACAGAAATCTCATTTTCGACTAAAGTGGCGCTTAGAACCTTTTTCGCGTCAACCACTCAATTGTTGAAAAAGTGCTGGGGAAGTACATTGCTTGTGATTCAACAGCGATTTTTTTTTTTTTTCATTAATGAATTTTGGGTATTGAAACATATGAAATTCCAGTGAAAAAAACATAAAATTTCTGTCTGATTACATAACTCCCTGTATACTTGGTATATCTGGGGAAGTATATATGTATGTGAGTTATAGCTGGGGGACGTTGCTCCTGTAATCTATTTGAATACTCATACTAAATGTTCTTATTACATCAGCAGTTATAGGGTTTTTGAGTTGACCGCCTTCTCTGATCTCGCCCTTCCCTTTTGCCAATTTTGAGTAAAATTAACGAGGGCCGCCCTCAATGGGTTTTGAATTTAAATATGAAATTTCATGTCTAAGGGTTTCTGAACCCTCTTACTAAATCTTGTGTCGATACATTTACATCAGCACTTATTGAGTTTTTTAAGTTGAGCCCCCTCTGATCCCCCTCCTCCCCTTCTGTTGATTCTGCAAAAAATTGCTACATTTCGTTTATATATGGTTTTGAATTTACATATAAATTTCTGTGTGAACACGATAACTCCCTATGTGTATCAAGAACCCTCCTAACAATGACACCTATTGTTTTTCAGCCTAATCGACAAAATGTAAGCTTCAACATAAGAATTCGGATAACTCTTGGTGGAATGAATGTATCGACACAAAATTTAATTTGTGAATTTATAATCTCATATGTACACATGCCCAAAACCCCATGAGGATTACACCTGTCGATTTTCAGCCAAATCGGCCAGAGGGCAAAGACTGTAATAAATGCCACTATCATATATATAAAGCTGAAAATGTCTGTGCGTTGTACCGCTATAACTCACGAACGGCTTGATGGATTTGATTAATTTTTTTAAAAAATTTGTTCGTCATCGTCTGTGGAAGGTTATAGGCGTATTAGTACCTCAATATCTGGTCCATCCCAGCATCCACCCACGCAATCTTTGTAACTCAAAAACCACTGCAATGATTAATGAGGAATCTTTTTGAATAGATAAGTTTTATCTAGTTTTAGCTCCAAAGCTAGCGTTACTACAGTTGAAGGACTATAAGCCTTATTCCGTATGAATAATTGAAAATTATAACATCATGAATGTACTGTCGAGGAACTGAATAGCCTTATAGGAGATATTGGGAGAAAAGTCAAAGTTCCCCGGGCAACGCCGGGTATTACTGCTAGTAATAAATGTATCAACTCAAAATTTCATATGTGAATTTAAAATCCCATAAGGGTGACACTTAGGAATTTTCAACGGAATTAGCAGAAAAAAAATAGAGGTAGCAGGAAGGGGGTTAACTTCAACTTTGTATCGACATGAAATTTCATATTTAAACTCAAATCCCAATGAGGACATAACCTGTCAAATTTCAGAGGTATCAGCTGAAGGGAAAGGGCGGTTCAGGAGAGGGGGCTCAATTCAAAAACCCTAATAACTTATGAAATTATAGACACAAAATTTAGTATTGATTTAGGAGCCCCTATGTAATTCGAATGCTGAATGTATAAATATAATGAATGTATAATAAATAAACCTAAGCACGCCGTCCTTTTCGGATGAGAGGTTAAGCGATGGTCCCGAGCCTGTACGATGTCAGGTACTCGTTAAAGACCCCCGCCCTAGGTGAATAAAAATTTAGGGTAGGCAAAAAATTAGGACTCCCATAGTAGAGTCAGGCTCATGTTCACCAGAGTGACGAAAGAGCGCTCTGGTAGTAGGCGATATGACCTCGTAGTTAAAGCCCGGGCATGAGTCATAAAGTCGACCAATTTGGAGGTATAGCTCGGTCGATTATAACGGTTATTTCATTCTGGGGAAGTACATTGCCGGTGATTCACTGACGATTTTTTCTTTATTAGTATCGTAATTATTTATTTAATTATTATTATTATTTATTTCTATGAAGTTGACTAGCTAAGCTTCCTCCAACAACTGTTACAAAACTCTCCCCAACGATAGATAGGACACGCGTTGAACAAATACACTAAACGTAGACTCGGCGTTGTACAATCGCCTTTCATAGAAAGTTTGATAACACTATCACAGCAGATGTTTTCTTTAACGATAAACACTTTTATTGCCCCCTAATTAAATAGATTATATATATATCCTAAGCTAATCAAAGTCGGATGGATGACACACATTTATTTTACTCTTATACACTTATATTTATAAAGACATGTTGGTTATTGTTGCAGAAGCCAATGGAGGAGTGGCAGTGGCCACCCCTTCACAATTATATTTATAAAGACATGCTGGTTATTGTTGCAGAAGCCGGTGGAGGAGTGGCAGTGGCCGCCCCTTCACAATTATATTTATAAAGACATGTTGGTTATTGTTGCAGAAGCCGGTGGAGGAGTGGCAGTGGCCGCCCCTTCACAATTATATTTATAAAGACATGCTGGTTATTGTTGCAGAAGCCGGTGGAGGAGTGGCAGTGGCCGCCCCTTCACAATTATATTTATAAAGACATGTTGGTTATTGTTGCAGAAGCCGGTGGCAGTGGCCGCCACTTCACAATTATGTTTATAAAGACATGTTGGTTATATACATATATATAGGTGCAAAATCCAACAGACCACCAAAAATGCGCAAACAGCACACGGACGCACACACAGAGAAAAAAACCTAAAATTATTTTCCACATATATATATATATATATATAGCTCAAGGTCGTGGGTTCGTAGCCCGACCGAGGCCCTTAGTTTATTTTATCTGGGAGGTAAAATAAACTTAAGCACGCCGTCCTTCGGATGGGACGTTAAGCGATGGTCCCGAGCCTGTACGATGTCAGGTACTCGTTAAAGACTCCTCCCTACCCTAGATGAATAAAAATTTAGGGTAGGCAAAATTTAGGACTCCCACAGTAGAGTCGGGCTCATGTCCACCAGAGTGACGAAAGAGCGCTCTGGTAGTAGGCGATATGACCTCGTAGTTAAAGCCCGGGCATGAGTCATAAAACCTAACCTAACCTAACCTATATATATATATATATATATATATATATATATATATATATATATATATATATATATATATATATATATATATATATATCTGTTTCGGCATTATCCCATCCATTCAAAGAAAGATCCTCCGCACAACATATGGCCCAATACACGCTGGAGAAGACTGGAGACGACAGACGAACCAGAAGAAGAAGAAGAAGAAGAGTTTACTATAACAGTCGCATTTACAGAGGTACAATTATACAATAAGGTTCCTTAACCATTACCCTTATACACTAAATACAAATCAAAAATAATCAGTTAAATTAAAAACAATGCTACTCCTTAAGAGTAAATTTTAAAAAACCCTAAAGAAAAACAAAACAAATATAATGTAACTGAAATGAATAGAAAAATAATAAATTATTAAACATTCAAAAAGAGAGATTATAATTTAAAATCTTGAACGGATATTTTTGTGTTTCCCTCCCTGAGTTTTCCTTATTTTCTTTACCAAAACGTTTTGATTTGTGTCACACTTAAGTAGAAAGTTTTTACTGAAATTTATTATGTAGTCCTGTAGGAGCTCAACGTTTAGGTCTTCATGGATTTGGTAGCTACCAACCAATCTAAGGCATTTGTTTTGGGCCACTTGAAGAGTTCTCAAGTTGATATTGCTTGCAGACGAACCAGGAGGTATGTATGTACATATATAAATTTCCAATCGCTCATAAACACATAAATAAACTTATAGCGCCTCAAATAATAAATAATAAATTTCCGTATGAAATATTTCAAAAAAATGATATCGCATAGCAAAGAATTATAAAATCTTGTTTTACTAATGGTACCTATTTTATACGAAAAATGATAAAAATTAAGAAAAAAATATATGTATATATGTTATGTGGCAATTACAGTATGTACTTTGAAAGTACATATATACAGTACAGTACTGTAGTACAGTACTACTTTCATATACCAACCATGATTACAGACCCCTCTCAAAATAATTTTTTATAACTGGCATTACTGGGTATAAGAAAGTCGCTCTCAGATACAAAAAATTACAGCTGACACCATCTCATTAATGCTAGTATGGAATGATTTTGAGAATGGGGAAGAGTGATCTGGTTGGTATAAGAAAAGTCCTGTATTGGCCTAATATAATTTTTTTTAAATAATATAATAATAATAATAAACGTATTTATTTCTTTTTTTCTTTTTACATATGTACATTAATAATAATAATAATAATTATTATTATTATTATAATAATAATAATAATTATTATTATTATAATAATAATAATAATAATAATAATATTTACAGACAATACTCATTGTCAAATTGACCGTTTGAGGGGTTATCTCTACTATTTCTACTCGACAATATATATAAGTATATAAATACAAAAAAAACATCCTCCTATTTATATATTATTAATAATTAAATTCTGAAACTAATTCAACTCTATAATTCCAGGCAGCTTTGCAATAGTTAATTAAATTTTTGTGATTTCCTCCATTTAGCTATTCAATAAACTGATTATAGCTTAATTCTGTTTTAGGTTAGGTTAGGTTTTATGACTCATGCCCTGGCTTTAACCACGAGGTCATATCGTCTACTACCAGAGCGCTCTTTCGTCACTCTGGTGGACATGACCCCAACTCTACTATGGGAGTCCTAAATTTTGCCTATCCTAAATTTTTATTCACCTAGGGCAGAGGTCTTTAACGAGTACCTGACATCGTAAAGGCTCGGGACCATCGCTTAACGTCCCATCCGAAGGACGGCGTGCTTAAGTTTATTTTACCTCCCAGATAAAATAAACTAAGGGCCTCGGTCGGGTTTCGAACCCACGATCTTGAGCTCAGAATGCAAGCACGCATAAATACCGAAAGTACTCCCATATTATATATTATTTGTGAAATAGACAATATTTTTTTAAAAACATACGTTTTCTTTATTTTTAATGTTATGTAGCTAGAAGAGGCGAAAGATGTCCAGTTCTGGTAGTGGCCATCCTGATGAAGGCATCGTTAAAATATGGATGTGAGGATGATGGATGCATCATCTTTCTCAAGTTGTTCTTCCATAACCAGAGACATCATCAACAACCTTCCCAAGGACAACCAACCTAAAACTTGTCTCACTTCGGGGCGAGATGCCTTTCCAACAAAACATTTAGGTTAGGTTAGGTTTTATGACTCATGCCCGGGCTTTAACTACGAGGTCATATCGCCTACTACCAGAGCGCTCTATCGTCACTCTGGTGGACATGACCCCAACTCTACTATGGGAGTCCTAAATTTTGCCTACCCTAAATTTTTATTCACCTAGGGCAGAGGTCTTTAACGAGTACCTGACATCGTACAGGCTCGGGACCATCGCTTAACGTCCCATCCGAAGGACGGCGTGCTTAAGTTTATTTTACCTCCCAGATAAAATAAACTAAGGGCCTCGGTCGGGCTACGAACCCACAACCTAGAGCTCAGAAGTCAAGCACGCATACCACTGAGCTACCGGCGCCCTCTACAAAACATTTATTTATTAACATAATTACAGATGGGCCGGAGCTCATTTGAAAATGGCAAAACAGTGTAAACATAGCTCACAAATTGTAAAATAATGTTGTCGGTGAATCACCGGTTATATAATAATAATAATAGATTTATTTCCGTTAAACCAATACATGGTAATAGGATACGTCAAAAGAATTTAGGTATATATTAAAATAGCTTATAAATTAGATTTATAACTACTTGAGTCTAACACACCTATGATTAATAGTAATAACAAAACTATTAAAAGAAGTAAAATGAAATTAATAAAAACTGAATAAATAAATACTTAAAAATATATTAATATAAAAAAAAATTAATACATAGATACATTTATAAGAAGTAGATACATTTTCAATTTAATAAAAATTAAGAATAACTATTTTTCAAAAAACTCTTCGGAAGTGCCTTTAACCCAACAATGTTCTTACGTCCCTTCATCAGGTCCCAACGTGCGAGATATAGAAAATAAAAAGAAAACAATGTACTTAACTATAACATTATATAAAAAAAATATACATATATGTATGTATATTAATCATTATAAATGAATAAATAAAACAATAACATACAATGGACCTTCCTTTAAGGTGTGTAGGAACTCTGCCAAAAGAAAAAAAAAGAAATGTCTGTGTGTTGAAGAACATGATAAATCCCTGTAGAATGAATGTATCGACACAAAATTTATATTTTTAGATACCTAGAACCCCACTAAGACAATGCCTTTCAGTTTTAAATAATATCATATGTATTCTGAACGCACTGCGGTGTCCATATTAGTCGAACGAACTGTGCAAAATATTTCTTAACAAAAAATTATCTTAGAACCAGTGGCGCCGGAACAGGGGGGCAGGGGGGTCAGCTGCCCCCCAATATTTTGGTTGGGGGGGGGGCAACCGATGCTTGTTGCCCCCCCCCCCCCCCCCCCAAAAAAAAAAAAATCTGAATGGTACTTATGTCACCAGATTTATTTCGACAATGGATCGTCATGGGACTACATATTATCATTTTAGTATTATTGTATATTTAAATCATTGAATGAAAATCATTCAGTATTATGGAAGAATTTAAACTTTTCACTGCTTTCAAATTTATATCTCATATATACATACATATATGTAAGTCAATCAAAATACTTAAATTTCGCGGGCGATATGATTCGGTAAAAAAAGTCAGGTGTCGCGACGGACTACGGTTCATCAGACACGTGCACAAAAAGAGACCTCACGAAACTGCAGCTCATAACCTAAAAATTCTACAGCTGTCAATAGAGTTAATGCTCGTGTTTACTCTGTTCTGTGTGCAATGAGTTGAAAAATAGTTTATAATGGCTCAAAATTGATTTTTTCGGAGCGACTTCCTCTAAGAGAGTTCGTGAACCAGAAGAAATTGAAGATGGTTGCTACTACTAGCTTATGGATTTTTTTGAACCTTTACAATTTGAAAGAATCGACGAAATATATTCTCAGTAAAATATCCTTGATATTCGAACGCAATCGCGGTATTTTTTCGAATAATAATTGAGCATTAATTCCGTTGATACTTTATGAAATATCTGATACATAATCGTATATTATATAACTATATATATCGTATAGTTATAATATATCATGCCACTGTGGAAAATGTTTTGCCCCCCCGCCCCCCCCCCCCCAAAAAAAAATTTTTGTTCCGGCGCCACTGCTTAGAACCAAGAGTGGATACATTTTTTAATCTGATTGATCGTGATCATCTTACTGGTTTTATAGTGATTGTGCAAGAGCTATGCGATCGTTGATGTTGATCTTTAAATAGCAAATATTGCATTTTTAATATTTATTTAATAGCTATCCTATCGCTGTGACTTTACAGCGAAATCGGTTACTCAAAAATTTTAATAACTGCCGATGTATCGACAAAAAATTTAGTATGAGGGTTCAGAAGTCACTATTGATTTTTAGCACAAACGTTTAATTCTTGCTGGGGAAGTACTTTGAAGATGATTCACCTATTTTTTTTTTTTTTACGACTATAAGAAGTAAAGTCTCAGGTTGTGGGACGTGTTTAACGACACACGTCCATATGGTTCTCGGATAGTTTACACTACAGAGAACAATAAAATTGTCTGTAAGTACCCGCATGAGTTGAGTGCAGCACATGCCGCCCACATAGCAGTCCGGGAGGTCACGCGACACAACACTTTCATCCCCTCTAGCCATCCACCCCAATGGTCCTATCCTCCATTTCTCGTGGGAATCCTCCCTTTAATCCTTGTCTTCCCATTTGCTTTCTAAAAAGTCAACACTGGTAATGTACCTCCCCAGAATGAAGTCGACTGTTTGCGTAAATATTCAAGTTGACTTGCATAGGGGCTCCTAAATCCTTATACTAAATTTTCTGTCGATAAATTCATTACATCTGCAATTATTGAGATTTTTTGAATTCAGCCCCCTCCCCAGAACCCCCTTCAAGTAGCCTTCGCTTCAGCCGATATCGCTGAAGTTTGAAAAGTTATGTTCTCATTTGGTTTTGACATTAAATGTGAAATTTCATGTCTAAGGGTTTCTCAATCCTCTTACTAAATGTCGTGTCGATACATTTACATCAGCACTTATTGGGGTTTTTGAGTTGAGCCCCTTCTGATTCCCCCCCCCCCCCCCCCCCCCCCCCCCTTCTGCAGAAAATTCCTACATTTCGTTTATATAGGGTTTTGAATTTACATATGAATTTCTGTGTGAACACGATAACTCCGTATGTGTATCAAGAACTCTCTAACGACGACACATATTGTTTTTCAGCCTAATCGACAAAAGGGAAGAGGGGGATTTATTCTAGCCTCAACTTTTTCTATATCGTAATTTATTGAGGTTTTTGTGTAAAGCCCCCCCATATAATAATAGTAAATATAATATGTATAAAATAAAATAAAAAAAGCGCAAACATTAACACGTAGAATACTCTTTATAATTAAAATACACAATATATTATATTAACTTATTGGCGTTAACAGGGATGATAATTTGAAGTGGGTTTGGTCGTTAAAACTTTGTGTTGACTGCCGATGGCCTAATCCGATACCGGTTCACTTTATGTTTATACTTTTGTGGAATTAGACAATATAAAAATTAAACAAGTTCTTTGTTTTTATGTATTTTTTTAGCTTTCCACTATATACTTGATCAGAGAAATGTATTCTGACACAAGAACTATTAAACAATCGAACAAATTACCCGTTATTCAGAAAAAATGATAGTGTACCTAAATGTACAAATAACTCGTATTTCAATCATCATTGTGATATATATTTAGTTATTATGACTCATGCCCGGGCTTTAACTACGAGGTCATATCGCCTACTACCAGAGCGCTCTTTCGTCACTCTGGTAGACATGAGCTCGACTCTACTATGGGAGTCCTAAATTTTCCCTACCCTAAATTTTTATTCACCTAAGGCAGGGGTCGTTAACGAGTACCTGACATCGTACAGGCTCGGGGACCATTGCTTAACGTCCCATCCGAAGGACGACATGCTTAAGTTTATTTTACCTCCCTGATAAAATAAACGAAGGGTTTCGAACCCACGACCTTCAGCTCAGAAGACAAGCACGCATACCACTGAGCTACCGGCGCCCCCACAAATATATTTGTTTATTGCTTTGCGCGGGCCCCTTGTGTTTAATTTGAGAAACAAAAACCAGAGAACAGGAACGTTCAAAAGCAATCGCAACTGCAATAGTCCATTTCATTATTCTCTGCTCTGTATCAAGACACTGCTGCTATTATAGCTATACACCTTTTGCAGTGCTATACACCTTTTTGCCGACCCCCCCCCCCCCCCCCCCACACCCCATTACAATTCTTTATTATTTTATATTGTGGCATAGTTTAGAGAAAATAAGAATAAAACAAATGCAGTAGTAAAATGTGTAAAATATATTATTTAAATAATATAATAATAATCATCGGGAGTTAATTCCATATAATATTATAAATGTATATAATAGTATATAAAACATATAACTGCAATATCGATAAAGATATTTAAGAAATATAATATGCTTTTATTGAAATAATTGTTATGCAACTACTAATGGAAGTAACGATATTGAATTATTAATGTTATTTCTTTATGGATTGGTAGCCATGTCAAAACAGGGAAGGTTATAGTGACTACTTTATCATTCAAAGTTACTGTTTTATCAATTACTTTTAACTTGTACACATTTTGTTTCATTTAGTAGTATCAAAATGGCAGAATTATTGCTAGATTCGAACATTAGGGGATACGTTTTCCTTCCAATTGTTCTTATAACATTTTTAGTAGGAATAGTGAGACATTATGTTGCTGTGATAACAGCTACACCCAAGGAAGCGGATATTTTACAAGTTCAAGACAGCCAGGTTATGATCCGTTCTAGGGCTTTACGTGAAAATGGTTGCTACATAAATAGCGCTTCGTATCATATGAGACGACACTTTTTCAACAATGAAGATACTGGCTACTTCAAAACTCAAAAACGAACATCTCCCAGTCAAAACCCAATGACGGATCCTAATATAATGACAGACATGCTCAAAGGTAACGTAACAACTGTTCTACCCATGATTGTTATTGGAGGTTGGATCAATTGGATGTTTTCTGGATTTGTTACTACCAAAGTACCTTTTCCACTTACACTCAGATTTAAACCAATGTTGCAAAGAGGAGTTGAACTGCTCTCATTAGATGCTTCATGGGTCTCCTCTGCCTCCTGGTATTTTTTGAATGTTTTTGGACTAAGAAATATATACAATTTGGTTCTTGGAGAAAATAACGCTGCGGATCAATCTAGACATTTTCAAGATCAGATGTCAGGTGCTGCAATGGCGATGCCAACCGACCCAAAGGCAGCCTTTAAATCAGAATGGGAAGCTTTAGAAATAAACGAACATCGTTGGCTCTTAGCAGATGTGGAGAGTGATTTATTAGCTATATAAACAGTTTGTGAACACTTTAATTAATACACCATTATTTTCTATTGTTTTATTATATTTATTTTAATTATACTATCGTGTACATAAAAAATTGTATAAATATAGCAACAACAATTGGATATTATTTCGTATTTTGATTGATATCGAATATAAGGTAAATACTAACTTAATTCATATATTAATATAAGTATTTTTGTTTTGTGGTGAAGTAAGACATGCTTTATACCTTTCTGACTCTTTTGTGTCGTTTATACACAATATAAGATTCCTGCAACGGTTTAATGTCAATCCGAAGGGGCTTTGAATCTCTGATTTTTTTTATTCGTACATTTTGATGATGCAGTTCCATGAATGTGATATTAGATCTCTTCTGTAATAATAAAGTATAATTGCACTGCCTACTAGCTCTCGAATTTGTTTGTCTTCATATATTTATTAAAACGCACTGTTTCGGCTGTTCTATTTAGCTATTTTTATTCCAACGCTTCTCTGTATTCAAGTCAAAACTATTTTCTCAATTGTTCTTAGTGCAATTTTTAGCTTATCATTTAATATTTTGCTTAATTGTCTACAAAATTCTTTGAAATTCGATTTTGTATGTACTAAGCATTCATATTTCTTTTTCCTGCTATTTTGAGATTTAATTGAATCGAGAACCAAGACATTCCAAATTTGCACAATTTCTTGTGTGAAAGCTAGACGCTACCCTACAGGCAAACTAATGATCAAATGATTTTTTTTCCTGATATTTGAGCAAAAACCCTAAAAACAAATGCAATTAATATTGTGTTTAGTATATCAAAGGGAAGCTTTACAAACTTGGTATGAAACTGTTGGGATCCGGAAAAAGTCAGCAAGAACTCCTCGGGATACAGGATATAAGATTTCAGGGCGAAAACAGTAAGGATTAATGGTGAGTCGATTCATATCTTGAAAATTCCGCGAAAAAGAATAGTCGAGGTAAAAAACACCCATCTGCCAAATAATCGCGCAACGCTTCCTACCTTTAATTATTGTTCATCTGATTATTACCATTATCTGTATTTTCCTGAATGGAAACTTGAGTTCATTTCTTCCAGAGGTTTCTTCAATTTTTGACAATATTTCGGGATACGGCCCGAAGTGTCCCGGAAAATTGTGAAAAATGGAAAAAACTGAAAAAAAAAAAAAAAAAAAAAAAAAAAAAGATACCCACAAACATTCATAAGAAACATTTTATCCTTATTAATTTTAGGGTCAATATTTATGAAAATTGCATAATTTAATACTTTTTAATAACTGGTATGAATTGTTCTGTGTACAAAGTGAAGAAAAAAATCGCGCGGTTCGAAACTCAGCCGAGGCCCTTCGGGTTTTTTTTTATCTGAGAGTTGAAATATTCTTGAACCTTTAACCTAGGTAGGCAAAATTTAGAACTCCCATAGTGGAGTCGTGCTCATGTACACCAGAACGACGAAAGAGCGCTCTGTTACAAGGCGATAGATATGACCTCATAGCTAAAGCCCGGGCTCGTCACAAAAAAAAATATTAATTAAAAATAAAACGAAATAAACTTTATAAATTTTATTAAATTCATTGTCGAACACTTCCTGTACAATCACTATCACAATAATGCAACCCTTATGGCTGAAATTGCGATGTACATTTCTTTAAAATAATGTAACAATGATAATTCAATGTGCAGAATAAATGCACTGTCTACAGGGAACTTACTTGGATTAAATTCACTGTAGGCTATTCTCAAAAATCACATTGATCTATTATATAATATCTTCATAATAACAATTTGAAATATACAATACGAAATTCAAAAACTTGGAAAAAAAATATTGAAATTGACTCAAAAATTAATGCATTAATTTAAAAAAATGTTATTACCTTAGTTGAGAATGTGTCCGTTCTTTGTGATAAAAAATCTTGTAAGTCAACTATTGATTAGCACTAACGGTCGACTGGTTTGTAAGGTGAAGCGAAAATTTAATTGATTAATTCGTTCTGGGTAAGTACATTGTCGGTGATTCATCGACGACATTGTTTTGATATACATTCTCCAAAATACTATAAAGAGGATGCGACCATTTTTACGAACGCAGAACGAACATATACCCAGACTCATCTCACCTGAAAGTATATACTCGCTACACATATGTAAAAAAATAACATTTGTTTACATAAAATTCACTTCTGAGAACGCGATATAATAAATACAAACAGATTTCAACTTGCGTTCGAAAAATGTTCAAAGTTGGTTTGAAACAAACTCAGGGTCTCCGATCTTCCCAAAATATATATTTATTTTAGAGGGCGCCGGTAATTCAGTGGTATGCGTGCTTGACTTCTGTGTTCAAGAACTTATTTTATCTGGGAGGTAAATTAAACTTAAGCCATCCTTTGGATGGGACATTGAGCGATGGTCCCGAGTCGGAACGATGTCAGGTACTCACACGTTAAAGACCCCTGTCCTAGGTGAATAAAAATTTAGGGTAGGCAAAATTTAGGACTCCCAAAGTAGAATCGGGCTCATGTCCACCAGAGTGACGAATAGGCGATATGCGTAGTTAAAGCCAGGGCATGAGTCATAATTCCTAACCTATATTTAACATATTTTTGTTAACGTTTTCCCATTAACACATTATCAAAACATTTGTGACAAATTTAAAAAAAATTATAAACATTATAGTGGTAGTCAATAATTTGATCAATTAAACACCATCTGACCTGGTAACTAACATTCCAACCACGTCACATGATGTTTAATTGACAAAATTTTAATATAGACTACCATATAAAACCATAATGATTGTAAACTGTTTATATAATCACAAACGTTTTGATAATGTAAACTGTTTATATTATCACAAACGTTTTGATAATGCCTTAATGGCGAAACGTTAACAAAAATAAAATAAATATACTCTGGGGAGACCAGAGGCTACGGAAACAACTGGCGAGCAACCTTGTGTCTCGGCGCACAAGACGGTCCGTACAAAACACTAATACGCCCTGTACTCACCTATGGCTCGGAAACATTGGCCACAACTAAAGCCGAGGAACGGGACCTCCAGATATTTGAAAGAAAAGTCCTCCGTCGAGTTTTTGGCCCAGTTTGCGACGAAGGAGAATGGAGGCGCAGAAGCAATCAGGAGGTGTACGAGCTGTACAACGAGGCAGACATTGCTACTGTGGTAAAACTGGGCAGACTTAGATGGGCCGGCCATGTCGCCAGAATGCATGAGGATATGATCCCGAAGAAACTTCTATCTGAGCCCTTATATGGACGTCGAAGAGTGGGAAGACTGAGGCTGCGGTGGTCTGACTGCGTGGCAAAAGATGCCAGGAGCATCGGGATCCGTAACTGGATGACAGCAGCACAAAACAGGGACACATGGCGATTGATGTTGGAGGAAGCCAAGACTCGTCAGCGGGTTGTAGAGCTACACTAAGTAAGCAAGTAAGGGGAGACCAGAGGCCAATCTGTTTGTTTCAAACCAACTTTACAAGTAAACATTATATTGATCTCAAATCAAGGATACTCATCCTCAACTTCAGACTTCAATATGCAAAAATGGCCAACAATAATGATAAAAATTAATAGGAGTGAAATATAAAGCGAAAAATCTAAAAAAAGGGTACATAATATCTTCTGGGTTACCTTTTTTACAGAATATTCAAACATTTTGAGAGTATATTCACAAGAAAAAATTAATATCTGATTGGAAATATTCTTATTTTAATTACAATTAATATTTTTCAAATATACAAAAGCATACTTTTTATATGGGGCCTTCCATTTTAAATTTAAGAAAATTACAATTTACGTTTCAGAATTTTAAGCTCTCATATAACGTATATTAGGTATAAAAAAAAAAAAAAAATTAACATCAACAATTTATACGTCTTATAAATTAGTAAAAATAGTTTTGTTACTCTTAGTCTAGTGAATACTTCCATACTATCTTTAAAGAAAAACGGAATGTAAACTGGGGAAATAAAACCGAAAATTCAGAAGTTTTAAGTACATGGAATGATTTTTTCATTTATTGTCTTTAAAATAAATGTTGTCTTTTTCAAATTGTTGTTATAATGAAGACATAATTCACTTTACAAAACTAAAATAACTAAATTTTAACATATTAAAGATTCTTTTCAATGTTAAATTTGTTAAAATTCTTGAGTAATAATTCAATTACCTATATTTTTACATGAGTATTAATCCTAAATGTAAACAATTATTAAAAATCTCTTTCAATTACGATTTTTTTTTTTCTTCTAATTTGAAAAAATAATTGAAAACATACACTTATTTTATATCATATAAACTTTTTCATACAATCACCATTATTTTAACTAAAATATAATTAAGAATTACTAATAATATATATTATTATGAGCTCGTTTGTATGTTTACAGTATAATATACTAATACAGCCACAAATTTAGTTAGTACAGAAAACAAATTCTGTACGACTAGAACTTCAAGTGACTAGTTCTTAAACTAGAAAAAAATCAAAAAAATCAAGGAATCACTATTTTTTAATAAATCATAAAAACTTTATTTTCCCAAATTGATAATAGAAAAAAAAAGTTAATATAAAACAATTATATTTAATGAAATGTCCGCAAAATAAAATTGCATAATTTTGGCTTATATTAGTAAATTATGTGCCCAAGGCTGTCATTAATTTATCTAAGTTAGATAATCAATTATGCATACATTTTTTAAATATATTATTTCGATGTGATTCCCACTTTATCCTTCACATATTAACAATTAAATTACAAAAATAACAATAAAAACATATTTTCCTGCTAGGAAAAAAATATATGATTAATTTGAATAACATAATTTATATTATGAAAGCAATAATCTAAAAATTGTTTTTAAAAAATCACAAATTTAAAATATATTTATATTTTAAATTTATTTTATTTTTTAAATATTTAGTTAGGAATAACCAGTCAGTAATCAACCCACAATTTCAACAATATCTTCTCAGTAATTCAACTATATTGTAAATTATGAATGATATTCTTACATTATTATTGTAAAGAAAATTGAGAGAATGAATAATAAATTATTGACTTTTGAAATTTTGAAAAAATAAAAGTTGTATTTTTCGTTGGAATGTTGTGAAGAATCTAGAAATGCATTCTTAAGGTTAAATTCACTGATTGTCTAAA
The DNA here is from genome assembly GCA_963662175.1 of Aradus depressus. Taxonomy (NCBI): domain Eukaryota; kingdom Metazoa; phylum Arthropoda; class Insecta; order Hemiptera; family Aradidae; genus Aradus; species Aradus depressus. Next base: position 26,712,374 of record OY759219.1, read on the forward strand.
TAATAAACATTTCTTACACAAAAAGTTTTAATTATATATTTTTTTATTTCACAAAGTATGGATATATAAAATAGTGCTCAACTGTTGAAATAATAATTGTAGATAGATTTGAGGATTGTCAAAAAACACATTTTTTTCTTCTCAACCGACGTTTTGAATTTTGCTTTCATCGTTCATCCCAGTTAGAATTCGAAGTCAAAAACTAAAGCTGGTTATTGTTAACTATTCTGAAATAAGATTCTTGATTATCAGACACTTTATGTACAAGAAACACTAGTTCCTATTCTAAATAATAAAAACAATACTTATAATAACTTGTAAGTTTTGAAACGCAGAATTGTTGAAAACTTTAATAAATAAATAAAACAAACAAAATTGGAATTTCAACTGTAAAACCATGGGGATTTTATAGTTGAAATTTCAAGTTTTCCTTACCTGATATATAAGAATGATTTGCACTTTGTAACTAAATCTGATGATGGGGTTATGCCGAAATCGGAATAAACAATATTTTTTATTTAATTATTATCTTAAAGTTCGGTTGGATAATCATGTTTTGACAGAACCTCGCCACTACCTTCTAACTCTGAAAAAAGGATCAGATTCCTTATTCCAAGATCAATTTTCACATTAATTTTAAATATAAAAATCTCAGCAAAATTTGATGGAAAACTCATAAACGATACTTGGACTACATAGTTATAGATACAAACTATGTAAAAAAACTGTGTATATTTCCAATGCAGCTGATCCAATTGGTAATAAAATATTAGAGCTCACTAAAACCTAATATTTTGCACAAAAAAACATTCAAATATATACATTTTTACATAAATTATCATGCAACAGTGAAAATATTGACAAGTAGTTGTGTGTATATGTTACTGTTAATTTGATAAATTAATTACCACCGTTGTTAGTTAATATGACAAATTATTCACAGTTTCTTAGTATTTATCATATTAACCAGTTATTATACATAATATAAAACTCACCTTGTTAATATGATAAATTTTGCTTTCACAAAAACCTGATTGCCTCCGAGTTTTGAACGACGGGAGGGGCAGATATATCGTTCCGCCGGCCGTAGGCTGGCACACCTTCCCCCTGAATTTGGTACCATCCATTGTAATTTATTTGTTTCGGATTTTTGATGTCTTACAATTTTGATAAATTGACAAGAGCGCATCAAAGGGTTATTGCAACTGAACTCATCCAGGAATTTAAGCTATATTATTTGGAGACAAATAAATCACAACAGATGGTACCAAATTCAGGGGGAAGGTGTGCCGGCCTACGGCCGGCGGAAGGATATATCTGCCCCTCCCGTCGTTCAAAACTCGGAGGCAATCAGGTTTTTGTGAAAGAAAAATGTATCATATTAACAAGGTGAGTTTTATATTATGTATAATAACTGGTTAATATGATAAATATTAAGAAACTGTGAATAATTTGTCATATTAACCAACAACGGTGGTTATTATACATAATAACCAGTTATTATGTATAATAACCAAATTTATCAAATTAACAGTAACATATATACTTTTTCTGAAAATATCCTTCTGACAACATGCATGGCGACTTTGCAAGTACTGTAAAATTGTGCTGAATTAAATTTTTCTTAGTTCAAAATATATATTTTAGTGAGGACTCTACTAATATTAGGACTACTAATTTTGGTGCCAATCATATGAGTGGCTTTGGAAATATTCGCAATTTAGGTATTTTCTTCACATATTCCTACATTTTTCATTCACAACTACTACTAAAAAATTGATCTTGGAACATGAAAGCCATATATGGTGTACATTTCGATATTTTGATATTACCATAAATTTAAATATTTTTGCACTATCAATAATCTTGACTATTTTTTCACCTAGCAGGACAATGTTGTCTTAAAATTAACCTCGAAATAGAGTTGTCTAACAAAAGAAGACTACAGGAGAAGGAAGAGTTAAATCAAAGAAGATACCAAAATGACGTTAAAAATTTTCGGAATACATTGCTGCAATCTGTGTCGATTTAGTAGAAATATAGTAAAATAAATAAAAACAAAGAACTGGTTTAACTTTTGTATTGTCTAATCCCACAAAAATATATACATAGAGTGAACCGGATTGTGCTGACGATGGCGTAAGCAGAAACCGGTTCACTTTATGTATATATTTTTGTTGAATTAGACAAAATAAAAGTTGAACAAGTTCTCTGCTTTTATTTAAAAAATCAATTTTCATAGTTTGGTTATATTTTATAGTTTTTTAATTGTTGTTAAATATTTTGCTAAAGAATTATCTAGATAAACCTGACCATGTTCTTCTCCTGTATTCTTCATATACTAATAAACCGATAAAAAACAACAACAAAGTAATAGTTACATTTATTTATAAATAGTGTCCTATAGTTGTACCGCAAGAGCGGCGGCAGATATATTGTCGCCACCTCCTGCTGTTCGAGTGGCTGAGGTGCAGACAAGTCCAGGAGCCACACAGACACTCACCTCACCCTCATCCCAGCAGGGCACCGGCTGAACTTCAGGCTCCAGCCACACTCGACCACTGTCTCCAGCCACACCAGACAGAGAGAAGGATTCGTCCATGAGGAGGGCTGCTCGATCGATGTCCACCTGGACAAAGAGATAACAAAATTGAATTGTAAGGCCCAAGGCCGTCTGAGTACGTTAACTTGTCTTAGTATATTTATAACTAGAGCCCGAATTTCGTGCAATAAAAAGGCCAAACAGTGTAAAAATGTGCACCAAAAAATAAAATCCTGCCATTAACAATGATATTTTCGGATAGAAATTTTGGGATTTATTATTATCAGAATAAAAATTAATAGAGACAAATCCCTGCAAACCACATTCACTCTCAGATACAATACTTGTCCAGATTACATTAAAAACCAGCACATTCCTGCATCCGACACTGTCCGATATCTAGGACTTCATTTAGACAGACGTTTAACTTGGACAACTCATATCAGACTGAAACGCACAGACCTCAAAAGACTTGGACGACTGAAATCAATCATCGGACGACGATCGACATTATAGCTTGAAAACAAACTTCTCATATACAACACTATACTAAAACCCATCTGGACTTACGGCATCGAGATATGGGGATCAGTCAAAAAATCAAACATACAACGTCTTCAGTCAATACAATCCATTATACTACATTGCCAATGCCCCATTTTACGTTTCCAACCTCACATTACAGACCTCAACATCCCATTTGTACCTTCTGTTATCAAGACACGATATCAAACTTTTCACGACAAATTCCATCATCACACCAATCCACTTATACAAGAATTATCTACAAACACTCTCCCCACAAATCCACCACGACGCCTCAAGCGGATATGACAGAGGGACCTGCCCCAGGACTAGTCTGGACTCCTCTTCGGTCACGTACCTCAGCAGTACAGCCACGCACCTGACTATTTATCGCAATTGCTAATGGCAAATGTTATGCCGTTGTAAATATATAAATAAATGTTTTTCCGCGAAAAAAAAAAAAAAAAAAAATTATCTAATTTGTAAATTAAATAACTTTTTCAGCATGAAATTGGGTTGGGTTTAAAAAAAAACTCTATAAAATAAAAACTCTCTTCATGTCGATACATTCATTACATCGGCAGTCATTGGGTTTTTTGAAACCCCCTCTGATCCCCCTCCCCTTCGCGATTACCTGAGCTGAGTCACAGACATGTCTGAAGGCAGTGAGGGAAGCCTTGGCAGCCGCCACGTGACTCTTCTTCCAGGCTGACTTGGTGTCGGTGAGAACTGCCTGGTAAGCCAGGGTGTGAACATGTATCCTGGTCAGTCGTCTACTTCCTACTATCAGTCGGCTTGAGGCTCGTATTGCGCTGTAAAACACAACTTGAGTCAACCGGTGCCTCCATTATCTGCCTTCCATGAAACTGTCAACTTGAAGTATGAGGTATATTCCAAAAATAACGGGAATTTTCGGTTAATGGAAAGAATTTTATTTATTCGTCTACATCGATGTTATCCCCTTCAAAATAGTCCCCATTAGATATTATACACTTATGCCAGCGCTTCTTCCAATCCCCGAAACACTTCTGAAACACTTCTGAAACTCGATCTTTGGGATAGCATTTAGCTCTCTCAGCGATGCGCTTTTAATCTCAGCTATGCTTGTGAAACGACGACCCTTTCAGGTTCTCTTTATTTTTGGGAACAGAAAAAAGTCACACGGAGCCATGTCTGTTGTTTTTAACTTAAAATTCACGAACAAGCAATGAAGTGTGAGGAGGTGCATTATCGTGGTGCAAAAGCCATGAATTGTTTCGCCACAAATCAGGGCGGTTTTTTTTCGGATTGCTTCACGCAAACGGCGTTGCACTTGTAGGTAGTTCTCCTTATTGATAGTTTGACCATATTGCAAGAACTAATGGTGCACTATGCCGTTAAAATCGAAAAACACACGTGAGCATAACCTTCACATTCGACTGCACTTGTCGAGCTTTTTTCGGTCTTGGCGAACCCTAATTTTACTCATAGCAGACACACCAAAAGCAATATTTAACATTTCTAAAACTTTGCTGCACTTTATTCCATTCCAAAATTTAATACAAATTCTCTGATCCATTTTGTAAACAAATAAATAATCGCCGTTCGTACCAAAACACATGTAACCTCTTTGACAGCATACTAAACGTCCGCTTTGGGTAACAATGTAAAGATACTTTTCAGACATGTTTACCAAAACAACAACGAAAAAATCACGCGAATCGGACTAATACAACCCGCGAATTTACAAAATTCCCATTACTTTTTGAACACACCTCGTATCACCTATGTATGCCATGTTTATGTTAGAGGAAACCCTCTATTCACTGTTCAAAAAGGGAAAAAAAATCATGTGGGAGGCCTCTTAGTCTCTCAATCTGTGAGATCGAGGAACTCAATCTTTTATAAATTGAAGGCTGGCTTTCAAAAGAAAGAAACCTGCGGAAAATACTGGCATATTGTGACACCTACCACGGATCAACGCTTCTTAATGAGAAATAGTCGACGAGGAATCACCGACAATAAACTTACCCACAAAGAATTAATCAATTAACTTTTCGATCCCCCTCCAAAACCAGTCGACCGTTTGCGCTAATATTCAACAGTTGACTTACATAGAGACCACTAAATCCTCATACTAAAGTTTGTGTCGATAAATTCATTGCATTAGCAGTTATTGGAGTTTTTGAGTTGAGCCCCTCTTCTGAAACCCACTTTTCCTTTTACCGATATGGCTGAAATTTTGCAGGTTATGTCCTCATTTGGTTTTGACTTTGAATATAAAATTTCATGTCGATACATTCATTACATCGACAGTTATTGAGGTTTTTGAGTTGAGCCTCGCCTCAGATCCCCCTTCCCTTTCGCCGATTCTGGCTGAAAAGTGTCTTAATGTGTTTTTGAATTCACATATGAAATTTAGTGTCGATACATTCATTACAACGGCAGTTATTCGAGTTCTTATGTTAAGTATTGAACTGATTCCAGGTCTACTTTGTGAAAATTCATATATGCTCAATGAATAAATAGAACTTAATCCATCGCCGTTGTTAACCTTAAATACATTTAAACCTTAAAGTACATGTAGTCAAACTTTATTTAAAGAGAGATTGTAAATAACAATAATGTTTTATACATACATCAATAGATTAAGACTATATTGTTAACTATTCAATTAAGTTTTGTTTCATATTTCTGTAGACTTGAATGTTGTAATGTCTCCATTTTGTACATTATTGTTTACATTTACTTTCTTGCCATAGGTCTAATTTATGATCTTGTTTGTCCTGCCTTGTATTAGTTCAGCAGTAATCTCTGTTTAGTTCACTTGATAATGCCGTAAGAGGCGAAACTATAGTCGTGTAATTTTGACCAATGCAGTGAAAATATTGACAAGTAGTGTGTGGAGTTTATATTTCCTTTAGTGTGTGTTTATTCCTTTATCCTGTTTTATGTTAAGCCTCTCCCCTAATCTCCCCCTTCCCTTTGGGGTCAATTTAGCTGAAAAACAATATATTTCGCCCTTAGGTTCTGGATTTACATATAAAATTTCGAATCGATACATTCATTCTATCGGGAATTTTTTCAACTGTTCAAGTAATTTTTTTTTTGGTTTTTTAGTATATCTATATTTTAAAAATATACAATAAATAAAATAAATCTTACCGATAAATGTATCTCATCTGGTCCAGGACCGTAGCGACTCTGGGAGTTGAGTCAGCGGCAAAACTGATATTACCGTATTGATAAATACTGTAAAGATTTGCCAACTCCTAAAAATGAAATTAAAACATATCCATGAGTTTTTTTTTTATTTTATTTTAATGAATTGAGTTTTATTTTTTAAGTTATTATTAAAGACACAACTCACCTTTGGTAAGGTCCTCAATATGACACTGGGACACATCGGATCTCCACAGTGTTATAATCAAAGATAGCAATTTGCACTTTTTGTCGAAAATGATTATTCACATAGTTGAAATCTATATTAAAATCTTCATCGAATGGTGTGATTATTTTAAAACAAAGCCCCAACATCTAATTGAAAATGATGTTTGAAAACCGTTGTTCAGATTAAAGTCAGTTATCCCCACAAACCTAGCTATACTTCCATTTACTTTCCTTCGAACTATATTTTGTGAAAAAGGCGTCGGTAGCTCAGAGGTAGCGTATTAGCCAACTGAGCTCAAGATCGCGGGTTCGAAACCAGGCCGAGGCACTCAGGTTTTTCATCTGGGAAGTAAAAGCCTTGAGCACCCGCGTCCTTCAGATGGGACGTTAAGCGATGATCCCGAGCCCCTGTGAGGTACTCGTTAAAGACCCCTATCTTCGGTAACTAAACCTAGCCAAAATTTAGGACTCTCACAGTAGGATTAACAGAGAAGCGATAAGAACATTGGATGTTTAGGTCCCTAGATGAAAAAATCAACTCTTCAACTCTCTGGGGAGACTACTACATACGGTCACAGTTTTTCTGCTCTCCTGAACCTTCCTGGAGATTGTAGGGTTTAATTCTAACATCCTCATATATAAATATTATGGCCAGGCTTTAACTAAGAGGTCATATCACCTACTACCAGAGCGACCAAAGAGCCCGACTCTACTGTGAGAGTCCTAAATTTTGGATATCCAGGTTTATTCAACAAGGGTGGGGCTCTTTAATGAATACTTAACATTATACAGCCTCGGAACCATCACATCCGAAGGACGGCGTGGTCAATGTTTTTTCACCTCTCAGATAAAAAAACCTAAGGGCCTCGGCCGGGTTTCAAACCCACGATCTTGGGTTCAGTAGGCTAGCACACTACCTCCGTGTAACCGGCGCCCTATTTATAAAAAGTTAGTTAACTCTTACATTGTCTTTTTTTTTTGGGGGGGGGGGGGGGGGCTTTTAAAAATATATCTTAAAAAAATGTATCTTCATTTTTTTTCTTTTTTTTTGAAAAATTATATATATTTATTATATTTAAAAATTGGAAACAAAATCGTGACAGAGAAGTCAAATTCATAACATTTTCGTGACTTATGTACCTGGTTGACCAGGATACAGTAATTGGATTTTCAATGCGTCATACGGTATAATCATTCTGGATATTCCCAGGATGGAAACGTTTTCCTCTTCAACATAACATTAGACTCAAATATATTTTACAAATAATAATTAAATATATATTTTAAAAATATATATGATCGCGGATTCAAAACCAGACCGAGGCCCTTTTATCTGGGAGAAGATGAGAAAAAAACTTGAGCAAGCCGTCCTTCGGATGGGAAGTTTAGTGATGGTACCGAGCCTGTACGATGTCAGGAATAAACCTTTATAATCAAAAGAAAGAGCGTTCTAGTAGTAGACGATATGACCTTGTAGTTAAAGCCCGTGCATAAGTCGTAATAACTAACAAAAGCCCGGGCATAAGTCGTAATAACTAACAAACTTGACTTTTTTTTTTTTTTTTTTCACCTGTTCATTCATTCCCAGAGAATCAGCATAAGGAATAATGGTATCTTGTAGATTCCTTAATAGTTGAACTTCAGTGAAAGATGCCATTTCGAAGTGTACCTTGGTTGATCTAGGGGTAGATTTGATCTGTCTCATGATACCCTTAAGTCTTCCAGATCTAACACCTACAAAGAACCAATAAATATAATAATATTTGAAAATAACGTCTCATATTCACATACAATTTGATTAAATAGGTTTTAGAAAAGTCTTATATTTTTTAAAAAAAGCTTAGATCACAACATTGGTTAGAAACTCGATGTTGTGTTTTCCAAAAAAGGAGGAAAGTACCCCAACTGATAAGGAGAAACTATGTTTGGCCCACGTTCCAGTAAATTCACAGGTCTGAAAAATGACTTAGAGGAAAAGACCTCTGGCCAATGGATTTGACTATCCTTAAGGCAAAAGATTTCTCTTAATGTTAAAAACATGGCCTCTTGGTTTGTCAGATATTACCCACTCATATCGTTGTAAATATATAAATAAATATAATACCATTAGGATACACAAAGTTGTCCATTAACTGCAATCCACTGACGACAAACAGGTCTGGTTTCATTCCACCCAAATGTTCCTCAAGGGCTTCCAATGACTTCACGTACGGGTTATGAACATCATTGTGGACTATATATCTGTAAAAAAAAATAAGGTAATAAGTTATTATTAAAAAGTTTAAAATACCAGTTTTTTAATATTAAATTATTTGCGAGGGGGGATCTCAAGCATCTGATCAGCCTAACCTCATCCACGCCTCCTTCTCAACCCACGCTTCATGTATACACCGTTCTCACTGTCTACAGTTTATATCCGTTTTATTTACTGACAATATTAAATTATTTTAACGCCATTTAATTTCAAACATAATGAACCAAAAACTCATTAGTATTTACTAAATCATTAGTATTTACTAATGAGTTTTTGGTTCATTATGTTTGAAATTAAATGGCGTTAAAATAATTTAATATTGTCAGTAAATAAAACGGATATAAACTGTATATAAATCTTAATAAAAATAAAAACGGATATAAATCTTAATATGTACTTAAAATAAAAAAACAAAATTTTGAAAAAAGTTGTTTCTTCTTTTCACTCGTCTAATATAAATATAACGGTTTTTGTTATCATTATCAGAAGTTGAGCCCCCTCTGATCTTCCCTCCCCTTCCGCTGAAATTTCATGTGTCGTCCTTTATGACTTTGAATTTACATATGAAATTTCGTGTCAATACATTCATTACAACGGCAGTTATTCGAGATATTGTGTTATCCCTCCCTCTATTCCCCCCCAAATTGCAAAAAAAATGTTGTTTGTGTATCTGTGACCACAATAACTCCAGATAGAATGAATGTATGGACACGAAATTTTATACGTGTGTCCAGAACCCTCTAAGAACGACATCTATTGTTTTAAAGGGTGGAGACTCAACATAAAAACTCTAATAACTACCGATAGAATGAATCAACTTAAAATTTTATATTTGGGACTAAAACCCAATAAGGACAACACCTATCGATTGTCAGCTATATCAGTCAAAGGGGAGGAGGGATTAGAGGAACTAATTCGTTCTGGAAAAGTACATTGCCGATGATTTCCCGATTTTTTTTGGTTCATTTTTGTAATCAGTAGACCGGAAACCTGAAATTCCGTTGAAAACTCCACATCTGATTTTTACCGATTACATACCTTCCCCTATACTTCGTATAGAAGAGAAGTAAAAAAAGTTTAAATTATCCAAATGGATGACCCCATTTTCGCAGATAACTAGACTTCACAGACAGTTTGTAAAACAAGGATAACACTGCAAACTAGTATTTTTGTAGTAAAAAAAACTGTAATAAAGATTATATTCCTTATTTACCTGCATTCTATAGTCATATATATTCCAACATTACATAACCCAATTTCATATCTGTAGATAAATACAGTGTTTTACCATCATTGTTGAAACTGAATATCAGAAGAGTTAACTAAAATTTTAAATTTTGATTTTACTTCTCGTTTCCTACGACTCTCTGAATCCAAAAAAAAATCATGTTTGTATTTGTAATTGATAGAATCAATATATCAACACAAAATTTTACAGGCGAATCCATAAGCACGACAGCTATTGATCTTCAGCTAAATCAGTCAAAGAAAAGGGAGAGATTAGTGTGGAGAGGGCTTTAGACAGAAATCCCACCAATAAGTACGAGAATTCAGAAGTCCTTGAGTAAGACACCTATTGCCTCTCAACCAAATCGGTGGGTTGGATTTAGAGTGAGAGCGAAAACGCTGTTAATTCGTGCTGCGAAAGTACCTTGCCGGTTCTTTTTCCACAGGTTTTACATTTGTCGGGGTTAGAATCAAAATGGTCCAAGAGACATCCCTTTATAGAACATATTTATTGGGTCGACTTCTATATTTAAACACCTAAAATAATATTTTGGTTTACAGAAGGAACAGTTAACATAAAGAACACATGTATTATATGAAAACTAACATTATTGCAGAGATATTGTGAAATAATTCAAATGAACTTGAAAGAAATAAAACTTTTTTTTATTTATGATATTGTCTAATTTCACCAACTATATTTACATGGGAGTACTTTCGGTATTTCTACCATCCTCAGCCAAAAGCAGTCTTACCTCTTATGCTTTTGGCTGAGGATGGTAGAAATACCGAAAGTACTCCCATGTAAATATAGTTGGTGAAATTAGACAATATCATAAATAAACAAGTTTTATTTCTTTCAAGTTCACATGTATTATAGGTACTGATGATGAGAGTGCTTCCCGAAACGTCTGTGACTACAATTTTTAAGAAGGAAAGAAAATAAATAAATGGAAGAAGTGATGCTGTAATAATATATTAAGTTAGGTTTTATTACTCTTGCCCGGGCTTTAACTACGAGGTCATATCGCCTACTACCAGGAGCGCTCTTTCGTCACTCAGATGGACATGATCCCGACTGGAAGTCCTAAATTTTGCCTATGAATTTTAATTCACCTACGGCAGGGGTCTTTAACGAGTACCTGACATCGTACAGGCTCGGGACCATCGCTTAACGTCCCATCAGAAAGACGGCGTGCTTAAGTTTATTTTACCTCCCAGATAAAATAAACTAAGGGCCTCGGTCGGGTTTCGAACCCACGATCTTGAGCTCAGAAGACTAGCATGCATAACACTGAGCTACCGGCGCCCTCAATAATATATTATATATGAATTCAGAATCTCCCTCCACAACACAAAAGAAATATTATTTCTGTTTGGTTTAATATTGTTTTTGTTATTTCAGCCCCTGAAGTTATTAATTGACGGGGTTAGAATTTTTCATTAAGTCAAAAATGATAGTTCTGTTCGGGAAAAAAGTTGTAAAAGTGAAATCCTAGCCAATGCTGAGATCTAGTGGCAAATCACTTATACCATTTAGATGAAATGAACAAGTAACGTAAACATATCAATAGTGACATTGAAATTAAGATTTTTATTCAATTTTTATGGTTTGCTAACAGCAACTTTCACCATAAAAGCAGAAGACAAAATATTTCCGGTTTCGATAAATTATAGATTTTTTGAATCACAAAAATAATAATAATAATGCACAGTTTCTTCAAAGTTTTAAAAATGTCACTTAGACCATTTTGATACTAACCCCGTCATTTGTCAGCTATTTTCATATTGCGACCGCCATAAAAAATGAATGATATAATTTTCAGCAAGTTACAGACTAAAATGGTAGAAAATATCACAAACAAATGTGGAATTAAATTTAAAAACCATTTTTAAAATTATTATTACCTTCTATACTAACCTATTAGCTCTGGGAGATAAGTATGGTCCCCAGGTCTCTTCAGCTTTATACTCCAAAATCAAATGTATGTCATCGCGTTGTACAGGCTCCCCGATAACTGTCAGACACAACGGGGTTAGACATTCACATTCACAAGCTCAACTTTAGGGAAATTAATAGATTAAAATTGCAGCAAATAAAATCAAAGCATTATAGAGTAAAATTTGTAAAATGTAGCGATTATTTAAAAATATATAAAGAGCACGGGCAAAGTACCAGGTTTGTCACCAGATGTTGAAATTGAGAAAACTGAAATTTAATGTTTGAAAGTCCGTGTCTATCAATTCATCGCACGTCATATTTTCAGCTTCTGTTTTCGTAGTAAAAAACCGTCTTTTTGACGCCCGTAACGATGGTGAATCGTGAAATATGTTTAATATACTATACTGTAGTGGCGATATCTAACAATCGAGAAAAAAGTGACAAACATAGTTCTTTCCCCGTGCTCTTCATATATAGTGTGTGTTTGGAACACACACCAGAAGTGAAACTTCTTTCGCGATTTTTTAATTTTTTTGTGTTTTGATCCATAAATATTATTTTTATGTTGTATGGGATTTCTCAATTAACTCAACATTTTAGGTCTGTTTTATTTATTGACTTATTTTATTTTTATTCATTTGTTAAATGAACATTATTTACGTTGTTAGGAACATCGGAAATCACTACATTTGATTCCAAAGTAGAGACAATTCACATAATTTCGTAACTCATTTAACAGCTAAGTCCCCAAGTTGGCCAGCGCGCGTAAAGAAGTTTCACTTCAAAAAGTAGTAATCGAAATAATTTGAAGAAATTGTTTCTTGGTTACTGTCTTAGGAAACGTTTTCTAGCCTCATTTAAACGATAGTTTTCTGGACTCTTGACGTTCCTAAATTTTGGCGCAGGCATCCTGGGATTCCCTGTATATCAGTCTTGGGCATCACCAAGCACAGTTTCAATATTTACGTTCAGAATAACAGATATTGTCATTTTATTAATAAAACCATAGAGTCGGCAGTATCTTTATATAGAGAGAAGTCAAGGTTTTGTCTTGCTAAATAAAAAAAAAATCAGTATTTAACCAACGTTTCAGAAACTGTTCATTTCCTTCTTAGGTTCTGAATATAACAAACAAATTACTTAATAAACTTGTATAGTTTCTGTCAAGTTTTTGACACTGAGTGCCTCCCTTCTTCAGGGTCTCTATTATTGACAACATATAACACTATAACTGACTGTGACTAAATCAATAGAACAACATTTAAATTATTTACATCAAAACAAACTAAAATATTATATCTAAACATAATTATAATTAAATGAAAATGTATATCATGAGTGAAAATTTGAAATAAATTAAACAAAAAAAATATATATATAATATATCTAAACAAAAGAAACATCCTGTGCGAACAGAAATATTAAAATATAATATTTAAACACATTTTTATTTTGTTTAAATATTATATTTTATTTTAAAACTGTTCGCTCAGTAGGTACGTTTCTTTTCTTTAGATATCATATTATATTATTTGTTTTTGTTTAATTATTTTTCGTGATATACGTTTTCATTTAATTATAATTGTTTGTGTTTAGATATAATATTTTAGTTTGTTTTAGTGTTAATAATTTAAATGTTATTTTATTGGTTTAGTCACATTTAGTTTTATTGTCATATCATTACTGAAATCTAGTATATAATATATGAACAAGCCTGATCTCTCCTCCTCCTATAACATCGTTGGTCATCAGTCCATCCCAATATTGAAATTAGTTAATACAAAACTAACAATTGTTTGGGCTTAACCGTCAACGAAAAAAAAAAATATATATAGAAAATACATGGTGGCAGTTGGAAGACGAAGAAGAGACCTAAACCCTCTTCAAGTTGCCGAGTATTCATTCGAGACGGTTAAGGGGTTTGTCTACATTGGCTGATATATAGACCGGGCCAATGATGTGGGCGCAGAGGTGAGCCGGCGGATACTGGTGGCCAGCCGGAGTTACTATGGCCTCCAGGCACAATTTAAATCCCGGCTGCTCCCCAGGGACACGAAGGTGCTGCTGTACAAGACGCTTGTGAGGCCAGTGCTGACATACTGGTCGAAGACATGGACCCTCACCGTGGCGGAAAATAGGCGTCTTCATCTCCACATCTTCGAGAGGAGAATACTCCCCAGGATCTTCGGCCCCATCCAGGAGGAGGGCGTCTGGCGCATCTGATACAACCAGGAGTTATATACAAAGCAATTAGAGTTGCCAGATTCCGTTGGGCAGGACACGTAAGACGGATGGACGAGGACCTTATACCCAGGAAACTCGTGAATGTGACACCGGAGGGTAGGAGGACAGTAGGACGACCCAGAAGAAGATGACTGGAGACTGTGAACAGAGACGCAAGACGGTTTGGTGCGGTGGACTGGTGGAGACTGGCCCAGGACAGAGCTGCATGGGGACATTTCCTGGAGGAGGCCAAGGCTCGTGACGGGCTGTAGCGCCTATGATGATGATAATTGTTTCTGTTATATTATGTTAGGCCTTGAAGAAGGAAAAAAACAGTTACCGAAACGTTAGCCAAATACTGAGTTTTTGTTCTTTACACGAATGAACCTCAACTTTCCAAAACAAATATTATTAAAAAATATAAAGAAAAACGTGTTTTTTAAAAAATTGACTATTTCACAAAATATATGGGAGTACTTTCGGTATTGCTACCATCTTCAGCCACGACTTAACAAATACTGAAGATGGTAGCAATACCGAAAGTACTCCCATATATTTTATATATTTTGTGAAATAGACAATATTATTAAAAACATAAGTTTTTCTTCATATTTTCTATTGTTATTAAGTCAAAAATGCATTAATATTTTCAATTTTTATTATGGACCCACTAGACCTGTCTAAATTTTAAGTCACTGAGGTTTCATTATATTTGTTTAATATATTAAAAGAAACTTTGTGAAATAAAGTGTTACTAAGCAAAAATGAATGAATTATGCGAAAGGTAGAAAACAATAGACAAAAAAACAGGGTACACAACGATTTTACCATTCTGGGTTTTGAGATCATCCACAGACCACTATATTCCAATTCACTAAATTAACATAATAGAAAAAAGACAGAAAATGTAATAACTATTAAAGACAAACATTGCAATAATTGTGCCATTTCGAAATATTCTTCAATATTAATGTACAGTTTCGATCCTCGCAACGTTAATACAAGATTTACTGTCTCATGCTCAAATATTGGAGCTAAAATAGAATTAGATATCGCATGTACCTAAGAAAATTTATATAACTACAAAATTTTCGATTTCCATTTTATCACAAAATGATAGACGTACGATGAATTGTGTCGTATTTTTCTTAGATTCTTTTATTTCCAAATTTTTTAAGAATATACGATGGAGGGGGCCTGTAGCTCAGAGTCACGCTTGTCTACTGAGCTCAAGATCATGGGTTCGAAATCTGGTCGAGGCCCTTAGGTTTTTTATATGGAGAACCTTTAGGACGCCATCCTTCGGATAGGACGTTAAGCGCTGGTCCCTCCCGAACCTATGCGATGTCAGATACTCATTAAAGACCTCTACTCTAGGCTAACTAAACTTGGGTTGGCATAATTGAATCTATTCGTTAATTCTTACTGTTATTCATTATATTTTAAACATACCAAAAATCTAACATTTTTGTTAGATACAGGTTATGTTCCTAAATGTTATAAGAACTTTCTATTGTGACAATTTTTAGCCGTGAATTATCATATAAATTATGGAATTGAGAAAAAAAAGTTATAATTATTTTTTCTAATGATCAAGACATAATGTCATAACGTAGAAAATGTATCCTGACATTACAGAAGAAAACTCTAATAGCTAACAATTTGTGTGGCATATGTATATGTATGTCTTCATACAAATATTATGAACGTGTACAATATTAGTATATATATATACTTAGGTCCTTTAAAAAAATACATTTGTATAAATATTATCCAGAAAATTAGATAATCTGAAAATTGTCAAATTCCATTTGCTTCTCCTACAAACTTCATATTTTTTTTAATATGATGAAAGTTTTCTTAGGGCCGTGCGATATTTGTTTTACTTTGCTTTTAGTAACATTAGACACAACCAGAGAATTGAAAGAGATAAATAGATTTTCTGTGTATTGGTGAATACACTTTAACCTAATACTGAACCATTTAATCCATAACTTCTGTTTTCTTCTAAAAATTATTAAATAAGATTGATTACCTTTGATTTCTGGAGGTATATTTTTCAAATGTCTAGGACTAAGGGTTGAAGCGAGAATCACTTGACACCCCTCTCTGAAGAGCCTCATAGCCATGACAGGGGCATTACCTCCGATACTGTACCTCGCCCCAGGTAGACTTTCTGCGGAGTTGACAAGCTCGTCAAAGAGTGTCCCATTTAACATGTACCTCCTGAAAAAATACGCGGAATACGCGCAAAATGAAAAAAAAACAAGCTTGCTGATGTTGCCATAAAGAAAAAAGTTAAAAAAAAAATAAAATAACAATAAATATCTTCTAAATGTATTTGTTGTAACAACAGGAGGATGACACAGAACTGCATGCACTTCATTGTATTTTTGACACAAAAGCATTTCATTGGTTTTGGATGAAAGAGGACATATTGATACGCGCAAACTATCATATTGTTTTATATTTTGCCGGGTTAGATTTTGACATTCTATACAATTCCTAAGAAATGTTTGAAACGCTATATATTTCATACATTGCCGTCACATTTGAAGCCTATACAATGACGGTTTTCATACAATGCTGGTAACATATACAATAATAAATTGGATATTAATAAAACCGACAACCAATTCTATGATACACCAATAATATTTGAGGCATTTGTATTATTTATTTTTTTTTATACAAAGTTAGTAGTGTTCATGCATTCATCGACCCTAAATTCAATAATTATTTTCTTCAGTAAAATTTCTTAATGAAACCACAATGAAGTAAAAAGGTCGGATGTCTTTCTACCGAAATGAATACATTTTCGGCAGAACAGAAAAGTATACCAACCAGAAATTTGAAATAGCTATAAAATGTTTCTTACTCCAGACAAAATGTTTCTTACTCCACGACCTGCACTGTGAGTGCAAAAAAAAGTATCCAAATACCTAATCTTTGAAATCTAATCTAAAAAGCGCATTTATATTCACACCAACCAATCTGGTAATAATTAATTGACAAATTCACTCCTTTGTGCTTACATTTTGTTTACAATGTACAAAAAGAGTGAGCCGTTCACTTAAATACTACTTCTCGATTGACAAAAAAAATTTGAAAATATCGCCATGTCATTTAGTTCATGCGGTAGTCAATTTTAAAATAATTTATACAAAAATAGAGTATACAGTAAACAAGGATCAAAAAGAAACACTTACTCAGAAGCAGCACCATATTGAAAAAAATATGCATATGATTTGTACAACTCTTCTTTACTATTGAGATTGTCAAAATGTTCTGGAACACCAATTTCTTCATGATAGGGTAATAAGTCTTTACCATCTACGTAGAGATCTACACAAGCACCATAACCCACAACAACTTTTGGAGACACTTTAACATGTTGATCTTCCATTTGAATTAATCCATTTATTACATTGACAAGTCTTTCTTGAAGTTCATAACTTGGGTCACGTCTATAAATTGAATATAAAACGCAAAAAACAGATATTGCAGTACCAAAACTAAGAAAGTGTTCACTAAACCCCATGATTTAAAACTATATAATTCTAAAAACTAAGAAAAAAAATATAAAGAAAAAAAAATGTTTTATAGGGAAATGACAACCTGAAGTGAATTACTTCTTTTTATTATATCAACACGTCACAGAACCCCCACCCTTATCAATGAAAAAACGTGAAAAACTGCAATACCTACTACGAATGCAACTACTTCCCAATGTAATTTTTAACAGAACAATTTTCTTGAATCCCCTAGATCAAAAAAATATAACTAAAAGTCATTCTACAAAAGTTAGATAACACATCAACCTTCATAACCTTCGAGCCTATATACTATACTGATAACATTTTTTTTTTTTTTAATATACAAAGTACATCATAAATTATTTCTCTCATTCGTAAAAACGGAACATCTATTCCTTCTCTGTTTGTATATTTGTCTGAGTATATAATTAGTAATTCCATGTATGTATGTATATTAATTTCTTGATGCGCATGTGATGAAACGTCAATGCTTCATTCCTAACGAAATTTACGATTATATAAATTATACTTTAATAATACTATGTACTTAATTCAGTATTGCAAAAAAATGTATTAACGAGTAATTTATAAACTTGTATAATTTGTTGTCAATCACAAAGTGAAATATGCATTTTATTTTAGATTGGAATGACGCATTTTTGATCGTCCTTTTTATGTATTTACAACTTCATTCAATCTGACTCATCAATTTTTTTTGATGGAATTTTTCTTTTAAGATTTAAAAAGTTCATTTTTGAAAAATAAAAAAAAATAAAATAATGCGGCATCGAAAGTTTTATTAATATTTCAACTCTTCTGGGCCTTCACTTACTTTTTTAATAGAAAAAGCATAAATGAAACTGTCATAACGCTATATGTTTTATTTATAACCCATAATGTGAGAATTGTTGGTATTTATGAGGATGGAATGGTATAGAATGTTCTAGACCCGGCCCATGTTATCTCCTAACTCAACCTCGTGGGAGTATTGATCTTAACAGTTTCTATAGTAAAATATTTTTATGAAAGTGACATTGAAGACTAGCAAAAGAAAAAAAAATGAATTCTCAGAAAATTAAATGTTTGTGGGAAACAATATTAGAACAACGTAATTGTCTTTTCCCCCAAATTCACGTATATTTTCGTAAATTATATTTTTCACTGGCTCTCGCTTTTTTACTTATAACCATCTTATTTCCAAGCATTGAACCTCAAACCCCATCCATACATGGACCTAGAACAGAACAGTTGAATAATCAGTGATATTTCTTCAGAGATGACACAAAACAATCAACCCTTTTAAATTATCATATCTGCTGAACATTATTTAAAAATCGCAAGTCACATCTTCACTTTCTACAATAATCATGTGTTATGAACGAAATATATTGTATATTCATGTTTTAACATAACGTACTTAACCAGAGTTAACTAATGGAAATATAGGGGAGAAAATAATTTTGAAAATATACAGGCAAAATATTTCTAAAAATTTGAAACCCCAATGCCGGGCAGTTGGCACAAATAAATTGGCTCCCGGCGGAAAAGACCATTATATTGCATACATGAAATTATTAAGGACAATTTGTGTAAACGAGTATACAATCCACTAATTTGTTTAAAACTATTAATTATTATAAACCATTTGTGAGTTTTAAACATAAGGATGTGACGTGCTTGTTTTGGAATCCCCAAGAAATCTTAGAACAAGTTGATGTCATTTTTCAACTCTCATAAGTGTGATATTTCTTTAAAAAATAGCAATATTAATTTCTTCTAAAGTCTAAACTTCAGCATGGAAAAGATTATATTTAGAAAAACAAGGTTTAAATAACTCGTACAGGAAATATGTATAGACAGACCACGACTTTCATTCTATTTTTTTGAACTCCAGAGTTGTTGGTTAATTTTTTTTTTTTTTCTATTTTAAATTAGGGTAGGGATTGTTAGATTACAATAATGATCTTTACCACGATTTGTTATACGTAAATATTTTTTTTTTTTATCCACACTGAATTTTATTTAAACGCTCTAATTTTTTAATTCATACACTTGTATAACAATTTATTGTTTGATTTTTATTGATTATAACTGAGGTTAGTTTAATTTAAACTAAAGAAAAATAACATTATTTTTCGTTTTCTATTACGATTTCATAGTGTTCTAGTGGAATAAATACTTTCATTGGTAAATAAATATCTCATAGAACATTTTTCTTTATTAAAATTTGGTTAATCGTTATGATAAGTAGTCTTTAACTGCATAAAATAACAGAATTGAAAAATGAAAATGTGATAGATATTTGAGTTAACCTCCATAACCAACGTTTTTTTATTCAATTTTTTTCATTTTCAAGAAAGAATACATTTTCATTTTTCTATGAATAATTTTTTTTTTTTTTTCAGAAACAAATACTCATAATTTTTATATTAAATATGTCAAAAAAAGTGTCAAATTTGTTTGGCTTTTGTTGCCGGTCAGGGAGCCTAGAACCTTTGGAACGTTTGGAACGTTCTAGAACCCAGCTGTTCTATATAAGGAGCGCTGCCGTGGAGAAATTCGTCATTTGTAAATCGTTCTTCCAGTAAGTGAGTTCAGTGCGATTGTCATATTTTTCTCACAACTACAAATTTCCATTATTCAACGTGAGTTATATTTCTTTTGTCATTTTATGAGTCATAATTAGTTCAATTAAAATTTGTATTATTTTAATTTCTTGGTGTTTCTTTCAGATGAAATAAGTCAATTTGTATTTTATTAATTTCTGTATATTTTTCAGATGCCTGAAGAAATGGAAACTGCGGACATTGAGACCTTCGCTTTCCAGGCGGAGATTGCTCAGCTTATGTCCTTGATCATTAACACCTTCTATTCAAACAAAGAAATCTTCTTGAGAGAATTGATCTCAAATTCCTCAGATGTAAGTACTTCCATTTATAATTATTCCGTTCAAATTATGAAAGATTACGTGACTTAATGCAATTTCCTAGTGACTATTACAATTGTTTTATTTTTGAATTTTTGTCTTTTTTCATCCATTGTAGGCTTAACTTTTGTTACGTCAATTGAAAGTATGGTGGACCCCATAATATTCTTTTGTTCTTGTTACCGGCATTAACTCGAATATAATTCATCCAAAGTCCTGGAGTTATAAATTTTTGTTTCAATTAGTACCGAGTTTTTTTTAGTTTAGTATTGTATTTTCTCAGCTTTTATTTTGGAAGCTATTATATTGAACGTGGTCATATGAATATTACATACTCTTCGCCGCCATTTTGGTATATTCAATTAATTTTATAATTACGATTTTACAGTAACCATTCAGAAAATTTTATTATCTTTTGTTGTGTATACTTATTAAAATTTTAAGGATCTGCTCTTAAGGGTTGTAACCGGCGTATTTCGAAGGTCATATTTCAATTCAGTCGAACCTCTTTCCCACGTGGTCTTTCGTAGCGGTTGTACTTATTTCTTGAATTATAGTTGTTAATAGAGAAAAATATGTTTTAAAGTCGTTTTTGGACATGTATGAATATTTTAATTGAGGATGCAAACAAAAGTCATCGGTAATTCACCGGCAATGTACTTCCTCAGAACGAATTAATTATCTTTTCGAACTTTTCCAAAACCAATCGACCGTTAGGCCTAATAATCAATAGTTGGGGCTTCTAAATTCTCATACTAAATTTTGTGTTATTAGTTTTTGGGTCGAGCCCTTCCTCTGGTCACTCCCTTTCCTTCCACCGATTTCGCGTAAAGTTGATGTGTCATCCTTATGTAGTTTTGAGTTTTAATATAAAATTTCATTGATTATTTAAAGTTACATTCATTATATCTGCAGTATTGGGATTTTTGAGTTAGTCTCCCCCTTCCCTTTGGTCGATTTGACTTCAGTCGTCCTTACATTGCAAATTTCTGAATTATTGATAATTAATTGTAGTTTTAAAATTGTATTTTCCCTCCCATCTGGCTCAGGCTTTTTAACTTCAAATTCATATCTATCGCTTACTACCTCAGTGCTCTTCGTCGCTCTGGTGGTCATGAGGCAGACTCAATTGTGGGAGCCCTAAATTTGAATTTGTCCCATCCGAAGGACATCATGCTTGGGTTTTTTTTTTTTTTTTAATTTCCTAGATTGAAAAACCCTATTGCCTCGGCCGGGTTTCGAACCCGCGATCTTGAGCTCAGTAGTCTAGTACACTACCTCTGAGCTACCGGCGACCTCTCGTACATTGTTTGGGGTTTACTTTATTCATGGCATTTATTTTTAAAATATTAAATTTACTAGGCAGGATGTAAGGTAATTTTGGCTAGTTCGTGTAGTTGTATAAATCCAATATTGGCAGTTGGCTAATTATTGTACAATAATTGGCTGATTATTACGTACATTTATTGATTTATGTAATGTTTATTCATAATGAAATGTTCATAAGTAATTGTGAGGCGTTTAATTATTATTATTATTAAGCTTACAAATTACATACACAGTAAATAACCTACTCTGTTTTGTTTTCTACAATTTGGCATTGCTGAAAGATGAATTTAATGTCAAATGGATAATTTGAAGTGACTTGTCATTGACTATATAATGCACTGTGCATTTAATTAAGTGAAAGGACTCCTGATGGCTGCTGACACTTTAAATTGGATTTTATATTAATGAAAATTTTGTATGTTTGCAGGCCTTGGACAAAATCAGATACGAGTCGCTCACTGACGCCTCACGGCTGGAGAGCGGGAAAGAACTTTACATCAAGATCATCCCCAACAAGAATGACCGCACCCTCACCATCATCGACACAGGGATCGGAATGACAAAGGCAGATCTGGTGAACAACCTGGGAACCATCGCCAAGTCCGGGACCAAGGCATTCATGGAGGCGCTCCAGGCCGGAGCAGACATCTCTATGATTGGACAGTTCGGTGTGGGTTTCTACTCAGCATACCTGGTCGCTGACAAGGTCACCGTCAGCTCTAAGCACAACGATGACGAACAGTATCTCTGGGAGTCATCTGCTGGAGGATCCTTCACCGTCCGACTTGACCCCAACGAGCCTCTAGGCAGAGGGACCAAGATCGTCCTCTACATCAAGGAGGATCAGATTGAGTTCCTGGAGGAGAGGAAGATCAAGGAAGTAGTCAAGAAACACTCACAGTTCATTGGCTATCCCATCAAGTTGCTCGTCGAGAAGGAGAGAGACAAGGAAATCAGCGATGATGAGGCCGAAGAGGAGAAAGGAGAGGGTGACAAGAAGGAAGAAGAAGAAGGAGACCAGCCCAAGATTGAAGATGTTGGTGAGGATGAAGAAGAGGACAAGGACGGAGAAAAGAAGAAGAAGAAGAAAACTATCAAAGAGAAATATACTGAAGATGAAGAACTGAACAAGACCAAACCTATCTGGACCAGGAACCCAGATGATATCACTCAAGACGAATATGGTGAATTCTACAAATCTCTGACCAATGACTGGGAAGACCATCTTGCAGTGAAGCATTTCTCAGTTGAGGGACAGCTTGAGTTCAGGGCTCTCCTCTTTGTTCCGAGACGAGCTCCTTTCGACCTGTTCGAGAACAAGAAGAGGAAGAATAACATCAAACTTTACGTTAGGAGAGTGTTCATCATGGATAACTGTGAGGACCTCATCCCTGAGTACCTCAACTTCATCAAGGGTGTTGTCGACTCTGAGGATCTTCCATTGAACATCTCCAGGGAAATGCTTCAGCAGAACAAGATCCTGAAAGTCATCAGGAAGAATTTGGTCAAGAAGTGTTTGGAATTGTTCGAAGAATTGGCTGAAGACAAAGATAATTACAAGAAATACTACGAACAATTTAGCAAGAATCTTAAATTAGGTATCCACGAGGATAGCCCCAACCGCAAAAAACTGTCAGAATTATTGAGGTATCACACTTCAGCCTCTGGAGATGAAGCTTGCTCTCTGAAGGACTATGTTGCTAGGATGAAGGAAAGTCAGAAACACATTTACTTCATCACTGGTGAGAACCGTGATCAAGTGGCTAACTCCGCCTTCGTTGAGAGAGTAAAGAGGCGAGGCTTTGAGGTGGTCTACATGACAGAGCCCATTGACGAGTATGTTGTACAGCAGATGAAAGAATATGACGGAAAGCAGCTGGTATCAGTCACAAAGGAAGGTCTGGAGCTCCCAGAAGACGAAGAAGAGAAGAAGAAGCGAGAAGAGGATAAGGCCAAGTATGAAAACTTGTGCAAGGTAATGAAAGACATCCTGGACAAGAAAGTGGAGAAGGTAGTTGTGAGCAACAGGCTCGTGGACTCTCCATGCTGCATCGTCACCTCGCAGTATGGATGGACAGCCAACATGGAGAGAATCATGAAGGCTCAGGCCCTGCGAGACACTTCTACCATGGGCTACATGGCAGCCAAGAAACATCTGGAGGTAAATCCCGACCACCCAATCATCGACACACTCCGACAGAAGGCGGAGGCTGACAAGAACGATAAGGCAGTGAAGGACTTGGTGATCCTGCTCTTCGAGACCTCTCTCCTCTCATCAGGGTTCACTCTGGAAGAGCCCGGGGTTCATGCCTCCAGGATCTACCGGATGATCAAGCTGGGTCTGGGGATTGACGAGGACGATGCCATGACTACTGAGGAGGAGGTTGCTCCTGCTGAGATCCCCAACCTGGAGGGCAGTGCTGAGGACGCCTCTAGGATGGAAGAAGTCGACTAAGGAGAACACTTCTTTCTCTCTCTTTCCCATCAGACTGAATCCCATTCCTTTAAATTATTCGTATAATTTTCTTGTAAAAAGTCCAGTTCCTTTTTTTTTTCTTAACCGACTTAATTTTAATTCTCAAGTCAAAATTACAAGTTATTTTTGTATTTATTTAAATTAAATTTGCTACTTGTATTTGTAAGTTTGATTTTTCTACTTCTTTTACATTTTAAGATGTAAATATTACATGTACTTGTTTGTTTTTTAGTTGAACATAGTTCAAGTTTATATTTTATTAACATTCAGTTACATGCACTTGAGTCAGACAATTAAGTGAAGTATTTCACTATTTTTTTCTACTTTTGATTTAAGATGTATCATAACATGTAAATGTTTCTCTGAATTTAGTCTAGTTCTTCTTTTTTTTTTTAAATAAAAAAAAATGAAAAAAACAAAACAAAAACAGTATTACAATCTCTTTATTTAAGTTACCTTCATTCAAAACTGGATTTCTTGAGGACAAGTTCGTTCTCGAAATATTAGGTTGGTATGGATTTTAACTAGGATTTAAATCCTGCATTTTTATGTTTTATTCTGGACTCTTCTTATGCTGATTATTGACCTGTTGTTTCTCGCTGCGCCTTCAAAATTCTCTCAATTTTTCAGGATAGGATGAAAATTATCATTACCATCAGACCGACTTTTTAGCTATTTCATAGTCTAAATTAACTATAATTATAAAATTTAACAAATTATTTTATTTGCAATAAGTTGTATTATGACATTTTACATTTTTAACAAAAAATATGAACACAGCCATTCGGATGGATCTGTTATTCTTAAGCGTAGCGATCTTTTAAACTATAACCTCTTCCTAATGAAAATAAAGACAAATATTGATATTAAAGAGATACTCGTATATAGGGAAGTTTGAAGGCGATACAATACCTTGAGTTTAAATTAGGCAAATGGTTTCTTTTCATTTTTGATTTGTCCCTCCTGCCGGCTGTGTTAGGCGTTGATTCAACAATTTATTGACTTGAATACATTTTTTATATTGAGTTGGCATGCCAGATTTTAATATTTGTTTTTTTTAAACTTCGCTGCAGGTTTGTTCATTTATTTCTAAGTCTTCGTCTCGAAATTTAGGAGAAAAAGTAATAGGCACAGTGGTAGGAGGAAGTGAAGGTTCTGTCGTGTAATTGAAAAAGTCAGTATTTGGCCAACGTTTCGGTTACTTCAGGATCACACTCAAGTGAAGGTTTGTGTAGTAAACTATCAGACAAACGTGGTGTCAAAGGACAACTATTGATTTTTAAGGTAAGGGGAAGGCTTGACACAAAAATAATGTATCGACAAGAAATTTGTCCTTTGAATGATTATTTTTGAAGGTACTCCAGGGGATTGTTGATTATTATCTTCCAGATATATAATACATCTTACTACATGAACAATTCTGTTGTATGTAAAATTTGTCAACCGAGAAAGCTGTCCTCGGGAGATTATGCGGGCGATATGAGCAAAGAGGACTCCGGTAGCCCAGTGGCGGGCGTGCTTGCCTTCTGAGCTCAAGAACGTGGAATCGAAACCCGACCGAGGCCGTTAGTTTATTTTCTCTGGGAGGTAAAATAAACTTAAGCACGCCGTCCTTCAAATGGGACGTTAAGCGATGGTCCCGAGCCTGTATGATGTCAGGTACTCGTAAAAGACCCCTACCCTAGATGAATAAAAATTTAGGGTAGGCAAAATTTAAGACTCTCACAGTAGAGTCGGGCTCATGTCCACCAGAGTGACGAAATAGCGCTCTGGTAGGCGATATGACCTCGTAGTTAAAGCCTGGGCATGATTCATAAAACCTTATAACAAAGAGAGTTGTGACCAATGACAATATGAATCAGTGTAGCCATATTGCGCCTAGTTTGTGGAGCACCGACTATGTAATTCCCCAGCACGAATTAATCAATTATATTTTCGCTCTTCCTCCAAAGCCAATCGATCGTTGATTGATCGATTAAAATTCAATACTTCGACTCATATAATGGCTTCTGAATCCTCATATTAAATTTTATGACCATAAATTCATTAATACGGCAGTTATTAGGAGGGTATTTGAGTCCATTTCAACGGCAGTTTGTGTCAAGCCTCCCCCTACTCCTCCCTTTCCACTTGGCCCATTTGGCTGAAAACCAATGTGTCGTTTTTAGGTTATGCATACACATAAAATTTCATATCGATATATCTTTGCTATCGAGACTTATCGTGTTCCATTTTTGGATTCAGGTGGTCGGGAAACGTGAAATTCCATTAAAAACTCAGTATCAATTTTCTGATCGATTACATAACTTCCCCTATGCTTCGTAGGTAAATAAAACTCATATGATACAAACATTTGGCTACACTAACAAAATGCGTCCCTTCAAGGTTGCTATATACGCATGTCTGGTGTCAGGGTTAAAAAAAAATCGATGTAGTTCATGCGTAGTATATCGTGTAAATTAATACGATTTTATTTCATAATCTACATGTAGTCTGAGATAAAATAAGTATTTATCCAACAGGGCATCATGGTTCACATTCCTTTTTGTAGAAAAAAATAATGAAAATGTCTAAAAGTAAGATACTTACGTTAAACAGCTGCATACGATTTTGTATAGATGAAATTAAATAAAAAAATAATCTTTACTGAGACATAATATGTCCCCTCGACTCTGACTCCTACTTCTCTTCGACCGATTTCGTGAAAAATTAGTAGGTGCATTATGAGATTTTGAATTTAAATATAAAATGTCGATACAATAATTACGAGTTTTTGTGTTAAGCTTCCCCCCTTCTTTTTGGCCGATTTGGCTGAAAATCAATAGGTGTCTTAGAGGATTCTTGATACACATACAAAATTTCATGTCGATACATACATTTTATCGTGTTAACATACACAGACGATTTTTTTTTGGAATGAGGGTGTCGGAAAAGATGAAATTCTGATGAAAAACTCAAGATCGAATTTCAGGCCGATTACATAACTTCCCCGTAAACAGAACTACAAAAGATAAGGCAATTTTTATTGATGCCTTCACAAAGTCCGCAAACGAAAATCATGTGAACATTTTAATTTTTATAAAATTCAAGCAAGGTTTGTTTTAAAATGAAGAAAAAAATAATATTTCAATCAAGAAAGAATATATTTAATATTGAATGGCAACAAATTTCTTACTTAGAAAAAAATAATCTGGTCTGTTTCTCTTCCACAAATTTATCTGAATTGTTATTCGTACAATGTAGAATACAGATCTATAATTTTGTCTGTTTGTTCTATCTCCACCAATTGTTCAAAATTAAGTTTCATCATATTGCTGGATATCGAAGAGCTAATTTCATCTTTTTGCAGACCATGATAAAACGAGTGAACGGCCAATAACTCTTTTTTGGACATATCATGTCTCTCTATTTTCTCTTGTGCTGCGGCCATTTGATATTGCAGATTTATAACACTTTTTTTCTGCAGCTGCAACATAAAACAAACCTTGCTTGTAGTAAAAATTAAATGTTCATTTTAAAAATACAATTTAAAAGTATATATATATATATATATTTTAAAATGAGGGTGTCGGTTTTTCAGAAGTAGCGTGCTAACCGTACCTGGGCGGTAAAAAAAAAACGTACTTCGATGATCCCGAACCTGTGCGATGTCAGATACTTGTTAAAGACACCCTAGATAATTAAACCAATTTTTAGATAGGACTAAACCGTTTTCGCGTAAATCAAGTAAACATCTAAAAAAAATTAGTTTCAAAAAATGTTTGGTAGTAGGCAATATGACCTCATAGTTAAAGCCCGGGCATGAGTCATAATAACTATAAATTCGAAGTTTTAATATAATAATTGAATCTCCAACAGAGTCAAAAAATGAAGAGGAACAATGAATAAATAAGTTTGTGGAAGCATCAACTAAAATAATTTTATTTAATCTTCCAAAATTAGTTTTTTTTTTTTTTTATAGAATAAACTTATAGGAAAAATGCTTCTAGATTTTTTTTTTTTTCTCGATAAATAAGAGCCACTACTACACTATTCTCTATTCTGCTAGGCAAAATATTACAAAATAGAACAATTCTCTATTTCTTCGTCATATATTATCCCACAGTAAATGTATAACAGTAAAATAACTTTGCTTACATTATATCACAAGTTAGGAACATCAAAAAATTATTTATTTAAACAATACTTAAAAAAGTACATTAATATTATAATTAAATAATAAATAACATGACATAATAAAATTTACTATGAATACGCAAAATATTTCAAAGTTTAACAATTACTAAATATGAAATTTTAGTAGCAGGTAAAAATAAAAATAAATCTCATATTGTACAAAAAAAATAAACTCTTTTTAGGCAATGAAGAATTGCGCAAATTTTTGAAGAGGTATTATATTTTTTAAATTTAAACAATATTTTTTTGTTTGAAATAAAAATAAACAGATGGAGGAAATAGATGCAAGCTATGTCAAATGTTTGGCTCGGGCAACGATTCAAATGGGTTATTCTATACAAAATCACGCAATCATCCGATTTAAATTTCTTTAATTCGTCTAGCAGAATGATATTAATTTGCCAAGTTTTTTACCCCCAAAAAATTTTCCAGGACGCCAAAATACCTCTTGAAGAACCTTTTCGGATAGTTTCTGGTTTTTTAAGATTTAGAAAAAAATATTGAGTGTTCTACAAGAAGTATAATATGTGCGGAATCTAAGTATAATAAAGTAGCGGAATCTAAATATCTTGGATCCACGCATATGAATATTAACGATATATTGAGGGACTTCAGTGTATACTCCTGGGACCTCACTCTTCTGAAATCCTCCATAAAAGTATTAAGGAACTAATTTTAATTAAGTTCTAACGAAGCTGGTGCTGCTATATGGCTGCGAAGCCGGGTCCCTGATACAGAGCCTAGAGAAGTAGATACAACAGTTCGAAAGGAAGGTTCTGAGGAGAATCGTAGGACCCAGCTGAGAGGCTGTTTTTTTTTTTTGGAACTGTAGAGACCCAGGTCTGATCAGGAGTTGCTTAGAAGATGCTGCATCAATCCTGGAGTGAGCGAGATGAAGGGGCGAAGATAGCAGTGTGTGTAGAGCCGTCCAGGCAGACTGAAGAACTGTGTCCTCCAGCATCCAGGGACGGAGATCTCCAGGAAGATCAAGGTTCCTATGGGTGGACATTATCAGTCGGAATTCCATATTGTTAACTGTAATATGGCGGCTCTGAGGATCGAAGTCAATGGAAGCGGCTGGTCAGATCGGCGAAACTCCACTTGGATCTGTGGCCACCGGAGTATTTTGGGTTTTAGAATTAATTTTTTCATTACAGTTTTTTTTTTTTTTGAATTATTAATCTCTAAAACCAATTTTATTTCAACGTATAGCTCAGTGGTATGCATGCTTGCTTACTGAATTCAAGATCGCGGGTTCGAAACCCAGCCAAGGCCCTTAGTTTGTATTATCTGGGAGTTAATATAAACTTAAGCACGCCGTTCTTCGGATGGGACGTTAAGCGAAGGTCCCGAGCCTGTACGATGTCAGGTACTCGTTAAGGACCCCTACGAAAAATGTAATGCTCCCATAGTAGAGTCGGACTGGGCTCATGTCCACCAGAGTGTCGTAAGAGCGCTCTGGTAGTAGGCGATATGACCATAATAACTAAAACAGTAATATCTAATTTGTTTCATAATTTTTTAGATTTTTTAAAAATTTTATATAAAACACTTGTATATGCTGTTGAAAGATATATTAGAAAAAACATATTTCTTCACCACAATTCTCTAAACCTCAAATACCCAGAACGAAACAAAGTATAAGAAGGAAGTTCACGAGAACTATTTTGACAGTTACAGAATTACAATTTAAAAAATTACTTATTTATTACATTTCAGGGTGTCACAGTCTTACGTAATCTCAAGTAAGCTGAAAATTGTATAAATATGACAACTTAGCAGAAATAAATGTAAAATTTGAACTTCGTGCTGACGGTGTAAGCCGAAACTGTTACAATTTATGTATATATTTTCATGGAATTAGACAATACAAAAGTTAAACAAGTTCTCTTTTTGTATATTTTATTATATTGATCGCAGAAATGTATTCTGTCCTCCAATATACGAACAGCCTGGAACTAAAGTGAGGACCATGCGTTATTATTTAAGAAATGTTGAGATCATTAAAATTACAATCCACACAAAATTTTACAATATTCAACTGGTACCAATTAATGTGACATGAACTCAATTTTAAAAACTAACAGAAAATAACGAAGTTTCTTCAACAATATATGCGAACCAATCATATTAAGATAATAATATATCTTATTATAAGATAATTAATTTATAACTTATTATACAATTATATTGGACTAGTTATTCGTATTAGAAATAGCTAATGATAGGTCATCTCACATTAAAACCCCATTTAAGATTTAATGTTTTTTTAGCGTATTTTTTTTTATTTTTGATAATTTAAATACTTGTTATTATTAGAAGTAACTAAAATATCGTCTACTATAGGTATTAATGATGTCATGAACTTCTAAAATTTCTCTAATTTCCAAATCAGAAAATTTCCATTTGGTTTCAAAATTATTTTTATTTTTTTGTAAAAGATCATAAAAAAAATGAACGCCTTCTAATTCCTCTTGAGCCAGTAAACGGTTTTCATGTAGTTTGTAAAATTCATTATTCAAATTGTCCACAAGTTTTTGAAATTTCATATTCAAGTTATGAAGCCACTAGAACACAAAATTATACCAAAGGAAAATAAATTCAATAAATGTCGAAAAAAAAATATATATATATTATATAAATAAAATTTAGTGTATTTTTGAGGCAGAAGTTTTTTATTCAGTTAATCTGAAATTTGAATTAATGATTTGAAAATGAATTTTATTTTGGGACCGAGCACCTCTAAGGGTAAATACATATAAAGTCAAAAAGAAAAGAAACATTTTTATTTATATTTGTAATTATTATTTATTTTTTTCTTCTTATTTCCTTCCTTACCTTGTGCATATTGTCATTTGTTATTTTACATTATTTTCATCAAAACTATTATTCAAAAAGTCCATAGATTTTCATTAAAATGGATATTATTCGTTCAAAACTGAAGAGATAAATATTTCAATGTTTTTTTATAGGCTCAATATTGTTTTTTCGTAGCAATAAGTCGAAAAAAATTGATTTCAGTAAAATTGGCGGTGGTTGATTAATTTCTGTCCGATTGTTTGTCCTGCCTTGTGACTATAGTCGTGTAATTTTGACCATTATAGTAAAAATATTGACAAGTAGTGTGTGGAGTTTATATTCCTTAGTGTGTGTATATTCCTTTATCCTGTTCAAAACTATTATTACCGAGTTTTTGTTATTACCGATTGTAAATATGTCCAATAAAAAATTATGTATATATATAAGTAAATAATGTATTGACGATTGATAATGAGCTAATAAGGACTACAATTTATTAAAATACTTACTGTTTTTTGTATGGAGTAAGGCCAGTTCATTAGCTGAATTATCCTCTGCTCTTCCTGACATATTCTATTAATTTCTCGATATTTTTCATTATAATATGATTTTAATTTCATGATCCCACAATCTAATGTCTCTGAACAGTTGAAAAATTTACCTCCACCCTAAAAAAATAAAAACAAAGAAACAATAAAAATATACGTTTTAATAAAATAATTAAATGACAGATTATTTTATGAAGTTTTTCTATTGTTTTACATGACTGCAATAGGCTTTTAATTTGATATAATGAATATTTCTTGTATATGTACATTTTATTCCGAAGAATTTTTAAAATTTTGTTTATTGAATAAATTACATATAATGAAGTAATTTTTCAATATATATATATATATATATAAAAGAAGTTGGCGAATCAACGGATAAGTACTTCTCAAGTACGAATTAAAGTTTTCGCTCTCCCTCCAAAGCCCTTCGACCATTAGGGCTAAAACACAATATTTGACTTACATAGTGGCTTCTGAGTCTTCATAATAAATTTTGTGTCGATACAAACATTACACATCACAGAAATAGGGTAATTTGAGTCGAGCAACCATCTCTGGTTCTCCGCTTCCCTTCGACCGGTTTCGCGGAAAATTACTGGTTGAAATTATAGTGTTTTAAATTTAAAAATAAATTTTCCTGTCGATACATTCATTACATCGGCAGTTATTCAGACTTTTTAGTTGATTGAATCAATAGAGGTCGTCTTTAGAGGGTTCTGGATACACAAATACAATTTTGAGTCCGATACATTTATCAAGAGTTATCGTGTTAATTTTTATTTTATTTTTTGAAATAAAAAAGTTTGGAAAACATGAAATTTCGGTATAAATTTAACTTCGTATTTCTGACAGATTACATAATTAAACCTACATTTCGTATAGCATAAAAAGTGATATACTTTTCATTTATATTTAATTCAATTAAACTAACAAAGCCGTAGCAGTCAATTTCAGAGGTGGCAACCAATTTATAATCGTAAAAATTAATGTAGAAAAAAATATACTCACATTACAAATTTTATTCTCATTGAAAAAATTTGGATCAAAATTGATTGAATTTCTGACATTCCTCCTCCTCCAATTGAATGTGGTTAGATTTTGTTTTGGATTAGGAATTGTTAAATTTTTCCAGGTCTTTCTCACAACTTTGTACCTAAAGTAAAACATTGAAAGATGCATTAATTGAATAAACTATGAATATTAATAAATAAATAAATTTGGGTATAAGTAAGGAGATTTTGAATTTATAATAATATATTTTGGGTTGTGTAGAGATTTTGAATTTATAACAATATATTTTGGGTTGTAAATCATTAACCTGAAAATCAATAGGTGCGCCATCCTTGTAGGGTTCTGGATGCACATATAAAATTTCCAGTTTGAATCATTCTATTGAGAGTTACCGTGTTTACATTTTTTTTTTTTCATGTTTGAAATCAGCGTGTTGGAAAGCATGAAATTCTGGTAAAAACTCAACTTCTAACCAATTACGTAACTTCCCCTATACTCCGTATAACGGGATAAAATAAATTGTACAAGAATAAGTTGTAGAAAATATATTAATATAATCCCGTGAAGATCTAGAACTAAAGGGGCCCTCACACTGGCAAAAATTTGAAGATGTCGGTTTTGTGCAAAAATATTGAGAGTGAGGACAAATATTGTGCAAAAAAAGGGGTAGTATTCAATATTTTGTGGGGCGTTCAAAAGTTTTCTGAAAGTTTAGAACATTTTTGCGGACCTGTCAATATTTTGTAGCATGAGAGCGCTGTGTGAGGAAATTTTGATAAAGTGTAGGTTCCAAGCTCAGTTCGCGAAGTAGGTTACGATGAACATGGGTCGGTCGCTTCTTCAATTAATTCCTGACCCACACTCTTTTCTTCTTATTATAATAATTATTTAAAGACTCCTTCAACACTGTACACAATACAACTACGCTACTTTCAACCTCCGGGTTTGCCCTGGGCAAAGAAACGTATGCGGCTGAGTACAACGCGATGCGCCATGCTTCCATCACGAATGTTTAGTCGACACACAAATTTTGTGCAATATTTTTGTGTAGTGTGAGGGGTCCACGACCATTCAATATTTTGTACAAAAATAAGCTCAATATTTTGAGCGAAATTTTGCCAGTGAGGGCCCCTTAAGACATTTTTTGAATATGGAATCAGGTGCAATGAATCTGTACAAAAAATGCAATATATATTTTTTTCAAACCTAGAATAGCGTTTCAAAAGGCTGGAATATATCTAAATTTACATCGATCATATATTTTTCAAATTTAAATAAAATAGCATTTAAATAAATGGCAAAAAGTTACCTCTAACCTAATTTACTCCTTGGCTCGATTTTCAAAAATTTATTTCAACCTAATTAATTTTTAAAAATTTTGTTCAAAGAAAACAATTTATATGTTTATATTTGTTGAGGAAAAATCGAGGTTCTGTCGACGGGGGAAAGTCGAGGGCCTCGGCCGGGTTTCAAACCCACAATTTTGAGTTCAGTAAGCAAGCACGCATACCACTGAGCTACCGGCGCTCTCAATAATATATTATATAAAACATATAGATATACCTTACCTTTCTTCATCAGTTTCCAAACGTTTTAACACTTCCCACTCTGCATTAAAATTATCCTTATTTTCTTCCTCATCATTACTAATGAACACTTTCAAATTTTGTGCTTTATCAAAAATTTCTTTTGCACCTGGTTCAATGTCTGCATTGTTCAACTCAAGTTTTTCATTAATTACTATTTGATCAATAGTTTTGTCTTCAATATTTTGATAAGTGATGGTCATATCTTTGTTTGCTTTTACTGTTAAATTATTATCGATACTTGAGGAAACTAGGGAAGGCTCATTTTCTTGTAAATTATTTTTGATTGGTAGATTCGCATTTTCACAATATATGGACAACTCATCTTTTTTGGTAATTGTTATATTGTTTAAGTCAAATTTAAAGTTATTTTCATTTGGTACACATTCAGTTAGTTCATGATTTATATGATCTTTAGATTCTGGGATAATTATTATCGCATTATCTTCAATTACACTTTCAGAATGTGGGGTATCCGCTTCTATAATGGTACTCAAGTCTGACATAGTTTTTAATTTTTTATTTGGAACAAATTCTGGAGTACTAGTATACTTGACACCTCTTTTAAAATTACCTAGAGATGATCTGTCAGGCTTGGGTGTACACTGAGATAGTACCGGGTTCTCTTTATTATATGTGTTGTCTTTTGTAAAATGTGTACCATCTGCATTTTCGATAGAAGATTCCTCAGTAATTTCTACTTCAGAAATTGTAATAAAAGTGTTGCCAGGAATGATGTCACTTGCAGAATCATTGTTCTTAATGGGATTTACTATATCTTCAAGATTTGAAGTCATTTTGTTTACTTCTTTTTTTAAATTGAATTTTTATATATGTAACACAACTTTCAAATGCCTGAAACAATGACAACCGTCATTAGGATATTCAAAAAAAAAAAGTATAAACATCACTTAAATTTACGAGGTAGAATTTTAACACCTTTACCTGAACATGCGCAGGCCGGGTCCCGTAAGTTACGGGTGAATTCTCAAATAACTTGACAAAGAAGGTTGAAAAATAAAGTACTGTTACCCATATGCTTCTAAATAAGCTGAAACATTACAGCAAAGCAAGCGAGACTGTTTTCTTCAAGTCAAAACGGGAAATTGATTCCTAGATTTTGTATATGTAATTTCTTGTTGTTCACTGTAATATAAGTTGGCTATTCATTTTTTAACGATTAATTTCAGTTCAGTACAATTTTGTCTGCCCTAACAAAATTTAAAATTACAATTTAACCCTTTATATGAACTCCCGTATAGTTGACGTTATATTACAAGATATATTGTTGGAATAGTATGAGAAAATACAGCTAAAATTTCCTCTTATTTGTCTGGGTACGAATTAGGTTAAATCCTGTAATCTTACTTTATTATTAAATAGATGTACACATATTACTATAAATGTAATGAAAATTTACATTACCTAACGTAATTAAACCAACCACCAATGTCATATATGAAATTCATATACACAGGTCATGACCACCATAGGAGCAAACAAACTACCGCCAAATAAACTTATTTAAAAAAAATTAAAAAACCAAAAAAAAAAAAATTGAAAAACACAATAATTCATAATTTCAAAATATTAAAAAATAAAAAGGCCATAATTGTTAATTCATTTAATAACAATGTTGGAAAAAACATCTACAAAATGTGTATCATATTCAGAGGGCCTAGATTTGTTTTCCATGATTCATTCATGGTTCACACCTTGATGTTTTGTTATGGTCTTCGAGGTAATTTATATTAAAGTGTAGTTTTGTTTGAGATCGAATGTATTTGCTTGATGTCCTATTCAAAAAAATATTGTAATAATGTTGTATTGCATCGTATTGAAGGCGGTAAGATTTTCTATTGATACGTTAAAAGACTAACCTCTAATTTATTTTTTTTTGTTTAATTTGTAGTTTTTATCTTGCTTTCCGGGAAGAAATTCTGTTTTATTTCATAATGCAATCTTATTATACAAAAAAACCTTAACTAAGAAGTTGAATTGTTTCCGTCTGTCTTATTCTTAGTGCTGTTGTGTTTATTGTGATACAAAAAGAAAACGTTACCATAATTTAATTATCTTTTTAATGTTTAACAATGACGTATTTAAAGAAATAATTAGAAATAAAAACATTTTAAATTTGGAAATTCAACCGGTATCAGTTTTTGATTATTTTGTATGACTTTCCTCATGTTTTATAAACTCATCGTAAGCATGATTGGAAATTTTTCAGGAGTATAACTCAGGGTCTGTTGGTAGTTTTTCTCCATAAGCGGATGTGACGATTAAAGTATAAACAAACTTATGAAGATTGACCACATCAAAGAGGTAACATTCAATTTAATATATGAATTGTACTATTTAGTGCCGATTGTATTGTATATTGCAATCAAAAATCTTAAGAGAAAAGTGAAATCAAACCTTTTTATAATGTATGAAGCATCCCCCGAACTCTGCCTTATTGTTGGGGAAGGAGTTAAATTAGATAGTGATTTTTTAGAATTATATAGGTTCCATTGTTAATTTATATTCGAGTTATTGCGAGAAAAACCACGGCCAGTGCAGTAATTATCTACTGCGCATTTCCTCTCAATGTCCTTTACAATGACAATTTCTGGAGGTATATTTCAAGGAAACTGGGAGGCAAAATATAAATTATATTATTTATACAGTAAAATCCCTCTCCGAAGGACAATTTTGCGATGTCTCGCCCCGAAGTATAGGAAAACAATGTATTTTTACCCCCCTCGCAACGGACGTGGACAACCAATTTTATATCAAGAGATAAATTCACCTCTCCTATGCGGACACTTACAAAACAATTCATTTTAAAAATTGAATTTTGAATGATTTTTATTATTCATAGAATTCGCAGTTTGTGAAACAGGCATACATACCTACTGTTTGGTTTATTAACTTAAAATCAATAATAACTATTATTATGTGATTTTTATCTTATTATCTATTGTTTGTTACCTATATATGTAGTATTAAAAATAAAAGCAAACTAAACGCTTTGTATATCCTATATACGTATAATCAATTTTTTTTAAAACCCTCAACGGACAATTTTCTTGGTTTCGTCATTATCCGTTGCAGCGGGGTTTACTGTATAATATATTATATGATTAAATTGTGTTTTTATTTATATTTTCAGTCGAGGTCCCTTAGTTTTTTTATCTGGGAGGTGAAAAAACATAGAGTACGCCTTCCTTCGGATGGGACGTTAAATGGTCCAATGCCTGTGCGGTCTCAGATACTCGTTAAAGGTCCCTACCCTATGTGAATAAACCTAGGTAGACAAAATTTAGGACTCCAATAGTAAAGTCGGACTTATGTCCACCAGAGTTACAAAAGAGTGGTTTGGTAGTAGGCGATATGACCTCATAGTTGTAGTTAAAGCCCAGGCATTCGTCACAATAACTGACTATATTTTCAACCGGCAACCATCTAGGGCGTATATTCAACTTACAAGGTTAAGTGTAGTGTGATCAAACACAAAAGAACCTTGAGACTTGGGAAATTGATAATTGTATTGACTTCCTTCCATCCCAACCACTATACACACAACCTGGAAAATTGGTAATTTTTAGTGAAAAACATGAAAATATCAACAAAATTGAAACTTTCAACTTTTTCAGTGGAAAAAATTCTTTTCTGTATTTTGTATTCCATAGAGATTGGAGATGAGAACATACAGTTTTTTGTTTTTGGTTGGATAGTAAAATCCAGTAAAATGACTATTGAAATATTGTATCAATTCCCCATTTTTTTATTTGATTTACCTGCTCTAGTTGCCCAATTGAGAAAGTTGTTTCATTGATTAGAATTTCAACAAACATTGTATTGTTTTCAAAAATTATTGCCTTAATATTTTAGTTACATTATGGCTGAACAATTAAGATCAACTGCAGCAGCACTCCCATCTTCAGCTAACGTAGTCAAGGAGGGATGGTTATACAAAAGAGGTAAATATAAATTTTATTAATTTAGTGTTAACTAAGGCAATTTACGAAAAAAAAAAAAAAAAAAAAACAGTTTCTGTTGGTCTTTCTATTAGTTGTTTCCATTCCACAAGAGTCAAACTCCAGGAAGCGCACTTGCCTTCCAGAGATCCTGTTTTAGTCCCTCGGCTCACAAGAGCACACACAATTGTCAGAAATAGGTTACCTACTATCTGGAGCGGGTTAGTGACCGGTTAGGAGTACATAAACAATATGCTGCGAGATCACTTGGTTCAACCTTTATGTAGGACTGAATACGGTCTCAGTGAGACAGAACCAGTGGCTTAGCTAGCCCTCAGTGTATCAAAATTTCTTGGGGGGAGGGGGGGGGACATTTTTCGGAAAATAAACAAAAACACTCGCATAAACAAAATAGTTTTGAAAATAACAACAACAATAATACATATTAAAAAACTTTTGGAGAATATATTCATTATAACATCCATAGCGGAAGAAGATTTTAGTTTCTAAAGTTCTTCTTTTTCTATGGAGAGTATTGATAAGTCCGATAGCCGTTCTTGTCCCATATAAGTCCTATGATAAATTTTTAATACGTTTTAATTTAAAATATTAGACTTAGCTTTTATCTACATGACCATGGATAACATTTTACGGTTTTTTGCTTACACTTGTTGGGGGACCTCTAGCTCGGGGGGCCCTCATCATTGCTGCAACTACTACAGCGGTAGCTACGCCCCTGGACAGAACCTTATTGATGCAGTGAATAATAACTGCTGTTGTAATGAATGTATCAACACAAACATTCATATGTGAATTCAAAACCCCATAAGGACGACACTTATTAATTTTCAGCGGAATCGGCAGAAGGGAAGGGGGTTCAGGGGAGGAGGCTCAATTCAAAAACCGTAATAACTGATGTAATGAATGTTTAGACTCAAAATTTAATGAGGATTCAGGAACCTGTATGTACATCAACTGTTGAATAGCGCAAACGGTCGACTGGTTTTGGAGGGGGCGCGAAAAGTTAATTGATTAATTCGTTCTGGGGAATTACATTACCGGCGATTAATCTACTTTTTTTTTTATTGGCTTTATTACGATGCATATTGTTAGCCATGTCTCTAAAACGGTGTTATTTTATCCCGGGAGGGAGTTGTATATACGAAATAACACTCACCTGGACATAATTCGAATCCTCAACCATGGTGAGACCATGCCTTACGCTCTTGCCACCATGGCCCAATTTTCGTATTACTTCTTTTTTTTTTTTTGCCTTTTGTTTGATGCATATTAGCTATGTCACTGTGTTATCTAAATATTTAGGACATCCATGGCCCAGGGAGGGAGTTCTATCTACGAAATAAAACTCACTCCCGGACGGGATTCGAACCCGCAAACCATGGTGAGACCTTGCGACCAAAGCCCTACGCTCTAGCGCGCATGGCTCCCATTTTTCGTACTTAAAATCCTACAAATATACGTGCAATTGCTTTTTACATGGCATGCTGTAATCCATAACTGATGACACTATTTTAGGTGAACATATAAAGAACTGGCGACCTCGGTACTTCCTCCTGATGGACGATGGCTCCCTGATGGGCTACAAGAACAAGCCAGAAGGACCCACAGATCCTCTCAACAACTTCACAGTCAAGGGATGTCAGATAATGAGTGTGGACCGACCCAAACCGTACACTTTCATCATTCGGGGACTTCAGTGGACCACTGTCATTGAGAGGACCTTTCATGTGGAGACGGAACGGGAAAGGTAACACTTGGCACTAGTGGTGTCGAATCATCGATAGTACTATCGATATTAGTCGATATTCAAATCCTGCCGAGTAATTGTGATTTAAAATTAGCGATCCTGCACTTTCCAATTTCTCACCTATATTCTCTATATTTTATGATAAGTTTACTGAATTTCCGTAAACATTGATAGAACTCAAGTTAAGTTTAATATTATTAGAACCTTGGCATTGTCGTGACTGATCTAAATGTTTGAGTGGATCGTTTCCGTCGTCTTCAGTTGTATTAAAATAAATTACATGATATTTTCGCTTGAGGTGATCCTTGAGATTCGACTTGTTACCTAAAGTTTGATATTCCTTTTTGCATTCTTTACATCGCGCCAACTTCTTAGGCCCAACATCTCTATCGAAATGCTACCACACATCCGAATGATTTTTCCGTTTCACACCGCTCATGCCTAACAAGCCTCGAAACTTCATCGTATATTTCCTAGGAGAGTGAAAAGAGATTCTTCTATCCTCTTAGTATATTTCTACATTCTTTTTATTCATTTATATTCTAAATATCCGATATTTCTAAGATGTTCCTGCATTATTTACTGTATTAATTAATTGATGTTTTAATAAAGATTTTTCTTTTATCATTCGATATTTGATATTGATGCACCACTTATATTTCCTCAGATAATATTTCAAAAGCCTTTCACAAATTCGTATTTAATGTAACCATAAGTAGTATGATATTTGAAAAATATATAACTTACCTCAAGGTTACAATGAGCCTCTCTTCAGATGATGTACATCTTCGGAAGTTTTTGGATTTTATCTCTTATATTCTCCAATATATAATAAGAAGGTAGTTTAGTCATTCTCATATACCCAAAAAATGTTTCATCCTGTTCGAGGAGTTGGTGAAACAACGTATGAAATTCTCCGTACTTTCCTCTATTCACGAAAACGTCATTCTTGTGACATTTCCTCTTTTTTTAATAATAAATATTTTAACGCGGGACTTGTTTCCAATCACAAAAATGATGGAACATCCATTTTCCACTGTGACCATACCCTAAGAAAGTATTGTAATCGTGTGAAAAGCCGTGATCACGTTTTTTTAAATTTTTTTTATCAGGTTTTAAAAGAGGAAGCGCGTTGCATTGCAGCTACATCACCCAGTCAACGTTAGAAAAGCTCGGGGATCAAGGGCTTACTGAGAGACTGGGATTGGCCATCGGCGGAACTATTGCGCTGATCGTCCCCAGCCCATCTTACATTGTCTCTTTCCGCTCCCGCTAGGAGCCGACGAATCGGCAGAACATCGGATAGTCTGTTTCCGTCACCATCTGCCATAGATCCAGTCCCAAATACGATTTTGTCCCATGAACCAACTCCACCCTAGCTTGGTCGTACAGCGGACATGTTCTGCAGTCTCGATACCGCCGCACGAACAGTTCGGGGCGTTCTTCCTATGATAGAAGAACAGCTTGGGTTGAAATCACCATGACCTGATAATATTTGAGACGTCCAGTGATTAGACTGTATCCATGTTGAGTCAAGGCGTACCCGGACGTCCGGGAAGTTTTTTATTACTGACAACTAGGCAAAAATGATCGTGGCTTCAAACGTTAGTGGAAAGTAACGGATGAATCAAGCCTTCAAACATATCTTTGGCTTGGCGAATCCATTTTTATATGTGTTGTCTTCTAGTGTATTATATATTCTCCCATACAACCATATTATTGTATTTCTAAATTGTTATTAAATCAAAATAATTGTTTGTTAGGGAGGAGTGGGTGGCAGCGATCCAGGGTGTCTCAGACCGTCTGACCGCATCAGAGGATGTAGAGATGAAAGGGGAAGGACCGCAGGACGGATCTGGGGATGGCTTCGTCTCCACCGTTGAGGAGCTTAGTGTCAAGTTTTCTGAACAAGGTACCTCGAATAGCAAGAGTTCCGGTAAAAAGAAAGTGGTAAGTTTTTTTTTATTTCCCTCGCTATATGAAGTATAGTGGAAGTTACGTAATCGGTGAGAGCGCTGGTAGCTCAGAAGTGGCGTTCTAACCAATTGAGCTAAAGATCGCAGGTTTGAAACTCGGTCAAGGTTCTCAAGTTTTCTATATGGCGTGTAAAAACTTTGAGGAGTCTATACTTCGGATGGGACGCTAAGCGATGGTCCCGAGCCTGTGCGATGTCATGTGCTCTTTAAATATCCCTAACTTAGCTAACTAAACCTGGATAGGCAAAATTAAGGACTCCCACAGTCGAGTTAACAGGGAAAGGATAAGAGCATTGGATGGTTAGGTCCCTTGGCGTACTCGCCACCCCTCCCAGTATATCTT
Organism: Aradus depressus; assembly: GCA_963662175.1. NCBI lineage: Eukaryota > Metazoa > Arthropoda > Insecta > Hemiptera > Aradidae > Aradus > Aradus depressus. The sequence continues at coordinate 26,754,895 of OY759219.1, forward strand.
CGTATTCGGTCAGAAAAAAAAAAAAAAAATCCTGTGTGTCTGTGAACGCGATTTATTATATAGACACGAAATTGAATATGTGTATCCAATACCCCATAAGAACGACACTTCACCCTTAGATGTGGGGTCTGAACGCTTAGAAATATTTATTTTTCTATGCCAACCAGTATTTTACTGTAATAATATTTGACGGGGTTAGAATCAAAATGGTCCAAATGACATTTTTGAAAATTTTTGTCTGAACGCTTAGAAATATTTATTTTTCTATGCCAACCAGTATTTTACTGCAATAATATTTGACGGGGTTAGAATCAAAATGGTCCAAGTAACATTCTTGAACATTTTTCGTTAAGTGCATAATCGGGTACAAAAATGATAGTTCTATTCAGGAAAAAAGTTGTACGACTGAAATCCTAGCCAGTGGCCAAATCACTTACTCCATTTTGGTGAACAAGTAACTTAAACATATCAATAGTGACCTTGAAGTTAAGATTTTTATTCAATTTTATGGTTTGATAACAGCAACTTTCACCATAAAATCAGAAGACAAAATATTTCCGGTTTCGATAAATTATAGATTTTTTAAATCAGTTAAGAACTTAATGTTTTAAAAATGTCACTTAGACCACTTTGATTCTAAACCCGTAATTTATTAAATGGAATTAGGAGAATGGCGTTAACTAACTAAAACCCATTGACATCTCACATTTTATAAATGTTTTCATTTTAGACCTTAAAGAACTTCGAATTTTTAAAAGTTCTTGGTAAAGGAACATTTGGAAAAGTGATCTTATGCCGAGAGAAGGCAACTGGAAGACTTTACGCAATTAAAATCCTAAAAAAAGAGGTTATAATACAGAAAGACGAAGTATCTCATACCCTGACTGAGAACCGAGTACTGCGGACAACCAGTCACCCCTTCCTAATTGTGAGTATGTCATTCATCAGTTATTATATACGAGCAAAATGCGCACACTACAGACAAAATATATTTTATTTTATGTGTACAATATATGTGTAACTATATACGTATACAACAAACAATTGTGCTGAGAGTCATCAAGTTACTGAGGTCCAGAGCCTTGTCGAGCAACCTGAAGCTCAATGATAAAGCCAGTTCTGATCTATGAGTGCGGGACTTGGCCCTGATTTTACATCTGGAGCAGCGTTTCCAGACTTTCGAAAATAGCAGGTCCGGTCAAAGATAGAGAAACCCAGGGAGTGAAGGTTCAGAACAAACAGGGAATTGAGGGACGTCTTCTGGCAATATCTGCAAAGTGGCAGACATGAAATCACTTCGCTTACGCGGGAGGAGACGTAATAAGGAGCATTGGCTATTGTACGAATGATTTTGGATTGAATGCGCTGGAGATTGGAAGTCTTAGCAGAAGTCCATAAGTTTACGTACTGCATATAAGTCGTTTTATTTTCTAAGTTAATTTAGATCTTTTGTCTAGTAGTCTTAGTAACAGTTTGTCTCTGTTCATTTCTTGTATTTTCAGTCATGTGTGAGGGTTCGATATTAGTATCTTGTCGAGTAGGAGGCACAGATAGCGGACTTCGTTTTTTGAAGGGGTGGATGGAATTATTGTTAAAGTACACTGGAGGGCAGGTGTATATGCGACAGAGAGGTAAGACAATGTGAACTGGCTTTTTCACTGACATTTTTGAACCAGGACTAAAGGGATGTCAGAGGTTCTTGGAGTTGCTTGGATGATGTGACTGAGTTGGGATGAGGAGAGAGGATATCAGTGTCATCTGCAAGTGTGTGATGTGTTGATGGATGTGTGGGGATTATCAGCTGTGTACATTGTGAAGAGAACAAGACGCAGGATACTTTCTTGCGGAACGCCAGCTCTTTGTTGAGACAGACATCAATTTTCAGCCGAATCGGCTGTAAATGAGGATTCAGAAGTCCCTATATAAGTCAACTATTGATTTTTAGCCCAAATAGTTTTGGAGGGAGAATTGATTAATTCGTGCTGCAGAAGTACATTGCAGGTGAATTTCCGTTGATATATTTTTCTTTTACTATTTTAATGTTAATTAAACTACGTTTGCTTACATTTATTTTGTTGGTTTGGTGGTGCAGTCGCTGAAGTACTCGTTCCAGACAGCGGATCGACTGTGTTTCGTCATGGAGTACGTAAACGGAGGTGAGCTGTTCTTTCATCTCTCCAGAGAGAGGGTGTTCAGTGAGGAGAGGACTAGGTTCTACGGAGCCGAGATCATCTCTGCACTTGGCTACCTCCATGAGGAGGGCATCATATACAGGGATCTTAAGGTAATGAAAGGTTTACTAAAGGGGGACTTAATAATAATAATTGTATTTCCGTTAAACCAATACCATGGTAATAGGATACCTCATAAGAATGTATACATTAAGTTATCTCATAAATTATATTTATAACTATTTGAGTCTGTGACACATATGATTAGTAATAACAATACTATTAAAAAAATAGAATTAAATGAATAAAAAGTTAATAAATGTAGAGATGTTTTCGACAGAGATCTTGTGGAAGTTCATTGTAAATACTACTGAATAAAATACTTAGAACGAGTCAAAAAATTCCACTATATTTATATAAAAGACACAATATATTTCGCTGGTTAGAGCATTGTCAAATGTACAGGATACAGGAGGTTTATTATTGAGACTTAGTTAATAGGTTAATATTGAGATATATTATTTAATTATTTTTCTGATTAAATTGAGATATTGTATGGTAGTTTCCCCCCTCCCCTCCTGTTCTGTCACCCTCTCTCCCTCACTCTTCCCCTCCTACCCCTCCCTCCCTCTTCCCACCCTCTATCTTGACTTTTTTTTAAATATTACCACCAGTCATAACTCTGTATCCTGTACACTTGACAATGCTCTAACCAAAAAAATATATTGTGGCCTTACAATAAATTCCACTATATTTTTTGACTCGTTTTAAGTGTTTTATTCAGTAGTATTTAATAAATGTAATATTGATTAATGTAATAACAAAGCCGTTGAACCAGACTAGGGCCTCCCCTAAATCAAATGAAAATCATTGCATACTGGCATTACTGCTTCACTCTCAGAATTACGCTTCACAATGTACAAATATACCGATGACGCCAACTCATTACTTTCATATACCCAGTAATGACAGGAAGAAATGATTTTGAGGAGGAGGAAGTGGAGAGATCTGTACATATTGTTTTTTTTTTCTCTTGATATATATATATATATATATATATATATATATATATATATATATATTGACATTTTTCTCATTAATATTGTAAATACGCATGTACATACGCTTCTACAGTTAATTTGAATGTAACAGTTTTTATTTTCCTATTTTTACAGCTAGAAAACCTTCTTCTCGACAAAGATGGGCATATCAAAATAGCTGATTTTGGGTTGTGTAAGGAAGATATCACCTACGGAAGGACAACCAAAACATTCTGTGGAACCCCAGAATACCTTGCTCCTGAGGTAATTGTGTTACACTACTCGCCTGAGAATTACGCTATAGTCTAATAAATAATACATAAATTCTGTGCGACAAGCTTTTACTTTTCAAATTAATATTGTTAATTGTCCTTCGGATGGGACGTTAAGCGATGGTCTCGAGCCTGTGCGATGTCAGGTACTCGTTAAAGACCCCTGCCCTCCGTGAATAAAAATTTACTGTAGGCAAAATTTAGGACTCCCACAGTCGGGCTCATGTCCACCAGAATGGCGAAAGAGCGCTCTGGTAGTTGGCGATATGACCTCGTAGTTAAAGCTCGGACATGAGTCATAGTAACTAACTTTTTAATTAATTCAAATAAAAGCTTGTTAAAAAAAAAAATTGTTTACTCATTTACTTGGTTAATTAAATGTCTCATGGGAATGTATAACTATTCCGATGTAAGTTGTTTGATTCAATGTAAAATAAATTTAAGTAATATTAGTGAATAAAAATTGATATTGAAACTATTTTAGGTGAACAATTGGTTTACAAAAGTTTGAATCTAGCTTTTGTATACATAGGTTCACTAGGTTACTTTCTCGGTGCTGCCACCTACTTTAGTTTGCCGTGTAGTCTTCCTCATAAGAATGTGTGAAATATTCAACATCCCTTCCCTCGTTTAGAATTAAAACTAAATTAAACCGACAATAGTACGAATACTTACTACCAATTATCACATTGATACGAAGATATAGTTATACACACTATGTTTACATATCTATGTTGTATCTGAAGTTATGTTTATCTGCAGGTGCTGGAAGACAACGACTATGGACGGGCTGTAGACTGGTGGGGTGTTGGTGTTGTCATGTACGAGATGATGTGCGGACGACTACCCTTCTACAACAAAGACCACGACGTACTCTTTACCCTCATACTCATGGAAGAGGTACTTTTTAACTGGGAGTATTTAATGGGTAGTACTGTCGCCTATTTGCAAAATGGGATATGTCTATTGAACGAACTTTTTCAGGAAACGAAAAAAAACATACATTTTTCTTCAGTTTAATAATATTGGAAAACTCGCGGAAATTGACAATAAATAGTTTTCATGAAAATCATAAATTTGCAACCGTTGGATCTTGTTCCTTCTTGCATTTGAGCTGGATGAAATTATAAAAACAATACTTCTTTTGGATCAGCGCAAGAGGCACTGCACACTTATCAAAGGATATCTTGATGATGAAGCCGGGACTTCAGAGGTTCCCTACTGCCAAAGGTAGCAGCTCCAGAAACTGAATCTGTCTTGAACGTCGGAAACACCCGGCTCCTGCGTGTTTGAGAATTCCTTAGCATTCAAGGCGCGTTTACGGCAAGGCCCCCTCCGGATTTCCCTATGAAACAGGATTGTATAAATATGACAACTTAGCAAACTTAAAAGTCATTTTTGAACTTGTACTGACGATGGCATAAGCTGAAATTGGTACTTTATGTATATATTTATATGGAATTAGACAATATAAAAATTAAACAAATATTTTTTTTTACTTTATCGCAGAAATGTATTCAGAATTTATAAAAACAATTTACTATACCTTTAGCCATTCATTATTCTTGATAGTTACTAGTTGCTTTTTCTGCTACTAGTTTATAGTAATTAAGTCCTGGTAGATCCCTCCAACCTTTCTCAAAATTACTTAACATAATTAACTTAAGTATATCTTTTTCTTTTCCAGTGAGGTACTTGTTATCATATAATCTTCGGATTTAAGTTAATTTTGCAGATGAATGTTATAATTTAATGTTAGTTTGGCTTATTGATAGCTTTATATATTAAAAATCCAATATTTATTGTTAAATATAATCGTCGTTGGCCGCGTGACCTGCCTGAGGAGAGTGGTGATGACCAGCCGTTCCATCAAGAGGCTCAAATGGTGTTTTTGTTTCTCTTTTGTCTGTCCATATTTCCTAATTGTGATGTATTTCATAGTTGGAAATTACATGAAAAACATGAGAAAAAAATAATATATATCCTATCTGAACATATTCTGTTTTGCATCATTACACACGTTTTTTAATATAATTTGAAAGATTTTTTACTCCGTTTTGTACACCATTTCTATGTGATTACTACTACAGCTGATAAAGATGGTCAAATAGCTCAACAAACAATTTTGTTTGGAGATATCCCCTTTTGCAAATGGACGACAGAATTGTTCTCTCAAGTAGCGAATATTGGTATTTCAACGATGACGTGTTCTGGAGTAGTTATCAAGTAATTTTATTAATACAAAACGTAAGAAATTAAAAAAAAAAAAAAAAATGAAATTTTTGAACATGAATATCTGAGTAATTGAAATGTTATGAAATTTTCAGGTAAAGTTTCCTCGTACGATCTCGAGTGAGGCGAGAGATCTGCTGGGCGGGCTTCTTGTTAAAGATCCCAACAGGAGGCTGGGAGGAGGCCCGGACGATGCACGAGATATTAAGGCACACGCATTCTTCTCATCCATCAACTGGACTGACCTCTACCAGAAAAAGGTAACAGTTATTTAAAAAAAAAAAAAAATAAAAATAATATATATATATATATATATATATACTATATTTTATAAAGTCAAATAATTTAAATGAAAAATTGAGTGAAAATTGAGGAACATAATCAATGAAATTACGAGCAAAGAGGTTTTGTTTTTATTTTATAATTGGTGCATAGTGCATTTAAATTCCTGTATTCAGCCTAATTCACCCTAAAATGTCCCCACTATCACATTCAACGGTTCGACTTAAAACCCTAATAGCTGCCGATGTAATGAATATATCGTCACAAAATTTAGTATGAGGATTCTGAAAGCATTATATAAGTAAATTATTAATTGTTAGCCCAAACGGTTAATTAATTTTGGAGAGAGCGTGAAAACTGAAATAATTCATACTGGGGAAGTACATTGCCGGTGATCCACCAACAAATTGTTTATATATATTTTAATTTTGTTAATTTTTTTGTAGCTTTCATGTGTTATTTATATTATGACCATTAGCGTAATTTATACCCGTAATTATTGTTACAGAAAGGGCTGAAAATGAACTTTTGGATCGCTACACCCATTAATTATTATTGAATAAAAGTTATATTTTTCTCCCTCTATTATTTACTTAAAAATTTCATTTCTCGCCTTTTTTTTTTTTTTTTCAATTGGCCTTGTGCAAAGCACATTAGTCAGGTCCCTTTTGTATCTGGGGACGAGATGCGGGGAAGGGCCGCCGGGACTCCCGACCTCGGGGAGACCGAACCGCAACCCCCAGCAGGCGCACCTATTAACATCTTACACTTACGAAGGTCGCAACGGGGGATGTGGATAGAAACCATTTGACATCGAGATCCTACGTGAAAGAGTCCATATCCCCGCGAGCTCCGGGGCTAACGCGCCCAGGAAGCCAGATTTCTCGCTTTTCATTTTAGTCTAAATATGTAAAGTATGTCCAAACCTCAGGAATACGGTTGAGAGGTATCTATCATGGCGCTACAACCCGGTGATGGATCCTGGCCTCCTCCACCAACAGCCGCGATCCTGTGCGGCTGCCATTCAGTTCCTGATGCGGAATATGTTTCGGGCATCTTCTGCCAACCATCTGCCCATCTCAGCTTAGGTCTCCCTCGCCGTCTTACTCCATGAATGGGCTCCATTAGCAGCTTCTTCGGCATTTCCTCAGCTTCCATCCTGGCGACATGTCTTGGTTGAGAGGTACTTCCTAATAAATTTGGGTCCAGCTACATAGATGTTGTTTATGATTTCAGATAGCTCCCCCGTTCAAACCTCAGGTGACCTCAGACACAGATACAAGATACTTTGACTCTGAGTTTACGGGTGAGTCTGTGGAACTGACCCCACCAGACCATGGCGGACAACTGAAGAGTATCGCTGAAGAGAACGATCCCACACAGCCGTACTTCCCTCAGTTCAGCTACCAGGTACATTGTTTAGATCTATTGGTTGTTTTTGTGACGAAAGGGACCTTAATCGTTGTTCATGGGTCAGCTTGAATTTGGTTTCTATACTTCTATCAACTGTCAGCGATATAACGCTCATATTTGTAAAATTGAAAGATATCCAAAAATTTGTTTTTTAAAAGTTGAGTTTGGGTCGCGCCAAGTATTCGTTAAAGAAGACCCTTTAGTTAACTAATCACAATTTAGGACTCCACACAGTACAGTTGGTTTCATGTTCACCAGAACGATTTACCTAAGTTTGGTTGTAATTGTTTTTTGGGATCCGGACTTCAAGTACTAGGCCATACAGCCTTCTACTAGAGCGCTCTTTCGTCGCTCTAGTGTACATGAGCGCGACTCTACTGAGGGAGTCCTAAATGTTTCCACCCCAGGTTTAATCACTTTGGGTAGGGGTCTTTGACGAGTACCTAACATCGTCCAGAAAGGGAATCTTAGATGATGAAAAAAGTAGGACCTCAGCTGGGTTTGAACCCACGACCCTAAGCACAGTAAGCAAGCACGCTCTGTGCTGCCGGTGTCTCTCTCCCCTTTCCCCTCTTCACAGAATAACCTGGGACCGGTTTTGGCGGAACGCAAAACCTGGAATTTCACGTTTTCCTTAGTCACTTCGCTAATTCCGTAAATTCGGCTTGTGATGGTTGTATGTAAAATGCCAGAACTGTCTTGAAATGCAGGGTTACAAGTATCAACATTCTGATGAGAATGTATCCAATATTTATTGCGGTATTTTGCAAATGCTCATTTATCAGCTTATTGCTACATAGTCTATCATCATCATCTGAAGAAGCAACACTCTAATAGTGCATTTTTTGTTACTTTCTTAGACCTATAGTGTAAGGAAGTATTGTAATCTTGTGAGGTCCTCTGAATACGTTTTGACCATTTTCGCGGTGATGTCTGTGCGTGGGTGTTGTATGATTGGAAAGTTGTGGGCTCTCTACCGCGAAAACGATTGTAGCTATGAACTTGAAATTTGGGATTATTTGAATCTAATTATATTTTGGCCTCATCGGGCGAAACTTGGGACCACTTTATTCCGGGGCCTAAGTACATTTTAAAAGATACCGCTATTATTTATGATTTAATCAAAAATCTTTTCAAGTGAAAGTTGTAGAGAAAACTGAAATATATATTTTATATGGAATACGATTTTTCGCAGGTCGTCCGTCAAGACACATGTCCACAACCGTCCTGAAATGTAGTTTTGAAACACATATTTTTACACAACCCCTTGATTTACCCCAAAACGGTTATTTCTATCGAAAAATTGATACTTATCAAAAATGTTGCTTATTATATTTCCAATCGCTAATAAAGTCCTCAGAATTAAGATAGAATCAATACGACCAAAGTTATACCGCCTCAACGAATGAAAAATAAATTTCTATAGGAAATATTATATTTAAATTGTATCGAAAAGTAACGAATTATAAAATATAATTTTTTTTTATTGGTTTTTATGAAAAATTATAAAGATGAAGAACAAGATGAAGAAATATAGAGGTTAGGTTTTATGACTCATGCTCGGGCTTTAACTACGAGGTCATATCGACTACTACCAGAGCGCTCTTTCGGCTCTCTGGTGATCATGTGCCCGACTCTACTATGGGAGTCCAAAATTTTGCCTATCCTAAATTTGTATTCACCTAGATTAGGAGGGTTCTTTAACGAGTACCTGACATCGTACAGGCTCGGGACCATTGCTTAACGTCCCATCCGAAGGACGGCGTACTTAATTTATCTCCTAGATAAAATGAACTAAGGGCCTCGGCCGAGTCTCGAACCCATGACCTTTAGCTCAGAAGGCAAGCACGCATACCAATGAGCTACTGGCGCCTTAAAAAATATATATATATGATATGTGGCGTTTCGTTCATGTAACAGAACTTTCTTATTATTATTTTTTTTTTTAATTAACACAAAATTTGTTTCAGTGTGTTGGCTCAACGTTGGGAAGTTCTACGGCTAAAAGTTTAAGTGCAAGCTCTTTAGTTCACAACTGAAATTTGACCTCTACACCAGCACCTGGGGCTGTCGCATGTCACTTGTGTGTCTCAACTGTAGTAGACTTGACCCTCAAAATGCCTGTTATTGTTTTGTTTTTTTCATTTCTACTTCAAGATTCTGTATAACATAAAAAGAAGTTGAGGTATGAATTGTAACAAAAAAAAAAAAGTTTTATATACAGGGTGTATCAAAATAAATAGACCCCCCGCAATATATCATATTTTGGACAATTTATTTTCAAGGGGTATAGGGTTTCGTTGTGTTTATGTAGTGTCATAAAATGAACCTGCATAAGAAATTTCAATGGAAACTGTTGTAAAATTGTACCTATTTTTTTTTTTACTTAACCAACTTTTGTCCGGAACCTTTTTGAGATTTCAAAATAGTGGCTCAATAGAATAATAATTTCAAAACTCGCTTGATTTGAATGTTATGTAAAACTCACTTTCGATTAATGTGTTACATAGGCACTTAATGTAAATTTGAGGATTGGCTTTCCTCAAAAATTCGATATTTTTTCGAATGTTTATCCCATGAAAGTGTGACAGCGGTTGGTTTTTGTTATGAAATTTTGAAAAGTTTCAACAGAACGTTCTATCCAAATTTTACCTGATCCATATTGAAAGTACAATATGATATATATTATTGATAATTGTTAGAGAAATGTTTGAAATTTCCGTGTATCCATTTTTAATTTAAGAGCTTTCCCAATGCGTGATAAAATAAAAACTATCTTCCACGCGCTTTTATCCCATGAAAGTGTGACAGCGGTTGGTTTTTGTTATGAAATTTTGAAAAGTTTCAACAGAACTTTCTATCTAAATTTTACCTGATCCATATTGAAAGTTCAATATGATATATATTATTGATAATTGTTTGAGAAGATTCGGTTTATCCATTTTTAATTTAAGAGCTTTCCCAATGCGTGATAAAATAAAAACTATCTTCCAAGCGCTTTTATGACGAGGTATGTGGAATCGATAGTGGATATCGATTATATTTTGATGAAAGGTTTGCCTTGATCTTACGAAATTTATCATATTACATATTGTTGGAACGCTACTCAGTATGATAATAAAAAGATAAAATGTTTATCTTTTCGTGTATTGTGTGGGAGAGTTGTTTATAATTTCTTATGTATTGTATATTATTAAAATAACATATTGAGCCTCCATTTTGTTCAAATAAATATATATCCAACAATACCTACATGAGATATTTTGTCTATATTGTATCATTTTTTTTTTTTTAATGTAAGCATCTACGAATTCTTATCATAAGGGAAGTGTTGGGCTTAAAAAGGGTCTTTTCGATATCTAAATAGAGTTAGATAATGGGAAAGTTCTCAATTTTGTTAGTTCATGTTGGTGTAATAAATTTTAAAAAACAACTTAAATATTGTGGCCCTTTTTTTGAAACAATAAGTAAGTATCAGAATACATGCTTGCGATATATGGTGATATAATGGAAAGCTAATAAATAAATAACAAAGAACTTGTTTAAATTTTATATTGTCTAATTCCACAAAAAATATATATACATAAAGTGTACCGGTTTCGGCTTACGACATAGCACAAAGTTCAAAAGTGACATTTAAGTTTGCCAGGTTGTCATATTTATATAATTCTCAGGTTACCTGAGGTTACCTAACACCCCCATGGGAAGTCTCAGGATTCAGGTAACCTGAGGATTGTATAAATATGAGTACCTAGCAAACTTAAATGTCAATTTTGAACTTGATGCAAGCGATGTCGAAAGCCGAAACCGGTACACTTCATGTATATACTTTTGTGGAATTAGACAATATAAAAGTTGAGCAAGTTCTTTGTTTTTATTCATACAGTGATTATAATTAGAATGATTTATGGAAAAGTTGGCTTGTTTTTGGTTTTTGAAAAATTAATTGAGGTATAATTTGATCATTCTTAAGCTCCATGGCTCTAAAATCCATTCTGTGGGACCTACCTTTCCTTTTAAAGACTTCATTTTCGGTAGAACCACGTTGGTCCTTTTGTTCTGTGACACCCAGTATAAGCAATGTATTAATCAAGAAAAAAATTGTTTGACAGACTTATATTCACACTTGTGTATATCTTATTGAGACTTGATAAATCTATATGAGACTTATTTTTAAACTTTATTATTGTTTGTTTATAGTGTTATATTGTTATAGTTTCTTATATCACGGTAAATAAATTAAAACATTTTTTTAAAAAAAGCCTGATCATTGTGTAAAAATTTTGTTAGAGTTATAAAAAATTTATCATGTTTTGTATGTATTTTTTTCTTTTTGTTTCTAATTTTAATACGATGTATATAGAAAAGGATTTAAAAAACAAAAAAGAAAAAAAAAATGTTTTTATTAAATATTTGTAAATAAATTTGCATGACATATTTTTATTCAATTTTTTGCTGGGATTTAATATGTTAAGTTAAAATTAATGAAACATTTTTCATGGAAAAAAAAATTTAAATGAAATTAAAAAAATAAATAATAAATGGAAATAAATGAATGAAATCATGGGAAATAAATGAATGTTGTTTGTTTGAAAGAATTGCCCTTTATTTCCTTAATCCTGGATCAGTCTTTTTACTTTCCCAGCTAAACTAAGTATAGGTGAAGTTATGTGATCGGTCAGAAATGTTGAGTTCTCATAGGAATTTCTCGTTTTCCGAGCCCTGATTCCAAAATGAATAAAAAAATGACAGCCTGTGTGTGCGTTTGTAACACAACTTCGTATAGAATACATATACATATATGAGGCCGTGTGGGCTAGAGCATATGACTGTGAATGCATGGACTCTCCACGGGTGCGGGTTCGACTCCCACCCGGGGAGAGTTTTATTTCACTAAACGTTATTAAATAATCCCGGTAATATAGCCCACCCCTGTGGTGCCAAAATGAAAATGGGCTACCCTCCGCCCTCTGACAGCCCAATGGAAGAAATTTTCAGTTAAATTGGCTCTTGTAATGAATGTATCGACACGAAATTTCATATTTAAATTCAAAATCTCATGACACATCGGCGAGAGGTTAAGGGATGGGTTCTTCACGTAGAGACTTCAATAACTACCGAGACTTCAATAACGTAATTGTTAATTCATGCTGGGGAAGTACACAGCCGGTGATTCATTGACGACTTTTCTATACAATAAAGAAAATCAAATTAATTTGAATAAGCATGCAACACAGTGCTACGTTTAATTTTGGATGGTGGAAGGGTCCATCCTCCCTGCTTTCGATTCATTACTACCTTGGAAATTTATAGTTCAAGTAAGCCCATAACCAGTACTAGGATTATCTCGGGAGGCATATCCAACCTGGAGTAGTATTGGAGAGACAGAACCACATGCAGACAGTCGAAGATGTTCCTGGGTGAGGATTCCAACGTGTTGGAGGATAGGATCCTGAACCGCAAAAGAAGCTAGCTTTGATAACTTACCTATGGAAGTAATTTATGGTTCTCCATATGGATATTTCTTCTAGTTATTGTGATTCATGCCCGGGCTTTGAATCTATGTCAGTGTTGCCAGATGCACCGCATTTTGTACCACATTTTGGTAGTTCAATCCGCATTGACCGATTCGGATTCCGCATTTTCCATTTTTGAGTTCAATGAAAAAAAAAGAACATAATAAACAAAACTGACCAAAGTTTCTAATCAGCAAACAAACAAAAACAAAAAAAAAATAACAAAACTGACCAGTGATTTAAGGCAGGCAGAGATAGCTGATTTTATTCGACTACTTATGTTAAACTCTGGTCCACTTTGTTAGTTTGTTTTATTTAACGTAACCTTGCTTCTGATAGCTTTTATATTGTGATATGGCTGAGTAATGACTTAATTGTATGAATTGCCTTTTCGTAAATACTTTTTACATTCTATATATTTTACCAGCTTATCCCTTTATTCGAATTGTGGCGCGCTTTTGGTTATACAGTTCATCTTATTCTAACCAACAACCGTGACAGAGAAGGTTATAGGTTCAGTTGCTGAGTTATCGAATATTGTTTTCGAATCTCTATAACCACGCCCGGATTTAGAAATTTGCCGCCCCTAGGCAGTTCGGAAATTGCCGCCCCCCCTTATTGGTTGAAATTTTTACGTCTCGATTTTCGGATGGCAAACTGATCGATAATGGAAGGTAGGAGAAAATAAGATGATTTTCGATACAGAAACTTATAGAATATACGATATTAGGCCAATATCGAGACCTTTATAAATTGATTCTTTTCTCGATTCGGGCATTTTTCACTTATAATGCTGGTACGCGTGCCAAAGAAATAGGCGAGAAACTCAATTACCACGAATATAACAAGTTTTCAAAGTTTCCGCCAAAATATGCCGCCCTTCAATTCTTGCCGCCCTAGGCAACTGCCTACTCTGCCTGCAGGGTAAATCCGCCCCTGTCTATAACGATCTGTAAAGTGCAATCTAAAATGCCCAATCTAAAATTGCCAATTCTGAAATTGCACAATCTAAAATGATGATTATTTCGTATGTTTAAGAAACAAAATTTATTTACTATACTGAAATTTAAATAAATCATATTTTTCTATCTATATTTGAGGAGTTTGGAGCCAGAGCGGACCAACCCACAATTTTTCGGAAAATGAGTTATTACCATCCTGATGTTGGCATAGGTTCCCTTTTTTCAAAACCAGTGTGGATCACTTAGTTTCTTCACTTCAGTGATAGATAGCAGACTTTAAGTTTAGTCCACAAATATTTTGTGCATATATTTTCAAAGTCACAATGGATCATACGGCCTTCAAAAACTTTATAGAACACAAAAAGGGATCACTCATCCAATACTATTCTAAAATTTCAAATATAAATAAATATTTGGGGCCCATTTATGGAGATAAACAAAATGTACTCAAATTTCAATTGCCATTTTCTTCCTGTTCAGTTTAAACCAATTGGTCCGCTCTGGCTCCAAACTCCTCAGATATTCTTCTATCTTTTTTGGAACACTGGTCAGTTTTGGTCGTTTTTTTATTTTTTTTTTGTTTTTGTTTGTTTGCTTTTTTTTAAACACTGGTCAGTTTTGTTAGTTTTTTTTTTTTTTGTTATTTTTTTATTAAATAGACTATTAATTGTATATTTAAAAAATTCCGCATTTTTTTGGTTCATTCCGCAGTTTTAAACGCTCGAATCCGCAATCCCTTGTTCCAGATCTGGCAACACTGATCTATGCTGACGTGTACTTGGCCGTCATACTATTAGGACTACCCCCTTCCCCTGATGTTCCATCTCTTGATGAGCCAGGCGCATCCGAGGATATTATATAGTTCAGCTTGAAACACACTGGGATATATAATAATTTATCGTCTCGGAAATTGCATATATTTTTTATATTGCTAGACAGGTGAGACAACCTCCCTCCCTCTATGGCTGATATGCTTAGACCATAAGGCCACAAACCAAAAAAAAAAAAAAAAAAAAAACTCCCTCCCATTGTTGGCCGGTTCGATATTCATGGAAATTGACATGTACCATTCTTATAAGCCGAAATTAAAAATAGGTTATGTGATTTTTTACTTAACAGTCAAAACAACAAGTCTTGTCTAAATTTCCAATTCGCGATCCGAGGCTCATTAGACACACCACATGTAAAGATTAAATAAGTTTCCGTTTGGTTTGAAACAATAATTGTCAAGGAAGAAATATAGAATATAGGTGGGCTTTGTGGTACCATTTTCACATATTTTGTGAAAAACACGTTAGGACATCAACGTTGGTTCATAAGCAGCAACCAGAAACGACGATAGTCAACCATAGACAGATTTAGATATGTTGGGAGGGTTGTGTACACCTAGGGACCTAAGCATCGAATGCTCTTATCCCTTCCCTGTTAGCTCTACAGCGGGAGACCGAAATTTAACCTACCCAGGCTTATTTACATAACATACGACTTATTATCGAGTACCTGACATTCGAAAAAGCTCGGGAATAACGCCTAATATCCCATCCGAAGGACGACGTACTCAACTTTTTTTTTTTACTTCTTCCCAGTTAAAGGGGCAATTAAGAGCCACGGCTAGATTTCGAACGTTCGATTTTGAGCTCTTTGGACACCATATTTAAAGATAAAATAAATATTCTGGTAGAATCTAGCTGAAACTGTCGAAGAAGAAATATATATTACATACACGTACACTTTGTGGTATCTTTTCCAAATATTTTCTGGAAAACACATCAAGGCAGTAATCTTGGTCGATAGCTATTGACCAAAAGCGTTGATAGTTAACCGTGAGTTAGGAACTTAGTTATTTTGAATCATGCCCGGGCTTCAATTACGAGGGACAAGTTTGCTGCTTACATTTAAGTGACTCGTGGTTTGGTCACCGCCTCGTATTCCCAGATATTTTACATTCGTAAATACCATAGTCGTAATGTTATGGAGGACTAATAATTTGTCTTTCTTGTGAGTATAAAGTTCTCAGGGTTTGATGACTAACAGCAGTGTTGTATAAGCCTCTCATCCAAAATAATGTATTTTTAATTATCATCATTATATGCTTCACTAGACAATACATTATTTTTCTGTAATAATATTGTTCATAAAACAATAATAATTTCATTATTCACGGGGATTAATCGGATTTTTTTACCTCTCATAAAATGAGAAAAATTGGCAAATCTGTATTTTTTTTTTTTTTTTTAAATAAAAATAAAATGTAACGTTCATAGTTCATTTGTGTAATCATACAAACAACTCCTAACATTAAGATAGCTCAATATTAGGTAATTGTCCAACAATTTGTACGGAAGACAAAAAATACAATGAACCAACAGGCTCCTAATCATGTTCTTGTTAATCCTCAATTTCAAAATAGAAACGGTAAGTTTCTGCATTTTTTTTTTTTTATTTTAATAAAATAAAACATCTATAAATATTATTTTTGTTACAAATGGTATAGAATGTCTTACAAAGATTGGTTATATTTATAGTTAATTTAAATTTAGCGAGTCTATCTCTTATTTCAGTGAGAAAAATTAAAAAAATATTTAAAGAACATTGCGGTGTAGAATTAAATATGGAAATTAAATGAAAGGAAATATTCCTTTATTATTTAGTAATCAAAAATTTATTGATTATTGAAGTGAATTTCTTTTTTTTTTTTTGAGGCGGTAAGGTTATATGTGAAGTTTGTTTACATGGCGTCCAAGTTGATTTAGTTTTGGCTGGAAGTAATTTTGTTTAATATATATTTGAAATTCTCTAATTATTACTGTTTTACTTCTTTGAAAATTGATACTGAAAACAGTAATGATGGAAGTAGAAAGAGGTTAGTTACAATTTTTTTCAAACAAGTATAAATGTGTACCGGTCTTCTGTAATTAATTTGCTTAGTATTATTTATTTCTATTTCTATTGAAAATTATATTGCTGGGAAATATATAATCTAATTTTTTTTTATATAAGCATCTGTTTTTTTCCTGCATGTTTATTTTTTGTGTTGAAATTTCATTTTTCTTCTACAACTATAATTTTGATTAGTTTTTCCAAGTTCCTTATTCTGTCATTAAGCTAATTTTGAAAGTTCTTGAAGAAATGAGAACCGTTAAAAGTATTTTGTTCAGATATTATAGTTTAAGTTTTAGGAGACAATTATTGTTCAAAAATAATTATTTAGGAGACACAAATTATTAGTGTTATTATTAGTTCCGCTGTCTTCAGTATTACGGCTTATTACAGTATTTTTATATATTCGTAGTAAGACCAATTTGTCTGGAACTGATGATAATTGCAGGAATCAGTTTTAATATATATACATATTTTTTTTATTTCAGGAACTTTCGGGAAAAAATTCAAAGGCATAACTGAGAAGAAAGACCCAAATAAAGAGACGACAGAAAAAGATGCTCCGGTGAATCGGAAGGGTGTGCTCATGTCCCTTGTTACTGGTGATAGCATGGAGATACCAGAAAATGATGTGGTATGTTTTTACTTTCTCATAACTTAAGTTTAACAAAGTATTATAATTGTTTTCAATGGATTTCCTCGTTGCGAGGCCACACTGAACATGTTTTTGACCATTTTTGCGATGATGTCTATGTTTGTGTTTTCAAATTTTAATCCTCCAATCGCACAGCGGTCTATAATCGTGTTTTTTTGCAAAAAAAAAAAAGTTTGTTTTTCAGGAAAAATCAAAAAATTCTAGGACTTGCTGTTCATTGAAAAATCCATGAAAACCTTCAAAAATCTGACTGTTTCGAGGGTTTTAGCTCTTCATTTTTTTTTTTTTTTCTCTTCCTAATGATAATATTGGATGAAAATGGTTGTAAGTGCTTATTTTTCAATAATGATGAGGAAAATAAAATAAAAAAATCTTAGTATTCATAGAATCATAAGATAGTCCCTTCTGACTCAATCAATTGAACATACAATTTTGTATTCAAGTTGCATGTGTTGTACCTTATTCTAGAATCACTAAATTTCTCTTAAAATGAAATGTTTAATGTCATGTGTCTGTTTTGTTTTTTCTGGTCGTCAATTCAATAAGTTGTATATATAAGCCTCATTGAAAGAAAAATGTTCCTATTAACGCACCGATTATACTTTATTAAAACTTTTTCCCAACCTTTTAATATAAATAAGTGTTATTTTTTAAATAAATATAATGTGTTGTTTTTAAGAAATTAGTAGTAGTTTTTTAAACCTTTATTTCATTATTGTTTTCACCTTTCATTTGTTATTGATGCGATCGGAAAAAAAAAAAAAAAAAAACTGATTTATAGACGATTTTGACTGTAGTTTAATCTATTATGTTTAAGATGGGGCGTTGCAGATCTGTGTCAGAATTTGAAAAACTAAATAGAATCGGTGAAGGTACCTATGGAATAGTTTGTAAGTATAAATTTCTTATTTCATTATCAGTTACTGCTCTTTATTTTACAATTTTGTGGGAAGAAAATTAATTGAAAACAATTTTTGGTCAAAATTCATTGTATAATCAAAATAATTGAGTTCAATTTATGAATCATGAATTCTATTTCATAGTATATACATTATGGAGGGCGCCGGTAGTTCATTGGTATGCGTGCTTGGCTTCTGAGCTTAAGAACGTGGGTTCGAAACCCAACCGAGTCCCTTAGTTTATTTTATCTGGAAGGTAAAATAAACTTAAGCACGCCGTCCTTCGGATGGGACGTTAAGCGATGGTCCCGAGCCTATACGATGTCAGATACTCGTTAAAGACCCCTACCCTAGGTGAATAAAAATTCAGGGCTGGCAAAATTTAGGACCCTCACAGTAGAGTATGTTCACCAGAGTGACGAATGAGCGCTCTAGTAGTAGGCGATATGACCTCGAAGTTAAAGCCCGGGCATGAGTCATAAAACCTTACCTAACCTATATATATATTATGTCAGCTTTTTGAAAAAATGAGATTGTGGGTCTAGTGTAGAAAATACACCTGATCAAAATGATAGTACACGAGAGGCCAAAGGAATATGAAAAAAATAGTAGATAATCACCGGATATGTACTTCCCCAGCACGAAGTAATCAATTACGTTTTCGCTATCTTTCCAAAGCAAATCGACGGTTTGAGCCAGAACACAATATTTGACATCAACAATTTTTTGGCCATTTGAGACGAGTCTCCCTTCTCTGTCCTCCCCTTCCCTTCGAACGGTTAAAACAAAATACATTTTGACATAATGTCTTTCTCCGCGCTGGCTTGTAACATCGGAAGCACGGATGCAACGAAAATTGCAACATGTTGAACGCTTATATTCTTGAAACAAATAATTTTAAAGTAATGTATATATATATTTTTTTCCCCCGAGGGTTGATTGTGTCACCGCGGCCAGAGTAGGCCTATTGTGTGCCCTGTGTGTGTTGGTCCCTACATCAGCCCTGTATCTTTAATAAAGTCCAGGATTCTTCTGCAGGTTCCTTCCATTACCTGCTTCGGTTCCGTTATGGAAGACCCGAAGCAGTAAAATCGTCTGCTTTCTAGTGCCCCGCACCGGCTTATGAACCGGTCTCCTAGCCACATTTCTTGCACAGAGGCTTCTAGCGATGCCCATATTGTGTAGGTGTTTGTTCATATGACAGTGTCCTGTAATCAGCCCTGTCATAGCTCTTAGATCCATTCTGCTCATATTCAGGAGCTCTCGGCTCCTTTTCTCTGAGGGTTCCGCTATAAAGAGTTTTGAATGTCTTTACTTTGGGACCCCTCTCCAGAACTGGATGTGATTCCTGGTCAGCCAACCATTTATTGCCGCCCTTGCGGTGCTCTTAGAGATCCCGCAGAAGGGCTCCGGTCCTATTGGTTTTCTGTCAGCTCCTGACCGGGCCAAAAGTAAAAAATAATACATCATCACATAGTTATAGAGTCCCAGCCCTTAGCCTAGCCCAGTTTACCTTTCGATACAGCAGCGTTAATAAGTTCGCACGATGTATGTTTCGCCACACGCCTTTTCAATGTTGATAAGTAGTGTCAATAACTTCAGCCCCGCATTCCGTAGCTGACGGATCAGATTTATGGACCTATGGGAAATTAATTTTTTTATTTTTTGAGATAAGAGGTAGTTGCAAATGTGTCGCAACCAGTAACGTAGAACTACGTCAACTGTCCTCTGAATACTCGAACGTGTGAGATAGTGCCATGAAATTGACACTTAGTTCTAGGTTTATATTTTGAGGTTGTATGTATTTTATATATCTAGGTAGCGGCACAGTTGCTATTGTGCCCCCCTTTCCTCCCGAGCTATACGAAATGTAAAAGAAATTATGTAATCTGTCAGAAATTCGATGCTGAGTTTTCAACAGAATTTTATGTCCGAACACATGATTCCAAAAATGAAAAGAAAAATCTGTGTGTGATAGAATGATTGTATCCCAGCCCTCATGGGAAGAGGGGATTTGGAAGGAGGCTTAACACAAAAACTCTAATAACTGCCGATGTATCGTCACAAAATTTAGTATGAGGATTCAGAAGCCACTATGTATGTCAAATATTGAGTTTTAGCTTAAACGGTCGATTAACTTTGAAGGGAGAGCGAAAACGTAATTGATTAATTCGTGCTGGGGAAGTACATATCCGGTGATTCACATAAATTGTTAAGAGTTGACAACTTTAATTATTATTCTTTATTTATTTATTATTATTAAAATTATTCCTTGTTGTCTCTCCATGTAATGTGTCGCAGATCTGTAAAATAAATAGCGAACCATTTTTAGAGACAATTTAAAAGTAGAGTTTAAATGGATCTTCAATATCTCAAAACCTTATTATTTTTTTGTATGTTTTACATCCTAACCGTATTTGAGAAAAAATAAGATCCTTTATTTTTTGAAAAATGTTATTTTCTCATATTGTAAGAATGTTTTTTTTTTTTTTTTTTTTTTTATTGTTTAAATATTATTATTTTAGATAGAGCCCGGGATACGAAGAATGATGCGATAGTAGCCCTGAAGAAGGTTCGTATGGAACAAGAGAGGGATGGACTTCCACTGAGCGGCCTCCGAGAGATATCAGTTTTACTTCACTGTCAACACGAGAATATTGTCGAACTGAAGGAGGTGGTGGTAGGCCGCAGTCTGGAGAGGTGAGAATTACAGTATGGAACATGTTACATGGTGAGATCTTTGTGATGTACAAGGGCCACCTCCATGTCTCACTCTGTGGGTAGTCTGCGAGATCTTCATGATGTACAGGGGTCGCACTCTGAGGGTAGTCTGCTCCAACTAGGATAACTGAAACGCCTGAGATAGCTGGTGCAACAACCGGGAATTATCGGGGGGAAAATCGGGAAAGGTCTTAGGTTTTTTTTTTTTATCTGGGAGTAAAAAACCTTAAGCATGCTGTTCTTATGGGATGATGATCCGGAGCCCCTATCTAACGTAAATAACCAGGTTAGGCAACATTTAGGACTCCCACAGTAGAGACAGGCTTACGACGAAATAGCGCTCTGGTAGTAGGCGGTATGATCTCGTCATTTGTCCAGGCCACTTAATTACACCTTCAGCTTTAAATTTTAATTATGTTCGTATAAGATCAGTTTGAGATATATAGATATATATTTGTTTAAATTAATTTGTATTCGACATTTTACTTACGAAGTCTAAGATAAATTATGTATCGGTCAGAAATTCGATGCGGAGTTTTCAACGTTTTTTTCTATCTTCTGTAGTTTCTGTTTGTGTCTGTGAACACGATAACTCCCGTTATATATACTTATCAATTTTATAAGTGTATCCAGTAGGGGTGTAAAACTAAAGATGGCAATGTTGATATTATCGATAGTTGTTGTAACCATCGATAGTACTGTCAAAATATTTTTTTAAGCAGAAGTGACATTAAGTCACTATGGTCATGTATATGCACACATGTACCATGTAAGTAATTTAAGGAAAGAGAATACCTGTACCTCTAGGGGTTTCTTTCGTAAGTTTTTTCTGAGTTCAAGTAAAAACGAATTCCACTTCCACTACCTCTATTCTCTTCTGTATCTGTAGGTGTGCACAAGGCGTTCCCGTTGTAATGGCTGTGATGTTTTTTCAACAAGTGATCCTTCAAATTGGAAATGTTCCCGGACGTTCTGTATTCGGCACTGCACAAACGACATTTGGCCAGTTTTTTTTTAATCCACTTCCTTCGATTCAGTGGATCCCAAAAATACAAAGTCCTTAAAATATAGATAGTATATATATTTAAACATCGATAGTATCGATACTATCGATAGTTTTACATCTCTGTTATCCAGTAACCTCTAAGGTACCAATGATTTTCAGTCGAATCGGCCAAAGGGAAGGGGGATTATAGGGGGGAGGCTTAACACAAAAACTTAGTAACTATCGCTGTAATGATTGCATTGACACGAAATTTTGTTTGTAAATTTAAAGGCCTCTCAGGTGGTTCTCTCAGCAATTTTAGTTGACTACCATTTGTGAACTTATTATTACCATATTGATTATAGAAAACTATTGGGTTGTGTGTTCAGCATCTTCCTGGTGATGGAGTACTGCGAACAGGATCTGGCCAGCCTCCTGGACAACATGCAGACCCCGTTCACAGAGGCCCAGGTCAAGTGTATCATGATCCAGGTGCTGAAGGGCCTCAAGTACCTTCATAGTAACTACATCGTGCACCGGGACCTCAAGGTGTCCAACCTCCTAATGACAGACAAAGGATGTGTCAAAATAGGTAAGTAAAGGATCTTTAGTTTCTCGGCCTCACGAAGCATAAGGAACGTTTCATAATTGAACAGAAATTCAATGTTGATTTTTTCCGGAGTTTTATATTTTTCGATCCTCTGATTCCAACAATGAAAAAAAAAAAGTGTATCAGTCTGTTAGTTATTATGACTCATGCCCGGGTTTTGACTACAAGGTCATAAAAAACTATAAAAGACTAATGTTACCTGTGGCTTTATTTTAATTTAACCTTTTTATTAATATAAGTATTGCGTTCTTTTTGTTATTTTGTTTTCGACGGCGCCGGTAGCTCAGTGGTATGCGTGCTTGACTTCTGAGCTCAAGAGCGTGGGTTCGTAACCCGACCGAGGCCCTTAGTTTATTTTATCTGGGAGGTAAAATAAACTTAAGCTCGCCGTCCTTCGGATGGGACGTTAAGCGATGGTTCCGAGCCTGTACGATGTCAGGTACTCGTTAAAGACCCCTCCCTAGGTGAATAAAAATTTAGGGTAGGCAAAATTTAGGACTTCCTTAGTAGAGTCGGGCTCATGGCCACCAGAGTGACGAAAGAGCGCTCTGGTAGTAGGCTATATGACCTCGTCGTTAAAGCCCGGGCATGAGTCATAAAACCTAACCTAACCCTTTTTGTTATCAGTTATTGAATCTATATATTTATTATTCTGTATCGAACTCCATGCTGTAAGATAAACTGAAACCACTTTACTTTGGGGCTTAAGTATTTATTACATGGTACCGTTATGTGACCTAATAGTTTATTATATATATATTATGTATATATCAGTATTGTATTTTTTGTTTCTAGAATGAAGTTATTATATTTTGTTTTAGTCTAAAGAAATCACTCCTATGGTTTTGTTGAATAATGTTATCTGCTTTGTTTTATTATAGTTTAGTTCTTATTCTTTAGAAATTGTTTGTATATAAGATCATGTATCGAACTTCTTGCTGTAAGATAATTCTTTATGAGCAATAAAGTTATTCATTCATATTTATGGAAATGAAAAAAATTATGAATTTTTGGCTAGCATACATTTAAAATTATTACTAAGTGGAGTAATTTTTATATTCCATAAATGGGACGGAATTTCTTGACTACAAGGTCATATTGCCTACTACCAGAGCACTTTTCGTGTCTCTGGAGGACATGACTCTACTACTGGAGTACCCTAATACCCTAAATTTTTATTACCTAGGATCGGGGAGATCTTTGACCGTCGCTTACGTCCCATCCGAGAGAGGGCGTGCTTAAGTTTATTTCACTTCCCAGATAAAATAAATTAAGTGTCTCATAAAAATGAAGCCCTTAGTTTATTTATATAAAATATAAATAAACTAAGAGGCTCATAACTCGGCCGGGTTTTGATCTTGAATTCTGTAACATACCACTGAACTATCAGCGCCCTCAACTTATCAGTCTCTTGTATGTTTGGGAACAGATTCCGATAGAATGAATGTATCGTCACCAAAAGCACGACACCTATTTATTTTCCACAAAATCGCCGAAGGGAAGGAGCGCGACTAAGTCAAAAACCCCTACCCTAATATCTGCCAATAATGAATCTATCGACACAAAAAATTTAGTATGAGGATTATGTTTTCCGACACCCGGTTTCCGAAAATGAAAATCAAAAATAAAAATTGTCTACAATAACTCTTGATAGAATGTATGTATCGTCATCATGAGCACACCTACAGCTTTTTGGCAAAATTGATGGAAGGCAAGGGCAGGCTTATCACAAAAACCAATAACTGCCATTATAATGAATGTATCGACCCAAAATTTCATATGTATATCATATTCAATATGTTTTATTTTAAATTTGAAATATTGTCCTATGATTTGATTTTTTTTAAATACATTTTTAAAATGACTGACCCTTAGTTGATATTTTGATGTTTGGTTATGTTTTAGCTGACTTCGGTCTTGCTCGATGGTACGGACTGCCAGTTCAACCTATGACCCCTCGTGTGGTGACACTCTGGTACCGATCTCCGGAGCTGTTGCTTCAAGCTAAAACCCAGACCACTTCTGTGGATATGTGGGCCGCTGGATGCATCTTGGGTGAACTCCTAGGTAAGTTACACTTTTTTAAGTTCAAAAGTCTATTGGACTTAGTGCGGACTGGTATGCCAAAACCGGTACAGATGGCAGAATCATATATTTATGATATATAATAATAAATATAAATGTATTTGATCATTAATCAGTGTGTTTTAGAGAAATGACAAATAGATTTGGTTCATATAAATCGATTACAGTCCAGGACATCATTTTGGTATGAATCGATGCCGGTTGTTCACATCAAACAATTTATGTGTTTTGTTTTAGGTAAATGCATTCGAACTGCATCACTGTATTAATAGTTTAGTTTCTTACTAAATTTTTTATAAATAAAAAGTATTCCTTCCGATGGGTAAGTGAAGTTTTTGTTTCTGAGAACCAAACATCCTTTTTCAACATTTCCTTAAGATTTGTCTAAGAGTTAGTTATTGTGACTCATGCCCGGGCTTTAACTACGAGGTCAATGCCTACTACTAGAGCGCTCATTCGTCCCACGACTCTACTAGTCCTAAATTGTGCCTACTCTAAATTTATATTCACCTAAGGTCCCCTACCCTAGGCAAGAAGACCCCTGTCTTTAACGAGTTCATGACATCGCTTAACGTCCCATCCGAAGGACGGCATGCTTAAGTTTTTTTACTTTCCATATAAAGAAAACTAAGGGCCTCAGCCGGGTCTTGAACTCGCGATCTTGAGCTCAGTAAACAAGCACGCATACCACTGAGCTACCGGCGCCCGCGATTTGTCGTAAGATTGTTTGTCCCTCAAATCTTTTAGAATCCTAATTCAAGAATCATTGAACGGATTTTCATGAATCTCTGTATACATGTTCGGTATGACATCTAAATAGCTTTTTTAAAAGTTTGCAAAGTCAGATAATAATTATGAGTAGTTAATGATTTTTGGAGCGGAGGAGCTCTTTACGTGCCGTTGCTCTCTCTGGAAGTGAGTTGGTAAAAGCGTTACGACACGGAAATGGCAACGAAAGTTTCACTCTCCCCTCTTCGACTCCGCCGACCGGCATTAGGAAGGGAGGAAAGTTTGGGAGGGGAGGGGATGAATGAATCTTGGCGGGCTTTGTATCGATAAATATGACTCCTTAATTTTTGATTTTGGATGAAGACTTCAATTGTAATTTTGCATAAGAGAGGGCTAAGCCATTGATTAAGTTTCTTTTTGACACATTTAAACAGAGAATGGTTAATGATCGAAAATTAACTACAACAAAATATTATCAGCATAAACGAGGGACAAGACGCTGTTTTTGCAAGATTCATTGAAAATATTGAGTCTAAAATATATGTTTCTTACATTAGTGACCATGAATCAATCAGTTCATTTATAGATTTTGAAGAAAATAATGTGCACATGATACTGAATGTGACAAGTCTAGGCCAATAACAATAATGAAAACAATGAGGCACAATCTGATGATATGTTGATAACTAAAATGTCGATAGATCAAGTTGATGTATAATAATTGCAAAATACTTGGAAAATACTAGTGATGAAATGTTTCCATGTACATGATTCCATGACAAATTGTTAATTATACGATAGAATTGTATATTATACTATTTCATGTTATAATAATATGTAGATAAAATTTTGTTAAAACTACTCTACAATATTTCATTCCTGAATACTCTCCTAAGATCCACTTTCAACATAATACTCCTTAAGAGCATGCATTCGTCAATTCGATTACTTTCCCCTAATAAATTTACATGGACAAATTTATAATTTGATTTCAATTTACTGTGTTAGTATATGGTCCTGATTGGTATGTGTAGGTCATCGTCCGCTGCTGCCCGGCCGGTCAGAACTCTCTCAGCTGGAGCTGATAGTGGAACTACTTGGCACCCCCTCCGACTCCATCTGGCCTGAGTACTCTAGTCTACCCGCCCTCGCCAACTTCTCCCTCAAACATCAGCCATACAACAACCTCAAACAGAGGTTCCCCTGGCTCTCTGCCGCAGGACTCCGTCTTCTCAACTTCCTCTTCATGTACGATCCCAAGAAGAGAGCCACCGCAGAGGAGTGTCTTCAGAGTTCCTACTTCAAGGAACCTCCATTACGTAATCATTTTTTCATTATTTATACTTATCGCACTACGGGCCTGATAGATAGACTATGAGCTTTTTAACCTTGACCAGGCGCATTGGTGCTCTTTTTATCAGTATTTGTTAAGTCGTGGCTGAAGTTGGTACCAATACCGAAAGTACTGCCAAGTGTTTTATATATTTTGGTAAAATAAACAATATTTTTAAAAAACATTCGTTTTTCTTTATATTTTTTATTAAGTGATTCAAAATACCTCTGCCAAAATGTTAAATATCATTAAAAATGCTATGTTAGTACATTTGCCTAAATATCCGGTTTCGTTTATTTATTACAAATTTACCCCACCGAAAGGCTATACGCCCAATTACAGGTGGTCATATTACAGATCAAGAGATTTGTTAATAATATTAGTAATTATTAATGTTGTATGTTGTATCAGAGGGCGCTCCTGGCAAAGACCCACCCTCTCTTCTCTTCAGTCTACAAAAGGGCGTAGTAGCTTAGGGATAGCGTGCTAGCCTACTGAGCTCAAGATCGTGGGTTCGAACCCGGTTGTGGCCCAGTTTTTTTTATCTGGGAGGTAACAAAACCTTGGGTCCGCCGTCCTTCGGAGAGGATGTTAAATGGCGGTTTTGTGCGATGCCAGACCCTTACTCTAATTAAACATGTATAGGCATAATCTAAGACCCCCACAGTAGAGCTAACAGAAAGAGGATAAGAACATTGCATGCTTAGGTCCCTAGGTGAACACATCAGCCTATCCAATATATCTTATCAGTCTATTAACAGTGTGTTATCTTGTTGCAGCTTGCGAGCCGAAGATGATGCCCACCTTCCCTCAACACAGGAACATGCGAGGCAGTGGCGGGGGTGGGGGTGGTGGTGGTGTAGTCGTTGGAGGAGTTAGCAACGCTGCTAACAAACAGACCACCACAGGCTCCAACCCTCCACCACCGCCAGGACTGGACATGGGTACCAACGATCAGACCATGAACCTCCCCGCTATCTCAGATCTGGTACATATCTCTTATTTTGTGACTCCTTGCTTGAACCGTCGAATTCATACCTCCTATTCCGAGAAAACCGGGGTAACGCGTTGCTTGCCAGCTAATATTTTTGCTTGATCCCTCGGAAATTCCTTGTTCATTATTGTGAGGGCGATAATCTGATCCAGGGGTACTTATAATTAGGAATGAGCATCGAAGTTTCTCTACCACTTTTACTTGAAGAGATTTTTGATTAGGTCATAAATATAAACAGTATCTTGTAAAATGTAGTTAGGTCCCGAACTAAAATGGCACTTTTTAATTCAAAATTTCAAGTTCATAGCTACAATCCATTCTGCGTTAGGAGCGCGCGCTCACTAAGTTCCAATCACATACACACAAACAAATATATTCAAAACGTATTCAGGAACTTGAATGAAATAAAACTCGTTTATTTGTGGTATTGTCTAATTTCACAGAATTTATGTACATGGGAGTACTTTCGGTATTTCTACCATCCTCAGCCAAAAGTATAAGAGATAAGACAGTCTCATCTCCGAAAGTACTCCCATGTATATATATTCTGTGAAATTAGACAATACCACAAATAAACGAGTTTTATTTCATTCAAGTTCATTTGAATTATTTCACAATATCTCTGCAATAATGTCAGTTTTCATCGTATTCAGGGGATCTTGAAAATCCTTGAAAATTGTAATAAGAAGGTAAAAACTAAGATTCGAGACATTTTAAATCGGTTTTCGGCTTGGATCTCGGAAACCGGACGTCCTGCAATAAAATCGTATTTCATAAAAAATATGCCTTTTTACTTTTCTCTACAACTTTTATTTGAAGAGATTTTTGGTCATAAATATAAGAGGTATCTTGTAAAATGTAATAAGAAAATCATAATATGTACCTATCATATTATGTACCTATAGATTATATACTATTTGGGATAATACATTAAAACGTCCTACTGAAATGTGTCCTATTTTTCATAATTTTTTATCATAAAATGTCACTTGAATTATGTATATAATATGTTAATTTTGTTTCAGCTGGGGTCACTTGTGAAGAAGAGAAATTACGAATAGTGTTTATTTTCAAAAAATATTCCAAAATCAAAAACATAACTTACAGACTTTTTTTCGCAAGATTTTTTTTGAAGACCGTGTGGTTTTGTTTGTAAATATGTTTGTAATATAATAATACATTTTTCTTTTATTGTATTCATTTGTGGTTATTTGAGTCTAATGTCCTCCCTCATATTCTCTGTATACTATATATCTGTGGTCAGAGGGAATAAATTGGTACGTCTAAATTCGTAACTTTTCAGGGCAGCACTTTTTTACTTTTGCATTAATCGTGTAAATCCAGTTTATGGAACAATAAATTATGTTTGCATCATTATTAATCCAATACCTTCTAAACCTATAGGAGTGAATGAAAATGAATATTGTTAATCCTTTCTTGGATTTTCCCTTAGTTACCGAATCATTCCCCATCACTTACCTAATTATTAACCATACTTTTTGAAATACTCATGAATGATCCCTCTCTAAAGTTGATTTAACCAAAAATTCCCTCTTTACTTGGAATAGTCTCCCTTAGTGAATAAATTGTTATATGCAGTTATCTCGTGAATGATTCCTCAAAGAAGTTGATTTAACCGAGAACATACACAATTTTACGAGATACCAAGAAACCCACATCTCTATAATTCCGAAAGTATTAGAATTCTGAGCTCCCAACTTCTTCACAGTGCGCAGATGGCTTGGGAGATGATCACAGTACACGTAACTCATTTTGGTCATTTTACGACTTTACACCTTATTCCCTGTGACCATAGATATAACACTATATTTAAAACGCCTTTTTACTGAGAGAAATATACTAGTGCTGTCCCGAGAGGAATGGAACTTTTTCATCTTTTGTTGTAGTCATTGTTGCTCAAAATGTAGAGTAATTAAAAAGCAGCCAGTTACTAT
This sequence comes from Aradus depressus, assembly GCA_963662175.1. Classification (NCBI taxonomy): domain Eukaryota; kingdom Metazoa; phylum Arthropoda; class Insecta; order Hemiptera; family Aradidae; genus Aradus; species Aradus depressus. The sequence continues at coordinate 26,784,629 of OY759219.1, forward strand.
AATATTTCTTGAAGATCTTTTGAGAAATTTGGGCCAACCTGTTTATTTTAGAAAAAAAAATTAACTAAAAAAAGCAGGTTGCCATTTTTTTTATAGCATCAGTAATCAAGATGACGAAAAATCAGTTTTCATTATATTTTCAATAAATAATCTTAGTTATTATTATTCTTAACCGGGCATTAATTATGTGGTCATATCAGCGCTCTTTCGTGGACGTGAGCCCGACTCAACTACTGTATGAGTCCCAAGTTTTAATTCGGGACCATCGCTTAACGTCCCATCCAAAGAATGGCATGCTCTAGGTTTTTTTTTTTTCTATTTGGAAATAATAAATAAAAATCTTGGGTAATCAATGGCAATGTACTTCCCCAACAAGAATAAATTAACTTTTGTTCTCTCCAAAACTGTGTCGACACACATTCATTACTTCAGCATTTATTAGTAATTATTGAGTCGAGCCCCTCTCCTCGGATTTCCCCTTTAGACCGAATCCGCTGCAAATTGATAGGTGTCACGGAGTTTTGAGTTTATTATATTATATACCTAAAAACTTAATTGATTAATTCGTGCTGGGGAAGTGCATAGCCGGTGATTCACCGAATGTTTTTTTTATGTTTTTTTCGGGATTAAATAATAATAAATTGAAGATTTCCTTTTAACTCGGTTTGGATGTGAAAAAAGGTTGAATAAGACAAAGGAGGAATTATTAAAACGAAAAAAATGTTTTATTTTGTTTCGATGATCAGAACAATTCACTGTTGATTTCTTCTGTGCTATGATAAATAAATTAAAATAGAAACATAATAAATTAAAATAGAAAAAACAATTATAAAGAAACAATATAATTAATGTGTAGATATTAGTGGATCAGGTAATTTTTCAATAATGACAAATCCTAGAAAAATGAAATTTTATGCTCTTTTCATGTTTTTAATACCAGCTTCAGGCATACTATAAATTCCAAAATTGAGTGATCGAAAATTAGAAAAAAAAAAAAAAAAAAAAAGGTTCAATAAAAACATAATTTTATAATGTAGTGTTCGTAATACATATAATCATCCGGTTTTTATGGTGATTATTTTTTATATATAGCACCCCCGCTTCAGAAGTGACATAACTCAAAATTCGTCAATTTTTGTTTTATGTCGCAAATGAGGTAAGAAAAATGATCTCTTTATTCAGAAAAAAATGACACTTCTCGGGTTCCAATAGATTAGGAACTAGAAAGAAAAACGTCCGAGCCCTCATTACTTCAAAATAGTTATTTCAAATTACAGTAATTTTTCCGTGTCGTTTTACAGGCATTCATGATTTTTGATTTGTGTCACTTCTAAAGCGGGGGTGCGGTATATAGAAAAAATAAGTTTGCCTCTATGTCTATCTCCAGGACGTCGTAAAATGTAATAAATACATATATAATATATTTATCAAAGCATCATTGCTCCCATTTATAACTTTAAAAAAAAAAATTGCAATTACAGACGTTTTGGAAAGTACTTCCATCACCAGTATTTATAATACATGTGTTCTTTATGTTAACTATTCCTTATGTCAATCAGAATCTTCATTTTATAGAACATATCGTGGGTGTACTGCCAAAAGTGACCAAGTCAAAAATTGGCCAAATTGAGATAATGTGCCCAAGTCGTTTAAACACCTTGTTACCTTTATGGAAAAAAAAGCCCAAGTCCTAATACGTAACTGATCATAACTTTCTAACATGGGCCAAAAATGACCAAGTCTTTTAGATCAAAATCTATACAGTTAAAAGTGTCCATGTCTAGTTACGTCATTTTTACTTGATAGCGTAGATAAATAATACTTAAAAAAGGAAAATACAAAAATACAGATTTTACCCAGGAAATAAAACTTTAAAATGTAATTTACCAACAGTAGTACACATTTGACTTGGTCACTTTTGGCAGTACACCTACTATCATATATATAAAGCTGAAAATGTCTGTGCGCTGTACCGCTATAACTCACGAACGGCTTGATGGATTTGATTTTTTTTTTTTTTTTATTTGTTCGTCATCGTCTGTGGAAGGTTATAGGCGTATTAGTACCTCAATATCTGGTCCATTCCAGCATCCACCCACGCAATCTTTGTAACTCAAAAACCACTGCAATGATTAATGAGGAATCTTTTTGAATAGATAAGTTTTATCTACCGGAAGGTTAAGGTCTATTTTTTAATCAACCCCTGGTCCATCCCAGCATCCACTCACGCAATCTTTGTAACTCGAAAACCATTGCAACGATTAATGAGAAATCTTTTTGAATAAATTAGTTTTAGCTCCAAAGCTAGCGTTACTACAGTTGAAGGACTATAAGCCTTATTCCGTATGAATAATTGAAAATTATAACATCATGAATGTACTGTCGAGGAACTGAATAGCCTTATAGGAGATATTGGGAGAAAAGTCAAAGTTCCCCGGGCAACGCTAGTATTCTATAAAAGGATGATTCTGATTGACAGAAGGAATAATTAACATAAACAACAGATAAATTGTAGATACTGATGATTGGGGTCCCGAAACGTGTAATTTTTTGAGAAGTCAAAAAAAATAAATGGGAGAAGGTTTTTTTCTAAACTATATTGCTTTGAGGAATATACTATATATAAATTCAGAATCTCCTGACACAATCCAAAATTAATTTATAATGTTTCTGATATTGAGATTTAAAAAATGAAATTACGCTGTTTAATTTTTTTATAAGCTGTTTCTAAAAAAAAACTGCCTGATCCACTACAGTAAGGTCCACAAGTAGAGTGGTGGGACAAAGCACGACTGTCTTTTCCACCACCTGGGTGGGAGGAGCTTTTACCCCCACTCTCCAGTCCATTTATGAAAGGGTGGGGGTGGGTTCTCCAAACAAAACTCATGATCGCTACTTCAATAAGATTACATTCTTCATAAAGATATTAAAAAAAAAAAAAATGGCAGTTTCAGAATGCTTATAAAACATACTGTGTACATTCTTTATATTTATATATATAATTTTTTTTGTCACAAACTGCTTAACATTTTTATAGTTAACTGTACATCACTAAATCTGCTAATCACTAAACACTATTCTCACAATCAATATAAATGTTTATGTTTTTAAATATACTTTATATTTACAATTTTCTATAAACATTCACACTACTAAATTTACATAAATATTTTCTTTGATCATATCAGTCTAACTAATATTTAAATTCTCAATAGTTATTTTGTAATATTTATTATCCCTCGGATATAATGGTACTCCTTTTGTTTACAAAATGAAAAATATAACAATTATTTCTCTATTGTTATATAGGTATTTTATCTATAAGAAATATTTATTTTGCTTTCTTTAAAATAATTTTATCCTTCATCGCATTTTAAACAATCAGGTATTGGAAAAATTAGCCAGTTTGGTCAAAGGAGACTTCTTTTCTTTTTTTTAAAAAAGTACTTTTTATAAAAGATTAAACAAAGGCGAAATTCATACTGGTACAACGCAAGATAAGGACGGAACATCTGAGAAGGAATTTTCCCAGAGTGATCATAATGATGAACCGTTATATCAAGTTTTGCTGTCTTGTGCAATTATAATTCCCTGAAAAATTTATCAATTTGGGATGGAAAAATTTCACCAGAATCGGACTAATGTTTAAAATGTTATATGTCGCTCTGGTGGACATGAGCTCGACACTCCTATGGGAGTCCTAAATTTCCCCGTACACTCCTCACTTACTAGTTCTTCGACCTAAAATGGCTCTTCCCATTCTCTCGTCGACAATATAACCTAGGATCCTTTCTTTATCAAACCATATCTTCCCAAAAGCCCTCCTACGTCTTCTCAGCGATCCAATTTAAATTCAATATCCGTCAGAACTCACGAGACTGTCTTCACACAGAGGACAATAACCTATCACAACTTCCCTCTCCAGATTAGCCGTGGTTCTACTATTAAATTCATTTAAATCCCTACTTTTCCAGCACTTCCTAACTCAGCAAACCTCTGATTCCTAAGGCGGGCTCCTATGGGATGGTTCTCGTCTTCCTATAAGTATCTCACTCCACTGGACAGATTGTTTAGAAGTATAAAGTTGTGGAAAATGTATATATTATTATAAATTCAGAATCTCATAACAAAATCCAAAAGATAAAAATTTATATTAAAAAAAAGAATAAATAGAATTATGAAACTAATAATAATAAAAAGGTATAGAGGGCGCCAGTAGCTCAAAGGTAGCGTACTAGTCTAATGAGGTCAAGATTGCGGTTTTAAAACATGGCCGAGGCACTTAGGTTTTTTATCTGGAAGGAGTACAGTGCGATATCAGGTACTAACTCTTAAAGATTTAGGTAGCAAAACATGAGTAGGCAAAATTTAGGACTTCCACAGTAGAGTCGGGCTCAAGTCCACCAGAGTGAGAGCTCTATGGTAGTAGGCGATAAAGCCCGAGATTGAGTCATAATAACAAACTAATAAAAAGGTAGAAATATGTACAATAAGTTTAAGAAAATTGTTTTATTATTATCCCTAGACCTTTTCCAATTATGATTATTAAAAATACAATGACGGTAAAGAAGGATGAACTCCGTATTTATACGTTAATCATATTACCTCTAACTACATCCTTCATAATGTAGTTTATATACAGGGAAAATATATTTTATATATTTTTAGTACAAACAGTCAAACACAAGCAATTTACTTCCATAAATAAAAAAAAATAATGTCAATTATTTTCTAACGAAAATATTTCACTAACGCAAAGTTTATTTATTACTCTCTTTACAAACAATATTTCACATTTCTTACTTAAAATTGAATAACAGGAAATATTATCATAACAATATTTTTAATTTTTTTTTTCTTTCAAATAACAATTTATAACATTTTCAAAAAAAAAAAAAAAAAAAAAAAAAATGAAAGGATAAATTACAATTTAGACCGTTCAAATATGTAAATAAAATAAACTTCAATTTTATGCTACATCTATGGATTCGAAAAATGCTATGGTCCCATCGAAGATTATAATTTGCCATTAAACGGTAGAACGTATGTAACAAGAGAGTAGATAAATGTAGTTTTTGTAGGATTCCATAGCTTAGATAAGTAATTCTCAACCAATGTGTCGCCAAATTGAGAAGAAAGATAAAAATAAAGAACTTGTATATTGTCTAATTTCATAAAAATATATATACATATAGCGTATCGCTTGAGTCATCGTTCATACAAAGTTCAAAAGTGACATTTAAGTTCGCCATAAAATTATACAAAACTCAGGTTACCTGAGATTACCAAAGAGTGTGACACCCTGCCCCCTAGGGAAGTCCTGCTTTACCACAACATTTACAATTACATTTGAGTTGTCAATAATATAATAAAAACAAAAAAATATAATAGTATATATAAGAAATACAGGCGACATAATATCGAAGTACAATTTTAAATAAAATTTTAATAAAATAAAATGTATAGATACTCTTACTCTTTTTAATAAAAAAAAAACACGTTATATTATATTAACTTAGTGGCGTTAACAGGGGTGTTTTTATTATAAACAGTATCTACGCATTTTATTTTCTTCTTACACTTTATTATGTCATATAACCCTTATTTCTTATATAAACTATGTATAAATCCCATTCTTTATTATTATTTTTTTATTTATTTATTATATTTTCTTGATTTTATTACACTATTGACAACTCAAATACTAAATCTTTTTTTAAGGCAGGAAAAGAGAAAAAATGGTTGAGAATCACTAGCTTAGATAAAGAAAACCTAATAAATACAAAAGATTTTCAGAATACCAACTATTTTGTTAAATTACGTCAATTTTTTTTTTTTTTTTTTTTTTTTTCAGTGAAAAACATTAGCGGATTTTTAAGTATTCACAACACAAAGATTTTTTAAAAATAAGAGGGATTTTCAGAATACTTACTATTTTGTTCATGATAAAAAAAAGTTAGCTCTATATTTTTCGGTAATATATAATATTTACTGTTAATTTTCCGGTAAAATGTAACTTATTTACTGCCCCCCCCCCCCCCCCCCCCCCCCCGTAAAATATACTGTTCATTTTCAAGTAAAAAATAAAAATTTTAAATGGTTAATGACATTTTCTTAACGTACAAAAAACAAGGACAAATTAGTGCACACAGAAGCTGCGTACAATTAGTGGATTTCTAAAAAAAATATTCTTTTTTCTGGATTGAGCCCCCTTTTCGAATCCGCGGTAAGTTAATAGGTGTCGTTCTAGATGCACATATAAATTTCGGGTCGATACATTCATTCTATTGGCAGTTATCGCGTTCATAAATACTGTTTTTTTTCTTCATTTTTGAAATCAGGAGAAATTCTCATATACTTTGCATAGCTAGGAAGTAAAACAGCAAGCCCATACCACAAAACGCCAGTCCGCATGAAAATCACTCGACCAAAGGATTATAAGCGTTTAAAAGACTTTTCTAACGTTTCTCTCCTCTTTCTTCACTGACTTACAGCCCAAACAAAAAGGGAGTTTTATAACTCTTAGGACTAAAACATTTGGCTGAAATGATCAAAGAACACGTAGCCAAAGATAAAAATAGAAACAAAAACATTACAATTTTTAGCAATTTTTCTTGTGGTTATTTCTCAAGTGGATGGATCTTGTTATCATATTAGAAACCTATCTAAATACATTATTGACTTAAATATTTTGTTATTTCAAGAGATAGGATTATTATTTACGTATCTATAGTGCTGTACATACTGCCAAACCGTTAAGAAAATGCACCCAATCAACACTTTATAAATGCATTTAGCACGAATCATTTTTTTTTTTTAAATCGCCCAGCCTACTGAACTGAAAAATTGTTGTGCAATGTTTTAAATAAACCGAAATAAACTTTTAGGAGCTTCAGCTTGAACGGATCATCATAAATATATTATTACATCACTTCTGCCATTTATGTTTTGCCTTCTCAAAAATTAGCAATTACGTTTCGGGAAGCACTCCCATCATGAGTGTCTATAATACATGTGTTCCTTGGGTTAAATATTCCTAATTCCTTTTATAGAACATATTTATTGAGTCGACTTCTATATTTAAACACCAAGTCAAAACTATATAGAAGTCGATTCAATAAATATACTCTATAAAAGAAGGATTCTGATTGACAAAAGGAATAGTTAACCTAAAGAACACATGTATTATAGAACTGATGGGAGTGCTTCCCGAAATCTTTGTAATAGCTATTTTTTGAGAAGGCAAAAAATAAATGGCAGAAGTGATGCTGTGTTGTTAATATATTGTATATGAATTAAGTATCTCCTTACACAACCTAAAAATATATATAAATACATAATAATTTGAACAAGACCTCACATCGGGAGCATTTATTATCAAATTTTGTGGTAGTTTCGATAAGTCTTATCAAATGGGTGAGGGCATACGATTTTTTTCTATATAGAAATCCGCTAAAAACAGGAAATAATACAAATAACAAAAATGTAAGCTCTTATACAAAATAAATGAATTGCATTAATAAATAAGATACATTATTTAAAAACAACATTGCTATTCATACACTATTCATCATTTATTAAATAAAAATTAATATACAAAAATACATAATTTCACGAATTCAACACAGTACAAATCCCTACAGAAAGGGAGACAAGGTAATATATAGTATTTCAGACAAGCTCGGCTCTCAACAACACAATATTTTTATGTAATTATTATAAACTATAAGTTAATCAGTTATTTGACTTATACAATAATAGTATGTTGTATGATTATTGTCGCATAGCATTTTGAAAATAGGACAACAAAAAAAAAATTGTGAACATATAAAGAGAGCAAATGAGTAACTCTGCTAATGTAATGATTGATAAGAGTCGACAGTATCTCTTCAATGATTATCGACGAAGGATGGCGTGCTCAGTACAGGATATATTATCATTTATAAGTAAAGAGCTTTCGACAATAAATTAACAATTTCACTTAAAACTGCCATTTTTTTAAAATCAACTTTCTTCTAACATTTGACTCCTACAGAGTGAAAGATATTTCGTTCCAGGAGATAGTGTAGACTATTGAACTCTGTTTCTACTTTAACCCGCTAAATACTTAGAAAGTCGCAAAGAGAAGTTCTACTTCTTCACGAGAAGTTTTCATTTTTTACTATTATTGAACAAGATACCATTAGCAGAGTGCCTCAAATTATTTTTCAGCAACGTAAAAGAACCTCGCAAAAAAAAAAAATATATATATATAATGGCTTTTCCAATTTCCATTAATCTCACAAAGTACATACATATCTACTCTGGAAATAATATTTAAAAAAATATTCCTTACTAGTCCATGTTTGGGTTTATTAAGTTTTCGTTGTATAGCAACTTTTAGTTATAATTTCACATGTTATTACAAAAATCTGTTAATAATGTTACTTATTAGCAAAATAACAGCTAAAATACACCATTATACAATAAAAGAATTCCTTGTGTTGATGACATATAAATAAAATAAAAATATAAAAAAACAGTATAAAAATGATAGTAAATGAGGAACTAGTGATAGTATATAGTTAAGAGAGCCGAGAGTGGTGGATAGTGGGAGAGTAAGAGGCAAGGGTGTACTATATCCACGGTCCGAGTTCCTTCTCCATGAGACAGACGGCATCACCTCGACCCATCGATCTCAGCACGTTGAGGAGGTCTGTGACGGCTGAGGGTTCCCGATGTCGGGCCTCCCACAAGTCCAGGATGTGCTCCGTCGGACTCGCCTTCGTCGCAAAATAGTTTATATACCTGTAAAATAAATAAAATGATATGAAGTGAAATGAGACGAAAATAAGGAACATCTGAAAAGACAAGAGTCTGAGATAATGCGTGGAAGACATGGGAGAGAGATTGTGAAGTAGAGCCCAAACGGTAGATTGGCTTTGGAGGAAGAGCGACAACGTAATTGATTGATTAGTGATGGGGAAGTACATAGCTGGTGATTCACCGACGACGTTAATAATAAATTATTTGATGCTATTTTGTTTAACGACATCTGTTATTTTATTATGTATCTGTAAGAAACTTTTTTTTTTGTATGGAGCATGTCCCTTAAGACAAATAAAAACTATTTATCTCTTTTTGGTGTCCATTACTCATACATCTTAAATAATATAAAATAAAAATATATTTCTAAAAAAAAAAAAAAATTCAAAAATAGTTAATTTTATAAGTTTATAAATTAAATTGTTTAAAAAAAATTTAGGGAGCCATGATGCCCGTGCGGGCTAGAGCATTGGGCTTTGGTCGCATGATCTCACCATGGTTTGCGGGTTCGAATCCCGTCCGGGAGTGAGTTTTATTTCATAGATAGAACTCCCGACATTATTATCTTTACATGAATGTAAATAATTAGATAGCAGAGAAACATGGCTAATATGCATCGAACAAACGTAAGGCGAAAAAAAAAAAAAAAAAAAAATATCGATATATAAAAAATAATGGAATAGAGTAGGATATATCATGGTTATAGCGGTTTATTTATAGTATTGGAATTTGAAAGATGTAAAGGTGAAATTGACAAATGTGAATTATTATAAAATTTGACGACAATTAATGTTATATAATACAGGATTGAAATAGTAATTTTATATATCATTCTGTATTTAGGTGAGTCCTGAGCTGTCTTTTGAATAATATGTGAAATAAGAGTTATGGGCATTGTAATTATAATGTTTATTGTTATTTAAAAGAATTTAGTTTTTTAGAATACATAATGACTAGAGTGTCGAAACGTCTGAAATGAAATAAAGATAATATTGTTTAAAATATAAATACCTTAATTACCAATATTGAAAGATATTTATCTCTTTATTATCACAAATAATTTCAGCAATTACCAGACGTTACTGATCAATGCGCCAGTATTCTTATGAATATCAATCAAAAAGAAAACCATTTCTCGAAATGAGGAAAATTGACTTAGACCATTTTCCTTTTCAACCATTTATATATTATTTATGAAACCCTTTCACTTAATACATATTACATTTTATGAACAAAATTAACAACAATAATTACCTATCAACATTAAGCTTTTGAGCAAGCATCCTCCAGTCGTTACTACGGGAGTTTGGAGGGTCCAGACATTGGCAAAGTTGTCTTCTTAGCGTTTTGCTGAATCTGCGGCACAAAAACAGATTATTTGAAACATATAGTAATGAAAGAGGATCTAACATATACTGACATCAATATTAATATAAATCTTATAAATACATATATGAAAAACATAATCAGGAAATAGATATATTGTGACTGGTGTGTACTAAATAATGATGTCTTTACATATAAACAACTAACGCAGGATCTTTGAAGAGTATCTCCTAATTATAAATTATTGAAGGAGGATCTTTGAAGAGTATCTCCTAATTATAAATTATTGGAGGAGGATCTTTGGTGAGTATCTCCATAATTGTTCAAACAAAATTTTTTCCCTCCGCTAATTCGCCAAGGAAAGTCAGAATAAACTGCAGGGTGAAGGGCTCCCCAGTATCAGGCTCTATTGTATATTGGTGTGTTCTTAGACACGAGATTCACATTAACACAAAACTTACGCAACTCGTATGAAACATTTCTATCCTCTCATTAACTGCAACACAACTCTCAAACACTCCTGTACAAAACATTACTTCTCCCTCTGTTAACATACGTCTGTCCAATAAGGTATGGCACCAGCCTTCACTCAGACATTTCAAAACGAAATTCTTCATGGTTTGTCCGGAATAGTCGAATCCATGAGGAACTGAATGCTCCTTAAATCGCAGTCTATCTGAGATCCTTTACCATGGCAGACCTGTGGATCTTGGCCAGCCTCAATTCTCTATCGGTCTCAAGACAAAATTATACCAAGAAATTATATTATACCATATAAGATCATTTTTTGAGAGCAACTAATTCTGTGAAAAACGGCATATGCCTGAAAATACCTGAAAGGAGGATCGCAGGTTGTGACGCTCGAGCCGCAACCACTGCTACTTGTTACGGTTCTACATTTACCAATAGCTGGACTGTTCGGGACCTGAAAAATATTAAAGAATTGCAGCTGATGAGAAATATTAAATAAACAACTATTAATTAACGGATTAAGTTGTAACTTTATAAAACTCTATATAATAGTTAATAAGTCTCACGCCCGGGCTTTAACGAGGTTGTATCGCCTACTACCAGAGCGCTCTTTCGTCACTCTGGTGGACAGGAGCCCGACTCTACTATGGGAGTCTTAAATTTTAATTCACCTAGAGTAGGGGTCTTTAATGAACACCTGACATCGTACAGGCTCAGGATCATCGTTTATCTTCCCAACCGGGTTTCGAACTCACTTTCTTGAGCTCAGTAGGCAAGCACACGTACCACTGAGCTACTGGCGGCCTAATATAAATAATATATTTTCAGTAGCTATATTTTTCTATTTTTGGTTTTTACAATCTTGCAAATATAGATGTTTCGGGAAGAACTCGCATTATCAGTATCTCATATTTATTTGCTGATCTTTATGTAAAAAAAATAATTTTTAATGTTGTTTATAAGGTGAATACATTAATTGTGTTCCTATTTAAAATTTATATGTACATTAAGTGGCCTTCTCGGGATTATATTATAAGTATATAGTAACAAGTGAAAACAAAATTATGTTCCAACTGGGCAGGAACATTAAAGTAACAATCTGTCCGGTGGAGGGAGGGACTTATAGGAAGATGAGAGCTACACCTTTGGAATTAGAGGTTTGCTGAGTTAGGAGATACTGGAAAAGTAGGGATTTAAATGAATGAAGAATAGGAGCATGGCGAATCTGGAGTCTGCAAAAGGAAGCGTAGTGATCTTCCTTCACTCACTCAAAATTACATTTCTACTATGGTTACGACAGGAAACCTGAGGGCTTACGAGGGAGGTGAGTGGGGAGTCGGGCCTGAGTTCGGCAGCCACCCGGAAGAGCTGCCGGTGGCTGGGACAGCCTTTCTGGGAGGCCAGCACTTTGAAGCTAACAGAGGGATTCAGTCGGTCTGTCCGCTCCAGGGTGAAGGAACAGTGTAGATGTGTCTGGGTCGAGTTCCACACGTGCTGGAACGGAATCTCCTGCAAAACACAAATGAACAATAAACAATAATAAATTATATATAGTGTAGTGAGTCTGAAAACATGAATAAGCAATTCTGATGTAAAACATTGTATATTGTATGTCGCATAACCAATTATCATTTTATGATTTCTGACATCGCACAGGCTCGGGATCTTCGCTTAAGGTTCCATCCAAAGGACGGCGTGCACAAGATTCTTTACCTACTAATAAAAAATTCGTCGGTGAATCATCGGCAATGTGTTTTCACTTTACCTCCAAAGTGCAGTTTGGACTAAAACTTAATATTTGATTTACATGGCGTTTGAATTAAATACTAAACTATGTCTCGATACATACATTACATTGGCAGTTATTAGAGTTTTTGTGCTAAGCCTCCCCACTTTTCCCCCCCTTCCATTGGACCGATTTGGTTGAAAATTAATAGCTGTCGTCTTTAGGGGGTTCTGGATACATGTATACAATTTTATGTCGATACGTTCATTCTATCCGGAGTTATCGTGTTTCCAGACACACACAGACTTTAGGTTTAAGAATCAGAGGGTCGGAACAAAAGAAATCCAGATGAAATACAACATTGAATTATTATAAATAAAATAATAATAAATTTATTTCCGTTAAACCAATACATGGTAATAGGATACGTCAAAAGAATTTATACATTAAGCTAGCTTATAAATTAGATTTATAACTACTTGAGTCTAACACATCTATGATTAGTAGTAGTAACAAAACTATTAAAAAAAGTAAAATGAAATTAATAAAAACTGAACAAATAAATACTTAAAAATATATGAGTTCATAAACAAAATTAATACAAGATACGTTTAATAAGTAGACACATTTTTCAATTTAATAAAAATTAAGGTAACTATTTTTCAAAAAAACTCTTCGAAAGTGTTTTTATCCCAACGATGTTTCGGGACGTTCTTACGTCCCATCATCAGGTCCCAATGTGCGACCTTATACCAATTATATATTGACAGAATACATAACTTATATACTTTATATAGCTGGGGGAAGTAAAAAACCGAAGGACTTCGGCTGGAGAAACTCGCCAATTTGGCCAGAGATAAGCAACTGTATCTGTACTACTACCTGCCCTCATTTTGATGTATTATTTATCCTACAATCGAGGTCAATAACAATATTTCAATACATTTCCTCACCTGATATTCAGCAGAGGGTTTACTGCGCCAACCCGATCCTATCTCTTCAAGACTCAACGAGAGATTGCCACCTCCATCTTCGAATAGTAAAACCTTTGGTTTGTCTACAAGAAATCCTCCTAGTTTTTTCTCCATTTGAACCACACCCTGAAAGTAAAAGTATTGTGTTGAAAAAAAGGTTTAAGTGTTAATCTTAAATAAAATATAAAAAATAATTAATAATAATGAAATAAACAATAAATAATGAAATTTAAATTACTACATTTCCTTTAGAAATTTTATAACTGGTCTTCTTTTTATTTTGATTTCTACAGTAATTTCCGAAAAGGGCCCTAACAAAATATCAAAAGTTCAAGAAGTGCAATTTTTAAGAATGTGCACGTAATTTAAAAAAAAAATTCAATTAACAAACTCTTTTCATTTGGATTTCTAAAAAGATGCCACCTTGTCTTCTAAATGTTTGCAAAAATATTAAATCTAATCAAAAAATTTTCAAATTATCTTACTGGGCCTACAGGGAAAATGAATAGAATATAATTTACGAGAAATATTGGGTTTATTTTCTTAAATCATCTATATTATAAAACAAAAAAACAACTAAACATTGAAACAAACAAAAATCAAAAGAAAAATCTTAAAAACTAAATTCTTAACACTAATTCAATCTTTTTTTGTTTTATATTTTGGCCATTTTTTAAAAATGTATCTTATATATTTCTGGGCATATATCCTGTGCAGGTTAGGTTAGGTTTAATGACTCATGCCCGGGCTTTAACTACGAGGTCATATCGCCTACTACCAGAGCGCTCTTTCGTCACTCTGGTGGACATGAGCCCGACTCTACTGTGGGAGTCCTAAATTTTGCCTACCCTAAATTTTTATTCACCTAGGGTAGGGGTCTTTAACGAGTACCTGACATCGTACAGGCTCGGGACCATCGCTTAACGTCCCATCCGAAGGACGGCGTGCTTAAGTTTATTTTACCTCCCAGATAAAATAAACTAAGGGCCTCGGTCGGGCTACGAACCCACGACCTTGAGCTCAGAAGTCAAGCACGCATACCACTGAGCTACCGGCGCCCTCTATCCTGTACATATAAACAAACAACAGTACCTTCTTTGCGGATCAATTTCACCGTCAATTCACCTATATTTAGTTCATTACATTTCAAGCCTAAACACCACTCTACATTTTCACCCAGACCGTCGCCATTCAACCCAGGCCTGGGACTCGTCACTCCACACACTGATGGCCGGAAAATAGCTGATGGCCGTGTTTTGTTTCCTACTTTTGTTTTAAAATAAAATTGATTTTTATAATGAGTGTATTCTTTTTACACATCATCGTATATTAGAAAATTTACAACAAAAATAAATTACTCTTGTTATGAACGATTCGAAAATCATGCAAAATTGTTACCTCGAGAGCGGCAATTGTATCCTCCAGTGTGTAGACCCGGATACTGTAGTCGAGGTGCTGACAGCCAAGGGTGGGGATAGGAGCGAATACAGCCAGTCGGAGCAGCTTGACCGGTCTTCCAGCACCGCCCCCGGGGGTGGCAGCCTCTCCAACCAACACATACCGCGTCGGTTGGTCTGTCACCAGATAGACCTGGCTCTGATCCAGTTGTGTGAACAGTGGCGTGTTGATCGTCTCTTCACCCAGTGTTACCACCTTCTGAAAAATACAGGGAAAACTGTATTTTACAAAAAATAAATCTCGAAATGTTTACCCATTGGATATGAACTATCATGACATAGTGCACTAAATCAATTAGGGAACAGCGAGATCATATCGTCATGAGCCCGACTCTAGTATGGGAGTGCTAAATTTTGCCTAACCTAAATTATTATTCACCTAGGGTAAGGAGGTCTTTAAAAAGTACCTTACATCGTACAGACTTGGGACCATCGTAACATCCCATCGGAAGGACGGCGTGGTCAAGATTATTTCACCTCTTAGATAAAAAGCCTATGGGCCTCGGTCGGGTTTCAAACCCGCAATTTTGAGCTCAGTAAACAAGCATGCTACTTCTGGACTACTGGCGCCTTCAGCTACTCGCGCATCCAGTGACGACCTCTTTTTGAGATACTGATGCTTTGGTTTTTTTCATGGAATGCCACACACTTCAGATTATATGACCACAATAAATCACAAGCAAATTAAAAAAAACAAAAAAAAAACAACAAAGTTCTCTTCCAATTTGTAGTTTTACATTTTGCTACCACAATTTTGTTGTCTACTCACCAATATTTCAAAATATAATTTATTTCAAAATATCAGCTTCTCTTTGAATAAATAAATATTTTACTCCTCTATATTCAAATCTACATACATACACATTACCCATGCACAATATAATAAAAATGTATGTTCAAATATAATTTCTTATTTTATTTATTTACAAAGAAAATGTTACATAGTTAATCATTACAACAGAAAATGATAATGTCATTAATGATTTTAATGTCTATCAAACGGTGTTTTGAAAAACTTAAAAAAAATAAATTAAATAACTTTTTAATCATAAAAGGTACAAAAATCTTTTAGAAATATAATATGCATCTAATTTTGCTGATATTCAAATGGGAATATACCAAAAAAATAATTTACTAATAAATTAATTTGTAAATAATGTGCAAAAATGTGTAAAAGCATCTCAATTTAACATAAAATCATAATGTCTAAAAATATTAGAAAATGGGTGCATCTATTGATGTTGTAATGATAATTTATATATGAACCTTACACAACCGAAAAAGAAATATGGATATTTTTCCACTTTTCAAGAATAAATAATTTAATTTAAGATATAAATATGTGCAATTTAAATAAATTACACATAATATTATATATCTATAATATTATAGATGATGATTAGCGACTGTAGATTGTAATTGTAGGAATATTGAGGGTCAGTCAAAGATGAAGGAAAACACTATGTTTATGTTTAGTAATGTATTCATATTCAATTTTAATTTGTATTACGTTCATGTTTATGGTTAACAATGTATCTATATTTAATTTTAATGTTTAGTAATGTATTCATAGTAAGTCAGGTTCATTTTTTAACTCGTTGCAATGTTTATTTTAACGTTCAGTAATGTTTATCAACACACTAATGTTGTTTTAATTATGATTCTAATCTTGATTCCCCCCCCCCCCCCCCCCCCCCATGTTTGTAGGCCCTGGTGATGATATAAAATATATTGAAACGTTGGCGTTTGAATAGTGTTTTCTTCCATCTTTGACTGATCCTCAATACTCCTACAGTAATTTATTATATAATCAATTCCAGACATTTATATCTCCAGAAAAACATAAATAACAAACTGTGCAAAATAATAAGGCTACTCTACTTGCTCCCTTGTCTAGAACTAGGAACAAGTCAGAAACAACCATATATGATATAGAGATAGTTACATTTGGTACTACCTGCCAGACGGGGGTGGCGTCCGGGGGAGAGTCACTAGACCAGACGGAGATGGCCCATTGACCCTGCTTGAGGCTGGCACAATGGTGGAAGTTGATGATCACTGGCTTCTTGAAGATGACACCAGTCGGACCGCAGAGCACCACGGGACTTAGCTGAGTCTGACGATCTGCAAACATACAAGACTTATGTAAAAATATATTTGACTTTATTCTTTATTTCACCAGATCAACAAAAAAATATGTTATACATGGTGCAGGTAACATAATATATACCACATGATTAAGTCACTACCACATCATATAACTGAGTTACCCTTAACTTATACTATGAAATAATTAACATGAAGAATAACGGGAAAAATTATTAGAGTAATGTGTCTTGGAGGAGTCTGGGTTTGAGGCGTCTGGTAATGATGGGTTGTCCAATGTTGCACGTAGTGGTACCTGGAACATTGGTCAGCCTGTCGTAGTGTCTGCGGAATTTGGAGTGGATGAACTCATCTGCAGAAGGTCGTGGTGAAGCTGAGAGTTTCTAACAAACCACGGAGAGTTCACAGCTATTCTTAGGATTTTGTTTTGGAACACCTGGATTCTTTTTCGCTTAGTTGGAGAAGCAGAGCCCCAAACTTCACACCCGAGGGTTAAGAGTGGCCGCAAAATGGATTTGTAAAGTAGGAGGCAGTTGTCGGGCTTGAGGTTGGACTTCCTGTTCATCAGAGGGTACAGCATGGAAAAAATATATTTAAATCATTAAGAGTACGTATGCGACAGAGCTGCTAACAGAAAGAAACTCTCTATTATTGCGGTTTCGGCTTTATACTGCAAATATTGCTTGAAAATAATATCTTCAAGAATGCTTCGCTTCACAGATTATTTATTCATTACAATATCGGCGAGACAAGCTCAATTTTACACATAAAATAATAAATGAGATTAGAGATTTTCACAGCTAGAAAACCTTTTTGTTTCTTGATATATTTTGTACATTTCACTTAAGACTTTTTGCGGAGGACTTTATTTGCTTTGTTGTTTCGCTTCATATATTTTATTTATATTTTATTCATATATTATATACTTCTGAACATTGCACGAAAATAATTCGGTTAAGCAGCCGTTCTCAGAAAATCGGGAGTAAAGTGTATAAGACAGTCTTCAACCATACTTTCAATATAGCAGGTCCCTCTTAAAACTGCACAATGGAAGTTAAAAAGAAACATAAGATAGGTGCACAAGTTGCAAAATAAAAATATAGTCTGACCTCTCACATATTTTAATAGTTTATTGTATGCTAGCCGGCTTTTGAGGTTGCCCTCATCATCAGCACACTGACAACATAATAATTTAAAAAAAAAATGATATTAAACACCAATAAATATAAAATGATAATAAAATAAACAATTTAAAATTTCATGGTCCCATCTGAAGGACCGAAGAGCATCGGCCGAGTTTCGAACCAGCGATCTTGAGCTCAGAATCACTTCTCACTACATCTACCATTTTCACATTAGGTACTTCAAAAGTGCTTCAGATTAGATTGTAATCATAATTTTGGTCACATTTCCAGAGAGGTAGCAGTCATATCCTATACAGAATGCTATGTTCCCATTTCACATACACTACTTGTCATAAGACATGACTATACTGACCTGTAAGTTTGGGGCGGTGCCTATCGTCGCGAAGAACGGCCACATAGACGTCTTCTTTGCGTCCTCCTCGAGGGAGAGCTCCTTCAGGTACTGTCAGACTCACTCCAGACTCGGGTAGACTCAGCCGGCCTCCTGCACTGCCCAACGATCGCCACGCCAGACAGTCTGGGTCCAGACCACGGACTGGCGTTTCTTTGGAGGAGTCGTACATCGAGTCTGTGTGTGACGGAGCTGCTAACAGAAAGAACCTTAATTTATTATTGATGTTTCGGATTTACAGTGTAAATATTCCATGCCAATAATATCTTCCTGAATAGAGCTTCACATTTATTCATTACAATATCCACATTAAAAGCCCAATTTTACATTTGAAATAATAAAAATTACTGTAAAGATAACAATGAGTATTTTCGTAATACATAATAAACATTTAACAATACAAATACATTTCATTAAGATACATATCTATACTAATATATAAAGAAAGTTTTTTTAAAATATTTGAGATAATCTCGAAAAGTATTAAATCAATTTGGATAATTCTTTCACGTCTGGGAAGCTTATTTCTTTCCTGTGGACATATCTTCATGCTTTATTAAAAGGAAGCGCTGAACAGGTGAAACATGATAAAAGTGGAACAAGTCGAAGGAGAAACGGCAAAAAAAAAAAAAAAAAAAAATCAAATTAATGTATGGAATTTTTGGTTATAAGATGTTCTACAAAAAAAGTGTGCGACAGCATAGATGAGATAGCATAGAGATAGCCTAAATCTAGTTTTACCTATCCATTTCATATGTTCCATCTTTATAAGCCCAATTGAATCATAGGCTACTTACATGAGGCTCCCGAATATACAATGAAACGGTTGATCGGATTTTCATGAAATTTCACAAATATCCTAGATATTAAATCACCGGCTTCAAAATCATTGAAAATTTCAACCTTATTTAATTTTTGTAATTACAAAAATATATTTATAACTGTTTAAAAAATATATAAAATAAGCAAGGGAGAAAAAAAAATGGCAATGTGAAAATGTCAAGAGAGGAGAAATCACTCAGTTGTGACACTCCCTAGGCACTGAGATACACTTATTTATGGCTAATCACTGTCACTTGCAGATCTGAGGTCTCTAGGCCATTGGCGCTTAAGGCGTCGTTCGATCTTATTTTTAAAATACATAATATTAATAATGGTTAAAAACTAAAGTGAATATACAATTGTTAACTACATTAATTTGTTAACACTAAGTAACGAAATTCTTGGAGTTTGTTTTTATTGAACACAATTCTGATCTCTCCCTTCCTATTACATCATCAATACTCCTACAATATATTTTAAATTTATATGTTTCAATTTATAAAAAATAAATATGATATTTCAAACATTAGAAAATTGTTCGAATATATTTTTTGCGTTTTGTATCGATATAGTGGAAATACTAATAATTTATTTAATTAATTAAAGAACACACAACTGAAATAGTAAAAAGAAAGGGAAAAATCCGCATTTGCAAAACATAATGCATGGGTCACTCTTTAAACGAAACAACCGAAATAAAGTATCTTAACATCTGTGAAAAAGGTAGACAATTAGAAATTAATAGAACTCGTAAAACTGGGAATTGTTTGAACGACGAAACACACATCAAATTCTCTCCTCTGTTAATACCTGTAACAGTATTTATGTTAATATTAAGTAACAAGTATTTATGTTAATATTAAGTAACAAGTATTTATGTTAATATTAAACTAGATGTTACATTGATTCCATAGAATTTTTTGTTTCCAATTTTATTTTAGTTAACAAACATTGGTGTCAATATTAACGTAGAACAAATATTCTTCTACTCAGACATATAGTAACTATATACTGCACATTCATGTTATATTGATTTCAGAACTATTTATATTTTATTTTGGTTTTTTGTTATTTTCTGGTTTTCAAATATATCCACAGTTGGTCAATACTGTTAGAATAGGCATTTCCACCCACGGAGGAGGACCAGGTACTCGTTAATATAAATATGTCTGTCTAGCTCATAACTCCATTGTCGAACCTTGTTCTGACGATGGCGGAAGCCGAAACCGGTATACATTTATGTAAATGTATGAGGAATTAGACAGTATAAGTGTTCAATAAAAAAGTGCTTTATTTATCATCTTTTTAATTAGGAAATAAAGTGTGTTAAGTATATGTACACACCATTCCCTTCATTTATGAAAATAATATTCACAATATATCTTCATTAACAGAAAAGGTATACCGGCATGTAAATGGAAAGGGATTATCCTGGATAATCTAGTATATTAAAGTAAAACTCACTAATAAGAGAACATTAAATACAAGTTATAAAACATGTATTTTATATATGAGATTAATAAAAACAAACTATTTGCATTCATTTGCGGAATTTAGTGGATTAGTTTTTTTTTATCCGCCATATTCATTGAATTATATTTAATAGTAAAAAAAGAGAGATGGAGAGGGGTCACTGAGTAAAGAACAATTTTATATCTAGTCAGCATTGACGATACCTGTTGTAAAAAAAGAAAAGGTTTAAGTGTTAATCTTAAATAAATGATAAATAAATAAAAATATAAATAATAATTAAATAAACGATAATTTACCACATTTCCTGTAGAAGTTTTATAACTGGTCTTCTATTTAATTTTGATTTCTACAGTAGTTTTCGAAAAGGGCCCTAAAAATATCAAAAGTTCAAGACGCGCAATTTTTAAGAAAGTGCACGTATTTAAAAAAAAATTCAATTAACCAACTTTTCATTTGGATTTCTAAAGAGATGGTAATTATCTTACTGGGCCAACAGGGAAAATGAATACAATAGAATTTACGAGAACAAATATTGGGTTTATATTAAATCTACATTATAAATTAAAAAACTAAACATTGAAACAAACAAAAATCAAAAGAAAAATCTTAAAAACTAAATTCTTGACACTAATTCAATCTTTTTTCGTTATATATTTAGGCCATTTTTTAAAAAATTTAAGTTATATATTTCTGGGCATATATCCTGTACATATAAACAAACAACAGTACCTTCTTTGCGGATCAATTTCACCGTCAATTCACTTCTATTTAGTTCATTACAACTTAAGCCTAAACACCACTTTCTATCTTCACTCAGACCGTCTCACCTCAACCCAGGCCTCGGACTCGTCACTCCACACACTGTGTTTTTTTTTTTTTTTTTTTTTCTTGCATTTGTTTTAAAGGAAAAGATTTCTTATTATTTATAGAAAAATAAATATAATTAATTTTTTTAATATTAATAATGATTTAATGTGTGTATATTTTTTTTATACATCACATACCATATACCAAGCTTCCATGATAGAGAGAATGTATCGACACGAAATTTTATATGTGTATCCAGAATTCTATGAAGACGATTCCTACTTTTTTCTGCCATATTGGCCAAAGGGAAGAGTAGGATTGGGAAGGAGACTTAATTCTAATAACTGCCATTGTAATGAATTTATCGACACAAAATTTCATATATTTTAAACCCCATTCCAAACGATACTTATTAATTTTCCGTGGATTCGGCCGAAGGGAATGGGGGGGATCAGAGGAGGGACTCAAGTCAAAAAACCCAAGAACTGCCTATGTAATGAATGCATCAACATGAAATTATGTATTTAAATTCAAAAAATCTATCTATAAGGCAAATATTAGCTTCTCAAAAAAAGGCCGAAGGGGATAGAGTGGGATCAGAGGAGGGGAGCACGTCTCAAAAACTCTAATAACCGCTGACATAATGAATGTATCGACACAAAATTTAGTATTAGTCCCATGTAAGTCAACTATTGTATTTAGGTCGATTGGTTTTGGAGGGAGAGTGAAAACTTAATTAAAACGTTCTGGGAAAGTATTGTAGTGATTCACCGACGACGTTTTGTAACAATACGGGGATTTCATTGTGTACGCTGTGTAGATTCGTATGCTATGAAAAGGTCAAAATAGTTCATAACATAATTGTGAATTGAGGAGCGACAGGTGACTGGGTATACTGCTCAGGTACGTGACCGAGGAGGAGTTCAGGATAATCCTGGAGCAGGTTATGCCCGCTTAAGGCGTTCTGGTGGATTTGTTTGGAGAGTGTCAATGGATAGTTACTGTATATGTGAATGATGGAGTTTGTCGTGAAAATTTTGATAGCGGGTCCCTGATATCAGAGTGTACAAATGAGATGTTGAGGTCAATTGCGCATCGGCAGTGGGGCGTAGTATAATGGATTATAATGACGTATGTTTGGTTAAAAACAAGAAAAAAAAGGAGCAGGTTCTCGGTTGCGCTGTTTCCACGCCATAACTCAGAGCCCGTCTATACTCTCAAATTAGATAGTTATGGTTATTAATGCCCGGGCTTTAACTACGAGGTCATATCGTCTACTACCAGAGAGCTCTTTCATCGTTATGGTGGGCATGAGTGCGACTCTACTTTGGGAGTCCTAAATTTTACCTAACCAGCTTTATTTACGTACGTAGGGATCTTTAACGAGTATGATACCGTACAGGCTCGGGACCATAACTTAACGTACGCTCCAAAGGACGGCATGTACAAAGTTTTTTAACTTCCTAGATAACAAAAACCCAAAGGCCTCAGCCGGGTTTCGAACCCGCGATCTTGAGTTCAGTAAGCAAGCACGCATACCATTGAGCAGCCGGCGAACTCAAAAAAATAATAAATTATCTACTGTATTCATATGCTTTATTTATCTACTAAATAATATTATTATTTTTGTACTCGGAAATAAATATTATTACTACCTTCAATCAGGGAAAAGATCCAAATTTGGGATATTTGGGGGCCGGGGATTAATTAAACAATCCCTTTAAATTCCATACACCATCGGCGCAACAACTCATAGTTAGTTTTTATAACTCATGCCCGGGCTTTTAACTACGGTCATATCGCCTACTACCAGAGCGCCATTTCGTCACTCTGGTGGACATGAGCCCGACTCTACTGAGTGAGTCCTAAATTTTGCCTACCCTATATTTTTATTCGCCTAGGGCAGAGGTCTTTAATGAGTACCTGACATCATACAGGCTCGGGACTATCGCTTAACGTCCAATCCAAACCTTCCAGATAAAATAAACTAATGGCCTCGGCCCGGTTTCAAACTTACGATCTTGAACTCAGAAGGCAAGCAAGCAGTCAAGGCCTCCTCCTAGATAATTTACCGCCAATCGTCTCGGTCCTGTGCAGCTATCCTCCAGTTATTAAATAGTTGTCTAAATACTTTGCTGTTTACTTACATGAACATGAGAAAGTGGCCAAACTGTGTGATGAGGAGTGGTCCGGACGAGGACTGGCGGGCCGACTACCTCCAGAGTTGGAAGTGGAGGTCGAGGGTGAGGCTCCAGAGGTTAGATGAGGAACATCGTAGTGATGCTCGGAGCAGGAACGTGGGAGGCCGTACTTGTCAGCAGCGTCCGAGTAGGGGTACTCATAGCAGGCGGGGACAGGTAGGGGGATCATGAGAGTCCGGGTCACATCAGGACCTCCTTCCTGGCCACCACCACCAGGGTGCAGATTCTTCTTGTCGTCCTCCGGGTAGTACTCCGCCTGGTACTCTGTGGGCAAACAACAACAGGCTATAAGATAAACAATAATAACAACTTTAATTCAGAAATAATACCTTATATTTAAATTAGAATAAACTGAAATGTAGAAAATGAACTATTTTTTTCTGTAGGCGATCATATTTGGGTAGGAATATGAATAATAGACATTAAAACTTAAAACAATCGTTGGTGTATCAACATCTATGTACTTCCCCAGCAAGAATAAACCAACTACGTTTTCGCTCTCCCTCCAATGTCAATCGACCGTTTGGTTTAGAACACAATATTTGACTTACATAGTGGCTTCTGAATGCTCATACTAAATTTTGTGTTGATTGTGATGTCATTACATCGGCAGGTATTAGAGTATTTGAGTCGAAAATGAATAGCTTTCACTACGAGGTTTTGAATTTAAATATGAAATGTATTTTATGAGGTGAAAAAAACGTGAGCACGTAGTCTTTCGGATGGGAAATTAAGCTATGGTCCCAAGTTTGTGCAATGTTATGTGCTCATTAAAGACCCCCTACCATAAGTAACAAAACTTGTGTAGGCAGAATTTAGTACTCGGGCTCTTGTCCACCAGAGCGACGAAAGAGCCTTCTGGTAGTAGTCGATATAACCTCGTTGTTAAAGCCCGGGCGTTAGTCACAATAATATAGTAGCAGCTACTCAAAACTATTCCTTTTGCCACTACAAACAATAATAGTCTGTTAGTTTGATTTGAAAGTATTGTCATAGATCCACAGTACACTTGTTTCACTATTTTTAATTACATACATGATTGCATTCATATGACGCGGCCAGACCAAAAGAAGACTCAAAATGCGATGAATAACTCAAAACACAACTAAATAACTAACAAAAACCACTCTACTCCAAAAGAAACATTACATTTTAAAAGTAAATTCACAACGAAATACTAAAAACTGACTCACATAAACACTAAAAATAACTACTAACATCTTATCTAACTCGTCACTGTATTCTAACTTAACCCATAAAAGACTGATTCTAACCTTCCAATCTCCTGTATATACCGGATTTACTGTTCCATGAAATACCATAGCTCAGAATTTATGTCTAGAACTAAATAGAAGTTCTACAAGTGATAACTTGATCTAAAACAATCTTTTAAATGAATAATTTAAAAACATCAACAAAACTACTTTCAGAACACAAAACTTATTAATCGATAAACAATGAGCAAGTAAGATCGAATATCAGGTTACCAGAACTTGTCTAGCCATTCTAAATTAACAATGAATATATGAAATGACCTATTGATAAAAATAAAATATATCTGGTTATTTGAGTCTAATTTCCTCCCTCATATTCTCTGTATTCTATATATCTGTGGTCAGAGGGAATAAATTGGTATGTCTAAATTTGTAACTTTTCAGGGCAGTACTTTTTTACTTTTGCATTATTCGTGTAAATCCAGTTTTTGGAATAAATATGTAAATTATGTTTGCATCTTTATTAATCATATACCTTCTAAATCTATAGGAGTGAATGAAAATGAATATTGTTATTCCTTTCTTGGATTTTCCGTAATTTCCGTAAAATATACTTAGGTTTCGAAGTAAAATGGTCTTAATTTTCGTGCGATTTCGGCCAAAATCCAATCAGATCTAAGTTAGCAAATGTGACTTCTTCATTCCAAATTTTAAGTTCATATCTATAATCTTTTTTTGCGGTAAAAAGCTCACAACTTTCCAATCACATAGACGGACAACATCGCGAAAATGGTCAAATTTAGGGAAGCTTGAAACGTGAAAATCCGTTGAAACCTCGATCTCGGATTTTTGCACGATTATAATACTATAGGTATAATCAGGCCCGGATTTACCATGCAGGCAGAGTAGGCAGTTGCCTAGGGCGGCAAGAATTGAAGGGCGGCATATTTTGACGGAAACTTTGAAAACTTGTTATATTCGTGGTAATTGAATTTCTCGCCTATTTCTTTGGCACGCATGAAAAAGAAATTCGTGAAAAATCTGCTCAATTCATAAATTTCTACGATCGAAGCATCGTTCGCAAATGAAATGATTTTATTTAAAAGTTATTGCGTCAAAAAGAATATGGTAAAAAATTCTCCTATGGATCTGCTCAAATTACTAAGAAGCAATGAGCTCCATACAGTTTTTCCGAATGTTGATATAGCGTACCGAATGCTCGTTTGCACACCCGTATCAAATTGTAGCGCTAAACGATCATTTTCCGTACTGCGGCGAGTGAAAAACTACTTGAGATCAAAACTGGTTGCAGAACGATTAAACGCACTCGCTTTGTTAACTATAGAGTCAGATTTGCTTATGTCTTTAGATTTTGATTCCATTATCGATAAGTTTGCCATCCGAAAATCGAGACGTAAAAATTTCAACCAATAAGTAATAATTTCTCTGCAAAACAAAATTGCATACATAATGGTAATTGTTGAATGATGTCATATACTTCATGATTATAAGGATACTGACAATAATAAAATAAAATATTTGCTCTCAGACCGGTGCATATTATTTATTGAAAAACGTTTCGTACCAAACTTATTCCACCATTGAGGAAGTTTTGAGGGGGGGGGGGGGGGCGGCAATTTCCGCAACTGCCTAGGGGCGGCAAATTTCTAAATCCGGACCTGGGTGTAATAAAGTAATAGATCTATTAATAATAATTCATATCGCCTACTACCAGAGCGCTCTTTCTTTTGGTGGACATGAGCCCGACTCTACTATGCGAGTCCTAAATTTTGCCTATTTAGGTTTATTTACGTTGAGTAAGGGTTTTAACAAGTACCTGACATCGCACAAGCTCGGGACTATCGCTTAAGGTCCCATCCGAAGGACGGCATGCTCAAGGTTTTTTCACCTCTCATATATTGGCTCAGACATGGTTTAATCCTTAGATCCTCTCTATTGGATATAGTCCAAAGTTGGATTATGGAAAGTGTGGTCGATGTTTGTAAGATCACCTCCCAGTCTGCCTCATGTTTCATCCCTCCCCTTCACAAACCTTATTAAGACAGGCTTCTATTAGCAATTATGTAAATCCACCCCCCCCCCCCCCCCCACCCCCCCCCCTCCCCTCTCTTTACAAAGACCAATTATGTAAATAAACTTGTAAAAATTACTCTAATCCTTTTTGGTTTCAGCTCACGTCTGCTACCTTCTTACCAGTACTATGTTGTCTTCCACTTCTTTTGTTATTGGTAAACAAATATTTGCGAATCTATTTTAGCTTATATTGGCTCATATATTTATGCTTTTACTTCTTCAGGTATACTAGGTATAGAAGAAGTTATGTAATCATCAGAAATATTGAGTTTTTACCGGATTGAGAGGGGCTAAACAGAAAAAGACTAATAGAGTAGAAGAACCTCTATAAGTCGAACATGAAGGGAGACGCCAAAAAATTCGAGTTATAGAGTTTTCGACTTATGGAGGGTATTGAGGTAGAACCAAACTACTTCTGACAATTTTTCAATCGACAACAAATGAAATCAATAAAAATATCCTTTATCATTTCTTAGAATTGGTAATCCTATTTATTATATACTCCTAAATTGTTTCCTAAGAAACAATGGTGCACATTGTCGACAAATTCTTAAAGTCGGTAACTTATATTTCTTCGAGCTATAGAGGTAATAAGTTTCAAATAATCGATTTGTAAAGGTTGTAAAATAAAACATTGCTATGTTCGAGATACAGAGGTCCAATTTATTTTTTCGAGTTATAGAGGGAAAACATGTACCAAAATGGCTTGTAGGGACTCACTGATTATTTCGACTAATAGAGGGTGGGGATTTCGAGTAATGGAGGTTTTGGGGCTTGGAGGGAAAGGAACAAAACTTTTTTTTCGAGTTTTGGAGGTTTTCGACTTATCGAGGTTCGACGTAAAGAGGTTCTACTGTAATTAACTGCCGATGTACTGAATACATCGACTTGAAATTTTATATTTAAATTTAAAACCCTATATATATCGCCCTAAACGCCCCCTACCCTTTGGTCTATTGGGCTGAAAACAATAGCTGGCATAGATAGAGCGTTCTAGATTTACATATAAAATTTCATGTCGATACACTCATTCTATCAGGATTATCAATTTTTCACCGAAAACATGACTTCCCCTATAGTTCGTATAACTGTGGAAGTAAAACAATGAAAATAAACTGATTTTACCCGAATTATGAAGGCAAATGTTGCTTGGTTAGTTTTCCTCCATACCTCACCACGGTTCGTTTAGTTTTTGTTTTTTTTCGGTTATATCGGCCCCTGATGGGGATTCACATTACTCGTCCGCCGCATAGAGGGAAGTAGGTTACGGCCGGCTGTAGGAACCCGCCACTTGTCAAGGCGATTGGTAGAGTCCTCCAAACTACCTTATTTGCGTTTCCGGAGAGCTCTGGATCAGGGCATCTATGTTTCATGGCTGCGTTGCGCCGAAGATGGTCGCAGATGGACCGTGTCAAGTGCCCCAGAGACGATCAATTGAAATTGACAATATCAATTGACAGTTTCAATTGAAGGCACGATTGATCGAGTTTCAATCATCACATCAATTCTAGTTTCTGTGTTCACCTTCAATTGTTCTGTTTTGACGTAGTGCTCTCGCTGATATTTTTATTTGTTGATTATTAAAATTACATTTTTTTATTTATTCTAAGATGGTCTCGAACACAGACATGGGATTTCTTGCATTAACTCTAGCCCTCTGCACTTGGAAGAAAGAAAAGAGAAAGAGACGTTGGTCCAAAGAATGGTATAAACTGAGAAGCCGCTTTACCCTCGAAAAATTTATTACGTATCCTTCGAGATATTGAACCCGAGGATTACAAACCCGGAACCAAGTTATACTGCCTTCTTTACCCTCCACCAGGAGGGACGAATCGACTTTCTCTGGGTAATCAGCCTCACTCATCAGCTTCCGAGGGTTCAGTCCTAGGTACGATTTTATTTCTGCCTCTTTTGAATTTAGTTTCCTCTTGTTGGTTGTCCTAGGTTACCAAAGCAAACAAGATGAGAGAGAGAGTTGGTGCACATCCACTAATATCACCCGAAGGAGAGTTCCAGCAGCCTGTCTCACTCTTGTTTGTGTTTACCACCCAGACACAGAGGCAGACGAACGGGTAAATTGTTTAGGTAGCCATGGGGGGAAGAAGTTTTTGTAGGCTGTCTGAGGAGAGAAGACGAATGTGACGGGATGGCAGACACCAGGAACGGAGGGAGTAGGTTGGACTTAGCCCGTCAGAGGGACACATCTGTGTCTTTATCTTCATCAGGTGCTGCTCCATGAGAGATTATCTGCGACGGAGAGGTAATGAATGACTTGTCTTGACTGATAGGCCCTTGATGAGCACCCCCGTGTCAGTCTCACACGGAACACAGGATGTCTCACATATTACTTCCTTCGGATTACCTTGATTCATCAACTGGTGACAACTACAAACGTAACCACCAATCTCTCTCCTTATCCATGATACATTTTTGCAGAGATATAAAACAATAAAAAATATTTTAAAAACGTTTTTTCCAGTGCATTTAAGTATGTGGCTGTACCGAAGAGGAGTCCAGGCTAGTCCTGGAGCAGGTCCCTCTGCCATGCCCGCTTGAGGCGTCGTGCCAACAAAGTAAATCACACACTAAAACTATATTATCTCGGTATTCTAATTCAAATGTAGGTGATAATGTATCGATTGTGTGAAATCGCTACATCATCATTATACAAGAATAACAAAGCTATGTCCGAAGGCCATATTTATATTGGAACAAATAAAAAAATTTTAAACTGGGGGAAAATGAAAAAAATTGAGTTGGTCAAATTGATGTCGTACAAGGAGAAACCCCACTAAAACCACTTTATTATGGCTATAAATAACAGATTTTGAGAAGAAAAACAGAGTGTGATCCAGTTCGCCTATACTTGCGGTGCATCCTGGACCGAAAGGTAAAGGAACTGGGAAGCTATTAGGTAATAATTAAGAGTAGTTACCAGCAACGATTTTTGAGAAAATATTTTTTGTCGAACGTGTGTAGGTTTTGAAGTTATTTTTTTTTTTTAATATTGTCAATTTCAAAAAATATATAAAAACATTTATAGTTAGTACCTAAATTTGTATTCACTTAAGATTTTTAACGAGTACCTGACATCGTACAACAGGCTCAGGCTCGGGACCATCCGAAGGACGCATGCATAAGTTTATTTTACCTCCCAGATAAAATAAATTAAGGGCCTCGGCCGGGCTACGAACCCGCTATCTTTATCTCAGTAAGCAAGCACGCATACCACTGAGCTACCGGCGCCCTCAAAAAAAAAAAAAAAAGTATATAGGTTTGCTAAAAATCAATATTGGCTTCTGAATGCACATTTTAAATGTCATGTCGATGCAGTTACAAAATTAGTTATTGTGACACAGGCTTTAACTTCATATTGTCATATCGCTTATTCAGGAGTAGCGTGGTTACGTACTAAGCTCAAGATAGCGGGTTGGCAACCCTGCCGAGGCTTTTTGACTTTTTATCTGGAAAGGTAAACAAAAACGTGAGCACGCCGTCACATGGACGTTAAGCAATGGTCCCGAGACTGTATGATGACAGGTATTCGTTAAAGATCCCTAGGTAACTAAACCTCCCAAAGAGCGCTCTGGAGGTAGGAGATATGACGTCGTAGTGAAAGCCCGGGCATGAGTCACAACGACTACCTTACTATATCGTAACTTCATGAAATTTAGAATAACAATTCAGAAGATTTATTGATTACAATAGTCGATTGATGACTAGAGGAAATGTGAAAACTAAGAGAATTAATTCATGGTGAGAAATTACATTGGCGGTGATTCACCAATTTTTATTTCCCCAGAGAAATATCGGATTCGGTCAAAAATTTCGTGTTTTCATCGAAATTTTATGTTTCTCGACCTCTAGATACCAAATATGAAAAATGTATGTATCGACAAGAAATTTTATATGTGAATCCAGAACGACTATTGATTTCCAGGTAAATTGGCCAAAGGGGAGGGGTGATTAGGGAGAGACCTAACTCAAAAACTCTAATAACTGCCGTTGTAAATAATTTATCGACACAAAATTTCAGGACGACACTTATTAATTTTCAGTGCAATCGGCAGAAGGGAAGGGGGATCAGAGAGGTGTGTCTTCTTATTTTTTCCGACAATATTTCGGGACTGTTACAAGTCCCTTCTTCAAGTTCATAGTGACCGGAAGAAGGGACTTGTAAGAGTCCCGAAATATTGTCGGAAAAAATAAGAAGACACCACTGGAAGCAATGCCGGAATTAACCAACAGTGGAACATCCCAGAGAAGTTCAAGAAACACATCACAGAGGTGCTCAAATCAAAAACCCTAATAACTGCCAATGTAATGAATTTATCGACACAAAATTTCATATGTGAATACAAAACCCCATAAAGACAACAATTATTAATTTTCAGTGGAATCGACAGAAGGAAAGGGGGATCAGAGAGGTGCTCAAATCAAAAACCCTAATAACTGCCAATGTAATGAATTTATCGACGCAAAATTTAGTATGAGGATTTAGGAGCCCCTATGTGTCAACTGTTGAATATTAGCGCAAACGGTCGACTGGTTTTGAAGGGGGAGCGAAAGGTAATAGATTAATACGTTTCGGGGAAGTACATAGCTGGATATGAGCCTGACTCTACTCTGGGTATCCTAAATGATGCCTACTTTAACAAGTCCCTGATATCATACAAGCTCGAGACGATGGCTTAACGTCCGAAGGACGAAGTGCTCAAGATTTATTTTAAGCTCTTATATAAATTTCCAAAGTAATCTTGGTGAATGCATGTTTCGTGGAAATGGCAAAGTTCCTTGAAGGGACATAAAGACGAAACGGGGAACT
Source organism: Aradus depressus (assembly GCA_963662175.1). NCBI lineage: Eukaryota > Metazoa > Arthropoda > Insecta > Hemiptera > Aradidae > Aradus > Aradus depressus. Next base: position 26,816,466 of record OY759219.1, read on the forward strand.
AAGTCCATCCTCTCCATACCAATTTGTTCCAATATGTCTTTTTTACTTGTTGTTTAATATGAATGAAACTGCCTCCTGACCAGAGGAGATAAACCCTGAGAGACCACTCCTACTAGAGCTAAAGGGTTTAAGTTTATTGGCTTCAAGTCGTATAGCCCCTCACTGAGGATAAAAGGATCGAAGTACCCACCCTGGGGAGGCAAGGAACCATGAGCCACTTGTGGTTGAATCCCTATTACTTCTTCTAATCCCATCCTACTATCCCATTACAAGGATTAGGAGTAATTGTTTTAAGATTTATACCTTTAAACGAATTAACAAAACCGAAAATTCACTCATTAATTTAAATTAAAAAAAAAAAAAAAAAAAAAAAAAGAAGCAATGGAACAAATTAGTGTCGCCCTTTTTTTGTCTCCAATTCTAAAAGTTAACTACAATGAAATCGAATGAACCAATCTAATGAACGTTGACATAATTGTGAGCAAATTTCCGGCATGTCTTGTATAGTATGTTATATCATGTTTGTCTGCATTGTTTATATGTCATGTTTATTTGTCTCGTTTGTCTGTACGCCATGTTTATTTGTCTCGTTTGTCTGTACGCCATGTTTATTTGTCTCGTATGTCTGTTTGACTTTAAGCCATGTTTGTCTGCATGTCATTTTAGTTTGTCATTTCTCTCGCATTTTTTTTCTCGCCATTACCGTAATTTTCAGTAACTATTACGTATATTTCCTGTAGTTGGGCTATTGCACTACATTTATAAACTATTCGTGAAATTGGCAGGGGCGTAGCCAGGGGGGGGCGCGTGCCCCCCCCCCCCCTGGCCAGAGCAAAAAAACAAGATAAAAATTAAATAATCTAAAAAAATAGTTTTTATTAAAAATCGTTTCATTTCCTCGCTCAAAATCGTCATTTATGTTATACTTTAAACTCTTGCGCAGTAAAAATGCAAAGCGCAGCAGCCGCAAATGCACGCTATTGGATGTGAGTCATTTAATTGTAAAAGTACAGAAACCACAGCGCTTTGCATTTTTGCTGCTCATGTAAAGTCAACTTAAGTATTACAGTCAGTGGTTACCTCAGGGGGAGCTTTTAAAGGTCCGAGTCTCCCAAATTAATAACAAAAAGTCTGCAACGCTAACCCCCCCCCCCCCCCCCCACCCCTGCTCAAAATCCTGGCTACGCCCCTGGAAATTGGGATGGTTTGAGCTCTGTACAGTGTCACATGTCCCGTTTTTCAAGCACTCTACGAACCGTCCCGCCAACACCTAATGCCAAGTCCCACTTTTCAACCCTTTTCAATAACATGGTGACATTTTATTTAAAGCTTTTTATTTTTTTATTACAATCTTCACACTTTCTATTCTGAACTTATTTACGCTATTATTATACCTCCCTCCACATCTTTGACCGATTTCGCGGATAATTAATAAAGGAATACTGAATTTTGGCTACTCAGCTTTGGTTCAAATTGATGGTCATCTTGACACTCGTAGATTCATTAAATCAGGGTTTTTGAATTGAGCCCCCCTCTGATCCCCCATTTATGTTCGGCCATTTTAGCTGAAAATTGATAGATGCCATCCTTATGAGGTTCTGGATACACATAACATTATAAAATGGCCAGTTCAATATGCTTCTTGGAGGGGAGCACAAGAACACCTTAGGAGATGCATTTCAATTTATACAAAATAAAACCTTGAACAAATCTGCAAGTATTACTTCTAATTCCTCTCTAATGCCCTATCAGTGCAGTCTCGACGGCATTATAAAGAGTTCCCTAGAGAAATGCAGTAGGCTGCAGCTGGGACTACACTATGAAACTTCTCTTCAGGATCTCTTTCTTGTATAATAGGGAGGCCTCGTCTAATCCTTTGTAAGGCCACTCTATACCAAAGTGGAAACTCGATATTTCATTATCCAGAGACCCTCAAAGCACAAATGAATCGTCTTAAATAACCATCAGCCTTGTTTGATCCACATACCTTAGGTTATTACATAAAGTGAAAAAAGTCATAGATGAATCAACAATATTCTCTAGCAAGAATTAATGAACTAAGTTTCGCTCTCCCTCTAGAATCAATCGACCTTTTGGAGGGACTTCTGAATTATACTAAATTTGCCAAGTTTCACTCTGATCTGTTCCTCACTTCTCTTTAGACGATCTGGCTGACAATTGATATATCGTCCTTATCGAAGCATTCATTACTTCAGCAGTTACTGTGTTCATGTTTTCCGACCTCTAGATTTCAAATATGATTTAAAAAAAAGTTCTTTCTATCTGTGAAAAAATGAATGTATCGACAAAAAATTTTATATATGAATCCAGTACCCTCTAACGACGATACCTATTAATTTACATTGGAATCGGCAGAGGGGAACGGAGGGGAGGGGGGGGGGGGGGGGGGGAGATCAGAGGGGGAGGTTAACTCAAAACCCCCAATATAACTGCGGAGTTAATGAATGTATCGACAGGAAATTTCATATTTAAAGTCAAAAATAAAGTCATAACCTGCGTAACTCCAGCGACTCAATTCAAAAAACTTAATAACTGCCGATATAATGAATTGAGACGATCAATAAAATTGACAATTGCAATTGTCAATGATATCGATGCTGGGATAATTGGTCGTCTAGGAGGCAATTGACGCGATTGTCAACTAAATGATGGCGATTGATAGAAATTTTGATTGAAGGTCATTGATAAGAGCAATTGATGGCAGCGATTGATAGTGTAACTAGCAAATTGACAATCGTTCCGTCAGTTGTTCGCCAGACAGCAAAGATGAGTGTCGTTTCTGATGAGGTGGTTTCGTTCGAGGAAAGTGACTTTGTTCTGCTGTTAATATCTGAGAAAATTTTTGTAATCCTCGGGTTCACTATCTCGAAGGATACGTAATAAATTTTTCGAGGGTAAAACGGCTTATCAGTTTATACCATTCTTTGGACCAACGTCTCTTTCTCTTTTCCAACTGCAGAGGGCTAGAGTTAATGCAAGAAATCCCATGTCTGTGTTCGAGACCATTTTAAAATAAAAAAAAAATATGTAATTTTAATAATCAACAAATTAAAATATCAGCGAGAACACTACGTCAAAACAGAACAATTGAAGGTGAACACAGAAACTAGAGTTGATGTGATGATTGAAGCTCGATCAATCGCGCCTTTCGACACTGACAATTGCAATTGTCAATTTCAATTGATCTTCTCTCGGACACTTTAGTCAACTATCGAATTGTTGCGCTAACGGTCGACTGGTTTTTAGTGGGGGAGCGAAATGTTAATTGAATAATTCGTTCTAGGGAAGTAAATTGCCGGTGATTCACCGAATTTTTGACCCATGTATTTCGTAAGGATGGGAAAATAATAAATTTAGTTTCTACAAAAAGAAATTAAAAACTAAATTGGTTCATTATTCACGTTAATCACTCTCAAATCCTACGTTGGCTCCCAGTAGACCTCTTGACTAATTTCAAAGTTAAAATATATTATAAGAAGTGACGGAAGAAAACCTTCTTAAGCCCTTAATGAGAGCTGGAGGGACCCTTCTTAGAAAATGTCGTCCCTTCAGCCCTTCTTCTTCTCAGTGTCATTTTTTATATTTTTCAGCAAACCTCTCCTCTTTTCTTTTGTATATAAAAGGATAAACCAACCCCTAAAAAAACACCCAGATTTTTTTTTTTTTTTTTTTTTAATTGCTAAATGTCAATATTTTCTTTCTCTCCATTGTAATGTCTCTCTCTCTCTCTTACAGTAATACAGAAGATATCATGCTTTAAAATTTTTTTTACTTCCCCAGCTAGACGAAGTATACGGGAAGTTATGTAAGTGGCCAGAAATTCGATGTCGAGTTTCAATTGAATTTCATTTTGAATGAAAATAAAAAGGAAAAAACGTCGTCGGTGAATCACCAGAAGGAATTAATCAATTGACTTTACGCTAATATTCACCAGTTAATTTGGGGCTCCTAAATCCTCATCATAAATTTTTCATGGATAAAATCATTACATCGGTAGTTATTAGGGTGATACTTAACATTTTTTGTAGAGATATTGTGAAGTACTTAATAAAAAGTAAAGAAAAATATGTTTTTTAAAAGGTTGTCTATTTCACAAAATATATAGGTTAGGTTAGGTTTTATGACTCATGCCCGGGCTTTAACTACGAGGTCATATTGCTTACTACCAGAGCGCTCTTTCGTCACTCTGGTTGACATCAGCCCAACTCTACTGTGGGAGTGCTAAATTGTGCCTACCCTAAATTTTTATTCACCTAGGGCAGGGGTCTTTAACGAGTACCTGACATCGTACAGGCTCGGGACCATCGCTTAACGTCCCCATCCGAAGGACGGCGTGCTTAAGTTTATTTTACCTCCCAGATAAAATAAACTAAGGGACTCGGTCGGGTTTCGCAATTCCGCTGAAAATTAAAAAGTGTCGTCCTTATTGCGTTTTCAATTTATCGACACAAAGTTTAGTATTAGGATTTAGGAGCCCCTATATAAGTCAACTATTGGATATTAGCGCAATCGGTCGACTAGTTTTGGAGGAGAAGCAACAAGTTAATTGTTTGTTTCGTTCTGGCCAGTTGTCCTTTAACCAATGTGCTGTATGGGTGGGATGTACCACTGATGATGACGCTGTTGAGTTGAAAACAGTTTCTGGTCAAAAATAAAACAGTGTGAAGACAACATCTTTTATTTCTATGAAAAATCTCGACCCACATCATCTTAGTATCACATATGAACGACTATCTTTTTATATTTGAAATTTGTAAGTCGGAAAACATGAAATTCCGTCGCATCGAATTTTTGATCGATTAGATAACTTTCCCTAAAGGTGGGAAAGTAAAAATACTATTTTTTTTTTTTCCCACCCCCAAAGAAAAGAGGGTAGACGTCAGGAAAAGGCTGGGGAACATTGGTTTAAAGTCATTTCCTGAGTAAATAAGATTTCCGATGGCCTGGTTTTGATATTCATCAGACAGAACGCGGTCGGATCGACAAAGTACAAAGATATTGACACCCCTCTAAGCTGGGGCTTTCATATATTTTTTTTCTCCAAAGCGAGTTCTGATCCAATAAGAACCCTCCTTTATCTTTCAAATAAGAATTGAACCGAGTGCGTCTTACAGGATTGCATTTTATGCATCCACAAGCACACACATTTCCTTTTTGATTCTCGCTTTCGAGGGCTTATCGAAGAAAAAAGCAAAAAAAACAAGCAGGTTCTCGGATATGTGTTTCGCTTCTCTGCACCCTAAATCACAGGAAATTACTGAGCCCTGTATTAGGACTCTACAAAGGTGGTTTTTATAACTAATGTACGACATAATAATTTCATTTATATATTTTAGACTTTATTCTTACTTTTAGCTTTGTACCGATTTAACAAAATTAATTTTATTTAGTTTATCTATAAGTTATTGTGCATTTAGTTCATTAATATAGTCATTACCGTTCACCTGATTATGTTATTGTTAATATTGTAATTGTAATGGACTGTATATGATATATGTTTCCTTTAAACAATAAAATTATTATTATTATTATATTTTTAATAATAAAGGAATCATATAGGTTAGGTTAGGTTTTATGACTCATGCCCGGGCTCTAACAACGAGGTCATATCAGAGCGCTCTTTCGTCACTCTGGTGGACATGAGCCCGACTCTACTGTGGGAATCCTAAAATTTGCCTACCCTAAATTTTTTATTCATCTAGGTTAGGGGTCTTTAACGAGTACCTGACATCGTACAGGCTCGGGACCATCGCTTAACGTCCCATCCGAAGGACGGCGTGCTTTAAGTTTATTTTACCTCCCAGGTATCATATATATATATATATATGTAACAACACTAAGCTGACAGCTCAGATACCTTGTTAAGTTCTTAAATGTAAATTTTGATGGGTAGTGCATCCAAGAACTGCATCACCCGTAATTACGATTTACGGCAGGAGTCTGACGTACATCAAATTTTAAGGACCAACAACCCTAATCAAAATCATTATCTTTTATTACACTAACTCCAGACTAGATTGTATAATATTTAATTACTCTATAAGAATTGAAATTGTTTCAAACGTTCATTATTTTCCTCTAAGCCACAACTATAAAAATAAACAAGCAAGTTCTCGGATGTGGGTTTCGCCTCTTTGCCACCCTAAATCCGAGGTAATTCCAGGGCCGTGTATTAAGACTCTACAAAGGTGGCATTTGTAACTAAGTGCGGCCCTTGAGGTCCACACGACAAACTTCCCAGCATGATATCTATATCAATAATAATAATAACACAAAACTAGGCATTTTATTCAGTACAGAATTGTTTATTAATTTAATTTAATTTAATCTATACATAGATTTTTAATTGATGTGCGAATGATGCACATATGTACGCGAAAATTAAAAATTGTAAGATTTTTATATTTTCACTGCACAAAATGAACTCGAAAATTACATAAGATACTCTCGGGTAGGAAGAAATTTGCGCAACTGACTCGGTAAAATCAACCATTGAATAGCGAACAAAATTTAAACACGAAATATAACTCTATCGTGCTCTTCACGTCAACAAAATACCTTTATAATCCCAAAACATTGATTTCATCGGCCCCCTTGTTGAGCCCCTTCCCCCTATACCTGGAGTAATAAAAAAAAACTTACCTGACACGGCCATATTGTACATGCTATGATCCCGGCCTTTTCGCCTAAAGAGTCGAAAAATGAGGGCTGACACCACGGCAAAGACAATACAAGCGACCGCCAGTCCAATGTAGAGAGCCACATCTGTCTGTACTTCTGCTCTTGTTGCTGAAACAGACAATTAAAACTTTTATCAGCTAAATTGTACAAGAAAAACAAAAAATCAAAATTAACAAAAAATCATGTGATAGAGTATTATTCCTTAACTCATAAAGGAATTAATTTATTTAATGCCCTTCCCCACTTCTTGAAGTCATTGGGTGAAGTGATTAAAACGTAGTTGATGCTACCACTCCGGTATTTTGGAGTTGTAACTTCGTTTAGTGTGATTAAAAAGGTAGCTACAACTACCCCCATAGTTGTATCTCGGTTTTCCCGGACATGTAGTTATAACTTCACTTTTGATGTGATAAAAAGAGAAGTGTCTCCAATTATCTATAGTTATAACTCCAAAATTTTGAAGTGCTTGGAGGCGCACACTCCATGTCAGTTGTTAGTCTATTTCGCGTTGGCGATGTTTATGAATGTAACAGAGAGAAGGACCTACGGTGAAAGAAGAGTTTTGAGTAAGTGCAAGGAGCTGATACGTTTCAAGAATGTTAATATAGACTTTTTAACATCGGAATTTCTGCCACCTAGTGAAGAAACTCGAGGAAAAGCACTGTCTCCAAGACAACGAATGGAAATTTTTTTGCGTTATACTGCTGACGCAGGATTACAGAGTGGAGTGGCAGAGGACCTTGGAGTGGACCGCTCTCCGGTATGTAAAAATATAAATTACGTGATGGACTGTATTTTAGGAATGCAGAAATATATTCTTATAGTTACGAAGAGATTTTTGAAAAATAGTTATCTTAATTTTTATTAAATTGAAAAATGTGTCTACTTATTATAAATGTATCTATGGATTAATTTTTTTTTATACTCATATATTTTTAAGTATTTATTTATTCAGTTTTCATTAATTAATTTGAAGGATTAGAATTAGGATGAGTAGAGTTTATTTTTCAATATAGGTTAAGTTAGGTTTTATGACTCATGCCCGGGCTTTAACTACGAGGTCATATCGCCTACTACCAAAGCGCTCTTTCGTCACTCTGGTGGACATGAGCTCGACTCTACACTGTGGGAGTCCTAAATGTTGCCTACCCTAAATTTTTATTCACCTAGGATAGAGGTCTTTAACGAGTACCTTAACGTCCCATCCGAAGGACGGCGGGCTTAAGTTTATTTTACCTCCCAGATAAAATAAACTAAGGCCTCGGTCGGGTTACGAACCCACGATCTTGAGCTCAGAAATTAGGCACGCATACCACTGAGCTACCGGCGCCCTCTTATAATATATATATTGTAGGAAACAATGTATTATTTTTGTTTAATTAAATTTTTTATAAAAATAATCTATCTGAGTAAAATGTATCTGTCATCAAGTGGGGTGGTTGGGGGTAGCGTGAGATAGTGGTTTCGTGGTTAGCCACCCTTCTTCATCGCTATCCGATCAGATACAAGAACCCACCAATTCAATCCGACGGCCTTCTTGGCAATTTAAATTATCCCTATCTAAATTAATATCTATGTCCGTTTCTTCGGCTTATCGGACACTCGTGTTTTGAGAATCATTTTCTATACTCCCTCACTCCTTATGTCCACGGTACACAAATCCATTGTGTTCCTTAGATAAGATGGACAAGTATATTTCTTCTACAAATGACCTTAAGGAAAAAAAAAAAAATGTCCTATTATCTTTTGTGTTGGTACATTCATTATATAGGCAGTTTTTGAGGTTTCTTAATTGAGCCCCCTCCCCACTCTTCCTTCCCTTCAGTCGATATGGCTGAAATTTGATAGGTTATGTCCACTTCGAGTTTTCACTCAAAAAATAAAATTAAAAGTCAATAAATTCCATACAATTATTGGTGTTTTTGAGTTGAGTCCCTCTCTGATCCTTTCTGCCGTTTCCGCTGAAAATTAATAAGTGTCGTCTTTATGGGGTTTTGAATTTAAAACATTATATTGATTTCATTGGTCGGCATGAAAATCGGCTCTGACATCATTCCTGCTGATTCTTATGTAAAATTGATCAACTCCCAATTCCATGGAATCCTAAAGACCAGGGTGTGCGCTATCTTGGAGTGCACCTTGACACAAGACTAACATGGCGCCTACATATCAACATAAAACTCCAACAAGCACACACACGACTCAGGCTCATCTACCCACTCATAAACAGGAATACACCACTCAGACACACATGCACATCCTTACTTTACAAAACACTAATACTTCCACTCTTAACCTACGCTTGCCCCGTGTGGTTCTGCACTAGCCACACTAACATAACACGATTACAAACATTCCAAAACAAAGTCCTCCGGATAGCGGTGAACGCACCTTGGTTTATCAGGAACACCCAAATCCATCGGGAACTGGGAGTTGCTCCTTTTGCAGCCCACATTGAGAAACTCACCCGAAGCTTCCATGAAGGTCTGCCAGCCTGCTCTGGTGCGGTTCACTAGTCTCGGCCAGCCTGTAGCTCGCAGGCTGCAACCAAGACTGTACCAAGACTTTTTGTTTTAGTTATAATTTTCTTGTTTATTTGCCCATTTTGTGTAAAGTACATATTTAGTACTGGTCCAAATAAAATGTTTTTCTTCTTCTTCTTATGTAAAATGACCTCATGAATCCGAATATGACTCCCGTTTTACCCCATTAAGCTACGCGCGCACTAAGGCGGCACGGTACGGACGGACGGCCGTCACGGCAATTTAAAAAAATTAATATCATTGAATCAAATGTGTATGCGCTCACTTGGTCGGTACGGCCGGCCGGACAGGGCTTCCGCACCTTCCGCCGTTTTAAAAAGTCAGCGAGGAAGAACTTCAGGACATTTCCGAAAGGCCCTGCCGCCGTACCGATGACTCTATACTATGTTTTTTTTTTTGGTTTTCTAAATATAAATTTTATAACATTGAAGCTGCGCCGTTATTTATTCATTTATTTTATACATTCCCCTATAGTAAAGTCAAATTAGCAAAATATCATTTAGTGAATTGGAAAATAAATTGGTGTTAGCCTATATGTTTGGTACTTTTTCATTATGTGTACAGGTTTTAAAATTGTGCTAAACCTGGAAAACTTTATACATTGTTTGGCATATAAAACCCGTCTGGTCTTCAAAATGTTTATACAGAATACATAGTCAGTTTAGAGTATTAAAAAAAAAATAATAATAATAAAACGACCAATGAAATAATCACGTAGGAACTTACCGCAAACAAATCGCTAGCCTTTTCTTTGGTTCAACAGGACTTCGAAACTTAGTTTGTTTCCTGAAGATTTCATCTTTAATGAGGTCATAAAGGGATTCGAACTTCTCCTGAGTCATTCGGAAGTATTGAAAGAATTTAGCATCATCTTCCATGAGGTCCGGAAACAAGGTATGAAATTCACCAAAAGTCAGTCTTTTTCTATTAATTTGATGAATCCAAATTTTTTTTTTTTTTTTTTTGTTAGCATCTCTTCCTTTTCTTCTACCAAAATTGCACTAACAACTAAACACTCGTCATCACTATCCATTTTGACCTTGTTCACCACACGGTAGCTCAGTATACACTGCCATGTGCGGATGGCGGGAGTTCCCGTTTAGTACGCGCACCCACCTTTAAAAATGCCGTCCGTGCCGTGCTGCCCTAGTGCGCGCTTAGCTTTA